>CM062820.1:588571975-590062556 GCA_031772625.1 Pinus tabuliformis | reverse complement strand
CTAACCATTGTGACATCATACAATAATTTGAAGTCCACTATACCCATTAACCACCCTTTGATCCATGAACACTATAATTCTAAATAACTTAAGATTCATATAAACACTAGCCCTCCAGTACATTACAAACTTACACAATCACCCTTACCACACTTATCATCTATGCCTCTTAACACATCATAACCCCTAACCATTGTGACATCATACATATTTTGATGTCCACTTACCCTTAACACCCTTTGATCCTTGAACACTAAAATTCTAAATTAACTATGATTCTTAAAACACTAGCCCTCCAATATGTTAAAACTTACACAATCAGCCCTTACCACACTTATCATCATGCCTCTAAACACACCATAACCCCTAACCATTGTGACATCATACATATTTTGATATCCACTTACCCTTAACACCCTTTGATCCTTGAACACTATAATTCTAAATTAACTATGATTCTTAAAACACTAGCCCTCAAGTATATTAAAACTTTAGCCCTCGAGTATATTAAAACTTACACAATCACCCCTTACCACACTTATCATCATGCCCCTAAACACACCATTCTTTCTAAGCTCCTTAATGATGGGTTAAATACTCACCTATAATGTTACATAATAAACTTTATATTAAAAAAAATTGGCAATAATATGCTAATTGCAGAGGCTTTCATCACTCTTATTAAGACTGTTAATTGCAGAGGCTTTCATCACTCTTATTAAGACTGTTATGGGTGTTGTTAATTGTTTGAGAGAAAAAAGTAAAAAAATCCATAACCTTGTCCACAAATATAGTCTCATTTTTACATTAGTCTCATTTTTACATTAGCCTTCAAGGGCCAATTCAATTGGTGATAATCATATTATGAAATATTAGGTAGACTATAAGATCAAAGTTAAAATCCTCATATTAGCCCATGTAGGCACCTAGAGATTATAGTAGTAGTAGTCAGAATCGACTCCACATCAAACAAGAATTACCGACTCCTTTAAATACCCAATAAATAAATAAAAAGGAAAAAGAAAAATTTGTTATTTTTACATTATTTCCTTATTTTTACAATATTCCCTTGATCAGATGTAAATGTGTGAATGTGAATAAGGTAAGGATGTGAACCAGGTATAGAGTCTAATGCACAGAATAGATGGCAGGTGCACATAGCACGATATATATACAAAATACTTGTAAATAGGAATCACATCCACCGAAACACAGTTCCAAGAAAAGCAACAGAGCATGCAAATGGGAGCATTTTTATGAAAGCGTGTAGCAAAATGGTAGACATTATTTAATATATACTAAGTAGAATTATGTGTGTATGAAGCTCCAACGAAAATCATTGTTTCGTATAAATTTTGTCCCTTTCACCAGATCAAAATGTCCAGGTATTTGAGGCATTTTATCGTCTCACTTCATCATTCCTCGAGTTTGTGCCAGCCATATTGTAATGACTTGAACCTATATCATATTTCATGTTCGACTTGACCGTTCAGATTCATCATTTTCTACTGTCTTCTTGTCAAAACAAAATGCATTCTACAACGGGCCAAAAGTATTGGAAATCTACTAATCTAGAGATTTGCCACTATAACCAGACTCCGTCATGCAAAGATCCATATTTATAGTGGCTGCCTTCCTCTCAAGCCAAGCCTCTCAAATTCCCTCATAATCAATATTCAAATTTTATATATTTCTCAAACTATACATTGACTTGTTTCCTTAATATAAATCGTCAATTCCTCATCCTTGAAGAAAAGTATTTTTCTCAAGTAAAGAATTCGCTTACAGGACACAATTTTATATTATTTTTAACGGCAAATATCTTGTACCTTCCCTGGTCCATTTAGATTTTCCACATGCACCATTGAAAGTTCTCCCAGGTAAACTTTTATATCTGTCATTTGTTAATTGTCAGTTTTTGGTGAAAGCTGTGAAGGTTTCAAATTTTTACAGGTAAGTAATAAGCTTAAAAAAAATCTGCAAGCTGAACAACTCACACATTAATGTCGCTATCATATTGTAGAAAGCATTTTATGGATACAAATTAATTTCCTCTAGATCAAAATAAAGTTACAACTCACAAGTGATGTTCTGTAATACAACTGAAAGCAATTGAATTTGGAAATTCTTCAACCAAAAGATTTTGCAATGACAGGCATGGACAGGAAGCTGTATGTCGGAAGATGTAAAAATTATACAAGGGGGATCATAACGGCCCATGACCACTTTGCACATTACGGCCACAATTTTGCATTAACCTACTTGAACTAATCTGGATGAAGCATAAATGGCATTTCAGCCAATAAATGTGCAACCTGCTATGCTAATAAATGTACATGTTTACAACTTTCGTTATCCAAAATTGCCATTGTGTACATTCAACTTCAGAAGCACTTCTGTCTCTTTCTTTTGTTCATCTTTTCCAGATTTTCTGAAACCAGAGCTGTCAAGTTTGGGTTCTCTGCTCCAAGGTTTGTGGCCCTAAAGCTGACAGCAAAAACCATTATATATCAGCATGCTGATTGCCTTTACAGTCAATTACGCAGACAGAAAACCATCATATGGTAGTAAGTGCACAAGAACATATAATGTGATGTAACAAACAGTTAAAAGAGGAATCAGAACATAATAGATAAAATATACCACTTACTTTGGATCTAATGTCAACTTTTCTATTTCATTCACAGCGGAACTCACTGCATACATAGACATCTTCCTTGCCTGTTCATGGTGACATTTAGTGATATGTTTCACATTCTCCAGTTTCTAAGAAATAACTGAATCAACGTCCAAAAAGCTTGTATACATTGAAAGATAACATACCTCTAACCTGTCTTCCCTAGCCCTGTGATTCTTTGGAAGCAAGCGCAACTCATCCTCTAAACGAATGCATTCTTGTAAATTTTCAGGTGAAACAAAGCTCAATGCCACTTTTATACAGGACTGCAGCAAGAACAAGGAAAGTTGTAATCTTGTAAATAATACAGGACTGCAGCAAGAACACAAGGAAAGCTAAAATTTTGAAAATAATCATCCAAACTTCTTTTTGAGAAATCCGTAGAATATTATAGAAAGAACATAGTGCTGGTTAATAACTCTTGACATATTTTGCCAGTGTGCCCAAGCCTGAAGTCATACAGAATGTTTAATATCAACATAAGTGCTAAAAATATTACATACAAATTTAGTGGAGAGAAAATTTATCGCTCTGAACCCAAATTTAGTGGAGAGAAAATTTATCGCTCTGAACCCAAAAGACTGTAACACATTCCCTTGGTATGGTTGACAGAATCTTCTATAGAGTGTACAAGCTTCAAACAGAACAACATAAAAACAGCTAGGTCAGTGGAGACAAACAAGCTACACAAAGAACTTCTGACTCCAAGAAAGGCTGACCATGTTGGCTAGATAGACAAGCTAGTCAGCCAAAAGATGCTCTCTCTCTCTCTCTCTTCTCGGAGGGAGTTACCATCTAAGATGAGCTAAGACTATGCTAATTTTCAAAGAGCCTATTGAAATGTTGTATTGCCACAAGCAAATGTGCAGCAGAAATAAACATCACCTCCTTTGTTCTTTTCCCCAAGAAATGGTTATCAATTACATCCATCATTCTCCCATGTCCAAATTGTAAGAAAGTTTTATACTCTGCATTGAACATTGTGTTTGACACCTATGTTATATCAGCAATTCATTGGCCTACAAACTTTTGAGGAGAACAATTGCTTCCTCTACCATCCAAATTAATTCAGGATATAGAATTGGTCACTTTAAAGTTTCAAGGCATAGATTTGGGGATAATAATCCATGAAAGTCACCTTTATTTTTGCAACCTGCCACCCTTCCCAACATACATAATATGTATGGTATCCTTGGTTTCAGCTGGTGATGTTGCATGAGCTTAGAAAAATGAACATTCTCCCTGAATTGATGAGTTGTTGGGCATTGTAGTAAACATGGACAGACCACAGTACTGTTAGAAAGGAGTTTGTTAATTTGCTGGTGTGCATCGTTGAAGGAGAAAGATTGTTGTATGGATCTCTGACATTAATGAGAAAAAGTTAGTCCATAGAAGACAATTTCCAGTGGAAAAATGGAGATGAATTGACAAGTTGTTCAGCATTGTAGTAAGCATGGACAGACCACAAACTGTTAGAAAGGAGTTGGTGTGAATCGTTGGAGCAGAAAGATTGTTAAATGGATCTCTGTCATTAATGAGAAAAAGGTAGTCCGTAGAATATAATTTCCAATGGAAAAATGCAGATGACGTGGAGGAACAACAGAATTAGAGAACAGTAATCTACAAGTAGCAAAGAAGAAACCAGGGGTGGCAGCTCAGTGGTGACCACAGATCATAGACTTTGTGAAGCCTCTAAGAGATACTGGCAACCAAGAAACGGTCATGCCACTTCTTATAGACGATGACCAAGAGAGAGTTGTGTGTTATTTCCTATAGAAGCAAACCATCAAGGAGGCTTGCCTATTGTTGTGCTGGCCATGAGGAGGATGTGCTATGCAATTGGTGGGAATGGCAGTGGTGTGGCAAAATACATCGATGTGAAGGAGTACAGTTGACATAAATGTTTCTTCAGGCAAGTTTAATTCTTTTCTAAAATTTCGTTTCATTTAATCAAACTGTAATGTAGTTGAGGTCAGCCCACAAGTTTCTAGCTTTTGGCCATGGGGTGCAAGGGCTAAAGAAAATGGTTTTTACATTAAGTATCCCACATATTTAAGTATTGCTCAATTTTTCAACCATAACTTGCTCATACAAGGCTCAAATTGGATGTTGTCAGTAGCAGTGCAGAGCAGTGTTTTAAAACTAGGCCAGTCTGAATCGGATTCCCCTGGTTGACCGAGCCAGACCCCTGTCTGGGTTGGCTAGGTCGAAAAACCGGTCTGATAGCCGGTTCGTTACCGAACCGGTCGAACCGGACACCGATTCGGCTGGTTCGATAATGGACCTGCCGGTTTGGCCGAGCCCGTCTTAAACCGGCCATGCTAGTCCACGAGGAAAAAAGGCGGCAACTCGAACTTCAAACTCAAATTTTATTTGGTTTTTTTTCTTAATGCCTCTACCCCTCTCCCAAGCCTATTAAAGTGACCCAACCCCTCACACTTACTCACCGCTATTTCATTGCATTTGTGTGAGCATTTGTAATGATTTTGTGAAGAGTTGGAGTTAGTTTTTGGAGCAGTAGTGAGGAGGAGCCATGGGTTTCAATGTCCGACTCTGATTCAGACTCTGAGCCAAATGACCTTGCCTTGTTTAGCAGTAGTGACTAGTGATGTTTTGTTGTAGAGGCCATTTAGAGCCTCCTTGGTTATGCGTTTTTGTTATGATCTCTATATATTACATGTATTGGACAGTGCACTAGGTGCCATTTTGATATAATAGATATATTCATAAGCATACTTTGATCATATGTTGTCTTCTCTCTATATTCTAATGCTTTGAGTTTGGAAACATGAATGAAAATTTTTAAAGATATGTTTTTTCATAAAAAAAAAAATATATATATATATATATATAAATGTATTTTTTATATGTTGTCTTCTCTCTATATTCTAATGCTTTGAGTTTGGAAACATGAATGAAAATTTTTAAAGATATGTTTTTTCATAAAAAAAATATTTAATGTATTTTTTCAACAACCGAGTCATTGAAATCAACTAGGCCAAGTCGATACCGAGTTGGAGTCAAAGTCGGAGTTGACCCTCGGCTGGTTCCGAATCCGAGTCGGAGTTTTAAAACTATGGTGCATAGAGCGTTCAGAAGCATTTTCAATGGTTCTTTCCTAAGTGATCAATCGAGTGATCAATCGCTAGTAGAATTGAAAGTATTTTCCACACCCTTAGATTCAAATTAAGAATTATAAGCATAACTGGCTAGTGGAAACACCAGGTTCATAATTGCTCGCGTCTTTTACCAAGGTCTCTCCTTCCAACACATATAGATGGTTGTTTAAGATGCCCACCATTAAAAAACAATAAATAACAGGTGGAACCAAAACAAAGCTTTCAGCATAGTTGCTTAACATCTAAGTTACCAGGATTCGGATACGGATCCGGATCTGGATCCGCTAGTTTTTTGAAAATCTAAGATCCGGATACGGCAAGGATACGTCACGTACAATATATATATATATATATATATATATATTATATATAATAATTTTAAAAAAACACCTTAGAGCTAAAAAATCAAATATCCATGAAACCATCAAACATTTTTAGAACATTGAATGATAAATATGAAGATTGAAACATTGAAATGGTGCATTGTCCCTCATACAAAGTAACAAAAAGGATCATGATTCATAATATCATAAATGATAATAGTAAATACATTTACAGATCCTCAAATGGATCTATATCTTCTACATATTGCAACTCTACATCATGAATAGATGATGGGGGTCCTAGAATGTAGGAAGTTGCATCAGTAGGCTAGACTGGTGGTGGAACAATATCCTCAAGTAGGTTGAGGTTAGTCATGGCATTCAGTGACAGGTTCAAGTCAAACATCTCAGGCTCCACATCCCACATCCTGCTCGGACCTTTTTTATACTCTGGTTCAACATGTGATAGAAGACAGAGGTTTGAATGAACATAAACAAGATCCTCAGCCTTTGCCGCTCCCAACCTGTTTCGCTTCACTGAATGAATGAAGCCATATGTACTCCAATTCCTCTCAGCTGATGAGGAACTAGCAACCTGTGATAAACAACCTAGTGGCTAGGGTAGAGAGATGAATGTTATCCCCACCATGGAAGCCCCACCAAGTAATAGGATCAAGATGTCCTAGATCATCCATAGCTACTGGATCTGAAAAGCTACCAACAGACTGTACAAACCCTCCAAATTCTTGGCAGAATTCCATTGCAACTCCCATATCTCTATAAATTTTCTTCAAGGCTGTCTTGTATCCTTGTACCACTTCAGAATCTTTGTTTGGTGTTGTTCTACCAGGTAAAGACAAAATTTTAGAATGATAGTATTTAGGGTGCAGTGCATATGCCAGAAGGTGTAATGGCGTGGTCATTTTGTTCCACCTTTCTGTAACTATGTCCTTCACTAAATAATAGAATGTTTCATGAGGGTCATTTTCACTTGCTTTGATAATTTCCCTTATCCTCTCCAACATACTATCAATGTTTTCATAAACTTCCCCCAAGCAAGGTGTATCTATATCAAATGCCCTGATCAAGGTCAAGATTGGTTCAGTGAACCATAGAAGATATTGAACCTTGTCCCACCATGCATCATCAAGAATGATGGACTTGATTTTTTTCCCTTTATCAGAAGTGGAAGTCCTCCATGATTCCCAAAGAGGGTTAATGACCATTGCTTGTAGTGCTTGTCTCACCTCCACAAGTCTCTTTATGACAAGAGTGTGGGAGGCAAAACGAGTTTTAGCAACCTACAAGTTTCAAAAAGTCAAATCTCAAATGAGAAACCATATATAAATTTGTAATTAAAAATAAGAATTTCTAATACAAATAGTATTGATTAAAAAAAGTACCTTCAGTAGCTCCAACTTTGCAAAACCCCAATAAATGGCTTGGGACATTGAATGATTTGTTATGAACATTTGGATTTCTTTTGATGCTACATATATTTCATTAATCCATTCAATCTCACCAATCTTGGCAAGCATAAGGTTCAATGAATGTACTGCACATGGAGTCCAAAAGATGTGATCATATCGACCCTCCACAATCAAACCTGTAGCTTTACAAACCTGTGCGTTGTCCGTAATGACTTGGACAACATTATGTGGCCCCACACTTTCTATTGCATCAATAAGAATTGTCGATATGAAAGATGCATCTTTCTCTATTCCACTGCAATCAACAGCCTTCAAAAACATTGCCCCTTGGGGGCATACTACAACAACATTAATTAATGGGCGGTTTCTTTGGTCTCTCCATCCATCAGAAATGACGGACACCCCTGTTTTTTCCCATGTATCCTAGATTGCCTGTAGTTGTCTATCCACGGATTGTCTCTCTGATGCCAACAAGGTAGTGCGGACCTTTTCATATCCAGGGCTTTTGTACCCTTTTGGTGCTTCATTAACTACCTTGATCATTTGTTGCCAATAAGGGGAATGCACCAAATTGAATGCCAGCCCATTTGCATAGATGCAACGAGATACATGTTCATCAGTTATGTCTCTACCTTGATTATTGAAACACGCTTCAAGAGGGTCTAGAGTGGCCCTTTTATTAGATGTGGCAGCAGACCTAGATGGCAATGGAGGCCTAGTTGTAGAGCTTTGCACAGGGTGTTTTCCCTTAGCAAGCTTCCTATCAACAGCTTCTTGCAAAAATGCATAGAATTTCATTTTTTCAGAACTCAAACCTTGGCCAGGTTTGCCATTTGCATCTTTTGGCCCGGTGCATACTTGCACCCCTGTGTTAGTTTGACTGGTGAGATGGACCTTCACTCTAGTATATGAGCCATTTTTTATATCTTGGCATTCATTGCACTTCCATTTAAATGAACCACCTCCGAGATTTTTTCCAATAATCTCCACATACTGCCACAGAGGAGATTTTGGGTCTGTTTTGATGATTTCCCCTTCACTATGCTCATGTTGTGAATCTTGTGATGGTTCCATTATGATAATGGTATAGACTCTATTGGTTACTTGAAACTGCATATAAAAGTCAAATTATAATATATTATCAATAAACAATTAAAAATTAAATTGTAAATACATTAAAAAAAAAAAAAAAAATTAAATACATTTTAAAAATTTAAATAGCATGATGGCTTAGAAGTTAGGACATTGAATGATGGCTTGAGACATTGAATAAATGTTAAATTAGTAATTTAAAATTACCACTAGACAATTAAAAAATTTAAATTAGTATTTAAAATTTAAATTTTACTATAGTCTATGACTCGTAAGCTGTAAAACTAAACATTTAAATACAGTAAATATATATATATATATATATCTATTATTAAACACTAACCTATGGTATATGGTATGGTATATATCTATTCGTTACTTGCAGCTATAGTAAATTAGTAAATTACTAAATAATAAAATTAATTTAAATACACTACACTATACTATATATTAATATAACACATTAACACTACACTATATAACAACAAATGAATATTAAAAATTTAAATACCTTGTGTGCCGCGGCTGCTCCCTGACTGCCTGACTGTGTGCGGGCGTGAACAGTCTTGGACCATGCACTTCAATGGGGCCCAGACTCAGCTAAGAAATGGAGTTAGCATCACATTTATCTCACCCCGAGGAGAGACTTTGACCTTTTCCTGTAGATTGGAGTATGAAGCACCAATAAAATCGCTGAACAGTGGTGTTGCGTGTTGTGTCACGTGTGCAGGGGCCCAGCAGCATGAACAGAGGCTCAGGTGTTGCGTGCTGTGTGCAGGGGGGCCGGTGGTGAGCCCGGAACAAATAAACGCGTGCAAGAGGGGCTGACTGGTGAATGCCGACAAAAGAAAGCGGACAAAGGCAAAGCAGAGTCCCGACAAAGGAAAAGGTTATCATATATACGGGGACCACATAATATCTAACCCTAAAGCGAAAAACAAAAACTAAAAAAATTCTACCTTTTCTGACTTTTTCGGCTAGCCTTTCACCGCTTCCGGCAGCCACCAGCGGGATCCGTATCCTGGAAAGGTTGTACGTTTCCAAAAAGCGCATATATAAAAAATACGTATTTCAAACGTATTTTTCGTGTATCCGTATCCGGATCCGGTTCAGATCTGTGGATCCAGCAATACTCCACTTGCCTCTGCCGGATCCGATAACTTAGGTTAACATGAATAAAGTAACCCAAGTTCCCTAAAAACTTTGGATCTGCACCAGCCAAATTTCTCCCACTCATGCGGCCTCTAGATCGCCTGAAACCCTCACACATGTGGCTTGTTGCAATGCCTGTGCACTCACACGTGCAGCCCATGTGCAATCTACCTCGCACAGATGCCCTGATCTGCTCCCACACGTGGCATGAGCAGATTCTCCCTCAATCATGCAGCTTTCTGCAAACCTTCATTAAGAACTAACATGACCTCGACCTTCACTTACTCTCTCCTCAACCTTGAGTATCACACTCACTGAGAAAATTCCTTTCTCAAATCTACAATGACACGTCTTTCTCTTCTCCTTATCATAATTTCTCATTGAGCTAAATCCCTAACCTTAATCTCCAAAGTGATGGATGGTTAGGATTAAATCCTAACCCAATTGAGATCAATGGTTGAGATTAAAACAAATTCACTAAAGTAAATAATTTATTTTTCCTTAGTTTATTTAGCTCAATAGCCGATATAATTAATTATGTGTTTTTCCTAAGTTAGACTTGGCTAAATTACAAAAGCAACTTAATAAATTGATCAAGTATTCTAAGAACACTTTGAACAACTCCATGAGCTCAATCCCTAACCTTAATCTCCAAATTGATGGATGGCTACAATTGAATCCTAACCCAATTAAGATCAACAGCTAATATTAAAACAAGTTCACTAAAGAATATATTTATTTTTCCTCAGTTTATTTAGTTCAATAGCCGACATAATTAATTATGTGTTTTTTCTAAGTTAGCCTTAGGCTAAATTACAAAAGCAACTTAATAAATTGAGCAAGTATTCTAAGGACACTTTGGATAACTCAAACATGCTTGACAGTTAGCCAAAGCAAAAGTATCGATTTGTTGTTCCAATTATCAACACTCCCTCTTAGCAAGGAAGGTATTTTGCACCACACCTAAGCTTATCTCTGTAGAAGACAAACTTCCCTTTCATCAAGGGCTTGGTGAGAATATCTGCAACCTGCTCATCTGTGGAGATATATTGAAGCTTCATTGCTCCCCTTTCGACCCTATCTCTAATAAAGTGATATCAAATCTCAATATGCTTGGATCTATCATGGTACATTGGATTATATGAGAGTTTGATACAACTCTGATTATCGTGTGTATCACAACATGCTCCAACTATTGACCAAATAATCCTATCAACAGTTTGTGAAACCAAATAGCTTCACAATCCACCAAACTCGCTACCATGTACTCTACCTTTGTTGAACTGAGTGTCACGGAAGTATGCTTCCTGTTGAACCAAAAAATCATTGTTGATCCCACGCTGAAGTAGCACCCTAAGGTGCTTTTCCTATCCGCTACACTAGCAGCCCCATCTGAGTCTGTACTATTGATCCCAACTTCCAAGTTGAAGTAGCACCTTGAGGTGCTTTTCCTGTCCATCGAAATCCCAGCCCCATTTGAGTCCATATACCCCTGCAGCTGCACTCCATTGCTCCCCACATATCTCAGCCCATACTCCATTGTACCATGCAAGTACCTAAGCACATGCTTCAGTACAATCCAATGCACCTGCCTTGGTTCCACCGCGAACTGGCTCTAGGTGTTTACAACAAAACATATATCTCGCCTAGTTCATGATATGTCCCACATATTCAACTGCAGCTATATAAGCGGCAAAACATATGTTCCACACATCATTCTTCGTGATGGAGTTATACTCCTCTATCATGGCATCCCTCTAAATGTGTTGGTTTGTTGCCTCCTTGAAACTAGTAGGCTCAGAATCAATAATGCTACTCTCATGGATCCATGTAACTGGAAAATTTCCTTGGTGGCATGCTCTCCTTGAAAGTACTCCTAGGAGCCTCCACATGCTCCTGAGCATCCTTCAATGCCTACTTTAGCCATCTCATCCTCCTCCTAACAAAGTTGGAAGGAGCCTCCAACTCCTCCTAACCTAAAAACTAAGTCCTTGTTTTAGGTGGCAACGGTCGATCTCTCCTTAATCTTCGAAACCTCATACTACTCGTCCTCTTTTATTGCAAGATGGGGTTCGTGCAACTTCTTTAAGGCCCAACCCTCCTCAAACCTGACAGCTCATCTCACCACAATCTTCCTCTATCTAAATATACACATTGCATGCCTTTGAAGTCACGTTATACCGCAAAAATATGTCCTTCTCAGCTGAGGACTCTAGCTTTGTCCTCTTCTCCAAAGGCACATGGACATTATATTGGACAAACGAAGATGAGAATATGCCCAATCTCAGGTTTCACTCCTATGAATGACTCCTCAGGAGTCTTGTCCTCTACGACCTTATGAGGACTCCTCTTCTACACATACATTATCATATTGCATGCCTCCGCCTAAAGGAACATGGGAAAATCATGGTCATGAATCATCGCCTTGGAAGCTCCAACGATGGCCTTGTTCCTCCTCCCATCGACCCCATTTTGTTGTGGGTTGTAAGACACCATCAGCTCATTCTTGATTTCTAGCTCCTTGTATAAATTCTTGAAGTAGTTGGAGGTATACTCACCCCCGTTATCTAATCTCGTAACTTTGATCTTCCCCCCTGTCTAATTCTCCACGAGAGCCTTAAACTCCAAAATTGACTAAAGACCTCATCTCATGAAGTAGATCCAAGTCGTCCTAGAGAAACCATCGATGAAGGTCACATAGTAACTGTAACCACTCAAGGATGCTACAGAAATAGCGCCATACACATCTCTATGTACCAAATCCAAGATCCTCTTAGATTTGCTCTCACTGTTTGGAAAAATCAGCTTTGGCATACTTACCAAACGCACATCCCTTGCACACCCCCTGCCGCTCTACACTAAATTCTGAAAGACTAGTGAAAATCTACCTTAGTATCAATAAACCTTTGTAATGCAAGTGACTCATCCTCCTATGCCAAAGCTCACATAGGCATGTACAAGATACCCTCTCTGCCTCCAAAATATTGTCCTAAGTCAAGGCTAGATTCCCTCAACCTGACAAGTACCTATTCATCCCGCAAAGACTACATACCCCTTGTCTTCCATGCTTGAAAGTAAGAGTAAATTCTTAGTTAGCCCTGGAAGATATAATATATTTGTAACCTCCAAAGGACATCCTAACTCCACCTAAAACCGAATGACCCCAACTCCCTTTACACCATACTTGGAATTGTTGCCAAGCTCCACATATAGATCTAAATAATCCTCCGACAATGAAATCACATGCTCTCATCATATGTCTAGAAGCACCATTGTCTACAAACCAGAGACCATTGGCTATAGTGCTAGAAAGGCAAGACACCGATAAAAACTTGAATCTTGCAACAAAGTTGCAAACTCATTGACTTGAGTATCCACAGAAGCGGCAACCTTATGCACCTTTCCCTTACCCTTCTTCATTTTTGGATACTATGAGGCATAATGGCCACTCTTGTAGCATGCAAATAATTTCACTTTTCTCATATCTTTCTTCTTTCCAGCCTATGAAGGAACCTCTCCACCTGTATCCTTCTTGACCTTCCCCTTGCCCGCCATACAAGGGCAAGATTCTCATCATCACCCCTTTATCAGCCCCTTAACAAAGATTCCTCCCAAATATCTTCTTGGATGAAATCATCCCACAAACTATCCCAATCAGGAAGTCTCTCATGCCACAATGCTCTTGATGAAAGGAGCCCATGGCTTAAAAGAACCGTTCAAGGTCGTCCTTACCATCTCCCCATCTGTCATAGTCTCCCCAACTATAGTCAACATATCACGAACATGTGTGATCTTGGTGAAATAAGAGGTTACGATAACTGATTTGGTCATCTTGCTGATCGTTTCTCTCACAACACCATCTTCCTGTTGGTGTTATCACTTTGGTATAGCTTCGTCAAAGCCTCCCACATCTCCCTTGTTGTATTCTTCTCGAATAGGTGAGGAATCACATGATCCTTCACTGCATCCAAGATAATCCTTTTGGTTTTCACATCCTTCTAATTGTGGATGACCAGTTTTGCAACAACTATAGGTAGGGTGACTTTGGTGTTGCACTGTTGGCACACTCCCATATGCCATTTTCCATGAGAATCAATGAAACCCTCGCCTTCCAAGGGATGAAGTTGGATGCACCCTTAAACCTATCCTCAAACCTTAAATCGATCGCAGCCATCACTCAAATCCAAAAACCCAAAGGAAAAATTGTTACTAGAAAATTCAAAAGATCTGTTGCGACCTATATGGAATATGATCTCCTTCCTTGAAAGTTATTGCTCTAATACCATGTTAATTTCCTAAATTCAGATCTAGTTTTAATTTCCAACAATTTTTATAACAAGAAAAATTATTTCTGCAATTTCTAAACGTAAAATAGACTAGAATTTTTAACAAAAAATTAAATAGCAAAAGCACACAGAAAGGAAATCTTTCACATGGCAAATAACCCTCCAATTATCCTTTGTTTTTGTTATCTAAATGATGAGGGCTCCCTTACTCAGAAAATGGCCCATTGAGAAGATACAAAATTTTTACAATAATAGAACCTAGACAAATCAGTTCCCTGAAAACCCCAAATTTGCACCAACCAAATTTCTCACACTCGTGTATCCTCCAGATCACCTAAAACCCTCAAGCATGCACCCTATAGCAAATCCTACACATGTATAAACCCAAAATTTGCACCAACCAATTTCTCACATTCGTGCATCCTCCAGATCATCTAAAACCCTCAAGCATGCACCCTATAGCAACTCCTACACATGTATAGACACACAATCTACCTCACATGTGCGGCTCGAGCTATCTCTCCCCCACATGTTCGAATTTCTGCAAACCTACGTTGAGAAGTAGTATGCACTCGACCTCCACTTAGTCTCCTGCTAATTTCTTCTTCTGCAACACTTCATCTCTCTTCGGCCCTAATTATCACACTCACTAAGAAAATACCTTTTTCAAATCTGCAATCCCACTCGACTTTTTCCTCTCCTTAGCCTTGCTTTTACAATTTCCCATGGAGCTAAATCCCTAACCTTAATCTACAAAGTGATGGATATCTAGAATTAAATCCTAACCCACTTGAGATCAACGGTTGAGATTAAAACAAGTTCACTAAAGAAAATAATTTCCTTTTACTTGGTTTCTTTAGTTCAATAGCCAACATAATTAATTATGTGTTTTCCTATGTTAGACTTAGGCTAAATTACAAGAGCAATTGACTCAATAAATTGAGCAAGTATACTAAGGAGACTTTGGACAACTCCTGCAGGCTTCACACTTAGCCAATGCACAAGTACTTGTCCATTGCTACAATAATCAACATTTTTCACAATAGAAAAGACAAATAAATTTGTTGCAATGCCCAGGTAATGATACATGTGCCCCATCATGTAGTGTTTCTAGACTTTTAGAAGCTTTTTAAGCTATAGCCCAAGGATGAAAAGAAAAATTATAAAAAAGGATCTAATACAATGGCCTAATATGTGGATTGCAATAAAGATGATTGGTACTTTGAAGAGATACCACTAAGAAATTAGTTGTATGTAGAAAATGCCAATAAGCTTACTGGAACTTCACCAATACCATCAATACAAGAGACAACTCTAAAGCAACTATATTTTTTGAAAGAGATAATCCAGGAAAATGAGGTTTGGCTTGAAGTTAAAGACATAAACATAATGGCATTCATGCCATTATTAAATACATAAGATAAAAATCAGTGTGATTGATAAGCTCAGGTTTGGAGGGAAGGGAGTGCAAAGACCAAATAGTTCCTTAGAAACAAATCTATATGGATGAAGCTCATTCTCTTCCAAATTCAAGGTTCTCAACTAATTGACATAAACATGGACTTGCCAGACAGCTAATTGATAGTCACACACATTTCTACTATAGTAACTTTTCAAGAGTAGATCTCTTTGCAGACATATTGTTCCTTAGGCTTCATTTGGTCTATGAGGTGTATATGGCTTTTGATGGTATCAAAAACCATTTTGTGGGAGTCAAGACAAACACTCCCTATTACATGGATATCTTCTCCCCTCAAACTATGTGATATGGTCTAGTTCTTGAGAAATATATCACATCTACTGATTTAGGGGGTCAATATGAGATACTTACTCTCCTTCCCTAGGTTGGGCAGGGAAGTGAAGCCCTGCAAGCTCCTAGCCTTCTACCATTGTTTATCTTGTATAAAAATATATTTCTATGTTGTAAGAGAATGCATAACCAAACCCAAAGCCACCTGATTTGTGTTCGTGTTCAAATTCATCAACAATGAAGTTCAAGAAAAATTCAACTAGCCAAAAATTGTTGATAAAGTTTTCGTTTTGCTAAGTTATGTTAAACCTAGCACCGATAAATTATTAACCTAGAAGAAACAAGATCCATTGTATAACTTACACAGCTAGGTTCCTAACATTCAGCGAAAGCAAAAATAAAATAATCAGTCTCATAAAATGACACAACAAATCTTGTCCAATCACAGCTCTTCATAGCTCTCGTCCTAGGAAAATGGCCCAACTGAGAAAAACATAATAAAATGTAAACCTGGATCTGATCCAACAAATCTACCTTAGATCGGTGCTTGATCTTCTTTACAGATCTTAATCTCCAACCTATCTACATTCTCTTAGACGCAGCATACTACTCATTGAGATGCCTCTCTCAGTTTTGTGTTGTTAAAGTGCATCTCTCCCATCTCCCTAGCCTTTTATTTTATAACTTTACATTGAGCTAAATCCCTAAGCCTAATCTCCAAAGTGATTGACAATTGAGATTAAATCTTAGCACTTGAGATCAACAATTGAGATTAAAACATATTCACTAAAGTAATTTACTTTGCCTTTCCTAAGTTTACATTAGCTAAATAAGCCAACATAATAATGTGTTTTTTCCTAAGTTAGACTTAGGCTAAGTTACATTAGCAATTTGCTCACACTAGAGAAAGTACCTAATGAAACTATGGGCAACTTTTGCACACCTAGACACAACGCCTATGCAGAAGTACCTACCCGAGCTACAAACATCAACACTCCCTCCTCTTAGCAAGGGAGGTACTTCTACCACTTGGAACTGACTTCAATCTTGGACTTGCATCCACTGCCATGGCTGCTCCCTCTGAACTGGAAGGCTTCCTCCCATCATCCTCAAAGACCCGCTCCCTGTGAATTTGTTAATAGAAGCCTCTTGCTCCTTAACATCCTGTAAGGCCAACTTGTACCACAAGACCTTGACAAATTGGGAGGAATCCGTCAATTGCTCCCATTCCTGAACCCGAAGGCTAACTCTCCAAGTTGCTTAACCTTCGGTGCCACCTACTCCATGTTCTCTGCCACTACTTTGCTTCATGTCGTTGCTCAAATAGGATAGCCCTTTAGCATATACAGGTTGTTCTCTCTAATTCCAATGACTTGGCCACCGTCATCCCCTAGGTCCAATCAATGCATGTCCATCCTAGAACTCTACACCCAACCCCTTCTTCTCAATCATAAACACTTAGAGAAAACTCCACCTGAGTTCCAACAACCATAACGCATCCTTCACTTCCATCTTGCCTCCTGACTCAAATTGGAATAACATTGTTCCAACCCCTTTAACTGCATGCTTTGTATCATTGCCTAGCTTCACATCCAATTATGAGTCCCCCTCATTCAAGGTAGTGAACCACTCTT
Source organism: Pinus tabuliformis (assembly GCA_031772625.1). Taxonomy (NCBI): domain Eukaryota; kingdom Viridiplantae; phylum Streptophyta; class Pinopsida; order Pinales; family Pinaceae; genus Pinus; species Pinus tabuliformis. The sequence goes on along the minus strand of CM062820.1, from coordinate 590,045,093 downwards.
GTGCTCCTATGGGTAGTTTATCTCTAGCACAAACTCTAATGAACGAATCTCATGCCTCTGAGAACCCATCCCCGCCATAGAACTAGTTCTAAGTCTTCTACCTTTTCTCCCATACCTGCAAGTTGATCACGAATCTGCATGATCCTCATCACATAACTCATCACTGAGTCAGATTTGGTCATCTACGTAGTCTGAAGCATATCTTTCAATATCATCTTCACGTTTGTTGTCTTGCTCTGATATAATCCTACCAATGCTTCAAACATCTCCTTGGTTGTCTTCTTCTCGGTTAAGTGAGGGATTAAATGATCCTTCATGACATCCATAAGTACCCCCTATGCCTTTATCTCCTTTGCCAGAAAGGCCTTCTCCTAAGGATTTGATGGCTTCGAAATATCAGTCTCAACAATCTCCCACAGATCGTTTTCCTTAAGTACCAAGATGGCCCTAGCCTTCCAAGATCCCTACTAATATTAATTCTCACCTCACTTGAGATCAAACATATTCATTAAAGCAATTTACTTTACCTTTCCTAAGTTTACTTTAGCTCAATCAACTAACATAATAGTATGTGTTTTTTCCTAAGTTAGACTTAGGCTAAGTTACATTAGCAATCTTGCTCACACTAGAGCAAATACCTAAGGAGACTATAGGCGACTTCGGCATGCCTATACACAAGCCCTATTTTCCTTTAGTACCAAGATGGCCCTAGCCTTCCAAGGTCCCTACTAATATTAATTCTCACCTCACTTGAAATCAAACATATTCATTAAAGCAATTTACTTTACCTTTCATAAGTTTACTTTAGCTCAATCAGCGAACATAATAGTATGTGTTTTTTTCTAAGTTAGACTTACGCTAAGTTACATTAGCAATCTTGCTCACACTAGAGCAAATACCTAAGGAGACTACAGGCGACTTTGGCATGCCTAAACACAAGGCCAGTTTTCCTTTAGTACCAAGATGGCCCTAGCCTTCCAAGGTCCCTACTAATATTAATTCTCACCTCACTTGAGATCAAACATATTCATTAAAGCAATTTACTTTACCTTTCCTAAGTTTACTTTAGCTCAATCAGCTAACATAATAGTATGTGTTTTTTCCTAAGTTAGACTTAGGCTAAGTTACATTAGCAATCTTGCTCACACTAGAGCAAATACCTAAGGAGACTACAACTTCGGCATGCCTATACACAAGCCCTATTTTCCTTGAGTACCCAGATGGCCCTAGCCTTCCAAGGTCCCTACTAATATTAATTCTCACCTCACTTGAAATCAAACATATTCATTAAAGCAATTTACTTTACCTTTCCTAAGTTTACTTTAGCTCAATCAGCTAACATAATAGTATGTGTTTTTTCTAAGTTAGACTTAGGCTAAGTTACATTAGCAATCTTGCTCACACTAGAGCAAATACCTAAGAAGACTACAGGTGACTTTGGCATGCCTAAACACAAGGCCAATTTTCCTTGAGTACCAAGATGGCCCTAGCCTTCCAAGGTCCCCACTAATATTAATTCTCACCTCACTTGAGATCAAACATATTCATTAAAGCAATTTACTTTACCTTTCCTAAGTTTACTTTAGCTCAATCAGGTAACATAATAGTATGTGTTTTTTCCTAAGTTAGACTTAGGCTAAGTTACATTAGCAATCTTGCTCACTTTAGAGCAAATACCTAAGGAGACTATAGGCAACTTCGGCATGCCTAAACACAAGGCCCGTGCAGAAGTACCTGCCCGAGCTACAAATATCAACACCTTTAAATTCGAATGTATATATATATATATATAAACACACACATAAATTAAACTTTTAATATAAGTAAACTATTACTAATTTAAAATCTATTACTAACTGATGTTAGTTTATAACCTAAACTAAACTAGTTATATAAATTAATATCAGAAATTATTCAATCCAACCACGATTTATATCATTTGTGCGTAGGTGCATGAATGGGCGATTCAAGATAGGGTCTTCCCAACAAATATGAAGGCAAGGCCAGGCCAACAAAGGGATTTTGTTAACTGTCCGAGGTGTGCCCAACAAATACGAAGGTGAGGTCTGACCCTCTTGCAAATGAAGAGATTCCATTGACCGTCCAATTCCATTGTATATTTTCTAATTCTCCTTCCAACTCTGGCATAACATATGCATGAACACTTCAATAATTTCTCGACAGTGTATTCCTTTAATTTTAGAAATAAACAAATTCCAGAAAATTTCCTTTAAAAACAATCAGTTTACATAAAAATTTAGTTACATAACTAATGAAAATAAGATTTTTTCAGAACAGCCAAACTTTATGGACAAAATTGATCAAATTTGCTTGTAATTCTTTAAAATTTGTCCAAATTCGAATTTCATGGTCCAAAAGTAGCCAAATGCGGTGAATTAGCCAAGACCATGGTACATGAACCAAGTGTTGATTAATTTACCGCAATACAGATAGGTACCCTGTCATATCCTTGCATGCCTACATCGCAGGGTATATTCGGGTAACTTTACTTTGAAAGTCAGGAACATAACTTGTAAATGCGTGCTCTGGCCATTGATTCCCCAAACAAAAGGACATAAGACATTCATATATAAAAAAGGTGGGGCCCAACTGGGAAACCCCAAACATCACTTGCTAGGGCCCTTTATGAACCACAAAACCTTAACTAATCTCTCACTTTTATGCTAAGTTACCGGAAACTCCTGAAGAATTTCCCAGAAACGCGGATCCCCGTTTCCGATACATAAACGGATACGATTCTTGTCCGAAACACTGTAAAAACGTTTTTGTGCCGTTTCAAAAAATCGGAAACTTTAGATTTGGAATTGGATACGTTTCCAAGGGATTTAAATTTTTTTGGATCCGTTTCCGGTAAAACGGATCCACGAAAATTGTGATCAAAATCCACCCTTAAAATGTTAAAAAGCTTGAAAATTTGCATAGCCATAAATAAATAATAAAAATGAAGAAATCAGATTTGCAAATAAACTCACTATAAACAGAGTCTCATAAAATCTTTTCTAAATCTTTAGAAACAACAACACTCCATATATTTATCAAAAATTCTTACTAAGAAAAAGATAGATGTTCAAAAATGCAAATAAAGGGGTTTGATGAATGTCTTCGTAAAGAGATTTATTTGAGCGATTAATTTTCATTTGGTTAAGGTTTTGTTAATTGTCATTGATTTTGCTTTTGATTTCATAAATCCCTCCAATATAACAAATCTTCTCTAGCCAATCTTGTGCCTGCATATAGTCACAAGACCAAGCTGACATTGAGAAGATTGAAATGTTCAGATAGGTCTTGATGGAATATCCCAATGATCCCATGGGCCTTTTAATTGTCATGCAAGGAAGATAGATATCATATGCCATGCATGACACATTCTTTGAAGGAGTTGGACCCGAAAGCACAAAGGCTGTTGCATTTCTGATTACATTATTAATGATGATGATAATATGTTGAATGTTATAATAATCACTAATGATGATGACAATTTTTATGCTGAATTGATGATGATGATTTGTTTATGTTGAATTCATGACGATGACTATGCATTTTTAGATATAGATTCTAGATTCTAGATTCTAAAAGATGAATGGTAATATGACATATATATATATATATATATATATGTCGTTTCCTTGCCGTATCGTATCCTCATATTTTGAAAATTTGTCGTATCCGTTTCAAACCCCGTATCCGTATCCGTTCCCGTATCCGTTTCAGTGCAACTTAGCTTTTATGCTTCCATTCTCAACTTGAAGAGACCAGCAGTCTGGAAGAGAAGAAGAACATAAGGGGTTTCTGTGTCACATTTCTTGCCAGGAATTCGTGGATAGCAATAAAGATTGAAGAGGCTAAATGTTAAGCTCCATCTAGAGCTCACATTTTCAGCTCCAACAATACTTTCTCAGCATTTTCAGCATCCTCCAGTATTCAGATTTCACTTTCAGATTCTTATTTTTCTTCACTCAAATTTTTCCACCATGGAAACAAACCCTCTCTATCTATTGTGGAAATATGTTGTGAGCATCAACAGACAATTGAGGATCTAAGCAACAATGGCAATGATGCAGCAAAAACATTTTCTTTGAGAGTCCAGCTATGTTATTTTTCTGTTTCATTTTTGGAGATGTTATTGAGCAATTTTTTTGATGTACTTGGTTTATGAGTAGAAAGCTATCAATGACAATGATCAAGTTTTTCTAATCAAGGTTCAGTGTTGATTGTCAAGTGACAAATTATTGAATAAATTGAACACTTCGAATCTGAAAATGAATCTGTATTATTGCTGATTTACATAAATTTTAGTTATGTTTCTTGTTTTAATTTATTTATTTTTAAATACATAAAAAATCAAATTTCTATCTACCTCTGACATTCCCCTGCCCCTTGTTTCAGAAAGTGTCATACTCATACCTGCAGCCATACCCATCCAACCAGGCAACTTATATCTAATATGACTCATCAGTATTTTCCCAAGAAAAACAAGGATGGGAGCCCAATACCGACAGCTTCCCAACTGTTAGAATGGTTGTCCCTACGATATGGTTGTTGTGCCCACCTTTTTATGTTTTTATGTAGTTCTAATGGAGTGTGGATTATTTGATGGTAGGTATGTGACACCATCCCACCTAGGGTTTTATTGTGCTGAAAATGCAATTCATTTATAGTATATTTCAGAATTTAATTGGAAATATTGGAAAAAAACAGCCATACACATGTGGTTTGGAGTATTGAAACCTCACCTTCAAGTTTCTAACTTGATGAGGACATCCAGCTGGAATAAAAACTGCCTCACCAAGGTGTTGTTCAAATGTCCATGGCTCAACTTCTGCAAAATTAGCAAACATTGGTTTACAATTACTTTAAAAAAAACATTTGCATTATAAGAAAATGTGCACTACTACAGCCAATAGAAGAGTTTTTGATATGGCAAGGCAGCACTGCTTACGGTATTCCTCTTTCAATTTCTTTTTATGACCTTCATTCAAGTAAAAAGTTTGATCATGAATGGGGTGGACAACCTGAGGCAAAGACATTGACAAGATAACATAATTAACATATTGTTTCCAAGCTGGTTTGAATTATAGCCAAAAATAAATTTTGCAAAGTGCATCCCCATGAAAATGAAGCAAACTACAGGTCTTTGAGATTACCGAATCAACAGATACATTTCTGCTATGTCTGAAGTCTTGACAGTGCTTTAATAAATAATCCTGTAACTTTGGTATGTCCTCTCTCCGGAAAATGTCCCAAAGAGCTCCACCACGTGTGACATCTAAACTATTCTCTCTATTTCCAATCCTTCCTTCCACCTTTGTTGGTATTGTACCAAGATCCTTTTGTTCACTACTATGAGCTTTCCACTTTTCTGAACCATCATATTTTGCTCCATCTATATCCCAATTTTGCTCTTCCATATAATCAAGAGACTTTGCCCTCAAACTAGATTCAATGTCATTATCATTAAGGCATTCATCAGTAGTTTGACTTGAAGAAACTTTTCTGTTGCTTTGAGACACAGAAACATCAAATGATGATGCCTCAATTTTAGTTGTTTTTCCTCTCTCTTCTTCACCAAAGGAATTTCCAATCCTATCTGAGTCTTCATAAGGTTCTTCCGAATCTAATGCTCTTAATGATCTTTGAATTTTATCTATCTTAAGTTGCTGCCACCCTGGGAACTTGACTTCAGCTGTATGAGTCAATACATTTACCTGAAAGGAACAAAAGATATTTGCACTTTTGTTACCCTGAGAAAAAACATGCTCCGAAGAATATTCCATAACAATCAGACAGAGAGAGGTAAATAGTAGCAGCAAAAGCTAAATACCATTTTATATATTCTTGTAATAGTTATATCAGAAGGAAAAACCATCTAAAATGTGTCACATAGCTAGCAAGTGTTGTCAATATAAGATATTGATAGGAAGATGTTTTCTAGCCAGCTAATGAAGGACTAAATAAAATACAGCTCATTTGAAAACTGGATGATTTCGTCCACAGCCAAAGCAATATCATTAAACTAGTATTAAAAAACCCAGCACATTATGTCTTCAATGCAGTAACTGTCCATATGTTGCAGGCCTTAGGAACAGTGCAACTTCTCAGCTCTATGACACTCTTTCATTCACCAAAATTTTATTTATTGCTGTGGCCATTATTAACATAAAAAAAAAGGGAGAATGAGAATAGGAGATGTACAGGAATGCTGAAATTATCTTAAAATAGATGGATTTCTCATTTCTCTTGAGGAGATAATATTGCTAGTATTACTAACTAAAAGCACAATTACAGAATGTCAATCAATTCAGCTCAACAAGACCTCAAGGAAGAAGACACTGCATCAATGATGGAGGACATGGATCTGGTTAACCGAGATTCTCATCCTACCAACACTGGACAATATGATGTCATCAGTAAATATGTTTTCCATTAATTTCTATGTTTTGTAAATCAGTACTTATATTAGATATCCTTTTCAGCATATATACTAACAGGAATTTTCTGAAGGCTATTGCTAAGGACAGACTTAAAATTTTGTCTTTGGCACTCTCTATGCCTAGCTTACTGAACAGATCATGGCAGCTTTCTCCATGTACTTTTCACTGTTCAGCTTTTGCTGCAGACCTTCATAATATAGATTTTCCAGTTTCTTTTGAAAAACAAAAGCAAAAAGAAATACTAACCAAAAGCACAAAACTGAAAAACAGCTTAGGATTTTCTATGGATAAATACTTACCACATCATACATATCACAGTGCAAATTAGTAACAGAATCACCTCGGCCAAGTTCTTCACTTGTCCCATAAGCAATGTAAGTTCTGGGTCCTATATCAGGCTTTAAGCAATTATCAGGAAGCTTTGCTGCCAGATTAAGAAGGCCCCATTCAGGATGTGTGTACTCATGAAAGGGCAATGCATTAATGAATTCAGCTCTATGGCGTGGTAAACGTTCTTCAAAGAAATTTCGTGGTGGCCAATCCTTCAGCTTCAACATCAAAGGCCAACCATTTTTATGCATTTGACCATCTGCATACCCTTTGAAAAATTGGTTGACGCTGATTTCAATCTGAACCACCACATGCATAAGCAGATGCATTAGCTTATTGTACAAACTACTAAGATTCGAAAGGATAACAAAATAAATAGTGAAAGGATTGAATCAGCACAGCATAAAATAATATCTTGTAGTACATACAGAACTCAGGAACAGATAATGTGAAAGGATTAATGAAATCTGTGTAACACATCTAACCCACTAAAAACACCTAGAACTTGAATTGAAAATAAACAAACAAATGAGCTACTAAAGCAGGTGCATTATTGGAGAAACCCAGCTATTTTAGTGATTTTTCCTCTAAAAGGCAACCACTTTATATCAGCGTCACAACTCCAACATTTCTTCAGACAAACCAACTTATAAAAATGCAAAGGGTCACACCAAAATTTATATTCTATGAAATTCAAAAGTTTTTGGGAGGCAGGGAGATGCACAAATGTTCTATGTAATTACAGCTCTAAAAAGTAGGAGCATTTCTCTTTTATGAGAACATAGAGATGGAACCAAATAACATAAAACAAAAAAAGGTGGGCTGGAAAAAAAATGCTGTTGTCTATAGCAGAGAAATCAGAAGTGAAGCAATGCTTATATAATTATGTGTACAACCAGGGGTTGGAGATGGTAATAATGAAAAATCTTTCAGCTTTGTCACAATGAAAAACTTTCAGGAGAATATACTTCACACTTTAGGCAAAAGCACAAAGAAGAGATCGCGTAGAGTGTCTGCTATCTTAAGCTAAATGTACAAGTAATCAGCCCCCAAGACATAGTGCAAAGCTCAGCAGTAAACAACTCAAAAGGCAAAGATTGCAATAAAGAAAATAAATCTCATTGCTTTCTTTTGAACTTCAGAAAATAAACATGCTTTTTCATTCTGATTAAGTCTATCTCCTTCCAGCTCATTATGGATGTTTTAAAAATTTTGAAAAATAAGCAATAAAAAGAAAGATACTGATTTCTGGAAGTCACTGGTATAAACTACTCACTTTGCAAGCTTGACTGCTTGTGGGTAAAGATCAATAGGTCATATTTCTGTCTTTGCCTTTTATGAGTTGCACATGTTTATGAAAGTTCAAACTTAGATTTTAAATCATTTCTACAACGAAGCATAATTCATAGTACGTGCACAGAGATCTCAAATGACAGAAGAAATTGCGATAACCTTGATGTTAGCTAAAACTTTAATCTTAACAAAAATTATAACCAGGACAAAATTTTATCCAGAGAAACGCATCAAAGATTTTCCCCATATCCACTTTATCAGGCATAACTCAGAAAACAAGTCTTTACAACTCATCCTCCAATCTACTAAGTGCTTGCAGTGAATAGTATTATCAGGATGGTTAGTGAACCACCAAGTTCTCTTCAACAGATGAGAACCATTCTCAATCTCTCATTAAAATATGCTGTCAGATTTGATTAACAGGATGCAGACATTGGTGCTATCTTGGATGTACACTTAAAATTAGACATTACCAAAGATGTCAAATGTCGATATGACTGGAACACTGTATATTAAAAAATGCAAAATGCAGCTTTCTATATATAGTATAGTATAAACAGACAGCAAAGATAATTTTTGAAGCATTTCAAAAAGCAAAACAAGCATATGAAACCCAATAAGGATTTTCCCCAACATGGACAACCTGTGACTCAGCCATGATGACAACCATGACGATGTATATGTTTGCAGAATTTCTGGAGCAGAATGCATAAAGAAAGGATGCAGTTAATGACTGGGATGCCTCATCATCACTTAAGAGTTGCTATCAAATTTTCTTTGTGTACTTACAGCATTCTCTGCAAGACTTGCAAATTACAAATTGAAAGCCAAAAAATATAGTGGAGCACGTGCATCACCAAACTTGTGTGGGTGATTTCTTAGGTTAGGTCCACCTTAAGATTGTTATCTTACATGCTTTGCAAAAATCTGGGAGCCTTATGATTGCAAAGTTGGAATCAGAACCTCACTAATGGTTTCTTACTGTTTCAGTTTGCTGAGCACACATATTCTATGGTATGGAAGTCCTCAAAAGGAGGCAATGGATGTGAAGGATGATCTGTTGATTTTTGTAGCTACGGTTGGTCTTCAAAAGGAAAGAAAATATTTTTTTCTTCAGTTCATGTCGGCTCCAGGAGGACAGGTCGGCCCCTCCATTTGACTGGGCTTGACCCTTGGTCAAAACCCACATGGTTTGACCTATATAAAAAGACCATTTGACCTCTCCATTGGGCATCCAATTCAAATTTGGATCATCAATCAAGAAGTCTTCTGTTCACATGTGAAGGAGGAAGAAGGATCTGAAGTTGACCAGCATTGACCAAGTATTATCTGCTCTGTTTGACTGAGGTTTTGGAGGGTTGACCAAACCTCCTTGCTTTGTTGACCACAGAAGTTGACCAAATTTCTGAAGCATATTGTTGACCGAAATTCTGAGTTGACCGCAGGCTGTCTGAGGCAGGTTTGACCACAGTTGACCGAGACTTTCTGAAGCAGATTTGACTGAGATTTCTGGGCAGTGTTTGACTGAGGTTTGGGCAGAGTTGACCAAATTCTTGGGCAGATGTTTGACTGATATTCTGAGCAGTTTGGACCAGGTTTGACCTAGCTAGTTTGTATGGTCAAATTGGCCAAGTTTGACAGAAAATCAGATTGTATCTCTTGTTGAATTGGATAATTTCTCTAAGAAAAGGTTGCTGGTTTTTTCCCTAGAAGAGGGTTTTCCCAGGGTAAAATTTGTTGTGTCTTTGTGCATTATTGTTCTATTGTGATCTCTACTGTCCTACTGCATTTTATGTTTGAATTTCTGAAATATAATTGTTTAATGATAATCTGGAAGTGCGAAGATAATATTTAATATCAGTAGAAGTACTTATCAATTTCAGGAATTGTGCTTGTATCTATTGCACTTGAAAAATCTATTGGAATTTGGTTGTCATTGATGTCAACCCAAGCAGCAGCCAGAAGAAGTCCACCTTTAAAGAAGAAAATGACAGGGAAGATCAGTGTTTTTGGGTTCAAGACCATCTTCATTTGATTCTCCTCATCGTGCCAATTCCAACGGTAGGTGGCATGCCACATAACTCCTCACGGTTGAGGAGATATGTCTAGTCAAAGTTGGAGCCCCATTATATGGTTGGAGTGCCCTAATAAGAGATGCTAAGGGCAGCTTGATGATTGGTATATTAGTGGCACTTATTTTCAAGAAAATCAAATTAATATGATGGACCTATTAAACCATCAAATAAGGAATATCCTGGTCAATTTCGGCTTGCAAAGGAGGAATATTAATTGTAAATTGGAATTCAAGTCGGCCTCCAAAGGTGGTTAAGTATTGGCTCCATTTTTTTTGAAAATTCAAATTTAATTTTAAGTTTGGCTCCATCATTCAAGGCCATGTCAGCCCCTCTAGAAGCCCTCTCCATCACTATAAATTGAGTACTCGTCTCCTCTTCAGATCATCAATTTGATTCATGAAATATCAAGCTTATCTTCTGTTATGAGGCCAGGAGCATACACATCTATCTGAAGTAGGAGGGCCAAGTTTTTGTTTAAGTTAAATTGAAGTTTATATGGATCAAATCTGAACTGGAAGGAGGAATTCTGAGGAAAAGACAAGCTCAGTTTCTGAGGCATCATGAGGACAATCCGAAGTTCAAACTCTTTTGAGGCAGTGTTTGCCTCTGTTTTAAGGGCATTAATTGTCATGGTTCACTGAAATTTCTGACACTTTTGGGTTTAATCTTTAGACCTCTTCTGTGGAGTATCTTTGCTGGTCAAAAGGCCTGTTCTGTGGCCTGTTGCAGATTGATTTAGGACCCTTTTGTGGCTGATCCAAGACAGTTTGAGGCAACCTGCGTTGATTTTTCTAAAGCAATTTTCTGTGCCCTAATCAGTGAAGAATATCTGATTTTCTGAGGCAACTTTGTTGATGATTCGGAACTCTCTGTGGGACGTTTTTCTGAGACTCGGATTTCCTTTTTCTTGAGGCTGCTTTGGAGGGTTCTGTGGGTTGATACGACCTGGTCTGAGGCTCTCTATTTTGTAACAACTTCAATGGCTCAGATCTTCCTTTGCACTCTTCTAAGGCAGATACTATGAAGCTTAATCACCCACCATCTTAGCCCTTCCAGAAGCTCGGAACGTTGACATTCTGTGCCTTTTTGAAGTCTGTTCTGTGGTCGAAATTATCTATCTGAGGCTTGCAATCCAAGACCTATTTCTGTGGCATGTTGTCAAGTTATCTGTGAGAGTTAATTCACACCTGAACTAGAGATATTATTTATTGAATAAATCTGAAGTATCTGTTCAAGTTTGGATCAATACATACCTGTGAGAGGCTGATCAAGGTCATGTTGAGGTTTTAACTTCTAAGTGATTCAGGATCTGAGGCAACTTCATTGAAGGCAGCATAATGTTTTGAAAGGACAAAAAGAAGCATCTTCAGGCACAACACTTGGCAGTTAGTGGCACACTTCACATCAGCAGACTTCAGGTATGAAACATGTTATGTGAATTGTTCAGTAATTGTTGATTGACTATTGCATTCAGAGAGATGAAGGTTGTTGATTGAAGGCATTATCAAGTATTGCAATCAGAGGTACGACTTGTGATTCTGTTACATTGCACTATGCTATACTGAGCAGTTCTGAAGTTTGGCAGTCGATGTAGTCTTTGGCACACCATGGGTGGTTGGGTGGTTCAAGGAGGAGAGTAAAGTCTCCCTCAGGTTGAAGCCTGAAAATACTTCAGAGTGGCAGGGTGGTGCTACGGCAAGTTGAAGCTTGCAGGGTTTTGGAGCATCCTTTCAGTTGGAGCTGATAAAACCAAGGCATTGGAGAGTCCTTCCAATTGGAACTGCTAAAACCAAGGCGTTGGAGCGTCCTTCCAGTTAGAGCTTCCTAATAAATTGAATCTTTTTCTAGAGTACTAAGAAGTTGGAGATTCCCTTTCAGTTGGAGCTGAGAAATAGTGTACTCATAAATTATATTAGAAAAACGTTCAGTGGTTTTTCTCCCGAAAGGTTTTCCACCTAAAAATTTCTTGTGTATTGCTATTGTGATGTGTGGCTGATTTATGTTTTGATTTGTGTTGATGCTCTGAAATTTAATAATTAAGTAATTGTAAGTGAAATACTGATTCACCCCACTTTCAGTATTTCCAACAAAATCAACATGATCTTGGCTGTCATATCCCTGTGGGACAAATTCTTACTGGCCCAGGTCCACGCACTAGTTTAGGTAGACTTCCCCTAATCTCCCTAAATCTTTGTGCCATTTTTTCTATGGTTTGGTTGCACCATTTGGAAAGTTTATTTTTTTTGAGCAATGTAACTCATAGTTAAAACATATCAATTTGGATTCGATAAGATTCTGTAAAAGCATGTTGGAAAAATCCGATTCTCAAAAACTTCTATGCCTAATATGAAAAATATTAGTATAAAGTTTTAAATTTCTTGAAGAGTCTGAAAGTGCTTCCTACAGACAGAAAACTCATAATAGGCCTTATTTCCAGAATATCCGAGATTTCCATGTTATAAACTCGATTGAATTTTAATTTGATAATTATTAAATCAAAATTGAAGTTACAAATTATGTTTCTCCGGATAAATATTGTATGGTACAAATAGCATTTTTGGCAGAAATTCAGCCAAACTAAATTCTTGGCTGAATTTCCAAAAAGTTACAGAATTCTGCTACTATGGTGTAAAGTCTTATGCTCCATGACCCAATAAACAAGTTTGTGTCGAAATAGACCTCTCCAATGAAGTTACAACAAACAATTTACAGCAATGAGAAACAAGCATAGAAAATTGTGCTAAAAGAGCTCAAAGCCATGAGATTTGACAAGCCTGGGGTCCTTAAATTCAGTCTCAACTCCACTAGCTCAAAATGCTGGTGCTTGAGGAGGTCGCTAAAAAGATTGTAGACCCAAAGATACCGTAACTGCCCAAGAGGGGACTGAATATGAATTTGTTAGCCATCCCTTTGATTAATGTATGCAAAACTAAAACCCATGAGCTATGCTAAATGCAGACCTTTAATTAAACAAACCCGACAAACCTATCATTTAGCATATGCATGAGTTGGTCTACAATGACCTATTTATCAAGTTGGGCATGCCTGCTCCAACTACTTGGTGGAATGACTAGAAGTCGTTAGAGACCAACTCATGAATCCGCTAACTTGGCATTAATGACTGGTTGGCTCAACACTATCCAATCATCAATGTCAAGTTAAACAAGCTCTAGAGAGTGGCCTCCGAGCAATCTACCTTGTTTCAATTCCATGCAATGTGGCAAGGCTTCACTGAGCCCAAAAAGCCCACGATTGCTTGGCCCATGCTTTTACGCAGCCTTCCTCTTGGCCAACCTCTAAAGTATCTACGAGTTTTCCAACCCAAATGCCCAATGTCACAAAGATCAAGCAATTGTTATTGTTTTGTCCCCATACCAAGTCAATCTCAGAATGGCCCTCAAACCTGTGTGGTCAAAGATGATCACTCCACCAATTTTGCTATTCTACAAATACAAAACACATGCCATCACATTGAGGTCAACTTATGGCGTTTGTCACCACAATGACCCATGTTCAAGACCTAGAGGTCCTACTACATTGTGGTTTATTGTCATTTGTGGCTTTTTAACAATGCTGATTTCTATTAATGTAATGAGGCAACAAGTTACAGACACCCTCTTTGCATTAAGCTGTTAGAGAAAAATAATGATTTAACTCTAATTTTCAGTCATTGGGTTTTTTCCCATTTTTTAAAATATGTTCAACACAACACAAGATGTAGAACATACGCAGTTATGCTACTCTTATTTAAGTATTTGAATTCATTCTTTTCTTGTGTGAGTATTGTATTGATGTCTAACCAACCCCATATTGCTCAATTTCCCTGATTAGAGACTCAAATTAGGGACAAATTTTGCAATTCCTACTCTCTTGGGGTCTCGCCCAGAGAATCTGTGAACTGATTGTTCTAACAGAATACATGGTGAAACTTTTATGTTTGAAACTTCCTTAGTATTATTACTCAGATTAGCTAGATAATATTTTTTAGGTGCAGATCCTTTGGTAGAGAGCCTGTGACCATGTGTTGTATGATAATTCTTGAGTTCTCGATGATTGAGAGGTGTGATAGATTTTGAGCATGGGCCAATAATAGGCCCTTAAGGAGAGCATATGCCTCAGATTGATTGTTAGATCTCAATCCTAAACCCCATAAGTCAATTATGTTGATCCATCAATGCAAAGAATCCCTCCCCCCCTTCCCCGCCCTTGGAGTATGAAGCAATCTGAAAACATCTAATTAGAAACTTTTCCTTCAAGTGCCAAGGATCCTCAAATAATGTCACTTGTGATGAAAAAGAAATGGTTGCCATCATAGTAGTGAAATTCCATTGAATTAGGTCCTTCCATATGAAAATTCAAACCCCCCCCAACTCAAATTCAATTCATACAATGTCAACAACAAAAATGAAAACCTTTAGCATTAAAAAATTTAATTCAATAATTAAGAAACTAAAATACGCTTGGTTGATAACATGGAAACCTCAAAATATTCTGTAAATAAGGCATACTAAGTAGTATCTCCCATTAGGCACCGCTTATTTTTGCTAGCCTTGTATGTGATCAGTCAGTCCTTTGGTTAATCCAATTTGTTCTGCAATGAATTTGGCTGTGAGAATTGTAAGACCCTTCAGCATATCCAGTTTTTGTAATAAACAGTCAGCAGAGTTGGACAAATTTTGTATGTAAATCAGTAGCACAATAACTAAGAGAGACTATGGGGTAAAAGATCAAGTTACAAAGGAAAGAACCAGGTTGCTGCTAAAAATAGGCCATCATGCTAGAATTTGGGCAGACTTGATGTATCCTGTATAATTACTTGTATTTTGATTTAAACTAATTTTCCAAGCAAAAAGAATTTTTGAAGATAAATTCAAGAAAAAAATCACCACTACTGGAATAAATTACCATTAGTTATACAAGATTTAGATATAAATATAAATGAAATTTTCCAACAAAAATTCAGCCGGGGATTCTGATCAGAAATATTTTCAGATCCTGTTATTAAGGCAACAACTGGACTGTACAATGTACTCAGTATATTGATTTAACTATTTAAAAATAAAAAATAAAGGATATAACTCCTAACTGTTAATTATGCAGGATTAAAATATTCAAAATGCAGCTAACTCACTAATGAGACATCTTTAAACATCATGATATCAAAGCTTCTCTTTGTGAATGAGATGCAACTTTATATAAAGATAACTATGAACACCATAAAATAACAGAACCTTCACAATCTAGATCAAGGTGCATAATTATTTGGTTACTTCAAAAAGAAACATACTTCCAAGTTTGATTGGAGAAAAGAACTTACTTCAGACCAATTTAAGCAATCAATGGCCTTTATCTTTGTCTCCTCATTAAACTTGCCATTCATAGTCTCTCGAACAGGCCGCAACATGACCAATGGGTCCCAGCTCAGACTGGAAGTGCCTTCAAGAACATTCTGCACAATGACCGGTTGACCTCTAATCCAGTGTTTCTGGAAATGCTCAAGGCCTTCTTCTTTAGTATCCTGTACAGTTGGACAGTACAAATAATTGTCACTGTTGTCCTTCCTATGAGCTGCTTGGCGTAAATTCCTTTCAGAATATCCATTTTTCCCATAAGAACCAGACTTGAAGCATGAGGTACAGGAGTGAGAAATTTTCAAGCCCTCTGCGACTTTGCAGCTGCTGGCCATTTCCTCTGCCTCTTTGTCAAGTTTTGCAATCATATTCATTCTATAAATGCGTTTTAATTCTAATAAATGACAACCACAGCCACCATATTCCTTTGGAGGGCATGGAATGCTACCATCACTATTAGCCTTCCAATCTGGTAATCTGTCTGTAGGGTCTACAGTGCTATTGCTAGTAACCTGGGAGTGAAGCTCCCAACCTGATCTTCCGCCTGACACCTTTGTTTGCTTATTTCTTGGTAATCCCTCTCTAGAATAACCTCTATCTGTAGACTGCTGTTGGGCCAATTCTGCTTTACCACCACCTGGTTGACAACCTTCTCGAAGCCCCCGACAACAACTGAGACAAAGATCATATGAACAATATGGGCATTTCCGATGGTAATCAACAATTGATGTCTTGCAGTTGTCACTGTAGCAATACAGAAGACATCAAATTGCCATGTGAGATGGTATGATGATATTAGACTATGATCTCAAAATATTGGAGATAACTAGACCTCATCCTATGTTACCTAGGGTGTAATTGTATTTTAGTTAAAAAACAAGGGGATTAGAACTTTGAACATGTACCAGAACAGATGCTCATCTGCATTAAGTTTGGCTTTAGGAATCTCCGGCTTTATTGTTGGTTCACCTAGGCAGGGGCAATATTTCAAGAATGTTGAGACCATTGCAGAAATTTGAGCATGTGACAAATATTTAAAACTGTCCCCAGGCAAAGAAGAATGCCACAAGCTACTCACCTTGAATCTTGGCCTCCACCTCTTGCTCCAAGTACTCCTCCCTGTGGATCTGCTTGAGCACAGGAAGTGCCATAGACAGAAAGTAATGAAGGTACCGAATCTTCTCAGTGTTGTCTGTTTCCTGCATCCTGACCTGCATATAAAGAATGCCAGTTTCAAGTATATGAGATATTTTCCTTCTACAGATTATAACTGCTATCACCAGTGCAAAACGTAATGCTATTAACACAAACAAACCCATAACAAGGAACAGAATACGACTGGAATTCCAATCTACTGACGACTTGTTCAGCATAGCAAAAAGGTTACTGAAATTTCTCAAAAGATCAAATACCTTCACCTGTCCATTCCCACGCAAACATGCCTTGCAACTGCAATTCCCACGACAAAATGGGCAAGCCTTTTCAATATCTTCTTCTGAATATTCGGGATACCTAAACCCATCAAATCAAATAAGCATGTGTATAAAAGTTAGATACAGCCAAATATTAACAAATTTTCAAATGATCTTGTCATTATTGGCTTCTAGATATTGAAAACAGGATGGTCTAAGATTTGAGATGATCCTTCTCCACTGGAAGGACAGCCTATTCCTACCAGTTAGCAATACAGGAGAAGCAGTAACGCTTTCCTTTGCACTTCGAACAACGGACTAACTTCAGTTTGTCATTCTTCTGACATTGATGACATATTGCACTTTCTGCCTCACCCAAGGTACCAGTCCTCTTGCTAGAGGAATCCTGAGACACAACAGCAGAGAATGTTCCTTAACCAAGGCCGTGCCAATTCTAATTGGTGCTACTAGTTATATGTTCAAAACAAGTGTGAGAATCCTGACAATAACGGAATAAAATAAAAGTAAACAATGCAACACAAAAGTGATGATAACAAGCTAAACTCACCAAAAGAGGCCTGTTTATCAAGTTTTTTGCAGTTTTGGTTTTAGCAAAAGGTGTGTGGGATTGATACCGTGGAAAATCAGTCTCTCTTTCAATTCCACGGTTTCTTAAGATATCCACCTCAGCTTCTTCACTACTGATCAATTGGGAGTGTCGAATAGATGTGCCTGACTGATACATAAGCTGGCTTTTTGGAACCTTGTCTTTTGATTTCTTATTCATTGGGATGCTAGAGAACTCCCGCCCAGCAGTGGCAGAAATATGTGGCTTTTCAACTTCATTCTGCTTGTTTTCAAACACTGGCTCGCTGCTTTCCTCCTTTTTCCTCATCTTCTTCTCACTGGCACGCTTGGCAGAATTTGCAGCCCTCCTTTTTGCTTGAATATAATGCTTTTCACAGACAGTCTTGTCTGGCATAGACCTTGCACTGCATCTCCACTGCTTCCCATCTGATCTCTTGCAGCGTAGTTCCTCTGGAACCACCCCATTTTCTTCCTTTTCCATATTTCCAGATGCCATTGGGAAAACTGAAACAGGCAGCCTGCAAAACGATGCAGTTGCCACCTCGCTAACAAATCAACAGCAAGCCAAGATAACCAATAGTGAACCCCTCCCCATATGACAAGAATAAATGGAACAATTTTTCAGGTCTTTGCTGCTATCTTGGAAATGAGAGTATGAATATATACCACCAAACCTTTCAAGCCAAATCATTCCATTTTTCACCCTTGGCAGAGAACAAGGGACCCACAAACTTCCCTTTAAATTGCCCTCACACAAATCCCTCACAAATAACTTCAACAAAGCTTGCTCGCATGACAAATGTTACACATGGAACCAATCAAAAGGAGATCAAAACCTACTCTCCTGCAGGCAACAAACGTAGACCTTAGTAATTGAGAAATTTTTATCCGCAATTCCTATCATAAAGAAAAGTATACTATATTCAATACATTTATCTATTTAGAAGCTGACGATAAATGAAACCCACCAAGGAAGAGAAACCCAATCCTCAAAAAAATTCAAGGAAAAATGAAAATGCATTAGAGTTTCTGACATGAAAAGTAGAAGAACATTAGCCTACACTTGCTTTTTATCACAAATCAACTAATTTCGAGAAGAAAACTAAAAGTGCATATGTTCACAAAAATATAGCATAAACAAGGCCAGTAACTTTATTGCAAATTTATTGAGATAGAATGCAATAATTTTTCCAGGAATGACAAGGCATACCAGACAAAGAAATTGTGTATTTCTGATAAAAAACATCAAGTTTCCAAAACATATTTCAAGAGAATTGTAATCAGACTACAAATAACCTATTTTTCCATTCGGATTAATTTAGCCAATTGTAAACTTCTTTTAAATGGAAAGAATAATTGTAAACTTTTTTAAATGGAAAGAATATAAGTCAGAGAACCTTCTCTATTGAAAAAAAAACATAAACGAGTCAAATTGCAACCAATCAAGTTTGAGTGTTTGCAAAAATTCTTCAATGGAATATGAAACATGCATTCCCGCTTGCCTTCAAACATACTATAAGAAAGGTGAACTGCAGCTAACTGAAATTGTATCCTGCTTGCTGAAATTTTATCCGCTGGTGTTACAATCTGAACAATCTGATAGTCAAGTTCACGGATAGTTTTGCAGAAAAGGACTTCTATTTGGAAGTGTGGAGGAAGCAAACAATTTTGAGGACAATCCAACCAATTACACAATCAAAGGAGAAAAAATTTACTAAAATGAGCAATTTTCAACATAACTGAACTGGCCGAATTCTAAAGCAGGCCATCAAACCAAGTAGACTTTTTGAACCAACCACACAGAGTGCAATAAAGCTATCTTCGGCAAAACCCAATTAGGAGATGCACTATAATTCTCAATTCCAAAAGCATATGTAAACAATTGAGGGAAAAGCATAGGATTTCCGGTGATTCCTAATTACAAAAAGGACTGTTGCCCAGAGAAAGCCGGTTTAGGCAGCGTTTGTGGGGCGGCGAAAATTAAAAATACACAATGTAAATAAATTCTCCAAATGCCTACCAAAAGAAACATAAGCCCATTGCAACGCATTATCAAATATAACAAAAATTCACGACAAACTCGACCTTTGTTTCTGATAAATCCAAATCAATTACGACCCATAAAAGCATACCAAGCCAATTTTGGGGGTCTATATCTTAAGCAGATGCGAGCAAAACAGGGTCACAGGGCAAATATATAGCCGCATACAAGGTAATTTTTTTCTACTCAAAGAGACGTCTGCAAGCAAATCAAGAACAACCAAGATTAGCCTTTCCAAATATTTCGGCCGCACAGAAAGCTTCAATTCCTTTAGGCCGCTAGCAAATCTAGCGAGTTTCAAACTTTAAACCAGAGAAAATCCCAACTTTACACAGAAGAAGCCCTTTCTCGGCAGACACATGACCGAAAACAGCCCAAAGAACTCCACAATCAACCCTAAAAGCCCGAAACAATTGACCCCCGAAACGGCAAAATTGGCAAGACCTGAATGAAATCTAATATCAGTGAAATCCATCGTACCTTTCGAGCACCTATGGCGCGCCCTGGCCTTTCTCAAGTGCTCCACAGAGCCCCCAGGGTTTGGTTGAATAGAAACCAGGCAACCAGCTAGGTAACGCAACTTCAACAACAACGATGACCAGCACGAACCCCGTCGAGGATTAAAGGGTAAACCGCAGACGCCGTCCGGTTTCCAGAAGGAATACAATTTTCACGGCGAGGGTAGATTTTACGATCCACAAATAAATATTTTTTTTCTTCTCATTATTTTTGTTTTTCTTTTTATAGTTACTGCATTGTCCGGCGGTGGTTTCGGGTGGCGTTGACGGGAAACCTTATGGAAGAAAGCACTGCTTGTGTTTATGTCTGTGTTTGACAGATGACAGGAGAGAGATTCCACAGTGGTTTCCCCCACATGTAGGGACTTCATGGCGGCGGCGCCTAAACCTCCGCTCACTTATGGAATCGGACGGCCGACGTCGCTCCTCGCAGGTCCTGGACCCGCTAAGATTTCGCCAACCCCGTCTCGTCGTAAGCTGAATAAGCAGCGTGCATGTTCAGCGTATAAAACTAACCGGTTTTCGTTATTGTAGGTTCCCGGGTGACTGTGTCTATGTTTTTGCCTATTTCTGTATTCTTTTATTAAACTGTGTGTAAAACTGATTGTTAAAGAGAGGCAAAAATAACAAAACAATTCTAGGGTTGTGATGGGGAGAATAAGAAGAGCCATGTAATCTTACTAACCACCACAAATGGGTATTGTTACTCTCCATATGATGTAACCCTTGGGCTTCTGATTTTTGTGGGGTAAGAATTAGAAGTTATTAGTTGCTGCTCCTTTAAAAACGGAATGGTTCAAATCTCTCTTTCTTAAATAATTTTATATTTTAATCCATTTAACATAAAGTAGCTTATCTTTTCAATTTTTTTTAAATTAAATTTGTTTAATATTATTTATATATTGAATTTAATAATAATAATTTAAAATAAATAATAATAAAAAATGTGACCAATTTAAAATTTAAAAAATGTGACATTCGCATTCACATTTTAATTATGGGATGAGTTTTGGACGTTGTTAATTTTGAGTGTCAAAAATGTTAATGGTGTTATTATTAACATTCTTAAAATTTATTAGTTTTTGTTAATATGGTGGGGTTGTGAGGGTGGTGGATGCAACAAATAATATGCACATTGCAGCATTGCGATAAATATCATATAATTTAGCATATACAATGTTGGATCTTAAAAAACAATTAGGTTGAATGGTGCATATCCTAGGATATATGGTACTTATTTTATCGTGTGATGCTCCATTGTTAAGGGATTTGTTTCTGACATTTTCAAATTTCAGCTATTCGATTTAGAATGACAATACTTTTGAAATATCAAAGTTGTCCAAACTACAAAGCATTTCTCAAAAATTATGCTCAATGTTGTTCACATAAGCATTGTTAGTAGTTTGTAACTTCAATTTTCAATAACATGCATTGGCAGTTGTAAATCTAATCAATGTAGCCATCAATAATTGCTTTTATTGCACGGGCTACATAAGGAGGACACTTGAATGGATGCAACAATGTTTTATCTGATGATTGGGTAGATACTTAACAAAAATATTTATTTTTCTTGTGTGAATTAATCAATTCACAACACTAATTCTTTGAAATAAATAAATAATCAATTTAGACTTTATCTCTTAAAATCAAAATAACATGTTTTCAATATTAACGATGGCACTCTAGGATCATGATTCATATATTCCATGGGACTCCAACATGTGGGATTGTCTTAGCAGCATGTTGCATATCTCCAAGGGTGTCCTATCACATGTTCAAATAGATAGTGTACAAAAAAGTGCATTTCCTAGTAGCACAATTTTCCTCCTCAAACTAGAGTCGTCTAATGTTATGGGGTCTATGGGTAGGGTTGGGTTTCCAATTTTAGTTATTGTACAGCAGTTGTGGAAATCAAGTTGTTTTGACCTCCAATGTCAACAATGAAGTGGGGAGGTTATTAAGAAGCCCACTTTATCGCCCATGTTCTCCCTCCAAGTCAGTGATGTTTGTGGCATTACAAGATTCAAGCATATAGGTGGTTATATGCTTGCCCTTATCACAAGCCTATGAAGGGAAAGTCTTCAACTTGTGTTAAAAGATATTGCCACATGCAAATTTCTTATTATCATGGCTAGAAATTAGCATGAGTGTCATATTATTTACCTGTATCTTCTTTTTTCTACACTTGTTGATTTGGCCTACTTTTGTTAACACGAATGGTTTTGTCAACCATGCAATGTTGTGTAGATTTCAGTGGGTCTAGTTCTTCTTAGAATACTTTCCATGCTTGGTGGCATCATGTCGTTGATCGTTGTTGGAGCATTGCTTGGATTTGTTATTTTGCTAAATCATCCCATGAATATGTATGAATGGTATGCTTATATTTGGTCATGCTTAATCAAGTTAGTTGAGTTAGGCCACATATATACTTTATACCAAGACTCATATTATATCTCTTTACCGTGTGTTCCTGAGTTTTCCCAATAAAAGTGATGACTAAGATTAAGTCGTGAGTATTTTGTGTTAAAATAACAAGCACCCCTAGAGTACCTCAAAAAAGCACAAATGCACATAATGCATAGGCTATGAGCCAAGGTCGTGCATGTTTGTCACTTGTATGACATCCATTTCACTCTTCATCGATTCTATCACCCCCTTACTAAGATTAAAAAAAGGGATCCTGAGCTAAGGAAAAGGGGCAGAAGGAGAAGGCACCATTACTCTAGAGAAATATGTATCCTTTGGTTGATTTTATCTATGTTTTAATAAAACCAATCTTTAGTTCTTTGAGCAATGATTAAATTTTCTATAGAGGTTATTTAGCCACCCTTTGTTCGCCCTACCAAAGTAAGGCTAGGATTACATTGATGGAGAGATGAGTACATGTAGTTAAGAATAAGAGGACCCATGCTCTAGTGAAGGAGGTGAGCCTTGGCTTGGACTCTGGCACCAACTGAGGGGCTATTTGATTTTGGCTATTTGGCACTTAGACACTAGTAAGTAGCAAAGCTTTTGGAGCTGCAAGTTGAGACCATTTTGGCCAACCGTAGGTCGCCTTTGAGGGTGGGCACCGTCAAGGGAATCAAGCTGCCCCACTAGGGTGTCGGTTAGTGGGACACGAGGCTCTACCTAGAGACTGAGGTTACTAGGGTTGGTGTCATGGCTAAGGTTTTGTTATTGGTTTTCTAATTGTTGCCTGGAGTGTTGTCCTAGCTTGTCCTCTTGTTCTTAACCACATGTATTCCACGGTCTATGGCTGGGAGGAACACGAAGAGCCCACAACTAGTCAACATTTTTTATACAAACAAGTGTTGTATGTGCGAAGATATCTTTTATGTGTATTTTTATGTACATTATGTGTTATTGATAATAAACCCTAAATTGGGTATATGTTGTGATTATGTGTCATGCATTAATTATATGTGATGCTTGGTTGTAAACGCTAGTCGGGTTTTGGTTTATGTATGTATTTTTTTCCGTTGTGTATGTGCTCACTTGATATGAATATTATCATCAATTAAATGTGTGAATAAACCATTAATTATGGCATGGCACATAATTCATGTACATGGTTGTTATACATGCACTATGTATGTTTTATTATTTCCGTTGTGGATATTTAAAATACATTTATACATGGTGTATAATGTTTGCATATCTATAGTATTGCAGTTCATAATTATAAAAATTGTTGGGTCCAAGTTAATTGTTAAAATTATGGAAAATTTGAGCTTGTACACTTCCGTAGATAAATTAATGATATTTATGCAATATTGGTTGAGTGGTGTTGCCTAATTGGGAGTCGGGGACATTACAGAGTGGTGTTGCAACAAGGTTTAAGTACACAGTTGTTGTCACTTTGTTTTATTGATAATGTAAATTTTTTTTCTCCCTATGCCCAAATTCTTGTGTATTTGTCAAAGATGGTCATGCATGAATGATAGGATTGCTAGGAGTTTGACTTACCTAAAGATCAATTAAGGTTTCTTTGGAATTGCCTTTTGGAATAATCACATCATCAGTATTTGTTGGTCGACGTTTTGAACCCTCTAATGTGGTTCATCATCTTGGTCCTGATGATGAACCACATTAGAGGGTTTGAAACATCAACCAACAAACACTGATGATGTGATTATTCCGAAAGTCAATTCCAAAGAAACAATATGGATCACAAAAGTTTGAGATTGAAAATGAATTAGGGTGTTATATTTTGGAAATCGTATTGCTTATTTGCAAAATTAATCTACAAATGAGAAATAATGTGGCACACGCACATGCACACATGCACACACACACACACATGTCACTCACCACACCTTGGGGCAATGTTAGGCATAGCCCCCATAAACATTTTTCTCTAATGTTCATATAGAATGGGAGAGGAGTTTAAAAAGGGTTTTTATTTTTTCTTTAAATATTTATTTTTTAATGATTTTCTTTTTTAATAATATTTTTAAATACTCCATATAATTTCTTTAAATACAGCCCAGAGGCATCTGGCAGGAGTGAAAGCCTACCCCCTATTGAACCACCAGTGGGTATTTTCAAGTGGCGTGGTTTTCCTTGAATAACAGTGATGAGTTAGCCTACATTTACGGATAGAAACAAATGATGATTGTCTCCAATGTTGGTTTGACAACTGAGTTATGATAGGTTTTCCCGTTGTTTAAAAAATCATTTCTTTAAATAAAAGGATTTTATTTTTAAAAAATGATTTAAAATGTTCATTTTCATATTTTTTCAAGTTAATAATAATAATAATAAAGTCCTTACTTTTGGAACTTTAGGCCCAAAACAAAAACAAAAAAAGGAGCATTGCAAGTCATGACAAGTTTTGCTTTAAGTGTTAATTTTGAGGTTTTAGATTGCAATAGTAGTAGTTTTCAAGGGCACAATTTCAGGCGATTTGTAATTTTAACCCCGCAAAAAAGGGGGTGTTTGTTGAGAAATATAGCTCACACAAAAACTTTTGCACAATTACAGTGTAAAATGCAAGAAGTTATTCAATATATTTTCTATTTTAGAAAAATAATTCTATTTAGTTGTTCACTTTAGTTAGAAAAGTGAAAAGTATTGCATTTAGTTGTTGAGGCTAAAAAAGGTATTTCATGTATGCAAGATTTATACAATCACCATAGAGATGACTAGATGAAACATAATCATTCGTTACCTTTAATGGTCACTTAAGTTCATGATCAACTTGCAATAGTTGGGGAGAATGTTATAGACAAGGCATTAGTGAACATGGCATTGAATGGATTCCTAGCTTCATGGGAAGTTTTACCAAATGTGGTTGCACTTGGAAGAACATTCTTCACTTTTAGAGGCTATGGGATGATTGTATCTAGGAGGAGACTCGAATGGATTTGAAGGCTAGCAAGAAGAGTGGTGATGGGAACCTAAGTCTATTTGGTTTGTCAAATAAGGGTAGAGGTGAAGGACCCTGCAATGATAAGGGAAAGAGTGAGAAGTCAGCCTCTTAACCAGGAAATAAGGACTCGAGTAAAATCAAGTGTACCATTTGTCATAATAATGGTCATCACACATCAAAGTGTTTATAACGTACCTAGTGTCTTCTATCCACCAATCAGTATATGGAGTATTACTTGGAATCACAAATTTTTCATTTTTTTTCTCTCTCATACCATGATCCATTCAACCCTCTATTAATGAATGAATGCATGCAACATGACAAGAAGGTTTATGTGATTATAATTAATCATTCACATGTATGCATGTAGATTATTTTCATGTAAACAAAACAACAATCAAATAATATCATGCACATCATTAAAGTCAACATAAACAAAAATAAGCCATAAACACTTATATTTCATAAATTAAACGCTAGTTAGTTGCAGGTGAAGGACATTCGACCTAACCATAGGCCCTTTGTTGCTTGTACTCTTTCAACGATAGGGCCACCTTCAAGTTGAGACTATGAGTCCACAAGGACGAATTCCTCCCATGGATGGCTCTAGTCCTCTCACACAGCCCAATCCTTAGAATATCACACTATACTAACTCCTAGAACAATTCCAATCCACCAACTCTCTTTCCCCTTTAAGATATACAACCCAAGGAATGGGATCCCCTTCTCTGCCATGCAATCCCTTGGCCTATCCCACTTCCCTCCAAGGCCTCAAAATAGGCTGGCCAAGAAACCTCTCTACCGGGACTCTTGGAATTCTCAATTGTAATGGGAGTTTTCTTAATGACAATATTCTCCTCATGCACATGGGAATAAATCCCCACATAATAGTTATAACATGCATAATCAACATTCTATTATAGTCATGGAAGAAGAGGCGCTCGCAACGATTTCCTTAGGAAGAATGATGGAAACTTGCCAATAATCATCAGGTATATTTGCATGATACCAACTAACAACATGGCTCTCTAAGAAGCATGTTTACTTCATTGAGCAACTCACTCCAAACTAAAGGATAATGTGAGTTAAAGGACTTAGGATAGAATGTGATAAAGGACTCAAGCTTAGAAATACAATATTATCAGTTAATTTATCCCCCCTTAAGCCCCTAAGCCCCCTTTCATTCCTCTCTCATGGAATCATAGCCCCCATGTTTTGTCATTCTTTTTTTGTAGTCAATGGCATTTTTACTATCAACATTCAACACACAATATTTAATATTACATAATTGTTCAACTCTCTTCCTTTTAGTAATATTACATAATTGTTCAACTCTCTTCCTTTTAGTGATGTAATATGTAAGTATTGTCTGTTGAATGTTGATAGTAAAAATGCCATCGACTTCAAACAAGGAATGACAAAACATGGGGGCTATGATTCCATGAGAGAGGAATGAAAGGGGGCTTATTACATTCCCCTCCCCCTAAATTTTACACCATTCTCAATGCACATCAACATAGCATATATTCAAGACTTGTTTTACATCAAAATTTTAAACTCAATGTATTCCTTCCGCATTGCATCTTCTAGCTCCCATTTCATTTTTTCACAGTTGCAGTGCATCCATTAGACCTTTACCCCAAGCATCTTTATCTCATTGTTCAATATCTATATTGGTCACAACTAGTAGTCACCTTAAACTTCCACACAATGTGCTCATACTCATACGACTATTATATTATTTTTCCCCTTTGGAGTAATACCATCCTTAGTGGTCTTCTTTCCAAGTACTCGAGACACATCTTCAATTTTTAGTTGTCATGTAATAACCACCAAGAAAACATATATGCTACAACCATTATCACGCAACAATCATCTTGTTCACAAGAGTTCTCAACGCCATGATGTAAGCATGTATTCATAATAAGTATGCAGTTTTAATTTAATACTTCTCTACATGGTTATTCCTCTTATTCATAAAGTTACTGTGAATAATAATTTAGCTCACTATTCTCTCTAACACACTCTTCTTAGTTTCAGTGATCATGCCACATGATTCTTTTACAACCTACTTATTCATTTTAGTCTTCTTGGTTTCAATGATCACGCCACACGATTCATTTGCAACACATTCATTCACTTGAGTTGCCTCTTCATTGTTGTAATCAACCTTCCAAGCTCATGCAGCCCCTTCTCTACTAAATAGTCCCTTGGTCAATCCATCTTGCAAGGAGAACACCAACTTACTACCTAGCATCCACCACTAATGTTTAATCAATAACTTATGGAAACCATAAGGTTCTAGTGACCTTATTCCCGAGATCTCTTTCTTTTTAGCCATCATCATTTTCCATAGTCTTGTTCTCCTAATAGAGTTTGCATGTAGTCCATTTGAGTATGACTACTATTGTATGCAATTCTTTGACCACATCCACAATAACTCCCTAAATGATCTCAAAATTCATGAGTTAGTTGGAATTGTATTATTTCAATTGTTAGCATATTATATGCATTGAGAGACAACACAAACATGCATTCAGATAATGTGTTAAATCATATATGCCAACCTATATGTATCCATAACCACAAGTGGCACACTTTTATAGCTATTCATGTACAGCAGCTCAATGCATCCTTGCATTAATTTAAGATAACATGTTTCTATATCATCTATTCCACCATGGTGAGTTGGAAGGTCAATCCAACACCTCGATACCTCATCTAGCCACATCCTCAACATTCACTCAATTATTTAGACACCTTCCTCTTTAGCCCAAAAAAATACAAGTTATATATCCTTTCTCTACTAAATAGTCCTATTCTTTGTATTGCATTGGGAACTTTTCCCTCGTATAAGTGTTCTCAATGTTGGAAAGAAGGTTATTGTCAAAAATATTAATCTGAGTAGGGAGACCATTGGAATTTTGTGTGGTGCTATAGCCTTTCCATGTCCATCCACATTATGGCCTCACACATGGATAGCTCTTTAGGCACATAGTTCTACAATAATATTATATCTCCCCCTACCTTGGTTATGATAACATGCCATCTATTCATATATGAATACATTCAAAATATTAAACAATCCTTTACATGTCTAAGGGCTTTCACTTATACCACATCAAGTGGAATATCATGCCCATAATGTGTTCAAATATAATAAATATATTGATTCAAATATCAAATGTCAATTGAGGGGATTCTTACCTAAATAATATTTAGTATTTATGCAACATGGGAACAACAAATTCATACTTTCATGGCTACCATCAATTTATCAGATGCTACTTGATTAGTTGGTGCATTATAGAGACTTGTCTACTCCTTTCACCGACTTCTCAGTCAACATTTTATTGTCTCCTCTTTTCTTCAGAACAATGGTTTCCATATATAATAGGAGCATCAACGTCTTCAACCATGCTATCAACCCTATTTCATACATATTCCATCATTAGTCATATTTCATTATCATAACATCTTTATGGCCTAAAAAAATCAACAAACCACTCTTAGTCTATAAGCATATTATATGTATTCCCAAGCTTTTCCATATGCACCAAAACACGTCTATATCCACCGAGCATTAACTCTTAGCATGTCTATTAGTGCATATGCATTCTAGCTATCTGATCTCTTACATTTTCAATATTTACGTGCTTTAAAATTAATAACTTAAAGTAGCCCTCTCATACTAAGATATATATTAATACAATAAGTTAAGAGTTAAAAAATCCTACCTCATTATCATGGTTTCCTTGCTGGTCATGCTCAAATTTTCCTGCTATAGCAATTTCATCGACATCCTGTAACTTCGTGTAGCATTTTCTAGCTTCCCTTATTACCTTTGATTGTCCTCAAATGCCACTAGATTCTTGCACATTTTGTGCTCTTGCTCTAATCATTGTTGATCTCTTTTGTGCGCACTTTTCGGCCAAGTCCAACTTGGCCACTCCACATTTCTAACCCATAGTGGCATTACAACCTCGTTACTTAGGTGATCTTGCTAAAATTTACCTTGCCTAGACCTCCAACACTTGTAATTCATATTTATTGCAACTTAATATTGATGTTGCAATCCTACTAGTCGCTCTCTTCCTTTTTGGCCAATTTGAATTGAATCATAACTTTACTAATCAATATTCTAGCACAATGTAATGTTGCACTTTATGTCATTTCAAATTCATAGAGACTCTTCAAAAGTACACTTTATTTTGCACCTTAGGCCTTCCAACACTTCATAACACTGTAATTAATGTCCTTCCATATTCATATAGTCTATTTTCAAGTTATTTTTCTTGTGCAAATAGTGCAAAGCATATCACATGCTTTCTTAACATTTTCATTATGGAAATCACTACAATTTTTATATTCTTCTATGATTTGTCAACTATTTATACACTTAGAGTGCACTTTAGCATTCCCTGCTTTCATCTCTCATCAATCATGCTCTCTTAGTGACAAAATCATTCCCTTGGCATTGCATGTAACATCCCTTGTCTACCCACCACATTTTGTAATATGTAATGAAAATGTATAATGAGGGAATGACTAGCCTAGATGTATTGGCAAGATTTTTATCGATATAATATGCATTATTTATTTAATATAAATTAGCTAAAGAAGTGGCAACCATCAGAAATCCCAAATGCCTAAGAGGGAAGCTTGCTTGAAGGAAAAGTTGTGAGGGTATTTGGGAAGTTTCCTATTTTATCTTAATTAAATTTATTGATTTTATAATATATATATATATATATATATATATATATATATATATATATATATATATATATATATACTTGCTTGAGGGAAAAGTTGTTAGGGTATTTCAGAAGTTTCTTATCTTATCTGAATTAAATGTATTGATTTTCTAATTTGAGATAGATATATATATATATATATATATATATATATATATATATATATATATATACATATAAGTGTTGGGCTAGTCTCGTAGTCGTGTGACATGGGGTTGATTCCAACCGTTACCAATATGACCTCTAGCTGCCTATGTATGCCCCTTCCACAGACATAGGTGAATTGAGGGATTTAAACATCGAACCTCCTCACACATAACACTTCATTTTCATGGTCATCACTAATTGAGCTACCCCTTGGGGCTAATTTTATAATTTGATATTGAATCACCCACTTGCTAGCAATTATGGGAGGGAATGGGACTGGTACTGCACTATTCTAGGAGTATGGGCCATACACTCGCTCTAGAGACTGATGATTGACCACATAGCTTGAGGAGGGACCACAAGAATTTCTCATGTTGGGAGGATATGTGGGTGTGGTGGAAAAAGAAGAGAAGAGCTAAGGATAACATTGAACAGTAGAAGTAGAATGTATGAGAAAGAAACAAAGAAGCATATGCGAGTGAACCAATGAAATTTGTGAATAGATACCAGAACCACATACATCATTAACTTAGCAGTAGTTTACCCGCATACGTCTAGATAGTTATATCCGACCTAAAAGTATAAGCTTTTCTATTTATGTAGTATAAATTACGTAATTAGTATTTATAGACCCTGTAGAGCAAGTACTATGATTTTCACAAACAAGCATATGAGTAGTTACTAGTGGTTAAGCATTTCTACCCGGAGTTGACTTAGAGTCCCTGAATTATAGAGTCATAGGTACTAAGAATCATAGTAGTTGAATCATTAATTAGAGTTATTGAGCAAGAAAACGTTGACATAATTGTGTAGTCTAAGTTGTAACTCACTCTATATTAGTGAGTACTGTGTCGTATACCCTCGGTTATGTTAGGGTCAATATTCCCATGACTAGTCAAAGCTGAAAGTGTGACTCTGCTTGGGGTTTACAAAAAACCCTCTATGTCACAACAAATATTTGTGGAATCACAGACAATTTAGTTAGTGAGGGAATTTAGTGTTGAAGCCATCTGGTTGAGCTAGAGGGTCAAATGGAAATACCGAGAAAGCCTGTTGCATATACGCACAAAAAGTACTAAGGGAAGTACCTTGGGAATATAGGATTAGGGAAGGGCTCCCTTTGTTGGAAATAATAACAAGAAATGCAAAAAATAGAGATGCTAAAAATAGCATTTCAGGTACCAGTGTTGGACATAGCAACAAGGAATGAAAAAATGGAAATGCTAAAAATAACATTGCTATAAATATTATTTCGGGATAAATTCCAATTTTAGTTAGTCCCTGAACTAAAATTGAGAAGTAAAATTCGAATTTGATCTTAGCAGTTGTTTGTAAAATAATTAATTAATTCATCTTGAGTTAACTAGCTGTAGGAAATCAAACATGAAGTCTATGTGAAGACATGCAACAGTTTCTCCATTGATTGAGGAATTTATCCCTCAGTTAAAGAGATAAGGATGAGTTGTAATTAGTTAGCTCAGTTAACTGAGTTAAGTCCAGTTAGATTGGTTCCAACAGTTTGTGGAATTAATTGTGAGTTCAGTTAGTTAATGCTTGCATGCATGTAATTGCTGCTCTCCAGATAACTGAATATTCTCTCATAAAACTCATGCATGTCAGTTTAGTCAGAGACCCAATTGAGATCAGAGGATGGGACAATGTACTATCAGTTGGAGGATTTTTCCTATATGGGAAACTCATCCATGCAAAAGGAATTATCTCCTTCAAGATTGCGTAGTTACTATTGAGCCAAGTGAGCAGTGTGAGGTGGGAATTCAAACAAGTGGAAGCACTAGACCCTAGGAAAAACTACGCAAGGAAATAGGAGGCTTGGAGGGCAAAGGAGAAGGTTTGTGAGAATCCTTTGATTGTCTATGAGTAGCAGAGGGATAGTACTGAGAGATGGATAGCTTGTGAGTTAAAGCTTTGTGTAATCTGGACATATTTCCACTTGTATGATAATATAGATAGCGGGGTTTTTAGTTGAGGCCTTCCCTAGAGTATTCTTCTGTGTTTCATGTGTATTGATTCTTCTTCTGGTTATATGTGTTATGTTTGATCTTGCTCAAATTGATTGAGCTTCCGCAAGTTTGTTGTAGAAGTAGATCTTGTATTTTGCTTTAGTATATTGCATAATCTGTTGATCTATAGTGGGAAATTCTACATGGTATCAAGGCAAAGGTGATCAAAGTGAAGAATAGTATACAAGAAGGGAGAAGTTTGAAGTTTGAGGTTCCTAAATATAAAAATCAAGTTCTTATCACATCTCAATTTCACCAATGGCGTTCAACGGTTTAGGACTTGAGTACGCCCTTGATGGCAGCTCGAATTATATAGTTTGGAAGGATCGCATGGAAGCAGTATTAGAGGATAACGGTCTAAAGGACTTCATTGATCAAGAAGTCCCCAAGCCAGCAGCAGCTGATGCTACAGAATTGGCGAAATGGAAGAAATGTGTGGCTAGAGCAAAGAGAATCCTCCTGGAGGGAGTTCGAGACCACATTGTCTCGAGCCTCCATGGGAAGGAGACACCATTTTTGATGTGGAAAACATTGAAAGATCTATATCAGAACAACAGCAATAAGAGGAAGTTAGCGTTGAAAGACAAGCTTTAGAAAATCAAGTGTGAAAAGGGCGACACGATCTCTACATATCTGAACAAGCTCACCACCTGTAGGGATGAGCTTGGAAGCGTAGGGATCACGACAGTCGATGATGACATGGTGAGTCTAGCTCTCCTCGGTCTTCCTAAGAGCTGGCATAGCTACCAAGACTCGGTAAATGGAAGAGAAAAACTGCCAGATTGGGAATGACTTTGGTCGGATCTGATGCAGGAGGAGATAAGAAGAAGCACCAGAGATGGTTCTTCATCCAAGGAGGATGAAGAAAATTGCGCCTTAGCGAGTAAGGTGAAGAAAGGGAAGGAGAAGGATTCTCATCCCAAATCGAGTTCTTCCCATGGTGGGAAGAAGTTTGACAAATTGAAAGTGCGATGCTTTCATTGTCATGAGGTGGGCCATTTTGCTACAAATTGTCCACTGAAGAAATCCAAGATGGGATCCAAGGAAGGATCTGAAGGTGAGGCATTGGCCTCACAGTTCGAGTTGGATTTCACCCTCTTCGCATGCATGGTTTCATCCATGGTGGGATGTGGTTGGTTTCTTAACAGTGGAGCTTCTTTCCACATGACCGATGACAAGAGTTTGTTCAGTACCTTGGAGGAGAAAGATCTCCAGATACTCATAGCGATGGGTAATGATGAAAAGTATAGTGTCTCAGGTGTAGGCACGGTTGTTTTTCAGAGGGAGCATGGAGCTCGCATTACCTTGATCGATGTCAAGTATGTACCAGGACTGAGGAAAAATTTGGTGTTGATCGCAATGTTGGAAGACAAAGGCTATGATGTAGTCTTCAGTAAGGGAAAGGTTTTCCTTCGACACATCACCACTAGACAGGTGAAGCAGATCGGTTCACGAGTCAAGAACCTGTATGCTCTTGAGGTTCAAGATGCATGCAAAGCCTTGAGGAGCAAGGCAACTGATGGAGACTTGGTGGTTGAGAGGGAGAGTAAATTACCTCTCAACATGCAACCACAGAAGAAGTCTCAGACAATTGTGGAGGAACCACAATTGGTGAAGCAGCTTCAGGAAGTTGTGGAGCAGCCACAACTAGAGAAGACGAGAGGAGACCGAGTGGAGGCATCCACTCTTGCAGAGACCTCCAGTAGGGGGGAATTTCGAGCCAAGTGGGCAGAGGGATCACATGCATCCATATCTCTAGGTAGGAGGTGGGGTGATGTGGAGTGACAATCCCAAGAAGGCTGGAATAGGGGTAGGATCATTGAGGTACCCAACCTCTTTGATTAGACATTGCTATGGGAGCCTCGACGAGGAGTAGCAGGACTGGCTGAGTGGGTAGAGACAGATGCGGATGGAGCGACAGAGAGAGCTACAGTGCAGGAATCCCAAGACAGTGTAGAGCTAGCAGGCTGCAACAATGCGAGAGGCACAGGAGTGTTTCACCAGTGCAGGATGGCACAGAGAGGTGTGCAATGGTGCGAGATGCATGGAGTGTTGTAGCAGCTCAGAGGTCACAGAGGGAGCACTTGTTAGCGACAAAGGGAGTTTCAGCATCAGAGGGTGTTTCTAGCCCAACAAGAAGGTCAGTTGGGAGATTTTTTTTTTTCTAGAGTTGTTGGAGCAACAACACTTGGGAGAAGTGTTGCATGCAGAACATTCCAAAGGTTCAGGATCGAGTTCAAGTTGAATGCCTTTCTTGTTGAGAGGGAGTGTTGGAAATAACAACAAGAAATGCTATAAATAGCATTTCAGGTACTAGTGTTGGACATAGCAACAAGGAATGAAAAAATGGAAATGCTAAAAATAGCATTGCTATAAATAGTATTTCGGGATAGATTCCAATTTTAGTTAGTCCCTGAACTAAAATTGAGAAGTAAAATTCGAATTTGATCTTAGCAGTTGTTTGTAAAATAATTAATTAATTCATCTTGAGTTAATTAGTTGTAGAAAATCAAACATGAAGTCTATGTGAAGACATGCAACTGTTTCTCCATTGATTGAGAAATTTATCCCTCAGTTAAAGAGATAAGGATGAGTTGTAATTTGAGTTGTAATTAGTTAGCTCAGTTAACTGAGTTAAGTCTAGTTAGATTAGTTCCAACAGTTTAGGAATTAATTGTGAGTTCAGTTAGTTAATGCTTGCATGCATGTAACTGCTGCGCTCCAGATAACTGAATATTCTCTCATAAAAAACTCATGCATGTCAGTTCAGTCAGAGACCCAGTTGAGATCAGAGGATGGGACAGTGTACTATTAGTTGGACGACTTTTCCTATATAGGAAACTCATCCATGCAGAGGGAATTATCTCCTTCAAGATTTGCAGTTACTATTGAGCCAAGTGACTAGTGTGAGGTGGGAATTCACACAAGTGGAAGCACTGGACCCCAGGAAAAAATGCGTAAGGAAATAGGAGGCTTGGAGGGCATAGGAGAAGGTTTGTGAGAAGCCTTTGACTGTCTATGAGCAGCAGAGGGATTGTACTAAGAGTTGGATAGCTTGTGAGCTAAAGCTTTGTGTAATCTGGACATATTTCCACTTGTATGATAATACAGATAGCGGGGTTTTTAGCTGAGGCTTTCCCCAGAGTATTCTTATGTGTTTCATGTGTATTGATTCTTCTTTTGGTTATATGTGTTCTGTCTGATCTTGCTCAAATTGATTAAGCTTCCGCAAGTTTGTTGTAGAAGTAGATCTTGTATTTTGCTTTAGTATATTGCATAATCTGTTGATCTACAGTGGGAAATTCTACACCCTTTGTGTTGTGCAGACCTAGAGTGGTAACCCAGTGAAAGATAACAAGCCTTTGCTTAGTGGCTGAAAGGAAACATATTAAATCCCTATGTATGTATGAGAGTATCCTTCATTTTCTCTACCCTGAATTGAATTATGTTGAACCCTGAGTAGATTTTCCTCTTAAGGCATCAAATATGTCTCAAGGGTGGCCAAGTGAAAGAAGGATTGCAATGTAGTTGTGCTTACGGTTGGGTGGAGAGTTGCTCTCCCTTCTTCAATTTCCAATAATCTATTGTGAATCAAATGCGTGTATAAAATTCTTTATGTTAATAACTAATGTTGTTGTTCAATATTTTATGACTAGTGTGAAGTTGGACTTTGATCGCAAGTGGGAAGGGTTGAATTTTTCCTCTAGAAAGGGATTACATATAAATATATGAATGTCATTTATTTTTAACATGCGTAATGCTTGAATAGTCTATGTTTTATAGTGAAGACTTGGTTGGAAAAGTCTACATAGACCCTTTAAATTAAATGAATAAAGAAATCACTAACAAATTCATGGAGCCTATAAGTTTGATGTAAATTTAAATTGGAGCCTTTAGAGCATTTTAAATTGATGTATGGTGAGTATTTTCCAGTACACTCATAGAGCATAGGGCATGTTCAAGTTAGGAAGATTAAGTTAACCTTTTGGACTGTCATGAACCTGAAAATTATCTTGTATACAACACCATATGTAATATGATGCTTAATTGTCTCTAGACATTCTCGATGGTGTAATCCATACTCCCTTTCACACAAATGAAATACTAAAATGTCTTAAGCATTGTCTTAAACATTGGGAGAAGTTAAGGCTATAATATGGCTTCGTTGAGAAATTGATTAATTATCCTAACCATACAATCCTCAATTTTAATTCCTTTTTGGACTGTTTAGGGAGAAATAAAGCTACTTATATGTATGCAAGACAAATATCAAACTTAAAATAGATAATCAAGTTTAATTTCACATCATTTATCTAATTGTAAGAGTTTATCAAATTTGATGTTTTTTTTGGCATGAAAATGGCTTAAGAGGTCAT
The DNA here is from genome assembly GCA_031772625.1 of Pinus tabuliformis. Taxonomy (NCBI): domain Eukaryota; kingdom Viridiplantae; phylum Streptophyta; class Pinopsida; order Pinales; family Pinaceae; genus Pinus; species Pinus tabuliformis. The sequence continues at coordinate 590,008,361 of CM062820.1, read as the reverse complement.
TAAACATAAAAGTTTGTTAAGACATCTTCTTCATTAGGTGGAAATCTTGTTTTTTTCACCTATATTTTTGGTGGGCAAGATTTATTCTTAAAAGAAGGCAAATGTAAATTTCTTGTTTTACCATGTAAAAATTTGTGTGCAATATACCCTTACTGAGTTAAACTTTTGTAAATGCAAAATGGTTAATGCTACAGGTTACACGGATTATTTTTTTAAGTTTCCTCCTGCATGCATGCCACGTAATTGGAAATTTAGTTGATCGAGTTGTCTTTAATGAGAATTTTTGAAAGTTTTTCTGGTGGGTTATTCATTTTAATGTTTTAAGATTATGAGATAAAATTTCTCGATCTTGGCAAAATGGTTAATGCTACAGGTTACACAGAGTTTTTTTTTAATTTTCCTCCTGCATGCATGCCACGTAATTGGAAATTTAGTTGATCGAGTTGTCTTTAATGAGAATTTTTGAAAGTTTTTCTGGTGGGTTTTTCTGGTCTAATTTCTCTAAAATTCAGAGTTGTCTTTAGTGAGAATTTTTGAAAGTTTTTCTGGTGGGTTTTTTCTGGTCTAATTTCTCTAAAATTCAGCATGAATTTATTGAAATCACAAGCTTGATGGGTAACCCCTGCACAAACTAAGTGCCTTGGGGTTTTTCAGGGTGTTGAATCCATATATACAGTAAAAAACCAATTTTTACCTCAAATTTTTCCCGGCACGAGAAAGTCCAAAAAGTCACTAAAGACCACTCTGTTACATGGAGTATTTTTTTTTAATATATTTTAAATAACACAAATCAAGATTTCACCTCAAATTTTTCCCAAGTCCAAAAAGTCGTGTTTCCAAAAAGTCACTAAAGACCACTCTGTTACATGGAGTATTTTTTTTTAATATATTTTAAATAACACAAATCAAGATTTCACCTCAAATTTTTCCCAAGTCCAAAAAGTCGTGTTTTTTTTAGTTTGCTCGTGCATGCATGCCACGTAATTGGAAATCTAGTTAATCGAGTTGTCTTTAGTGAGACTTTTTGGAAAATCCGGAAGGGATTTATTAAAAATCTAGTTAATCGAGTTGTCTTTAGTGAAGCTTTTTGGAAGATTTTCCGGTGTAAGTTCTCTAAAATGCTGGAGGAATTTATTAAAATCACAAGCTTGATGAGTAATCCCTGCACAATTGAAGGGAGTTGTCTATAATGCGACTTTTTGGAGATTCCGGTGACGGAATCCGGCGGAAGAAATTGAGGTTAAATCTTGATTTGTTGCAGTTAAAATGGTTTTTTAATTGCAGATTTGGATTCAGCACCTGAAAAACCCCTGCGACGTTTTGATTGCGCAGAAACTAGCTATCAAACTTGTGATTCCAATAAATTGCTACCGGATTTTGACTGGAAAAACCCACCGGAAAGGCTTCCAAAAAGTCTCATTATAGACAACTGCCAATTGAAGTGCCCTAGGGGTTTAGGGTTAAAAAAAACCAGTTTAGATAACACAAATCAAGATTTCTCGACAAATTTTTCCACGAGATTCCGGCACCGAAAAGTCCAAACAACACTCAAAACAACTTCGTAGTTAATTACATCGATAGGTGTGTATATATGGGAAAAAGAGTACGAGATTTTTAGAGTTTTTTATTATAAATATAAGTGTATGTTCAAGATTTAATAAATAATAATATTCTCAGTTCTCATTATTTAATGAAAAGTTGTTATTAAATTTATAAATGAAGATTTTTTACTATTTGCATTATTAAAAGGTTTTTTTTTAAGCCATGTAACTTGCTTCCAACCCTAAGATTTGAATTATTTTTTAACCACGTAACTTGCTTCCAACCCTAAGATTTGAATTATTTTTTAACCACGTAACTTGTTTCCAACCCTAAGATTTGAATTATTTTTTAACCACGTAACTTGCTTCCAACCCTAAGATTTGAATTATTTTTTAACCACGTAACTTGCTTCCAAACCTAAAATTATCCACGTAAGATTTGAATTCTTGTGATACTTGGTGCCACTTATGTCTTTCTTGCTTGTATTTTTATCCTAAGCGTATCAACATTTAACTTATATGGCTAGGGTAATATAAGTCAATGTGGGGTAATTCGTATGGGTGGAATGTGTTGGAAAGAGCTCTCCAAGGTTAATATTATAATATTATATAGTTTCAAAATTGTGTCAAAAAGAGTTATTAAAATAATATTTGTTTTTGGAAAAGTGGTCCAATTTTTTTTACTCGGACATAAATAATCAATAATGAAGTTTACAACATTTAGTTCTGCAACAGTGTTATATCTCCCCCCTACCTTGGTTATGATAACATGCCATCTATTCTATATGAATGCATTCAAAAGGTTAAACAATCCATTGCATGTCTAAGGCCTCTCACTTATACCACATCAAGTGAAATATCATGCCCATAATGTGTTCAAATCTAATAGATATATTGATTCAAATATCAAATCTCAATTGAGGGAATTCTTACCTAAATAATCTTTAGTATTTATGCAACACGAGTACAACAATGTTAGATTTCAAATTTCTGTGGTCTTTGTTTATAAAAAGATGATTTGGATTCTCCACAGTGTAGTTTGAATTTTGTCGACGTTTCAAATCCCAACAGGGATCTATCTTCAGGACAAAGAATGAATGAATGAAAGAAGAGGACAAAAAATTCATACTTGCATGGCTACCATCAATTTATAAGATGCTACTTTATTAGTTGGTGCATTATAAAGACTCATATACTCTTTTCAACAACTTCTCAATCGACATTGTCTCCTCTTTTCTTCATAACAATGGTTGCCTTATGCAATAGTAGCATCAATATCTTCAACCATGCTATGAACCCTATTTCACAATACAAAATCCATCATTAGTCATATTTGATTATCATAACATCTTCATAGCATAAAAAAATCAACAAACCACTCTTAGTTTATAAGCATATTATATGTATTCCCAAGCTTTTCCATATGCACTAAAACACATCTATATGCACCAAGCATTAAGTCTCAACATGCTTATTAGTGCATATGCGTTCCAACTATCTAATCTCTTGCAATTTCAATAGTCACGTGCTTTAAAATTAATAACTTAAAGTAGCCCTCTCATACTACGATATACATTAGTACAATAAGTTAAGAGTTAAGAAATCCCCCCTCATTATCATGGTTGCCTTGTTGGCCATGCTCATCATTTCCCACTACAACAATTTCATCAACATCGTGTAACTTATTATAGCATTTTATAGCTTCCCTTGTTACCTTCGATTGTCCTCAAATGCCACTAGATTCTTGCACATTTTATGCTCTTGCTCTGATCATTGTTGATATCTTTTATGATAACTTTAGGCCAAGTCCAACTTGGCCATTCCACATTTCTAACCCATAGTGGCATTACAACCTTGTTACTTAGGTGATCTTGCTAAACCTTACCTTGCCTAGACCTCCAATACTTATAATTCATAATTATTGCAACTTAATATTGATGTTGTACTCTTACTAGTCACTCTCTTCTTTTTTGGCCAATTTGACTTGAATCTTAACTTTACTAATCAATATTCCAACACAATGTAGTGTTGCACTTTATGTCATTCAAATTTATAGAGACTCTTCCAATGTACACTCTATTTTTCACTTTAGGCCTTCCAACACTTCATAACATTGTAATTAATGTCCTTCCATATTCATATAGTCTCTTTTCAAGTTATTTTCTTGTGCAAGTAATTCCAAACATATCACGTGCTTTCTTAACATTTCATTATCGAAATCACTACAATTTTTATATTCTTCTATGATTTGTCAACTATTTATACACTTATAGTGCACTTTAACATTCCCTGCTTTCATCTCTCATCAATCATGCTCTCTTAGTAACAAAATCATTGCCTTGGCATTGCATATAACATCCCTTCTCTACCCCTCACATTTTGTCATATGTAATTAAAACGTATAATGATGGATTGACTAGCCTAGATGTATTGGCAAGATTTTATCGATATAATATGCATGATTTATTTAACATAAATTACTAAGAAGAGAGCAACCAACACGTATCCCAAATGCCTAAGAGGGAAGCCTGTTTGAGGGAAAAGTTATCATGGTATTTGGGAGGCTTCCTATCTTATATATATGCCTAAGAGGGAAGCTTGCTTGAGGGAAAAGTCATTAGGGTATTTCAGAAGTTTCCTATCTTATTCAAATTAAATGTTTTGGTTTTTCATATATATATATATATATATATATATATATATATATATATATATATATATATATATATATATATATATAAGCGTTGGGCTAGTCTCGTAGTCATGTGACATGGGGTCGATTCCAACCGCTATTACGCATAACACTTCATTTTCATGGTCATCGCCAATCGAGCTGCCCCCTAGGGTTAATTTTATAATTTGATATTGAATCACCCACTTGCTAACAATTATGGGAGGGAATGGGAGTGATACTGCACTATTCTAGGAATATGGACCACACACCCACTCTAGAGACTGATGATTGACCACATAGCTTGAGGAGGGACCATAAGAATATCTCATGTTGAGAGGATATGTGGGTGTTTTGGAAAAGGAAGAGAAGAGTTAAGGATAACATTGAATAATGGAAGTTGAATGTGTGAGAAAGAGACAAAGAAGTGTATGTGAGTGAACCAATGAAATTTGTGAATAGAGACCAAAACCACATGTGGCGCTGAAAGTGTGACTCTGCTTGGGGTTTATAAAGAACCCTCTGAATTACAACAAACATTTGTGGAATCATGGACTATTTAATTGGTAAGGGAGTTCAGTGTTGAAGCCATCTGCTTGAGGTAGAGGGCCAAATGGAAATTCTGAGAAAGCTTGTTGCATATACACAAAAAAAGCACTAAGGGAAGTATTGTGGGAATATAGGCTTGGGGAAGGGCTCCCTTTGTGTCTTGCATACCTAAAGTGGTAACATAGTGAAAGATAACAAGCCTTGGCTTAGTGGATGAAAGGAAACATATTGAATCCCTATGTATGTATGAGAGTATCCTTCATGTTCTCTACCTTCAATTGAATTATGGTGAACCCTGAGTAGATTTTCCTCTTAAGGCATCAATTCAGTCTCGGGGGTGGCCATGTGCAAGAAGGACTGCAACGTAGTTGTGCCTACGGTTGGGTGGAGAGTGGCTCTCCCTTCTTTAGTTTCTAATAAGCTATTGTGAATCAAATGAGTGTATAAAATTCTTTATGTTAATAATTGATGTTGTTGTTCAATATTTTATTGACTAGTGCGAAGTTGGAACTTGATCTCATGTGGGAAGGGTTGAATTTTTCCTCTAGAAATGGGTTGCATATAAATATATGAATGTAATTTATTTTTAACATGGGTAATGCTTGAATAGTCTATGTTTTATAGTGAAGAATTGGTTGGAAAAGTCTACATAGACCATTTGAAATAATTGAATAAAGAAATCACTGAAAAATTCATGGAGCCTATAAGTTTGTTGTAAATTTAAATTGGGGCCTTTAGGGTGTTTTAAATTGATGTATGGTGAGTATTTGCTAGTACAACCATAGAACATAGGGCATGTTCAAGTTGGGAAGATTAAGATCACCTTTTGGACCGTAATGAACATGGAAACTATCTTGTATGCATGCATAAGATGTAATATGATGCTTAATTGTCTCTAGACATTTTGGGTGGTGTAACCCATATTCCCTTTCACCCACATGAAATCCTAAAAATGTCTAAGTCTTGTCTAAGATATTGGGAGAAGTTAAGGCTATAATATGTAACTCTTGAGGAATTAATCAATTATCCTAACCATACAATCCTCCTTAGATTTAATTCCTTTTTTGGTTGTCTAAGAAGAAATAAAGCTACTTTTATGTATGCAAGACAAATATCAAACCTAAAATAGATAATCACGTTTAAATTCCTTTTTGGGTTGTCTAAGAAGAAATAAAGCTACTTATATGTATGCAAGACAAATATTAAACCTAAAATAGATAATCACGTTTAAATTCACATTGCAAGAGTTTATCAAATTTGATGTATTTCACCTGAAAATGGTTTAAGAGGTCATTAAACATAAAAATTTGTTAAGACATCTTGTTTTTTCCGCCTATATTTTTGGTGGATAAGAATTATTCGTAAAAGAAAGCAGATGTAAATTTCTTATTTTACCATGTAAGAATTTGTGTGCACTATATTAAGTGTATGTTCAAGATTTAATAAATAATATTATTTTTAGTTCTCGCTATATAATGAAAGGTTGTGATTAAATTTATAAATGGAGATTTTTGACTATTTGTGTTACTAAAAGTTTTTTTAAGCCATATAGCTTGCTTCCAACCCTAAAACTTGAATTCTTTTTTAGCCAAGTAGCTTACTTCCAAACCTAAGATTAGCCTGTAATTTTCTTTCAACCCTAAGATTTGAATTCTTGCCATACCTGTTGCCACTCATGTTTTTCTCCGAAGCCTATAAACATTTAACTTATATGGCTCGGGTAATATAATCCAACGTCGCGTAATTCATATGGGTGAAATGTGTTGGAAAGAGCTCTCCATACCCACACAAGGTGAATATTGTAATATTAGTTTGGAAGTGGGGTCCATTCTTTTAATTAAAATAATATTTGTTTTATAAAAGTGGTCCAATTTTTTTTACTCATAAATAATCAAGAATAAAATGTTCATCTGAAAAGTTGGAGAGGGTTAAACATCCTCCACACACTTTCATCCAAAAAATTATCTCAAACCCCCATTTTAAGAACTCTAATACCCAAATTAGAGTATTTATAATAGGGCATAAATGGTAGTAGTATCCCCCTAGGGATAGCATCAAAAACCATAACGTAAACCTCGCGATAAGGCCATTTCAGAAAAATCGACAAAAAAAAAATAAAACGAAAAAGATTGACAACCATCAGTAAAAGAAAAAGATTTACAACCATCAGTAAATACAAATAACCATCAACCCTTAACCCTTAATTCTAAATCTTATTCTTTTACTGATGGTTGATGGTTATTTGTATTTACTGATGGTTGTAAATCTTTTTCTTTTACTGATGGTTGTCAATCTTTTTCGTTTTATTTTTTTTTGTCGATTTTTCTGAAATGGCCTTATCGCGAGGTTTACGTTATGGTTTTTGATGCTATCCCTAGGGGGATACTACTACCATTTATGCCCTATTATAAATACTCTAATTTGGGTATTAGAGTTCTTAAAATGGGTTTTTTTTGACAATCTTTTTCTTTTACTGATGGTTGTCAATCTTTTTCGTTTTATTTTTTTTTGTCGATTTTTCTGAAATGGCCTTATCGCGAGGTTTACGTTATGGTTTTTGATGCTATCCCTAGGGGGATACTACTACCATTTATGCCCTATTATAAATACTCTAATTTGGGTATTAGAGTTCTTAAAATGGGGGTAATTCTTGAGGAAGATAAAGAATGACATGGCATGACCACATAGCCCTAAATTAATATTTATTTTCTTTGGAATTTGGCCTCATTATTTAAAATGGACATGATGTAATAAAAGAATAAAAGTTATTGGAAGAAACTGAAAATATCTTATGCTTAAATAAATAAAAATAAAATGTTCATCCGAAAAGTTGGACAGGTTAAACATCCTCCACACAGTTTCATCCAAAAAATTATCTCAAAAATAAAGTAATTCTTGAGGAAGATAAAGAATGACATGGCATGACCACATAGCCCTAGTGCCAGCAAAGCACACCCTTGAGGTGACTTGTGGCACTAGTTCCTATGTCAAATGTACGAACATGCTAATGTCCAATTGGGGTAAAAATGTTCTAAAGGCCATATCTAAGTGTCCCAGACTAAGAATGGGCCAAGTTTTATATCATCAGAAAACTCTTGACCAATAGAAGATGATGGAGGCTTTGGAAGTGGGATTTGAAGGGGCCAAGTTTTATATCATCAAAAAAATATTGACCAATAAAAGATGATGGAGGCTTTGGAAGTGGGATTTGAAGTGTTTAAAAGAAAGTGAAAATGATAGCCCACACCTCCTTAGGGTGATATGGGGGTTTGAGTGTGTGAGAAAGGGGTATTAGAGCTAATTGTCAAGCTAGTGAATATGAAAATTGGTACCCTATATCCTTAATCAAGACTTAAGGGACAAGTTATGTTACAAAGTGGTATTAGTGCTGTGATTCCAACACTAGGCCTAAAGGGATAGAGAAACACCATTGAGATGAACTTGGAGCAAGAGAAAGAAGTCACTATTATGTTTTGGTAGCATTAGTACTGCCTGGACTTGATCTTGAATAGAAAGTTTTGTTGCTCGAAGTGGAGCAACTATGTGGAAAAGTGCTTTATGGAAAGAGAAAGTGATGACTGGAGAAGTTGTGCCTTGGGGAAGGTTGGTTTCAGGAGTTTATCTCTTGTGAATGATGTTGATATGGTAATCAAGAAGGTGTAATTAAACTTGGAAATTGTAGTGGATGCAGATGGATATGTGTACATGGGCAATTTTAGATGCCTTGGTGATGAGCCCTGATATTGCTCCAAGGATTTTGCAACTCCCAAGCCTTCTCAACTTAAATTATCAACCTGAGGTTCATACAAACTTAGAGGTGATAATGCTATATGCACAACAGGTTAGGTTCTACTCATGTCACCCTCAGTCCTTGGATCAGATTAAGGTGTTCAGAGACCACTCCTTCAACTACCTACAAAAGGAATTTCTTATGAAAGCATATCATGATTGCAAATACATGGACATGATTCTAACTACATAAATGAAAATGCCATTCATTAAATATAAATGCTAATTAGAATTGCATGAAAGGAAGAGCATAGTATAGCTGCAGAAGTAAACCATGCTACTCTAGTTGCATACTTAATCAAATCAATAACCTACTTGCATGAATCATTTATCTATTTGCAACTTGCTTAAAAATGAGGAATTCAATTTTCAACACAACTATGAAAAAAATGTTAAGTCTAATTCTACTTGTTATCTTATGTTTGCAGTGAGGAAAGGATGGGGTTGGAGTGGTCTTAGAATCTTCCTTAATCATTAAATCAAATCTTGGGGTCCATTATTCAACTTCAAAGTTCAAGGGTCAAAGTCAGGGGTGAATCTAGTTGAAGAAAGCAACGCTACAAGACTTCTACATGAAGTGCTAATGGAGGCCCTATTTTGCTATAGGAGGGGGTATGAGAGATTTTTGAGGACAATAATGGTATCTTGGAGGTGAAGGAAGGTGGATGAAGGTGAATGAAGGGTGTGGGAGCCCCTTAGCCAAGCTTAGTACCCCTCGGAGGCCTATCTTGCACCAAAGTTTATGCCCACGGTGTCCTTCATTTGCCTTGGAAGAGTGATCTCGGTGGCAAAGTTTGGAAGCAATGTGAAGTGTCCAAGAGAGAGATGGAATGGTCTAGATGGATGTGGAAGAGTGTGCCCACCCCTGCAAGTCAACAAAAATCCCTACAGACTAATCAAACACATGCATCAAATGATTAATATCACAATAAAATAAATTAACATGGAAAAGATGAGTTGAATTTTATTAAAATCTACTCTACCCTACAACACAACTCTAATTTCCAATTCAATGCTACTAACTTCTAAGTTGCAGAAACCAAGCATGCAGAAGGATTACAATCCAACACTTAACAATTTCCAAGAAATCATAAACACATATTTTTGGGTTGTTGCGATAGATCTTCGAACCACTCTTCCCACATGAGAGTTGATAGGCAAACCTGCAACTACAAGTTTTGTGATAAAATTCCTACTTAAACAAGAAAAGAATTGCAATGAATTGAACAAGAACAAGGAAAGAATACAAGAGAGGGACTAAAGCCTCTAGGTTGGGCCCAAACCCAAGGGTTTCAACCCTCCAAAACTAACTCAGATGCATGCCAACAGTGAATTTCTCATTAACATAAAATAAGAGTCACATACATCATATGAAAGATGAAAATAACAGTATCAAGCACGAGGCTCTCAGTAGCTACTCCTATATTCCACAAAAAATTGAATCCTAATGAGCCTTTAGGCTTGTTTATTTATACAAAAAGTAGTTGACGGAAACTCCCTTGAAAAGAGGAGTGATTCCCTTCAAAATCTCAAGATTGGTGGATTTGGTCCCCTTGGATCTTCACATGCACTTGAGTTCCTCGGTTGCTAGTGAATTCAATTTGTTGGTAAGGAAACTTTGATCTCAAGCCGAGTTGGGGAGTTAATGCAGTGGACAAGCCCCCCTATATTCTCTCTAGATGTTTCCAATCATCCTCTGCATAGTACTAATCTCTAAAAATGCTTCTTTTGCCTCCATATTTATCACATTAGGCGATGAAATACGAAAAGCACCCTTTACTCTTCCTACTAAGCATATTATGGTTTAAAAATGCAAATTAATGTGAGAGTTTTAAGGGTTGGAGGGTAACACAATGGGCCTGAAAATATACCTATTGATGGGACCCATCACTTGCTTTAAGACAATGCCAAAGTGCATTACTAAGATGGATGTTGTGGCAAAGGCCATACCTAACTATCCCTAAAAGGATTTCATACTTGGATGAATGATGTGGTTGCAATGAATGTATGTAGGGGTCTAAGTGGCCAATGTTGATTGTGCCGGGGATGAGAAAAGTCCTTGCATCTTATGTGCAAAAGAACGTGCCTAAGTTAAAAGGCCTTAGTTTTGGTTATGGAATAAGTGTCCTAGATGATTGAGGCATGGTGCCTTAAGTAAAAGGGATAAGAATGTTACAGAGCATGGAATATGGATGTGGTTAAGGCACTACTAGAAAGGAATGTGCATGATTGTATTAGTTGAAATGCACAAGGATAGATAAATGGATCAACTAATTTTTTAAGCAAGTAAAGAGTTGTTTGATATGTTTGGGTAGATTCAACGTTGCCTAGGTTTCTTCAGTGAGAGGTTGTGTGGCACATGGTGCTTATGTATGCGAATATGCAAGAGGACTTTCTTGGCAAATAGATCCATAATGCTTGTTATGGAATGAGTAAGTGAAAAAGTAAACACCTTCAAATCATATTTGTTTAAAGTCCGAGTAAAAGAATTGTGCGAGGTAATGCCCATGAGTACGCTTAGTATGAGCATATTAAGGTATTTGGACAAAACCTAAAAGTATTGTTTAGTACCTTGTATAATGCATGGTAATGGTTTGAATGTTGATGTGATTATGAAGAAGGAGGAGAGCCTACGACCAGTAAGACAAGTTGTGGTATACTGACCATATATAAGGATGTATGCCTAATGCAGATGATAATCTCCTTAAATAAAGTCAGTACAAGTACTTGCATAGAAAATGAGTGAGGTTGATGTGCATATCAAATTTCCTCATAAAGAGGAAATGTTATTCGTAAGTGTGCCTATGTGGTTTCCATTATAACAATGGAAAATATTTTGAGGATGCCTTGATTTTTAAAAGAGAAATCCCTTGATATGCCTATGAGACTTGTTGTCAAAAAGATAATGGAAGGATAGTAAGGGCAAGTTGGTGTTGTCCATGATATGTGGATGAGAACCTGAGGTATTATCTGGAATAGGTTCTCTCATAAGTGTAAGAATTGCATGTAGATGATAATAAAGAAACCAATTGGGTGAGTGTTGGTCATGAGAGGGATGAATGCCCTAATATTGTGGAGATAAATGTTAAGGCTCTCAAAAGTGAATTCAAAATTTATAATCCTATGGTGATACTGTAAGGATTGATGTCCAGTGATTAAAAGTAATAAAATGAAAATATTGTCATTATCCTTAAGGAGAAAGGATGACATGATATATAAAGTTGATTAAATCTCTTATGAAGTGCAAGTTTTGCATAGAGATGATGTGAAGGCCAACTAGGCAAGTGCTAGTCAGATCAAAGAAAAGTTTGTGGTTTGATCATGATAGGATTGGGTTGAATGAAGTAAGGAAGGTTTGACTAGGTTGATGTGAACGAATGGATTGTGGAGTCCTCAAGTTTTGAAATAGATTGAAAAAGGGGAATTGCCCCTTGAAATGATCATTTTTGTAATGGTTTTTATGCCTTCTCTTTAAATTGAAAAATGCTAAACTATGAAATAACTTATGCTTGAATATGCGAATGCACAATTGAAATATTAATATGTGATTGCACAATTTAAATATTAATATGTGAATGCACAATTGAAGTATTAAAAAAATGAAAATTTAGTGCACATAAATAAATAAAATTTGTTGTTGATTAGAAGTGCTATAACACATTTTTCACTAAAAATTGATGTGTGATTGAACTTTTCCACAAGTGAAAAGTTTTCGACTATTCTCGGGAGTTTGATATTAAAATATTCCTTATTGAAATGGGATTTTAGGTAGTTGAGGTACTTACAACCATTAAAAAGAGTCTCAAGGATAATGAGAAAGGGGAGCTTGTAAATAAATTAAAGGAGTGAGTGATACAATCACAACCCAAAGAGAATTTATGGTGCATAATGCATGGATATGAATGATTCTAAGAGTGTTAGTAAGGTACAAGAATATTGATCCGTATCGGATCATTGTATTGTTTTTCATCCATCTAGATGCTTTTGGAGTGGAAAAAGTGGAGGAATAAGCTCACAAAACCATTTTTACCAGCATGACCCAGTTTGGCAAATTGGGCCTTGAAACCTTATAGGAGAATTTTGATGCATCAAATGACATTTGTTGTGGGTAAAACTTTGCTACTTTAGTGCAACAATTTTTTTTTTCATATTCTACACACAGAGACCTTTCCAATGACGCAATAATCACATCAATCAAAGTTCGTATGCAAAAATTATGCCACTCAAAAGTTGACCTTCTTGTTTTCACCACCATAATTCTAGAGGATGTCACGTTAGCCCCCATTATTCATGGAAAATGGGATAGCCGTGATATTATGATGAATAAGTCTCTAGAAGAGTCCATATTGTAACATTGGTTAGGAGTTGAGGTAGTCAAACCTAACCACTAGTATGCTATCAGGTTGTGTTATAACCGGACCACTAGGAGGAAAAGGGGTTCCATTCTTTAGGGTACATTTGTTCCATAAATGAGAAAAAATAGTCGAGAGGGATAGGAGATATAGCACATAGAGAGGATTTGTGCATTGTAGTAGTCCATGGGCCACTTATCTGTACTCATAACCATTTTCTATTAAGAGAAAGGGAGTAGTGAAACCTCACCTTCCAGTTGGGTTTTCTCCCGAAATGGTTTCTCAGGTCATTTCTTGTGTCAAATTGTGGTTTGTAAGTTTTTATTTCATTTTTCTATTCTTCTTTTTCATAATTTTAATTTTCATGCATACACGATTAATCGTAATCTACAAATCCAAAAATCTAAAGAGAAATAAAATCCTAATAGTGTAAATTTCAAAATTTTAAATATAGTTTTATCATATATGTAACAAGTTGTGATGAACTATCTAGTGGAATATCCAAGCTAGTTTATGAATCATATTAGTATCAAATCATGTTTATTTGGGTATTTTTTGGAGATTTGTAGGGGATCTAGATCGACTAGGCCAAAAGTCATAAAACCATAATCATGGTCGACGAATTTGTGAATGACCCTCATGATCCTGCAAAGGAGAGGTTTTTGTGGTTGGAAGCACAAGTTGTAGATACAAGCCATAATATGAGTCTCCTCATGTCAACCATGAGTAATAAGCTAACGATATTTGGGAAAGATAGCAGTTCTAATGTATAAGACATATTAGAGGGGAGATCGAGAGATTGAGAAGAAACAAAGAACCAACTAAAGAAAGGACCCGAAAAAATCAACCTGGTTTGAGTGTCGTGAATCATTCATAGTCCCTACTCAAAATGGAATCGAAGGTCAATATCAAATCGTACTAAGGTGATATCGATGATTTGAAGCTAAATCACTAGTTGCAATAATTAAAAGTGTATTTCAGTATCCATCATATTGAGGAAGAACAAAATATTTCATTTTTTGACTTAAATTAGAAGGCCATGCCCTGATTTGGTGGGAAAGATGCACAAAGACCTTGAGGTTGGAGGGAGATCCTCCAGTGACTAAGTGGGAGGAATTCAAAACCCTCATAAAGTCATAGTTTTACCCTATTGGGTATGTATAGGACCAGTGGATCTAGTGGCACCACTTTAGATAGAAGAAAGGGCAGAGTGTATTGGAGTACACCATAGAGTTAATAAAGACGACCATAATGTTAGGTATCTCCCTAATGAACCTAGATGTACTCCTCGAGTATTTGGGGGGTATACACATCCACAATAACTCCCTAAATGATCTCAAAATTCATGAGTTAGTTGGAATTGTATTATTTCAATTGTTAGCATATTATATGCATTGAGAGACAACACAAACATGCATTCAGATAATGTGTTAAATCATATATGCCAACCTATATGTATCCATAACCACAAGTGGCACACTTTTATAGCTATTCATGTACAACAGCTCAATGCATCCTTGCATTAATTTAAAATAACATGTTTCTATATCATCTATTCCACCATGGTGAGTTGGAAGGTCAATCCAACACCTCGATACCTCATCTAGCCACATCCTCAACATTCACTCAATTATTTAGACACCTTCCTCTTTAGCCCAAAAAAATACAAGTTATATATCCTTTCTCTACTAAATAGTCATATTCTTTGTATTGCATTGGGAACTTTTCCCTCGTATAAGTGTTCTCAATGTTGGAAAGAAGGTTATTGTCAAAAATATTAATCTGAGTAGGGAGACCATTGGAATTTTGTGTGGTGCTATAGCCTTTCCATGTCCATCCACATTATGGCCTCACACATGGATAGCTCTTTAGGCACTTAGTTCTACAATAATATTATATCTCCCCCTACCTTGGTTATGATAACATGCCATCTATTCATATATGAATACATTCAAAATATTAAACAATCCTTTACATGTCTAAGGGCTTTCACTTATACCACATCAAGTGGAATATCATGCCCATAATGTGTTCAAATATAATAAATATATTGATTCAAATATCAAATGTCAATTGAGGGGATTCTTACCTAAATAATATTTAGTATTTATGCAACATGGGAACAACAAATTCATACTTTCATGGCTACCATCAATTTATCAGATGCTACTTGATTAGTTGGTGCATTATAGAGACTTGTCTACTCCTTTCACCGACTTCTCAGTCAACATTTTATTGTCTCCTCTTTTCTTCAGAACAGTGGTTTCCATATGTAATAGGAGCATCAACGTCTTCAACCATGCTATCAACCCTATTTCATACATATTCCATCATTAGTCATATTTCATTATCATAACATCTTTATGGCATAAAAAAATCAACAAACCACTCTTAGTCTATAAGCATATTATATGTATTCCCAAGCTTTTCCATATGCACCAAAACACGTCTATATCCACTGAGCATTAACTCTTAGCATGTCTATTAGTGCATATGCATTCTAGCTATCTGATCTCTTACATTTTCAATATTTACGTGCTTTAAAATTAATAACTTAAAGTAGCCCTCTCATACTAAGATATATATTAATACAATAAGTTAAGAGTTAAGAAATCCTCCCTCATTATCATGGTTTCCTTGCTGGTCATGCTCAAATTTTCCTGCTATAGCAATTTCATCAACATCCTATAACTTCTTGTAGCATTTTCTAGCTTCCCTTATTACCTTTGATTGTCCTCAAATGCCACTAGATTCTTGCACATTTTGTGCTCTTGCTCTAATCATTGTTGATCTCTTTTGTGCGCACTTTTCAGCCAAGTCCAACTTGGCCACTCCACATTTCTAACCCATAGTGGCATTACAACCTCGTTACTTAGGTGATCTTGCTAAAATTTACCTTGCCTAGACCTCCAACACTTGTAATTCATATTTATTGCAACTTAATATTGATGTTGCAATCCTACTAGTCGCTCTCTTCCTTTTTGGCCAATTTGAATTGAATCATAACTTTACTAATCAATATTCTAGCACAATGTAATGTTGCACTTTATGTCATTTCAAATTCATAGAGACTCTTCAAAAGTACACTTTATTTTGCACCTTAGGCCTTCCAACACTTCATAACACTGTAATTAATGTCCTTCCATATTCATATAGTCTATTTTCAAGTTATTTTTCTTGTGCAAATAGTGCAAAGCATATCACATGCTTTCTTAACATTTTCATTATGGAAATCACTACAATTTTTATATTCTTCTATGATTTGTCAACTATTTATACACTTAGAGTGCACTTTAGCATTCCCTGCTTTCATCTCTCATCAATCATGCTCTCTTAGTGACAAAATCATTCCCTTGGCATTGCATGTAACATCCCTTGTCTACCCGCCACATTTTGTAATATGTAATGAAAATGTATAATGAGGGAATGACTAGCCTAGATGTATTGGCAAGATTTTTATCGATATAATATGCATTATTTATTTAATATAAATTAGCTAAAGAAGTGGCAACCATCAGAAATCCCAAATGCCTAAGAGGGAAGCTTGCTTGAAGGAAAAGTTGTGAGGGTATTTGGGAAGTTTCCTATTTTATCTTAATTAAATTTATTGATTTTATAATATATATATATATATATATATATATATATATATAAACTTGCTTGAGGGAAAAGTTGTTAGGGTATTTCAGAAGTTTCTTATCTTATCTGAATCAAATGTATTGATTTTCTAATTTGAGATATATATATATATATATATATATATATATATATATATATATATATATATATATATATATATATATATATATATATATATAGATATATATATATATATATATATACATACATACAAGTGTTGGGCTAGTCTCGTAGTCGTGTGACATGGGGTTGATTCCAACCGTTACCAATATGACCTCTAGCTGCCTATGTATGCCCCTTCCACAGACATAGGTGAATTGAGGGATTTAAACATCGAACCTCCTCACACATAACACTTCATTTTCATGGTCATCACTAATTGAGCTACCCCTTAGGGCTAATTTTATAATTTGATATTGAATCACCCACTTGCTAGCAATTATGGGAGGGAATGGGACTGGTACTGCACTATTCTAGGAGTATGGGCCATACACTCGCTCTAGAGACTGATGATTGACCACATAGCTTGAGGAGGGACCACAAGAATTTCTCATGTTGGGAGGATATGTGGGTGTGGTGGAAAAAGAAGAGAAGAGCTAAGGATAACATTGAACAGTAGAAGTAGAATGTATGAGAAAGAAACAAAGAAGCATATGCGAGTGAACCAATGAAATTTGTGAATAGATACCAGAACCACATACATCATTAACTTAGCAGTAGTTTACCCGCATACGTCTAGATAGTTATATCCGACCTAAAAGTATAAGCTTTTCTATTTATGTAGTATAAATTACGTAATTAGTATTTATAGACCCTGTAGAGCAAGTACTATGATTTTCACAAACAAGCATATGAGTAGTTACTAGTGGTTAAGCATTTCTACCAGGAGTTGACTTAGAGTCCCTGAATTATAGAGTCATAGGTACTAAGAATCATAGTAGTTGAATCATTAATTAGAGTTATTGAGCAAGAAAACGTTGACATAATTGTGTAGTCTAAGTTGTAACTCACTCTATATTAGTGAGTACTGTGTCGTATACCCTCGGTTATGTTAGGGTCAATATTCCCATGACTAGTCAAAGCTGAAAGTGTGACTCTGCTTGGGGTTTACAAAAACCCTCTATGTCACAACAAATATTTGTGGAATCACAGACAATTTAGTTAGTGAGGGAATTTAGTGTTGAAGCCATCTGGTTGAGCTAGAGGGTCAAATGGAAATACCGAGAAAGCCTGTTGCATATACGCACAAAAAGTACTAAGGGAAGTACCTTGGGAATATAGGCTTAGGGAAGGGCTCCCTTTGTTGGAAATAATAACAAGAAATGCAAAAAATAGAGATGCTAAAAATAGCATTTCAGGTACCAGTGTTGGACATAGCAACAAGGAATGAAAAAATGGAAATGCTAAAAATAACATTGCTATAAATATTATTTCGGGATAAATTCCAATTTTAGTTAGTCCCTGAACTAAAATTGAGAAGTAAAATTCGAATTTGATCTTAGCAGTTGTTTGTAAAATAATTAATTAATTCATCTTGAGTTAACTAGCTGTAGGAAATCAAACATGAAGTCTATGTGAAGACATGCAACAGTGTCTCCATTGATTGAGGAATTTATCCCTCAGTTAAAGAGATAAGGATGAGTTGTAATTAGTTAGCTCAGTTAACTGAGTTAAGTCCAGTTAGATTGGTTCCAACAGTTTGTGGAATTAATTGTGAGTTCAGTTAGTTAATGATTGCATGCATGTAATTGCTGCTCTCCAGATAACTGAATATTCTCTCATAAAACTCATGCATGTCAGTTTAGTCAAAGACCCAGTTGAGATCAGAGGATGGGACAATGTACTATCAGTTGGAGGATTTTTCCTATATGGGAAACTCATCCATGCAAAAGGAATTATCTCCTTCAAGATTGCGTAGTTACTATTGAGCCAAGTGAGCAGTGTGAGGTGGGAATTCAAACAAGTGGAAGCACTAGACCCTAGGAAAAACTACGCAAGGAAATAGGAGGCTTGGAGGGCAA
Source organism: Pinus tabuliformis (assembly GCA_031772625.1). Classification (NCBI taxonomy): domain Eukaryota; kingdom Viridiplantae; phylum Streptophyta; class Pinopsida; order Pinales; family Pinaceae; genus Pinus; species Pinus tabuliformis. Next base: position 589,989,799 of record CM062820.1, on the reverse strand, counting down.
AGGAGAAGGTTTGTGAGAATCCTTTGATTGTCTATGAGTAGCAGAGGGATTGTACTGAGAGATGGATAGCTTGTGAGTTAAAGCTTTGTGTAATCTGGACATATTTCCACTTGTATGATAATATAGATAGCGGGGTTTTTAGTTGAGGCCTTCCCTAGAGTATTCTTCTGTGTTTCATGTGTATTGATTCTTCTTCTGGTTATATGTGTTATGTTTGATCTTGCTCAAATTGATTGAGCTTCCGCAAGTTTGTTGTAGAAGTAGATCTTGTATTTTGCTTTAGTATATTGCATAATCTGTTGATCTATAGTGGGAAATTCTACATGGTATCAAGGCAAAGGTGATCAAAGTGAAGAATAGTATACAAGAAGGGAGAAGTTTGAAGTTTGAGGTTCCTAAATATAAAAATCAAGTTCTTATCACATCTCAATTTCACCAATGGCGTTCAACGGTTTAGGACTTGAGTACGCCCTTGATGGCAGCTCGAATTATATAGTTTGGAAGGATCGCATGGAAGCAGTATTAGAGGATAACGGTCTAAAGGACTTCATTGATCAAGAAGTCCCCAAGCCAGCAGCAGCTGATGCTACATAATTGGCGAAATGGAAGAAATGTGTGGCTAGAGCAAAGAGAATCCTCCTGGAGGGAGTTCGAGACCACATTGTCTCGAGCCTCCATGGGAAGGAGACACCATTTTCGATGTGGAAAACATTGAAAGATCTATATCAGAACAACAGCAATAAGAGGAAGTTAGCGTTGAAAGACAAGCTTTAGAAAATCAAGTGTGAAAAGGGCGACACGATCTCTACATATCTGAACAAGCTCACCACCTGTAGGGATGAGCTTGGAAGCGTAGGGATCACGACAGTCGATGATGACATGGTGAGTCTAGCTCTCCTCGGTCTTCCTAAGAGCTGTCATACCTACCAAGACTCGGTAAATGGAAGAGAAAAACTGCCAGATTGGGAATGACTTTGGTCGGATCTGATGCAGGAGGAGATAAGAAGAAGCACCAGAGATGGTTCTTCATCTAAGGAGGATGAAGAAAATTGCGCCTTAGCGAGTAAGGTGAAGAAAAGGAAGGAGAAGGATTCTCATCCCAAATCGAGTTCTTCCCATGGTGGGAAGAAGTTTGACAAATTGAAAGTGCGATGCTTTCATTGTAATGAGGTGGGCCATTTTGCTACAAATTGTCTAATGAAGAAATCCAAGATGGGATCCAAGGAAGGATCTGAAGGTGAGGCATTGGCCTCACAGTTCGAGTTGGATTTCACCCTCTTCGCATGCATGGTTTCATCCATGGTGGGATGTGGTTGGTTTCTTAACAGTGGAGCTTATTTCCACATGACCGACGACAAGAGTTTGTTCAGTACCTTGGAGGAGAAAGATCTCCAGATACTCATAGCGATGGGTAATGATGAAAAGTATAGTGTCTCAGGTGTAGGCACGGTTGTTTTTCAGAGGGAGCATGGAGCTCGCATTACCTTGATCGATGTCAAGTATGTACCAGGACTGAGGAAAAATTTGGTGTTGATCGCAATGTTGGAAGACAAAGGCTATGATGTAGTCTTCAGTAAGGGAAAGGTTTTCCTTCGACACATCACCACTAGACAGGTGAAGCAGATCGGTTCACGAGTCAAGAACCTGTATGCTCTTGAGGTTCAAGATGCATGCAAAGCCTTGAGGAGCAAGGCAACTGATGGAGACTTGGTGGTTGAGAGGGAGAGTAAATTACCTCTCAACATGCAACCACAGAAGAAGTCTCAGACAATTGTGGAGGAACCACAATTGGTGAAGCAACTTCAGGAAGTTGTGGAGCAGCCACAAATAGAGAAGCCGAGAGGAGACCGAGTGGAGGCATCCACTCTTGCAGAGACCTCCAGTAGGGGGGAATTTCTAGCCAAGTGGGCAGAGGGATCACATGCATCCATATCTCTAGGTAGGAGGTGGGGTGATGTGGAGTGACAATCCCAAGAAGGCTGGAATAGGGGTAGGACCATTGAGGTACCCAACCTCTTTGATTAGACATTGCTATGGAAGCCTCGACGAGGAGTAGCAGGACTGGCTGAGTGGTAGAGACAGATGCAGATGGAGCGACAGAGAGAGCTACAGTGCAGGAATCCCAAGACAGTGTAGAGCTAGCAGGCTGCAACAATGCGAGAGGCACAGGAGTGTTTCACCAGTGCAGGATGGCACAGAGAGGTGTGCAACGGTGCGAGATGCATGGAGTGTTGTAGCAGCTCAGAGGTCACAAAGGGAGCACTTGTTAGCGACAAAGGGAGTTTCAGCATCAGAGGGTGTTTCTAGCCCAACAAGAAGGTCAGTTGGGAGATTTTTTTTTTCTAGAGTTGCTGGAGCAACAACACTTGGGAGAAGTGTTGCATGTAGAACATTCCAAAGGTTCAGGATCGAGTTCAAGTTGAATGCCTTTCTTGTTGAGAGGGAGTGTTGGAAATAACAACAAGAAATGCTATAAATAGCATTTCAGGTACTAGTGTTGGACATAGCAACAAGGAATGAAAAATGGAAATGCTAAAAATAACATTGCTATAAATAGTATTTCGGGATAGATTCCAATTTTAGTTAGTCCCTGAACTAAAATTGAGAAGTAAAATTCGAATTTGATCTTAGCAGTTGTTTGTAAAATAATTAATTAATTCATCTTGAGTTAATTAGTTGTAGAAAATCAAACATGAAGTCTATGTGAAGACATGCAACTGTTTCTCCATTGATTGAGAAATTTATCCCTCAGTTAAAGAGATAAGGATGAGTTGTAATTTGAGTTGTAATTAGTTAGCTCAGTTAACTGAGTTAAGTCTAGTTAGATTAGTTCCAACAGTTTAGGAATTAATTGTGAGTTCAGTTAGTTAATGCTTGCATGCATGTAACTGCTGCGCTCCAGATAACTGAATATTCTCTCATAAAAAACTCATGCATGTCAGTTCAGTCAGAGACCCAGTTGAGATCAGAGGATGGGACAGTGTACTATTAGTTGGACGACTTTTCCTATATAGGAAACTCATCCATGCAGAGGGAATTATCTCCTTCAAGATTTGCAGTTACTATTGAGCCAAGTGACTAGTGTGAGGTGGGAATTCACACAAGTGGAAGCACTGGACCCCAGGAAAAAATGCGTAAGGGAATAGGAGGCTTGGAGGGCATAGGAGAAGGTTTGTGAGAAGCCTTTGACTGTCTATGAGCAGCAGAGGGATTGTACTAAGAGTTGGATAGCTTGTGAGCTAAAGCTTTGTGTAATCTGGACATATTTCCACTTGTATGATAATACAGATAGCGGGGTTTTTAGCTGAGGCTTTCCCCAGAGTATTCTTATGTGTTTCATGTGTATTGATTCTTCTTCTGGTTATATGTGTTCTGTCTGATCTTGCTCAAATTGATTAAGCTTCCGCAAGTTTGTTGTAGAAGTAGATCTTGTATTTTGCTTTAGTATATTGCATAATCTGTTGATCTACAGTGGGAAATTCTACACCCTTTGTGTTGTGCAGACCTAGAGTGGTAACCCAGTGAAAGATAACAAGCCTTTGCTTAGTGGCTGAAAGGAAACATATTAAATCCCTATGTATGTATGAGAGTATCCTTCATTTTCTCTACCCTGAATTGAATTATGTTGAACCCTCAGTAGATTTTCCTCTTAAGGCATCAAATATGTCTCAAGGGTGGCCAAGTGAAAGAAGGATTGCAATGTAGTTGTGCTTACGGTTGGGTGGAGAGTTGCTCTCCCTTCTTCAATTTCCAATAATCTATTGTGAATCAAATGCGTGTATAAAATTCTTTATGTTAATAACTAATGTTGTTGTTCAATATTTTATGACTAGTGTGAAGTTGGACTTTGATCGCAAGTGGGAAGGGTTGAATTTTTCCTCTAGAAAGGGATTACATATAAATATATGAATGTCATTTATTTTTAACATGCGTAATGCTTGAATAGTCTATGTTTTATAGTGAAGACTTGGTTGGAAAAGTCTACATAGACCCTTTAAATTAAATGAATAAAGAAATCACTAACAAATTCATGGAGCCTATAAGTTTGATGTAAATTTAAATTGGAGCCTTTAGAGCATTTTAAATTGATGTATGGTGAGTATTTTCCAGTACACTCATAGAGCATAGGGCATGTTCAAGTTAGGAAGATTAAGTTAACCTTTTGGACTGTCATGAACCTGAAAATTATCTTGTATACAACACCATATGTAATATGATGCTTAATTGTCTCTAGACATTCTCGATGGTGTAATCCATACTCCCTTTCACACAAATGAAATACTAAAATGTCTTAAGCATTGTCTTAAACATTGGGAGAAGTTAAGGCTATAATATGGCTTCGTTGAGAAATTGATTAATTATCCTAACCATACAATCCTCAATTTTAATTCCTTTTTGGACTGTTTAGGGAGAAATAAAGCTACTTATATGTATGCAAGACAAATATCAAACTTAAAATAGATAATCAAGTTTAATTTCACATCATTTATCTAATTGTAAGAGTTTATCAAATTTGATGTTTTTTTGGCATGAAAATGGCTTAAGAGGTAATTAAACATAAAAGTTTGTTAAGACATCTTCTTCATTAGGTGGAAATCTTGTTTTTTTCACCTATATTTTTGGTGGGCAAGATTTATTCTTAAAAGAAGGCAAATGTAAATTTCTTGTTTTACCATGTAAAAATTTGTGTGCAATATACCCTTACTGAGTTAAACTTTTGTAAATGCAAAATGGTTAATGCTACAGGTTACACGGATTATTTTTTTAAGTTTCCTCCTGCATGCATGCCACGTAATTGGAAATTTAGTTGATCGAGTTGTCTTTAATGAGAATTTTTGAAAGTTTTTCTGGTGGGTTATTCATTTTAATGTTTTAAGATTATGAGATAAAATTTCAGGATCTTGGCAAAATCGTTAATGCTACAGGTTACACAGAGTTTTTTTTTAATTTTCCTCCTGCATGCATGCCACGTAATTGGAAATTTAGTTGATCGAGTTGTCTTTAGTGAGAATTTTTGAAAGTTTTTCTGGTGGGTTTTTCTGGTCTAATTTCTCTAAAATTCAGAGTTGTCTTTAGTGAGAATTTTTGAAAGTTTTTCTGGTCTAATTTCTCTAAAATTCAGCATGAATTTATTGAAATCACAAGCTTGATGGGTAACCCCTGCACAAACTAAGTGCCTGGGGTTTTTTCAGGGTGTTGAATCCATATATACAGTAAAAAAACCAATTTTTACCTCAAATTTTTCCCGGCACGAGAAAATCCAAAAAGTCGCACTAAAGACCACTCTGTTACATGGAATATTTTTTTTTTTAATATATTTTAAATAACACAAATCAAGATTTCACCTCAAATTTTTCCCAAGTTCAAAAAGTCGTGTTTTTTTAGTTTGCTCGTGCATGCATGCCAGGTAATTGGAAATCTAGTTAATCGAGTTGTCTTTAGTGAGACTTTTTGGAAAATCCGGAAGGGATTTATTAAAAATCTAGTTAATCGAGTTGTCTTTAGTGAAGCTTTTTGGAAGATTTTCCGGTGTAAGTTCTCTAAAATGCTGGAGGAATTTATTAAAATCACAAGCTTGATGGGTAATCCCTGCACAATTGAAGTGCCCTAGGGGTTTAGGGTTAAAAAAAACCAGTTTAGATAACACAAATCAAGATTTTGCGACAAATTTTTCCACGAGATTCCGGCACCGAAAAGTCCAAACAACACTCAAAACAACTTCGTAGTTAATTACATCGATAGGTATGTATATATGGGAAAAAGAGTACGAGATTTTTAGAGTTTTTTATTATAAATATAAGTGTATGTTCAAGATTTAATAAATAATAATATTCTTAGTTCTCATTATTTAATGAAAAGTTGTTATTAAATTTATAAATGAAGATTTTTTACTATTTGCATTATTAAAAGGTTTTTTTTTAAGCCATGTAACTTGCTTCCAACCCTAAGATTTGAATTATTTTTTAACCACATAACTTGCTTCCAACCCTAAGATTTGAATTATTTTTTAACCACGTAACTTGTTTCCAACCCTAAGATTTGAATTATTTTTTAACCACGTAACTTGCTTCCAACCCTAAGATTTGAATTATTTTTTAACCACTTAACTTGCTTCCAAACCTAAAATTATCCACGTAAGATTTGAATTCTTGTGATACTTGGTGCCACTTATGTCTTTCTTGCTTGTATTTTTATCCTAAGCCTATCAACATTTAACTTATATGGCTAGGGTAATATAAGTCAATGTGGGGTAATTCATATGGGTGGAATGTGTTGGAAAGAGCTCTCCAAGGTTAATATTATAATATTATATAGTTTCAAAATTGTGTCAAAAAGAGTTATTAAAATAATATTTAATTTGGAAAAGTGGTCCAATTTTTTTTACTCGGACATAAATAATCAATAATGAAGTTTACAACATTTAGTTATGCAACAATGTTATATCTCCCCCCTACCTTGGTTATGATAACATGCCATCTATTCTATATGAATGCATTCAAAAGGTTAAACAATCCATTGCATGTCTAAGGCCTCTCACTTATACCACATCAAGTGAAATATCATGCCCATAATGTGTTCAAATCTAATAGATATATTGATTCAAATATCAAATCTCAATTGAGGGAATTCTTACCAAAATAATCTTTAGTATTTATGCAACACGAGTACAATAATGTTAGATTTCAAATTTCTGTGGTCTTTGTTTATAAAAAGATGATTTGGATTCTCCACAGTGTAGTTTGAATTTTGTCGACGTTTCAAATCCCAACAGGGATCTATCTTCAGGACAAAGAATGAATGAATGAAAGAAGAGGACAAAAAATTCATACTTGCATGGCTACCATCAATTTATCAGATGCTACTTTATTAGTTGGTGCATTATAAAGACTCATATACTCTTTTCAACAACTTCTCAATCGACATTGTCTCCTCTTTTCTTCATAACAATGGTTGCCTTATGCAATAGTAGCATCAATATCTTCAACCATGCTATGAACCCTATTTCACAATACAAAATCCATCATTAGTCATATTTGATTATCATAACATCTTCATAGCATAAAAAAATCAACAAACCACTCTTAGTTTATAAGCATATTATATGTATTCCCAAGCTTTTCCATATGCACTAAAACACATCTATATGCACCAAGCATTAAGTCTCAACATGCTTATTAGTGCATATGCGTTCCAACTACCTAATCTCTTGCAATTTCAATAGTCACGTGCTTTAAAATTAATAACTTAAAGTAGCCCTCTCATACTACGATATACATTAGTACAATAAGTTAAGAGTTAAGAAATCCCCCCTCATTATCATGGTTGCCCTGTTGGCCATGCTCATCATTTCCCACTACAACAATTTCATCAACATCGTGTAACTTATTATAGCATTTTATAGCTTCCCTTGTTACCTTCGATTGTCCTCAAATGCCACTAGATTCTTGCACATTTTGTGCTCTTGCTCTGATCATTGTTGATATCTTTTATGATAACTTTAGGCCAAGTCCAACTTGGCCATTCCACATTTCTAACCCATAGTGGCATTACAACCTTGTTACTTAGGTGATCTTGCTAAACCTTACCTTGCCTAGACCTCCAATACTTATAATTCATAATTATTGCAACTTAATATTGATGTTGTACTCTTACTAGTCACTCTCTTCTTTTTTGGCCAATTTGACTTGAATCTTAACTTTACTAATCAATATTCCAACACAATGTAGTGTTGCACTTTATGTCATTCAAATTTATAGAGACTCTTCCAATGTACACTCTATTTTTCACTTTAGGCCTTCCAACACTTCATAACATTGTAATTAATGTCCTTCCATATTCATATAGTCTCTTTTCAAGTTATTTTCTTGTGCAAATAATTCCAAACATATCACGTGCTTTCTTAACATTTCATTATCGAAATCACTACAATTTTTATATTCTTCTATGATTTGTCAACTATTTATACACTTATAGTGCACTTTAACATTCCCTGCTTTCATCTCTCATCAATCATGCTCTCTTAGTAACAAAATCATTGCCTTGGCATTGCATATAACATCCCTTCTCTACCCCCCACATTTTGTCATATGTAATTAAAACGTATAATGATGGATTGACTAGCCTAGATGTATTGGCAAGATTTTATCGATATAATATGCATGATTTATTTAACATAAATTACTAAGAAGAGAGCAACCAACACGTATCCCAAATGCCTAAGAGGGAAGCCTGTTTGAGGGAAAAGTTATCATGGTATTTGGGAGGCTTCCTATCTTATATATATGCCTAAGAGGGAAGCTTGCTTGAGGGAAAAGTCATTAGGGTATTTCAGAAGTTTCCTATCTTATTCAAATTAAATGTTTTGGTTTTTCATATATATATATATATATATATATATATATATATATATATATATATATATATATATATAAGCGTTGGGCTAGTCTCGTAGTCATGTGACATGGGGTCGATTCCAACCGCTATTACGCATAACACTTCATTTTCATGGTCATCGCCAATCGAGCTGCCCCCTAGGGTTAATTTTATAATTTGATATTGAATCACCCACTTGCTAACAATTATGGGAGGGAATGGGAGTGATACTGCACTATTCTAGGAATATGGACCACACACCCACTCTAGAGACTGATGATTGACCACATAGCTTGAGGAGGGACCATAAGAATATCTCATGTTGAGAGGATATGTGGGTGTTTTGGAAAAGGAAGAGAAGAGTTAAGGATAACATTGAATAATGGAAGTTGAATGTGTGAGAAAGAGACAAAGAAGTGTATGTGAGTGAACCAATGAAATTTGTGAATAGAGACCAAAACCACATGTGGCGCTGAAAGTGTGACTCTGCTTGGGGTTTATAAAGAACCCTCTGAATTACAACAAACATTTGTGGAATCATGGACTATTTAATTGGTAAGGGAGTTCAGTGTTGAAGCCATCTGCTTGAGGTAGAGGGCCAAATGGAAATTCTGAGAAAGCTTGTTGCATATACACAAAAAAAGTACTAAGGGAAGTATTGTGGGAATATAGGCTTAGGGAAGGGCTCCCTTTGTGTCTTGCATACCTAAAGTGGTCACATAGTGAAAGATAACAAGCCTTGGCTTAGTGGATGAAAGGAAACATATTGAATCCCTATGTATGTATGAGAGTATCCTTCATGTTCTCTACCTTCAATTGAATTATGGTGAACCCTGAGTAGATTTTCCTCTTAAGGCATCAATTCAGTCTCGGGGGTGGCCATGTGCAAGAAGGACTGCAACGTAGTTGTGCCTACGATTGGGTGGAGAGTGGCTCTCCCTTCTTTAGTTTCTAATAAGCTATTGTGAGTCAAATGAGTGTATAAAATTCTTTATGTTAATAATTGATGTTGTTGTTCAATATTTTATTGACTAGTGCGAAGTTGGAACTTGATCTCATGTGGGAAGGGTTGAATTTTTCCTCTAGAAATGGGTTGCATATAAATATATGAATGTAATTTATTTTTAACATGGGTAATGCTTGAATAGTCTATGTTTTATAGTGAAGAATTGGTTGGAAAAGTCTACATAGACCATTTGAAATAATTGAATAAAGAAATCACTGAAAAATTCATGGAGCCTATAAGTTTGTTGTAAATTTAAATTGGGGCCTTTAGGGTGTTTTAAATTGATGTATGGTGAGTATTTGCTAGTACAACCATAGAACATAGGGCATGTTCAAGTTGGGAAGATTAAGTTCACCTTTTGGACCGTAATGAACATAGAAATTATCTTGTATGCATGCATAAGATGTAATATGATGCTTAATTGTCTCTAGACATTTTGGGTGGTGTAACCCATATTCCCTTTCACCCACATGAAATCCTAAAAATGTCTAAGTCTTGTCTAAGATATTGGGAGAAGTTAAGGCTATAATATGTAACTCTTGAGGAATTAATCAATTATCCTAACCATACAATCCTCCTTAGATTTAATTCCTTTTTTGGTTGTCTAAGAAGAAATAAAGCTACTTTTATGTATGCAAGACAAATATCAAACCTAAAATAGATAATCACGTTTAAATTCCTTTTTGGGTTGTCTAAGAAGAAATAAAGCTACTTATATGTATGCAAGACAAATATTAAACCTAAAATAGATAATCACGTTTAAATTCACATTGCAAGAGTTTATCAAATTTGATGTATTTCACCTGAAAATGGTTTAAGAGGTCATTAAACATAAAAATTTGTTATGACATCTTGTTTTTTCTGCCTATATTTTTGGTGGATAAGAATTATTCGTAAAAGAAAGAATATGTAAATTTCTTATTTTACCATGTAAGAATTTGTGTGCACTATATTAAGTGTATGTTCAAGATTTAATAAATAATATTATTTTTAGTTCTCGCTATATAATGAAAGGTTGTGATTAAATTTATAAATGGAGATTTTTGACTATTTGTGTTACTAAAAGGTTTTTTAAGCCATATAGCTTGCTTCCAACCCTAAAATTTGAATTCTTTTTTAGCCAAGTAGCTTACTTCCAAACCTAAGATTAGCCTGTAATTTTCTTTCAACCCTAAGATTTGAATTCTTGCCATACCTGTTGCCACTCATGTTTTTCTCCGAAGCCTATAAACATTTAACTTATATGGCTCGGGTAATATAATCCAACGTCGCGTAATTCATATGGGTGAAATGTGTTGGAAAGAGCTCTCCATACCCACACAAGGTGAATATTGTAATATTAGTTTGGAAGTGGGGTCAATTCTTTTAATTAAAATAATATTTGTTTTATAAAAGTGGCCCAATTTTTTTTACTCATAAATAATCAAGAATAAAATGTTCATCTGAAAAGTTGGAGAGGGTTAAACATCCTCCACACACTTTCATCCAAAAAATTATCTCAAAAATAAAGTAATTCTTGAGGAAGATAAAGAATGACATGGCATGACCACATAGCCCTAAATTAATATTTATTTTCTTTGGAATTTGGCCTCATTATTTAAAATGGACATGATGTAATAAAAGAATAAAAGTTATTGGAAGAAACTGAAAATATCTTATGCTTAAATAAATAAAAATAAAATGTTCATCCGAAAAGTTGGACAGGTTAAACATCCTCCACACAGTTTCATCCAAAAAATTATCTCAAAAATAAAGTAATTCTTGAGGAAGATAAAGAATGACATGGCATGACCACATAGCCCTAGTGCCAGCAAAGCACACCCTTGAGGTGACTTGTGGCACTAGTTCCTATGTCAAATGTACGAACATGCTAATGTCCAATTGGGGTAAAAATGTTCTAAAGGCCATATCTAAGTGTCCCAGACTAAGAATGGGCCAAGTTTTATATCATCAGAAAACTCTTGACCAATAGAAGATGATGGAGGCTTTGGAAGTGGGATTTGAAGGGGCCAAGTTTTATATCATCAAAAAAATATTGACCAATAAAAGATGATGGAGGCTTTGGAAGTGGGATTTGAAGTGTTTAAAAGAAAGTGAAAATGATAGCCCACACCTCCTTAGGGTGATATGGGGGTTTGAGTGTGTGAGAAAGGGGTATTAGAGCTAATTGTCAAGCTAGTGAATATGAAAATTGGTACCCTATATCCTTAATCAAGACTTAAGGGACAAGTTATGTTACAAAGTGGTATTAGTGCTGTGATTCCAACACTAGGCCTAAAGGGATAGAGAAACACCATTGAGATGAACTTGGAGCAAGAGAAAGAAGTCACTATTATGTTTTGGTAGCATTAGTACTGCCTGGACTTGATCTTGAATAGAAAGTTTTGTTGCTCGAAGTGGAGCAACTATGTGGAAAAGTGCTTTATGGAAAGAGAAAGTGATGACTGGAGAAGTTGTGCCTTGGGAAAGGTTGGTTTCAGGAGTTTATCTCTTGTGAATGATGTTGATATGGTAATCAAGAAGGTGTAATTAAACTTGGAAATTGTAGTGGATGCAGATGGATATGTGTACATGGGCAATTTTAGATGCCTTGGTGATGAGCCCTGATATTGCTCCAAGGATTTTGCAACTCCCAAGCCTTCTCAACTTAAATTATCAACCTGAGGTTCATACAAACTTAGAGGTGATAATGCTATATGCACAACAGGTTAGGTTCTACTCATGTCACCCTCAGTCCTTGGATCAGATTAAGGTGTTCAGAGACCACTCCTTCAACTACCTACAAAAGGAATTTCTTATGAAAGCATATCATGATTGCAAAGACATGGACATGATTCTAACTACATAAATGAAAATGCCATTCATTAAATATAAATGCTAATTAGAATTGCATGAAAGGAAGAGCATAGTATAGCTGTAGAAGTAAACCATGCTACTCTAGTTGCATACTTAATCAAATCAATAACCTACTTGCATGAATCATTTATCTATTTGCAACTTGCTTAAAAATGAGGAATTCAATTTTCAACACAACTATGAAAAAAATGTTAAGTCTAATTCTACTTGTTGTCTTATGTTTGCAGTGAGGAAAGGATGGGGTTGGAGTGGTCTTAGAATCTTCCTTAATCATGAAATCAAATCTTGGGGGCCATTATTCAACTTCAAAGTGCAAGGGTCAAAGTCTGGAGTGAATCTAGTTGAAGAAAGCAACGCTACAAGACTGCTACAGGAAGTGCTACAGGAGGCCCTATTTTGCTATAGGAGGGGGTCTGAGAGATTTTTGAGGACAATAATGGTATCTTGAAGGTGAAGGAAGGTGGATGAAGGTGAATGAAGGGTGTGGGAGCCCCTTAGCCAAGCTTAGTACCCCTCGGAGACCTATCTTGCACCAAAGTTTATGCCCACAGTGTCCTTCATTTGCCTTGGAAGAGTGATCTCGGTGGCAAAGTTTGGAAGCAATGTGAAGTGTCCAAGAGAGAGATGGAATGGTCTAGATGGATGTGGAAGAGTGTGCCCACCCCTGCAAGTCAACAACAATCCCTACAAACTAATCAAACACATGCATCAAATGATTAATATCACAATGAAATAAATTAACATGGAAAAAGATGAGTTGATTTTTATTAAAATCTACTCTACCCTACAACACAACCCTAATTTCCAATTCAATGCTACTAACTTCTAAGTGAAGAAACCAAGCATGCAGAAGGATTACAATCCAACACTTAACAATTTCCATGAAATCATAAACACATATTTTTTGGTTGTTGCGATAGATCTTCGAACCACTCTTCCCACATGAGAGTTGATAGGAAAACCTGCAACTACAAGTTTTGTGATAAAATTCCTACTTAAACAAGAAAAGAATTGCAATGAATTGAACAAGAACAAGGAAAGAATACAAGAGAGGGACTAAAGCCTCTAGGTTGGGCCCAAACCCAAGGGTTTCAACCCTCCAAAACTAACTCAGATGCATGCCAACAGTGAATTTCTCATTAACATAAAATAAGAGTCACATACATCATATGAAAGATGAAAATAACAGTATCAAGCACGAGGCTCTCAGTAGCTACTCCTATATTCCACAAAAAATTGAATCCTAATGAGCCTTTAGGCTTGTTTATTTATACAAAAAGTAGTTGACGGAAACTCCCTTGAAAAGAGGAGTGATTCCCTTCAAAATCTCAAGATTGGTGGATTTGGTCCCCTTGGATCTTCACATGCACTTGAGTTCCTCGGCTGCTAGTGAATTCAATTTGTTGGTAAGGAAACTTTGATCTCAAGCCGAGTTGGGGAGTTACTGCAGTGGACAAGCCCCCCTATATTCTCTCTAGATGTTTCCAATCATCCTCTGCATAGTACTAATATCTAAAAATGCTTCTTTTGCCTGCATATTTATCACATTAGGCGATGAAATACGAAAAGCACCCTTTACTCTTCCTACTAAGCATATTATGGTTTAAAAATGCAAATTAATGTGAGAGTTTTAAGGGTTGGAGGGTAACACAATGGGCCTGAAAATATACCTATTGATGGGACCCATCACTTGCTTTAAGACAATGCCAAAGTGCATTACTAAGATGGATGTTGTGGCAAAGGCAATACCTAACTATCCCTAAAAGGATTTCATACTTGGATGAATGATGTGGTTGCAATGAATGTATGTAGGGGCCTAAGTGGCCAATGTTGATTGTGCCGGGGATGAGAAAAGTCCTTGCATCTTATGTGCAAAAGAACGTGCCTAAGTTAAAAGGCCTTAGTTTTGGTTATGGAATAAGTGTCCTAGATGATTGAGGCATGGTGCCTTAAGTAAAAGGGATAAGAATGTTACAGAGCATGGAATATGGATGTGGTTAAAAGGCACTACTAGAAAGGAATGTGCATGATTGTATTAGTTGAAATGCACAAGGATAGATAAATGGATCAACTAATTTTTTAAGCAAGTAAAGAGTTGTTTGATATGTTTGGGTAGATTCAACGTTGCCTAGGTTTCTTCAGTGAGAGGTTGTGTGGCACATGGTGCTTATGTATGCGAATATGCAAGAGGACTTTCTTGGCAAATAGATCCATAATGCTTGTTATGGAATGAGTAAGTGAAAAAGTAAACACCTTCAAATCATATTTGTTTAAAGTCCGAGTAAAAGAATTGTGCGAGGTAATGCCCATGAGTATGCTTAGTATGAGCATATTAAGGTATTTGGACAAAACCTAAAAGTATTGTTTAGTACCTTGTATAATGCATGGTAATGGTTTGAATGTTGATGTGATTATGAAGAAGGAGGAGAGCCTACGACCAGTAAGACAAGTTGTGGTATACTGACCATATATAAGGATGTATGCCTAATGCAGATGATAATCTCCTTAAATAAAGTCAGTACAAGTACTTGCATAGAAAATGAGTGAGGTTGATGTGCATATCAAATTTCCTCATAAAGAGGAAATGTTATTCGTAAGTGTGCCTATGTGGTTTCCATTATAGCAATGGAAAATATTTTGAGGATGCCTTGATTTTTAAAAGAGAAATCCCTTGATATGCCTATGAGACTTGTTGTCAAAAAGATAATGGAAGGATAGTAAGGGAAAGTTGGTGTTTTCCATGATATGTGGATGAGAACCTAAGGTATTATCTGGAATAGGTTCTCTCATAAGTGTAAGAATTGCATGTAGATGATAATAAAGAAACCAATTGGGTGAGTGTTGGTCATGAGAGGGATGAATGCCCTAATATTGTGGAGATAAATGTTAAGGCTCTCAAAAGTGAATTCAAAATTTATAATCCTATGGTGAGACTGTAAGGATTGATGTCCAGTCATTAAAAGTAATAAAATGAAAATATTGTCATTATCCTTAAGGAGAAAGGATGACATGATATATAAAGTTGATTAAATCTCTTATGAAGTGCAAGTTTTGCATAGAGATGATGTGAAGGCCAACTAGGCAAGTGCTAGTCAGATCAAAGAAAAGTTTGTGGTTTGATCATGATAGGATTGGGTTGAATGAAGTAAGGAAGGTTTGACTAGGTTGATGTGAACGAATGGATTGTGGAGTCCTCAAGTTTTGAAATAGATTGAAAAAGGGGAATTGCCCCTTGAAATGATCATTTTTGTAATGGTTTTTATGCCTTCTCTTTAAATTGAAAAATGCTAAACTATGAAATAACTTATGCTTGAATATGCGAATGCACAATTGAAATATTAATATGTGATTGCACAATTTAAATATTAATATGTGAATGCACAATTGAAATATTAAAAAAATGAAAATTTAGTGCACATAAATAAATAAAATTTGTTGTTGATTAGAAGTGCTATAACACATTTTTCACTAAAAATTGATGTGTGATTGAACTTTTCCACAAGTGAAAAGTTTTCGACTATTCTCGGGAGTTTGATATTAAAATATTCCTTATTGGAAATGGGATTTTAGGTAGTTTAAGTACTTACAACCATTAAAAAGAGTCTCAAGGATAATGAGAAAGGGGAGCTTGTAAATAAATTAAAGGAGTGAGTGATACAATCACAACCCAAAGAGAATTTATGGTGCATAATGCATGGATATGAATGATTCTAAGAGTGTTAGTAAGGTACAAGAATATTGATCCGTATCGGATCATTGTATTGTTTTTCATCCATCTAGATGCTTTTGGAGTGGAAAAAGTGGAGGAATAAGCTCACAAAACCATTTTTACCAGCATGACCCAGTTTGGCAAATTGGGGCTTGAAACCTTATAGGAGAATTTTGATGCATCAAATGACATTTGTTGGGGGTAAAACTTTGCTACTTTAGTGCAACAATTTTTTTTTTCATATTCTACACACAAAGACCTTTCCAATGACGCAATAATCACATAAATCAAAGTTCGTATGAAAAAATTATGCCACTCAAAAGTTGACCTTCTTGTTTTCACCACCATAATTCCAGAGGATGTCACGTTAGCCCCCATTATTCATGGAAAATGGGATAGTCGTGATATTATGATGAATAAGTCTCTAGAAGAGTCCATATTGTAACATTGGTTAGGAGTTGAGGTAGTCAAACCTAACCACTAGTATGCTATCAGGTTGTGTTATAACCGGACCACTAGGAGGAAAAGGGGTTCCATTCTTTAGGGTACATTTGTTCCATAAATGAGAAAAAATAGTCGAGAGGGATAGGAGATATAGCACATAGAGAGGATTTGTGCATTGTAGTAGCCCATGGGCCACTTATCTGTACTCATAACCATTTTCTATTAAGAGAAAGGGAGTAGTGAAACCTCACCTTCCAGTTGGGTTTTCTCCCGAAATGGTTTCTCAGGTCATTTCTTGTGTCAAATTGTGGTTTGTAAGTTTTTATTTCATTTTTCTATTCTTCTTTTTCATAATTTTAATTTTCATGCATACACGATTAATCGTAATGTACAAATCCAAAAATCTAAAGAGAAATAAAATCCTAATAGTGTAAATTTCAAAATTTTAAATATAGTTTTATCATATATGTAACAAGTTGTGATGAACTATCTAGTGGAATATCCAAGCTAGTTTATGAATCATATTAGTAGATCATGTTTATTTGGGTATTTTTTGGAGATTTGTAGGGGATCTAGATCGACTAGGCCAAAAGTCATAAAACCATAATCATGGTCGACGAATTTGTGAATGACCCTCATGATCCTGCAAAGGAGAGGTTTTTGTGGTTGGAAGCACAAGTTGTAGATACAAGCCATAATATGAGTCTCCTCATGTCAACCATGAGTAATAAGCTAACGATATTTGGGAAAGATAGCAGTTCTAATGTATAAGACATATTAGAGGGGAGATCGAGAGATTGAGAAGAAACAAAGAACCAACTAAAGAAAGGACCCGAAAAAATCAACCTGGTTTGAGTGTCGTGAATCATTCATAGTCCCTACTCAAAATGGAATCGAAGGTCAATATCAAATCGTACTAAGGTGATATCGATGATTTGAAGCTAAATCACTAGTTGTAATAATTAAAAGTGTATTTCAGTATCCATCATATTGAGGAAGAACAAAATATTTCATTTTTTGACTTAAATTAGAAGGCCATGCCCTGATTTGGTGGGAAAGATGCACAAAGACCTTGAGGTTGGAGGGAGATCCTCCAGTGACTAAGTGGGAGGAATTCAAAACCCTCATAAAGTCATAGTTTTACCCTATTGGGTATGTATAGGACCAGTGGATCTAGTGGCACCACTTTAGATAGAAGAAAGGGCAGAGTGTATTGGAGTACACCATAGAGTTAATAAAGACGACCATAATGTTAGGTATCTCCCTAATGAACCTAGATGTACTCCTCGAGTATTTGGGGGGTATACACAACCATACGAGAAAGAAAGAGATGTTGTTCAAGCCCATATCAGTGGATAAGGCTTGTGTATAGGCACAATACCTAGAGAACATATGCATGAAGAAAGGGATTTC
Source organism: Pinus tabuliformis (assembly GCA_031772625.1). Taxonomy (NCBI): domain Eukaryota; kingdom Viridiplantae; phylum Streptophyta; class Pinopsida; order Pinales; family Pinaceae; genus Pinus; species Pinus tabuliformis. Next base: position 589,971,998 of record CM062820.1, on the reverse strand, counting down.
AAGTGGATCCAAATAGAAGGAGCAACAAGATGCTTCTAAGGAGGGGAAGAAGAAGTGGAAAGAGTGAAAAGATAAAAAGGTTGCAACCACAACACATCAGTGTAAAGATCTCAACAGCCAATGCAACATTGATAGTCACATAGAGGAGAAGTCTTGGAATTTGCATCCATAGCTTAACCCGAAGAACAAAAAGAAAGACAATAAGCAAAAGAATCTCATGGCCATTGATTCGAGTAACCAAGTTGAAAGAAATTCAGATGTGGATGAGAAAATTTTCTATATGTTATTGCAAAAGGAGGTGAATCTACATAGCCTTCAACAATAGGAAGAAAAAGAAATGGAAGAACTCTTCCACATAAAGGATCAAGATACAAGTCAAGAAGGAAAAGATTAATGCTTTGTTTGACTCAAGATCGTAGGCAAATCTCATTACTATAGAGTTGGTCAACAAATTGGGATTGGAAGCTCGTGATCATCTGAGCCCATACCCATTGGGATGGGTAAATAAAGATGCAAAGTTGAAGGTAACAAAATAGTACAAAATCAGATTTGCCATCAGTGCTGATTTTATTGATGAAGTAGAAGTAGACGTAATTCCCCTTGATGTATGTGGAGTCGTGCTTGGAAATCCCTACACGTACATGCAAGATGAAATATTCATGTGGAGATACAAATGATCTTATCTCTTCAAGGATGGAAAATAGTTCACCATCAACTCACACAAAGGCAAGTTGAAAATTTTGCTAGTAAGTGTCAACCAAGCCAAGAAATTGTTCAATTCCAGTAAGAAGTATGTTTTACTATTTTAAAGAGAAAATCAGTTTGTAGAAGAGTCTCTAAGAGGAAATTCATCCCTAGATTGGTGTACTAAAAAACATAAATAACAACTAGAAGAGTTTATATAAGCATGTAGGGATGTGTTTAGGGAGCCAAAAGGGTTACCACCCAAGAGGGAAGTGGAGCATGCGATCCAACTATTGTTGGACTCCCAATTTCCAAACATTGGGTTTTATAAGCAGTTTTTTATGGAATCAAGTGAGGTAAATACATAGCTACAACAACTACTAGCACATGGTTTCATTTGACCAAGTACATCACCATGTGGGTTACCCATCATCAGTGTGCCAAAGAAGGATGGGACTTGGCGGATGTGTATTGATTACAAGGCATTGAACAAAACCACACTCAAGAATAGGTACCCCCTGATGAGGATAGATGATCTGCTATATTAATTGCAGCAAGTGAAATAATTCACTAATTTGGGCTTAAATTTTGGATATTAGTAGGTTTGAGTCAAAGAAGAAGATACCTGAAAGATCACATTCAGAACTAGGCAAGGTTTTTATGAGTGGTTAGTCATGCCATTCGACCTATGCAATGCAACAACTACAATTATGAGGCTAATGAATGATATATTGTGCCCTTTTATAGATTAATTTTTTATTGTTTATTTGGATGATATATTGGTATACAATGTCACCTAGAAGGAGCACATCACACATTTGATGCAAGTGTTGGAGACATTAATGAAGCACCAGTTGCTAGCAAATCTCAAGAAGTGTGATTTTGCACAACAATATTTAGTGTATTTGGGGTATGTGATAGGTGGAGGAGAGTTGAAGGTAGATCCTACCAAGATGGAGGCCATCATGAAATTTCTAGTGCCTACTAATGTTTATGAGGTTAGGAGCATTAATGGGGCAACACCATACCTAAGTAAATTTGTACCCTTGTTTTAAGTGGTAGTGGGGAAGTGGAAAGGGTCAACAGAGGGCCTTTGAGGAGCTAAAGAAGAATATCAATCAAGCACTAGTTCTGGCATTACCAGACTTGTAGCAACCCTTCGAAGTGGAGACAAATTCAAGTGGGTATGCTATGGGAGTGGTATTGATACAAAGAGGAAGGCTTGCATTCTACCATTCTGAAGTATTTCATGGGGCAGTTCTTAACTACCCTATCTCTGACAATGAGCTCTATGCCCTAGTGCAAATTATGAAGAATTGGAAGCACTATCTAATGGGAAAGGAGACAATAATCCACACAAATTTCCAATCACTATAGTACTTGTAGGCCAAGAGTAAGCTACAATAAACCATGCATCACAAGTGGATGATTTTTTTTTATAGAAATTTCATTTAGTGATTGAGTATAGGAAGGGAAACACAAACAAGTTGGCTGACATGCTTTCAAGGCCACCCACATCAAACATCACAACTTTGGGAACTCTGATGCACATGGAGCCATTCACCCATGATGCATATAGAGATGCATATTTAGAGGATCAAGACTTCAAAGAGATCTTTTTGCAATTGCATAGTAGAGTCATGTGCATGATGGTGACAACACCTTTGACTACCATCTTTAGGATGGGTTACTTTACAATTTGGATAAGCTATATGTTCCTAAAGATGAGTGACTGCAGTTTATTAGAGAGGCTCACACCTCCAAGTTTCCAAGGCACTTTCATGCATGGAAGATAATGGCTGACTTACATAGGTTTGTGTATTGGCCTAAGATGCAAGAACATGTAGCTAGGTTCATAAGAGGATGCATGCTTTATTGCACCAATGAGCCTAGTAACAAGAAATAGGGTATATATCATCCCTTACATGTACCCACTAGTCCTTGGGGAAAGAATTTCCATGGAATCTGTGGAAGGTTTACCAACAATCAGGAAGGGGCATGACTAGTTGTTCATGGTAGTTTACAGGTTCAACAAGATGTGTGTTCTCATTCCCTATAAAAAGACCACTAGTGGGAAAGAAGCAACAAACTTGTTCTTTGGATAGGTCTAGGTGCACTCTGGGATAACAAGGAGCATCGCTTCATATAAGGACATAAGATTTCTTAGTGCAATTTTTACTACAATGTGGGAGAAGATGGAAACGAAGTTGAAAAGGTCTACAACATTCCATCCTTGGACAAATAAGCAATTAAAAGTAGGCAACAAGATTTTTGTGCAACTTTTGATGGGTTATAATCAAAAGCATCCAAAAACCTAGGATGAAAATATGGTATATATATAACACTCTTATAATAGAGAAATCCACACTTCTACTGGTAAGTGACCATTTGAAACTTTTTTTGGATATTTATCGCCTTCGCCTTTGGATATTGCATATGGGCAATAAGGAGGAGTAAGGGAGGATCTTATAGGGGATGCCTCGAGGGTTAAAAAAATGTTGAGAAGATCAGGTAGATCCATATACAAGTATAGGGGACACTGTAGAAGTCACATGAAAAATACAAGGCTGGGCATGATCAACACAGAACAAAGAAGTCATTCAAGGTGGGAGACAAAGTATGGCTACATTTAAACAAGGAGAGGCTACATGGTCCTAGTAAGAAAATCAAGGTTTTGTGGTATGGTCCCTTTGAGATACTGGAAAAGGTGGGTGATAATGCCTATTGACTCAATCTACCACCAGACACGTGCATTCACTTAATTGTGAAAGTAGAGAATCTAAAACGCTATGACCCTTCCATGCTAGATTAGGATGAGGAACAAGTCCTACCTTCTGTGGAGGATTTGGCACCAAATTCTCAAGCAAAGTTGACAAAAGATATCGTTTTGCACAAGAGGTCTAGAACTACATGATAGGGGAAGCATGACCTTTGGCAGATTGGGTTGAAAGGACAACTTTGAGGCAAAGCTAAATGGTACAGTCGAGAGAAGGTAGAGTAAATATTTCTTCACCTCATTCAGTAGAAGCTTTTGGGGACAAAAGCTTCACAAAATGGGGAGGTGTGATCTAAATTGGATAATTATATTTCTTTTCATACATCTCGATGCTTTAGAGTCGAAAAAGGGGAGGAATCAACTCAAAGGACCATTTTTTTTAGCAAGACCCAGTTTGCAAAATTGGGGTCTTAAACATTTGGGGAGCATTTTGAGGCATCAAATGAAGTTTTTTGGGGGTAAAAATTCACCACATAAGTGTGACACCTTTTTTCTCTTCTTCATGTTTTTCACACAAAAACCTTTCCATCAACACAAGAATCACCTCAATTGGAGTATGTATGAAAAAATTATGCCACTTAGAAGTTGAACTTCCTATTTTCACCACCTGTTGATGATGTTGGGAATCCGTCAACCAAGGGGGTCTCCTCGATGAAAATTCCCAATCATACTTCGCACCTTTTGGTGCGAGAGCCCTTCCGGAAATAAGGCCTGGCTGCTATATGTTATTAAAGATGTGCCTTGACTACAATGGTCAGCGCAAGAGAGTAATGCACAGATACTTTCAGATGAACAAGTGAGTATGCCTTATCGAATTTTCAACTACAAAATGTATGAAGGTTCATCTACCGAAAGGGAGAGAAAAGTGAGCCTTTAAAATAAAAGTAATAGTACTAATCTAGTAAAGATGCAAAAGCATATACATATGAATGAATCATTGGAAAACTAGCGAAATAGTTCACATAGAAGAAACGATTGTTAAAACACATACAACGCACCTTCGACAAGATAAGTACCCAAGCCACTAAAATAGTTTGATTGCCTTAGTACAGATGAAAAAAACATACATCGCAAACATTTAAAGAATAGTCTTACAATATTTACGACATACGTGTGAAAGTGTGTTGGCTCAATGAGCTTCGAAATTAAGCAAAAGTTCCAAGATAAATCAATACAGTGAACACCACTAACTCCAATAGTGGAGTGTTAGAGCAACAACTTGATCCTCCAAAAGAACTATTTTCCTCTCTAATGTCTGGTAGGAGGATCCAAGGTGAAAAGTCCTTTGCATGAGCTATGAGGGTGTATATATAACAAATGGAGTGACCATTCACCTCCCTTGTGACTCTTGGACTACCCCCGTGACTATTTGAATTCTCTATGACCTTTTGACTCCATGACTTTTCACATTCTATGGATGACTCCTGGACTTCCACTTTACATTAAATTTCTCACATATTGAAACTACATAATCCACAAATGATGTGGAAAATGATGACTCATATACATCTTGACATGACACCTTGACATGACTTTAATGACATGGACTGCATGATGATCTGGCAATGTCAAGCCATTCTTGCTGCTGTTATCTTTGTGTCTTCTTGAAATATGGAACATGTTCTTATTCTTCCTCCTCCATAAGGCTTGAAGGTAAGGAGTCTTCAACAATATATTGATCTCCAACTATTGTCATAATCTGGTGTCCCTATGTCTTCCTTGATTGATCAACCTGTCTTTGCAGATACAAAGGTGTCTTCTAGAAGAATTACCTTCTTTATCTCCTTCATCATCATCCTGTCATAACATGATATAATACCTGCAACTGATATCCACTTATGGCACGATGACATCAGTTTGATAAACCCCTGGTCTAACATGCTTCATGACAACCACTGACTAAGTTGGAACTTGGTGATAGGCTAGGAGACAGGCTCAAGGATTACGCAGTTGCACAACTCAAGAGGTCAGGGGCTAGGACTAAACCTTGAGACTATGCAATGCATGGTTCAAGTAGGCCAGGACAAGGCAACTACGTAGTTGAGGGGCTCAAGGGGTCAGGCTGAAGGCTTGAGGCTTGAGGTTTCCCACTGTGTATTTATGGAAGGATAAAGCCCTAGGGATTGCACAATTGTGCAGTTCAAGGGCTCAAGGCTGAAGCTTGTTGCTTGAGACTACACAATGCTTACAATAAGGTGATTTGAGGCAATGACTGCGTAATTTTGGAGCTCAAGGGTTAAGGTTGATCACTAAGACTGTGCAATGTGTAGCTCTAGAAGGCAGGCTCTATGCATTGCACAATTACAAGAGGCAAGGCCTAAGCTTGAGGGCTGAGACTGTGTAGTGCACAATTTAGGAAGGTTGAGTGAGGTCAAGTTGCTCGGAAAGTGTTGGAATGGGGTCCCTTGGGTCAGTTTTGGGGTTAAAAACCCAAGTTTTGATGTAAATTTTGGTAAAAAGACGTAAAGTCTCCGCAAATTGTGGACGCGGAGCACGTAGATAGTTAGAAGTCAAAAGAGGTTTAACATGTTGTTTATGTAAATTCAAGTCGGTTTTGAGAACCACGGACCATGGGATTGTATGAAGAAAAGCTATAAGTAGGCATGTCTTAGAGAGTCTAAGGCAAGTAATGAATGATGGATGTAATGGGTCAATAGAAGATAGCGCAGAGAAGTGAGTCGTAGAGGAAGAAAAGACTATGCAGCTGAGTGCGCAGAGGCCTAGAGTAGAGTCTGCAACTAAGTGCGCGAACCCTTGTAGCTGAATGCGCAGGGCAGTTTTGAGTTTGTATCATCATATTGAATATCAATAAAGAAGACAATTGGAGAAATTCATGTGTTTATTTGTTTACTTCTGTTATTTATGCTTGTGATATATGCTGTGATGGAATAAACATCTTTACGAAATATTGATGTAGTGATGCGCGAATTTGCTGGATAAGTCTTACTAACTGTACACAATACCTATTAAATATTTATGCAAAGATTATAATACGTTCTGTGGTGGTTATTGAATACTTAAGTAGATCTGTGTGAATTCAGATCTAGGGTTGCTTTATGGTGCGTGTAAGTGGATGCTTCACTTGTTAAGGGTCTACAAAAAGCTATCATAGATTTTCGTAAAGGTCTAAGGGTCGTTTAAGTGAAGTTGCAGTACTAAGCCTTAGGGATTTATAGGCATGCACGAAGGTAGATCTAGGGCAACAAAAGACATCACACTGATATCTGGATGCGAGAACTTGGTTCCAGTATCCCCCCATACTGCTTCGGGTGAGATTTCAGCCTGTGCTATGCAGGTTGATGTCAAAAGGGCGAGTAGTGTAGGGTTTTGTTTGGCACAATTAACTCTGAACCTAGGTCAGGACCCCCTAAGCCAACAAATGGTTCCGTTGTCGGGACCCAGATTTGCATAAAGAGATGTGTGATGTCGCATCACTGGAATCCAACCAAGAAGGAAATTGAGAAGTGGTTGGATAGGAAGATTCACGAATTCATGGTGTAAGAGAACAGGAATCCACGCTTGTTAAAGGAGCAGTGGTTGGACATATATTTGTACACAAAAATACACAAAATTTTCTTCTACACCTTCCTGATCGAACTATATGAGTGGATAGCTAAGTTGGCAGACGACCAAGGAAGGTGGAGGCTTGGTGATCCAATAGTGTGGACTCCAGAGCCAATGCGAAGGCTGGAAGCCTCTAAAGACAAGATCACGCGTGTTGTTGACCAATGGCTCGATCAAATTATAGGAGGATTTGTTACTAAGTTTGCGGTTGATACCTCAGTTAGCTACAACAAAGCAGAGCGACGCTTCTTCAAGGGATGGCGAGGTAAGTATCTGAGATCTTTGAATACCTAGATTAAGATGCTCTTGTGTGAAAAACGGGTTTTGACACAAAGTGGATGGATCTTTAGAAATGAAGAGAAAGCAAGCCCTGAATATAGCTCGTTGATTGGACCTCCCTTGAGTGACGACGAGGGAACGACACAAGCCTCACCGCAGAGTGTGGTCCAGCTGATAAGACAGGGTTTTCCGCGAATACACCATCCATCCACTCCACCTCTACCCTCACCACAACATACACCTTTGCCCACACCACCGCCGTTCAACATGTCGAACTCAGTAAAGTTGCTGATTTTCAAGGGTATAGGGAGCGAAGATACAGATCAATTCTGGTTTGTTGTGAATGTTGTATGGACTGCGTAGCAGATCACTGATGACAACATAAAGAAGGCACACTTAGTTACTGCTCTGCAGGATCGTGCACTGACATGGTATATTAAGTATTGTATTGATCATCCTTTAGCAATGCTAGCAGATACTAAGGATGCTTTAAACAAGGAGTTTAGTAAGCCTAAGTATGATTCGTAGTCAGTCGTTGGATTTAAGGAAATCACGATGAGGGCTGGTGAGATGCCTTGGGAGTTAGATCAAAGGCTGAAATGTGTGATCTGCGAAGCTAATATGCAACTCACAGATGGTCAGCACCGCAAATGATTTATAGCCTCGCTTCTGCCCCACCTAAGAATTGCTTTGTCACAGCAGAAGATAGGAACTCAAGCAGAAGCCCTGGAAATCGTGATGAGATTGCATGAGACACCTAGTATACAGGACATGACTTTGGGAGTCCAACAGATTCACTCGCAGCTATAGAACCTTTGCTTGGAATTGCAGAGTTTGAAAAAAGAGAAGGAAGCTAGGTCAGATGTGCGCGAGGAAGTCTGGTGCCTCAAGTGTAAGAGCCAGGGGCATGATAAAGACCATTGCCCTGTCTTCGCGAATTATCTTACAGGGGGGACCGATTCCCCTGAGGCAGGAAGCTCTAGTAGGACCAAGTACGGGGCCTGCACTATGGTGCGCTATTTTTCAGGTGGTTGGAAAACACGTAACCGATAATTGTCATTTGCTGCAAAAGTTCGTTCAAATTCCACAACAATTATTCTGTGATTTCTGCAAACCAGTGGGTCACGATGAGCGCCACTGTCGTAGCTATAAATTGATGATGGAAAGAATGCCTACCTATCGAATGCAGCAAAAACTCGGCCTCCGGTTTAGGGCGCTGGGGGAGTGTGCGGAGTATATCAGGGGTGAGGATGAGGCCGAGGAGGAGGAGGACCTGGTAGAGGTCGCGGTTAGGTTATTTGCTATAACTGTGGGACACCAGGGCACTACGTGTAGGAGTGTCAAAATCACCCATGCCCATCTTGTCAATACTCCCGCCAGTTTGACCACACTATCAAAGAATGCCCTGTGCTGACAGCTAAGATGTAGGAGAAGAAGGCGCAACCTCAAAACCCTATGCAGAACTTACAAATGATGAGACCTGAGCCCCGTGAGGAAGGTCCACATGTAAATATTGTGCTAAGAAGTAGAGTAACAACAGGGGATGATAAAGGAAAAAAACTTGAAGAAGACGGATGGCTTCGCAAGGCCCTAGAAAAGGAACCGGGTTTTGATCTGGCATACGTGAAGGAAACCTTTATGGAAGCCAAGAAAAGCTTCGTTGAGGCATCTACTTCAAGAAGTCAGAACAAAGCACCAGAAACTAGTGCGCCTATAAAGGTTGATCCCTCTGTACTTACCACGTTCCTGGAAACTTGCATGAAACTTCTGCGCGATAGCAACACTATGAAGGGTCTGCAAGAGTTGATAAACAAGTGTGCTGGTAAAGAAAACACTCCCGATGGACACCGCATAATACGAAAAATCGGTAAACATAGGCCAAGAACATGGCGCGAGATAAGGCTCACTGCGCAGATAGGGGATTATGAGATGGACCAAGTTATTCTAGATCTGGGGTCTAACGCAAACGTTTTGCCTAAACAGACATGGGAGAGAATGGAGAGACCTACGCTGCATTGATCTCCCACTTAGCTAAGAATGGAAAACCAACAGAAGATCATCCTTATGGGACGACTACATGGGGTAACAATGGATATAGAAGGTACGAGCACGCTGGCTGATTTTGAAGTAATAGAAATTGTGGACAACAACAATCCATACCCCACGCTCCTTGGAATTGAATGGGCCATTGACATGAATGAAGTCATCAACTTGAAGAAAAGAACAATGTCGTTCAAGAGGAAATCGCTTTGGGATGTAGTCCCGATGGACCTTGCGGAAGGATTGCGCTATATTGAACTGGTCCAGGACTATGAAGAAAGTGATGTGGACTTGGATCAGATTTACAAAATAACCACGCAAGATCAAGACTGGATTAATCCAATAGTTGATGGATGGATTGCATGGGATCAGGAAAGTTCCTGTACTCGGATTCAGATGAAGAACTGGAGCATTGGCAGAATAGGCCGCATGAAGTATCTATGTTGCACTGCAACATGATGACTAAATCGTTGCACTGTGTGTCATCGAAGGTAAGAAATTTACCCTATTATGATGGGTTAGCTGACATAGATAAGTTTTTGGATGTATTTGAATGAGAGGTTCCGGAGGATCATCGCTTCCAAGCATTGGATCTAGCGTTGCGCGCTATGCCCGCATAGTGGTGGGGTACACACAAGGATAGCTTCGATGAATGGCGAGATTATAGAAGGATGATGAGGTTGCGATTTGGGCAACCTAAACTTCGACTGACTGAGAAGTACGATGGGAGAAATGATCCGCGCGATCATTTAGCGAAGTGGACTAAAGTTTATGGAATAGAGCCACAACTAGAGTGGGTGCACTTATTTTGTCATACTTTGGATATAATCCCTATGAATTGGTACCTGGAAACGGAGCTCCGCCATGGCACCGTGGAGTGGGATATATTAAGGGAAGGATTCTTAATGACCTTTAGTTTTGAAGATGGGTTTGAAAGCATTGATGAAGCTCTACAGGAGGTTAAGGCAACGATCTTCAGAATACTGCAGGATCCTTTGGATTTGGTTTAGCCAGATTGGAGCACCCAGCTGCGCCATGCGCTGGAATGCTATAATGTGACTGCTAAGGGGGAGGATGAAGATCCAAGAAATATCAATATTCCAGAGGTAGAAGGCCATCACAAAGTTGAAGGTCCATAAATAGAAAACTCGGACATCACCGCACTGTTGAAAACCAAGCAAGTGAACATTGGTACTGAAGCAGAGCCAAAATTTGCGAAGATTGGGGACTACTGGGATGATGCCACAATGGATAAAGTTGCGAGTACCTGGATCTTTTTCCTACCAAGTTTTCAGACCTAAAAGGCATCATAGGTGATTTGGGTGTGATGAAAATTACTTTGAAACCAGACGCGAAGCCTATTAAGCAGAGACCATATTGCCTTAATCCCAAGTACAAGGAAAAGGTCTGCTTGGAGTTGGATAAGATGCTTGAGGTAGACATTATTGAACCCGTGGAGGAATTTGACTTGGTGAGCCTGATGGTGGTTCATGAAAAGAAACAAAAGGGATAAATAAGGATTTGTGTAGATCTCAGGAAACTTAATGATACCTGCGTCCATGATCCTTTTCCGACACTGTTTACTGATGAGGTATTGGATAACATTGGAGGGCAGGAGGCCTACTCGTTCACTGATGGATTTTTGGGGTACCATCAAATCAAGATCGCGCCAGAGGATAGGAGCAAAACAACCTTCGCGACTGAATGGGGTTGTTTTCAGTATACTGTCATGCCGTTTGGACTTAAGAATGCGCCCGTGATATTCTCTCGTGTAGTTATAGCAATGTTTAAAGATTTCATCCATAAGTTATTGGAAGTGTATTTTGATGATTGGATGATGTTCGACTTGGTGAAGCGCCATGTAGCAAGTCTGCGCTTGATGTTGGATACGTGCCGCAGATACCAAATCACGTTGAACCTGAAGAAGTGTCTGTTCTGTGTCCCCTTTGGGATATTGCTGGGTCATGTGGTGTGCAAGCAAGGACTGATGGTGGACCCTGCCAAGATCATGGTGATAGTAAATTTGGAGGCCCCAAGAAGTGTCAAGCAGCTGCGTGTAACGCTTGGGCATACAGGATACTACAGGAAATTCATCAAGGCTTATGCTTAGATTACTGCGCCTATGGAGAAACTGCTAAAGAAGGATGCTACATTCTATTGGGATGAAGAATGTCAGTGCAATTTAGATGTATTGAAGGAGAAGATGGTCACCGCACCGATTTTGGTCTTCCCAGATTGGAAAAAGGAATTTCATGTACATGTCGATGCCTCGTGCATTGCGTTAGGAGCAGTACTAACACAAGCTGGTGAAGGAGAGATGGACCACACTATAGCGTTCACGAGTAGGAAATTATCAAAGGCTGAAAAGAATTACTCAACGACAGAGCGTGAAGGATTGGCTATGGTATACACGCTTCAAAAGTTTAGGCACTACTTGTTGGGCGGACATTTCAAAATGTAGACAAATCATTCTACTTTGAAATACCTAGTCAATAAGCCTATGTTGGGGGGGAAGATCTACCGATGGCTGCTTCTATTTCAAGAGTATGACTTTAAGGTGATTGTGAAGCCAGGTAGGTTGAATGCAAGACCTGACCATCTGTTGTGAATTGAGACAGGGGAAGAACCTACTAATTTGGAGGAAGGGTTGCTCGATGCACAACTCTTTGCGGTGTGCGTAGCAGATAACCACTTTGCAGATATTATCCACTTTTTGACTACAGGAATGATACTAGAAGGATACACCAGTCAGCAAAAGAAGGAGTTAGTAGTGTGTGCGACGGATTTCTCGGTGATTGCAGGACATTTATATAAGATGGGTGCAGACGATATATTGTGACGATATGTGCCAGGATTTGAACGAAATAACATCCTCACTGAAGCTCATGGGGGGGCTGCAAGAGGACATTATGCAGGAAAAGCGACAACGCAGAAGATTTTGCGCGCGGGTTTGTGGTGGCCTTTGCTGCATAAAGATGCTAAAGAATATTGTATGGCATGCGATGCTTGTCAGAGAATAGGTAGAACATTGCGGAGGGATGAGCTATCGCTAAACCCTTTGAAAAATGGGCAATTGACTTCGTTGGGCCCATTCAACCTCGAGGAAAAAAGACAGGTGCGCTCTATATCGTCACCGTGACGAAGTATCTAACTAGATGGGTGGAGTCACAACCGTGAAATATTGTACAAGGGCTACAACAACGAAGTTCTTGTTTGAGTACGTGTTAACCAGATTTGGCTGCTCAAAAGTATTATTGAGTGACCGGGGTATGCACTTCCTAAAAGAAACAATCAGCGCGTTGACTGAATAGTTCCAGGTTTATCATCGGAAGAGCACACCATATCATCCTCAGGCTAATCGAATGGTTTAATCCTTTAATAAGATATTGGAGAACGCGCTGACAAAGATTTGTAACATGCAACAGAATGATTGGGATGTGCGCGTACCTGCAGTGCTATGGGCATATAGGACTACTTGCAAAAAGCTGACAGGTCAGACACCTTTTCGATTGGTCTATGGCGTAGAAGTTGTGATGCCTATGGAATATATCGTGCCTAGTCTACGCATAACAGCTTTCACAGTTATGGCAGATTGCGAAGCCTTGGAAGGATGGCTTGCGCAGCTGATGGAGCTTGAAGAAGACAGATTCTTAGCTAGATTCCATCAACAAGTACAGAAGGAACGTGAAAAAGCATGGCACGATCGACACATCAAGTTGTGCATGTTCAAGGTAAATGACTTAGTATTGTTATATGATAGCAAGTTCACCAAGTTTCTGGGGAAATTTTAGATGCACTGGCTTGGGCCATATGTTATCAAAGAGATTACAGATGGAGGCACAATTCAGCTCGCGAAGCTGAATGGAGAACCTTTTCCGGGAAAGGTGAATGGTAGCCGATTGAAGCCATATACAAGGGATATATCTCAATGACTATATGACGGCAGGACAATCTTAGTGCTCCAGGCAGTTGCAAGGGAGCGCGGGACTATAAACTACACTGCCTGGGTCAGAGGATTCTGCGGTCGGTGGGATGCGCGGAATCTAATGAAGTTACAGTATAAGAAGCTGCGCGCAGGGAGCTGCGCTATGAAGGGAGGTGCCATGTAGCACAACAAGAAAGTGACTGTTGAAGTCACTGTTCATGATTTGACTGCCAGGAGACAATTAAGGGGAGCGGGCTGGCGACATTTAAGGCTAAAATCTTTGAAGATTTGCCACCAAAACAACATTAATGATCGAATTTTGGGGGCAACAATCGGATTTGAATTCAAAAGTCGCTATAAATTATGTGTGCATGTCCAACAAAGAACACTTTTCACACTTAGAGTTTTTGAGCTGAGTTGTTTGTTGCTTATGAGCCGCTCGTTCTTTGAGGATTTGGTTGCGAGCCCTGCATTTGCTAATTTACTCGAGTTAAACCAGAAATTTATCCTTGAAACCATGTTAAGTCTGAGCCCTGTTGAGATTGTGAGCACTGGGGGATATATTCTTTCAGAAGGAACTGCTCTAGAGGTGGTGAGCATGGAGGCTCCAGCTCCAGTGCCTACGGTGCTGAGGTCGCCTAGGCCAAAGCTTAAACATGTTAGAGAAATCTAGAAGCCAAAGAAGGATAAGCAAAAGAAGCCGAGGCTGGTGCATGAGTCACCCTGAAAATATTCTGCCACTCAAAAGCAGAAGAAGGACAAGCAGCTCGAGAGGGTTGTCGATTTGGAGGTTGAGGAGGGACAGGGAACCAAAGACATAGATGCTGAGGGACTAGATCCCATTATCACATTACCCGAGTACATCCCTCAGCAAAATGGGAAAACAAAGGTCACCAAGGACTTGGATTCTGATAAGTTCGTTATCTGTACGCCCCTGCTACCAGAGTAGGTTCCCTTTGAAGGTCCGTGCCTCATGCAGATCCCCTAGCTAAAGATGGAGGCTTGGGACCTGGTGTGTTAGGGTCCCACCCTAACCCCCTTATTTATGTAGTAGGATCGAGTCATAGTTATAGTTAAGTAAGGAGTCAATAAAGCCCATATTAATAATTGTAAGTGGTTAACCTGCAATTAATGACGGGACCACAGTTAGTTGCAAATGGGCCATGGTATTAGATAGGTGGTATTAATAAGAACCATGGTATTGATCCATGGTATTGCATGTATGAGTCATATATAAAGGATAGAGACTCCCTGCGAGGAGCATCGTGTCTCATTTTGTAATCGAGCTCTGCTCTATTAGAGGTTGCCCCCTCGAAGAGGCAAGTGAACATTGCTTTCTGAATAATAAAATACTTGCTCTTATTTCTCACTATTCTATGTTCTGGGTATATTTCTTCACATATTTGGTGTTCTGGTAATCGTCTTGCAGGTTAAGAGCATAACAAGTGGTATCAGAGCACTTCCCAGGGCAGGTGGGATCTCCTTTCTTAGCAATTTTTTTTTTTTTTTTTTGGCTAGAGACGTGTTTCAGCGCCTTTAAACCACGGGATCTGTCATTGAGCGCATAAACCTGCGGATTTGGGGAAGCATGCACGTAGGAAATACAAGAGGTGGTCACGCTTGTTGGACTCCCTTGTAACCCCTGTGGGTACCCCTTCGAGTAGTAGCGCATTAGATAGAATCGCGCACGGACTGTCTTCCAAGTACCCTCTGGGTATATCGGAGGCCCCTTAGCTCCTTTGAAACCTCGCCATAGATAAACCGTCGGTCGTCTTGCTGCTACAGTACACCAAGAACAACACTCGGAGAAATTACTCGCCCGTACGATAGGGTAGTTGGGTTGTACGGCTAAGGGTACGGTTGATCCTCCTTAGTTAGAGCCCGGAAACATTGGGCCGAGTACTACTGTCAGACCCTTATGTATATTGCGATCTGTAGCACCTGACACTCCTCAAGACCATAGTTCTCTTTTCTATCTTGGGATCACACATAATCTTTGCCAGATCAGGTCTCGCAAGGGGGTTTGCAGCAGCAACAGACATCAGTCCTGCAGTTCCGAGTTAGGAGACCAGCCTTTCCGATCTATTAGATCCATCAGATCCGCAGCAGCAATCTGTCCGCCGATCAGAGCTATCTGATCAGCCTTTCAGATCTCTCAGATCCACCAGATTTGAGTAGTTGTGTGGGGTTCCTATACCGGGGCGCGATTTTCGCAGGACTTTTGGCAGCATTGACATTTTGAGGATTCGGCTACTGTAGTATTCCTAAGTAAGGAGTAAAACTCCGTTAGGAGTTTCCAAAAAAAAAAAAAAAAAGTCTGAGACCCCCCAGGGCGCTTATTGGTGATCTAGCCCATAAGAATCAGGACAAAGAGCTGAGCAAGGTGGTACCATTCAATTGTTAGTGAGAAAAAATTTGGGCGGTCCCAAATTTCAAGTACATCGGATCGGTGCATGGTAGAAACTAGAGCTCAAGCTATGGCCAATGAGAAGATCGACAAACTTGAAAAATCCTTGCAAGCCATCCAAGCTCAGCTTGACAAACTAACTGATGCACTCTCTAAGGGAAAGGAGGAAGCCCGCGAGGAGGCATATATTGGCAATGGACACAGTGAGGGTGAGTCTAGCCACTCTCTTCATCGCTGGGGCACCCACCAACAATCCCGTCTGCGACCTCCCTGTTGTGTGTGGAGCATGATTGTTCAGAGGTCTTTGTTTCAGCCGGATGTATACCCCAAGAAGTTTGTACACCCCTCCACGCGGGGGGGAATTTTCCCCCCGCGGGGGTTCGGGGGGGCCGATCCCCCCCAGCTGGGGGGTCCGGGGGCCAGCGGGGGCTCGGGGGCAGCGCCCCCGAAGCTAAAAACAAATGTAAAATTGCCTTGTAAAAGTATAGTAATTTCTAGTCAATCTGGGCCGTTCATTAGGCAGATGATCTGACGGTAGAACTTATGTTTAGTTTAGGGTTTTTTGCCCTAGAAGGCAACCCCTCTCTTTGTATGAGGGCATTGTATTTGAGGCTGAGAAATAGATGTGTATTCTGTGAGCGAGAAACAGAGAGGTGAGACTGTGAGAGAAAACAGAGGATATTACAGCGGATTTGCTGTAGGTTGTGTCTCTTCATTTTGCTGGATAATAGAAAGGAAGGACTGGCTGTTAGGGGTGGACGTAGCCCAAACTGGGTGAACCACGTATATCTGTGTCTCTCTTGTTTTGTGCGTTTTCTGTGTTTATATTTCTGCAATATTTTATGTGTTCCATTGCTCCGTAATATATAATTTTCTAACAACTGGTATCAGAGCCGAAGGTCTATTTGGCTGATAAACTCGCAGGAAAGAAGGGTTCCTGGTTCGAGTGGGAGCAATGGCGGAAGATGGTAAGTTTAGGGTCGAGAAATTTAATGGCCAAAACTTCTCGCTGTGGAAGATGCATATGGAAGATTATCTGTATCAGAAAGATCTATACCTACCATTGGGCGAAAAAACAAAGATGCCGATGGGTATGAAAGACGAAGAATGGAACCTTCTCGATAGAAAGGCACTCGGAACAATACGGTTGTGCCTTGCTGCGTCAGTCGCCTTCAACATTTCAAAGGAAACCACGACAGAGGGTTTGATGCAGACATTGTCGAAACTATATGAAAAACCCTCGGCCTCAAACAAGGTATTTCTTATGAAACGGTTATTTAATATGAATATGTCGGAAGGTGGATCTGTTGCAAACCATTTAAATGATTTTAATACAGTTACAAGTCAGTTAAGTTCTGTAGGGGTAAAATTTGATGATGAAGTTAGAGCTCTGTTATTCTTGTGCTCATTACCAGAAAGTTGGAATGGTTTGGTAATGGCCATTAGTAACTCCGTTTCTGGATCTAGTACTTTAAAGTTTGATGATGTTGTTGGTGCTATCCTTAGCGAGGAAATGCGACGGAAAAGCTCCGGTGAGACATCGGGAAATGCTTTGAGTGCAAAGTATAGAGGAAGAAAAATGGAAAGAGGAAAGAGCTCAAGATATCACAGTAAATCAAGGAAAGGCAGATCCAAGTCCAGATCGGGGATAGTGTGCTGGAAATGTGGAAAGAAAGGACACCTAAAGAAAGACTGTAGATCTCGGAAGGGAAAAGAAGGAGATGCACAACAAGAAAAAAATCATGAAGCAAATGTGACAGGTGAGGTGTTACAAGATGCTTTGATTCTTTCTTTCGAAAATATTATTGATTCTTGGGTGGTAGATTCAGGGGCCTCATTCCATGCCACACCTGATAAGAAATACTTTCATGACTATGTTCAAGGAGATTTTGGACAAGTTCGTTTGGGTGATGATAAACCCTGTAAAATTGTTGGAATGGGTAAGGTTATTGTAAAACAACAGAATGGAAACCAATGGCTACTAAAGGAGGTAAGGCATGTTCCAGATCTAAAGAAAAATCTGATTTCAACAGGGCAGTTAGGCGGTGAAGGTTGTGTGACAACTTTCATAGATAAAGCTTGGAAGGTCACCAAAGGAGCCCTGGTAATAGCAAAAGGCGAAAAGGTTGGTACATTGTATTTATGCAATGGTATTTCTAACTCTGTTAATGTTTTAACTTCCAAAGGAGCAGATGCAGCATTATGGCATCATAGGCTCGGACACATGAGTGAAAAGGGGATGAAGATTCTTCACTCAAGGAATTTGTTGCCGGGTTTGAAGAATGTTGATTTGGACTTCTGTGAGAATTGTATTTATGGAAAACAGAAGAGAGTCAGATTTCTCAGAGTTGGGAAAGAAAAGAAGAACGAAAAATTAGAGCTTGTGCATACAGATGTATGGGGACCTGCTCAGGTATCATCTCTCGGTGGCTCTCGTTATTATGTTACTTTTATTGATGATGCAACTAGAAAAACTTGGATTTATTGTATTAAGAATAAATCTGATGTATTTGATACTTTCAAGAAATGGAAAGCTTTGGTTGAGATTGAGACAGGAAAGAAATTGAAGTGTCTTAAATCAGACAATGGAGGTGAATATTGCAGCAAAGAGTTTGATAGGTACTGTTCAGAACATGGAATTCGCAGAGAGAAGATAGTTCCAAGAACACCACAAGAAAATGGTGTGTCAGAAAGGATGAATAGAACAATCATGGAGCGTGCAAGGTGCATGAGATTGCATGCAGGATTGCCTTTACAGTTTTGGGCAGATGCTGTAGATACTGCTGTTTATCTAATAAACAGAGGGCCTTCAAGTTCCTTGGATGGTGGTGTTCCGGAGGAAGCGTGGACAGGTAAAAAGGTAAACTACTCTTTTTTAAAGCCTTTTGGTTGTGAGGCCTTTGTCCATATTGATAAAGAAAATAGAACAAAGCTTGAGGCAAAGTCAAAGAAATGTACCTTTATTGGATATGGTGTTAATGATTTTGGTTATCGCTTATATGATTATGAAAATCACAAAATCATTAGGAGCAGAGATGTAGTATTCAATGAAAAGGTCTTGTATAAGAATCAGTTGCAGGAAAAGAAGAAAGAAAATGAAAACAAGGAATACGCAGTTCTTGATGACATCACTGAAAATGTAAAGGTGCCTGAAAATAATAATAATCAACAACAGCAACCACCACAACAGCAACAGGCACCCCAAACACCTGAAAGTGGTGTTAGAAGATCTACCAGGATAAGTAGACCCCCTGAACGATACTCTCCTTCATTATATTATTTATTGTTGACTGATTCTGGTGAACCCGAATGTTATGAAGAAGCAATGCAAGTTGAAAGCAGGAAGAAGTGGGAGGTAGCCATGGAAGAAGAGACGGACTCCTTAATGCATAACCAGACTTGGGATTTAGTCAGGTTGCCTGAAGGAAAAACTACATTGAAGAATAAATGGGTTTACAGGCTGAAGGAAGAAGATGGAGGAAAACAGAGGTACAAAGCTAGACTTGTGGTGAAGGGGTTTGCACAGAAGAAAGGTATTGATTTTGATGAAATATTTTCTCCTGTTGTTAAAATGACTTCAATCAGAACTATTTTAAGTCTTGTAGCAACTGAAGATTTGCATCTTGAGCAGTTAGATGTAAAGACAGCCTTTCTCCATGGGGATTTGGAGGAAGAGATATATATGCAACAGCCACAAGGATATGAGGTGAAAGGGAAGGAGAAACTAGTGTGCAGGTTGAAGAAGAGCTTGTATGGCTTAAAACAGGCTCCAAGGCAGTGGTATCTAAAATTTGACAAGTTTATGTCTGAACAAGGTTATACTAGATGTCACTCTGATCATTGTGTTTATTTGAAAAAGCAAAATGATGGCAGCTATATTATATTGTTATTGTATGTAGATGACATGCTTGTTGCAGGATCTAACATGCAGGAAATAAATGTGCTCAAAAGAAAATTGGCAAATTCATTTGCAATGAAGGATTTGGGAGCTGCAAAACAAATCCTTGGTATGAGAATAACTAGAGACAGGAAAAATCGTAAATTAACATTGTCTCAGAATGAGTACATACAAAAGGTGTTGAAAAGATTTAACATGCACAATGCAAAACCAGTTAGTACACCTTTTGCTAGCCATTTCAAACTTAGCAAGGAAATGTGCCCAAAGACCCAAGAAGACATGGATTATATGTCTAAAGTTCCATATGCATCAGCAGTTGGAAGCTTAATGTATGCAATGGTCTGCACAAGGCCTGATATTGCACATGCAGTGGGAGTTGTAAGCAGGTACATGAACAATCCAGGAAAGGAACATTGGATGGCAGTGAAATGGATTCTCAGATATTTGAAAGGTACCACAAATCAAGCATTATGCTTTGGTGGTTCAAACATCTCCCTACAAGGATATGTTGATGCAGATATGGCAGGTGACAGAGATAATAGGAGGAGCACTACAGGATATGTATTTACTATTGGAGGAACAACTGTCAGTTGGGTTTCAAAAATCCAAAGTGTTGTTGCACTTTCAACAACAGAAGCATAGTATGTTGCTGCTACAGAGGCTAGTAAAGAAATGATTTGGTTACAAAGGTTCATGGGTGAATTGGGTAAGGAGCATGATAAGGGCACGTTATACAGTGATAGCCAAAGTGCCATTCATCTTGCAAAGAACTCAGCATTTCATTCCAGGACTAAACACATACAGCTCAAGTACCATTTCATACGATCAGTGTTGGAAGATGGAGAGTTGAAGCTGGAAAAGGTACACACTAGCCAGAATCCTGCAGATATGCTAACAAAAGTTGTAACCAGGGAGAAATTGAGAATATGCTCAGTTTCAATTGGTCTTCAAGTATGACGATGAAGACGAGAAACAACCAGGTCCAAAGAGGAGTCATTGTCCAGCAAATGAAGCAGTGGTGGAGTTTCTACAATCATTCTCCAAGTGGGAGATTGTTGTGTGTGGAGCATGATTGTTCAAAGGTCTTTGTTTCAGCCGGATGTATACCCCAAGAAGTTTGTACACCCCTCCACGCGGGGGGGGGGGGGGGGGTGTGGGGGGGACTTGTCCCCCCCGCGGGTCTGGGGGGGCCGATCCCCCCGGCTGGGGGGTTCGGGGGCCAGCGATCCCCCGGCAGGGGGGTCCGGGGGCCAGCGGTCCCTCGGCATGGGGGTCCGGGGGCCAGCGGTCCCCCGGCAGGGGCTCGGGGGCACTACTAAAAACAAATGTAAAATTGCCTTGTAAAAGTATAGTAATTTCTAGTCAATCTGGGCCGTTCATTAGGCAGATGATCTGACTGTAGAACTTATGTTTAGTTTAGGGTTTTTTGCCCTAGAAGGCAACCCCTCTCTTTATATGAGGGCATTGTATTTGAGGCTGAGAAATAGATGTGTATTCTGTGAGCGAGAAACAGAGAGGTGAGACTGTGAGAGAAAACATAGGATATTACAGCGGATTTGCTGTAGGTTGTGTCTCTTCCTTTTGCTGGATAATAGAAAGGAAGGACTAGCTGTTAGGGGTGGACGTAGCCTAAACTGGGTGAACCACGTATATATGTGTCTCTCTTGTTTTGTGCGTTTTCTGTGTTTATATTTCTGCAATATTTTATGTGTTCCATTGCTCCGTAATATGTAATTTTCTAACACTTCCAAGCTAGATATGCATAAATTTGATGGTTCTCACCCGGCCGCATGGGTAGCACAAATGGAGCAGTATTTCAATCTGAATAACATCTTAGATAATGAGACTCAGCTTATGGTGGGGAGCATGTACTTGGACAATGAAAGATTGCAATGGTGGGAATGGCATCGACGTTCCAATGGAAGTTTTATGACTTGGGCCACCTTCAAAAAAGCTCTTACAGAGCGCTTTGACCAGGAATATGCTTTTTTGGGTCGTCTCACTAAGCTTCGACAGACTGGCATAGTGGATGAATATGTTACAGCATTTGAAGCCTTAGCTTTCCGCACTAGGGATCTCCCAGATGCATTCTACACGGAATGTTTTATCAACGGTCTTAAAGAGGCCATACAAGCCCACGTCCGACTACACCACCCTCCCACATGGTCGGAGGCTTGCAAGGTATCTCGTAACGTGGAACGTGCGTTAGTAGCCCAATAAATTTGCCAAAATTTCACCGCCAAGGGTCGCCTCCCACAGGCTCACAGCACGACTCAAACACTTAAGATTCAAAAGGTGTCACCTGCAGAAATGGCCGAAAGAAGAAAGCAGGGATTATGTTACTACTGTGATGAAAAATACTCCCTAGGTCATAAATGCAAGGGGCCCAATTTTTTTCAAATTGATGCCACTGATTACAACTCATCGGAGGAAGCCCCACCACTTGAGGAACAGGAGGAGGTAGAAGAGGACAACCAGAAGGACAATGTCCCTGACGAACCGGTTATTTTGCTGCATGCTTTGGCAGGGATTTCTTCACCTCAAACTCTCAAAATCAGAGGTTTTATTAAACATCGCCCAGTAGTAGTCTTGATTGATAGTGGAATTACACATAATTTCATCCATCAAAAAGTCGCGGAAGCAGTGCATTTTTTTGTACGAGCAGTTTCTAACTTCCAAGTCCAAATTGCGGATGGGGGAACAATGAAATGTGAAGGCCGCTGTGAAAATGTCAAACTTCAAATGGGGGATTATCAGTTGAAGACCCACATGTTTGCCATACACATGGGAGGGTGCGACATTGTCCTTGGTGCTGAATGGCTTCGCACTCTTGGGCCAATCACAATGGATTTCCAGGAGTTATATATGAGCTTTAAGCAGAACAACTCCACACATACCCTCCATGGACTCCAAGCGGGAGCTCCCTCTATCATCAGCTCACATAGGATGGAAAAATTGCTAAAAAAGGGCCATCATGGAGTTATATCTCAATTTAATGCCATCCAGGCCGTCGAACCCAATTCTCTGCCGATTCATCCTGAGATGCAATAGATTTTAAATAACCATCTGCCAGTCTTTCACAAGCCTCATGAGCTTCCACCCTTGCGAGGGGAACATGATCATAGCATCACCTTGGTTCCAGGGGCCCAACCACCAAATGTGCACCTATACAGATATCCGTTCACCCAAAAGAATGAAATAGAAAAAATAATCATGGAACTTTTGGAAGCAGGGGTCATTCATCCCAGCATTAGTCCTTATTCATCACCGGTGGTCATGGTGCTCAAGAAAGATGGGGAATGGCAGATGTGTCCAGACTTGAGGGCCCTCAATAAGTTGACAGTCAAAGATAAATTTCCCATCCCGGTTGTTGATGATTTGCTGGATGAACTCAATGGGGCTCAATTCTTCACTAAGTTGGATCTTCGCTCAGGCTACCACCAAATTCACATGAAGGAAGTCGACATTCCAAAGACTGATTTCAGAACTCATCAAGGCCATTATGAGTTCCTAGTCATGCCATTCAGTCTTTGTAATGCCCCATCTACTTTTCAGAGCCTTATGAACCACCTTCTCAAACCATATCTCAGGAAATTTGTCCTTGTCTTCTTCGATGACATCCTCATCTATAGTTGCACTTGGGCCGCACATCTTCAGCATGTAGATTTGCTCTTGCAACTGCTCCGCAAGCATAATTTATTTGTTAAGATGTCCAAATGTTCTTTTGGCATGGAAGAAGTTGAGTATTTAGGCCACATTGTGGGGCGTGAAGGTGTCAAGGTGGACCCTAAAAAGATCCAGGCAATGCAGGATTGGCCTCAACTTAAGACCTTGAAGAGCTTGAGAGGATTTTTGGGTCTCACAAGCTATTATCGCAAATTTGTCCACAATTATGGTCGCATTGTGAAGCTGCTCACTCAACTCCTCAAGAAAAATTCATTCTTCTGGAATGATGATGCACAATGCCATGTGTTCCACTCCAGTCTTAGCACTACTTGATTTCACCAAATCTTTTGTCATTGAATGTGATGATTCGGGTACGGGTATTGGGGCGGTCTTAATGCAGGAAGGTTGACCCTTGGCCTTCACAAGACAACAACTAAGTGGGATGAATTTGGGACAATCTACCTATGAGAAGGAAATGATGACCATCTTACATGCAGTAGATACCTGGCGACCTTACTTATTGGGGCGACGTTTCCAAATTCGCACAGACCATCACAGTCTTAAACATTTTTTGGAGCAACGCCTATCCTCCCCACAACAAAATAAATGGCTCGCCAAAATGCTGGGATATGATTATGAGATCATTTACAAGAAAGGGTGCGAAAATAGTGTAGCAGATGCATTATCTCGCCAATTTGAGGAGGAAAGTACCCTACTCACAATTTCCCTTCCCATTCCAGAATGGATTAAAGAGGCTCACAGGGAATGGTTTTCACATCCCTGGCTCTCCCAACTCATTACTCAAATTGCATGGCATGCCCACTTCTATTGTGTTTGATTGTGACCCGATCTTCACTAGTAATTTTTGGCAGGAACTCTTCAGGCTACAAGGCACCCAACTAAAACTCAGTACTTCCTATCATCCACAAATGGATGGTCAAACTGAAGCCGTCAACAAATTTCTGGAAACCTACCTTAGGTGTTTCACTTCAGAAAAGCAACATCTATGGGTATAGTGGCTGCCTTTAGCTGAATGGTGGTATAACACCAACTAACATGCCACCACCAAAGTGACTCCCTATGAAGCAGTTTATGGTCAACTCCCTCCTTCCCCTACTTCTTATATCAAGGGGTGCTCAAAGGTACAAGCAGTGGATCAACTCCTACAAAACCGCACAACCATGCTCGCCCATCTTAGAGAGAATCTTCATCAAGATCAAAACCGCATGAAGCAACAGGTAGATCAACATCGCTCAGAGCGCCAATTTCAAGAAGGGTATCAGGTATTTTTGAGGCTACAACCATATAAGAAAACTTCACTCAAAGACAAGGGTTGTCATAAACTATCTCCAAAATTCTACGGACCATATCAAGTACTTCAGTGCATTGGAGAAGTGGCCTACAAGCTAGCTTTGCCACTCACTGCAAAAATCCATCCAGTTTTCCATGTCTCATGCCTCAAGAAAGTGATTGGGAGCAATTGCAGAATTCAAACCAGTCTACCTGAATTGGATGAAGAAGGGTCAATTTGGCTCCAACCTGAATAGGTCCTAGACACATGAGAACGGCACCTGCGTGGCCGCATGATCAGGGAAGTCCTCGTCAAGTGGAAAGACACCTCTCCGGAAGATGCAACCTGGGAACCAGCCACTATTCTTCAGCAGTTTCCGCAGCTTCAGCCTTGAGGACAAGGCTATTCTTAAGGGGGAGGGCATGTTAGGGTCCCACCCTAACCCCCTTATTTATGTAGTAGGATCGAGTCATATTTATAGTTAAGTAAGGAGTCAATAAAGCCCATATTAATAATTGTAAGTGGTTAACCCGCAATTAATGACGGGACCACAGTTAGTTGCAAATGGGCCATGGTATTAGATAGATGGTATTAATAAGAACCATGGTATTAATCCATGGTATTGCATGTATGAGTCATATATAAAGGATAGAGACTCCCTGCGAGGAGCATCGTGTCTTATTTTGTAATAGAGCTTTGCTCTATTGGAGGTTTCCCCCTTGAAGAGGCAAGTGAACATTGCTTTCTGAATAATAAAATACTTGCTCTTGTTTCTCACTATTCTATGTTATGGGTATATTTCTTCGCATATTTGGTGTTCAGGTAATGATCTTGCAGGTTAAGAGCATAACATGGTGGACCATGAGAGGTTCACACACCTAGCAACTGCTAATTATATGAAGCGTGTTTACTACCAGGATTCAGGTGTCACGGAGTTGGAGATGGTGGAATGGATCCGGGGAGTGGAAAATTCTGGGTTATTGTACCTGTTGTGGGTGTTCGACTATCACCGCACTATGATTAATACCACTTGTGTGCGGCAATTACTTACTCTTGTGCATGATGGGTGCTTATGGCTAGGAGCGCCTATACCCATCACAGACATGCTCATCCACAGGATCACACACTTGCCACATGAGGGCTTGAATCTGGCCAAGGAGTTTGGCAGAAAGGCAGGAGAAAAATACTTGAAGGATAAAATGAAAAAGGAGTTTGAGCTGGTGAAAAATCCGCGCGGCTATTCCATCACATCTATCAACGATCCCATAGTGAATGTTTCCACCCAAATACTAGCCGGAAAGGTTATGAAGAAGTGCCACGCGGACGAGGTTCCAGTGCCTATGGTATTGTTAATTGCACAATGCGCAAAGGGTGTGCAATTTAACTGGTCGCGGTACTTATGCAGTGAATTCCTTGTGAATTGTTGCAAGGTACAGGATGAGAGCAAGCCCTTCCACTATGCATGGCTGCTGCTCTCCATCGTGTTGGTCGTATGGGAGCTATCGGAGGACAACCAGTTTCCTTTGCTGAAGGAAGGATTTCCAGAGGCCACGTAGTTCGCCTCCCTCTGGGCCACGAAGGACCCCGCACGGGTCAAAAAAACAAAGATCTTCTGGGTCTTGCTGGAAATGAGTTTCCACATGGCCATTAATCAGCGGCCAAGGTTGTCCCCGACCTTGTATGAGCAGTTGTTACCGTATGCCGCGTTCAAATTTGACTTCCACCGCGTCTACATTCAGGTGCGCAAAGACCTGCAACAGAAATGGTATGATTTACCATGCTTGGTTATAGATCACTATATACATGAGGTGATCAAGCACTAGCCAACAGATTGGCGCTCCATAGGATTTGGATGCAGGAACCAGCAAGTGCGCGAGCATCTCCACTGAAAAGAAGAGGAAGGATGCAACAACATAGGCTGCGTAGCGGAAAAAGGAAGCCGCAGAAAAGGCTCGGATGGAGTAGGAGTGCGCTGCAAAGGAGCAGGCTGAACAACGTGAGTCCTAGAGAAGTAGTAAGTCCCCTTCTCTTGCCACAAAGGAGGAGGAAAAATCTGAGTAGGGCGGTGGAGGATATGAGGGGCAGAGCACCCCATTTCGGCTAAGGAAGCGCAAAGAGAAACAACAGGAGGGGTATCGCAAGAAGCAAAAGTCGGATAAAACGAAAGTGGATCCCATGACCTTGACGGAGAGCGATCTTGATGAGATCGGTGACAAAGTCTGGGATAATATTATTGAGTTGCTACAACAGTTTGAAAAATAGTACATGCAGACACTGGGGAGCGTCCATAAGGATCTGCGCGAGTTGCAGATCCAAACTAGCAAAATACAGGTGGGCGCAGGTCAAGCAAGCGCAACACAAACGAGCTTGGCATTGGGGACAAGTTAGGCTGCAGAACTGGTAAGGACAGTGGACATTTGGTCAGTTGCGCTACTAGGAGGGTCCCTGCGAGAAGCATCGGTCGATGACCGAGTTATTTTGAGTACCCTTAAGGACATCCCGCTGAACATTACAACGCTCCCCAACAAATTTCTTCATGCGCTGCAAACAGGAGTAACAAAGGAATTGAGAGCTTGGGAGCAGCGCACTCTCAGTTTAATTAACGAGTACCTGGTGAACAATGAACAAATGTTTGTCGAGAAGACACATGCCCTGAAGGAGAGAGATACTATCCAGGCACAAAACTCCAAGAAGGCAGCTGCGGTAGCAGAAGCATGTAGAACAATGTCGGAGTTGCACATACCCGAGGATGCAGACGCACAATCGGAGGCCAAAATCCGAAAATTAGCTGCAGACGTTTGCGAGGCAAAGGCAAAGGTTGGGAGAGTTCAATTTGAACTCAACATGAAAATCACGGAGATGCAACTCAAATCACAGCATTCGACTCCGCCCGAGGTAAGGGAGTAGTGCGAAGCCACTATAAGAGAAGGAGTGACCACTTTGGATGTTGCGGTCACTGACTGCTCAGCCTTATTTGAACAGGCGATGGAATTAGTGACTACTTTAAAAGAAGACCCAACACTGCAGATGCTGAACACAAAAGTTTGCGAGCTCCATAAGAAGTATGATGAGGTCCGAGTGACGATGCGCTCAATTGCTCCAGCATAATGCCTCGCCAAGTTGCAGGAGGGGAAGTAGCTCCGCACACATGTAGAAGCAGCCCAACAGAAGGATGTCATGCTTAAGGCCAGTTTGGGAACTTGGTTAGACGAAGCTTACCAGGTAACAACCAACATTCAAGAGAAGCTGACGGGCTTGCAACAAACATAACAAAAGATCAAGCTGGTCGTAGAAGGTCTAGCTACAAAGAAGCTGGTCGTAGAAGGTCTAGCTACAAAGAAGCTTGTCGAAGAGGTTAAGCAAGCAGTGGCGCAGAGCGTTGCCGAAGTTGCAGTTGTATAGGTGGAACTGGTGGATCTTCATAGCAAGATCACCATGCCAACCGAGTGAGTGAGTCACGACCTTTGTGTTGGGGGCCTGTTGGGATGGGGTCCCCTTGGTCAGTTTTGGGGTTAAAAACCCAAGTTTTGATGTAAATTTTGGTAAAAAGATGTAAAGTCTCCGCAAATTGTGGACGCGGAGCGCGTAGATAGCTAGAAGTCAAAAGAGGTTTAGCCTCTTCTTTATGTAAAGTTAATTCGGTTTTGAGATCTACCCATGGTCTGCGGACCATGGGATTGTATGAAGAAAAGCTATAAATAGGCATGTCTTAGAGAGTTTAAGGCAAGTAACGAAAGATGGATGTAATGGGTCAATAGAAGATACTGCAGAGAAGTGAGTCATAGAGGAAGAAAAGGTTCTACATCTGAGTGCGCAAAGGCCTAGAGTAGAGTCCGTAGCTGAGTGCGCGGACCCCTGTAGCTTAGTGCGCAGGGCAGTTTTGAGTCTGTAACATTTTATTGGATATCAATAAAGAAGACTATTGGAGAAATTCATGTGTTTATTTTTTTACTTCTATTATTTATGCTTGCGATATATGCTGTGATGGAATAAATGTCTTTATGAAATATTGATGTAGTGATGCATGACTTTGTTGGATAAGTCTTACTAACTGTACGCAATGTTGAAAATAGCAACAAGAAATGCTAAAAATAGAAGTGATAAATTTAGTACTACTATAAATAGCATTTCGGGATACCTTCCTATTTTAGTTACTCCCTGAACTAAAATAGAGAAGTAAAAATTCGAATTTGATCTTAGCAACTGTTTGTAAAATAATTAATTAATTCACCATGAGTTAATTAGTTGTAGAAAATCAAACATGAAGTCTATGTGGGGACATGCAACAGTTTCTCCATTAATTGAGGAATTTATCCATCAGTTAAAGAGATAAGGATGAGTTGTAATTAGTTGGCTTAGTTAACTGAGTCAAGTCCAGTTAGATTAATTCAAATAGTTTGTTGAATTAATTGTGAGTTCAGTTAGTTAAAGCATGCATGCATGTAACTGCTGCACTTCAAATAACTGAATATTCTCTCATAAATAACTCATGCATGTCAGTTGAGATAGAGACCCAATTGAGATCAGATGGAGGGGCAGTGTACTATCAGTTGCAGGAATATTCCATTGCGAATATCTCTTGCATGTAGAAGGAATTCTTTCCTTGAGGATTGCGCAGTTACTTCTTTAGGTATTGTGAGTGTGAGGAGGCCAATTCACACATGTGGCAACACTGGACCCCAAGAAAAACTGCGCAAGGAAATAGGACACTTGGAGGGCTGAGGAAAGATATATCTCTTGTCTACTCAGTCTATGAGCTATATTGTTTGATTGCAAAGAGAGCAGGATAGCTTGAGAGCTGATTCTTTTTGTAGTATGATAATACAGAGATTGGGGTTTTAGGCTGAGGCTTTCCCTGGGTTTTTTCTTCTGTGTTATGTGTGATTGATTTCTCATTCTCAGTTATATGTGTTCTCATTGATCTTGCTCATATTCAATTAAGCTTCCACAAAGTTTGTTGTAGAAGTAGATCTTGTATTTTGCTTTAGTAGATTGCATAATCTGTTGATCTACAGTGGGAATTTCTACATGGTATCAGAGCAAAGGTGATCAAAGGAGAAGAACAATATACAAGAAGGGATAAGTTCAAAGTTTGTGGTTCCTAAATATAGAAATCGAGTTCTTATCACATCTCAATTTCACCAATGGCGTTCAACGGTTTAAGACTCGAATATGCTCTTGATGGCAGTTCGAATTAT
Organism: Pinus tabuliformis; assembly: GCA_031772625.1. Lineage (NCBI taxonomy): Eukaryota > Viridiplantae > Streptophyta > Pinopsida > Pinales > Pinaceae > Pinus > Pinus tabuliformis. The sequence continues at coordinate 589,942,270 of CM062820.1, read as the reverse complement.
ATAGCCTGGAAGGATCGCATGGAAGTAGTATTAGAGGATAATGGTCTAAAGGACTTCATTGATCAAGAAGTCCCCAAGTTGACTGATGCTACTGAATTGGTGGAATGGAAGAAATGTGTGGCTAGAGCAAGGAGAATCCTTCTGGAGGGAGTTCGAGACCACATAGTCTCGAGTCTTCACGGGAAGGAGACACCGTTTTCGATGTGGAAAACATTGAAAGATCTATATCAGAATAGCAGCGATCAGAGGAAGCTGGCGCTAAAAGACAACCTTCGGAAAATCAAGTGTGAAAAGAGTAACATGATCTCTACATATCTAAACAAGCTCACCACCTGTAGGGATGAGCTTGGAAGTGTAGGGATCACAACCGCTGATGATGACATGGTGAGTCTTGCACTCCTTGGTCTTCCTAAGAGTTGGCATAGCTACCAAGACTCGGTTAATGGAAGAGAAAAACTACCAGATTGGGAACGACTTTGGTCGGATCTAATGCAGGAGGAGATAAGAAGAAGCACCAGAGATGGATCCTCATAAAAGCAAGATGATGAGGAAAATCTAGCCTTAGCGAGTAAGGTGAGGAAAGGGAAAGGAAAGGCGTCCCATCCCAAATCCAGTTCTTCCCATGGTGGGAAGAAGTTTGACAAACCAAAAGTGCGATGCTTTCATTGTCATGAAGTGGGCCATTATGCTACGAATTGTCCACAGAAGAAATCCAAGAAGGGTTCCTCAAAAGGATCTAATGGTGAGGCACTGGCCTCACAGTTTGAGTTGGATTTCTCTCTTATTGCATGCATGGTTTCATCCATGGTGGGATGTGTGTGGTCCCTGGATAGTGGAGCTTCATTCCACATGTCAGGTGACAAGAATCTTTTCAGTACATTGGAGGAGAAGGATCTCTAGATGCGGATCGAGATGGGCGATGATGGAAAGTACCATGTTTCAGGAGAAGGTACGGTTGTGTTTCAGAGGGAGCATGGAGCTCCCCTCACCCTGACTGATGTAAAGTATGTACCAGGTCTGAAGCAGAATCTTGTGTATGTCGCTATGCTAGAAGATAAAGGCTATGATGTAGTCTTTAGTAAAGGAAAGGTATTCCTGAGGCATATCGGTATTGGACAGACCAAGCAAATTGGGATTCGAGTAAAGAATGTCTACAAGCTCGACGTAGACGACTGTGCTGCATTGAGTTACAAAGCTGAGATGGTGCAGAGCCAAGATGTTGGCGAGCTATGGCATAGAAGACTGGGCTACTTGCACCAAGGAGCCCTGAAGTTCATGCATCGGATTTCTACCGGGCTACCCAAGGGAAAGCTGGAGCAGACAAATACATGCAAAGGTTGTACCTTAGGTAAGTATGCGAAATCTTCCTTTCCGGATTGAGACAGTAGAGCTGGAGAAATCCTAGAGCGAGTTCACTCAGATGTTTGTGGACCTTTCTCTACAGCCTCCACCGCTAAAGAAAGGTACTATGTTATTTTTATTGATGATTTTTCTCGTAGATGCTGGATCTACTTTATGCAAAAGAAGGATCAGACCTTCTTGAGGTTTTGTGAGTTTAAAGCCTTGGCAGAGAAAGAATCTGGAAAGAAAATAAAAGCCTTGCATAGCGACAATGGTGGAGAGTATGTCTCCCAACAGTTTAAATACTTCTGCGTTGCAGAAGGAATTAAATGGGAATTGACGAGACCCCATAACCCACAACAGAATGGGGTGGCCGAAAGGAAGAACAGATCGATTATGGGAGTAGCTCGAGCGATGTTGCATGACCAAAGCCTGCCACTGCATTTGTGGGTTGAGGCATGCAATACAATAGTATACTTTCAGAACAGAAGCCTGCACCGTATACTGGGGATGAAGACACCTGTGGAGGCCTTTTCCAGGAAGCGACCAGATGTGAGTCACTTCCGAATCTTTGGATCATCAGTTTATTGTCATGTGACCAAAGATGCCTGGAAGAAGCTGGATCTAACAGCTGAGTTGGGAATACTTGTGGGGCACACAAATACACCCCACAACTATTGGGTGTACTTGCCTACCAGTCAGAGGACAGTGGTACGCAGGGATCTGAAGTTCGATGAGCAGAAAGCCATGCGATTATCACTTGAGAGGGAGTTCAAGTTTCATGCAGAGGAGGAACTTTCAGTTCCTAAGGAGGAGGAGCCTCAGATTGATGCAGAGCAACCGCATGTAGAGGATCCGGGAGTGGAGACATCCACTCATGCTGAGACTTCTAGAGATGGGCATAAACGCTCAAGGGAAGTTGACAGGTTGATGCTGGATGCACCGGAGAATGTGGGACAACCATCTTCTCAGCGCAGATAGAGGAGGTCGCCTAAGCGGTACACTAGGTACATGGCCCTGGTTGGGGAGTGTGTAGATACAATACCTTCTTCATTTGAGGAGGTAGTGCAACAACCAGTCTAGGTTGATGCAATGGTAGAGGAGTACGACTCTATCATTCAGAACAGTGTGTGGGATGTTATCCCAAGACCTCAGGGCAAGTCAATAGTGAGTTCTAGATGGATTTACAAGGTAAAGCCGGTAGCCGATGGCAGTGTTGAGAAACATAAGGCAAGGTTTGTTGCCCATGGTTTCTCATAGGTCGAGGGGATCGACTACGATGAGACCTTTGCTCTTGTAGCAAGGTACTCATCTATGAGGTAGATGTTGGCACTATCAGCTCAGATGGGTTGGAAGATCCATCTGATGGACGTGAAGACAACATTCCTCAATGGGAAGATTGAGGAGGAGGTGTAGATTGAGCAACCAGAGGGTTTCGAGACCTTCAATCGCGAGTCACATGTGTGTCGACTCAAGAGGGCTTTGTATGGGCTAAAGCAAGCACCTTGTGCTTTGTACACCAGGATCGACAGCTATTTCACTGGGTTGGGCTTCACCAAGAGTGAAGCGGATGCAAACCTTTACCACATCATGGTAGAAGGTAAACCATTGATAATTGTTCTTTATGTCGATGATCTGATTTTGACAGGTGATGATCAGCTGATACAATCTTGCAAGGAGGACCTTGTAAGAGAGTTCAAAATGAAAGACATGGATCTTATGCACTACTTTCTAGGCATGGAGGTGTGGCAGAAAGATGGTGAAGTATTTGTGTCTCAAGGCAAGTATGCCAATGAGATACTCAGGCGCTTTCACATGGATAAGTGTGAGCCCATGCAGACTCCTCTAGCTAGGAACGAGAGGAAGGAGGATGCTACTTTAGGTGAGGTAGTAGCTGCTACTGTTTATCAACAGCTGGTGGGTTCACTTATGTATCTGGTGAACACACGACTTGACTTATGCTTTGCGGTGAACCAACTGAGTCAAGCTATGGTTCAGCCTACCAAGCTGTTTTGGAAGGCAGCGAAGCATGTCCTGAGATACCTTCGAGGCACATCTCAGTTTGGATTGTGGTAAAGACAGACAGAGGGAGTGAAGCTTTAGGGCTTCACAGATGCGGATTGGGCAGGGAGTCCATCAGACCAGAAGAGCACTTCTAGAGGAATCTTCAACCTTGGTTCAGCTGCAGTTTCCTGGTACAACAAGAAAGAGAGGTCAGTTGCACTTAGCTCAGCAGAGGCTAAATACATGGCTTCTAGTCAGGCTACATGTGAGGCCATTTGGATGTGGAAGATTCTGGTGGGATTGTTTGGTTAGAGGATGGATCCAACTGTGATCTACTATGATAATCAGAGTTATATCAAACGCTCTGAGAATCCAGTTTTTCATGACATGTCCAAGAACATTAATATCCGGTATCACCATCTTCGAGACTATGTGGTCAAGAGGATCATGTTGTTGCTATATGTTTCGACCGAGGAACATGATGCAGATATTTTGACTAAGGCATTGTCAAAATGCAAGTTCGGGTTCCACAGAGACAAGATTGGGGTTACTGATAATCCCTTTCTTTTTGAGAGGGAGTGTTGAAAATATAAACAAGAAATGCTAAATTTAGTGCTGCTATAAATAGCATTTCGGGATACCTTCCTATTTTAGTTAGTCCCTGATCCAAAATAGAGAAGTAAAAATTTGAATTTGATCTTAGCAGCTGTTTGTAAAATAATTAATTAATTCACCATGAGTTAATTAGTTGTACAAAATCAAGCATGAAGTCTATGTGGGGACATGCAACAATTTCTCCATTAATTGAGGAATTTATCCATCAGTTAAAGAGATAAGGATGAGTTGTAATTAGTTGGCTCAATTAACCGAGTCAAGTCCAGTTAGATTAATTCAAACAATTTGTTGAATTAATTGTGAGTTCAATTAGTTAATGCATGCATGCATGTAACTGCTGCACTTCAGATAACTGAATATTCTCTCATAAATAAATCATGCATGTCAGTTCAGACAGAGACCCAGTTGAGATCAGATGGAGGGGCAGTGTACTATCAGTTGCAGGAATATTCCATTGTGAATATCTCTTGCATGTAGAAGGAATTATTTCCTTGAGGATTGCGCAGTTACTTCTTCAGGTTTTGTGAGTGTGATGAGGCCAATTCACACATGTGGCATCACTGGACCCCAAGAAAAACTGCGCAAGGAAATAGGAGGCTTGGAGGGCTGAGGAAAGATATATCTCTTGTCTACTCAGTCTGTGAGCTGTATTGTTTGATTGCAGAGAGAGAATGATAGCTTGAGAGCTGATTCTTTTTGTAACTTGAACATATTTCCACTTGTATGATAATACAAAGATTGGGGTTTTAGGCTGAGGCTTTCCCCGAGTTATTTCTTCTGTGTTATGTGTGATTGATTTCTCATTCTCAGTTATATGTGTTCTCATTAATCTTGCTCATATTCGATTAAGCTTCCGCAAAGTTTGTTGTAGAAGTAGATCTTGTATTTTGCTTTAGTATATTGCATAATCTGTTGATCTACAGTGGGAATTTCTACACGCAATACCTGTTAAATATTTACGAGAATATTATAATACATTCTGTGGTGGTTATTGAATACTTAAGTAGATCTTTGCGAAATCAAATCCAGGGTTGCTTTATGGTGTGAATAAGTGGATGCTTCACCTATTGAGGGTCTGCAAAACCCTATCATAGACCTTTGTGAAGCTCTAAGGGTCGTTTAAGTGAAGTTGCAGTGCCAAGCCTTAGGGGTTTATAGGTTTGCGCAAAGGCAGATCTAGGGCAACAAAAGACATCACACCGATCTCTGGATGCGGAAACTTGGTTCCATCATCCCCCCATACTACTTCGGGTGAGACTTCAGCCTGTGCTATGTAGGTTGATGTCAAAAGGGTCAGTAGTGTAGGGTTTTGTTTGGCACAATTAACTTTGAACCCGGGTCAGGACCCCTTAAGCCAACATAAAGGAACTTTTTCGGATTTGGTTAAGTGTGGGATCAATAATGCCAAAGTTAATGAGGATAAGGCTTGAGTATGATCACATGCTTAGAATAGTTTACGACACAACATTGATCACTCTGAACACATGAACAACATAATACCCTCAATTCGATGACATTGCATCAACTTTACCCAAATGTGACACCAAAGGTACACTTTACAACGACAGTGACGACACTTGTGCGACAATGCTTATAACTTTGGGAATGAGTGTAATACATATCTACATGATAAGAATGACTCATTACCACCAATATTTCCCCTTGAAACAAACCAAAACTACATTTGTGTGATATGCGATGCTTCCCATGCCAAAAGACGACATTTGTGACGGTAAGAGGAAAGTGCAAATTACACTTGCAAAATGCAAACGATATTGAAAATGACACATGCCAAAACGAAGATAACATAAAATGAAACTTATTAAAGTGATGATAAGAAAACGCGACAGTTGTAAACATGAAAGCGACACTTGAAAAAGCAAACATGCACAAAGGCGACAGTTAAAAAAACTCACCGAAATAGAAGAGAAATCACGACCAAAAGTGAGATATTATTGATGAGAGTGCGCACTAATTGTCAACATAGGTTTAACATTACACATGCACCGTCTTAATGGACTTTTGTCGTTCCTCTTCAAGCTTGCATAAAATAGTGCGTTCATGAACTCATTGCAGATTGAGCACGTGTGAGCAGGTGCCTTTGACACTTAACAAAGCACCGATCGATCATAAAGTGACTATGGAATGAAAAATCTCAAGATCCATAATAGGCTCCAAAATTCAAGTATAAAACAAAATTTGGAGGGTGTTTGTGACAACTAAAACACTTGGCAACACACTGGTAGAACTCCAACTTCTCTGCCTTGATCTAATCTTTTGTGCAGGGCCTAGTTTTTAGGAAGTGTTGATTCATCATACAAATTAATCTGGCTTCCCCACTTAACCTGGTTATAGATATAGTCCCCTACATCTCTTTCTCGGTTGCACACATTAATAAGACGAACCATATCACAATGTTTTGATTCAGGAGAAAGGTAATGTAATTCATGAGCTTAAGATATTCAGAGTGAGTTTTCATCTATATTGTTGCTTCGTTGCTAGGAGGCTTGGACTGTACCCCGACGGAGTCACTTCAGGAACACAAGCATTGCTTCACTTCCAGTGAGCCTAGACAATACCCCGACGAAGTTACTTGCTTCACCTCTCTGTGCAATAAGTCTTTCTCTTCTTTCACCCTTTATTTATTTATTTTTATAGGACCGTGCTTTGACACTTATTTATTTCATGGGGTGGAAGAGGGATCCTAACTTATTGAGAGAAGAATAGGTTGTTCCTTTAGAGAAGCATATATAAAACCTCTGATATGATTTTGCTCGTTTAGATTTTTCCCCTTGTCCTTCTCTACTTGATTGGATCAACGAGGAAAACAATGAAACGTAAAGAGCTGAGCATAGAAATGAGGCTCCTAAAAAATATATGGGTATCATGGATTCACACAAAGCTCTGCTTATGCAAGGATCATATTTTTCATCAAAACATCATCAACCAAAAGGTATGAAACCAAGACAAAGAAGGAATAAACGTTAGCCAAATGTTGCAGTGTCACAAGACACCTTTCTATTTTTCCACATTGTCTTTCGAGCTAAAGGGAACATCCTTTATGCAAAGTCTTATTAAACAAAATTGAAAAGCAGATACAAGACACAACAAGAAATCAAAATAAAAAATAACGAAGCAAATGGAGGCTAATCGAAAACACGATGTAAGACAAAAGTAAGAAAACACAAGAAAAACTAAAGAGAGCGAGTGTAGGATGAGTGCACAAGGGGAGACTAGTATGAAACTCGACATAATCCTAACCTAACCAGCTAGAAGGTTAGGGTCAAGTGTAATGAAATTTACAATGTAGCCACAATAACTGCTTCTGACCTGCATACACAATGATACAAACAATTAAAACAAATATAAAACAATGTGTGATAGAAAAAATAAGATCTTGAATAATTAACATAATGAATCAAAGGTTTTTCTTGTCAACAGAAAGATATATCATAGCCACTACTTCTAACCAACTTGCAATCTCACCTTTTTTTATGAAAACCATAATCCAACAAACCTCAGAAGCTTCTTGTGAATGCATCTTGATCTATACTGTCTTCCTTAGCAAGCATGAGAAAAGATCAAAACTTGTTATTTGTGATAGATCTTGCCAGGTAAGATTGCTCCAACCATCCAACGATTGGATCATGAAATTTGAAACAATCCTATTGAGAACCCTAAAATATTTTAAAGTTGGATTTTCAAATAAAACTGTGGGATTAGGATGATAATATTGTAAGGGAAAATGAATATGATCTTATTCAGAAGGCTTTTCAAGATAGTGAGGGCTTGGCATAACCATCAACGAAGGTTGAAGTGCCTCAATTGCTTGACAAGTATCTGAATAGTGAGATAAACCATAAAGATTAATCAATGTGAAACAACTATCATCGGATATACTGGTGGAAAATTGATAAAACAAATGACAATTAATATTATAATTAAATGGATTGTTGGTGGCATGAGATTCTCGGTTAGAAGAAAACAAAGATAGATCAGTTTGAACAACTTTACAAATGCGTTAAACAAAAGAATCATCTTCCTTGCATGATAAATATAACAAACTATTTCCTTGTAGCTTGTTACACACTGTACTAGCATCGTGATTGTCAAAAGAAGTGAAAAGGAATGCTGGCATAACAGACACATGAAACCAATTAGGATATAATGAGTGAAGAATAATTTGATTCACCAAATAACTCATGAATTCATTAGCACTCAAGAGGATTTTAGGTGCGATAAAGAAAAAAATTAGCAATATAACATTCACAAGAAAAACCAGGAGCTGACTATTCTAAAATGCATCCAATAGATATGATTCCTTCAGCCAAAGATAGTCTTTGAAATGATCAACTTCACAGTTCCATGCCTTTACGAGAGATGCACACTCCAAACCCGAGTAAAGCACAAGAGCCTTGCATGTAGATGAATCAAATGAAATAGAATCTTGAATACGATCATAAATCAAATCTTGAAAGTTTGAAAGACTACATCCGAAATACCAAACATCTTCAAGAAGAAATTTACATCCAGTGAAACCAGGTAAAGAAAATAATTTTGTGAGAAAAACCATATTTGACTTAGTTGAGGGATCTTACCAGAGTCATGAGATCTTGACATAACTAAAAAAAAAAAAATTGAAGTGCCTCGAATTCCTAACAATGCCCAAAATTTTCAAGGATTGTAAAATCACATTTTAAAGATTGAACCAAATCATGCATGGTGTAAGGATAAATACTACCATTGTTTTCAAGAAGACCACTACTAATCGGATGGAAACCATCTTTGTCATTGATTTGATTGGATTTTACAATTTCAACAACCAGATTACTCAAGTCAAAAGATTCTTCTGATCACACATCTAGAGATGTATGAATCAAAGAAATTTCATGAGCAGACTTATTTGTAGAGCTGTCCTCATGAAAAATAGGAGATGACGAGGGATGGAAATAATTCTCAACGATTTAATTGTTTTATTTTTCATCATGGATAACTCACTACCTCTTGTCAATTGATAAGTTAACTGATCAGATGAAGAACTTGAAGAGCATGGAGTATCTTCATCACAGGTAAATGCATTGCAAACAATAGAACACAGGGGATAATGAGATGGAGAGGAAGTTATCATAAGAACATGTTCTTTGACCAAATCAGAGTCTAAATCTAAATCTTTCAAAACAAAATCTTCTCAAGGAACCGAAAGATTAGCTGGTGCACCTGCGAATTCATCATCACATAAATCAATAGAGTCATGATCATCATAATGATTGTTGCCCACGTAGAAATTTGGTGATAGAATTGCAAGAAATTATATTCTAAATCAATAGACACAATTCTACTCTACTGATCTGCAAAATTCAATTCACAATTTAGAACAACAATCTCATACATGCAACAAGAAATAACACACATGCACAATTTTTTTTTGTAGGGGAACCCGAATGGGAAAAACCGCTTAAGTCTCTTTGCATTAATTAGACGAATAAAGATGTATTACAATTGCTACTCAGTGTGAGATCAACCTGTAAGTGAGTAATCTATCTCTCTGCTCAATGAGAAGCTCTAACCCAGACTTAGTCAATTTTCGCTTTCGCCTATGCTTGAGCCCCTATTTCCTTGCACATTTCCGAGTGAATTAGCCCCTATTTTTTAGGAATTTTCCTCCAATTGGTTGTGCAATTCCGCAGGTTTGATCATCTCCCTGTGTGCAACACTTGTACACTCAAACTAGTTTACAACTGCTTGTTACAATGCCTTGGAATCTCTGCCGAAGCTAGGAACTCGAATTCTTTGCATGCATTAGTTATTTTAGGCTGATTGATCAGTTAATTGGATGATCAGTGAGTTAGACTGCTATCCCACTGCACAACTGACCTTCCATTAGTTTCTCCAACTGTTATAACTAGTTTAACTGAAATCAACTGGATATGACTGAACTGGATTACTAAAATTTAGTAATCACACATGTTTAACTAAACTCCAAGTCCTCTAACATGAATTTATTGAGCTAACTGAGTGACAAGAACCATGTCACATAAGTTAACTACATCCAAGTTGTTTGTTGATGTGGAAATTCAAATTTTCTCAATTTGACTAAGGCAAAGCCAAATTGAGACTTTCTTTTTGTACTTCTCAACACTCCCTCTTAGCAAGAAAGGGATTATCAACCACCCCTACCCTTCACCTATGGAACTTGAAATTTTCTCTTGACAAAGCCTTTGTCAAGATGTCAATATCTTGCTCCTTTGCCATAATATATTGTAGCAACATTATCTGCCTCTACACATAGTTTCGTAAATGGTGATACCAGATATCTATATGCATCGATCGATCATGAAATACCAGATTCTCAGAGAGATTAATGCAACTTTGATCATCATAATAGGTCACAATTGGATTCATCATCTGACCAAACAGTCCCACACATATATTTCTCATCTAGATCGCCTCACATGCTGCTTGACTTGCAACCATGTATTCTTCTTCTGATGATCTGAGTGCCATAGATCTTTGCTTCTTGTTGTACCGGGAAATCGCTGCGGACCAAACGCTAAAAATTCCACCCGATGTACTCTTTCGGTCGGATGGACTCCCTGCCCAATATGCATCTGTGAACCCACACAACTTCACTCCCTCTGTCTGTCTGTACCATAATCCATACTAGGTAGTGCCTCTGAGGTACTGTAAAGCATGCTTAGCTGCCTTCCAATATAATTTGGTTGCCCTAACCATAGCTTGGCTTAGCTAGTTGACTACATAGCACATATTTGGTCATGTCTTCACAAGATACATCAATGAACCCACCAATTTCCGGTAAATTGTAGCATCCACCTCTTCACCTAAAGTGGCAGTCTCCTTCCACCAGTTGGTCGCTAGAGGTGTCTCCATGGGTTTAAAACTCTCCATGTAGAATCTCTATAGTATCTTGTTGGCATACTTTCTTTGAGACACAAACAATTCCTCATCACCTTGCCATACTTCTAGCCTAAAGAACTAGTGCATGAGACCCATGTCCATTTCAAATTCCCTTGCAAGGTCCTCCTTGCAAGAGTTGATCAATTTCTCATCACATGTTAATAATAAATCATCAACATATAAAACAATGATAAGTAGTTTACCTTCTACCAAAATATGATAGAGGTTCACATCTACTTCACTTTTGGTGAAACCCAAACCAGTGAGATAACTGTCGATCTTGGTGTACCAAGCACGGGTGCTTGTTTGAGACCATACAATTCTCACTTGAGTCTTCATACATGAGACTCCTGATCAAATGTCTCAAAACCTTCTGGTTTCTCGATGTACACCTCCTCCTCAATAACACCATTGAGAAATGTTGTTTTTACATCCATATGGTGGATCTTCCAGCCCATCTGTGCAACCAATGAAATAATTGATCTATTGGATGAATACATTGCTACAGGAGCAAAGGTTTCCTCATAGCCAATTCCCTCAACTTGAGAGAATCCTTTGGCCACAATTCTGGCCTTATACTTCTCTATGCTTCCATCTTCTACATGCTTAACCTTGAAGATACATCTCAAACCCACAATTTATTTATCTATCGATCTTGGGACCACTTCCCAAACACTATTTTTCATGATGAATTCATATTCTTCCACCATTGCATCAACCCAAACAGGTTTCTCTACTGCTTCATCAAAGGAGGATGGCTCAGTCTCTACAAGCTCAGTCATTAGAGCCATGTAGCCAATGTACCTCTCAAGTGACCTCCTTTGCCTGCGCAAATTTGAAGGAGCTCCCACATTCTCCCTCGCATCCTACACAAGTCTATCAACTTCCCTAGTCCTTTTTCTCCCTTCTCTAGATGGTTCTACTTGAGTGTATGTCTCCATTCTCTTCTCCTCTATTTGTGGATGCTCCATAAATTCCTGAGGCTCCTCCTTTGGAACTAAAAGCTACTCTTCTGGTGGGATCTAAAGCTCCCTCTCAAGAGAGCACCACATCAATTTCTCCTCGTCAAATTTTATCCCCCTTCACACAACTGTCATTATGAGGCAAGGTAAGCACACACGGTAATTGTGTGGGTTTTTGGTGTAACCGACAAAAACTCCCAACTCTATTGTCAGCTCAAGCTTCTTCCTAAAATATTTGGAGACATGGCAATAAATAGAGGCTCCAGAAATCTTGAAGTGAGAGACATCTGACTTTCCCCGCGGGAAAGCCTCCTCCAATGTACTCATACAAAGTATCCGATGGGGACTTTGGTTCTACAAGTAGAATGTTGTGTTACATGCCTCTGGACACAAATGCAATGGTAGGTCTTGGTCATGTAGCATAGCTCTTGCATCTCCAATAATGCTCTGGTTCTTTCTCTTAGCTACCCCATTATGATGTGGGTTGATTAATTCTTTTAATAACATCTCGGTGATCATACCTATCAAATTCTGAATGAAGATCCCTCATGAGGTGTTCAAAAGAATGAACTGAAGCGAGTGGTAGGGTATGATACCATTGTTTAACTCGACCTTCAAGTGCGAGGAAAAAATTAATACAAGCCACATCTTCACAATCAATTTCGTAGTGTTCACAAAACTTAAGTAAAAGAGATGCATGCTCGATAATGGGTATATCACCATCACTATAAAAATTAAATTGAGACAAGTCATCAAGTTGTTCCGTGGAGATGAAAATTTTACCAGGAGATAGGTTATAGAAACATTTCAGGATTATGATTTGGGGATGAGCCATTTATGATAAGAGATTCAAAACGGACTCAACAGGAACAACTCAACGTCTGACCCTCCTTCTGGCGCCATTTGTTGACGGTGCTAGAAATTTGTCAACCAAGGGGGTCTCCCCGATGAAAAGTCCCTATTAGAATTCAAATGCCTTATTTCACACAAAACTCCTTGAAGTCTTTCAAAACATACTCACTTCCATTGTCGCTCCTAAGAACCGTCACCTTCTTGTCGGTCTCTTTTTCAACTAGTGCCTTGAATTCTACAAACTTTGAGAATGTCTCATCCTTATTTCGCATGAAGAAGATCCAACACTTCCTTGAGAAATCATCAATAAAAATAATAAAATATTTGTGTATGGTAGTGGAGGCTGTTGAGAAAGGTCCACAAACATCAGAGTGGACTCTTTCCAAGACTGCATGTTCTTTGTTGTCTCGATCATGGAATGTGTATTTTACATACTTCCCCAAGGTACAACCTTTTCAAACATCCTGTTGCTCAAGTGCTCCTTTAGGGAGGTTAGTGGTTATTTGCTGCATAATTTTCAGGTCACCATGATGCAAATGGCCTAATATCCTGTGCCAAAGTTCATCGAAATCATGACTTTGCACTTTCTCTACCTTATTGTTTAATGCAACACAATCTTCCACATCCAACTTGTACAGGTTCTTTACCTGAGCCTTGATTTGCTTCACCTGTCCAGTGGGTATGTGTCTCAGGAATGCTTTCCCTTTGCTGAAGATCACATCATAACCAAGGTCTTCTAAAACTGCTACAAATATGAGATTCTTCTTTAGGCAGGGAACAAACATGACATCTTTGAGGCGAAAAGGAGATTCTGCCTCACTCTGTAAGGTTATTGTACCAATCCCAGTAGCACTATACCTCTCGTCGTCGCCAAGCTCAATATGCATATGGAGATATTTCTCCTCCATGTCACTGAAAAATATCTACACCCTGTCATGTGGAACGAGGCACTAACGTCCAAGTACCACACACTCCCCATCACAGTGTTGGCCATGCATGCGATAAGGGTGAAGTCTAGCTCAAACTATGAAGCCAATGCCTCACCTGTTGCTCCTCCTAAGTTCTTCTTGCCAAACTTTTTGTGTGGATGCTTTGTAGCATAGTGCCTGATTTCATGACAATTGAAACATTTTATTGGAAAAGTCTTTCTTCTTTCCCCTTGGCTGGATTTTGGTTTGGTTTGAGATTTCTTCCCTTTTCCCTTCTTTCCCTTTCCCACAAATGCAAAATTTTATTCATGCTCACCCTTGGATGAAATTCCATGTTTGGTATTATGCTAGATATCTTCTTGTACCAAATTGGACCACAAGCGTTCCCAATTCGGTAATTTCTCCCTCCCATTCACTGGGTTCTGGTAGCTACGCCAACTTTTGGGAAGGCCTAGAAGAGCCAGGATCACCAGGTCATCTTCTGTAACATTCACACCAACCCCTCCAAGCTCATCACGAACTTGGGTAAATATGTTGAGACACTATGGAATAATATCATTCTTTTGCATCTTAATATTTCAAAGTTTATCTTTGAGGGCCAATTTTCTATGGTCGCTACTATTCTGGAATAGATCTATCAATGCCTTCTACACTGCGAAAGGAGTTTCTTTCCCATGTATATTTGAGACAATTTTCTCTTTTACTCCCTCCAAGATTATTCTCCTCACCTTGGCTACATCTTTCTTTCATTCAGCTAGGTTTTGGGCATCAAATGTTACAGGTTTTGCAACGTCTGTCTTGACATATTCAAATAATCTGTTGTCATCAAGCATCGCCTCCATGTGATCCTTCCATGCAATGAAATTCGAGATGCCTTCCAAGACATTCTCTAATCTCAACCCATTGAAGTTCATTTTCCCAACTCTGAAGAGGTCTCGCTACACTGAAGCTGCAAATTCTAACCTCCTGAGAAACAACTTCGAAATCTTGCTCTAATGTGATTCCTGCTCTGATACCATATAGAAATTTATTAATAGAATTGCAACTGCTCAAGAAATTGTAATCTAAATCAAGAGACAAAATTCTACTTTACTGATCTGCGAAATTCAATTCACAATTTAGAACAACAATCTCAGACATGCAATAAGAAATAACACGCATGCACAATATTTTTTCTAGGGGAGCCCAACTAGGAAAAACCCCTCAAGACTCTTTACGTTAATCAAATGAATAAATATTTATTACAATTGCTAGCTCAGTTTGAGCTCAACCTGCAAGTGAATAACCTATATATCTACTCAATGAGGAGCTCTAACCCAGACTTAGTCAACTTCTACCTCTGCTTGGGCCCCTATTTCCTCGCGTAATTCTTAGAGAATTATTCCCTATTTTTTATGATTTTTCCTCCAATTGATTGTGCAATTCCCGAGGTTTGATCATATGACTGCATGCAACACTTGTACACTCAAACTAGTTTACAACTTCTTGTTACACTGCCTTTGAATCTCCACCACAACCAGGAACTCGAATTCTCTGCATGCACTAGTTATTTTAGGTTGATTGATAAGTTAACTGAATTATCACCGAGTTAGAATGTTGTCCCACTGCACAACTAATCTTCCACTAGTTCCTCCAACTGTTAGAACTAGTTTAACTAAACTCAACTCGATTACTAAAAATTTAGCAATCACACATGCTTAACTGAACTCCAAGCCCTCTAACTCGAATTTACTGAGCTAAATGAGTGACAAGAGCCATGTCACACAAGTTAACTACATCCAAGTTGTCTGTTGATGTGGAAATTTGATTTTTCTCAATTTGACTAAGGCAAAGTCAAATTGAGACTTTCTTGTTACACTTCTCAACATCCTAAGACTACAAATCTAGACAAATTGATTTCATTTGATTCACTACCGAGATTAGCAGATTTAAAATCATCCAAGAATGAGGGAAAAATATCCTGACATAGAGGGTTTTGAAAGAGGGAAGATAGATAAAAAACTTCTTCACCCTCTACCTATGTAACATGACCATCTTGTACTTGATCGTAATTTGAAATAGAAACTTGAAAATCAAGAGACGGTGAAGAGATAGTTGGTGGAGAAAATTGATCAAGCAGATCATGGTACAAAGAGTCATGGCATATAGAGGATAGATAATGACATATGTCCCTTAAAGAAGTAACACTTTCAATGGAACCAGATTCAAGATTGAGGTTAAGAGTGCTAATGTCATCTTAAGAAATGAAAGGATTAGTCTTTACCCTAGCCTCCATGAACCATTCCAAGGTTTTCTCCATTGGATTTGAATCATGAGAGGTGGATAAAGGTTGAAGGGACAAATCAATAATCTAATTTGTGGATTTCCCAACTTCAACATTAACACATAGAGGTACCTCGATCATTACTCGAAAAGGAGGAGGACAAGGAACAAAAGGAGTAATAGGTTCCTCCTCTGAAGTTAGAGGCGTCTCATGATTTAAAAGATTTAGGGGAAAAAAAACATCAGGAGGTTTAGATTCACCGTGCAAAGAGATATGAACCACATTATCAAACTTTTGTTTCAAGAAATCCCAATCCGTATCTTCTTCAAGAAATTCATAACAAAGGTGAAGGAATCGATCCTGGAAATCCTCAATTGATTTATTAGGCTTCATTCTTAGTTGATTAATTCTTTTAAAAACATCTTAGTGATCATACCTATCAAATGTTGAATGAAGCTCCTTGATGAGGTGTTCAAAAGAATGAATGGAAGCGGGTGGTAGGGTATGATGCCATTGTTTAATTCAACCTTCAAGTGTGAGGCAAAGCATGTTAGACCTCTCAACATGCAGCCTCAAAAGAAGCCTTAGGAAGTTGTGGAGCTGCCACAAAAGGAGAGGTACAAATGATAAAAGGGTGGAGACATCCACTCAAGGAGAGACCTCCAGCAGGGGGAGGGTTCGAGCCAAGTGGGCAGAGGGAGAATGTGCAACCATATCTCCAAGAGTGAGGTGGAGCGATGTAAATCCTTAGTCAAAGAGTTTCAGAAGTTTGGGAAGGGTCCATTGAGGCGTTCTCCTCATGGATCCTTACCTTGCTACGAGGGCCCACAATATTCAGTAGTAGGAGGATTAGTGTCAGTCATATTTTGAGAAGTGCAAAGGAGTGCTGAAAACAAAGTAGGAGGCTAAATAGCAGATTCAACAACAACACAATTTTCCTAGTAGAGAGTTGCAAGCACAGTTGATTCAATCTTTTTTTGGATGCTTCTCAGTTGTAGATGTTGCAGTTGTAACAACAATAATGCGAGGTGTTGCATGCAGTACATTCCACAGGTGCAGGATAGGGGTGGTTGATAATCCCTTTCTTGCTGAGAGGGAGTGTTGAAAATGTAACAACAAAGTCTCAAATTTGATTTTTTCCTTAATCAAATTGAAGAAATTCAAAATTCCACATCAGTGGGCAACTTGGAGGAGTTAACTGAGGTGACATGGTTCTTGTCACTCAATTAAGAACACTCAATTCGAGTTGATGAGTTGAAGTTCAGTTTGCTTGAGTTGATTGCTAAAAAATAGGAGGCTATATTAGTTAATTCAAATTAGGGGTATGAAGTTCAGTTTTGTGCAATGGGTTCCTAAATTTCAGGAGCATAGGCGGAGTTAATTTCCGTTGTAGCAATTTAAGTCAGTTAAATTGAGTTATGGTCAGTTAAACTAGTTCTAACTGTTGGAGGAAATAGTGGAAGGTCAAGTTGTGGAAGTGGAAATTCAACCACACTCAGTGATCATCCAGATAACTAATCAATAAGCTTAAATTAGCTCATGCATGCAGAGAATTCAAGTTACCTAGTTGATATGGAAATTTCAAGGCAGTGTACTATCAGTTGTAGACTATTCCAATGTGTTCAGGTGGTGGATGCAGCGAGAGGAAGGACCTAAAGGAATTGTACAATACAGATGAGGGGATTTCCTAATTAATTGGTGCCTAATTCCTCAAGAAAAAATGCAAGGAAATAGGAGCTTTGAGGGCCTCAAATTGGCTAAGTGTTGGCCAGAGTGAGTCAGTAAGGAAGAGAGATAGACTATACACTTGCAGGTTGTGCTTAGGCTTGAGAAAACATATGTATTTCATCTTTATTCTTTGATTAATGCAATATAGATAGTAAAGGGTTTTGAGCAGTTTCATTCCCCTAGTTAAATCTTTGTGCATGTGTGATGTTTCCTTTTGCATGTCTATGATTGTATTCTAGATGGTGAATTAACTTCCACATATTAGTAGAGTAGCTTAAAGTCTCGTGATTTAGTAAATTTCATGAGAAATTTTGAATTTACACATTAATTTCTACAAGGACTTGCTATAGTGAAGCAACAGGTGGAACATATTGTGGCAGAGAATCAACGGTTATCATCATAGTGTTTTAACACTGCAGAATGGAAGTCAGTCATGTAGGAGGAATTGGGGCTAATGGAGGACACCATGTCACGATTATATGGTGAGATGATACTTATACAACAAGTGGTGGCTCCTCTTTTTGGTATTCAGAAGAAAGCACAGGAAGTGGTAAAACTCTTGAAAGTAGCAAACAGAGCAATTGACCATCTTCAGGAGTGGGATTCCAAGTATCCAGATGCTCCATAACATTTTCAAAAGAAAGACAGGATTTCCACAAAGATAGAAAAAGTTCAGTTGAGGTTCCACCATAAGAACTACACGTGTCTTGGAGAATAGTCAATTAGTACTATTGTTGCCTATAATCGACTACATAATGATTTTGAGTCTCTAACATAGAAACATGGGATGCCCATAATAGGAACACTTGAAGCAATTAGAGCCAGAGATATCATATTCTAGGAGATCAGACAATACATTGAACAAATCAAGCAAGCAACAAAACAAGAAGGTTTGGAGGTCACCAAGGACATTATTCTACAGTATGCCATCGCACCAGTCAAAGCCCGCATGAAACTTTCATGGCTATGGAATAATGTACAGTCAAGCTCCAAGACCATATTAATGGAGGAACTAGAGGTGAAGATGTGGTATGTAGGGGAATTTCTAGTTTGGGTCAAAGCCATCTCAAGAAAGGTCAGAGTATGACACACATACATTACAAATGAGCTCCATGAGGAAGAAAAAGATTTATCAATTTGATGAGAACTTGTCCCATTATCAGTTTTGTATTATAGCCACCATCTCATATGGAATTTGTCTTATGTAATAAATGGTATGTAATGAATTCCAAGGGACACATGCTGAATATGAATAACCACATATGGAATGTAATATAAAACATGAATAATCATATGTGCTGAAGAGTCATGAGGAATCTCAAAGGTCATTGTTATTTGTTATAAATAGCTCCTCATAATTCAAGCTAAGGGCTTGGATTCTTGGAGTCTTGCCTTGGCTTCTCTTGTAGTACATAAGAGATATATCATTCTTTGGTGGAGAAAGTTGTGGCTTCATGTTCCAATACTAGATATAGTGTTTCATTTAGTAACAACGTACTAGGGATCTTTCACTCTTAATCATAAGCTCTATTAGCGGACACTTCTTCATACATGTATCATAGATACAGTAGGACTATTCTTGTTAGGTTTATGGTATATGTTGCTTTAATTACATACTAAATGAATGAACTAATTTGTTGCTTAGATATGGTTGTTATGCAATAAATATTCTTATGCTTTAATTATTGTTTCTTATTATGTGGACTAATCCGCAGATAACCAACAAGTCTTTCTCTTCCTTTTGGGTCCCCCCTTTAGGATAGTACAACTAATTTTCTAACCAGAGGCTCATTTTAATTTTACCAGTCATGAATGTTCCCTCATGCACCTTACATTGGGTGTCTCACAAAGCTCACATACTTGCTGCCCCAAAGAGGTGTTCCATTCTTTTGTGCATAATCATAACCAAGGCATATATTTGAAACCTTTCTGATGGCGGTCAGACCGTATTACTGGATGGGACTCCTACATAAAATGGTGTGAGGTCTATTAGGACTTCACATCATGGAGATCCCCTTACAATGTTTGCAATGTCCTACACTGTCAACATTTTTGGTTCTAGAAGGAGGGCTAGATGACAAGCTAAACCTTTGAAGTCTGTTTGAATCTCTCACCAGCTTCATCCTTGATAATAATTCCATGGTGTTTTTTTGAAGCTTTAGATCTTTCAATCCCTGCAGACTTTTAACATAACTCGTCACATTTTAAATTTTATGGAAAGGGTACAACAAACTTCCTTGATTACCTAATTGAGTTTGCTCATTTTTTTTTCTTTCAAGTGGCATTTATTCTGAGAAAAATCCTCACATGGTTGTTTACCCTTACATTGGATGGTTGTGTGAGGGAATGGTGCTATTATCTACCCACTGCTTCTATCTCATCTTTTAAGCAATTGGCTATCAAGATTCATTGCGCCTTTGAAAAATATGAGTATCAAGATTTTATTGATGAAATTGAATTACTTAGAATGGAATCAAAAGAATCTCTTTAACATTTTGCTGGTCGTTTCCTTCATCTTTGCTATGAATTTCCCAATGAGGACGTGGACTAGAAGTTCTTGGATGAGAAGCTTCATTTCTTAGTCCAGATGTCAAAAAAATCTTTTGATTATGATTCATTATGTTTTCCCTATCAAAAATAATTTCAGCATCCTTAGGAAAGATAAGATATGCCTTTTGTCCCATGTCCCCCTCCTTTTGATATTCAATATTTTCAAATTGAACCGATCATTAAATCGGAGGATCAATGTGTTGATGAAGAATTATTTTTTCTTTCACATATTTCCCCTGATGGTTAGTCATCTGATCTTCTCAATCCACCATCTTCGAATATTGATATCTCACTAGTCAATCTTTTACCTGGTAATCAAATTGAACCCTTGGACAACCATGACCATGAAGATTTCCTTTTCTCTGAATTATATGGGAATGATTGTTCGAGTGACATGGATGAACATTTATTTCTACAAGAAGATTTATATTTGCAGGAATTCCAAATGGAGTCTGATGTGATCATCAAATATTTTCGTTCAGATATAACTCCTTTTGATCAAGAAGATGGCATGATTATCATTGGAGATTTTTGTGTAAATGTAAGAAATATATCTAATCAACCTCAAATTTTTGAATCTCATGATCTGAAAGATGAATTTTTTTTTGATAAGCAACTGACCATATTTTCTCAAAATTCAAAGTTGAGTCAGGTGAGTAGGACACTTCAGCCTACATTGATGGTTATGTTAGGTTCTTGTCACGATGGCGGTATTTGTGATTTCAATCAATTCATGATTCTTTTGCACATTTTTTTTTGTTAATGTCATCACATGGGATGTCGAATCTCTCTTCAGGGATTCTCGTTTTCTTCACAATTAATTTTTTAACCCATAGGGAGAAAAGTTTACTTTGACTATTGAACTTCCACCGCTACATCCCACCTCAAGCAAATCTTCAATCCGTGATGTGAAAACAGAGAAGGGTTTTAATGAATCTCTTACATCATCCATAAAAGAATCTCACTCACACGACAACATGGATTGTGATCAACATATTAATGTTGCTTATGATGTGAATCTTTCTTTGATTAGTCTTTCTTATCAAAGTTTCTCTAAAGGTTGTTCCCATGATCCTACTGTAGATTCCTTAGAAGAATCTTATCGGTCGTGACCCATGTCTTGTGGCCTATACTTACATGTGCTTCATTGAGTATTGTATTGCCATTGACCTGGTGATTACTATTGTTGTGGAGCCTTTCATTTGATAGAACAATTGAGTGTGATACACCATTGTGATTTCACTTCCTGTTTCTTTGTGATAGTGCGTATGTTTGCCTGGTTTTTCCTTTTCATCGCACTCCGTTTTATTTTTATTTCATGCGATCACATCCTTCCACCCAAAGGTTGGGAGAAACTTCTATGGCTACATTGGAAGTTACATTTCACATGACTTGTCTATGTACTGTTTAGTTTAGGTTAGGATAGGTTGCCTTTAGTTAGATGCATTGCATTCTTGTTTTGTGTTTCACCCCCCCTTTATTTTTCAATTTTATTGTTTCTTGAATAAAACTGGTTTTGAGCTTCAAGATGATGTGGCTAATATTTTGAGAAAGGCAAGTTGTGGTAACACACAACACTTGGCTTATCTGTTACCCTCTTCCTTGATTTGGATTACATCTTTCAAGTTGATGAATTTCCAATGGAAAATATGATCCTTTAGGTGGGGAGCTATACGCAAACCATGATGCCTATATCCATTTAGGATTCTCATTCCTACACTCGGTCCTATTTATGAATTGTGTGTTATTTCTTATCTATCTGAGCAGAGTAAGATAAGGGGAAAAAATTCAACGATCAAAGCATCATAGGTCTAAAACCTGTCTTTAAAGGAGCAACCTCTTATGCTCTCAATAAGTTGGGATCCCTATTCCACCTGTTCAAAAATAATAAGTGCCTATGCACAGTCTGTTGATCGGCAAAAATTTCCTCCATCAACATCAGGGGAGACCACTCGGTTGGGAGCTTAAAGTAGCTCCTTATCCGTTGAATCTGGTGGTTCTGACTGGTTAGGGTCCAGTTACCCTTAAACATAAATATAATCTAATCTAAAACTAATATAACCTAAACTAATAATTAATCTATTTACACCTATATTACATCATGTTACATTTCCTTTGCATTGATCTTTAAGATGTGGGTTAAAGAAGTAAATCAACGCAAAGGTTTGATCGATTTAAAAAGGCTGATCAAGTCACAATTAAATGATTTATTTGCCTCTTTAAAAGAGGAATATATGCAAACTAATATGTAACTGCAGAACTAATCTAAAACATGAAAAACCTATCCTGAACTAGAATGGGATAGCCCTCTCCCAATCCAAGAGAAAATTAAATAAAACAGGGGGAAGGACTAGTTTATGAATGAATCCAGAATTAATATTCGATTATGAATTCCAAAATAGTTTGTAAACTCATAAAAAGTTAAAACAACTATGTAAATGAATCGAATTTAATAAATAGTTATTAAGGTAAGTCCACCTGCAAGCCTGAATTCATATTAAACATAATTCATTATAAAATTTGTATTAATCAAAAGAAATAGTTCATTTCAATTAATACACATAAATCAAAATACACCTGTAAATGAATAATAAATAGTTATCATTCACCACAAGTATAATTCAATGAATTAAGTATGATTTCGATCTCATTTTGCCTCTTGGAGATAGCTCCTGCGAGACTTCAACAACATATCACAATATGACTCAACAGTAGTGTTAGAGATCAAAGAAACATACTACTTAGGATGTATATATATATATATATATATATATATATATATATATATATATATATATATATATATATATATATATATATATATATATATATATATATATATATATATATATATATATATATATATATATATATATATATATATATATATATATATACTTTGACAAAAAAATGAAAATTCATCATTCCGGTAATAGTACACAAGAATGGAAATTTATTAAACAGTGCCAAAGCTTATTACAAAATATGCAGTCCTGGAGTAGCTCAGACCCATAATCACATTGCCTGCAATAGTGCTAAGAAATGAGAACAGAGCTAGAAACCCTATGTTTTCTCTATAATCAGCCTTTCTGTACATAACAATAGTGCTATTGCACAAATCAAACAACTACAAAGAATCCCCCTTGAGTGGATCGCGACCTTCACATTTGCATCGAATTCAGGGGTATTTATACAAGATTTACAGAGCTAATAGTCTCCCCTGATTCTCTCAACAACAGAGTAATAAAAGTAAATGAATGGGGTCATTTTTCTGCAGTTGGAACTTTATGGAAGAATATATATTACCATAGTTAAATATTGTTAAGAAGATTGCCGAGTTTGGTTAGCGCTCTAATAAGATTGTACAACTTCCTTCGCACTATTAGGTGGAATTCAAAAGCATGGTGATCTTTTAATAACAACTTCAACCACCCCTTCTCATTTTAAGTTCACTTTGTGCCACCTGGAGGAGTTTCTTTGACTGGATTTGTTTCTTCTTCGGCCCTGGAAGCCTCTCTATCAAACAAAAAACATAGTCAATGGTAAATAGTTGGATTTTTTTTATTAAAATAACGAAAACATAGATTAAATTATAAAAGTGTGTTAAACTATACTTATGCCAAGGGACCTTTTAAAATTAAATAAGTGGATTTTACTTATATGTGGAAAGAGTTGAGTGGTATCAGAGGTAACCTCATCCAAACTTTTAAAATGAGACAAAACAAAATAGTTGCGATATTGGGTGGGTCCGATATGGAGCGGATCTGATATCACATTCAACTCCCTTTAATAGTTTTATCGGGTCCTGTTGATTGGCAAAAATGTCCTCTGTCAACATTAGGGGAGACCACCCGGTCGAGAACTTAAAGCAACTCCTTTTCCATTGAAGATCGTGGTTCCGATTGGTTATGGGTCGAGTTATCCTATCATATAAGACTAACCTAAAACTAATCTAATAATTAATCTATCCACATCATACTATGTTACATTCCCTTTATATCGATATTTAAGATGTAAATAAAAGGAATATATCAACACAAAGGTTTGATTGAATTAAGGTTGATCAAACTGCAATTAAATGATTTATTTGCCTCTTTAAGAGAGGACTTGATGCAAACTAAGATGTAGATGCAAAACTAATCTAAAACATGAAATCCTATCTCAAACTAGGATGGGATATCCCTCTCCTAATCTGAGAGAAAGTTAACTAAAACAGGGGGAAAAAACTGATATAATTCATCATATGATTTTGTATTAGTTAAAGGAAGTAGTTCACATTAACTAATACAAGTGAAAGCAAAATAAGTTTGCAAATGAATAATAAATAGTTATCAGTCACCACAGGAATACTTCAACGAATTAAGATTGATTCTGATCTCATTCTACCCTGCAAAGATAGCTTTAACAAAGTTTCAATAGAAAAATGTCAATGACACAACAATAGTGCATAATATCAAAGAAACATAATACTGTTTAGAATAAATATCAGAACCAAAAATGAAACTTTAACAATGAGACAATAATCTTGCATTCCGGTAATAATACACAAGAATAAGAATTAATTAAAACCATGTCAAAATTTTATTACCACAGTTCTGAGAGTAGATCTGACCCTTAATGAAAGTGCTTGCAATAGTGCAAAGTCCCTTTATAACAGAGCCATAACTTCTCTACAATCTCTACAATAAAACTCTCTGCACTCTACAATAGTGCGAAAGCACAAATCAAATTATTACATATCCCCCCTTGTGTTATCACGACCTCCTCCCAATCTTATTTAAGAGACATGTATTTATACATAGTTTCAAAGTTAACAGATCCCTTCGATTTCTCAACAAACGAGAAATAAAAAGTAAATGAATCTGGAGGTTTTGTATTTTGTTGAATCACAAGCTAAACTTAGAAGATCTCAGAAGCTTCATTTGGATCGGATTCGAACAATATTCGAATGACTAGAAGGGTAGTTTCCAACAAATTCTCTGAAATCCTTTTTCAGCAACCTCTGTCTTTCTTTAGTGCTATAGTGGTTCAATTGTTCAATTAAAATCGAAAGAGAGTTTTTCCAGAATCGACCCTGTAATCCAAATACAACCAAGCAATCAATGTTTTACAAATAATTTGAATCTAAACTAATCCCAATGAAAAACCAATGATAAATAACCTAAGACCATTAACAGTAACTTATTCAAAACTTAATAGTAACGACCAAACCAATGTGTGACAAGCAGCAAACACAGATGGATATTAGAGGTTTGAGTATCACAGTTTTTAACATGACACACTTTGAAAAACTTGTGATAAATGGAAGGTTTCAATGAGGAGAGAATGTGATATTATATTAAATTGTTGTGATAAAGCCCATCGGATCCACAACCAAATCGACGATCAGAAGATTAAGTCATATTGACGATTTTAGATATGTGCCATTTCAAAAGTTTCGATATACAAGTAGACACGATATTCCAATTAGACCAATGTTAATACGTATATCGGATCCACTTATAGGAAGGAATAATATGTCGGAGGTTGGAGAGAAGGCCTATCATAGATCGAAGGTGAATGATTATTGGCATATCAGAGCGGAGGACTTTAGGGATATCAATGATCAAAGGGAGTGTTTTATCGGAAATCAGAGATCAAGGAAATATGATATCGAAACTTTTAAGAAGTAACACATAACAAAAACTCCGATATGGGATTCTCCGATATAAGGGAGCAGAGGAGGGTTACGTGGTATGTGGGTCCTCTGTTATAATTCAACCACTTTATAATATACATCACCGAAACCTATATTCGTTTACTAAATCCATTTGTCATATGGTGCAGAGTATGTTTATTAAAAAGGGCTAAGCCACTTACCACATTATAATATGGTTAATGTATGAATCTTGGTCTTGGGGGATATTAAGCTAATTTAAACAAAAGAATAATTACAAGTTTATTAACTTAAAAAAAAAGAATATTTTAATTAACTTAAAAGTCTAGATAGTAAAACTAAGGCTAAATTTTCAAACTATAAGGAAAGATGAAATAAGTGTTAATGAAAAAGAAAATTACACTTGAAATGATGTAATCACACTCAAAGCCTACATACAATGTAAAAAGGGTCCCCATGTCTACTATGGTAGAATAAAATGGGGGTGTTGTGTTTTCACTACAACAAGTCCATTATATCGGAGGTATTGTATCGGAGATTTGATATCTGGGGTTGAAAAGAGTGACAACTGATAAGAAGTTCTAATATGGATAGGAGGGGTTTATCGGAGAGTTGGATTATTGGCAATATTAGAGATCAGAGATATGAGGATATCAAAGTATCAACGATCATGACCATCAGAATATTGAAGATCAGAGGGATATGATTATCAGAAGTCGTAGAGGCAAGGTGTATCGACATATCAACATATTGACATATCAGTGGATTCGCATATCGGAATATTGGCGAGGAACCATATCAGAGTATCGACAAATGATGTTATCGAAGGTTTTAAAATGTGTCTCAAAAGGAAATATCTGATATGCATTACCTACGATATGCGGGAGTGGAGAGAATTACGTGGAATGTGGATCCTTTACTCCAATAGTTGATTATCATATGATTTATGGACTAGCCACTTTATAATATACATTTGTTGAAAAGAGACACCTTAATATGAAGGATCATACTTTGAGTATCAGAGGTTTCCAAAAGGATTCTTCTGATATCAAAGTCTCAGTGCCCAAAAGCTCTAATGTATATTTAATCAATATGCCACATTGTTTAATGATTAAGGCTTAAATCTTGTGCACACATCTTAGTCTCGGGGGCTATTTTATTCATTAATATAATTAAGTAAGATGTTTAAAATAAAAACTTATTTGCAAAGTTTATTAACAAACAAACTTAAGCAAACATAGGAAAACTTTAAAAATAAAACAAGTGTAAATAAAAAGAAAATTAGACTTGAAATGAAGCAATCACACTCAAAGTCTACATGCAATGCCAAAAGGGTCCCCATGTCTATTATGATAGAATAAAATGGGGGTGTTGTGTTTTCACTACAACAATGGTGACACACTGGGGAGAAGCAATTATCTCTATCGTAAAGATACAAAACCTAGTTTAAAAATGAAGGAATTATAATTAGACAATTTGAAATGCTCAAATTTAGATATCCTAACCATTTTGTCCCTATTATATGCTGTCAAATAAATAGATATACCATTATCGTTCATGAACTTGTAAAAATTTACCCCATGAATTCAATGTTTCAATAAATTTATATGTATAACAGTCAGCTTAGTTGGGCATCAATTTTCGAGTAAACAAGCTAATCAAGAAAACATAGTATTAATTTAACCTCCATACCATAGGCATGGCCACTATTTCCAGCATATGTCTATAGCCTCGACAGGGATGCCTTTTAACCCTTTTAGGTGCCAGTGTCCCATCTATTAGGAATAAATGCATAGTTGCAAAAGATCATCTTAAAATTATTTGAATGCCAACTGAAGATCATTGTCCTGACTTGGTAACTAGCTAACGAAAATGCCATTCATGAGATCTAACATGGTGAATAAGTCAACTCATGATGAGACCTCTTGTCTCCCAACCTTGCGGTCGAAAGCCATTACCTTGGCTTGGTGACCAATAATGGTAATGTCACAATGTTATAACTTATGATCATGGTAGGTCGGATCATGATGAGACCTCCTAACCTTCAATTGACCATTTTTGTTTTATTTTTAACTATGGTTACTGTTTTGATAGGTAAGCACCCACAGGGGATTTGAACCAGTGACCTATCGCAAGGAGTGCCTTAACAGTACACCCATTCACCGTCAATCCAAAGCCCCGTGGGAAACTATGGTTACTGTTAATCTCATAGAGATTACTTAATAGATGGGGTGCCATACTGCTCATTAAGAGCAAGGGATGGCGTAAAAAGATTTAAGCTAACTACTATTCACTTGACTAAACTTGTTCGCCAAAAGAACTCATGACCTTAAGTAACTGCTATTAAATGTGTTTTACTTTCTTTAAAGATAGGGGTTAAAGATAGTTCATTAAAAAATAACATAAATATTTAAACTAAAAGAACAAAAAACCAAGGACTCTACTGGTTAGGACAACTGAAAATCAACATAAACGAAATCATCTTAATTGAAGTGATCCTTAGAGATTAGGTTTCATTAATATAAATTAGGGCAGAAAAATGACTTGCCCAATGATTATGCCAAGCTGAAAGAGAAAACATTACTCCATTTTATTGTGAAATGAAATGAAAAGACAATCCAGCTAAGCCTAAAATGCTTATCAAATTAGAAAGAAGACAATCAAGAAAATGAACCTTGAGATACATCTTACAAGATAAATAGAGGAAAAATTGAGATTATGTTGATTTTATCTTGTATGATGATTTATTAATAAATCTCTTTTGTTTCAAATCATAGTTATTGATTTAGAGTTATTGTTGTATGCTTTGACAAGGGTTTTCTTACTTTTGCAAATCTTGCTTAAAGATAGTTTGCGAGTCTTTATAGATTCAATTTTAAGAATAAGACTGACAATCGATTTCAAAATGTACGCAAAATTAGAAAAGAGAAAACTCCCTAATGTCATATGATGATTGTTCTTCCGAAATGTTAGTTGCCAACAAAGCTGAATCTACAAATCAAATCCATGGGAACCTGTAAGAAGAACAACAAAATATAAGAAAGAAATAATGATTAAAAGAGAAAAGAAAAGCTGAAATAAAGCTCAAACCAGATGAGGATGAACATATAAATGTGTACCTGGAAGAATTCGATCATAATTTTACCTAATGAATCTTCATTTTCTCCCATGTATTAATCAAAGTTCAAAACCATCTTCTTATTCAATTTAAACTAATTTCTAAACTAGTCCTAATCCTAATCTAAAAAGTAGACTAAGACTAAGTGAAATTATGCTTCCAGTGAAGCCATTCAAGCATCTTATTTTCTGCATGAATATATACATCAAACATTAGTAACAAAAGTATAAATATACTTAAACCAACATAAATAAATATGAAAACATTATGTACAACTATTGTTAATGTATGTACAAGAAGTAACTTATTTACATTCACCCTCTCTTTGTAGAAAATTCTGATGGTAGGTTAACCCGATAATGCAATATAAATCAAAGAAGAATACTATAACCTACTTCTACTATCAATTTGCGGAAGTTAAAGATCAAGATGAACAATATAACCAGAAGAAGAAGAATCAATGCACAATACACATGAAAATACTTTGGGGAAAGCCTCAGCAAAAAACCCCACTATCTGTATTATCATACAAGATGGAAATACATAGGAATTATACAAAGCCTTAGCTCTCACAGCTAGCCAGCTCTCAGTACAATCCTCACAGGCAATCTTGGATTCTCTCCAACCTTCCTCTCTGCCCTCCAAGCTCCTATTTCCTTGCGCTGTTCCTCTGGGATGATTCTCTTGTTACCAAGTGTAACACTCTTTCACACACTGTTAGAACTGCGCAATCCTCAAGGAATCATTCCTTGACTGCATAAATGAGTTTTCTTTATAAGAAAACACATGCAACTGATAGTACACTATCCTTGACATTTAACTCAACTGGGTTTTTCTCAGAATAGACATGCATGAGTTTCTAATGAGGGAATCTTCAGTTAACTGGAGTAGCACTAGCTGAGTGCATGCATGCATTAACTGACTGTTAACTCTCTATTAGTTCCTCAAATAGTTTGGAACTAATTTAATTGGACTTAACTCAGTAAACTGAGTTAACTAATTACAACTCAAATATAACTCAATCTTATCTCCTTAATTTAAGGGATAACTCTTGCATGACTTCAGAAAGACTTCTAACTTGAATTTCTCCAACTAATTAATTCAAAATGAATTAATTAATTATTTCCAAGTAGCTGTTAAGATTAAATTCGATTTTAATTCACAATTTAATTCAAGGAAAAATTAAATTGGAATATTCTTGTTACCATATTTCAACACTCCCTCTCAACAAGAAAGGGATTATCTGCCACCTCGATCCTGTCTCTATGGAACTCGAATTTACACTTTGACAATGCCTTTGTCAAAATGTCAACATCTTTTTCCTCTGTCGAAATATACTGCAGCAACATGGACCTCTCGACCTGTGAAAAGCCACGGGCAACAAATCTTGCCTGATGCTTCTCCACACTTCCATCAGTAGCTTGTTTTACCTTGTAAAGCCAACGAGAACTCACAACTGACTTGTTCCCCGGTCTTGGAACCACGTCCCAAACATTGTTACGAACTATGGAGTCATACTCCTCCACCATAGCATCAACCCAAATCGGCTGCTACACTGCTTCCTCAAAGGAGGATGGCTCGGTCTCAACACATTCCCTAGTAAGGGCCATGTATCCAGTGTACATCTCAGGTGACCTCCTCTGTCTGTGCTAAGAAGATGGTTCTCCAACATTCTCTCTCGCATCCTGCAACAATATGTTAGCTTCTCTTGTGTGCTTCCATCTATCTTTGGAAGACTCTGCTTGAGTGGATGTCTCCACTCCTGGAACCTTTGCATGCGGATGCTACACATCAGTCTGAGGATCCTCCTCCTTAGGAACCAACAGTTCCTCCACAGCCTGTAGTTGGAGCTCCCTCTCAAGGGAAACTCGCATGGCCTTCTGCTCATCAAACTTGAGATCTCTGCGAACCACTGTCCTCCGACTGGTAGGCAAGTACACCCGATAGTTGTGAGGTGTATCAGTGTACCCCACAAGTATCCCCAACTCTGCTATCAACTCAAGCTTCTTCCGTGCATCCTTTGTCACATGGAAATATACCGATGAGCCAAAGATCCTAAAGTGACCCACATCTGGTCTCTTACCGGAGAAAGCTTCCTCTGGTGTCTTCATCCCAAGTATGCGATGTAGGCTTCTATTATGCAAATAGACTGTTGTGTTGCATGCCTCAGCCCACAAGTGAAGTGGTAGGCCTTGGTCATGTAACATTGCCCATGTTGCCCCTACAATAGTTCTGTTCTTCCTCTCGGCCACCCCATTCTGCTGTGGGTTATGAGGTGCCGTCAACTCTCGTTTAATTCCTTCCGCTGCACAGAAGTCCTTAAACTCTTAAGAGACATATTCTCCACCATTGTCACTTCTCAAGGCCTTGATCTTCTTCCCTGACTCTTTCTTGACCAAAGCTTTGAACTCACAAAACTTTGTGAAGGTTTGGTCCTTCTTCTGCATGAAATAAATCCAACATTTACGAGAATGGTCATCAATGAAAATCACATAATACCTTTGCTTCACTATGGATGCCGTCGAGAATGTCCACACACATCAGTATGAACTCACTCTAAGATAGCCTCTTCTCGACTGTCTTCATCATGAAAGGAAGACTTTGTGTACTTTCCCAAGGTACGACCTTTACATGTGTGAACTTGCTCAAGTTTACCTTTGGGAAGTCCTGTAGATATCTGCTACATTATCTTCAAAGCTCCATGATGCAAATGGCCCAACCGCCTGTGCCACAACTCGCCAATGTCTTGGATTTGCACCAATTCTGCTTTCGTACTCAATGCTGCACAATCATCTACCTCTAGTTTATAGAGATTCTTCACCCGAATCCCTATCCTCTTAGTCTGACCCGTGGCTATGTGTCTTAGGAACACCTTTCCTTTACTGAAGACAACATCGTAGCCTTTGTCCTCCAACATCGCGACCAATACCAAGTTCTTCTTCAGTCCAGGCACATACTTCACATCTGTCAAGGTGAGAGGAGCTCCATGCTCCCTCTGAAAAGCAACCGTGCCCACTCCTGAAACACTATACCTTCCATCGTCACCCATCTCTATGCGCATCTTGAGGTCTTTCTCCTCCAAGGCACTGAATAATTTTTTATCACCGATCATGTGGAATGAGGCTCCACTGTCAAGATACCAGACACAACCCATCATCGATGACATCATACATGCGATGAGGGTAAAGTCCATTTCAAACTGAGAGGTTAATGCCTCACCTTCCGATCCTTCCGAGGATCCCTTCTTGGAATTATTCGATGGGAAATTAGTCGCATAATGTCCCATCTTGTGACAATTAAAGCATCTTACTATAGACATGTCACCCTTCCCTCCATGAGAAGAATTCGATTTGAAATGGGAAGCCTTCCCCTTTCCTTTCCTTGCCTTACTTGCTAAGGCCAATTTTTCTTCATCATCATTCTTGGATGAAGAACCATCTCATGTGCTCCTCTTGATCTCCTCCTACATAAGATCTGACCACAGTCGTACCCAATCCAATAGTTTCTCCCTTCCATTCACAGAGTCCTGGTAGCTATTCCAACTCTTTGGAAGGCCAAGGAGAGCGAGGCTCACCATATCATCATCAACAGTAGTTATTCCCACACTGCCAAATGCATCTCTGCAGGTGGCGAGCTTGTTCAGATATGTGGAAATAGTATCGCCCTTCTCCATCTTGATTCTTCGAAGCTTATCCTTGAGCGCTAATTTCCTCTAGTCACTACTGTTTTGGTAGAGGTCCTTTAATGTCTTCCAAATTGAAAATGGAGTATCCTTCCCATGGAAACTCGAGACAATATGGTCTCAAACTCCCTTAAGGATGATCCGTCTCGCCTTCACCACACACTTCTTCCACTCAACCAACTCTTGTGCAGTAGTTGAAGCTTGCTTTGGGATTTATTGATCAATGAAATCCTTCAAGCCATTGTCTTCTAGTACAACCTCCATTCTATATTTCCATGCCATGTAATTCGAGCTACCTTCTAAGGCATACTCGAGTCTCAAGCCATAGAACGCCATTGGCCAACCTTGAAGTATGATATGAATTCGATTTGCACCTGCAACCCCGAACTTCAAACTTCGAATTCTCTTCTCAGTATACTGTTCACAGCTCCGATACCATGTAGAAAATTTCTACAAATCCAGCTCTGATACCATGTAGAAAATCTGATGGTAGGTTAACCCGATAATGCAATATAAATCAAAGCAGAATACTATAACCTACTTCTACTATCAATTTGCGGAAGCTTAAAGATCGAGCTGAACAATATAACTAGAAGAAGAAGAATCAATGCACAATACACATGAAAATACTTTGGGGAAAGCCTCAGCTAAAAACCCTGCTATTTGTATTATCATACAAGGTGGAAATACATAGGAATTATACAAAGCCTTAGCTCTCATAGCTAGCCAACTCTTAGTACAATCCTCACAGATGCTCATAGGCAATCTTGGCTTCTCTCTAGCCTTCCTCTCTGCCCTCCAAGCTCCTATTTCCTTGCGTTGTTCCTCTGGGATGATTCTCCTATTACCAAGTGTAACACTCTCTCACACATTGTCAGAACAACACAATCCTCAAGGAATGATTCCTTGACTGCATAAATGAGTTTTCTTTATAAGAAAACACATGCAACTGATAGTACACTGTCCTTGACATTTAACTCAATTGGGTCTTTCTCAGAATAGACATGCATGAGTTTCTGATGAGGGAAGCTTCAGTTAACTGGAGTAACACTAGTTGAGTACATGCATGCATCAACTGACTGTTAACTCTCTATTAGTTCCTCAAACAGTTTGGAACTAATTTAACTGGACTTAACTCAGTAAACTGAGTTAACTAATTACAACTCAAATATAACTCAATCTTATCTCCTTAATTTAAGGGATAACTCTTGCATGACTTCAGAAAGACTTCTAACTTGAATTTCTCCAACTAATTAATTCAAAATGAATTAATTAATTATTTCCGAGTAGCTGTTAAGACTAAATTCAATTTTATTCACATTTAATTCAAGGACAAATTAAATTGGAATATTCTTGTTGCCATATTTCAACACTCTTGGAGATTTTCTTCCAACGAGATCTCGATGGGATCATAAAAATATGGATGGATATTAGTTTGAGATTGGAAGTGATCTGAAGAAGAGGATAACATGTTAGATTGTGAAAATATTCTTTTAAATGCAATGATTTGCATAAAATTTTTAGTTTTATAAACATATGATGGAAGGTCATCAATTGTGTTAAATGGCTGGTCACTTTGTAAAGGTACACATTGGAGTAAAATTTTTTGTTGGCAATGCCTTTGAGAAGGAGAAGACAATTGATATAAGCTGAACATCAGACAAAATTGGAAGAGTAATGGCTATTGATGGCCATAAATAAAGCTTTGAATTTCAACTTTATCCTTTTCTGTTAATGTATCTCGTGTGTGTCCAATATTGAGTAGTTTAACATACGAGCATCAAATATCAAAGATTTTAAAAATTAAAGTAGAAGAAAAATATAACCAATCACTACTGGTATTATAATTACAAGGGCAACTCTGGAACCAAATAGGTTTGCCACTAGAAGAGCGTTCTAACAAAATTTCATCAAAACAAGCTACCAAAGAAGAATTAGAATGAATTACTTTTGAAACCTATAAATCATTTTCATCAAAATGTTGATAATTTGATTCGTGTTCAGCCAGAGGAGATAAAATTAAACGTGTGAATCTTCTTGATTGAAATATGTTTTTAAAATTGATTCACTTTGTAAAAGATGAGAATCCTCATCATGAACATTCGGGTAATCATCATATATTACTTCCCTTTCCTGAGAATTATATAACTTATCTGAATTAACAACATCATTAAAAATGTCAGAGGAAAGTTCAATAATAGCATTAGTGAACAAATAATTATCATCTGAAAGAATGACAATCTTGAGGTGTTTAGAACTATTTATGGATCTAGTTTCAACCAAAGGATTATGAAGGCCATTATTTAATGTAATCTGATGTGAAAAGATATCTGGATACAAGAAATAGCGAATTCCATAATATAATGACGACTGAAAATGTTCATCTTGGTAATTCACAACATTATTATCAGCATTATAATCTTGGCTAAATGAATCCCTTTTAGTTGTGGAGGTATAAACTAGTTCCGAATTTACCTTGGGAGAAGATAGATTTATGTGTTCATTATTCAAATCTTGTTCTTGATTAATTTTGATTGGGCCTTCTTGATGTTTACAGTAATTATTTTTTTGAACTTCAACTTCAAATTTTATTGTATAATCGATTTAAAATATTGGAAATAAATCAAAATAGTTTCTTGAAGACAAAAGTTGTGATGTATTTTCATGTTTATTTACAAGCTCAATAGTTGCAGATTCAAGATTAACTAATGAACTTGATGTATCTTGTTCTTCATTATCAGATTGAGTATCTTCATTATTAAAAGAAACAAGATAAGTAAAATGGTCAATCAAATCTTCACTTGAAGGTAAATCACTGAGATGGAATCTATAACAAAGTGCCCAAAATCTATTGTAAAATTCGTTTGAAGATTCATCTTCATACATGCACAAATTGTCCAATTCAAAACACAAATTGTCATAATTATAATTTTGATGAGCGATTAGAAATACCTTCATGAAATGATTCCACGAATGAATTGATCTTGCTGGAAGTACTTTGAACCATTTGCGAATACGTCCTTGAAAATTCAGAGTAAACAACCTGCAAATCTCATTGTCATTAATAATATTATAAGACTCACATTTATCTAAAAAACGACAAATATGATCCAAGACAGAAATTTTACTCTCACCACTATACATGAAATTAGATAAGGACTCAATCTACTTCTTGGACATGCCCCTAGTAGGTTTATATGAGCTGAAAGCATGACCCAACATAGGAATGCATAAAGGATCCATGATTAGTTAAAGGCTTTTTAGAACAAAACTCCAATCAGAAAATGAATCCTTGGCCCTCCTTCTAGCGCCAAAAATGTTGATTGACAAAAATGTCCTCTGTCAACATCAGGGGAGACCACTTGGTTGGGAACTTAAAGCAGCTCCTTATCCATTGAATCTGGTGGTTCCGACTGGTTAGGGTCTAGTTACCCTTAAACATAAATATAATCTAATCTAAAACTAATATAACCTAAACTAATAATTAATTTATGTACACCTATATTGCATCATGTTACATTTCTTTTGCATCGACCTTTAAGATGTGGGTTAAATAAGTAAATCGAAATAAAGGTTTGATCAATTTAAAAGGCTGGTCAAATTGCAATTAAAGGATTTATTTGCCTCTTTAAGAGAGGAATAGATGCAAACTAATATGTAAATGTAGAACTAATCTAAAACATGAAAAACCTATCTCGAACTAGAATGGGATAGCCCTCTCCTAATTAGATAGAAAATTAAATAAAACACGGGGAAAGACAATTTTATGAATGAATCCAAAATTAATATTCGATTATGAATTCCATTATAGTTTGCAAACTCATAAAAGGTTAAAACAACTACGTAAATGAATCTACTTTAATAAATAGTTATTAAGGTAAGTCCACCTACAAGCCTAAATTCATATTAAACATAATTCATTATAAAATTTGTATTAATCAAAAGAAATAGTTCATTTCAATTAATACACATAAAAGCAAAATACACATGTAAATAAATAATAAATAGTTATCATTCACCACAAGTATAATTCAATGAATTAAGTATGATTTCGATCTTGGAGATAGCTCCTGCGAGACTTCAGCAACATATCACAATATGACTCAACAATAGTGTTAGAGATCAAAGAAACATACTACTTAGGATGTAGATCAAAACCAATTATAAAACTTTGACAAAAATATGAAAATTCATCATTTCGGTAATAGTACACAAGAATGGAAATTTATTAAACAATGCCAAATCTTATTACAAAATATGTAGTCCTGGAGTAGCTCAGACCCATAATCACATTGCCTGCAATAGTGCTAAGCAATGAGAATAGAGCCAGAAACCCTCTGTTTTCTCTATAATCAACCTTTTTGTACATAACAATAGTGCTATTGCACAAATCAAACAACTACAGAGAATCCCCCTTGAGTGGATCACGACCTCCACATTTGCATCGAATTCAAGGGTATTTATACAAGATTTACAAAGCTAACAGTCTCCCCCAATTCTCTCAACAATAGAGTAATAAAAGTAAATGAATGGGGTCATTTTTCTGTAGTTGGAACTTTCTAGAAGAATATATATTACCACAGTTAAATATTGTTAAGAAGATCACCCAGTTTGGTTAATGCTCTAATAAGATTGTACAACTTCCTTCACACTGATAGGTGGAATTCACATGCATGGTGATCTTTTAGTAACAACTTCAACCACCCTTTCTCATTTTAAGTTTGCTTTGTGCCACTTGGAGGAGTTTCATTGACTGGATCTGTTTCTTCTTCGGCCCTGGAAGCCTCAATGTTAAACATAAAATAAATTCAATGGTAAATAGTTGGCTTTTTATTAAAATAGCGAAAACATAGATTAAACTATAAAAATGCATTAAACTATACTTATGCCAAGAGAGATTTTAAAATTAATTAAGTGGCTTTTAATTATACATGACAAGAGCTGAGTGGTATCAAAGGTAAGATCATCGAAACTTTTAAAATGAGACAAAATTAAATAGTTGCGATATTAGGTGGCTCTGATATGGAGCGGATCCGATATCACATTCAACTCCCTTTAATAGTTTTATCGGGTCCATTATATTGGAGGTCTTATACTAGATATTTGATATCGGGGGTTGAAAAGAGTGACAATTGATAGGAAGTTCCGATATGAATAGGAGGTGTTTATTGGAGAGTGGGAGGATTGGGAATATCAAAGATCGGAGATATAAGGATATCAGGGTATCGATGATCATGACCATTAGAATATTAGAGATCAGAGGGATACAATTATTAGAAGTCAGAGAGGTAAGGTGTATCGACATATCGATGGATTGGCATATCAATAGCTTTTCATATCAAAATATCAGCGATGAACCATATTAGAGTATTGGCAAATGATGTTATCGGAGTTTTTGAATTTGTCTCAAAAGGAAATCTTCGATATGCATTACCTCCGATATGCAGGAGCAGAGAGAATGACGTGGAATGTGGGTCCTTTACTCCGACAGTTGATTATCATATTTTTTATGGCCTAACCACTTTATAATAGACATTTATTGAAAAGAGCCACATTAATATGATGGATTAGACTTTGGGTATTGAATATTTCCAAAAGGATTCTTCTGGTATCAAAGTCTCAATGCCCAAAAGCTCTTATATATATTTAATCAATATGACACATTGTTTAGTGATTAAGCCTTAAAGCCTATGCACACATCTTGGTCTAGGGGGATATTTTATTCATTAATCTAATTAATTAAGATGTTTAAAACAAAAACTTATTTACAAAGTTTATTAACAAACAAACTTAATCAAACATATGCAAACTATAAAAATAAAACAAGTGTAAATAAAAAGCAAATTAGACTTGAAATGAAGCAATCACACTCAAAGTCTACATGCAATTCCAAAAGGGTCCTCATGTCTATTATGATAGAATAAAATGGGGGTGTTGTGTTTTCACTACAACACAGTCCTATTGAAAAAGAAAGAAAAATAAAAGTGCGAAAGAAGAGAAAGGATTTGTACAATAAGAGGTGAAGCAAGCGACTTCGCCAGGGTATTGTCGAGGCTCGCTGGTAGCGAAGCAACATTTTTGTTCTTGAAGTGACTATGTTGGGGTACTGTCTAGGCTTGCTGGCAGTGGAGCAGTGCCAGAGATTTTAAACTCACACTCTGATTGTTTTAACTCACCATACTATATTACCCTTAATTACAGCGAAAAGATAATGCTATGGCTTGTTTTATGTTGGGTTACGCCGAGTAATGAAACTGGGAAAACTATATTTTTAATCGGGTAAGAGTGGGGAGCTAAGGTAAATCACTAATTGAATCAATACTTCTTGGATAATTGAGACTTTGCACCTAAATGAAACCATTTTAGAGAAGCTGGTTTTCTCCTAGTACATCGCCAAGTGTTGTCGCTAAGACAACAACCCTCCAATTGTTTTTCATAAGTCAGTTTTGGAGCCTACATGGACCGTCATTTCAAGCCCCCTAGTGTTTTCATGTTGTTTGACTTGTTATTTGTGTGATTTTTCCTAGTGTCACATCCTCCTAAGTCAATGTTTCCTTAGTGTGGTCACCTAACCCTTAGAATCACTTAGGTTATCTAGTCCATGGTTAGGTGAATGCATGAATTGTCATGACATAGAAACTAACCTTTACTCCATACACACACTAAAAAAAACACACAAAAGCATAAAAAGCAAGAAAAAATATCTTTAAGGAAAAAACACACTTCAAGTTGTTGAAGTCATGCGCTTGTGTTGAGCGCACTCCTTTAGGCTGAAGAAGTGAATCCTCCATAAGCACACTCCTTCATTGTGAGAAAGTGCACCCTCCTTGAGTGCACTCCTTCATGCTGAAGACATGCACTCATCCTAGATGCATGCATGAGCCTCTTTGTTGCATGTGGGCGCACTCCTAGAAAATAGGAGCCCACTTAACTTCCCTTAACTAATTCTTTCACTTGTCAACAAGTGGTGATCATGCATGAAATATGGCATGTAAATTATTTTAAATTAACCCAATTAATCATTAATTTGCATAATTATTCTCATCTGAGCTGGGCGCACAACTGTGGATCAAGAAAATCTTCATCAACCCACATTACAAGTAAGATTTGCATGTCAAATCTATTCATTTCCTTTCATGATTTCACTGTCGATATTTCTTTTCTTGCAGGTGTTACTTTGTTTTTCAGAGTATTTACTGGCGTTTTTGTTCAATTTTGGTTCTGCAAGTTTTACTTTGTTGTTGCATGCTAAGACTCTGCACATTCCTCAACCTTTCATATTCCACCATGATTGCGACATGATCCATATAAGCTTGCAGATCCTTCTTCTTCTTAATCCTACCATGAAAACTTGTTATCAAACTTGTTCTTGAGTTTTCCTTAGGAAGAGCACACTTTTGGAATTCGAAGCTCGATCAACCTTGAGAACTGCTCCTAGAATGACCAATTTTCCCTATTGATCACACTCCTTCATCACGAAGAACTACGCCCTCCCTTGAGCACATGAGCGCACCTTGAAGACTCGAATGATTTTCCTTCATCCTTTCAGAATGCACTAGTGTAACCTCCTTTTCTTTGAGTGCATGAGCGCACCCTAAAGGACTGAAGGATTGATGACATGTTCCTTCATCCCTTCAGTGTGCACCAATGCGCCCTCTTTGTCTCGTTGTGTGCATGAATGCACTATGAAGGGATGAAGCCTGACAACTCACCCCTTCAACCCTTCGGAGTGTGCCAATGTGCCCTTGATGGTTTCCTTCCCTTGCTTGAGCGCATGAGTGCACTACAAAGACCTAAATGATCCTCGACCTTCCTTCGTGCTTTGAAAGTGTGCCCGCCTAGTTTGCACGAATATTTTCTTATGCATGCAAGTGATTTGGTACTTTCGTTGATATATTTTCATGATCAATTAAATTTGATTACGCTTTGCGCATGATTTATGAGATATTGTTATTTAGTTAGGTTGCATAAATCTAATCTTGTTATTATGAGTGTACTGCCACAAATAGGTGTTTGAGCTACAAGTATTGTCTCCATTTCATCATCTATTGGAGCCATGCCTCCCCGTAAAGTGGCCTCCAAAGAAGTCTCAGAAGCAAGCACTAAGGACCCTATTGAAGTCACCAAACCAACCATTCCCATTTATACAGACACAGTGCTTCATTGATAAGTCTAGC
Source organism: Pinus tabuliformis (assembly GCA_031772625.1). NCBI lineage: Eukaryota > Viridiplantae > Streptophyta > Pinopsida > Pinales > Pinaceae > Pinus > Pinus tabuliformis. The sequence continues at coordinate 589,901,478 of CM062820.1, read as the reverse complement.
GAGGTCACATGGAGCGGTTTATACAACATATTCATACATAATTTTTTTGTTGAGGAATCGTAAGCCGTGGAAGCATATATCAATATTAAGAAGTCCAGGATGCATAGAATCACATGCAATTTCCCTATAATCCCTTGTGCAAAGGTGATTGAGTGGATCATTACACATATGGATGACTCTCATCTTGTGCTTCGCAGTGAGAGTGGAGGTGAAATCGCCACTTATTATGGAGAAGACTTGTAGATGTGCTACAAGATGCTTAGGCCCACGGAATATGAAAATGATGACTTCTACAATAGATGGGCCAAACTTGACACGAGTGACATTAGTAAATTATGGTGTCAAGGCCCTGCTAAGTTTTTCCATTGCCCATCCGCATATATTCGACTAAGATCCTTAGAGATGTATATTAGTATCTGATAGCCATGTGTTGTAGGTTGCATGGGTGTAAGAATGCTGAGGTGTTTGAGGAAAATTAGATATATATTCTCAATAGGTCGTGACCTGTGGAAGAGTCTTCAATTGGGAAGATATATTGTCATTTGAGTTGCATCTCATGTGGGGTAGGAAAAATCATATTTGAGGGCGAACCAGGAACCAAAATTCTACATGTCTGCATTTATTTTAGATGGAATCTATGCAAAATATGCATTCCCAGGAATGTACTGGAACTGGACCCTCGAGAACAATTTCCTAGCTTACTTCCATTGCTGAGAGTTATCAAAATCAAGCATTAGATGTGCACATGACAGATTGGCCAAGCAATTCTTTGGAGTTATCTTCCATATGATATTCAATATCGATCCTCCTTGCATGACTGATTAGGTGAAGGAGTCACTATGAGATATCATGGATTGGTTTGCAACACCTGAGGGGACATACATCATATGTTTTAGTTGTCAAATATTCCCTCATCTCATGCCACAATATGTGACCAATAAGGGGGTCACGCAAGAAGTAGCAAACCAGTTGTACAAGGTATTGTCATGAGTTATTCATAGGAGGAAGAAAGCCCCTTGGCCCAACTTCTTGTTGAGGATCAGAATATATGAATTGAAGAGCCACAAGGCGACACAAAAAATAATACAAGAGATGGATTGCTTGCACTTCGCTATTGAACACTTTCATGGATATGATCCAAGGAGAGTGTGCAGGAAACATTGTGATAGGATCAGTTACATTACGTGGTATTCATCGATGCCTACAACATAAGATGTAAAAGTGAAGAAATTGTATAATGTAGTTATAAAGACACATCCAAAAGTAGAGTCTAGTTTGCCCCAAGATCCACCATCTTAGGATATGCAGGTTCATGAGGAAGAACAGATAACCGCTAAAGCAAGGAAAGTAGCTCCTAAGAAGAGGATCAGATATGATTCGACAAGCGAGAGCAACAAGAAGTGGAAAGATGATCCTATGAACATATGATCTATTCAAGCTGAACAAGAGAGGAGAGAATCAAAACAAGAAAAAGAGAAGAGGCAATAGGGTGAGTTTGTTCAAAAGAAACAAACAGAAGAAGAGAAAAGGATAAGGATATAAGAAGAACATCAAAGGCAATCCTAGGAGGAAGATGCAACACAAAGACTGGAAGAAGAAAAATTGACTTAGGAGATAGAAGAGGAAGAGTTGGAGGAAGAAGATACCATTCAACCCATGGATGATGAGTTATGTTCTCCATAGGAACCTTCTCTCACAGGTGGTCATATTCCATTTGGAGAGATGGGGATCACACCTCCATCGACAAACATAGTCATGGATGTATGTAGTGTCATGTTTGATCAAATTAAGAAGGGATCGTGAAACCGAGGCATAGATACTTTTTGAAGGATCCTTAGAGTCCAATATTAGTTGCTATAGAGAAGGTGATAACTACCAACACCAGAAGGAATCTCAGGGCAGTCATGGCAACAAATGTTACTTTTTCCACAACAACACTAGACAAATTTGAGTATCTACTAAGTGAGAATGCTAGAATGCTATAGTGAAGAAAAAGGCAAATCATCTTATGACAAAGAATCAATATTTATCATCACAAATTTTCAACACTGTAGAATGGAAGTCAGCCATGCAGGAGGAACTGGGGCCAATGAAGGACACCATGACACGATTATATGATAAGATGATGCTTATACAACAGGTGGTGGCTCCTCTTGTTTATCATTCAAAAGAAAGAACAGGAAGTGGCAAAACTCTTGAAAGTAGCAAACAAAGTGGTTGACCATCTTCAGGAGTGGGTTGCCAAGTATCTAGATTCTCCACAACATTTGGAAAAGAAATACATGATTGCGACACAAATAAACCATGTTTAATTGAGGCTCCACCATCAGAACTACATGAGTCTTGGAGAACAGTCAATTAGTACTATTTCTACCTACAATCAACTGCATAATGGTTTTGAGTCTCTAACATAGAATCATGGGATGCCCACAATAGGAACACTTGAAGCAAACAGAGGCAGAGAGATCACTTCCAAGAGATTAGGCAATACATTGAATGTATCAAGCAAGCAATAAAACAAGAAGGCTTGGAGGTCACCAAGTACATTATTCTATAGTACGCCATCGCACCAATCAAATCCCACATGAAATTTTGATGGCTATGGAATAATGTACAGTCAAGCTCCAAGACCATATTGACATAGGCATTGGAGGTGAAGATGTGGTAAGTAGAGGACTTTCCAGTTTAGGTCAAAGCCATCTCAACAATGTTCAAACCATGACAAACTTACATTACAAATGAGCTCCATGAGTAAGTAAATGATATATCAAGTTGATGAGCATTTGTCCCATTATCAATTTTGTCTTATATAACCACCATGTCATATGTAATTTGTATTATGTAATAAATGGTATGTAATGAAGTCCAAGGGGGACATGCGGAATGTAAATAACCACATATGGAATGTAATAAGTCATGAATAGAATATTAATAGTCATAATAGTTGAAGAGTCATGAGGAAGCTCAAAGTTCGTTGTTATTTATTATACATAGATCCTCATAACTCAAGCTAAGGTCTTAGATTCTTGGAGTCTTGCCTTGGCTTCTTTTGTAGTACATAGGAGATTGATAATTCTTTGGAGAAGCAAGTTGTGGCTTCATGTTCCACTACTGGATAAAGTGTTTCATTCATGTAAAAATGTACTTGGGATCTTTGACTCTTAACGAGAAGCTCTATGAGCCGACACTTCTTGATACATGTATGGTAGATATAGTAGGAATATTCTTGTTATGTTTATAGTATATGTTGCTTTAATTACATACTAAGTGAATGAACTAATTCATTGCTTACTTATGGTTGTTATTGAATTATTAAGTGTTTCTATGCTTTAATTATTGTTTCTTATGATGTGGACTAATTTGGAGGTAACCAACAAATATTTCTCTTCCTTCCCAACCCCCCTTTAGGATAATACTACTACTTTTCTAACCAGAGGCTCGTTTTAATTTTACTAGTCGCGGATGTTCCCTTGTGCACCTTACATTGGGTGTCTCATAAAGCTCACATGTTGCCTCAAAGAGGTATTGCATTCTCTTGTGCGTAATCATAAGCAAGGCATATCTTTGAAAGATTTCCAACAATGGCCAGACCGTATGACCGAATGGGACTCCTACACCAAACAATGTGAGGTCTAATTGGGAGTTCATGTCAGGGATATACCCTCACAATGTTGATGACATCTAGCATCGTCAAAATTTTTGGCGCTAGGAGGGCCAGATGAAAAGCTGAGCCTTTGAAGTCTGTTTGAATCTCTCACTTGTAATTGCTTCATCTCAGATCATAATCCCGACGTGTTTTTACGAAGCTTTAGATATTTCAATCCCCACCGACTTTTTACATAACTTGTCACATTTTAATTTCGATGGCAAGGGTACAACAACCTTCCTTGATTACTTAACTGATTTTTTTCAATTTTGATTTTCAAGTGGTGTTTATTCTCAATAAATCCTTGCATGGTTATTTACCCTTACATTGGATGGTCATGTGAAGTAATGGTGTTATTCTCTACCCATTTCTTCTACCTCATCTTTTAATCAATTGGTTAACACGATTCGTTGTGTCTTCGAAAAATATGAGTATCAAGATGTTATTGATGAAATTGATCAACTGAGAATGGATTAAAATGAATATATTGAACATTTTGTTGATGTTTCCTTCATCTTTGTTATGAATTTTCCGATGAGGATGTGGAATGGAAGTTCTTGGATGATAAGTTTCATTTCTTAGTCTAGATGTCAAGAAAATATTTTGAATCCAATTCGTTATGTCTTCCCTATTGTTATCACCTGGATTGAACCTCAGGCTGAAGGAAGGCAATGCCAGGGTAACCACAAACCACGCTTAGCTAAGTAGCTAGCCCTACTAGGCCGGGAGAGGGCTCTCTCCATAAGGATCTTAGCCAAGATGACTGGATCAGGTAAATGATATTAGGCTAGGTATAGTAGCACGAAGTTTTGATTGGATTTTTGAAGGGGTTTTTCCGGATCAGGAGGAGCTGGACAGTTTAGGTCTAGGGAATTAGGTCAGAATTGCAGGGTGTTCAATGGGGCAAGGTAGGCATAGGCTTTAACACTCAAGGGCTTGATGGGGTGAGATGTTTTAGACTGGTGAGAAGCTAAGAAGAGCATGTGAAAACCATGGATCCTTCCTAGACTGCAGAAAACATGAAATGGTGAATGGTTTCCCAAGGCAGAGCACTGATGTAATGAATTCTACCCATCAACTTGAAGACAATCAACTAGAAGCAATGAAATGATTAACGTAATACATAAAACACATTAACATATGATCACATAAGAAGAAACTGTACTGAAATTCCATACCACATGGATCCCATAAAATAGCTGTAATTCTTATTAATGTCCTGCTAAACTGCTTATAAAAGGTGTACAATCAAGGTTTGAGCATCCAGCTGAGTCCAACCCTTTACAATAGAAAGAAGAAGAAGATATAGACATTAATTCAACCTCCTCCCATCCTTAGGGTCGAATCCCTAAGATGAGGAGCTAATCTAACTAATACTGAACAAGAAACAGGAATATAGGCATCTCAACAACTTGCCTCTAAAAGTGAAAAACTGATTCATTTGAGCTCAAATTGACTTCTAAAGCAATGAATTTACCCTCTATTACTATTTATCTATCATATTTACATGAAAATTCATCATTTAAAATGGTGAATCATCCTCCATGAGAGAGAATCCATGAACATAGTCAAAAACTGGAAAAATAGGCATCCTGAGCAAAATTTGCCCTACGCACAGTGCCACTGGCCCAACGCGCAGTGCCACTTTCAGGTCCCTTTTGGAGGCCTTCCCGGCATCCAAATTGAGCTCATGATAGCTCATTGGAAAGGTATTCAAGTCTACTTTCCAAAACACCTGGAATTTCTGCATTTGAAGCTCATTTGACCCCTAAAAACTTGATTCTCCCAAGACTACTTCTGTGTGTCCAAAAAGTGGTAGAAAGGTCATTTTCAAGGTGTTTTTTGACCTTTTGGTGGACTAGTTCTGCGGCAAAAACTTTGAAAATTGCTAGGGTGCATGTCCTCATTGCTCTGAATCCAAAAATGCAAACCATTTCTTCATTGGGTGCCCCTAGGAAAAGCGCAGTGCCGCCTTTAGGCAGTTTTCCTGTGTGTAAAATTCCAAAATTTGCAAGTGACAAAACTTCTTCTAAATTTCCCAAAAATTGGTGAGAAGCATCACCATGTAGTGTCTTGATGAGCTAAGGAAGCTTCAGCAAGCAACATAAGCCTATCCTCCTCCTTTTTTCCTTTCAGAGCTCACCTTAGCCTAGCTTTATCTGCTGAGGTGTCACTACCTGTGTTTTCCTCCTCCTCATAGTCTCGGTCCTCTCTGTCCATGTTTGCAAGGCTTGAGGTTGTATGAAGGGAATGAGTGAAAGTGTTTTAAGAGTGAGGGGATGGGAGATGAGCTTATGGTCTAGAAAATAAATTAGGGAGTAGGAATGAGAGGGAGGGCTTGTTTTGATTGAGGAATTGCTCTTGGGAAGAGGGATAAAGAGATGGGGATGTTATGAAATAGGGATAAAGGGATAAAGGGATAGGGAAATAGGGATAGGGAAATAGTTTAGAGTTGTAGTGACATGTGATAAGAGGAACAATGGGGATTTATGGTTTTAGGCATAACTAGGGAGATTTTTAGGGTTTCATATTTATCATGGAGAATGATGTTAATATGCAAACCAAAATTGCAGCAAAGGAGGTCAACTTACTTGCAATGAAGGTAAGAGAGAGCAATTTGGAGGTTTTTCGAAGTTTTTAGAACTTTTGGGGCCTTCTGATCAATGCACAGTGCTGGTGCACAGATGCGCAGCGCCACCCTAGAAGCGCAACACCTTTGCCAGACACGCAACGCCGGCCTCAACGCGTAGCGCCAAGCTCTGAACGCGTAGCGCCACTTCAAGCTCACTTTTGACTGCCTTCCAAATGTAAAAATTGGGCATGGAATAGCTCGTTGGAAATATTTTCGAGTATACTTTCCAGAACATCTTGAATTTTTCAATTTGGAGCTTACTTGCCCTATCAAAAGCTCAATCTCCCAGGACTAATCAAAATGTGCAGAATGAGGCTGCCAAAATGGAGAGTGTTGTTTTAGTCAACTTTTTGAGGTCTTTCTCAACTCAAAATTGAGCTCATGATAGCTCATTGGAAAGCTCTATGTCTCTAGTTATCATTTGACTCATCAAGCAAATCATTTGGTCACTCCAACTTGGAAAAAGCTTGATTTTCCCAAGGTCACTTCAGAAGTGCAGCAATTCTCTTGTAGCAACTGTATTTTTGACATTTCTCTAAAACCATGACACTTGTGCAAAAAGTGAAGGAGGTTTTTCTTCCTTGGCCTATTGTGGACAAAAACCTCTCTCACGTTTTCCAAATTCTTCCTTGTTTGGTCTAAAACATGGTTTGAAGAAAAATCGGCCCTATGCGTGGCAAATGATTTGTCCCTTGGAATGACTTATTCAAAAATGATGGAGACATGATGTATATGAGTTGGAATGGCCTCATACTCGCTGAAAAGACCTCCCTTATGCCTCATATACTCAGATGTCTCTGATTTCATAGCCAACCCTAGCTCAATGGGTGAGGAAATTAGGGTTTAGTGCTTGTGGAAAATGATGATTTGGACACCCTTGGGAAAAAAAACTCCCTTTGGCATGCACTTAACCCTTTGAAACTTTTCCCTTTCACTTGACTATTTCCTTTGAAAAATTGATCTTTTGATCGTCTGGCATCTTTGGAACACTGAGTTAACAGCTTGGGATGATGAAATTATTACATTTGAAAGACATAAAATTACATAATGAAATAAGCATTTCTCTTTACAAATAATCTTCACATGGTGAAGGGATGTTATTTGATCACCCTTTACTTGCTGGTCTTATGCAATGGAATGGAACATTGGCAACCCTAATGACCTAATGAAACCTTGAAAAACATTAAAGACCTAATGAGACCTTGAAGGAATGAATTTCAAGATGACATAAAAAACCTCATGATTGAGACAAATGGCATGATAAAAATAACTTTTGGATGATGTATAGTCAACACGATATGAAACTATGCCAGCAAGTAATCACATTTAGGGAAGAGTGATGTTTTTAGACTAGGACTGCCATCAATGACTAATTTTTTTTTGCATGACCTAGTGGAATGATTAAAAGTTTCCGAATGAGACCCTTAAAATGATACGAAAAGAGGATTTTTGATCACTGATGGCAGGATGCAAATACAAACACTAACACCTATAAAAAAAAAATTAGCATCCTGAGGAAAGACCGGATATGCCTTTTGTCCCATGTCCCCCTCCTTTTGATATTCTGTGTTTTCAACCTGAACCAATCACTAAACCAAAACACCAATGTGATGATGAAGAATTAATTTGTCTTTCACTTCTTTCCCCTAATGGTGAGTCGTCTGATCTTAGAAATCCACTATCTGCTTATCTTTATGTCTCGCCAGTCGATATTTTACTTGTTAATCAAATTGAACCCTTGGACAATCATGACGCTGATGATTTCCTTTTCTCTGAATTATATGGGAATGATTGTTTGAGTGACATGGATGAACCTTTGTTTCTGCAAGAAGATTTAGATTTGCAGGGATTCCAAAAGGAGTCTGATGCGATCATCAAAGATTTTCTTTCAAGCATAACTCCTATTGATCAAGAAGATGACATGATTATCATTGAAGATTTTAGTGGTAATATTGAAAATCTATTTGATCAACCTTAAATTTTTGAATCTCATGATCTAAATGATGACTTTTGTTTTGATAAGCAATTGACTGTGTTTTATCAAAATTCAAAGTTGATTCAGGTGAGTAGGACACTTCAGTGTACATTGATGGTTATGTCAGGTTCCTATTACCATGATGGTATTTGCGATTTCAGTCAATTCAAGATTCTTTTGCACCACTTTTTCATTAATGTCGTCATGTGGGATGTCGACTCTCTCCTTAGGTATTCTCATTTTCTTCACATAATTTTTTTTAACCCCCAAGGAGCAACATTTAAGTTGACTATTGAAATTCCACCATTACATCCTACCTCAAGAAAATCTTCAATCTGTGATGTGAAAATAGAGAAGGGTTTTAATGAATATTTTACATCATCAATAAAAGAATCTCACTCATACGACAACATGGATTGTGGTAAGCCTGTTAATGTTGCTTATGATGTGGATCTATCTTTGATTATTCTTTCTTGTCAAAGTTTCTCTAAAGGTTGTTTCCATGATCCTATTGCAGATTCCTTAAAAGAATCTTATCAGTCCGGACCCATGTCTTGTGGCTTGTACTTACATGCACTTCATCAAGTCTTATATGGCCATAGGCCTAGTGAGTAATGCTGTTGTGGAGCCTTTCATTTGAGAGAACGATCGAGTGTACTACACCGTTGTGATTGCACTTCCTGTTTCTTTGTGTCGGTGCATATGTTTGCATGGTTTTTCCTTTTCACCGCACTGTGTTTTATTTTGATTTCACATGATCACATCCTTCCACCCAAAGGTCGAGAGTAACTTCTATGGATAAATTGGAATTTACATTTCACATGACTCAACTATGTGCTTCTTAATTTAGGGTAGGATAGGTTGCATTTATTTAGATTCATTGCATTCCTATTTTGTGTTTCACCTTCCCTTTGTTTTTTAGTTTTATTGGTTCTTGAATAAAATAGGTTTTGAGCTTCAAGATAATGTGGCTAATCTTTTGAGAAATGAAAGTTGCGGTAACATGCAACCCTTGGCTTGTCTATTACCCTTTTCCTTGATTTGGTTTACATCTTTAAAGTAGATGATTTTCTGAAGGAAAATACGATCCTTTACGTGCGAATGGTGCCCATATTTGTTTAGGATTCTCATTCTTACACTCAGTCCTATTTATGAATAGTGTGTTCTTTCTTATTTACTTGAGTAGATTAAAACCTGTCTCTGAAGGAGCAACCTCTTATGCTCTCAATAATTCAGGATCCATTTTTCACTTGTTGAAAAATAATAAGTGCCTATGCCCATTCCTATTGAAAAGCAAATAAAAATAAAAGGGTGAAAGAAGAGAAAGGCTTCCTGCACAGAGAGGTGAAGCAAGCGACTTCATCGGGTACTATCCAGGTTCATTGGAAACAAAGAAATGTTTGTGTTGCTGAAGCAACTCCGTCGGGGTACTGCCCAGGCCTATTGGCAGTAGATCAATGCCAGAGATGTAAAACTCATACTCTGATTGTTTTAACTACCTATACTATATTACTCTTACTCACATTGACAGGATAATGATATGGCTTGTTTTATGTTGTGTTATGCCGAGTAATGGAACTGGGAAAACTAAATTTTTGACTAGGTAAGAGTGGAGAGCTAAGGTAACTCACTAATTGAATCAACACTTCTTGGAGAATTGAGACTTTGCACCTAAATGAAACCATTTCAGAGAAGTTGGGGTTCTCCCAGTACGTCGCCAAGTATTCTAGTTGCGACAACGACCCTCCAAATTTTTTTCCTAAGTCAATTTTGGAGCCTATATGAACCGTTAATTCAAGCCCCCTCGTGTTGCTATGTTGTTTTATTTATTATTTTTGTTATTTCTCCTACTATTGCATCCTCCTAAGTCAATGTTTCATAAGTATTGTCACCTAACCCTTAGCAGTGCTTAGGTTATCTAGTCTATGGTTAGGTGATCACATGACTTGTCTTGACTTAGAAACTACCCTTTACGCCATGCACACACTAAAAAAAACACACAAAAGCATAAAAAGCAAGAAAAACACTCTTTAAGGAAAAAGTGCACTTCAATTAGATGAAGACATGCGCTTGTGTTGAGCACACGCCTTCAGGTTGAAGAAGTGTGCCCTCCTTGAGTGCGCTCCTTCATGCTGAGAAAGTGTGCTGACCAACTCCCATATGATTTCTGTAGGCTACAACCCACAAGAGGCTCGTACCTCAGCCAACTCTAATTGGATATTTATCAAGATTCAACTTGAAAGGAGACAACCATCCCCTTATACAAACACGAAATAACAATGTGTTGGTTTACCTGGTCATAAATTTTTCATATCTCCATCTTCATTTTTGCATCTTCTTCACTTCAAATTTGCTTCACATAAGCTTCATAAGTGCCAGGTAACTAATGCATAATAGTTCAATCAACTCTCTCACATTCATCCATTCTCTAACTTCTTTTTTCTTCCAAAATCACATATTTTATAGAAATTGTTTGTTGGTTGTTTGTATCCCACATAGGAATATGAAGTGAATAGGCTTGACTCTTTGCCTTCCACTCATTCATTTCCAAACTCTTTAGATCTTGAATATTGGAACACAAAAATAAATAATCCACCCAATATTAATTTCAACCACATGTAATGATTAAATGCATCAAACTAATATCAACATCAACATCAAACAACGATATCTATCATTAATTCATCACTACAATATTGCAACATTTTTTCCTTTTCCTTGGAGTCTTTCCTTTGCATCACAACAATTAAGCTTAATCAACAATTTCATATCACAAATTCTTCATTAAACAATCACTGCAACCTTATCCAAGCATCAAGCCATCAACATGCCATCAAGGTATTTGTTGCTCCTTTGTCCCTTGTTGTTCCTGTGCTGCTTCTTTTCCATCAATGACAATATTTCCAATACTTTGGGATCAATGTGTGAAGAAAGAAAGAAGAGATCATGAAATATACAACTATAGTCGCATATGAAAAGGAAATCAACATCCTATGACTAGAAGAATTGGCTATGATATCTCCATAAAGAAGGCATGAAGACCCTGATAAGGTCTTTAAAGAAAGGACACCCTTTAGATATGAAGTCTTGGATATGTGTTTATGAATGTGCGGGATGTTGATGTTGCAAGAAAAAAAGATGTCATGATGAAATTCCATGACAAAAGGTAACTGTGATTTTATGTTCTTTTTTAATTTTTTAAATACATCTGGATGGGTTGATACAGGGCTACCAAAATAAAGTTGTATATTTCACCTACACCTAGCACTCATGTGGTTGGATGAAATATGCTAACTTGGAAGAGGTAGTGGTATGAAGAAAATCTAGATGTGGCCAAGAAGATCACTTTCCGATGAAGAAAGGGAGGACATGACTGATATGGTTCACAAAGGAAAGTGATGAATGGCCAATGGCATATGAATTATGAAGGCTCCATAATGAAAAGGATGAACTTCATGACATCGAAAGAAGGAGCCCCACAAGTAGTTGATAGTACCATGATCTCCACCAAAGAGCAGAAATATGTTGAAAGCAAGTTCCTAATCAAGAGGGAAATTCAACAAGTCCCTAAATAAGAGGGATCTTGGGTACATTCCTTTTATAGTAATGGGTACATTCCTTCATATGAATGGGTACATATTCCCTAGTTAATAGGGAGAGATATACACATCATTCTTGTCTTCATATTGTGAATAAAGAATGGAAGATTGTGTAAGCATCTGGCATCTGACACTCCTTGAGGATGAGGTAGGGTATCCAAGATAAGAGTTGTCGAAGAGGACTGATATTATTTGATGACTGGGAATCCAAGATAAGAATAGTCCTGGAAGGACATACCCTATGAACACTTGGGTGGGGTATGTGCCTTGAGAGACAATGAGATGGTGTATATCAGTCATTGGTCTCGCCAACATTGTGTTATGGTCTTATGGAGAGATAGAGTTGTTAAAAGAGGCCTTGCTATGTGACAATGTTGGTTCATATGATAGATGACTTACTAGCCTGACTCTTCTTATGAGAATTCTTCAGATTGAGAATGTTGGTTCATATGATAGATGACTTACTAGCCTGACTCTTCTTATGAGAATTCTTCAGATTGAGAATGTCCAAGTACATTGTGTGGATTATGAATACCTACCTAGTTAAAAGGGAGTGTTAAAAAATCTCACATATTTAATCATGACTTTATGTATTTGATGTAATGAGAAAAATAATTTTTAATTGTTATTCTTGAGGCATGGGTTTCATTCTCAAGGATTTTTTTTTTTATAGGTCAAATCTTCTAGGGCTTATCATTGAGTCTACAAGTCAAGAAAGTCATTCTCATGTATGAAAGACCCTTCTTGGGCATGTTACATATTGTAAAGAAAAATTTATTTGATTCACAAGACCCTTCAAGACCTCATCATAATATAAATATCAAGTCATCCTACACACATGGACAATTCAACCTAAAATGAGCAATTCAATCTAGTAAGAAGACCTATATAAAGGAGACTTCGACCTCACTTGGAACACACTTACTCAAGCATCAAGAAGTTCAATCACAAGAGATAGAAAGATATGAAGAAGAGAGGGAAGAAGGAAGAATGAAGAGGATTAAATATTTGGATTGTTTTTGGGCTACTTCCCTCCACACGTGCGAAGGAACTAGGTCAACTATTACAACAAAAAAGACCAAATTGCAAAGCTCGAGTTAGGGCATCAAGAAGTGTATTTTGCAAGATGAATTATCTAGGAGAGAGAATCAACTCAAGCAAATAAGAAAGAAGTAATAATATATCATAATCTTCTCTCGTGCAAGATCTAGGGTTTTTGTAGAAGAATCTGCTAGGAGGTTGAAATTGCAGAAGAATCTGCTAGGGAGGTCAAAGTTGTAGACTAATCTGTTGGGGGGTCGAAGTTGCAGAAGAATTTTGCTGGAAGTCAAAATTGCAAAATTTCTTGAGGACAAAGTTGTTGGAAATGTTTAAATTTGTCTTGGAGGGTCGTGTTCAAGGGTCATAATTACTGTAATTCATCAATTGAAGTTCTATAAGAAGAGAAGAATTCTTGTGGGTTTTCCTCTCAAGTGGAAAGGTTTTGGCCCTGGATGATTGCCTATATCTTGTGTCTTGTTGTCTCATTTTTATTTATGGTTTGGTAGTTGTTTGATGATAAGAACACAATAAAAAAACAAATCAAATAATAATGTAATCAAGATAAGTAAAAAGACATCACAAGTAGTTATCAAGAGAAGAGAAATCACCTACTCTAGTTGCACTAGATTTCTCAACAAGATAGAGGTAGAACATACTGTAACAATAAAATGAGTCGTTATTTGTTTAATCCAAAGTAGACAAAAAAATATATATGAAGATGTATAAAAATATAGAAATATATATAACCAAATAATTACCTTAATGAGGTATTCCAATCATGTGCTTTTACCCCACCAAATTCACCTTTATTTATTAAGATATTATTTATGTTTGAAGAAAAACCCATGGGAAATTTAATTCTTCGAATGAACTCTTTTACATCATTGCTTTTCTTCTTTGTTAATAACCATGGAAGATTATTTCGGTCTCCATCACTATTTGATTGGATCCCACTTTTCATTGCATGATTGGCTTCCTGAATGTCACCACAACTTTTGATTTTTTTTCTTTATCCTTCATACCATCTATGGTTTTCCATAACGTTTCTATCACATTCTTCCCAATATGCATTGTATCAAACAAGTGAACTATTCTTAAGTCCTCATAGTAGGGTAACCTCATGAATTGAGTGGGATAACTTTTCATTCCTTGTGGAAGCCCATTATTAATACCTTCACAATATTCATGAAACATAGAAGAAATCACAACAATAATTATCAAATACAGTAAAATAAATTATATAAAAAAAATCAAAATATTACATATATGATACATCAAAAAAATTATGTACCATGATGATTTTTGTTATATTCCAACTTCCATAGGTGAGGTGTCATTCTTTGTGGTTTTAATCCAATCTCTTCTTTCCCATTGAAAATATGTTTTCTAGTAGTACGATACCTATGGTTCTTAGAGAGGAAGTGCCTATACTCATCAAACACCTCCTTTCCTAAACTTTTTGAATGACAAGATTTCATCTTAGGACCACAAACTGGACATGAAAATTTACCCTTTGTTTGAAGACCTACAAGAGATGGATTAATGTCAATTATACGAAGGGATTATTTAAAAAACATGCATGATATCTTCAAATAATAATTTAATATTAAATTGCAATATTGGAAAGTTACATACGACAAAATGTGTTAGTATTGGGGCATCATGAATTTTCCATACAAGTATTCCATGGAATTGAAATTCCCTCTGCCTTTTTGGTTTACAAACATCATATATAATGATGCCAGCTCGTAACTTCAGTAACTTGTCGAGAAGAGGCTCTATATATACATTGATATCTTAAAATTGGTACTTACCTAATTATTTGAAATTACACATAATTACTACCATGATATGTATATTTAAGTAAATAAATAAATGAACGATATTATGTAATAAACAAGACAAATGAAAATGTCACTTTCGAAAAATTAATGTTAACAAATACCTGGAAAAATCATTGTCAATATTATGTGCTCCTTCTTTATTGACATCCAAGGAGGAAGGTTATTTTTATAACAAAAATTGGCCACACTGAGTAAATAGACCTGAGCTCTCCAAATGGATTAACATCGTCAGCCTCCAAGAAAGCCTAACATTACAAGGTTCATCTTTAAAATGTGGCCATTCTTCCTCAATTTCCCTATATTCATAACCATTTGCAGTCATTTGAAGAACAACATATCCACTTCTTTTACGTGCATGGTAATCCATAAAATGTGTTATGCTTTCTCACCTGAAAAATCGCTCCAAACGTGGAATTATGCGAATATGACGAAGAACCTTTTGAGGCACCCTTTTCGTTCTTTGTTTGGTTCGATATCTACTGTTCTAACATTGTGGGCAATTTTTTTGTGATGCATTCCCATAATATATAATATGATCATTAGGACATGCATTTATAGCTTGATACTCCATTCCAATTTCTTTCATAATGGCATATAAATATGTTTATGTGCAAGGTAAAATATTTGACGATGGTAATAGAATTTCACCTAACAATCTACAACATAAAAACTCACTAGTTAGTGTAAAAATATTAATTGTAAATATTTCATTCTTATTTGACATACCTAAGGATCTATGTCATACAATTGTTTGACAAACCATTCAAAACCTTCAAGATCACCAACAATAATGTAGCAGAGAGAATATTTCTCTTGAGCATTCATAAAATGGTGTAGTTTCCTTTTCTAGCAGAGGTTCATCAAGAATATCATCATTGTCCTTATCTTGATCATTGATTGGTTGAGCGAACAAGTCTTCAATCAATTCATTTGTCCCATCATATTGAACTATGTTATTATAGTCACATTCTTCCATATAATCATTAACTTGATCTTCAATATTTGATCCATGTTCATCAACTTGCACAACATCATTTCTGCTACTACTTGGGGCATTCAAAAACCAGCTAGGGGGGCAAATTGAATTTATAGTTACAAACAATCATGCAAAATTAGTTTGCATAACAAATATTATAACAATATTAAATTTTACAAATATGATTAATATAAACACAATAAACAATGAATATATAGCTTATCAAGGGATGATATTCCTTCGCCCCCCCTTCAATGCACCCATATTTCCTGCAATGTCTTTTAGTTGTTTCTTTTAAAACTCTTACATGATGTAATCCCATACATTTAACGCAAAGGCAATAACATATCCCACCATCACCTTTGTTTTTTCCCCTACTAATGTTTGTTGACATTATTCCCTAATAAAAACTTATGTGATGATTATGTTATAAAATTGAGTGTTGTGCTAGATCTATTATATTTTCTAATGCATTTGATATATATATAAATAAATTTGTTTTTCGCTTGAAAATAAGACTTTATAAACTTTTAAAATTGTTGTAGTTATAGTGAAAATGTCACAATGTATCCTAAAAGAAACATATTTATAAATTTACATAATGTTGGAATTTTGACAATAGTTGACCAAGTCAAAGTTGACTAGTCAAAAAGTGACCCATCGTTCCATTAATAACTCAACGGATAGAAGTGACTGGTCAAAAAGGGGATTTTCGTGAGTATTGTGACAATTTTTGGATACCATCATCCTTACGATGATATGGAGAATACCATCATAATTACAACAATGTGGACATATGTTGTCGGTATACTAATGAACACGAACTAATTTAAAAAAAGAAAAAAAAATTGACATTATTTCTTATAATTTTTTATGGTACAATCAATTTTAGTTGTACCGTTGTACTATTTCATCAAAATTTATTACTATATGTAGTAGTGCCACTGCTCCTCTGTCTCCTATGACCTCTTGTTATATCCTTCACTAAACTTTAATCAACCGCAGGTACTGATGCAGGCCTCTCTCCTCTGTCACTTCCTCCTCGAAACCTTCTACCATTCCACAAACCACTAGCTTCAAACTCCATCTCTTTCCACACACTATTCAGTTGAACTTCCTTGGCATACCCTTTCTACAATCTTGATCAAGGATCTTCTGCACCTCCTTCTTCCTTTACTTTTTGCTACTCCTACATGTCAGTCTTGTTCCCTTGGACCACTCCCTAGCCATCCCCTAGATCACCCTCATCGCACGAGGGGTTTAGTTGCTCATAGTTTTAGATTCCATCTTCAACACACCTTTGTCACACAATAACATTTTCACAAAAGTCGGCAATGCTCAAATAAATTGTCCTCAAGGGCCTCCCAATAAATTTCATTATGAAACAATATATAAGATAATAGATTCAATGGAAAACTATATAATGTATCCTCCAATCACACTTTCAAAGCAGAAATCAACAACCCAGGTAATTCACTCAAGAGTCCAACTTCTGGGTTCAACCACTTTCCAATATATATTTTGGTCGTTGAACTTTTGAATCCACTCTACAAGCAACTTTGGAAATTCAATAAATAAAATTTTATAGACTTCAAAAAATATGTATCGTTGCAACCATCTATCGAGGCTAATTGACTGATTAACACTTTCACCAACAACAAACTCATCTAGCTTAGTTTCAAACCACTTACCAATTTCTTTCTTTGTAGGGTTCCACATCCCCTTCAATCACCAACCTCGGTCCTATCAAAAAAACCATGTGTTGGCACTATTTTGGTTTCCAACTTGAGTTATTGCGCATGACACAAGCAACAAAATCCCTACTAGGTACCAACCCTTGTGGCAATGCCTGTGGAATAGGTGAGGTATCACCCAAGGCACCTATGGGATGGGGCTGCGAGAACCGATTTTCTGCATTTCGAAGGGGAATGGGAATCAGATCTTTCTCATCGCTCTACCACGCATAAGCTCCAATTTTCATAAAATATTTGTTTACAGATATTTAGGGAAAATGTGAAACATTACCAATAACAAAAATTAAAAATAAAGGGGTGTACCAATTACTCTTAGAAGGACATCTTATCCAACATTCAACAATTATTATCACAAATAAATTCTACTCATTAAGGAAATCATCATGCAAACATAGAACACCAGATATCTAGAAATCCAACCATCAATTTTATAACCAAAAGAATGCCAAATGCAATGCAAATTCCCTTACCAAAGTTTTCCCTTCGGTTCACCAGCCTAACTCAGCATTACATATTTACAAACTCATCCTAATACCCAAATGATTAGCTATCCAATCGACCAACCCAACCAACCAACCACAATCTCGTTGGCTTCTACTGATTTATACACAATGACACGCACAAGATTACCATAGGCAATATCCAGGTAAAACCATTACTATGGGAAGATAAATTGTTGTTACTAAAACTAGAATAACCCAAAACGCGAGCATTTGATATTTTCAAATTTGGCAATTTCCCACCTAGCCATTCCATCGCTTTTGTGTCATTGTTGAATGCAAAACTCTCCACTTCATTGTTGTGTCATTGTGCATTAATGGTGTGTCTCATCTTCAAAAAGGAACCATCTTTGAAATAAACCCATTGATGCACAAATGAACAAGGTGCACCTTGAAAATAATGGTGTTTGTTGTCTAACATAGCATATTGATGTGTTTCATGACTACATTAGCATCAGGTCCTCATATAATTTTGAATATTGTGGAAATGGTGGTGCTTGTTTTCAAATATAACACCTCGTAACTAGTGCACAATATTTATTGAGGAAAACATGCATTGCAAGCTTTTGGCTATAGATATACAAATTTTTGAAATTTATATTTAAAAAATTAGTATAGTGATGCATCCCATGACTAAATTAGCACCAATGTGCTAGATCACATGGAACATCAAGAAAAATGTGGTGCTTGTTTTTTGATAGAGTGCACCAAATATGGTGTGCATTAACTAATGAAGGCACATGAATTACTTTGCTACATTATTTTTCAAAACAAATTAATTTTAGTTTTTTATGAATATAAAAATATTATATGTGTGTTTAATAATTTCAATTTCTTTTGTCTATATGTGTGTGCGCGCGCGCTTAAACAGAATTGTATGTAAATAAAAGATAACAATGATGAATGTAGGAGCACCAAAAACAACGACACATACAATTTTGTACATAAGTCAGAGGCTAGAGAGAGGGAGAGCATCCCTTGTTGTATTACACTAAAAATCATGCCTTTTCGAGGAATGCCAACCTCAATTTTTATGACGGGGTTATATCCCTCAAGGGGAAATCATCATTCTCACAATAATTGATCCATTGTTGGGATCATGTCAAGAATACATTCACGGTTGGTCATAATATGTGATATTAGATCATGGAGGAGGATATTTATTTTGTCACAAATTTGTGTATTGATCCTAGGAAATGTCTTGGTAGACAATTAGAGAAATTTCTTGATCAAAGTCCCAATTAGACATGTACTCATTTGGGATAGCGATTCTCACCAGCATGTGGGTACAATTGCCACTAAAGAGATTTCTCCTTGAGAGGAGATTGCATTGAAGTTTATCTAAATCCTAAATGTTGTTCTAATCTATTTGTAGAAAATAAATTGGCTATTTTATTTTATTTTTATTTATTCTAAATTCTAACTATCCCAAGAACATATTGAGTAAAGTATGAAGTTGTTGATGGTACTGGATATTGGCAACATACAGGGGGTCTCCCCGATGTGAAGTCCCAATTAGACCTCACACTATTTGGAGTATGAGCCACCATAACTTAAGGTTTGCCTTCGTTTCAACGGATAACTTAAGAGATTATGTACATGTCTATTGAAAAAAACTATTGAACAAGCGAGTAAGTTTACATTGTGAAACACCGATTGTAATGTGTAAAAGGATAGTGAGTCTCTAGAAGGAAGTGATAGTACTAACCTAAGAGAGACACATGAGAGCATGAAAATATTTTCTAACAAAATATTTCACATAACGATTGTTAAAGAGAATACAACACACATTCAAAAAGATGAGTACCAAATCCACTGAAATAGTTCAATTTATTCAGTACATATGAACTCAACATATATCGTAAAAATCCCAAGAATAGTCCTAAAACATTTGTAATACATGCATGAAAATGTGTTGGCTCATTGAGCTTCAATTAGGTGAAAGATCCAAGTACACAGTTACAATGATGAGGTGCTAGATCTAGTAGTGGAACATTAAGTCACTTTTTGCTTCTCCAGAGAATAGTTTTCTCTCCTAAGCCAATTAGAGAATCCAAGACTACTCTCCAAACCTTAAGCCTCCAAAAATACCTTTGCTTGAGTTATGAGGTTGCTTTTATAACAAGAGGAAAGACCTTTCATCTCCCCTTGACTCTTGGTTTTCCCTCATGACTCTTAGACTTATAATGTGTCCAGTTGGACTTTTAAATAGCTCTTGAACTTATAAATTATCTTTGGACTTCTCTATGTGACTTTTGAACTTCTATACAACTGTTTTGTCCATATATGACTATGAGACTCTTCAAATTCCACATATGACTTTTGGACTTCCATACATTACATTTGGTCCTTTTCTTGAGAAAACATCATTACATTCCACATGATGATGTGGCATGACACATGGACACACATTGGCCATGATTATGACACTTGTACAAGTTACAGTTGGAAAATGCTGACATGGATTTCATGATGAGGGAACAATGACAAGTTGTCTTCCTTATTGCTTCATCTTTTATTCTTGATGGTAGATCTGACTATGCTTTATCTTCATGAAATATCCACTTTTTTTGTTTATCTTCACCCTCTAAAAGGTCTTGGATGAGATTTTGAATCCTCTGAGTCATCATGCAATGTCTTCTTTCTATTATGATCCATGATCTGCTTCATGTCTCCATGATAACTCTCTTTTGTTTTTCTTCTCCTTGGGTGTTTCTTTATGCTTTCTCCTTGATATCTACTTTGAGAATCACTTTTTCATGCTAGGAAGGTACTTTTTCCAATGAAATGGATTCATGACAAAGCGAAATTAGTCTTAAAAACATCTATTCTATCACTACCTAGCTCATGCGACGATTAGCTCGTAATATTCCTATGAGAGGGTTAAAACAAGGAGTCTTGATAGGGAGGGCACAGTCAAACTCATAAGTTGCTTATGAAGGCTCCATTGTTCATTTTTATTGTGCTAAAAGTAGTGAAAGGTCAAGGCTCACAAGAGGCCTTCAAGGTGCACTTGTTCGCTCAAGCAAGAGAATGAGAGAGAGAACTCAAGGGCGCAGGACACAGGTCCGAAGCATGAAGGCGAATCATTTTTTGGTTCAAGGTGCACTTGTGCACTCAAGGGACAAAGGAGGGCACAGGGGCACACATCAAAGGAACAAGGGATCATGCTTTGAGCCTTCCCAGTGCACTTTTGTTCTCAAGAGGAATCAGGAGGGCACATTTCTTTGAGTCAAAGGAGTGCACTCAAATGAAGGCTTCAATCTTCATGACTCTGCCATGCATCATAAGGGAAGAGGGAAGGATGATGGGTTTGTGATTTAAGAGTAAACCATGCACTGTAAAGGAAGGATGAAATCTTCATGCTTCATGAGTGTGTCATGCACCCTAAGGCTTCGTGCTTCGTGACTACGTTGTACGCTTTTTAAGAGACAAAGGATCCTTGCTTTTCCGAAGTGTGCTTTATTTTTTTGAAGTGTGCTTTGTTCTTTTGAAGTGCACTTTGTTGTTCCAAAGTGTGCTTCATTGTTTCAAATTGAACTTCATTTTTCTAAAGTGTGTTTCGTTGTTCTAAAGTGCACTTTGTTGTTTTGAAGTGCGCTCATTCTTAGGAGGGAGCAATTTTCTCCAACAGTGGATGTTTGTTCATATGGAATGCGCTTTTCACTGAGGGAGGCAACAAAAGGCTAGGTCACTTATCCTAGGAAGTAATAATGCACTATGAGAGGGAGGGGACCTTATAAAAGACTTAGTGCATAATTATGGGTGGAAATACACATTAACGAGGCTCATGAATAAGTTGCACTCATCACCTAGTAAGAGGGCTAATACATTTAAAATTTTCATTGAGTAGGAGGAAAACATGAACTTGACACTTGAAAAATGCAAAAGAACTTGAAAACGACACATGCCAGAGTGAAGATAACATGAAAATGCCACTTATTAAAGTGAAAGAAAGTCAAAATGACAACCACGAATGTTAAAGTGACACTTGTGGAAGTGAAAGTGTGTAAAAGACGATAGTTGAGAAAACTCACCAAAGTAGAAGAACAAATTCAACCAAGGTGAGGGAGACTATCAATGAAAGTGCATAATGAATGTCGACGTATTGTACTGCAAAACAACACCCCCATTTATAAAGAACAATAGCTAAGGTTAGAGTTATAAATGGGGACCCTTTTAAATTTTTAGGCTTCGGACAATAATACCTAACTCTAAGAAAATACTTAGCAAAACCTTGAAAATTGAACTAAGGATGAAATCCACATCGCAAATCGCAAATCACAAATCGCACTTTTCCACATGAATATTTTAAAATAACTTCAAAAAATTGTGGTATGTGATTAGGTCTCCTGCTGCGATAACATCACCTTGTCATTTCGCACTTCACAGAGTTCACAAGAAACTTAACCATGCCATTAGAATGATCGTTAGCGATTTGCCAAATGCGATATTGCGATATCCACAATCACATTTCGCTTGATGCATCTGGTAGCACTATACTGTATCCATTTAAAGATTGTGATGCGTGATTAAGAGCGTAAGACGTGTGAAATAATTACGTTTTAAATACCAAAACAAACAAGTTGACAGGTTAATAAATATTTAGCGGCTCGAGGAAGGATAATCATTTTCCAGGTTAGGGTTAGTTATAATCGAGTATCTCATTAAACCTTTCTCACCATCCAAAGTCATTTCGGAGAAGATTCCAGTCTTAATTACCTGATATCATCTGCGCTGATATATCTTGTCTATTTCAGGCAAGCGACAAAAGACATGTCATTAAGAAAGGTGATGCAAAAACAGAGCAAACAGACCATTGTTGAATCTGAGTTTACAGAGTTGGCTCCTATCTTCACTGATATAGTTTGTGATGTTTCCAGAGGAGAAACAACTTGGGAAGTGATTTACAATAGGCTGGAGGACGAGCGTCCTAAAATCACTGTTACGAGAGCAACAACTGACTCAACAAGGCCTTCAAGACTTCAATGCAGAGATGATTCCTATTCTTTCCTTCATAGGATAGGAGCAAGAGATAAAATCCTCCCATACACAGATATGATCAGGTGGGTGATTGAAAAACTTATCATTGAAGATGGACAATTCAAGAATGGAGCTCATAGTGTCGTTCAAAGCAGAGGACTTGAAGAAAATGTACCACATACCTGACTCGCAGGATATCTATGATAGCACATTTGTGGCTAACTTTGCAAAGAAGAAGCAGACCACTTCAAGCTAATCCAGGGTTGAAGAGTGTTGGACAACAAATTCAAATATGGAAAATCGGGTATGTATGCTATAGCCTCTTTGGCAAACCTCTACTACTATGCAACAACCATGTTATGTAGATTGTATGGGCTACCCAATAATACTAAGTTTTCAATAGAATGGATTCCTCTGATTTATGCCTGTGTGAATTCCCATATCATGAATTGGCCTTCCATCCTATCTGACAACCTAACCACCACCATTACCGAATATCGACAGAAGAAAGCTTCCCCTTCAGATAACCTCCCTCCCTTCTATTTTAATGCCTACATTATGAATGCTATCTATTTTTGCACGACATTTCCAACCATGGGTTGGAAATGGACCTGATAGGATCCCTACCCAATCCATCTCAGTCATAAACAAATATGGGAATCACATTACATACGTCACTTCTATAAGATATTTCATGCTGTTGTGTTTCCCCTACATCAAACAAATTTCAATAAGAAATCCCCTAGGTTTTCCCAAGAAGCCACAACAGACCTGCTTACTGTTGGCAAATATTTCATTGAAGAATAGTTCACCTACATTAGGGTTTTTGGTAGCACAACCGATCCACACGTCCTTCCTTTATATGTTTCTGACATATTATTAGCAAGAGAGATTACCTATTAGATTATGGGAAGGGGCCTGACTAAAGTTCTCAAAGACGACAAGAAGTCATTATTGCCCACTTTCCCTGTCAAATGCGGTTCTTTTTCTTTAGCCAATTTTGTTCATGCTACTAAGGAATCAACACATATGGAAACCCTTAGGCTTCATACATTGCCTAAAAGGAAATTTGATCCAAATAAAGTGGCATATAATGTCACTACTAGAGTAAAGATCAAGCCATACAACCATGAAGATAATTATTTTGAAGATTTGTTACAGTCGGCCGTATCCTTCGAACAAGCGTTCGAATGGGCAAAGGAAAATCTGAAACCTGAATATTTTCAAAGATTTCAGGAATTCAAAAATGAGAGGCTCTAGGTGATCCCAATGCATCTATTAAAGTCCGCGGATAAGTCTACACCAAGTGCCATTGTTGATAGTGGAGGTCCTAGCTCTCAAGTATACTCTCACGTAAACACCGAGAAGACACCAGACACAGGGAAACCCCAAGACGCAAACAACACAGCTGAGTCCAACAGGAAGTCATCTGAGAAACAAGTGATAAGTGCCTTGACTACAGAGATCAATTCAGAGGCCAAAGGTAGTAGTTTGGAGCAGGAGTGGGATCAGTTTAATTAGAAATTGCAAGGCACTCCCAAAGCCTCAAATACCCAAGAAACAGAGGAATGTAAAACTCCTCTACATGTTCATAAGGGTACAGAACCCAAGTCTATCTGTGAACAGTCCACGCCTATAGAGGAACAAGCAAAAACATCCCAGCATACTAAAATTATCCCTGCTTTGCCCACATCAGAAATTGTTCTAAAAGTAACTGAGATACCTCCACTTGATGTGTTCTATAGCCCTCTCCACAAGGCTATAGTTAGAAGGCAGAGAAAAAGGATAAGGGTAGATACACCCGAATTCCCACTTGGAAATGAGCCGACGAACGTTGTTTGGAAGGACATTCCTTTCAATCCGACCGAGAACATGACTAGACCATCATAGTTCACAGGAACATACGCATTGACCACTATGGACAAGGCTACTAAGGTCTCTACTTTACTAAGGGAAAAATAGGAGAGGATTGCATAGCTCGAACAAAAACTTGAGACAGAGAAAGCAAGCACAAACAAGCAGGTGGCTGAGCAGCTCGCACAATTGCAGCAAGACATGGAGGTCTTGAAAATAAGCCATGAAGCCAATATATCGGCCAAAAACATGCAACTCCAAGAAATGCAACAATCCATGGAAAGATACAAGGATGTTCCCACTACTTAAGAGTTTATTAAAGAGGCCATGGAATTAAATTCCCTTCTGGTGAAACAACAGGAGTATTTCTGCCAGAAGATGTCACACATTACTCCCTATCTGACTACTAGTGACCAGCTGACAGATAAGGCAATCGACCAGAGAACGAAGTTTAATGATTTAAACGCTAGAATATTTGAGTTCATCAAATGGCAGGAAACAGAAGATGGAAGGAAGGCCAATCTACTTGAGATTGAGGAAACTCATAAAGACATTCTCTTCATAGAATGGGATGCAAGAATAAAACAGGCCGAGCTAGTAGTCGCAAGGGCAACCAAAGTATCAAAGAATATCATTAAGGCAGTGAATCACATCCTATTCGCCACCAATCTCTTTAATAAAGGAAATACAAAAGAAATGCTCGAATTAAATGTTCTGTATAAAGGCTGACAAGAAAAGGCAGGGAATCAAAGAGAGGCAATTACAAAACTGACCACGACCAACTGAGAGTCGTATTGGCAGTATCTTGTTAAGCCACATAGCCAGATTATGACTCGCAACTGTTCCCTTCATACGACTCAACGGATGCTGCCACTGCGCACCGATGCGATCTTCACAGGACAACTTAGGACACATTTCGGGGCACCTCCTCAAATTCAACCGATGACTTATATTTGCGATTTAAAGCACAAGCTAGCAGACAACAAGTCATCCTCTTAGTTCTGTTTATTTAGCCTCTATTTATTTTTTGAGTTAGTTACCTAGTTAGGGGGAAGGTTGTTTGAAACCTCCTCAAATTTTGTATAATCTATTTTTGCACATTAGTTAGAATAATATTTATACCCTTCTCATGGATTTAGAGAAGGGTCCAGAATTTTATCAAAAACATTTGCAAAGAATGCACTATTATAAGTTTGTCAATGCTTTGGTGAAATTATGGAACATGATTGTTTCTTTTAGATATGAGACTACTTTCCTTTGTTGATGCACTTTTGTATTCTTGGGAGACAATTTGATTTGAAGAAAGAAGTTGGTCTATGTCATTTGTCAAATGAGTAGGACTTCACACAAATGGTACTATTATCTTGTATTATTGATTCTGTTTACATTTAGTTAATGGAAAAACTTTACTTTCATGAATTATGTGTGAGATTTATTGTTTCTGTTAAGTGTTAATTGCACTTTTGTATGATGCCTAGTTGAAATTGTGATTTTCATATATAACTCATCATATATGCGATATATTTTATAAATTCCTTTGACTAACTATTTAGTCAAAGGAATTATCTTTTATGTCATCATCTGTGTTTAGTTGTGTTCAATGTTTATTATCATATGTTAAACATATATCTTTGTAGATCGCATAATACCAGGGTTTATATTAGAATAAGTTAGAGAATTTTCATCATGGAATAGGTCACTTAGATTATCATTATTCTATTGAAAACACTCATGAACTACCCACTCTCATCTTAAAACCCACACTGGGAAACTGGTCCCATTATCCCCAGTCAAAGCCACCACTTTAAACGGAAAAGGAGCTGTCTTAAGGTCCAGACCGGGTGGTTATCCCCCATGTTTCGGCAACAAAATTCTGAGGGCGCAACATTTGGCGCTAGAAGGAGGGCCTTCAATTGTCAATGGAATATAAACCTAAAGATCATTCGAAAAGCATTCATAAGAGTCAAAACCCCTCCATCGTTTCTACACCTTCTGAAACTCGTTCAGAATCTCCTGATCGGAAGTTTGATGTTGTAGAAACATCTCCCTCATCTCTTGAAGTAGTAAGGCAACCACCCTCTCCAGATTACACTCCCGAGTCTCCCAAAGTTCATTCTTTGATACAAAAATTGGAACAGATATCCATTTCTGCTGAGAAACTAGAGAGACCCAAAGTGTCTAAAGAAAGTGTTACCTCCTTATTACAACAAACTGGTGCATTGAATAGATTGTAAAGTGAAAAACTTGGGGTCACCCCTGTTGAGTTCCCCATCCCTCCATGACATAGGAAAGTTACTTCATCAAGATATGAATCAGATACCAGCGTGATCACATCACCTTCCCATCCATTCACTTCCCCATCCACTTCTACTCAATCCACGACTTCTCACTTATCCACTTCTCCAATTTGTAATACAATTAGCAGTACTAACCCAGTAGTAAGTTCTTCACCATCTATACCTACTTCTGGACCTACCTTCCCATCATCTCAGTTCCCAACTCAAGTTATGGCCAATCAATCTTGGACAAATCCCGATGCTGTCCTAGTTGCAAATCCAAATGCACTCCCAACAAACCCAGAAAAATGGCTGTCTAAGTATAATCCTGAAGATGCTCTCCCGGCCGAAGAACATCTAAATAATTTTATGTTAGCCATGAATCTCAATGGGGTTTCACATGAAGATGTTGTAATCAGACTGTTTCCTTATACTTTCCAAGTATCTGCTGGGTCTTGGTATTTTTCCCTTCCAGCGGGTTCAATTAGAGACTAGGATACTTTTCAAAAAGTATTTCTTGTAAAATTTGGTGATGATAGGACCATAACATCCTTGATCAATGATCTTTCTAATTTGAAAGCTAATCCAGATGAAAAGATCAAAGATTTCAACTCCAGATTTAACAAATTGCTAAATAAAATCCTAGCTGCCTCTAAACCTGCTGTAGATGTACAAATATAATGGTATATATCATCTCTTCCTTCTAATATTGTGATTTTTGTAGATAGAGCCAATAAGGCTACCCTTGTAGAAAACATGAAAGAAGCCCTATCTGTAGAAAGAAGAATCATAGCTTTGGAAAAGAGATCACAAACAGACAAAAGGAAGTCAAAGAAAGTAATATTTAAGGATGACTCTAAGAAGAAAGCTTCAAAGGACCCTTTCGATCTCGAAGGCCTTCAGAAAGTGTTAAAAACAATGTCTAATGAAATGGTCGAAATTAAAAAATAGGTCGTAGAATCCTCTGCTCCCAAGAAACCTTTTCGATCATTCAAAAAGAACCCTTCTTCTGCATCACAACCCCCAAACACCATTTCAAATGCTGAATCTGACCAAGAAGCAGAAGAAGATTCACCAAACGAAGAAGCTGAAATGGAATAAGAAATTGAACTAAATGGGATGTGGGATTTCATCCTCCCAACTGAAGAAGAGGCACAAGCAATGCCAGTGACTACAAGAAGTAAAAACTCTCCTGACATGTCTATCACAAATCAGAAGCAAAAAGCTGCTACTCCTGCAAAGGAGAAAACAGTAGCTAAGAAATCTAAGACTAGCCAAACTGATCCTATTCCTCCATATTTCCCAAATGCCTCAAAAACATTGGTAATCTCAGATACAGTCGAATACAATATAGTGGAAGACATGAAAAAGACTAGAGCTAACATCTCGTTGCATGAGCTCACTAAACTCAAGAAACAATAGAAGATTCTATTAAGAGAGTTGAAGGCAGTTCCAGTATCTCCCTTGCCATCTGCTGTAGTTACTCAAGCTGCCTACGATATGGGAAAACCTCCCTCATCCTCAAACAAAGTAGATCCTTCAGATCTAGTTCTGATTGGTGATAGGTCTATTTCTCATGTTCCTCCATTTCTACTCACTTATGAAATTTTCAATAGGAATGTTCACAATTGCCTTGTTGATTCAGGAGCCTCCTCAAATGCCAAGCGCTGTGTGTACCAAATTGAACATTACACCTCAAAAATCTGCAGTACACATAGTTCAGTTAGATAGGACAATAGTAGAGGTGCTTGGAGAAATAACATCAATTTCAATTAGGCTTTCCTCTAATCCAAATGTTTCACAAATAGTTGATATTTTAGTGGCTGATATCCCTCAATTTTATGGTTTGATTCTCAGTAGGGATTGGTTTGAAAAGTTGCACGGTTATTTCAAAACTGATTGTTCTCACATGTGGTTGCCACACAATGGTAAACCAAACCAAATCATGGTAGACCGAGAGAAATTCATGAAATATACAGTCACCGACCTCGAGGGAAGCAACGAACCTATTGCCTTCACTAATAATATCATTGGAAATTACTCAGCTGATGATCCAGATTTAAAGAGGAACGCAACAAATTACAGAGATAACCATAAACACATATATGCAGCGGCAATAATACTTCATTTCATTAATGTAAAATACTGAAATATCCTTACAAACAGTAATGGAAATAAACCAGCTAGGGCGATGGTAGCTTATCTTTGAGAAGAGATGTGGTGGCTACATGCCTCTGAACTGTTCTAAAACTGCATTACAATGAGGCTCGAAGGCCTATTTATTGTTGAGAAACAATGGAAAACTCTTCACATCCCAAAACCTAACCCTAGAAGATGAAATGCCAAATTGTGGGCCCCGTTTGGGTAAATTGGTACATCAATTTCCCGGGGTCGTAACTTTGGCATACGATCTCCGTTTGACGCGTACAATAGCTCGTTAGAAAGATCTATCCGAGCACTACCACTTTGGGAAGGGCAACATTAGTCCATGGATGCATGTTGCCCCCAGATTTCCCAAAAAACGTCGTTTAGGGCCTCAAAACGGCTCTGGAAGTTCACGACTAGAAAAACTGCTAAAAATAGTAAATTGTGCTACAATTTAGGAAACTGAAAAAGCTGAAAGAGACAGTTGTGGGGGTCCAAATGGGATAGGTGGGTGGCCACCAACATCCACCTGGATCAGCCGAGTCCTCTTTAGGATCCTTTAATGCTCAGAGGTCTCCCTTTTTAGATAACGCTGTAGTTTCTCAAATCGAAATTTTTTCACAAACAGATGCTTCCAAGTGTCTAAATTTAGTAGAAAAAGTTTCTAATAACTCTCTGTTCTAGACTCTCTATTTTGACGGTCCTAAATCAAAAGACAATGTAGGTGCAAGATGCATTTTGATCAATCCGCAAAGAGAGAAAACCATGCTAGCCTGCAGACTTGAATTCCAGTGCATTAATAATATCGCTAAATATGAAGCACTGATCCAAGGACTGTATAAAGCCATCGGTCTTAATGTCAAATACCTGCAAGTCTATGGTGATTCTGAAATAATTGTGAAACAGGTGAGAAATACAATCCATTATGTCTTTGGGCACCTTAAACACTATCAATCTTTAGCTCAGAAATTGACTTCTCATTTTTCTGCTTTCAACATATCTTCAGTCCCTAGACTGCAAAACGCAAGTGCTGACTTACTTGATAATGTGGCATCTAGGCTTATACCCTCAGAAGACTTTAGTCTAGACAAAGTTTCAATAGAGTTAATATTTAGGCCATCTATTCTCGACAATGTAACAAATTGGAGATTATTCAACAACAATGCGCATATAGTTAATTTCCTTACATCAGAAGGATCGTATGAAGAACAGATCATAGATGAACATGAGCATGATCTAGAAATCAAACATAATCATGATCAAAACCCAATCCAAAAGTCTATGGTTAAGATGGAAGATCTTTATGATCTAAAGGATAGGTTAAAGAAAATGACTAACACCAAAACTCAAAGTTCTACTATGAGATTTGAAGTAGTGAACCTAGGGTCAAATGAAAAACCTCAAAATGTCAACCTAGGTCTTGACCTATCATCTGAAGAAAGAATATCATTCATTAGGTTATTGAAAACATATAAAGGCGTCTTTGCTTGGGATTACGCAGATCTCAAGACCTATGATACCTATATAATTCAACATACCATACCCATGACTTCGAATGAAAATCCAGTTCAATAGAAGCTTTGCAAAATTCACCCAAACCTTGAGAGTCAAATCAAATTTGAATTGAACAAGCTTTTGAAGGCCAAAATAATCTTCCCTGTTAGACATTATAAGTGGGTATCGAATATGGTACCCGTAAGGAAAAAGAACGACGATATTAGGATTTGTATTGATTTTAGAAACATGAATAAAGCTTGTTAAAAAGATAATTTTCCCTTGCCTACTATGGAATAGATATTGCAATCAGTTGCAGGTTCTAAATTATTGTCTTTTGTAGATGGATTTTCAGGATATAATCAAATTCTTGTTCATCCAGATGACATATTAAAGACAAAATTTAGGACCAAGTGGGGAACATATGCCTATCAGAAGATGCCTTTCGGACTCATTAATGCTGGTGCCACATTTCAACATGCTATGGACATTGTCTTCAGAGGTCTAATTAATAAATCGGTTTTTATTTACTTGGATGACATCACGATCTATTCTAAGGATAGGAACAATCATTTAAGTGACCTGAAGCACATTTTCGAAAGATGCAAGAAATATGGCATTTCCTTAAATCCCAAAAAATATTATTTTGCTTTACTAGAAGGCAAACTCCTTGGGTTTATAGTATCCAAGAAAGGAATTTACATTGATCCTGATAGAGTTCAAGAGATTGAAAAGATTCCCCTCCCACGCAACAAAAAAACCATGCAATCATTCCTAGGTCAAATAATTTTTTTAGAAAGATTTGTCCCAAATTTTTCACAAATTGTCCTACCCCTTTAAGAAATGGTAAGAAAAAACACAGTTTTCATATGGAACAAGGATGAAAGAGAGTCATTTGAGTTGATTAAAAAATCCATTATTAATGCTCCTTCATTGACAACCCCTGACTTTCTCAAACCTTTTGTATTATATACTTTTTCATCCGATACATCATATGCAACAATTTTGACACAGCTGAACGATGAAAATATCGAGGCACCCATCTCCTTTTTCAGTTCTAACTTGCAAGGCACCGAATTAAATTATTCAACTGTCGAGAAACAAGAATTTGCTATTTTAAAAAATTTGAAACATTTCAGACATTTTCTTCTTAAAACCCATACAAAGATAGTTGTACCCTACCCTGCAGTAAGACAACTATTGATCCAAAGAGAAGTAGGGGAGAAAAGAGCTAATTGGGTGACTGCACTCCAAGAATATGATGTAGAAATACGGCCAGCTAAAATTGTCAGGGGCCAACGTTTTTGCAGGATGTTAATAAGAGCTTCCCAGTTACCACCAGAAGAAGATCAAGGTAATGAAGTGCAAATATCAGAGGTAAGCTTCAATGACACGCAATCACAATATGCTGATTTGAAATTTTATCTAAAAAACGTATATGCTCCTATGCATCTTAATTATAAAACAAAGCGAGCTTTAAGATTGAAATCAAATCAATGTGAACTAGTCAATGATGTATTGTTTAGGAAAAATTATGATTCAGTATTACTAAGATGCCTAGAGAAACCTGAAGCCGAAAAGGTCATGCAAGAATTACATGATGGACCAGTTGGAGGACATTTTGGAGGAAATACCACAACTCACAAAATCCTACATGTAGGATATTATTGGCCCATGGTATTTAAATATGAACATGAATATGCAAGGAAGTGCAAAACTTGTCAAACCACAGTCGGAAGAGAGAGAAAGGCAACATTCCCTTTACAACAAGTTAACATACAACAACCATTCGAACAATGGGGATTAGACATAATTGGTGAGATTGTTCCTAACTCTTTCAAACATCATAGGTACATCCTTACAGCTACTGATTATTTTACAAAGTGGGTAGAAGTTGTCCCATTAAAGATAGCTAATACAGAAAACATCACAGGCTTCATTGATCAGTACATAATTACTAGGTTTGGCTTACTCTCATCTTTAATGTTTGACCATGCATCTTACTTTTCTGGAAATACAATGGTAGAATTTTCTCTTAAGCGAGGTTTCAAGTTGAAATATTCAACCAATTATTATCCTCAAGGTAATGGATTAGCAGAATCAATAAACAAGAACCTCATTAGAATTATCAAAAGGACTGTTGACCAAAATCACAGGAATTGGCACAAAGCATTAACATTTTCTCTATGGGCAGACATGATTACTTAGAAAGCCTCTATTGGTTCTTCTTCTTTTGCTTTAGTTTATGGAAAAGAAGCTGTTCTTCCCACAAACATAGCAATCCCATCTCTTTCCCTAGTACAATCCATTGATGAAAACCCTTCATCTTCTCTCCAGGCTAGACAATTTCAAATTCTCAAGCTTGAAGAAGAAAGAGAAAAGGCCAAAGCAACCCACTTCCATCATCAACAATTAGTCAAAGCTTCTTTTGACACGACTTCTGCCAGTCACAAAAATCTTGAAGTAGGTGACTTGGTTCTGAAATGGGACAAAGCACATGAGGAAAAAGGTACACATACCAAATTCCAGAGACTATGGCTTGGCCCTTTTCAAATCAATTGGACAATCAATGTTTTTTTTACAAGACTTGTCAGGTAAGAAGGATTCTTTGCCCGTTAATGGGCAAATTTTGAAAAAATACTTTTCCTAGGAGATAACCTCTTCCAATTTTGTAACATATTGCTTTTTAGGAAAATAATGGTTAACTAGTATTTATTTTTGGCTTTTCAAAATGAAATCTTTGATAACATACATACATACATACATACATACATACATATATATATATATATATATAGATATATATATATTATTTTATTTTATTTTTTATTTTTTAATTTTAATTTTTCTATTTTAATTTTCGCTTTTATAAGAAAGTAAGAGTTAAAAGGAATAATTAGGACATTTGAGTACTAAAGTAAACTTGATTTCTTTGGAAAAACTTGATCTTGCTTAAAACATTTATTTTACGAACAAACTCTTATCTTTATAGAATATGAAGGTTTTGTTATCAATCAAGAAAAGAATCTTTAACCTAGTAAGCACTTTCTGTAGATCAATATCTTAAAAACTCTATCATTATCAATCAAAACTCTCAAAAGAGCCAATCATCCACCCCATCTATTAAAATTTTCCTTTTTCAAAGTGTAATTCTAAAATAAATAAACTTAGAAGATAAAAAGTTTCATTACGAGCTTGTTTACCATGTTCATAGGGAAGTGATTAAACTGATATTACCAATACTGCATATCAAACAGGGTAATAGCTAATGATATCCTTGATCAAAAGATAAGGGGTCTCATCAAGAGCCAGCTTGTTCAGTTTAGTTACAACCAGTGAATGCCATTGTCATTAGTAGGTTACCACGCCTAGACAATGTCTTTTAAGAAACCAAAAAAGAAAAAGATTACATTCAAAAAATGAAAAAAAGGGACAAGGTCCAAGTGAGATTCAATCCAAGTGAATATCATTTTGAAATTTGAAAATTCATATAGATGGGATAATGAATCATTGTTGGTTAAAAGATAACCCTGTCGAGGCTATGAACGCCTATTTGCGGCAGAGGCTCTATCTATGATAAATGAGTAAACACCAAAAAATTAATCTGCAGAAGACACATGCTATATTAATTTAAACCTTATTATTGGCTGATGTGAACATTTATACTTCTATCATTACAAGAGTAAAGTAATTAAGTAAATAAGCTGAGCAAGTAATGATGATTCCAAAGAAATGTTGTTTACCTTGTAACTCATGTAATCAATATTCGTATAACTCTAATTACTTTGAAAGTTTTTAGAAATTTCAAAAAACTACTCAGAGATAATTGGTTCTCCCAAGTGAATCGCCAATTGTTGTACTACGAAACAACCCCCACCATTTATAAAGAATAATAGCTAAGGTTAGAGTTATAAATGGGGACCCTTTTAAATTTTTGGGCTTAGGATAATAATACCTAACTCTAAGAAAATACCTAGCAAAACCTTGCAAATCGAACTAAGGATGAAATCCACATTGCAAATCACAAATCACACTTTTCTGCATGACTATTTTAAAAAACCTTCAAAAAATTGCGATATGTGATTAGGTCTCCCACTGTGATAACAACACCTTATCATTTCGCAATCACATTTCACACTTCACAGAGTTCGCAAGAAACTTAACCATGCCATTAGAATGACCGTTAGCGATTTACGAAATGCGATATTGCGATATCCACAATCGCATTTCGCTTGATGCATCTGGTAGCGCTATACTGTATCCCTTTAAAGATTGCGATGCATGATTAAGAGCGGTAAAATGTGTGAAATAATTACGTTTTAAATACCAAAACAAACGAGTTGACATGTTAACAAATATTTAGCGGCTCGAGGAAGGATAATCATTTTCCACGTTATGGGTAGTTATAATTGAGTATCTCATTAAACCTTTCTTACAATCCAAAGTCATTTCAGAGAATATTTCAATCTTAATTACCTGATATCGTCTTCGCTGATATATCTTGTTTATTTCAGGCAAGCGACAAAAGACATGTCACTGAGAAAGGTGATGCAGAAATAGAGTAAACAGACCATTGTTGAATCTGAGTTTACAGAGATGGCTCCTATCTTCGCTGATACACTTTGTGATGCTGCCAAAGGAGCAACAACTTGGGAAGTGATTTACAATAGGCTAGAGGACGAGCGTCCTAAAATCACTGTTACAAGAGAAACAACTCACTGACTCAACAAGGCCTTCAGGACTTCAATGCAGAGATGATTCCTGTTCTTTCCTTCATAGCATAGGAGCAAGAGCTAAAATCCTACCATACACAGATATGATCAGGTGGGTGATCGAAAACCTTATCACTGAAGAGAGGCAATTCAAGAATTCAAGAATGGAGCTCATAGGGTCGTTTAGAGCAGAGGACTTGAAGAAAATGTACCACATACCTGACCCGCAGGATATTTACGATAACACATTTGTGGCTAACTTCACAAAGAAGAACCCAGACCCCTTCAAGCTAATCCAGCTTTGGAGAGTGTTGGACAACAAATTCAAATATGACAAATTGGGTATGTATTCTATAGCCTCTTTGGAAAATCCCTACAATTATGCAACAACCATGTTATATAGATTGTATGGGCTACCCAATAAAACTAAGTTTTCAATAGAATGGATTCCTATGATTGATGCCTGTGTTAATTCCCATGTCATGAATTGGCTTTCCATCCTATCTAACAACCTAGCCACCACCATTACCGAATATCGACAGAAGAAAGCCTCCTCTTTAGATAACCTTCCTCCCTTCTATTTTAGTGCCTACATTATGGATGCTATCTGTTTTTGCATGACATTTCCAACCATGGGTTGGAAATGGACCTTACAGGATCCCTACCCAATCCATGTTAGTCATAAATAAATATGGGAATCGCATTACATAACTCACTTCTATAAGATATTTCATGTTGTTGTGTTTCCCCTACATCAAATAATTTTCAATAAGAAAGCCCCTAGGTTTTCCCAAGAAGCTGCAACAAACCTTCTTACTGTCGGAAAATATTTCATTGAAGAATGGTTCACCTACATTAGGGTTTTTGGTAGCATAGCCGATCCACAGGTCCTTCCTTTATATGTTTCTGATAAATTATTAGCAAGAGAGGTTTCCTATAAAAATGTGGGAAGGGGCCTGACTAAAGTTCTCAAAGATGGCAAGAAGTCATTATGGCCCACTTTCCCTGTCAAATGCAGTTCTTTTTGTTTAGCCAATTTTGTTCATGCTACTAAGGAATTAGCACATATGGAATCCCTCAGGCTTCATACATTTCCTAAAAGGAAATTTGATCCAAACAAAGTGGCATATAATGTCACTACTAGAGTAAAGCTCAAGCCATACAACCATGAAGATAATTATTTTGAAGATTTGTTACAGTCGGCCGTATCCTTCGAACAAGTGTTCGAATGGGAAAAGGTGAATCTAAAACCTGAAGATTTTCAAAGATTTCAGGAATTCAGAAATGAGAGGCTCCAGGTGATCCCAATGCATCTATTAAATCCCGAGGATAAGTCTACACCAAGTGTCACTGTTGATAGTGGAGGTCCTAGCTCTCAAGTAGACTCTTAGGTAAACATTGAGAAGACACCAAACACAGGGAAACCCCAAGACACAGACAACACAACTGAGTCCAACAGGAAGTCAGCTGAGAAACAAGTGATGAGCACCCCGACTACAGAGATCAGTTCAGAGGCCAAAGGTAGTAGTTTGGAGCAGGAGTGGGATCAGTTTAATCAGAAATTGCAAGGCACTCCCAA
The DNA here is from genome assembly GCA_031772625.1 of Pinus tabuliformis. Taxonomy (NCBI): domain Eukaryota; kingdom Viridiplantae; phylum Streptophyta; class Pinopsida; order Pinales; family Pinaceae; genus Pinus; species Pinus tabuliformis. The sequence goes on along the minus strand of CM062820.1, from coordinate 589,864,468 downwards.
AGCCTCAAATACCCAAGAAACAGAGGAATGTAAAACTCCTTTGCATGTTCATAAGGATACAGAGCCCAAGTCTATCGGTGAACAATGCACGCCTATGGAGGAAAAACAACAACGTCCCAAGATACTAAAATTATCCCTGCTCTGCCCACATCGAAAATTGTTCTGAAAGTAACTGAAATACCTCCACTTGATGTGTTCTATAGCCCTCTCCACAAGGCTGTAGTTAGAAGGCAGAGAAAAAGGAGAAGGGTAGATACACTCGAATTCCCACCTGGAAACGAGCCGATGGACGTTGTTTGGAAGGACATTCCTTTCAATCCGATTGAGAACTTGATTAGACTATCACAGTCCATGGGGGCATAAGCATCAGCCACTGTGGACAAGGCTACTGAGGTCTCTACTTTACTAAGGGAAAAAGGGGAGAGGATTGTGCAGCTCAAACAAGAATTTGAGACAGAGAAAGCAAGCACAAACAAGCAGGTGGCTGAGCAGCTCGCACAATTGCAACAAGACATGGAGATCCTAAAAATAAGCCATGAAGCTGATATATCAGCCAAAAACATGCAACTCCAAGAAATGTAGCAATCCATGGAAAGATACAAGGATGTTCCCACTACTGAAAAATTTATTAAAGAGGCCATGGAATTAAATTCCCTTCTATTGAAACAACATGACTATTTCTGCCATAAGATGTCACACATTACTCCCTATCTGACTACTAGCGACCAACTGACAGATAAGGCAATCAACCAGAGAACGAAGTTCAATGATTTAAACACCAGAATATCTGAGTTCATCGAATGGTAGGAAACAGAATATGGAAGGAAAGCCAATCTACCCGAGATTGAGGAAACTCATAAAGGCATTCTCTTCACATATTGGGATGTGAGAATCAAAAAGGCTGAGCTAGTAGTTGTAAGGGCAGCCGAGGTATCAAATAATATCATTAAGCCAATGAATCACATCCTGTTCGCCACCAATCTCATTAAAGAAGGCAATACGAAAGAAATTCCCGATTTAAATGCTTTGTATAAAGGCTGGCAAGAAAAGGCGGGGAATCAAAGAGAGGCAATTACAAAACTGACCACGACCAACTGGGAGTCGTATTTTCAGTATCTTGTTAATCCACACAGCCAGATTATGACTCTTAACTGTTCCCTTCATACGACTCAATGGATGCTGCCATCGCTCACCGATGCGATCTTCACAGGACAGCTCAGGACACATTTCGGGGCACCTCCTCAAATTCAACCGATGACCGATATTTGTGATTTAAAGGACAAGCTGGCAGACAACAAGTCATCCTCTTAGTTCTGTTTATTTAGCCTCTGTTTATTTTTGGAGTTAGTTACCTAGTTAGGAGGAAGGTTGTTTGAAACCTCCTCAAATTTTGTATAATCTATTTTTGCACATTAGTTAGAATAGTATTTATACCCTTCTCATGCATTTAGAGAAGGGTCCAAAATTTTATCAAAAACATTTGCGAAGAATGCACTATTGTAAGTTTGTCAATGCTTTGGTGAAATTATGGAACATGATTGTTTCTTTTAGATATCAAACTACTTTCCTTTGTTGATGCACTTTTGTATTCTTGGGAGACAATTTGATTTGAAGAAAGAAGTTAGTCTATGTCATTTGTCAAATGAGCAGGACTTCACACAAATGGTACTATTATCTTGTATGATTGATTCTGTTTACATTTAATTAATGGAAAAACTTTAATTTCATGAATTATATGTGAGATTTATTGTTTTTGTTAAGTGTTAATTGGACTTTTGTATGATGCCTAGATAAAATTGTGATTTTCATATATAACTCATCATATATGCGATATATTTTATAAATTCCTTTGACTAACTATTTAGTCAAAGGAATTATCTTTTACGTTATCATCTCTGTTTAGTTGTGTTCAATCTTTATTATCACATGTTAAACATATATCTTTGTAGATCGTATACCACACAGAAATACCCGGGTTTATATTAGAATAAGTTAGTTAGAGAAATTGCATCATAGAAAAGGTCACTTAGATTATCATTATTCTATTGAAAACACTCATGAACCACCCACTCTCATCTTAAAACCCACACTAGAAAACTGGTCCCATTATCCCCAGTCGGAGCCACCACTTTAAACGGAAAAGGAGTTGTCTTAAGGTCTAGACCGGGTGGTTATCCCCCATGTTTCGACAACAGAATTTTGAGGCCGCAACATGACGTGAGTTGAACATCGCACAAGCATTGACTTGATGGATGGTGCCATTCTTGTTTAAGCTTGCATAAATAAATTGCGTGCATGAGTTCAACCAAGAATGTGCATGCGTAAGCAAGTGACTTTGAAAAGTAGAACCTGAGAAGAGGACTTCAACATATCGCAAAACATCAATCAACCATGAAGAGATTACGGAATGACAGATTGTAAGGTCCTATTAGGCTCCAAATTTCCAGTGTAGGCAAAATTTTGGAGGGTGTTGATTGCATCATCAATAGAAGTGCAAAGAATGGATTGTTTAAACTAGGAAATATTTCATTAAATTTAAATAGTAATTAGTGTAAAAATAGTAAAATTATTTTTCAAATAAATAGTAATGAATAACAAGATTTATAAATGCATTCGTACTTCAATAGTCATCAATCTATTCAGAAATAATCAATGCAATAGAACAAAACTTAATATCTAATAGTAGTGTAGATTTTGAATTTGTTTATATTCATTCATAAAGAAGTTGAAAGATAAATAACTATGATCCAATAAAATTGCATGAAAACATACCATAAAAGGTTTCAAGAAACAAGCAATTACATCACTTCAAGGCTCTTAATTCTTCAAAATTCAGCCTTGGCAATTGTATAAAAGTTTTCTTCTCTAGAACCACGAATGTTTAACTCTTAGTATGGTTTTCCATAAATACATTTTCCAAAATAACAAAAAGTGGTATTTTCTCTTGTTAGGCCCCTATACTACTAGTGTAACCCCTTATTGTTATTAGTACAACCCCCTTATTATATTGTTGTACCCATGTAGTCCCCATATTGTTACTATTGTGCCCCATAGAAGCCAACTATTGTTATTATTGTGCCCTTACATTATTATTGTTATGTCGGCTCTGATTATAATATGACTCCTTAGACTCCTATATATAGAAAGGAGGTCTTTTCATTTGTATCATCCATGAATTGTTCATTTGTGTAATGTAAAGGAGGTTGCCCCCTCGAAGATCCTTATTTCTAAGGCATTCAACTATCTTTTCTATTTTTTTGTGAGCTAGTTCCATAACATTTTGTACCAGAGCTTTGGATTCTAGGGTTTCGCTGCTCCAATTAGGTCATTGTGGAATTTTCGTTATAACTTTTTTCTGCGACGTTTCAGAAGCGAAAAAAAAAAATCTATTTGAGACAAAATCGCACTAAACCTCGGGTCCGAATTTCAGAGCTTTTCGTGCTATATTTGCGGAGATATGATCTGAGGAAGTTGGTCTTTTTGCAGACTCCTGAATTACATTCCAAACAGGTGACCTGGCGAAAATCATCATAACTTTCTCTCTGAGCATTAGATTGAAATTTCAGAGTATCTCATCAAGTGGAAGAACTTACCCACTGAAGATTCCACATGGGATGACAAGAATATTCTACAGAAGCATCAAGAACTACTCAAGCGTTGAGGACAACACTTTTTGAAGGAGAGGGGCATGTTAGGCCCCTATACTACTAGTGTAACCCCTTATTGTTATTAGTACAGCCCCCTTATTATATTGTTGTACCCATGTAGTCCCCATATTGTTACTATTGTGCCCCATAGAAGCCCACTATTGTTATTATTGTGCCCTTACATTATTATTGTTATGTCGGCTCTGATTATATTATGACTCCTTAGACTCCTATATATAGAAATGAGGTATTTTCATTTGTATCATCCAAGAATTGTTCATTTGTGTAATGTAAAGGAGGTTGCCCCCTTGAAGAGGCTTATTTCTAAGGCGTTCAACTATCTTTTCTATCTTTTTGTGAGCTAGGTCCATAACATCTCCTAAATTAACTGGATCATAATAAAAAGATAAAATATTTTCCTTAAAAGGAAAATTTGGTGATGAGGTTTTAGGATTTTCCTCATCATTTGTATTTTTTTGTTTTTCGAATTCCTTTACATACATCTCCCATTCAAAATTAACTTGCATAATTTGTGAAAATAATTTTGGAGTTGAAATGTCCAAATTAATTTCATAGTAGTAACCTTTTTCAGCAACATTAATTATTTTTCCACACAGTTTCTAACATGTTGTTGACCTCTTTTGCACAAGTTATAGGGTTTACCAACATTTGATTGATGGACTACATGGACCACATGTCTAAACTTCAGATTGAACTTTCTATTTATATTCTCTGTTGTTCAATATCTGTGATGCAAGAATCTCCAATAATATTGTCTCCTAGGAATTTCACATTTCGCATGTTGAAGTTGATAATGACATCAACTACATTATCTACGAGATTAGAACAATATTTATTTAAATCATAAACTTTATTTAGAGAATCATTGAGTTTTGAGCCCAATTAACCTATGAAATATGAGCTTTCCATTCGACCTCCTCAGATATCCTTGAAAAAATCCTTGATGTCATCTTGTACTTTGTCTTCCAATTCAATAATTTACTGAATACACTTTGTACATGACTGTGTTTAGAAAATTTGTCTCTAATGTATGTTGGGAAAAATACTGAGAGGGGGGGGGGGGGGTGGCAGGAGAATCAGTGTTTAAACTTTCACAATAATAATTTTCTTTTTCAAACTTTATACGCGATTTTACAGAAACCAAACAACGTATGTCCACGACTATAATGAATGAAACCAGCGTATAGATAATAAACTTATAAAACAACTAATTCATTGTCTATTGAACTTAAATCAAAGTGTGATGCATTTACTAAGCAGTAAATAGATGCAGTAAGAACAAAATAAATCAACACACATAAGCAGCACACATGAACACCAAGATTTTTCAGGTGGAAACCCATTGTGGGAAAAAACCACCGCTGATGTCATCTCAGTCTTCAATCTTATTATTATTAAAAGTGTTTACAAGGTTTGTACTGGTGCATACTCTTTCCAGGACACAAGCATCTACCTATTGAAGGCTACAACCTTCACTCGTTTTCTAGCTTCTACTAGAAGGGAGCTCCAACCCCCTAACTCTTATACTAGATGATATGATTACCAGTACGTAGGTGCCAACCTACAAAAGGCTACCACCTTCACTCATTCTCCAGGGACCACGTTTCATAACTTTTCAGACTAGATACTCCTGGTACACACCAACACAATATGTAGGCCACGTTTCATCAAATTTTTAGACTGGACCCATCTATCACCACAACAATACAACTATCAAATACAACTCCATCTACCAAGCAATGAAACCCATCAACTCTGAAGAAAAACACAATCAATCAATATCAACGGTCAGATCACTGTCACCAGAACACAAAGTCGAACCTAGAACATTGCATCAACAACCAAAACCAACCGCAACCTCAAAAATCATATGTCATAATGTATATGCTACTTCATTGAGGACAACCTGCATGTATACGCTACTTTTTGTAACCCAACCTGCATATACCTCTAAAGATACTGAATCATAAAACTTCTGAACCAAAAACTGTACTAACCAAAGACATTATGAAGATCTACTGTCATATTATAGAGTTCTAAATAGATAGCAACAAATATCACCCTTCTTACTTAATCAATCAATCAGCCAGACTCAATCTCCTTATACAAATAGTTTAACTTCAGATCTAATGAAGACATAATTGAAAAACAATAGTAAAACAAAAATACTAATCAAATAGATTAATCATTTATGAACAACAAGCCCTTCCTCTGCATACGCTACTTGGAAGTGTCAAATCCACGTGTATATGCACCTTCATCAAGATTAACCTACGTATAGATATGCAAACAATTAATTATAACTTCGCAGCTTTTCAATACTTAAGATATACCCAGATCATAGCATTTAAAGGATAAAACACGTGTTAACACTCAGATCTAGCCTATCCATTATCAAATCATACAATGATAAGTCATTTCATGTCTCATGATCCTGATCCAACATTGTATCCAAGAGTGTAAAAGATGTTTCAGACCTATATCATAACCATAGCCCTTACAACACAAAATACACTTCAGATAGAAGTATTCATGAAAAACCCTTTCCCTTGCATTTCTAGCCTTTTGATTTTCTCCTCCTTATATACTTAGAGCCTTTGTCAATACCATGGACCAAAACAACACTTAGAACCTATGGTATTATTAGACGAGATCAAGTAACCGTTATTCTGCTCAATATTGTGGGCTAATACCATGGTATGGACCCTTGGTATTCTTTAATCTTAATTTTCCATCCCATACACACTTTTCCTTCTGTGGAACTGCATGCATACATATACGTGCCTTCTATTCTATGAACCTGCGTGTATACGTGACTTGGACTAGGTTAAATAACGTATACAACTTAAAACATTCTCTTTCCTCAATTTCTTGATTTTGATCTGTAATCCTTTGTCCCATCATCCTGTTCTTCTGTTCCATTAATCTGTTACCTCGGAATTGACCTGTTACAATGTGAGTTTCCATCACGCATCACTTTATCATTTCTGAATTGACCTGTGGATACATCTGGTTATCATATATGTGAGTTTCCATCAAGAACAATGCCTGTACCATAATGCCAACAATATCCCCCTTTGGACTTGATGGCAACCATATTAGTGTTTATCAATTCAAGCTTTAGAACCTGTTAGATATATCAAACAACACCAAGATACTCTCCCCCTTTGACATCAAGGGAAAAGGGAGGACCAAGATATTATCCCCCTTAGTACATGCTGAGATGCATTATACTGTCCATGCTCCCCCTGAGTGCATGCAGAGTCTATAACATGACTCTATAACTCAACTATGTGAGTATGACCTTCCTATTACCAATGAATCATACATACATAAATCACCCAACCAAGTGGGGATACATCAAATGTTCATACGTGACTGAAAATTGAAATTATTACATCATCCTTCCCATGCATAGTCGGGGTACAAATTAAATCATGTGTCCAAAAGGACTCATACATAATAGACTATGATAGAAAGAGACATATTATTACACCATAGGTATTTACATGACCTTTTCATCAGATGAAATTAATAATTGAGACCATAGCTAAATTCAGCAACCATGATGCCAACAATGCATAATATTTTGAAGGCTACTCCTCCCCTGAACCTCTTCTACCTATGCATTGTCAACAATTCATTCATCAATCAAATAAACATCAATGAAAAAAGCATATCAGCAAATTGTATCCATTAACATTAGACTGAGCAGGCATGTCAGAAACCGATTTTGAGTATGACCCAATGTTTTTCTATCAGAAAAACACATACGTTACTGTCGGCACAGAAACTCACGTATATATGCAACTCTGCTTCATGAAATCTGCATATAGAAAACAATCCTTTGATTTTGTACATGTAGACTGAACAAACTGGTTTTAACAGCAAGATGAGGCAGAAACAACTCCCAACTTTTGTCTGAGATATTCAAATGCTTCTCTGGGAAGAGGTTTGGTAAATATATCAACAACCTGATCTTTGGAGGGAACATACTCTAATTTAACCTTTTGTTCAAGCACTTGTTCTCATAGAAAGTGGTACTTAATGGGTATGTGCTTGGTCTTGGAGTGCATAACAGGATTTTTCGAAATACTAATCGCACTTGTATTGTCACATCGGATGGAGATGGGTGGAGAACATTTAATTTGAATATCTTGTAATGTTTGCATCATCTAGAGAAGTTGTGTGCAACAAGATGCAACAACCACATATTCTGCTTCCGCTGTAGATAAGGCAATCGAACTTTGTTTCTTGCTGAACCAAGATATTGGGCATGGAATCCCCCCAAGGCATGTTTTGGGGCTTAAAGCCCAAGTTTTGACCAAATCTTGTTGTAAAAGCTCCGCGAATTGTAGGCGCAAGGTGTGAAAGTATAATAGAGTCACAGGGTTGTCTACCCTAGATTTGTAATGTAATGTCAGCTGGATAGACCGACCCATGGTCCGCGAACCATGGGATTGTATAAATAGAGCGAGGCTCTAAGTGTAAAAGGAAAAGAAGGAAAAGAAGAGAATAGAAGGATGAGAAGTCTAAGTGATTGAGTCGAAGTGTAAAGTGTGTCTGTGGGTCTTAGAGTAGGAGAAGGCTCTGCAGCTGAGTGCGCAGAGGTCTAGTAGTCCGCAGCTGAGTGCGCGGACTCCTGCAATTGAGTGTGCAGGGCGGGTCGAGTCTGTAACTATTGGAAGAATCAATAAAGAGAAGTTTTGCTATAATTTTGTGTATCTTTTCCTGGTTTAATGCATGATTGGTTATAACGTGCAAGTATACTGTTTATTTACTGCGCGAACCTGTATGAATGTTTTATATTGTTAAGTATAACTTAAGACATTTAAGTAGGTGAAGGTGCTTAATTAGTACTGGAAGATAAATAAGATCTCGGGTAATAGCGCAAAGCGCGACACAACCCCTGGTTAGGGTTGCACGAAGGCAGGGTATCAGGCCACGAGGAACGAAAGGTGCACGAAGCCACCTACGCGCAGGAACAAACAAAGGACCAGTCAAACCTCTCAGACATCTCAAGGGTGCGGAAACCTGGTTCTAGCACCCTCCCATACTACTTCGGGTGAGACCTCAGTCCACTGTCGAAAAGGGCCAGTAGTACAGGGATTTTTTTGGCTAATTAACTCAGAACCTAGGTCAGGCCCCAACAAGCCAACAAATGGTTTCGTTGTCGGGACCGGGATCTGCATAGAGATGTCTGATGTCGTATCACTCGAATCCAACAAAGAAAGGAATTGAAGATTGGTTGGACAGAAAGATTCACGAGTTCGCGGTGCAGAAAAACAGGAATCCATGATTGTCAAAGGAAGAGTGATTAGATTGCTACTTGTATATGGAGATCCACGAAATTTTCTTTGCATCCTTCCCTACTCAGTTGTACGAGTGGATCATGAAGCTAGCAGAGATAGCCAAGGAAGGTGTAAACTCGACAAACCTATTGTGTGGACTCTAGAATTGGTGCGCAGAATGGAAGCATCAGAAGATGAGATTGTGCGTGCTGTCGATCACTGGCTTGATCGAATCATAGGAGGATTCATCACCAAATTCGCGGTAGATACTTTAGTTAGCTATAGCGAGGCAGAATGACGTTTCCTCAAGGGACCGCGAGGTAAGTACGTTAAATCCGTGAACACTTGGATTAAAATGCTACTGTGTGAAAAATGAGTTATGCAAATAAATTGATGTTTGGGGCTACCCGGAGTGGGAGAATCTACAGAAACGAAGGTAGCACAAAACTAGAAACTAGCCCCTTGATTTCAGCTCCGTGAGGGGGCAAAGAATAGCTCGCAAAGGTTTCGCCAAGAAGTGCAATCAATCTGATAAGGCACAGAATTCTGCGCATACCACCCCCACCCACATGACCACTAGTTTCACCATCTTCACCCCCGACTTCACCCATACCACCTCCGCCACCACCGCGAAGTAGTATGGCCAGCGCGATAAAGCTACCAGTGTTCAAGGGAGTAGGGAATGAAGATCCAGACCAATTTTGGTTCGTGATAAAAGATGTATGGGAAGCACAGGGTGTCACGGACGACAATATAAAGAAGGCAACTTTGGTCAGCGCTCTACGGGATCGCGCGCTGACTTGGTACATTAAGCATTCCAATAACAATCCAAATGCGGGGATAGCGGATATCTAAACTGCGCTAAACAAAGAATTTAGTAGGCCAAAATCGGATGCACAATCGATCGTTTGATTCAACAAAATCACAATGCCACCAGGCGAAACCCCGTGGGAGTTGGAGCAAAGACTGAAGTGCAGAATTCACGAAGCAAACATGACATTAATAGATGGGCAACACTGCGAATGGTTTGTAGCGTCGTTAACACCGCATCTATGGAGCGTGCTGTCGCAACAAAGGCTAACCACTCAGGCTGAGGCTTTGGAGGTCGCGATGAGATTACATGAGACTCTGATACAGGATCCTAACTTGGGAGTTCAGCAGATTCACGCGCAGTTGAAAAAATTGTGCCTTGAGATGCAGAGTTTGAAACAAGACAGGATGGCTTGCCCCAAAGTGCGCGACGAGGTATGGTGCATAAAATGCAAGGGCCAGGGGCATGACAAGGACCACTGCCCAGTGTTCACGAATTACCTTGCGGGAGGAGGGCCAATGCCACTAAGACCAGAGGCACAAGCAGGACCAAGTGCGGCGCCTGCGTTATGGTGTGCGATTTGTCAGATAGGAGGAAAGCATGCTACAGATAACTACCATCTATTACAAAAGTATACGCAGAATTCACAGCAGTTGTTCTGTAATTTTTGTAGGTTAGTAGGACATGATGAGCGCACTTGTAGAAGTTATGAACTGATGATGGATCGAACTCCTACCTACAGAGTTCAAGCTGAAACACGGGCCCTCAATCAAAACACAGGAATGGCGCGCACAGGATTTCAGGGGCGCGGACGAGGCTTAGGTGGAATGGGACCAGGAAGAGGTCACGGAGAGATGATATGTTACAATTGCAGAGGGCCAAGACATTATGCCTGCGATTGTACAAATCCAACGCGGCCATCATGCTTGTATTGTACATTTTTTGATCATGAGACAGAGGGCTATCCAACACTGATAGTGAGGTTGCGCAATAAAGGAGCACTCCAACCTCCCCCAACTCAGAACCTGCAAATGATGAGGTCTGAGCTGCGCGAGGAAGACCCTAATGTAAATATCGTGCTCTGGAGTGGTATTATGACAGGGGATGACAAAGGCAAGTAGCCTGAAGAAATCATCTGGGTTCGCAAGGCTCCAATGAAGGAACCAAAATATGATTTGGAGCGCACTAAGGAGACCTTCATGGAAGCCAAGAGGAGCTTCGCTGATGCCTCCACTTTAGGAAGTAAAGATATACTTGAGCTAGAAATGGACCCATCAATGCTCACTACATTCTTGGAGACATGCATGAAGTTGTTGCATGACAACAAGGCTGTAAAAGCACTGCAAGAACTCATAACTAGATGCGCTGGTACCACGCTAGGAGAACCGCGCGTAGTTCGGAAGCTCGGGAAACACACGACGCGAATAGGAAGGGAAATGAGATTGACCATGCAGATCGGGGAATATGAGATGGATCAAGTGATTCTGGACCTAGGATCAGACACGAACATCCCGCCGAAGTAGACATGGGAGCACATAGGCAGACCTGCTTTGCAATGGTCTCCTATCCAACTGTGGATGGAGAACCAGAAAAAGGTCCTACCTATGGGGAGATTGTAGGGAATCACAGTAGATATCGAAGGGGTGAGCGCAGTAGTAGATTTCAAAGCGATAGAGATTGTTGATGACAACAATCCCTACCCTGCACTATTGGGAATAGATTGGGCCACTGACATGAATGGAGTAATAAATCTAAAGAAGCGCAATATGATCTTTGAGAAAAAGTCACTATGCGTAGTGGTACCTTTAGACCCTGTAGAAGGATCACGCTACACAGAGCCAATGTGTGACTACGATAATGATGACGATCTGGACTGCATCTACAAGATAACCACGCGGGAGCAAGATTGGGTAAATCCAACCGCGGATGGCCGAATCTCTTGGGAGCGCGAAAGCTCCTGCACATCAGATTCTGACGAGGAGATAGAACGATGGCAGAACTGGTTACACGAGGTAACCACGCTCAACTGTAACATGATGACAAGATCGCTGCGCTGTGTAGCAATAGAGGTAAGAGATCTGCCTACGTATGATGGGTTGAGTAAGGTGGATGACTTCCTGAACAAATTTGAAATAGAAGTACTGGAACAATAACATTTTGACGCTCTGAAATGGGTACTACGAGCTACGCCTGCAAGATGGTGGGGTACGCACCAATGAAGTTTTGAGGACTGGTGGGAATGCAGAAGGATGATGCACATGCGGTTTGGGAAGCCTCCGATGCAATTAACAGATAAAATTGTTAGACGAACCGGCCCGCGTACCCACATATCCAGGTGGATACAGGCATATGGTACGAAACCTGCACAAATGCACACCATCCTCGTGGTAGGAGACACGATCAATAAGCAGGTGTGGGTAAGGTAATGGCGTGAACAACCCCTTCGGTTGGGACCATGAAGTATGAAAAGACCAAGTGCGCAGAATAATATCCACGCAGAAGCTTTTAACAAAGTACGCGAAGTGCTGAACAAGGTCCACAATGTGAAGTAGATTGACTGGGACCTGTGCGTACTAGTGGTTCTATGGGCTTATAGGTCCGCGTGCAAGAACCTAACCGCGCAGGACTCACCAAGGATGGAGTATGAAGCAACCGCTGTAAGCCCTATAGTACTTGGAGAGCTTAGACCACGCATGATAGCACTAGTAGATACGACGGTTCGTGAAACCTTGGAAGCAGAAATCCAACAGGGAAATTTTAGACTCCAAGAACTTGAAGAAGAAAGGTTACGATTAAGGAAGAAAAGCGCTCTGGTAGACGTGAAAGTCAAGAAGCTGGAGGACGAGATAAAGGAAGATTTTCTCGGGAAAAAGACTAGGGTGATAAGGTAGGATGTGTACGATCACGATGACAGGTTTAAGACCTATCGCCGCGAATTGATCAGTCTGATGCCTTGGCTTGGACCACACATTACTAAGCGAATTGACCAGGGTAGCGCATTGCAGATGGTAAAGTGCGCGATGCCGACCGTAACAAGAAAAGCTGGGTATTTTCTAGGCAACATGATGGATGACAGGATGAAACTTTACACGGGTGGTGTGACCACCTGACTAGCCGAAGGAAGTACAGTCTTAACGCTCCAGGCAGTTGAAAGGAAGCGCGGGACTATAAACTATTCTGCCCGGGAGCTATGCAATGTTGGAGTTGCGTGCAGAAGGAAAGAGTCACAAGGTCCGCGACCGCGCACGGGGGGCTACGCTGCCGTGCGGGTTGACTAGAAAGTGACCATTGAAGCCACTATTCATGATGGGATGCTCGACTTGAGACCAAATGGAGTAGGCGACAAGCATTTAAGATGCGATTTATAGGAAAGATTGGGGAAAATATGCCACCAAGAGAGCATTAATGAACTAGATTTGGGGGGAACAATCGAATTAAAATTCAAAAAGCACTATAAAATACAAAGGGCTGCCCAACAAACAACACTTGGTCATTTGCGATTTGAGCTATTAAGTAGAGCCCTAATTGTTGTGTGCCGAGTGTTGATTGAGCCCCTGAGTTCGCGAGTGCTAGATTTCTGGATAGATATGATGGCAAGAGCTAAGGATGTTATGGAGATAACTAAAATGACCGCCGAGGAGGCCACGTAGGCCCTGACCATGCGGGGTGCTCTGAAAGGTGTCGGGATTGTGGCAGAAATCCCGAAATCACTGCGCACGTGAAGACCTAAGAAATACAAACAAGCGATGATTCCCGTACGTGTGTCCCCGCGGAATCGGTTGCGCACCAACCTGTCAATGGAGGAGAAGGGGAAAGCCATCACCATAGAGACCGATGAAGAAGAGGAAGACCTGGAGGACCTAATCATCGTAGAAGATGAGGATGAAGGAATGGAGGAGGAAACTCAGCCTGCGCACCCCTCGATAAAGTTGCCCACCTATGTCCCCCAGAGAAAAGGGAAGGCTAAAGTGCCCAAGGACCTGTACGAGACCAAGAGCTCACTCTAGACCTCGCTCCTCCCACACAACATTATGTTTGAGGGCACACACCTGGGACGGGTGTCGAGCCTAAAATTCGAAGATTGGGACCTTGTTGACCATGAGAAGTTCCCTCACCTTAAGACCAGGCACCTCATGAAGCCCAAGCAGAACACCGCGGTAGGGGTTACAGAACTAGAATAGCGAAAGTGGTTGCGTGGAGTGGAAAAGGCTGGGCTACTGAACCTACTCTGGATGCCGCATTTCCACCGTTCCCCAATAACCATTTTCGTCATCAGGCAACTGATCTGCCTGGTGCATGATGGGTGTTTGTGGCTGGAGGAGCCCATCCCCATCATGGCAGACTTGATTCACCGCATCTCTCAGCTTCCATGCAAAGGATACAACCCCGCAGACATCTAGAAGGGGAAGTGTAGTGACTTGGCCATCGCAGAGGCCATGAAGAAAAAGTACAAGCTGGAAAAGAAGAAGAGGGGCTACGCCATCTCCAACATCAAGGACAAAGCAGTATGTGTGGCGACCCAAATCCTAGCAGGAAAGGTTATGCGCAAGTGTCGCGTGGATGAAGTACCCGTGCCGGTGGTAGCATTGGTTGAGCAGTGCACAGAGGGGGTCCAGTTTAACTGGTCCGAGTTCCTCTGCAAGGAGTTTTTAGAGAATTGTCGTGAAGCTCAGGAACAGGGCAAAACGTTCCACTATGCATGGCTTCTGCTATCCATAGTGCTCGTGGCAGGGGAATTACCAGAGGATAGTCAATTCCCCATAATTGACAGGGACCTGCTAGAGGTCGTGAAGTACGCTTCGCTCTGGGCCACAAAGGATGCCAAGAGGATTCGTGACAGTAAAATATTCTGGGTGTTCATGGAGATGAACCTCAGAATGGGGATCAACCGTAAGCCGTGGTTGTCGCCCACTATATACAATAACCTACAGAGTTTTGTAGAATTCACAACGGACACCCACAACATTTATATCAGAGTGCGTAAGGACCCGACCAAACAGTGCATAAAGCTACCCTTTGTAGCCACAAACGACGTCATTTTTAACATACCGGAGGCATGGCCGATGGAGTGGCGCGCCCCAGACATTACGGAGATCGAGAAGTCAGCGGCACAAAGAAAGAAAGATGAGGCCAAGTTGCGCATTGCACTGTTGGCCGAAAAGCGAAGGAAGGAAGCAGCAACAACAGAAGTGTAGGCAGCATGGGACGCTACACACTGAGCAACTTAGCAGGAAAAGGCCGCAGTAGCAGCAGTAGCACAGGAGGCAGCCGCGAAGGCGGGTGAGGACTAAATGATGCCTTCGCATCGGCTCGAAGCAAAGGAAGCAGAGACAAAAGAGGGAGGCACAGACCCACAAATCGCGTCAACACAGTTGAAGCGCCAACACCCAACCGAGTGGATAGGGTCACATATGAAGGTCAAGGCATCGAAGTTGTCTATTGACCCAATCACCCTAATCGAGGGTGATCTGCACGACATCGGCGAGATAGTGCGCGATGTCACCTCTTAGGATCTCCAAGATTTCATGTAGGAGAACCAGATTGTGTTGGTGGTCCTCAGAGCACAGTTACAGGAATTACAGGTGTGCCCTCCTCAGGTTGGTACATTCTCGACCAGCCTCATAGTTGGAAGAACAACAATAGAACATATGTTGCGCACGCAAATGACGAATACCATAGTGCTGCCAGAAGGGGCACTAGTGACAACAAATGAGGCCAACAGGCCTACAGTTAGCACGCTGAAGGGTCTTGGTATCAATATGGATGCACTCCCATGAGATACCTTATATGTGTTGCAGATGGGATAACTGTAGAGCTGCGAGCTAGGGACAGCCGCGCACTACAAGTCCTCAGCGAGAAGAAAATCAATATGGAACAATTGAGCTTGCAGCACGATGAATTGGTGTCGCAAAATCAACAACTGGTACATGTAATATACTACGCTTGCCAAAGCGTCCTGGAGTTGGCCATCACAGCGGGAATACCAGCAGAGGCGCACATCCACAGGTTAGCAGCAGGGGTGCACGAGGCGCGGGAGGAAATGACAAAGGTTCAGTTGGAGCTAAACCTTCAGATCACTGAGTTGCGGTTAAAGGCACAACCGTCCACCCCTTCAGAAGTTAGAGAACAGTGTGCTAACGCTATCACAGCGGGACTGGATGAAATTGGCAGTGCAGTACGAGACTGCATCGACATGTTGGAAGAATCACTTAAGGTCCTCACAAATCTGTAGGAGGACCCCAACATCCAGTGCTTAGAGACAGAGGCACGAGAACTCCAACAACAGTATGACATCATCCGAGGAACTGCGCAAATGGTGGTCCTCACTCAGAGGCTCGTGCAAATTCAACAGGTTAAAGCACTGAAAGAACAGGTGGACATGGCATGACACAAAGAAGTATTCCTGAAGCCGCACGTTCAACCTTGGATGGACGAGGCCTTCACCATCACAGCAGAAATTGAAGGCAATCTTGCACAAATGCAGGGGATGCACACACTGATGCAGACACTTTGAATGTAGAGGTCTGGGAACAACGTATGTAGCAGATCCAACAAGCAGCAGCTTAGTGTGCTGCTGACCTTACTGCAGTTCGAGAATAGTTGGAGGGAATCTGTACAAAGATCTTCGCACTGACAGAGTGACTCGAGGGCAAGTCACGATGTTTGTGTTGGGGGCCTGTTGGGCATGGAATCCCCCAAGGCATGTTTTGGGGCTTAAAGCCCAAGTTTTGACTGAATGTTGTTGTAAAAGTTGCGCAAATTGCAGGCACGGGGCGCGAAAGTATAATAGAGTCACAGGGTTGTCCACCATAGTTTTGTAATGTAATGTCGGCTGGATAGACCTACCCATGGTCCGCGGACCATGGGATTGTATAAATAGAGCGAGGCTCTAAGTGTAAAAGGAAACGAAGGAAAAGAAGAGAATAGAAGGATGAGAAGTCTAAGTGATTGAGTCGAAGTGTAAAGTGTGTCTGTTGGTCATAGAGCAGGAGAAGGATCTGCAGCTGAGTGCGCAGAGGCCTAGTAGTTTGCAGCTAAGTGCATGGACCCCTGCAACTGAGTGCGCAGGGTGGGTCGAGTCTATAACTATTGGAAGAATCAATAAAGAGAAGTTTTGCTATAATTCTGTGTATCTTTTCCTAGTTTAATTCATGATTGGATATAACTTGGAAGTATACTGTTTATTTACTGCACGAACCTGTATGAATGTTTTATATTGTTAAGTATAACTTAAGACATTTAAGTAGGTGAAGGTGATTAATTAGTACTGGAAGATAAATAAGATCTCTGGTAATAGCGCAAAGCGCGACACAACCCTGGTTAGGGCTGCGCGAAGGCAGGGTATCAGGCCGCGAGGAACAGAAGGTGAGCGAAGGAACAAACAAAGGACCAGTCGAACCTCTTAGACATCTCAAGGGTGTGGATACCTGGTTCTAACACCCTCCCATACTACTTCGGGTGAGACCTCTGTCCGCGCCTCGCGGATTGTTGCCGAAAAGGGCCAGTAGTACAGGGAATTGTTTGGCTAATTAACTCCGAACTTGGGTCAGGCCCCAACAAAGCACGTTTTGGGGCTTAAAGCCCAAGTTTTGACCGAATCTTGTTGTAAAAGCTTCACGAATTGCGGGCACAGGGCGCGAAAGTATAATAGAGTCACAGGGTTGTCCACCCTAGTTTTGTAATGTAATATCGGCTGGATAGACCTACCCATGGTCCGTGGACCATGGAATTGTATAAATAGAGCGAGGATCTAAGTGTAAAACGAAACGAAGTAAAAGAAGAGAATAGAAGCATGAGAAGTCTAAGTCATCGAGTGGAAGTGTAAAGTGTGTCTATGGGTCATAGAGTAGGAGAAGGCTCTAAAACTGAGTGCGCAGAGGCCTAGTAGTCCGTAGCTGAGTGCGCGGACCCCTGCAACTGAGTACGTAGGGCGGGTCGAGTCTGTAACCTTTGGAGAACCAATAAAGAGAAGTTTTGCTATAAGTCTGTGTATCTTTTCCTGGTTTAATGCATGATTGGATATAATTTACAATTATATTGTTTATTTACCGTGCGAAGTTGTATGATTGTTTTGTATTGTTAAGTATAACTTAAGACACGTAAGTAGGCGAAGGCGCTTAATTGATACTGGAAGATAAATAAGATCTTGGGTAATAGTGTAGAGCGTGACATAACCCCTGGTTAGGGCTACGCGAAGGCAGGATATCGGGCCGCGAGGAACAGAAGGTGCCCGAAAGCCCCCTGTGCACGGGAACAAACAAAGGACTAGTCAAACCTCTCAGACATCTCAAGGGTACGGAAACCTGGTTCTAGCACCCTCCCATAATACTTCGGGTGAGACCTCAGTCAGCGCCCCGTGGACTGTTGCCGAAAAGGGCTAGTAGCACAGGGATTTGTTTGGCTAATTAACTCCGAACCTGTGTCAGTCCCCAACAAGACAACACAACATACTAATCGTGATCCCATATAAAATGCACCTCCACTAGTGCTTTTTTGGTCATCAACATTTCTATCCCAATCCACATATGTATATGCATGAAGGGTGAGATCTGTATCTTTAGGATACCATAGACCAAAGTCTTGAGTTCCTTCAAGATATTTGAATATTCTCTTTATAGCCTGAAGATGTGATTCCTTCGGATTGGCTTGGAATCTTCCAACAATTCCTATCGCATGCATGGTATCTGGTCTGATACCTGTTAGATAAAGTAGACTTCTAATCATAGATTTGTACTCTGGTTGATTCACTGTAGGAGAATCATCATTAGAACTGAGACTACATCCTATTACCATTGGAGTACATACTGGTTTGGAATCTTCCATTTCGTACTTCTTCAGAATCTTCTTGAGATATTTAGTTTGTGAGAGAAAGATGCCATCTTTTGTTTGTTGCACTTGTAGACCAAGAAAATAGGTTAGTTCTCCAAGCAAAGACATTTCAAATTCTTGCTGCATAACAAAAGCAAAGTTTTGACTCATAGATTCTTCATTACTGCCAAAGATGATATCATCAACATAAACAACAATAATTAGCAGTTTATCATTCTCAATTTTTGTATATAAGTTGTTGTCTGCGGATCCTTTTGTGAAGCCTTGTTGTTGAAGATATTTGTCAAGACGATAATACCATGCCCTCAGAGCTTGTTTCAACCCATATAAAGCCTTTTTGAGTTTTCATACAAGCTTTACATCATTTCCTAGAATGAATCCTTCTGGTTGTTCAACGTATACTTCTTCTTCCAGATCTCCATTAAGAAATGCAGATTTTACATCCATTTGATAAACTTTGAATTTTCAAAAACTTGAAAGAGCAAGAAACATTCTTATGGCTTCAAGTCTAGCTACAGGTGCAAAAGTTTCTTCAAAGTCTATACCTTCTTGTTGTGCATACCCTTTACAAACAAGCCTTGCTTTATTCCTAATTACCTCTCCATTTTCATTCAAATTATTCTTGAATATCCATTTTGTCCCTATAACATTTTTATCATGAGGTCTAGGAACTAATTCCCAAGTATCATTATTTTCAATTTGGTCAAGTTCTTCATTCATGGCCTTAACCCAACATTCATATTTGCTAGCTTCATTTACATTTTGTGGTTCTATGGAGGATAATAAGGCTATATAAATAGAAGATCCTACAAGAGTTCTTTTTGTTTGTACTCCAGACACTTTTTCTCCTAGAATTTGAGATTCTGGATGATTCTTTTGAACATACGTGGATGGAGCCTTTTCCCTGTCAGATGTATCTTCTTCTGATGCTTCATTGGTTTCTTCCTCTATATCATTTCGATTTGATATGGGAAAGCATTCGCCGTATTCATTATTATCATCTTCTTTTGCTGATGTCACTTGTTTCAGATTTCTGCATGCTTCATCGATTACAACATCAATGCATTCAACAATTTTTTGAAGTCTCTTATTATAGCATTTGTATCCTTTACTTCTAGATGAATAACCAAGTCTGCCATGGGTTCAAACTTACCAAGTTTTTCATCAGTCTTTTTATGAAACATTTTCTTCCAAAAACTCTGAAGTGTTTTACAGTGGGAAGCTTACCATACCAAAGTTCATATGGAGTTTTATCACTATTTACACGTACATGAGATTTGTTGAGAATATTTACTACGGTATCTGTAGCTTCACATGAGAAGGTGCCAGAAGTTCTAGATTCATCAAGAATAGATCGAGCCATTTATTGAACTGTTCTATTCATTCTTTTCACCACACCATTTTGTTGAGGAGTTCTGGCAACAAAGAACTGTCTCTTTATTCCATGTTGTTCACAAAATTCAAAGAATTCATCTGATATGAATTCTCCTCCCCGATCAGATCTGAGACATTTGATTTTTATATCTAATTCATTTTCAACTAAAGCTTTGAATACCTTAAACTTTTCAAATGCTTCATCTTTATGTTTTAGTAACCCAATCTAGCACATTCTAGAAAAATCATCAATGAATAAAATGTAGTATTCTTCTCCATGAGGTGACCTTTTCCTTGTTGGTCCACACAAATTAGTATGAATGAGTTCAAGAGGCTTACTTGCTGATCCTTCTTTGGCATTGAATTGAACTCTAGTTTTCTTACCAAATTGACATGGTTTGCAGATGGTACTTTCTGGGATGATGATATTTGGAAGATCACGAACAACCTTGAGCCTGCATGATTTTCTTATTTGAGAAAAGCTTAGATTCCCCAATATTCTGTGCCATAACCAATTCTCTTATGTTTTCTTTAGATAACATTTTTCTTGAGCTCCTTTTAGTATATATAGATTTCTTGGAGTTCCTGTACCTTTGATTATGGTCTTTCTTGTGTCAAGCTCACGAACCACACATTCTTTTGATCAAAACACAACTTCATTTCCTTGATCACACATTTGACTAACACTCAATAATTTATGATTTAATCCATCAACATACATAACATTTCTAGCTTTAACCTTTTATTTTAGATAAACAAAACTTTTACCCTTAATGACGGCTGGTGTGTCATTTCCAAAAGAGACATTCTTTTCCTTTTTTGAAGAATTGTATGAAATGGGTTTATCTTTATCACCTATCTTGTGTTTTGAGAATCCTCTATCAATGTACCACTGATTTACTTATTCTTCTGCAAACAGAGCTATGCCACATCTTTCTGACTGTAGTTCCTTCTTTTTCCATACCTTGGAGTTTGATGATGTTTGCTCCTTTTGATATGTTGGCCAAAATTTTCTCCTGCATTCAAATTCTTCATGACCAAAGTTATTGCAAAATGAACATTCAATTTCATCTTCAAGAGGTGAAAATTTATTATAAGAGCTCTTCTTGGTTCCTATCACGCTCCTTTGTTTTCTTGCTTTTCTAGTCATCATAGTTTTCTAAGAAACACATTGAGCAACCTTATGGCCAAAGTTATGGCATGAAAAGCATTGTCCATTAAAGAAGTTCCTGTGATCATAAAATCTTTTGGTATTGTTCACCTTTTGGTTAGTGCTTCTATTGATATTCACCCTTGGAGTAAAATGAGCATGATTTACTTGGGGAGTAACTTTAGGCTTTTGATGAGGATTGATGCATTGTTGACTGGTTTTTGCTGCATTAAGATAGCTTCTAGTGATGGCTGAACACTTTTCTGGTTGGGATGTTTCTTCAGTGTATCCAAGACCAATGTTTATAAGAAGATAACATTGAACCTTGATGATTTCATATAAGGTTTCTAATCCTTTAGAAAATCTAAGATTCAGAAATTTTGTCTTCTCAAGTTCCTTCCTTAGACCTACTACTTCACACTCTAATTTTGCATTGTGCTTTTCCCTTTCCATGAGTTGATGTGTCAAAGTGTCTATGACTATATTCTTTTCTTCCAAGCAGATTTTGAGTTGAGTGATTTCTTCAATAAAATCTTCTTCTTCTAAGGAATCCATAAACTTATCTTTTTCATAAGCCATGAGTAGTTTAATATCTTGATCAGATTCACCTTCATCACTATTAAAGAAGACATCACTATCTTCATGAGTATAACAACTTCTTCCATTAACAAACTATTTCCTATTATCTTTTGCAGAATCCTTTCCTTTGTCATGGTTATCTTTATGAGGACATTTAGCAGCATAATGACCAACTCTACCACAAGCAAAACATTTGAAGGGAAGCTTACCTCTGAATCTTCCAGAACCCAGTTGAAGTTTATTCAGAAATTTTATCTCATATTCTTATGATATATATCTTGATTCCTTGAGATCTTCCTTTGCTTTTCCCTTTGCAGAGGCTTTGAAAGCGACTTCTATAATTTCTGATGGATCTCCTTTCCTCATTTCAAAGGCAGTTAAAATTCCATGAAGTTGAAAAAAATAACAGATTGTAGATCCTTCTTCTCCTTAATGGAAGATACTTTTGACTCAAGTTTAGAAGATAGAGATCTTAAAATTTTGTCTACTATAGTAGCCTCCTTTATTTCTTCACTTAGATTCTTCATACGATTTACAATCTCATCTACTCGTAAGAATTAACTAGCAATACTTTCATCACTATGCATCTTGAGAGTTTCATATTGAATTATGAGAGTTTGGTGTTTAGCACATTTGACCTAGGAGTCTCCTTCATAGCTCTGAATGATTTTGTCCCATATTTCTTTGGCTGTGTTGAGCTGCATGACTTTGACAAATTATGATTCTGATAGACTTCCCAATAATGCATTGATGGCTTTGGCATTGGTTTCATATGATTTCTTTTCTGTTGGATCTGTGGGGATTGCTGCTGGATATTGGTATCCTCCTTCCACAATTTCCATAACATCAGCTCCAAGTGACTGAAGATAGGCTCTAGTTCTTATCTTCCAATATGCTAAGTTATTTCCATTGAATATTGGTGGTCTATTAATTACTATTCCATCTTGATTGCTCATCTTGAGAGATACTCCTTCAAGCGATCAAGCTTCTTCTAAAGGACCTGCTCTGATTCCAATTGTTGGGAAAAACACTAAGAGGGGGGTGGGGTGAATCAATATTTAAACTTTCACAATAATAATTTTATTTTTCAAACTGTATACGCGATTTCATATAAACCAAATAGCGTATGTCCGTGACTATAATGAATGAAACCAGCGTATAGATAATAAACTTGTAAAACAACTAATTCATTGTATGTTGAACTTAAATCAAACTGTGATGCATTTACTAAGCAGTAAACAAATGTAGTAAGAACATAATAAATCAACACACATAAGCAACACACATGAACACCACTATTTTTCAGGTGGAAACCCAATTTGGGAAAAAACCACCACTGTAGTCGTCTTAGTCTTCAATCTTCTTATTATTAAAAGTGTTTACAAGTTTTGTACTGGTGCAGCATTTTTCCAGTACGCAGGCATCTACACGTTGAAGGCTACAACCTTCACTCGTTTTCCAGCTTCTACTGGAAGGGAGATCCAACCCCTAGCTCTTGTATTGGATGATATGATTACCAGTACGTACGCACCAGTCTACAGAAGGATAAAACCTTCACTCACTCTCCAGGGACCATGTTTCATAAATTTTTAGACTAGATACTCCTAGTACACACCAACACAATATGTAGGCCACGTTTCATCAAATTTTCAGACTATACCCATCTATCACCACTGCAATACAACCATCAAGTACAACTCCATCTACCAATCACTGAAACCCATCAACTCTGAATAAAAACACAATCAATCAATATGAACAGTCAGATCACTGTCACCAAAACACAGAGCTGAACCCAGAACACTGCATCAACAACCAGAACCAACTGCAACCTCAAAAATCATATGTCAGAATGTATACGCTACTTCAATGAGGACAACCTACATGTATATGCTACTTTCTGTAACCCAACCTGTGTATACCTCTAAAGATACTGAATCATAAAACTTTTGAACCAAAAAATGTACTAACCAAAGACATTCTGAAGATCTATTGTCATATTACAAAGTTCTAAATAGATAGCAACAAAGATCACCCTTCTTACTCAATCAATTAGTCAGCTAGACTCAATCTCCTTATACAATTAGTTTAACTTCAGATCTAATGAAGACATCATTGACAAACAATAGTAAAACAACAATACTAATCAGATAGATCAGTCATTTCTAAACAAAAAGCCCTTCCTCTGCATACGCTACTTGGAAGTGTCAAATCTGCGTGTATACACGTCTTCACCGAGGTGAATTTGCATATAGATATGCAAATAATTACTTATAACTTCGCAACTTTTCAAGACTTTAGATATACCCAGATCATAACATTTAAAGGATAAAACATGCGTTAGCACTCAGATCTAGCCTATCCATTATCATATCATATAATGATAAGTCATTTCAGGTCTCATGATCCTAATCCAACAATGTATCCAAGGGTGCACAAGATGTTTCAGATCTATATCATAACCATATCCCTTACAACACAAAATATACTCCAGATAAAAGTATTGATGAAAAACACTTCCACTTGCACTTCTAGCGTTTTGATTTTCTCCTCATATACTTAGAGCCTTTATCAATAACATGGACCAAAACAACACTTAGAACATATGGTATTCTTAGACAGGATCAAGTAACCATTATTCCGCTCAATATTGTGGGCTAATACCATGGTATGGACCCTTGGTATTCTTTAACCTTAATTTTCCATCCCATACACACTTTTCCTTATGTGAAACTGCGTGTATACATATACGCGTATTCTATTCTGTGAACCCGCGTGTATATGTGACTTGGACTAGGTTAAATAGCGTATACAACTTAAAACATTCTCTTTCCTCAATTTCTTGATTCTGATCTGTAATCCTTTGTCCCATCATCCTATTCTTCTGTCCCATTACTCTGTTATCTCAGAATTGACTTGTTACAATGTGAGTTTCCATCATGCATCACTTTATCATTTCTGAACTAACGTGTGGATACATCTGGTTATCATATATGTGAGTTGCCATCAAGGACAACACCTGTACCATAATGCCAACAATGTAAATAGAGAACATTTAATGTTTTATGATGATCCTGAATATTGCACATAATTTGATAAAATTCTTCTTGAGACAGTTTAAGTTGTTCGTTAGATATCATTGCCCCTTTTTTGAAAAGCTACACATCAAACTATTTGTCCTATAAGATTTTAACCTCTAATATCAGTTGATAAATTGAACATAATTTTTTTGCAATTGAAACTGTATGTATTTTCTTATTTGTTGAATTTATTGTTATAGGTGTTCTTCAAGATCTTTCAATCAATCTTGATGTTGTTTCAAAAGCATATAAGTTTTATTTTTTATACTCAACCTTCAATGTTGATTAGAGACTATTTTTGTTGTATATTATCTTCAAAAAAAATAAATTCTTTCCTATTGCTTTTTAATGGTCTCTTTAAGGTTTCCCATAGACCATTTATTTTCATAAGTGAATGGACCTATTGAATTAGCAACTTCATAAAAAAATTCTTCCTAACGGAGTTTTGAAGCATCACAAATCATTACTTGCTTTGGTGGGAATGCTTCTTTTTCTTCTTATCCTCTTCGGTCTTCCTTTAATTGCTACCTTTTTAGAACTACTAAATAAATAGTTGTTGAGGGAGACTTCTTCTTCTTCAATTGGATCAATTGAATCTACGTAGATAATACTAGAAGAGTTAATTTCTGGATAGTTTGATAAGGGGGTTTTTGAAATTGCAATTGTTGCAATTGATCCTGAACTTTCTTTAGGTTGATCTCCTTGAATATTTTTTGACACATGTGTACGGTCTAACTCCTAAGTTTGACTTTGTTGAAATGTGATTCAATCTACATTTCTTTTTGAAAGTCTTGTGTTTGAACTTTCCCTTTTTGAGTCTGTTGTGATTGAATCTCTTCTATCTGCATCTTCTCTATATGAGATTGTTGCGAATAAACGTTCTTTGTTTGACACTATATTTGCACCTTTTGTGTTTGTATTTCCCCTTTTGAGCCTTTTCTAACTACAATTTTTTTATTTGAACTTCCTTCATTTTAGATATTGGTTGAAATTGAGTCTATTGGGTTTGAACTTCTAACCTGAATTCACTACCCAAGGATGTATTTCTTTGTCATTGAAACATTAAAAATTATGTTCTAATATGTCCTTCTGGGATCTCTTAAATTCTCTCAGAAACTTATTCATATGATTTGAAACCTTGAAAAACTTGATAAAAGGGTAGGCCTTCATGTGCATATACTTTGAAACATTTCCGAGTCTTGCAATGTTCCTAAGAAATGTTATGTGGATTATGTTACTTGAAAGCTACATCGGGTAGCTTCATTGACTCCAATTTTGTTGATTCTATCTTGGCATGCTTTGGGTTATCCAATGATCCAGATTTGTGAAGGCAACGAAATAAAATATAGATTTATAACCAAAACATAGAGATAAAATCAAATTGGATTCTATTAATAAATGGAAAATGTTGAAACTGTACAAATGCATAATGAAAACAAACTAGGTTGACTGGTGGTAGCTTATCTATGAGAAGCGATGTGACGGCTATGTGCCTCCGCATGAGTGAGTTACAATGAGGAAAAAAGGCCCTTTTTAGTATTATAAGTAATGAGGAAACCATAAACATCCAAAAACCTAACACTAGGAGTTGAAACACCAAAAGGATTATGGGCCTCACTACGGTTAGTTGGTACATCAACTTCCCGGGGTCATAACTTTTGCATACAATATATGTTTGGCATGCTTGGTAGCCTGTTGGAAAGGTATAGCTAAGAATTACACATTTCATTATGACCTAGTATTTGCTTATATCCACAAATTAGGTCACTACCATGTCAAAAAAACATCATTCAGGGACTCAAAATGGCCTCGAAGGTTTAGGACTCAAAAAGTTGTAGAAAAAATTACCAATATGAGAATTGTGCTTTGTGCTAGTTTAGTACGCGAATGGAAAGCGATGTCCATCTAGATCAGTCTTCCCCAATTATGAATTAATGGTATTTATTGTGTTGAGGGTCCCCATCACTTGGGGAAACTTATTTTGAATTTCATTTCTAGTGATCCACTTTCCTTAGTGAAGAAGATACCCAAATTTCACAACCTAATAGAGTTGGATGTGGTTCTAGTGGGTATCCTTTGTCTTGGTGTCAATGATATGATCCATTGTAGCATGTTCATTGCAGTAAATATTGAGCTTTGTGGGGGAAAATTGCTTGGTTTCCTCTGAGTTTTCGAATAAAGGTGGATAATATGGTCGAAGCAACTTCACATTGAACACCTTGTGTAATCCAAGGAAAGGGGGGATGCTCAATTCAAAAGCATTGTCACCCACCCCCTTTCTAATTGTGTATGGCCCACGTATGATCTAGACTTATGTAGGAATAAAACGAAATACATATTTAAACAAAAACACGGAGATACGATGAAATGAAACTTAATTTAATAAATAGAAAATATTGAAAATGTGTTTACATGTAGAAATGAAACAAACTAGCTCGGGTGATGATAGGTTATCTTTGAGAAGAGATGTGGCAGATACATGTCTTATGAACTGTGCTACAATGAGGATCAAAGGCATTTTTATGATGAAGAAACATTGACAAACCCTAAACATCCAAAAACATAACCCTAGGAGTTGAAGCACCAAAAGATATGGGTCTCGATGGGGTTAGTTGGAATGCCAACTTCCCAGGTTGTAACTTTGGCATACGATCTTTGTTTGATGCACATGATAGTCCATTAGAAAGGTCTATTCGAGGAAAAAACAATTCAATTGAAAACATCATTCAAAGAGAAATGTTTACTAGTTTCCACAAAAAATTCCATTTAGGGCCTCAAAACAACTCTAGAGGTTTAGGATCTGAAAAGTTGCAAAAATAGAAAATTGTTGAAATAGGAAATTGTGTTGAAAAAAAAAACTGAAAGAAAAAAGTGGTAGGGGTCCAAGTGGAATACGTATCTAGCCACTAATATGCACCTAGATTAGTCCTCCTCACATAGAAAGCAATGGCCACCATTGCGTTGAGTTCTTCCATGAGGTGAGGAAACTTCTGGTGAGCTTGGTCCTTGGTGAGCCACTTACCTTGGTGCAGGAGCTAGCTAGCTTTGACAACCTGATATAGTTGAATCCTATATTGGTAAGTGTTCTTAATTTGCGTGTCCATAAAATTATTAGTTGTGTCTTGTTCAATGCAATCTGGGTTGAGCTTTGTTGGTATCAACTACTCAACAATGTTTGATGTGTCCAACAATGGTGGAAAATATGGTCGAAGGCGGTCCACATTGAATACTTGGTGTGGGACAATTAAAGGGGGGATACTTAGCTAAAACTCATTGTCACCCATAGCCTTGATGATGAAATAAGGCTTATGTCGAAGTGGTTTAAGCTTCTAATGTGCTACGAAAAGACATTCCTTTTGCAAATGCAACCAACCTTGTCATCCACTTGAAACTTATGTGGCACCTGATGTTGATAATGATGTTTTTTGTACTTGGCATTGGATTTATCTAGGATATCATGAAATTTCTAGTAGAGAGCCCTGTTATATCTATATTTCACATATGGAAGACTCTCATCCCATGTTCGTGGATGCTTTGAGTTCCACATGTGTAGTATGTGCACTATCATCATGTTGATAACTTCTATCTGGCCATCAACATGGAGATGGAAAGAAATCAACTTGTTGAGTTTGTTATCTAACAAAAACTAGAGACTTCGCCAGAATTCACTTAGGAACCTAGTATCCCAATCTGATATAATGGTTTGCGGGATCCAAAAATGTACCCACCCTTGTTCGAAGAAGAGTTTGGCAGTGTATTTTGTTGAGATACTCTTCTTGTAGGAAGCTCATATGGCCATGTTATTAAATCTGTCAACGACTATAAATACACATTCATTGCCATGCTTGGTAAAGGGAAGGCTAGACATATAGCTCATGGAGATGGATTCCTACGGTCGGCTAGCAGTAGGCAAAGGAGCGTAAAAGCCTTGATTCTTATTGGTTGGCTTGGCAATGGCAAGGGCAATGCAGGATCTGATATATTTTCCAACATCCTATCAAAGTTTTGGCCAATAAAAATACATTTTCACTATTGCCACTATTTTCTTGACACCAAAGTGTCCTGTGACCCAATTGTAGTTTGCCTCCCAAATTAACTTGGCATGCTCACTCAGAGGAACAAAAAGGTGTCCAAGTGAGCATAACAATGTGTCTTGGAGGTGGAAGTCTAGGACTTGGTTGATTCCCATCAACATCTGGTATGTGGTGGAAAATTCTAGATAAATTTTGTATAGTTATGGCCATCCAAAAGTATCTTTCCCACAAGAGTTGAGAACAATGGTCATTGCGACAACCGAGGACCGATTGAGGCAATTTGCAATGTTATTAGTGTTTCCTTTCTTATATCTAATGTTCAAATGGAATTAACAGATATGTGTACCATTTTTGATGGCGATTGTTTTGAAACTTTCCTTGCATCTACATAAACTGAAGAGGTTGGTGATCTATGTGGATGATCATCTCCTTCCCTAGAATGTAATTTTTCCATTGTTAGGATGCCTACATGATGGAATACCTATTTATCATATGTGGGGTATTTCCAAATAGTATCAAAGAGTGTATCACTTTGATAGGCTACCAGATGCCTTTGTTGGGTGAGAGCTGCACCAATAGCATAGTTAGAGGCATATATTCTCAATTTCAAATGGTTGTTACAAGTCTAGTGATGTGAAAATTGGTTCAGAGAAAAGGTTGTGTTTCAACTCAACAAATTCCTTGTATTGTGACTTGGACAATTTTTTTTTTTCTTTCACTCTGACTTTGGTAACTTGACTCAAAGGCCAAGTGATATGAGAGAACCCCAACATGAACCTTCAATAGAAATTGGCAAGGCCTAAAGAGTTGTGAAGCTCTGTTAAATTCGTCGAGGTTGGCAAATCCCGAATGACTTGGATCTTAGCTAGATCCACATGCATTCCTTGCTCATCAATTATGTAGCCAACATATTGGACCTATTTCATGCCAAAGGAGAATTTATCTAAGTTTGCACATAGTTTGTGTTGTCAGAGGGTTTTAAGAACTTATTGAATATGTTGCAAATTCTCTGTCCAACTCTTGTTGAAGATGAGGATGTCATTCAGATATAAACCAGGAAAGAGTTGGTGAAAGGCTGCATGGTTAACCACTGAAAGAGACCCCATTGGATTTGAAGGCTATCTTCTATACATATGTGGGTTCTATTGGAACTTGGTCATAGTCGTACTTCAAATCAATATTGCTAAAGTACTTAACCTCCTTGAGTTTGTCAAGAAGGTCATAAATCCATGGGATTAGGTATTTTTTCTTGAAAATGATTTTATTCAATGCCCGATAATCAATGTAGAGTCTCCAGGTCCCATGTTTCTTTTGCACAAGTAGAATTAGGCTCCCACATGGTGTGGAAATTTTTCATATGTTCCCTTTTTGTAGAAACTCTTGGATATACCACTTGATTTCCTCATTTTTCAGAAGAGTACGACAATATATTGGCCCATTAGGTAGAGGTGCTCCAGGAGTTAGATCGATGGAATGCTTGACATGGTAGTGCAAGGGTATCGTTGTGGTTGAGGAGAATATGTCCCTATACTCTTCCACGACATTATCAACTTGCTTCTATTGCGTAGAGGAACCCTTTTGGGGGCCATGGATGTGGACAAAATCTTCCCTTAACCTTGAGAGAGAATCAGGAAGAAAACAAATTTCTCAGTATGGGAGATGTTCTTACTACATTTCTTAACAAAGATCAAAGAAATGGTAGTAGGAGGGGATATCTCAAGTATCCTGTATATTTTTCCTCCCAAAGTAATAATAACACTATGAGGTTTGGACTCATACACAACACGTCGCTTCCACAAGTTTGGTTTGCCTAATAAAACATCATAACTTCAAGGGGAGAAACATCACACAATACATCATCTGTAAAGGGCTTTATGTTGTATGGAAGGTGGCACTGTTGGTTGACGTGGAGATGTTTCCCTTATTGGAGCCACCTGATGGTGTATGGTTGTAGGTGTGGTGTTGTTGGCAGGCCCAACTTCTTAAAAACCTTTGTTGATATGAGTTTTTTTTCGGCTTCCACTATCAATAATGAACTGAAACGGGGAACCCTTCACCCACATGTGTGACTAGAAGAGACCCTCCCCCTCCTCTGGATATTTTGGCCCAATCTTCTGCAACTTGGTGGTGGCAATGGTGGCACTAGGTTCTGCATCAGTATTTTTTTTTTCCCTAGTTGGGTTCTGCATCAGTAATTGATTTCCCCTAGTTGGGTTTTGGCTCAAATTTGGAACATGCATCTGACTCTGAATATTTTAGCTCGTCCAATAATGTCTGCTTGGCATGAAACTCATTTGTTTGTGAGTGGGGATCTTGTGGAACTCACACCACTTTCCTGTGCCCTTCTTCATCTTTGTTGTGCTATTCTTTGATTATGGCTTTGATGGGTTGTCCTGGCTTGCTCCACCTTGGTTATTTCCTTTTTTGTGTGGTTTGGAGGTGCCTTTTCCCACCTTTGGATTTGCAGATCCAAAGTCCTATTTAAATTTATGCTTCATCTTGGCAGCATAATGATACGCTATGTCAAGTGAGGAGATGTCCATGAACTGCATTCATGCTTGGATGTATTTGTGTAAACAACCACAATATTTGAGCACCAGATGTCGCTAAGAGTCCTTGATAACCAACTTCATGTGGAGGGTATGAAAAATATTCATGAACTCTGGCACGTCTTGGTCCCTTTCCTGCCGTAGTGTGGTCCATTTTATGTACTTGTCTTCGTAGCTCCCAATAGGGTAATATTGTTCCTTGATGGCATCTCAGAAATAATTCCAAGTGGGTGCGACTGAAAGTAGTGAGGGCTACTCCTCCTCCCTTTGCTCACAATAAGTTTCTCACCAGTAATTGATATGGGGGGGCAACCTTGAGGAGCGAAAAAATAATATTTTCCTTATCAAAAAAATTATGGACTAAAAATTATCCTTCTAGCAGATTTAGCCATCTATATAATGCTTTTGCATCTCTATGGCCTTCAAATATAGGAATTTAAAAGTTAACTTGTACCTTCAAAGGGGATGCGTATCCGAAGTGACTGTTGGATGAAGATGCTTCACCCACTTGCATCTGCCGAAGGATTTGGGAGAAATTATCCATCATCTCATTCGTTTGTTACTTGAGAGCCTCTTTGAGAAACAATTTGAAAGGATCTCTAGCTACCTCATCTTTCTTTTCTTTCGCTATAGGTGGTCTTTGGGGTTGGCAAGGCTGGTCTTGCAAGGGTTCAACCAATTCAAGTCCTAACTCTTTATAGTTTGATCGCATTTGGGAAACACACAGAAAAATAGAGAAAGAGAAAATCGCTCTGATACCACTGATTTGGACTTATATAGGAATGAAATGAAATATATATTTAAACAAAAACATATATATACACCGAAACAAAACTTCAATTAATAAATAGAAAATACTAAAAATTGTTTACATGTAGAAAGGAAACAAACTAGTTATGGTGATGGTAGCTTATCTCTTAAAAGAGATGTGACAACTACATGCATTTTGAACTATGTTACAATGAGGATCGAGGGCCTTTTTATCATTAATAAACATTGATAAACCCTAAACATCCAAAATCCTAACCTTAGGAGATGAAGCGCCAAAGGGTATGGGCCCTAACAGGGTTAGTTGGAATGTCAACTTCTCAGGGTTGTAACTTTGACATACAATATTTGTTTGGTGCGCACGTTAACCCATTAGAAATTTATATCTAAGGACAACAAATTTTGATTGAAAATGTCAATGGAAGACTCATTTTTTCCCGTTACCCCAAAAAAGTGTTGTTTAAGGCCTCAAAACAGCCCTGGAAGTTTAGGACCCCAAAATTGCCAAAAATAGAAGACTATCGAAATAGAAAATTGTGCTGAAAAATAAGAAATTGATAGAAAAAAGTGCTAGGGGTCCAAGTGGAATAGATAGTTTTCCACCAATATCCACCTAGATCATTTCATCCCCTTTAGGAAGCAATGGTCCCTATTGTGTTGAGTGCTTCCATGAGGTCAAGAAACTTCTACTGAACTTGGTCCCTAGTGAGCCACTTGCCTTGGTGCAGAAGCTACCCATCTTTAGCACCCAAATATAGTTGAATCCTTTATTTGTGATTCTTCTTAATTTTTGTGTCCATAATATGTTCAATTGTGTCTTGTTCAATGCAATCTGATTTGAGCTCTACTGGTTTCAATTGCTTAGCAATGTTTGATGTGTCCAACAACGGTGGAAAGTATAGTCGAAGGCAGTCCACAATGAATACTAGGTGCGGGTTAAGGAATGGGGGGATACTTAGCTCAAAATAATTGTCAACCACAACCTTGGTGATGGTGTAATACCCATATAGAAGTGATCGAATCTTCTAATGGGATTCGACAAGGCGTTACTTTTACAAATGCTACCAAACCTTGTCGCCGACTTGAAACTTATGTGGCATCAAATGTTGATCATGATGTTGTTTGTACTTAGAATTGGATTTATCTAGGATGTCATGAACCTATTGGTGGATGTGTTGAATGTGTTCAATAAATTTGATGGATTTATTAGCTTTGGACTAAACATGTGCAGGTTCTCCTTGTGTAATTTCCAAAGGCATTGCAACATCAATGGGACATAATGGTTGAAATCCCAAGTCCACTTGAAAGGGGTTATGGCCAATCGAGTTATGGAGAGCCTTGTTATAGTTGTGTTGTGCATAAGGAAGACTCTCATCCGATGTTTGTGGATGCTTGGAGTTTTACATGCGCAATATGTGCACTATCATCCTATTGACTAATTATGTCTGGCCATCAGTTTGGGGATGGAATGTAGTCCACTTGGTGAGGTTGGAATCTAACAGCGACGAGAGGCTCAAAAATAATGTGCTTAGGAACCTGTTATGTCGATCTAATATAATGGTCTACAGGATCCAAAAATATACCCACACTCGTTCAAAGAACAATTTGGTAGTGTCTTCTATTGTGATCACTCTTCTTGCAGACAACTATTATGGCCATCTTAGGACATTTGTCAATGACCACAAAAACACAGTCATTATCATACTTGGTAGAAGGAAGGCTAGACATGTAGCCCATGGAGATGGATTCCAAATGTTGTCGAGGAGTAGGCAGAGGAGTGTACAAGCCTTACTTCTTAATGGTCGGCTTGGTGATGGCACAAGTAGTGAAACATCTGATATATTTTCCAACATCTTGTCAGAGTTTTGGCCAATAAAAATACTTCTACAGTACTGCCACTATTTTCTCCAAATGAAAGTATCCTGAGATGCAACTATAGTGCGCCACCAAAATTATCTTGGCACACTCATTTGAAGGAATATAAAGGTGTATTAGGTAGCATAACAGTGCGTCCTAGAGATGGAATTCTAGAACTTGCTTTCCATCCATCAACATTTAGTATGTGGTGGTGAATTCTTGATCATTTTCTATAGTTACATCGATCCAGAACTCTCGTGCCCACAACAACTGAGAAAAGTGTTCAGTTCCATAATCGGGGGCTGACTGAGGAAATTTGCAATGCTATTGGTGTTTCCCTTCTTGTATTTAATGTTAAAATGGAATTTTTGAAGATATGTGAGCCATTTTTAATGGAAATCATTCTACAACTTTATTGTGTCTGCATAAATTGAAGAGGTCAATGACCTATGTGGAAGATTGTCTCCTTCCCCAGAATGTAATGTTTCCATTGTCGGCAAGCCTGCACGATGGAATACATTTATTTGTCATAGGTGGGGTATTTTTGAATAGTATCAAAGAGTTTTTTCTCGTTGTGATAGGCCAATGCCCTTATGGGGTGAGAACTGCAACAATAACATAGTCAGAGGAATTTGTCTCAATTTCAAATGCTTGTTATAGGTCTGGAAATGTGAGGACAGATGCAGAGAAAAGTCAGTGTTTCAACTCAAAAAATGCATTATTTTGTGACTAAGACCAACAAAACTTTTCTTTTTCTCCACCTTTGGTAACTTGACTCAAAGGCCAAGTGATATGAAAGAACCCCAACACGAACCTTCGCTATTAATTGGCAAGGCCCAAAAAGTTGCAAAGCTCTATTAGAGTTAGCGGGGATGGCCAATTGAAAATGATTTCAATCT
Source organism: Pinus tabuliformis (assembly GCA_031772625.1). NCBI lineage: Eukaryota > Viridiplantae > Streptophyta > Pinopsida > Pinales > Pinaceae > Pinus > Pinus tabuliformis. Next base: position 589,829,579 of record CM062820.1, on the reverse strand, counting down.
TAGTTGGATCCACATGCACGCCTTGCTCGTCAATTATGTAGCCCAAATATTGGACCTGGTTCATGCCAAAGGAGCATTTCTCCAAGTTGGAACACATTTTGTGCTATCGTAGCGTTTTAAGGACCTGTCGAATATGTTGCAAGTACTCTTACCAACTCTTATTGAATATGAGGATGTCATCCAGATATAAAACCATGAACAAGTTGGTGAAAGGTCAAAAGTGGTCATCCAACAACCTCATAAAATTTGCAAGGGCATATGTCAACCTGAAGGGCATGACCAACCACTCAAAGAGACCCTCCTTGGATTTGAAGGTGGTCTTCCACACATATGTGGGTTCTATTAGAACTTCGTGATAGCCATACTTCAAATCAATCTTGATGAAGTCATTATCCCCCTTGATTTGGTCAAGAAGGTCATCAATTTGTGGGATCGGGTATATGTTCTCGACAATGATTTTATTCAGTGCCCGATAATCAATGCAGAGTCTCCAAGTCCCATATTTCTTTTGTACAAGTATAATTGGGTTCCCACAAGGTGAGGAACTTGGTCGGATGTGTGATTTTTTTAGCAACTCCTGTATATCCTGATTGATTTCCTCATTTTCCATAAGGGAGTGGTGGTATATTGTCTCATTAGGTAGAGGTGATACGGGATTCATATCGATGGATGCTTGACATGACATTGCAAGGGAACCCCTACGGGTGAGAAGAAAATGTCCCTGTACTCTTCCACAACCTTATTAACTTGCTTCTTCTATACAGAGGAACCCTTTCTAAGGGCCATGGATGTGGCCACAATCTTCCTCAAATTGAATCAAGAAGAAAACAAATTTCCTGGACGGGGAGATGATCTTACTGCATTGCTTAACAAAGATCAAATAAATGGTGGTAAGCGGGGCTACCTCAAGTGTCATTGTTATATGGAGTCTATGACTGCGGACAGAAGTATCTTTTTTAGGCCTGGTATACTAGCCTAGAACAAAAGAAAGAAAAAGGTACAATTTTTTTCCTTAAAGTAAATAGATAATGAGATGAAGCCTATCCAAAATCTGTCATATGCTTTGCTCCTTCCTTGGCTTAAATGCTCCAATCCTAGCTTCAATCACTATGATTATAACCTGCACAATTAGACAACACAAGACAATGATATACATGATTATTTAGAATCATCTAATCACTTTATTCAATAGATCAACATGTTATTGAAATAAATGAAACCATAACATCATATATAGAAAAACAAAGAAAGCTTTGCATTAATAGAAATGGAGTGAGTTACAACCAAAAATAGGTGTTCATCTTGTAGAAGATCTCCTCCAAGTTGACTTGTCCTTTCCTTTCCACAAAGTGCACCTCTAGTCACCCTAATGCATGAAATGATATCTCTCACATCAACATCATAAGGGTAGAATCACTCTCCAAAATCTAACCCCTTGCCTATGGATGGCAGTAAATATATAGGTGAAGGAGGTAGTTCATGAATTCTTATCCTTTGACCAATATGGGCTTGAGATCCATTCTTGATGGGAGGATGAGGTCAAGGGATAAGGGATGAAAACTCAAAGGTAGGATAGGATAGGATTCAAGAAATTTATCCAAGGTAAATAGTTACAACAGATCCTAGAAGCTTCTGGAAGAGGAAGCTTCAGGATTCTTTTTTGTTTTCCCGAATTTATAAAATCATCACACCCCCAAAATTGAGCAACATGTTGGTGATTAGTGTAGGTGTAGAGTAGGGCAACTTGGTAGTCAACGCTTGCCAATGAGGATCAAGAGTGCATTGTTCCTAAAAATGACTGAAATGAAACAGTTTCAGGCATAAACTCATGGATATGAGAGACTCATGCTTCAGGTTTTGTGTAGGGAGGATGAAAAAGTATCCAAAAGATGTGAATGATAATGTTTGAAGGACTATTGACTAGATGTGGTAAAATGGCCTATCACAGATTGCCCCCTAAAGCACAAAGTCATAAATGACAACTGATGACTGAAGTGCTTTACCTTGTGACAAGTTAGGATAAAAAGCGACCGATGAGATCATCATATGTTACAATACATTTACATCATGGTATCTATGATCACATCCATCATACATTGTGATCTTGTATTACTCTTGAAATCGCAGCCCGGATGGTTGAAACTAGATCCAGGGTCTTCTATCTCATTCACATAACCAACCAATGTACGAGTCTAACCATGTGAATCAATGAGCTAAGTTTGAACATGGTAGACACCATCTGATTACTGGCCAATGATGTAGGTTATTAACAGATGCGAGAGAAACCGCTGATGATGTTAATGGCTCTCAATGTATTGTAGTGCAATCCATATGGTGTGAATAAATGATTTTATGTCAAACACCACACATAATATTTGGGTTGAAGGCCAATGATGTAAACCTGTCGCCGAGAGCAAGGAAACTTGAGATTGATGTATCCAAGAACTAAGGTACCAAGGTATGTTTCTAAGTCAACTTCTTGGATAATGAGTTGATGTCGACAGGAAGTGAACCATCACAGGAGGGCCTTGATGTATCCCCCATCAACGACATGAAATGGGTATGATGATTTGAGGCAGAATGATCATAATGATATCGATATGGAACTAGACTAGGAAAGGTATACATGGAATGAAGGCTTAAGAGTATTGTAGCAGATATTGATTGAATGACTTCTCTTGAACATAGTGGCGACACTGAATGGAGATGGAAGCATTGACCCAAAACAAAAAACGGAGGTTTTGAAATGGTATGATTAACCAAAACACAAGCATATTTCCCAACCCAATAGCCATGAATATGAACTGGAAGAGTGTCGTGTTCAAGAGTGCCTAATTGCCATTAACAAATGGAGTACGTTGTTTTTCCATTTTCCCCAACCATACTAGTCAGAACCTCTTTATTTTTTAACAAGCTTGAGGAGGATAACATATGCTTGATCTGTAAGTCCTCTTGGAAAATTTAACGAACCCAGAGAATGAGTGGTTCAGTCCCATCATGAATGACGAGTCCATCATTGCTCAATGTTTTTGCGAGTCCAGTGAAGGTGAAAACTTGACATCTTTTTCATATTTATAGAGTTTGAAAAAGAGGTGAAAAATAAAACTCCAGATGTTCCTTTTCATAGATAGTCTCTTAGGTCCGAAAAGGCAGAAAATAATACCCAAGAGAACCTCTTAGCCATGTTCAACTAAGGTATTCCTTTTTCGTAAGTAGTCTATCTTAGTCGAAAAGGGTTAAACTTACACTAAGTAGACATCTTTTCATTTACTTTAACGAGTTTGAAAAGGCACGTGCTCGACAATATTTTCATATTTTGGGAGTCTGAAAAAAGTTGAAAGAGGACTCCAGGGGTTTCCTTTCTCGTAAGTTTATGGAGCCCGAAAAGTGATAAAAGTGTGCACCTCAGTCAAAATGATTTGTTCAAAACACGACAAAATCCGTCAAACAATTGTCGACTTGCTTAGAACATCACACAAGGATTAAAAATACATGTTTTCATGGTAAAAATTGGTTGTAAAGAGGTCAAAACATTAGATATAAATAAAATAATGGAAGAATCAACCATAAATATTCAAAATGACTATTCATGTTTACCATTTCACATTTACCTTCAACAGTGAGAGTTTTGAGTATTTTTTCCCTCAATCTTCTGTAGCTGATTGCACTCAATTTGGTGGATCGTTTCAAGCATTGTCACTTCTAGGTAAGAGCTAATAACTTTCTCTTTCAATTCATGATCCTATTTTGTGTTTTCATGCATGTTTTAGGTAGTTTTGAGGGCCCTGGGTTTAAATAACTCACCTTAGGACCAACACAAGCCCAGATGGTCGAAAGGTACATTGCACCTAAGTGAACATACACTGCAAGGGAGGGGTTAAACGCACTATCTCTCCTCATAGGGGTGCGTTGGGAGCAAATTCAAAATGTGTTTAGCAGTTTCCCTTCAAAAAAATTAGTTTTCTTACATGGAATGAATCCTAATGAGTCTCTTCTTGATGTTTCAGGTCTTAGTTAGTACAAAATGGCCTTTATCTAGAGAGAAAGAGAACATGAAGAACAATATTTAAATGCAGCTAATGATCTTGCTACCATCCAGGCATTGAAAAATTGTGGATTGTTGAAATTCTTTTGGCTTCCTGGTATGAGGCAGCAGATGGAATTACTAGTGTATCTTGTTCATTCATTGGATGTTCAAGCACAAGCATTCAGATTTAGGGAACAAATACTCTAGATAATGGTAGAGTGTTAGAATATTATATATTACGGAGCAATGGAACACATAAAATATTGCAGAAATATAAACACAGAAAATGCATAAAACAAGAGAGACACAGATATATGTGGTTCACCCAGTTTGGGCTACGTCCGCCCTGAACAACTAGTCCTTCCTTTCTATTATCCAGCAAAATGAAGAGACACAACCTACAGCAGATCCGCTGTAATATCCTCTGTTTTCTCTCACAGTCTCACCTCTCTATTTCTCGCTCAGAGAATACACATCTATTACACAGCCTCAAATACAATGCCCTCATACAAAGAGAGGGGTTGCCTTCTAGGGCAAAAAACCCTAAACTAAACATAAGTTCTACCGTCAGATCATCCGGCTAATGAACAACCCAAATTGACTAGAAATTACTATACTTTTACAAGGAAATTTTACATTTGTTTTTAGCTTTAGGAGCACTGCCCCCGAGCCCCCGCCGGGGGACTGCTGGCGCCCAGACACCCCAGCCGAGGGGGGGGGGATCCGCCCCCCCGGACCCCCACGGGGGGGACAAGTCCCCTCCACACCCCCCCGCATGGAGGGGTGTACAAACTTCACAGGGTATACATCTGGCTAAAACAAATACCTCTGAACAATCATGCTCCACACACAACAATCTCCCACTTGGAGAATGATTGTAGCAACTCCATCGCTGCTTCATTTGCTGGACAATGACTGCTCTTTGGACCTGGCTGTTTCTCATCTTCATCGTCATCCTTGAAGACCAATTGAAACTAAGCATATTCTTAGTTTCTCCCTGGTTACAACTTTTGTTAGCATATCTGTAGGATTCTGGCTAGTGTGTATCTTTTCCAGCTTCAACTCTCCATCTTCCAACACTGATCGTATGAAATGGTACTTGAGCTGTATGTGTTTAGTCCTGGAATGAAATGCTGAGTTCTTTGCAAGATGAATGGCACTTTGGCTATCACTGTATAACGTGCCCATATCATGCTCCTTACCCAATTCACCCATAAACCTTTGTAACCAAATCATTTCTTTACTAGCCTTTGTAGTAGCAACATACTCTGCGTCTGTTGTTGAAAGTGCAACAACACTTTGGATTTTTGAAACCCAACTGACAGTTGTTCCACCAATAGTAAATACATATCTTGTAGTGCTCCTTGAGTTATCTCTGTCACCTGCCATATCTGCATCAACATATCCCTGTAGAGAAATGTTTGAACCACCAAAGCATGATGCTTAATTTGTGGTACCTTTCAAATATCTGAGAATCCATTTCAATGCCATCCAATGTTCATTTCCTGGATTGTTCATGTACTTGCTTACAACTCCCACTACATGTGCAATATTAGGCCTTGTGCAAACCATTGCATACATTAAGCTTCCAATTGCTAATGCATATGGAACTTTAGACACATAACCCATGTCTTCTTGGGTCTTTGGGCACATTTCCTTACTAAGTTTGAAATGGCTAGCAAAAGGTGTACTAACTGGTTTTGCATTGTGCATATTAAATCTTTTCAACACCTTTTGTATGTACTCATTCTGAGACAATGTTAATTTACGATTTTTCTTGTCTCTAGTTATTCTCATACCAAGGATTTGTTTTGCAGCTCCCAAATCCTTCATTGCAAATGAATTTGCCAATTTTCTTTTGAGCACATTTATTTCCGGCATGTTAGACCACAACAATCATGTCATCTACATACAATAACAATATAATATAGCTACCATCATTTTGCTTTTTTCAGATAAACACAATGATCAGAGTGATATCTAGTATAACCTTGTTCAGACATAAACTTGTCAAATTTTAGATACCACTTCCTTGGAGCTTGTTTTAAGCAATACAATCTCTTCTTCAACCTGCACACTAGTTTCTCCTTCCCTTTCACTTCATATCCTTGCGGCTGCTGCATATATATCTCTTCCTCCAAATCCCCATGGAGAAAGGCTGTTTTTACATCTAACTTCTCAAGATGCAAATCTTCAACTGCTACTAGACTTAAAATAGTTCTGATTGAAGTCATTTTAACAACAGGAGAAAATATTTCATCAAAATCAATACCTTTCTTCTGTGCAAACCCCTTGACCACAAGTCTAGCTTTGTACCTCTGTCTTCCTCCATCTTCTTCCTTCAGCCTGTAAACACATTTATTCTTCAATGTAGTTTTTCCTACAGGCAACCTGACTAAGTCCCAAGTCTGGCTATGCATTAAGGAGTCCATCTCTTCTTCCATGGCTACCTCCCACTTCTTCCTGCTTTTAACCTGCATTACTTCTTCATAACATTCGGGTTCACCAGAATCAGTCAACAATAAATAATATAATGAAGGAGAGTATCGTTTAGGGGGTCTACTTATCCCGGTAGATCTTCTAACACCACTTTCAGGTGTTTGGGGTGCTTGTTGCTGTTGTGGTGGTTGATGTTGTTGTGGTTGTTGATTATTATTATTTTCAGGCACCTTTACTTTTTCAATGATTTCATCAAGAACTGCGTATTCCTTGTTTTCTTTTTCCTGTTTCTTTTCCTGCAACTGATTCTTATACAAGACCTTTTCATTGAATATTACATCTTTGCTCCTAATGATTGTGTGATTTTCATAATCATATAAGCGATAACCAAAATCATTAACACCATATCCAATAAAGGTACATTTCTTTGACTTTGCCTCAAGCTTTGTTCTATTTTCTTTATCAATATGGACAAAGGCCTCACAACCAAAAGGCTTTAAAAAAGAGTAGTTTACCTATTTTACTGTCCATGCTTCCTCTGGAACACCACCATCCAAGGAACTTGAAGGCCCTCTGTTTATTAGATAAACAACATTATCTACAACATCTGCCAAAATTGTAAAGGAAATCCTGCGTGCAATCTCATGCACCTTGCACGCTCCATGATTGGCTTATTCATCCTTTCTGACACACCATTTTCTTGTGGTGTTCTTGGAACTGTCTTCTCTCTACAAATTCCATGCTCTGAACAGTACCTATCAAACTCTTTGCTGCAATATTTACCTCCATTGTCTGATCTGAGACACTTCAATTTCTTTCCTGTCTCAATCTCAACCAAAGATTTCCATTTCTTGAAAGTATCAAATACATCAGATTTATTCTTAATACAATAAATCCAAGTTTTTCTAGTTGCATCATCAATAAAAGTAACATAATAACGAGAGCCACCGAGAGATGATACCTGAGCAGGTCCCCATACATCTGTATGCACAAGCTCTAATTTTTCGCTCTTCTTTTCTTTCCCAACTCTGAGAAATCTGACTCTCTTCTGTTTTCCATAAATGCAATTCTCATAGAAGTCCAAATCAACATTCTTCAAACCTAGCAACAAATTCCTTGAGTGAAGAATCTTCATCCCATTCTCACTCATGTGTCCGAGCCTATGATGCCATAATGCTACATCTACTCCTTTGGAAGTTAAAGCATTAACAGAGTTAGAAATACCATTGCATAAATACAATGTACCAACCTTTTCGCCTTTTGCTATTACCAGGGCTCCTTTGGTAATCTTCCAATCTTTAACTGTGAAAGTTGTCACACAACCTTCATCACCTAACTGCCTTGTTGAAATCAAATTTTTATTTAGATCTAGAACATGCCTTACCTCCTTTAGTAGCCATTGGTTTCCATTCTGCTGTTTTACAAGAACCTTACCCATTCCAACAATTTTACAGGGTATATCATCACCCAAACGAACTTGTCCAAAATCTCCTTGAACATAGTCATGAAAGTATTTCTTATCAGGTGTGGCATAGAATGAGGCCCCTGAATCTACCACCCAGGAATCAGTAATGTTTTCGAAAGAAAGAATCAAAGCATCTTATAACACCTCACCTGTCACATTTGCTTCATGATTGTTTTCTTACTGTGCATCTCCTTCTTTTCCCTTCTGAGATCTACAGTCTTTCTTTAGGTGTCCTTTCTTTCCGCATTTCCAGCACACTATCCCCGATCTAGACTTGGATTTGCCTTTCCTTGATTTACTGCAATATCCTGAGCTCTTTCCTCTTTCCATTTTTAATCCCCTAGACTCTGCACTCAAAGCATTACCCGATGTCTCACCGGAGCTTTTCCGTTGCATTTCCTCGCTAAGTATAGCACCGACAACATCATCAAACTTTAAAGTCCTAAATCCGGAAATAGAGTTACTAATGGCCATTACTAAACCATTCCAACTTTCTGGTAATGAGCACAAGAATAACAGAGCTCTAACTTCATCATCAAAGTTTACCCCTACAGAACATAACTAACTTGTAACAATATTAAAATCATTTAAATGGTCTGCAACAGATCCACCTTCCGACATCTTCATATTAAATAACCGTTTCATAAGAAATACCTTGTTTGAGGCCGAGGGTTTTTCATACAGCTTCTCCAATGCCTTAATCAAACCCTCTATTGTTGTTTCCTTCGAAATGTTGAAGGTGACCGACGCTGCGAGGAAAAACCGTACTATTCCGAGTGCCTTTCTATCGAGAAGGTTCCATTCTTCATCTGTCATTCCTGTTGGCATCTTTGCTTTTCCACCCAATGGTAGGTACAGATCTTTCTAATACAGATAATCTTCCATCTACATCTTCCACAGCGAGAAGTTTTGGCTGTTAAATTTCTCGGCCCTAAACTTACCATCTTCCACCATTGCTCCCACTCAAACGAGGAACCCTTCTTTCCTGCAAGTTTATCAGCCAAATAGACCTTCAGCTTTGATACTAGTTGTTAGAATATTATATATTACGGAGCAATGGAACACATAAAATATTGCAGAAATATAAACAAAGAAAATGCATAAAACAAGAGAGACATAGATATACGTGGTTCACCCAGTTTGGGCTACGTCCACCCCGAATAGCTAGTCCTTCCTTTCTATTATCCAGCAAAATGAAGAGACACAACCTACAGCAGATCCGCTGTAATATCCTCTGTTTTCTCTCACAGTCTCACCTCTTTGTTTCTCGCTCAGAGAATACATATCTATTACACAGCCTCAAATATAATGCCCTCATAAAAAGAGAGGGGTTACCTTCTAGGGCAAAAAACCCTAAACTAAACATAAGTTCTACTGTTAGATCATCCACCTAATGAACAACCCAGATTGACTAGAAATTACTATACTTTTACAAGGCAATTTTACATCTGCTTTTAGCTTCGGGGGCGCTACCCTCGAGCCCCCGCCGGGGGACCACTGGCCCCCAGACCCCCCAGCCGGGGGGATTGGCCCCCCCGGACCCCCACGGGGGGGAAAAGTCCCCCCTGCACCTCCCCGCATGGAGGGGTGTACAAAATTCCTGGGGTATACATCCGGCTGAAACAAAGACCTCTGAACAATCATGCTCCACACACAACATAGAGGACATATATTTTGTGATAGGTTTATCGATGAGAGGTTCCCCATCTCTCTCCTAAGTGGGAGAAGGGGTGGAGAAATGGTGAAATATTATATTTCCACTTATTACACACCTCAAGGCAAGCCAACTAGGGATGGAAAGATTAACATAAAATATGTAACCCATTTTCCCTTCAGAATGATCTTATTCATCATTTCCAGATTGTCAAGTAGCTCAAAACTTCATCTAGCTAGTAGATCATACATGTAGTACAATGTGGAGTGTTTGGAGCCAACAGTATTCAATTGGAGCGAAGGAGTGTTAGTCAATATGAAGGAATGGCTGTCTAAAGAAATAGAGGGAAAGTTGAAAAACTTTAGCTACAGTTCCATCTTGGTCTATTTTTCTCTAGAATGGGTTCCATTACTACAACCTCAACAGATTACACTCAAGCCCATTGATATGAGGGTTCCACAGATGAGGAGGTGGATAGATCATATGTCCCAACATGCAGGTTCATCGACGATCAGTTTCTCACCAGCCTTCTTTGGATGGTTGCGTAGACAATTCATTATGATCAATGATTATCCATATGCAGGGATGGATTTTCGTGACGACCTTGAGCTCATGCTTCCTGAGGGTGAGAGATGGGGTGTTACAGGTAATATATTTCAACCATTTGAATTTTTAAAGTTTTATAATTTATTTTGTGTTTTTGATGTTTTCGAGACTAAAATATTGATTTGTTCATGCAGATATTAGGCTTGTTCGACCTATAGGTTCTTCATATCTCCATTGCGCAAGAGAATAGCCACAAGAAAGAGTAGAACCAGTACAGGTTGTTGCAATAGGATGGGATGCACTATGGGATTTTGATGTAGCCGAGATCCTAATAGAGGTGGAGTGCCACATGGATGGGTTAACACGCGGGATAGATGAGACTGTGATCGACCAGATTCTGAAGTGACTTTAGCAACACACTATAGGAGTGCCTAGCCATATTTGTCAGCTACTGCGCAAGATATCTCGTGCAGTGGCATGTTATAATGAGCAATTTGATTAGTTTACTTAGATATTTGCATGTAGTTTTTTATATGGGTCATTGCAAATGTCTATCTAAAACATGATTACCAAGCGCATCTGTCAATGTGTTTAAATTTATGGAAATGTGTTCATATTGTATGAAATCAAAATCTCTTTCTAGAAGGAAAATCCTTAAGAACATGCGAAGGATGGTAGGACTTCTAACTAAATAAACATTAGCAAGTTGTAGTACCACGAGCTGTGAGTCAAGTATGATGTGTAGAAATTTTGAATAATTTAACACATATTCAACAGAGATTATCCTGATCATGTACTATTGCGGAATACATACACAATACATAAGCTCCTCTACGTTGATCATCAATATAGCAGCATCAATAACAATAAAACATCAAGAGCATTCACACATTAACACAGTATGTAACCCATGGAAAGCATCTCGCTAAAAACCCCACACTATTTGTATATTAATGATTGAGACCATGTAACATTACAAAGTACAATGCTTATCACAAGCAATCCAGTACCAGCTCCACTTGTTACACACAATACAGCTAAGATCCGATCTCCAAATCTATTCCACTGCTTGCCTGCCTCCACTGCTCAATACCTGCTCAAGAATGAATGAGAATGGTCTACCAAACTCGTATTTCACCTCCAAAGAATCACTCACAATGTGTAAGACGTGAGCAGAAGCTAGAAACTGGGCAAATACATGAGCAAACTCATTGGCATACTCAATCCCTTGATTGTGCAAGATCTGATGCACAACTATAGTCACAACTGATAGCAATCTGATTCTCTAACACCTGTCCCTGCTGAACTGAACATGCACTGACATGCAACTGAGTTAACTAATGTATTCTATAGTTGTATTATGAGTTAATAATTAGTTTAACAACTCATCATTAGTCTATTTGCAGTTAGACTAACTACAACTAGTTTAACCAAGTCAAACTGAACACAACTCTATCAACTCCACAATCAACTCCACCAAACTCAACTGATTGAGTTCTAACTGAAGTCATGCATGCAACAACTCAACTGACTCATAAGAAAAGCGTACTTCCTTATGACAGTTGCATGGGCCACATCTGTAGCTCAAACTGAAGTGCTCCAAGAGAATAAGATCAAGTTTATAGTCCAAATATTATTATGAGACAATAATATTTGACTTTTCTACTTTTGACAACCAGTCTAAAAATAGACTTTGATCACCCACACTGTGGTCACCCACACTGTGATCATCCACACTGTGATCAAAAATAGAACTTGCGCCATAATTTGCCTGCGGGCCCACTTAGTGAAGGCGACTCTTTTCACTAAGCTCCATCATCTTGTTGCAATCTCAACATGATGACTAAACGATGGATACCATGTGAAATAGCATCAGACAATAGATAGACCATCGTGTTATACTCATCGATGTTGTTGGTAGAGCGACCAATACAAATCCCTTGTAGACTCATTAAATCGCCATTTGGAGCAAATATAGGCCACTTTGTAGAGGATAAGTTCTGAGTACTATGGATAACCAAAATACAATTCAAAGGATGTCGACATCTATAGACCAAACATAAAAGGGATCAACGGAAACCTTAGGAAACTCTGAAGAGACACACTGCAAACACACTCAACACACCTATACAGTATGTACACATCGTATTGTGCATGAGATCAAGCATAGTATTTCTTTAGGTACAACCCATTTCTAGGTTGCGCCAGTGGAATTCCATCAAAATCGACTAACTCGCTGGCCCCTTTTGCAAGAACACACTTGACAATATATGGACCTAACCACATAGGTTGGAACTTTCCTAGCCCTAACTTATGAGATTCTTGATCATATAAAGTAACAGGGTCTCCTTCCGAGAAGACACGAGGCTTGACACTTTTTTCATATTGTGCCTTGATACGTATTTTATGAGCTTCATTAGCTATAGCGACATCATTCTATGTTTGATCATAATTTTTTAGATGTAAAATACGCTCCTCTTCTATAGAAGTGGCAGGAAGAATTTCTATAGCTAGTTTTAGTGACAGAACCTCACATTCGATTGGAAGGATTGCTTCCAAACCATAAACCAACTGAAAGGGTGTAAATATGGTAGCAGTTCTTACTGAGGTTTGATAAACCCACAAGGAAGCTATTGTAGTAGCTACAACCACCCTCCAAAATTTTTCCTTAGCCTGTTTTGGAGCCTCCCTACCAACCTTCACAGCAGCTTGCCTTGCTTCGTCAAGTCCTCAAGCTTCAGTGTCTTTCTTGCTCAAAGGTAGCCTGTCGATCACAGTTTGATCTTTTCCCTTCATAGGCTACTCACCTAGACTTGGTCCAGATGTAGGCTGAGCAGCTTCCCCTTGAAAATTTCACATTTCTGGAGGGCAACCAACCTTCCCTCTAGAAATTGCACAATCCTCTCTGACAGCTTGTTGGGCTCCAGGATTACGCAATCCTGCCAGCCAACCCTCCCAGCAGCAGGTTGTTTAGCCCAGGATTTGCAAAAATTTGGGCAGAAGTCAGCTACTTTTCCCAGAAATTGCGCAAATCTCTGGGCAGCTAGCCCAGCTCCCAGCCATAAATGCACATTTTTCTCCATCAGTCGTGCAGTCTCTTGCATGTGTAGCTGAGTTGACTAGTTCCCTTTGGAACTGAGCAAAACAGACTTGCATGCATGGGCTGCTTCTCCCAAGGTAGCATGCAAATGCATCCCTTGTTTCTAGGATCTATTTTTAGCAGTTGGAGGTTACATGCAAGGAGAAATTCTGAAACCTCCCACCAAGTGTCACTTCCCCTAGATTCGTGGCATGCGCATCACAAACTCGATGTTATCAAAACTCATCAACCAGATGCTTTAGTGCTCATCCCTCACGTCAACCTTGCAACTCTGACATCCCACATCACATCTAGGAGTAGTCGACACATTCAGCTCAACTGTTTTGGGGTAAGCTTGCTTCCCATGCCTAATGCTGCATTTTTGTCGCTTTTTGTGTTTTTCGCTTGTAGGAGTACTGTTTTCTTGATTTATTTGAACGCTTGCTGTCGTTTACATATTTACTATCTTGTCCTAGCTCTGTTTCAATTTTGGGTTCTATCTCACTGCTGTTGCATGCATGAAACTGTTTTGCACGGACGTTCTCCCAATCAACGAACTACCTCACCCACATGCATGCTGATCTGTTTCATGAATCTTTCATTCATGTTTCACATGCACTGTCGATCACTTCTTCTATCACTTAGTGTCACCATGCGTTCACTGACTTACTTGCTTTTGGTTGCTTATTGACGAGTCAGACCAACCTTAGCCCGGGCTCTGCCTTCACCAAGGCTGAATTGCGCAATATGGGAAAGGAAGGCTCACCTTCCTCTCCAAATTTTCACATTCATGCCCAACACTAGCCTCCAGGATTGTTTTGCGCATTTCTGGAGGACAGTGGCTGCTTGGCCCAATAAATTGTGCAAATCTGTCCCTGGGCCAGCAGTCCTTCCCAACTGGAATTGCGTATTGCGCAATCCCAGCAGTCATAAGCCAGAATGGACTGTGCATTGCGTAGTTCCAGTAGTCAGTTAGTCTCCCAGCAACTCAAACTATGCCTTATGCAGTCTTGGAAGTTGGTCTCCCGACCTCCCGACCGAAATTGCGCAACATTCATGATCATTCACCTAGGTATGATACAAGTTAGTTCTCATGTTCATTTTGGTTTTCAACTAACAGACTGCTTTCCAGGAGTGTTTCCATGTCTCCAGGTATCACATGTGTTCATCTGCCTCTTAGTAGTCAGGTACAATAGTTTCTAGGAGAGTAGAGACGAAGAAACCATTCAAAGCACACCTGGGGATGTAGTCGATCAAGCGTCCATGGACTTGCCTACCCATGAAGACATCAAGTTGTTCGTAGACAAGGACATCAAGATATGATAGCAACAACATCACAACAAGAAGCATCGTGAACAATAGATGAAGACACCATAGAAAATGCAACGAATGCAAGAGGAGGGTTTTTGACAACACAGAGGCAGAACAAGGTTGCAAGCTCAAGCAGGTCCATTGATGATGAAAGCAACTTTGGAGACTTCGGCTATGAAGTGACTGTGTGACATGAAGATCACATGAAGGTAGAAGATGGAACAAATGAGTTTCATGTGATGAAGCAACAACTCAAGAAGAACACGAAGCTGCACAGATAGACGAATGAGTTGTAGCAGGAACAAGAACAACAGTGGGCGTAACATGCACTCACGGATGAAACTACGCCTGTACAAGTTAAGGATCCATCCTAGTAGCTGACACAGAGCAGACATGGTGAGCAGTGTTATTGATCGCATGCAAGGGATTCAGCAACATGCATGTCATTGAACGCGCGCATGCAATCTAACCCATTCAACACACTCACCAAGTGGAAGACAAGAAGCAAGTCCAACTGGAGTTGAACATGTGCTTCAGCAAGTTGATGCACATGACCACCAATACACACTTGAAGATCAGCATGGACACCATGCATCAATGTGTTGCCGGTTCAACCACACCCAAGAAGACCATGTGCATGTTAGCAGACGAGTTGGATGATGGGGTCGAACCAATGCACCTGTTGCTATGGAGGTAAGAGTTTGCTTTAGCAAGATGTCACCATGAGGTGCATGCACACCATCACGGATGACCAAGCTTGGCATCAGCTCACCACCTTCACCATCACAAGCATGTCAAAGAGTTGGTCTCATCGCAGTGGACCGAGTGACAGTGATGTCTTGCAAGGCTTGCGCAAGCCATGTTGTCTCACATGAGTACATGTGCATTGTAATGTTGAGTCATGTCAAGTGTAAGTCAAGTGTCAATGGCTGGATGTAACAATCATAGAGTAGGCGAAGAGTCATGAGGGTAGTTGAACTATCACAAAGGGGAATGTTAAGGGTCACCCCATCCTTTGCTATAAATAATCCCTCATAACTCATTGTAAGGGATTTTGGTCAGCCAAGCTTCTACTAAGACTAGCATGAAGAAGGCTTGGACAGTATTTTAACACGCCTTGGCTTCCCCACTACACGGAGCTAGTACATCTCTTTGGAGGAGCAGGCAGATGTGGTTGTAATGTTCCACTATTGGGGCTAGCAGGTTTACATGGATGTATTGTAAGATTGTGACTTACACTTCTTTATATAATAAGAGCCAACACATTTTCATGCATATGTTGTTATTGTAGTTGGACTGCTCCAGTTGCTTTAATGATATATGTTGTTTAACTTACATACTTGTGTATGAACTGATTCACAAGCAATTATATGAATCTTGTTGTTAATGTGTTGCATATGTTGTTAATGTTGTCACAATCTGTGTCGACTGCTCTGCAAGACATCAGACAAACCTTTCACTTGAACCTTTCCATAACAGCTGTTAGTTCGGACATCATAAGATTCCGGAAATGATTTCTGTGATCTGTAACTAAGGATTGCGGAACACCAAAATGTGTGATAACATGATTGAAAAATAAATATGCAGTCATTTCGACAGTGTTGTTAAATGTACGCATCGCCTCCACCCATTTAGTAAAATAATCTACTGTGACAATGATATAACCATTCTCCCGAGTCGAGTGAGGGTTACATGTCATGAAGTCGATACCCCATTTCGCAAAAGGTCTGATGGTGATAATGGGATGCAATGGAGTAGGCAGAGCATGGGTCTTACGATCATAAATTTGGCATGCATGAAACTTCTGGACAACAAGAATACAATCTCGAAAAATGGTAGGCCAAAAGTAACCAGTGCGTAGGATCTTTTGCACGGTTGCATAACTAGAAAAATTACCACCACATTGCCCCAAGTGGCATTCATTAAGGACTTTCTCGGTCTCCTCGTATCTGAGGCACCTTTGTAAAATCATATCAATACCTCGTCGATAAAGGGAGACACCAATAATGATGTAATTTTTGGCTTGGTATCGAATACGTCATTGCTCGGAGCGAGAGGTATTGGACCAGAAATTCTGGGTCTAGAGATATATAAGAATGTCTCCATACCACGGGTCAAATGACGAAATCAGAAACAATGACTCGTCAGGGATAGAATTGGAAGATTTCGTTTCAAAATCAGGGGAAGGAAGGTCTCTCATAAGCTCGGCAAAAACCAAAGATTTATTTGACTTAGATTTGATGAATTCCAGGTCAAACTCTTGCAAGATGATGATCCATTCAGAGTATTTTCCACCAAAGCTATTCACGTGACAATGTATGTCATAGTGTTGCAATCTGAAATAACCGTAGTTTTTTGGAGCAAGATGTAATGGAGGAACCTTTGAACGGCTTGAACGACCGCCAAAGAAAACTTTTCTACATTGGTATACCTAACTTTAGTATGGTTGAGATTCCAACTCAGGTAATATATGGGATGTTCAATCCCTACATCGTCTTCCTGGACCAATACTATTTCTATAGTAGAAATGGCAGCAACGAGATACAATAAATAATTACGCTGGTAATCTAGGGATATAAGAGAGATGCATGAACCAGTACATCTTTCAGGGCATCAAACGTCATTGGAGCAACATTGTCCCAATGGTAGGGAACCCCTTTCTTAAGCAGGCAAGTGAATCCTTTGGTCAACTCAACATAATTAAGGATGAACCTTCGTAGGAAGTTAGATTTCCCTTAGATTCATTGAAGTTGAATGAGTGAAGAAGGTGTAGGAAGATTGATGATTGCCTATACTTTCAAAGGATCAATACAAATTCCATGTTTTGTAATAACAAAACCAAGAAGTTGACCAGAACTAATGCAGAACACACATTTGTGTGTATTTAGTCGAATATTATAGTGACTACATCGTAATAAAATGGCCCTTAGATGCATCGAGGCATCAACCCAATATTTAGAATGAGTAGGGAGATTGTCCAAATACAGTTGCATGAAGTGTTTAATGTCATGAAAAGCGTAATCTATTTCCCATTGAAATGTGGCCCCAACATTCTTTAAACCAAATGGGAGTTTTCAGTAGGCAAACATATCACAGGGACAGATAAATGCAATTTTAGGTCGATCCACTGGGATAATGTTGATTTGATTATATCTGGAGAAGCCATCCATGAACGAATATATTTTGCAGCTGGCATAGTCATTAACAATCTGGTCGATAAACAGGGTTAGGTAATTTTCCTTTGAACAAGTGCGATTTACATCTTGATAATCGATGCATCACTGATTGTCACTTGTTTCCACATGACAGGTACAACATTTGACACCTGGTTGGTCAAAGGAATGGGGTAGATGAAACCAGCATGAAGAATTTTTTCAAATTCACTCTTTATCATGGTAACCTTCTTTGGATGGATCAGACGGAGGCACTACCAAACTGGTTTAGCATTAGGATACGTTTTAATCTCATGCACCACTATATTTGGGTCGACACGTGGAATTTCCTCATAGGTCCAAGCAAAGACACCATGAAACTCCTGAAATAGGGATTTATAGGTCTCAATCTCTGATAGAGAGCATGACACACCAATGTGTAGATTTTCGGCAATACCCAGTTTAACAGAGATATCAAGAGGTATTGTCTCTTCGATATTCGAGAGATTCTTTTCGGAATCAACTTCGTGAATAGAAATGGAATTTGTAAAAGACTCGAGGATATTGGGTAGATGCACATCACTGATATTATCCTCATTTGAATCTAGTAAGGAGGAATGATGGTGATGATCATCCCATGACACATCACCTGGCATCATGATCTCCATGATGCTCTCATTGGTAGACAATATATGAGAGAACGGATTAGAAGATGTTCCATAATCCAATGATCAATCGACCCAATTGATTGAAGAGGAGGTGTAAGATGCACAAGCTGAATAGATGGCTTCGTAATCAAGCTCAATGGGGCTAAGTGGCATTCAGTTGCTAAAACTATGAATGTTAGTTTCATTTGGTACAATCCATGGATCATTCGGGATAGTAGAAGATGATATCATATTGATATAAGAAACTGATGATGAGTTGTCGAGAAGGGGAGGAGGAGGGATTAAAAAGGTTCCCATGAGCGAGGAATCCTTTAGCAATCCAAGCCAACATGCTGATAAGAATGTATAGTTTCCCCTACAAGCGGGGCACTTCCAATAACATGAGAATCAGAGGCAAAGAAGGTGAGTTGGTTGATGGCCACAATCCCGCCCTTATGAGGAAAGGTGATCATACAAAAATAAGTTGAAACGATAGCATCCATGGAGTAAACCCACGTGTGAACCAATAGAATATTATAATCAAGAGGTTCGTCGATAACATCAAATTCTATGGATACAGTTTTTCCCCCTAATTCTACATGTAAGGAGTTCAAAATACCACAGGGTTTATACATTCTCGCATCAAAATCTTTCAATGTGGTAGGTGACTGACTCAGCTGAGGAGAATCAATCACTTTCCATCAAGACATGGACATGATACAGGTCAAGGATCCCTCATCCATAATAAAGCGATGAATTTTCTTACCGCGAATGATGACCTGGATGATAAAGGCCAATTGAGCCGGAAGGCGAGGGGTATAGTTTTCATGACTTAAAACAACTAGGCTGGAATCTGAAGGATCCACACATCTGATAGCTGAAAGCAAAGCTTTCTTTTGGGTGGGACAATTTTGCAACACCTCGAGGGTTGACATAGATGATGGATACTAAGCCAAGTCTTCAACTATGTTATAATTTTGAGTAGCCCTGGAAGGAGGGTTGAATTTTTTTTTATGAATAATGCCTTCATAGTTTTAATAGTTAACTCTGTAGGAATCATGGGTGGAGTAGGATTAGATGAACGTGATGCCGAACTGGTAGGTTGATCAGTAGCCTAATCGTTCAGAGGATTCACATTACCATAGTCCTTATTCTGAGTAGCCACCATAACATCAGATTTAGGCTTCGTGGAGGAAAGAATTAAAACCATGTTAGAGGAAAAAGGGTCTCTAGCAACCATGTGGGTATCCTGATTGGGAAACGGTTCGGTCAACACAATGGGAGAAGTGGAGGATTTAAGAAACTGGTTCACTTCCGTGTGGTGAGCAAAATCATGAGTAAAGTGCTCCTCATTGCAAATCAAGCATGGGTTTGGAGGATTTCATTTCTCATCAGAGGATTGATTTGTTTATTTATTCTGTAGTGAAGAATATTTCTTCTTTTTTAATTATCCTTTCTTCTTGCTTCCTTGTTGTTATTGAGATTTGCCTTTATCAGATGAAATGAAATTTATCTCAGAAGAAGAAGTCACAAGAGGATTTGATGAAGGGTTTTGGGCAAAAGCAGTGAGAGCAGCACCAGATGGGTTACTCATTATCTGTGAATTGGAAGAACCAATGATGCCATTAGTAGCATGAGATTATTTACCAGGGGTTGGAGGAACAATGTTTGGCGGTCTCAGAGCATCTGGTATATTTTCATAGAGTGTGCTAGATTGGGTATATCTAAGGTCCAAAAACTGGGCATGAGTAATTACTTGCTTTTCAGTCACGAAACTGCTTTTAGCTACATCCTCTATGATAGATGGCAATAGGATTTAATAAACCATTCCGCTAACAATTGATTTGGAACATAGGTCTTAACCAACTGGTGATGACACTGTCACTCATGAATTTGATCTGAGATGTGAGTATCTTTAGTTTTTTTAAAGTTGGTCAAAAGTTTTGTTCCAGTTTCATACAGGATGGGAAATTGGAAATGTGTGAGGAAGGTGGTATCTAAGGAACTGAAATAGTGAAATGAAGCTCTAGGTAACTCAATGTACCATTTAGTTGCGGTATCGATAATAGTACGTTGGAAAAGAAGTAATTGTATGGAATCATCATTAAGGGAGTTTGCAGAACACTGCAAATGATACATCATGACATGGGTTGATGGGCCTTCTCCAGGATTCCCATTGAATTTTGTGATATTATAAGGCAATTTGGTAGGAATTATCGACCACCAAGGTGAATGGGCGATAGGATCATTGATGAGTTGAGTCAATTTTGGCAATTCGAGAGTTGCCACAAAAGGTAATTGTCAGTTAAAATCTGGTGGAGGATAGCATGGATAAGAAGGAATAGCCTGAGAAACATGTACTTGCGTTCTCAGATAAGGAGGGTTTTGATAAACAGGAGCCTGGGCACCAAAATAGGGAGGATTGTGGTAACTAGCATACGCGTAACCTTGTTGACCAGTTCTAGGATAACCCTCTAAAGGTTGGAATGGTTGGGTTTGGATGTGTTGGCCTTGAAAATGCACTTGAGGAATACCCTGATAAGGTCTATATTGTTTCCTCATGGGATTTTGCATCATCCTATCATAAGGTGTATTTGATTGAGGTTTTTTCGTGCTATACACAGTTTTCCCTACTAGAATTTGAGAAGTACCTTGCCCAAGTGGTTGACTGTAAGGTACTTTGTAAAGGTTGGGTAAGTGGAACCTAAGGGGTACTAGATACCGATGGAATAGCTTGAGATGGAATAACAACTTGTAAAGTTTGAATTACATGTATTTGAGCTTGTCGAGGTACAGGTTGAAAGATAGGAATTTGAGATGAAGATGGCACAGGTTGAGAATTCAAAAATCGGTCCAAAATTGAACCAGGTTGGATGGGAAAAATAGGTTTCCAAACACAAGCAACCATTCTAGGATAAGGAGGATTATAATAATGTTGACTACTAATTTTAAGTATACCAAAAACAAGTTTCCCCCCTTCTATAGGAGGAGGGGAAGATGGAGGCAACTGCACCCCAGATGGAGGGTACCCAACATAAAAAGAGTTAGGTTGCTGAAGATAACATTTCCCACTAACATAAGGGTCAACCTGTTATTCAATTATAGGTGTAGGCAAAGGAGAAGGAGTAGGCTAAGTAGCGTTCATAAGGGAAGTTCCAGACATAATTCCTGTAATAGATGACATGGGATAGGTCAAAGGACTAGAAGCTGCACTAGAAAAGGTACCAAATAAAGACTGATAGCTAGGTGAGATGGACAGGACACCATATACATGTGCCTCTAGTGATGTTGCAAACATGGATGAGGAAGCAACATTTGATGTCTCAACCATAGTGGTGGACACGGGTTGGGAAGTCATATCAGATCCAGTCATGGTTAACAATCCCAATGAATATTGTCGCGAGAAATCTGTGGGTGAGTCAAAAGAATCAGGTAAAGGAGTTTGTGTTGGAGTTTGAAGAGGAGGAAGAGGATCAGTTTGATAAAAATGGAGTCCACTCCAATGAACAAGAGTAGAAGGATGAGGCTCTTCTTGTGGGATCTCTTCAATACTCATAAGACCGTATGGAAGAGGTTCACCATTAGGTCCAAGATATATGGATGGAGGTTTTGTCTGAGACAAAGGAAGAGAAGGGGAAGGTCCTGAAGTAATAGGTGAAGATGGTTGAGGTTCCTTAGGTTCAATAACCTTAGGAAATAAAGTTTTTGACTCAGGAAAGTTAGGTTCAATAACCTCAAGAAATAAGGCTTCAAGTACTTCTATTTTGATTGCGTCACATTCACAGGCAAGAGTAGAGGTAATCTCAGGCTCAATACTCAAAGGGAAAGATGATTTTGGTTGATCAAATTCAGGAGGAGGATCAGAAGTAGTTAAAAAATTTCTTGATTCAGTAGTTTTCATCTTCTTATGCTTCTGATGACGGCCAAGAGTAGCCTCTGGTGGAAGAGGAGGCTTATTTTTCATTCTACATGAACGACAGAGTGGGGGATTTTTTTCTTCCACGTTGGAGAGTAAATTTTATAAATTAACACAAAAATAAATTAAAAAGAGGGTAATCTAGGCATAACGGATTACAAAGCAACCGTGAACTACAATATACACCTTAGTGAACCCACGACTTAACGTACATGTAGGAAATATCCATGAATGTTGTGTTCGGTGTATCGTGGTACACAAAGCAGTCGACTTAGTTACCTATGGTGAGGATAGAAACCTATAGGGGACTTCCAAATATACTTGATGGTACGTGGAGGTGTAGTCCATAGTAGTATTATCTAATGCGTAATCGTTCGATGAGAGCATGTTAGGCCCCTATACTACTAGTGTAACCCCTTATTGTTATTAGTATAACCCACTTATTATTTTGATGTACCCATGTAGTACCCATATTGTTACTATTGTGCCCCATAGAAGCCCACTATTGTTATTATTGTGCCCTTACATTATTATTGTTATGTTGGCTTTGATTATGTTATGACCCCTTAGACTCCTATATATAGAAAGGAGGTCTTTTCATTTTTATCATCCAAGAATTGTTCATTTATGTAATGTAAAGGAGGTTGCCCCCTCGAAGAGGCTGAATTCTAAGGCGTTGATCTATCTTTTCTATCTTTTCTTGAGCTGGTTTCATAACATTTGGTATCAGAGCTTTGGATTCTAGGGTTTCGCTGCTCCAAACAGGTCATCGTGGAATTTTCGCTATAACTTTTTTTCTGTGACGTTTCAGAAGTCACAAAAAAAACCCATTTGCAAAGAAATCGCGCTGAACCTTGGGTCCGAATTTCAGAGCTTTTTGCACGATATTTGCAGAGATATGATCTGAGGAAGTTGGTCTTTTTGCAGACTCCTGAATTACATTCAAAACAGGTGACCTGGGGAAAATCGTCATAACTTTCTCTCTGGGGATCGGATTGAAATTTCGTAAGAAGGTACAGAAAGAGGACGGACTGTAGTTTTCTTGTATATATTTTTTAGAGTCAAAGGTTGAAACAGTGACACGTGGCACTTAATACAAGTTTTCTCTACTGAACTAGTCTATAATTAGGTCATCTTGGGAGATTGTACATAACTCTTTCTTGGAGAATCCAATTTGGATCAGACTGGTGGCATTGGAAAGAGGACATAGAGGGCTACTATAAGTCACAATTTTAGAACTTAAAGATCCGAAAGTACAGAGTTACAATTGTTTTAAGGTCGAGCTCCTAAAATCAAGAAAAAGCAAGATGAGGAAGTTTGATGGCAAGGATCCGGTAAATTGGATACTTCAGATGGAGCAATATTTTGATCTACATGGTGTACAACTGTTACAAAAGGTATGTATTGCATCTTCATATTTAGAACCAGATCAATTTTTATGGTACAAAGGGCTTTGTTCTCGTAAACAACTTGTTACGTGGTCAATTTTCACGGAGGAAATGATAGCACATTATGAGGATACAAAGAGCAACACCTTCTTTAGAGCAACACCACAACAATTGGAAAGAGTAAAAGGGCTTTGTGACATAGTGGAAAGCAAAATTATGGAAACCAGGAAGTGTACCCCACACAACTACAAATATGGAAGTGTTGTTTCTCCTAGCCTTCCACAACCTACAAGGATTACACCAGAACAATTGGAAGAAAAAAGAGAAAAAGGGCTTTGTTACAATTGTGATAGCAAATGCAATAAAGGTCATAAGTGTGCTGAGAAGAAATTATTTTACATAGAATATGAAGAGGAGGAAGAAAAGGATCAAGAAACAACAAAAGAAGAAGATATACGCCAGGACCCCACCCCAGAGAAAGAAGAAATCAATCAGACCATATCCTGTAAAGCATTGGACGGAATTACCACTCCTCAAACTCTTAAGATAGAAGGACATATCAAGAAGAAAAAGGTGAAAGAAGTGAATGATCACATCGAGAAAGAAGAAATGGATCCAACCATATCTTATAATTCATTGTTCGAAATTACCACTCCTCAAACTATCAAGATAGAAGGACATATAAAGAAGAAAAATGTTCAAGAAGTGAAAGATCACATCGAGCATCAAGAAATGAATCCGACCATATATTGTAAAGGATTTGAAGAAATTACCACTCCTCAAACTCTAGAGATAGAAGGACATATCAAGAAGAAAAAGGTTCAAGCAGTGAAAGATCACATCGAACATCAACAACAAGTTCTGCAACTTTTAAAGGATAACACCACTTCAGTGCAAAATCAAATGAAACAACAGGTAGATCAACATCGTAGTGAAAAATGTTTTGATGTAGGTGATTGGGTATTTTTAGTGCTACATCTCAAGAAAGCTATTTATGAGAAGGAAATGTTGGCAATACTACATGCACTTAAAAAATGGCGACCTTACCGAATGGGAAGACTCTTCAAGGATGAGGATGTGGAAGCATTGTTTTGTGCTATTTATATTATCCAACCAGATTGGATAAACAAAGCAAGGGATGAATGGAAGAAGGACGAAGAAGTATGGCCACTTATTCAAAAGTTGCAAAAGATCCCAATTCAAACAATATTTTCAGAAATTAAAGAGGAAGGAAAAATCATATTGGAACCTGGAGCAGTCACAGAAACAAGAACCTGAAAGCTACGAAATCGATCAATTTCAGAGTATCTCATCAAGTGGAAGAACTTACCCGCTGAATATTCCACATGGGAGGACAATAATTTTATACAGAAGCATCAAGAACTACTCAAGCGTTGAGGACAATGCTTTTTGAAGGAGAGGGGCATGTTAGGCCCCTATACTACTAGTGTAACCCCTTATTGTTATTAGTATAACCCACTTATTATATTGATGTACCCATGTAGTGCCCATATTGTTACTATTGTGCCCCATAGAAGCCCACTATTGTTATTATTGTGCCCTTACATTATTATTGTTATGTCGGCTTTGATTATGTTATGACCCCTTAGACTCCTATATATAGAAAGGAGGTCTTTTCATTTTTATCATCCAAGAATTGTTCATTTATGTAATGTAAAGGAGGTTGCCCCCTCGAAGAGGCTGAATTCTAAGGCGTTGATCTATCTTTTCTATCTTTTCTTGAGATGGTTTCATAACAGAGCATTCCCATATACTTTATGTGCATGGAGTGTCATCCAATATACCCAAAAGTACATGGAGAACGATCCTAAACGCTCATGTACGTGGAGCGAGATTTCACCCCCAGGATACAACACTAGAAAACAATGACAACTTCCACGTTTAACTATGCCAGAACACATCTCTAGCCTAGACCTCTAAGTGTTTGTGTTAATGTTACAAATGCTCCTTAGGTTGATTCAATAAATTTTAATGTTTATCTTCAATTAAGTTTCAATTTTTGGACTCATCGCCAATGCCACCTAAATATCCTAAAATGAAAACTAGCATGAGGAAATGAAATATTTCTCATTCAATGAAAATATATCTAAGGAAAGGAACGAAGAAAGAGTATGCAAAAAACAATGTGCAAAGTATAATCCCCTTTTAATGCAATAGTTCCAATGTTGATGCACACACAAAACCCTAAATCCCAATTCAAAGATTTTTCTTTTCAAAACTCTTAATTTTTGAAAATAAAGAAAACTAAGTTGCATAGTTTAGTCACTGATTCAAACAACATTTGGAGAATGATGACTAGAACACCAATTCATCTAAGAACTCAATGATCAAACAAAATTAGTTTGCAAATGACCTAATGATAAGAATAAAGAAAAATCTAAACAAATCCTTACCAAAGGCACTAAAAATGAAAGAAAACCAAATGCAGGCTTCAAATAGACCACAAGACACTCAAAAACTCAAGGAAGAGCAGTTGGAAAAAGGTTGATGAGAGAGAAAATCAAGAAAAAAGAAAATTTGTGCATGAACAGGGGCCAACACAAGAAAAAGAGAGGCACCATTGCTATGCAACGTAGGCAAAAAGAAGGCTCAACTGGGGTGCGACGCTCTGTCACAAGGCCAGAGTGTGTGTTGGTCTAGGGATGTAAAGTTCTGGTATAAGGATTACAATTGAGGCTTAGTGAAAGGCCTTCCTAGGTTTTTTCTTTACCGAATAATACAGTAATGGTCTGAAGAAGAGGTAAGACAAGCACAATGGACAAAGAAACCACCAAGGGAATACACCATTCCCCAGTATGGTTGCCAATTTGTTATATGGGATCTATGACTATAGACATAATTATCTTCCCTAAGCCTGGTTGGTTGACCTAGAAAAGCAGAAAGACAAAGGGACTAATGTTTTCCTTAAAGTAAATAGATAATGAGATGAACCCTACATGGAATTTTTCGTATGCTTTTCTCCTTCCTTGGCTTGTATGTTCCAATCCTAGCTCTAATTGCTATAATTAGAACCTGCACAATCAGACAACACAAGCCAATGATCTACGAGATTTATGTAGCATCATCTAATCACTTTATTCAATAGATCAACATGGTATTGAAATATACGAAACCATAAAATCATATATAGGAAAACATAGAACTCTTTGCATTAATAGAAATGGAGTGAATTATAACCAAAAATAGGCGTTCATCTTATAGAAGAGCTCCTTCAAGTTGACTTGTCCTTTCCTTGCCACAATGTGCACCTCTAATCACACTAATGCATGGAATGATATCTCTCACATTAGCAACATAAGGGTAGAATCACTCTCCAAAATCCAACCCCTTGCCTATGGATGGCAATAAATATATAGGTGAAGAAGGTAGTTCATGAATTCTTATCCTTTTACCAATCCGAGCTTGAGATCCACTCTTGATAGGAGGATGAGCTCAAGGAATAAGGGATGAAAAGTCCAAGGTGTGATAGGATAGGATTCGAGACTTTTATCCAAGGTAAATAGTTACAATACATTTTGGAAGTTTCTGGAAGAGTAAGCTTGTAATGTTCAAAACTAGGGAAAATAGTGTTATCCAAAGCAGAAAAACACCATAAAATTAAATCAGACCATCAAGCCACAAAATTAGCAACCAAACTGCACTGTATACTCATTTTATTAAATGGGAAGAAGTGTACAACAAGGTGTTCGAATGTGTGCACTTGGGATTGCTATAGGCAAGCTAGCAAAAGCCCAAAATGAACAATGGAACACCCTCCTCAAATATACTGGTAATTCAGCCCAAGAATTGCGTTGTTACTGCTTAGAAAGGTGATGCTGCCTAAAATGATATGCTATTAGAGCCTTCCCTATTGCTCAGAAAATTCTGGGAAATTAATCCCAGCCTCTACACAAGAAACCGAGAATAACCCACAAAGGAATTGGACAAATGTTGACCTCAGAATTTTGGCCTAAATTCCCCTTAGCTCCTCTAGCTACTGGCTGAGTTGGGACCCCCGTTTTACCCCTCAAATATAACTATAAAATTTTATAAAATTAGGAGTATGATCCTTTCCCAAAACCCAGAAAAACTCAGAAAGGGTTTCCCTTGGTTCCAAACTTCAAAAATTGACCCTTCATAGCTTGGCCCTCCTCTGATTTCGAATTATGTTGCCGTCACTCATCCTGTCAATCTATGCTTTCCAAACTCCAAAAATCCTCCTCAAATGGCCCTCCAAATGATCTCCCAGCACCCCAAATCCAAACTTTCCTGGATGATGTTGCCCTAAAGAGTCTCACTCCAATGACTGCACAATCATGAAGGAGATGACACAGTTCTGCATGTGATGAAATGAGAGCTGTGTGTAGGATGGACCACTTGTCTGTAGCTTCCCTCTATACTCCTAAAAATGATTAAAGGATTCTCTTGTCTCCTCAACTTCCTGAAGTGCCTCATGCGTGAATGCGCAATCCCCACACTGCTGTAACTCCCCCTGTTGTTGCTACTAACTGAGATGAAGAAGAACTCCCTCCTAGGGCTAGCACTCAAAGTCCACCAAAGCAAGGGTTGAGATCTCTGCTTAGAGACACTCATGTGCTAAATAGCTTAATGACTCGACTAAGCAGCTTAAGCAACTAAGAATGATTTTAATATGTCAAAAGATAAGATGTTGAAATGAGGAGAGTTGCCTTCCTTATATAGATTTTGTGGAGCACTTTTCCCTCCATAGTGGGTCCCTCACTTAACCATTGATTTCCACAACATGCAGATCGAACTAGGGAATGTGTATTCTCCTAGTGTGGGTGGTCCCCACATACAAATTAACCACACCAAAATAATTTCTACTAAGTCTAGCCTCCTAATAAAATCGAATGGGCCCCATCACCTCCAAAATCGGCCCCAAAATGTAGAAATTAATATTTTTCCAAAATAATTTAGGAAGGGACATTATATTCCTCCCCTCCCAAATGTTGCTTGTCCCCAAGCAACTTCGGTGCTAGATTCTCAAGTATGTGCTCGCTCTCCCAAGTAGCATCCTCATCTGGCAAGCTCCCCCAATGCACCAAAAATCGATTGTCCTCAAGCAATGCCTGAGCAAGCATCCTCTCTAACTGCTGCTCCCCATTATCACTGCAAAATGTGCTAGGGTCCTAGATGTGCCACTAGATTGTGCCTGACCTCTACACTGTCTTGATATGAAAGAATCCTTCAATACCAGGATCACACACCATCCTATCCAACATGAAGCTCCCCTCGCTCCACTCATTATCATGCCTGATGCAAGTAACAGAAGTCCCCTGCTCCATCGGTGACTCACTAAAGCCCAATAGAAGATTTGTATGATCTCCCCCTGTAGTATTCAACACATCCTCAAAGTTTATTGAGTTGTGAAGATATGTGATGCCCCAGTTCCCTGCTAGTCCCATAGTGGTGCCACCATGTTGACGTTGTGTTACTCTGACTATGACATACTCCCCGTCGTGCGCAGACAATATCCTCCCCTCCTGAGGCCTAGTGGCAAAAAATATGAGAGTCAAGCTCATCCTGCACGGGCATCTCCATGATGCCAATATCTACCCCTCCACTACCAATCTCAACTCTAAGCCATAACAGGACAAGTCTGCATCGCCATGCAGTGGAGATTTAAGTGATCCCCCATGTGTCAAACCCAAAGTAAACTGGATCATCCTATGCCATGACCCTACTCATCACAAAGTGGAGTGATCTACCCACCAACAAGATCCTCGAATTCCCCAAACATACCGGGAGCTCATAACTCCCACTCCTCATAGGATGTCGTTGCATAACGTCATTACCAACTAGAACCCATCTGGCCCTCATCTTCGATCCCTGTATGTATTCCCCGGGTTGACCCCACGTATAAGGAGTAGGTATCATGCTTGTGAACCTACCTTGCTCTTGTGAGACCATGCAGTGAAATCCATTATCCCAACTCCTGATGATACACCTCGACACTACTCGGAGTCTGGGTACCCTCCTGTAGTGAAGTCTACCATCCACCGTCCCTCAAGTGTGAGCTCAGGGGTGGAATATATGCTACCTCAGCTATCAACCACACCATCCCTAAGAAACACTATGTGAAAGTAAGCAACACTGGAGGATGATGGGTGGGTATGTCCCAAATGGTATGATCAAAATTCTGTCGAAATGCCCAAGAGTGATTCTACAGACGACACTATCTCCGCCTCAGATCTACTGATGGCATCCCCAGATGCTAAACAATGTCCTCATCAATCCAAGGTGAGATGCATCCAATGGTACACCTAATGCCCCTGTCCATATGCCTCCTTGGAGGCAACACTCCAAGATCCCGCTACGTCGCACCGTGTGTCACTATACACCACCAAGCAACACTGCATTCCTTGACATGCCACTATATGCGGCAACCAATCCTTGTAAACCAATGGATACCCCCGACTATGGCTATTCCATCCTATACTGTCTCGTGTCCCGCCTGTGTCACTGCATCGGTCACTCCCCACATGTATTCAATGCGATGTGAGGCACTCCCCCATGCATCTCCATGCCCATATGTAGACCAATGCTCCATGCTAGATGCTCCTACCCATCCCCGAATGAGATGGCCTAAATTTGTGTCCCTATGTGTCAGACCACACTCAACTAGTATCATCACCTCCATTGTAGCATCATCATACCCTCTGTTGAATGGATCTTCACTCCAAATCCTCCCTAAGGGATCCAAGAAGTGAATCTCCCTATGTTTCAACAGTGATGCTACCCCTGCACCGCTCCTATGCATCCTTTGTGCCCACACAAGAGTGAATAATTCCCTACTCCATATAAGACACCATCTGGTGGCCTGCCAATGCGACCTCCTTCGAAAAACTCTTGCTAAAGTGTGTTGATCACCCTGTGATCCTGTGTACAAACGTTGTACCAAGTCAACCCAAGACACATGTCCATACACTGGTTGGCCACTAGTGCTAACCGAAACTCTCCTAGTGGAGGTGAATGATCGATTGCTAGGTCAACTATACCCTCTAGGTCGTAGTCAACCAGTATACCTGGGAAATGATAGGTGGTCCCTCCTAGATCCCAATGCCATTTGGGGCTTCCAGCATCCCCAATGCCTGGAGACTCTTATTGAGCTCCACCTGGGTCCACTACCATCTCCGTAGCCCACTCCACCGGGTACCAACTTAGAATCTCTTGCCACCCAACCAAAAGAGAGGGATCGAATTCATGAACTCCAGCACATAGAACAACCCTAGCATGTGAGTGTTTCACCCTATGCAACTTAGGTCATCTCATCTCACTATCCTGGTCAATACATAAAATTTGACTAGGTAGCTCTGTCTCTCTCTGTCCAATGGGCCAAGGTAGCCTAACAGTGTTTCCAACCTCGTTTATGTATGCCCGAAGAGGGTTGCTTTAATGCTCCAATGTGCACTCTAGCTGCACCAGTAGGAATCCAACCACTCCCCAACGTGAATCAATTTGGCTGTGGACTCGGAAAAAACCGCTCTCATGCCCTCCAACTCCTTGTTATTCAGCGAAATAGCCTCACGCACTAATGCAACCTTCCTTTTTAATGTTAGAAGGTCGGCCTGAAACTGGTGGGACTGCCATGGGCATCTATCACCTGTAAACTCAGTCACATCTCCAAATACCTTGGCAATTGTTGGCATCTCGTCCATGGGTGGCTCCTCCTCAATAGATGGCTCTATGTGTGTAGGATCTGTCTTCTCCACCAAGGTGTCAACTGGGGCTATCAAAGAGGTCTCTAATAAAGGTGACTCATGTGCCACAATGGGTATATTGATGTGCTCCTCACCATCCTGTGGGCTCTTAGCATCATGCTCAACCTCCTCCTCAAGCTCTTGATATCTAAAGCCAGGTCTCTAGTAGCAAAAGCGCCCCTTGGTCTCACCCTCTAACTATCTCTGTCCTATCTGCTACTTTTCAGGAGATCTAGTGCCCTGATCTAGTCAACTTTCCCCACATGATGTAGATGGATGCACCCCCACGACTTTCTCACCTCTAACATCTTTGTTGTAAGGGTGAGGATTGGTTTGGTCTATCATCCTCCTCAACTAGGCCAACCGCTCATCATCCCATTGAATTATACTCCAGAATTTCTGCATATTGGATATCCCTTGAGCCATGGGTTTGTCTCTGGCTTCACCTGTCATTGTGCACTCATAACTAAAGCTTCCATGATCTTCTGGCTAGTTTCCCAGATCTTAGCCAAGATCATGCTCTGATACCACTGTAATGTTCCAAAATAGGGAAAATAGTGTTATGCAAAGTGAACAAACACCATAAAATTAAATCAGACCATCAGACCACAAAATTGGCAACCAAACTATGTTGTCTACTCATTTTATTAAATGGGAAGAGGTGTACAACAAGGTGTTGGAAGATATGCACCTAGGCTTGCTCTAGGAAAGCTAGCAAAAGCAAAAAATGAACAATGGAACACCCTCCTCAAATCTACCGGTAATCCGACCCAAGAGTTGCGTTGTTACTACCCAAAAAGGTGTTTCTACCTAAAATGATCTGTTATTAGAGGCTTCCCTATTTCTCTGAAAATTATGGGAAATTAATCCCAGCCTTTATGCAAGAAACCCAGAATAACTCACAAAGGAATTGGCAAAATGTTGACCTCAGAATTTTGGCCCAAATTCCCCTTAGCTCCTCTAGCTGCTGACTGAGTTGGGACCCATGTTTAAGCCCTCAGATCTGCCCAAAAAATTCTATAAAATTAGGAGTATGACCCTTTCCCAAAACCCATAAAAAACCAGAAAGGGTTTCCCTTGGTTCCAACCTTCAAAAATTGACCCTTCACAACTTGGCCCTCCTCCAATTTCGAATTATGTTGTTGTGAATTATCATGTCAATCTATGCTCTCCCAACTCTAGGAATCCTACTCAAATGGCCCTCCAAATGATCTCCCAGCACCGCAGCTCCAAACTCCCCTGGATGGTGTTGCCCCAAAGAGTCTCACTCCAATGACTGCATAGTCATGGAGGAGATGATGTAGTCCTGCGAGTGATGAAATGAGAGTTGCGTGTAGGATGGCTCTCTTGTCTGTAGCTTCCCTCTATATTCCTGAAAATGATGAAAGGATGCTCCTGTCTCCCCAACTTCCCGGAGTGACTCATGCGTGAATGTGCAATCCCTACGCTATTGTAACTCCCCCTGCTGCTGGTACTCAACTTACAGCTGTTGTAACTCATCTCCTTGTTGCTGCTACAAACTGAGAGGAAGAATAACTCCCTCCTAGGTCTGGAACTTGAAGTCCACCGAAGCAAGGGTTGAGATCTCTGCTTAGAGACACTCGTGTGCTAAACAATACAGTAACTTGGATAAGTAGCTTGAGCAACTAAGATTGAGTTCAATATGTCAAAATATAGGATGCTGAAATGAGGAGAGTTACCTTCCTTATATAGATTTTGTCGAGCACTTTTCATTCCATTTTCCCTCCATCATGGGTCCCTCACATAACCATCAATTTCCCCTCCATGCAAATCGAACTAGGGAATGCACATTCTCCTAGTGTGGGTTGCCCCCACGTACAAATTAACCACATCAAAATAACTTCTACTAAGTCTAGCCTCCTAATAAAATCGAATGG
Source organism: Pinus tabuliformis (assembly GCA_031772625.1). Classification (NCBI taxonomy): domain Eukaryota; kingdom Viridiplantae; phylum Streptophyta; class Pinopsida; order Pinales; family Pinaceae; genus Pinus; species Pinus tabuliformis. The sequence goes on along the minus strand of CM062820.1, from coordinate 589,796,336 downwards.
GCCCCATCACCTCCAAAGTCGGCCCCAACATGTATAAATTAATCATGTTCCAAAATAATTTAGGAAGGGACATTACAAAGCTTCAAGATTCTTTTTTTCCTCAAATTTCTAAAATCAGCCCACCCTAATGCTGAGCAACCTATTGGTGATCAACGCATGTGCAGGGTAGAGAAACGTGGTTGTCAACGCGGGCCAATGAGGGGCTAGGGTGCGTTGTTCCAAAAAATGATTGAAATGAAACACTTTCAAGAAGAAACTCAGGGATATGAGAGAGTCATGCTTAGGTATTTATGTAGGGAGGATGAAAAAATGTCCAAAGGATGTGAATGATCCTGTTTGAAGGCCTATTGACTAGATGTGACAAAATGGCCTTTCACAATCTTGTATAATTTTCTGCCCAAAGTAATAATAACAGTTCGAGTTTTGGACTCATACACAACATGTCACTTCCACAAGTATGGTTGGACTAATAAAACATCACATAATTCAAGGGGAGATCCATCACACAGTACCTCATCCATGAAGGGCTTGATATTGTATGGAAAGTAGCATTGCTGGCTGACGCAAAGATCTCACCCTTGGTGGAGCCATTAGACAGTGTATGGATGTGGGTATGGTGTTGTTGGTAGGCCCAACTTCTTAACGAAATCTACTAAGATGAGGTTCTTTTGGCTTCTACTATCGACAATGAACTACAACGGGGAACCCTTCACCCACATCTATGAGTGGAAGAGACGCTCGCCCTCCTCTAGATCTCTCGTCTCAATATTTTTCACCTTTGTGGTGGAAATGGTGGCATTGGTTTTTGCATCAATAATCTATTTCCCCTTTTCAGGTTCTAGCTCAAATTGGGGACATGCATCTGACTCTAAAGCTTTTAGATCAATCACTAATGACTACTTGGCACGACAATCATTTGTGTTGTGAGTGGTGCTCTTATGTAACTCACACCACTTTCTTGTGTCCTTCTTCGTCTTCGCCATGTTATTTTATTCTTGTGGCTTTAATGGGTTTTCCCAGCTTCCTCCACCTTGGCTCTATCCTTTTTTATGCAGTTTGGAGGTGCATTTTCCCTACTTTGAATTCGCAGATCCAAAGTCTCGCTTCCTTTGGTTTAAATTTCAACTCGATCTAAGATCATATTAGTACGTTGCGCCAAGTGAGGAGATGTGTAGGAAATCTATTTCTCCATGGATGTATTTGTGAATACAACCATGATATTTGAGCACTAGATGCCACTTAGAGTCCTTGATACCCAACTTTGTGTGGAGGGAATGAAAAATATTCATGAACTCTAGCATGTATTGGTCCCTTTTGTATTGTAATGTGGTCCATTTTATGTACTTGTCTTCATAGCTCCTGATAGGGTAATATTGTTCCTTGACGGTGTCTTGAAAATTATTTCAAGAGGGTGTCACTAAAAGTAGTGAGGGTTCCTCCTCGTTCCTCTGCTCACAGTAAGTTTCCCACCAATCCTTGACATCATGGGTAGCCTTAATGAGTGAAAAACTAATCTTTTCCCTATTGAAAAAATTATGGATAAAAAAATATCCTTCCAATAGATTTAGCCATCTATCTAGCATTTATGTGTCTATCTACCCTTAAATTATAAGAATGTAAAAGTTAACTTGTACCTTAAAGGGGGTGGTGTCTCTGAAGTGACTGTTAGATGAAGTTGCTTCATCCACTTGCATCCATCGAAGTATCTAGGAAAAATTATCCAACATCTTGTTCCTTTGTCACTCGAGAGCCTCTTTGAGCAACAATTTAAATGGATATCCTTCTCCCTCGTATTTCTTTTCTTCTACCATGGGAGGTTGTCGGGGTTGGTGAGGCCAGTCTTGCAAGGGTTCAACTAGTTCAAGTACCAACTCCTTAAACCATGACCTCGTTGGGAACATGCATGGAAAAATAGAGAAAGAGCAGACCGCTTTGATACAACTGATCCAAACTTATGCATGAATGCAATAAAATACACATTTAAACAAAAACACATAAATACATAGAAACAAACTTCAATTAATAAATAACAAATACTAAAAATTATTTACATCTAGAAAGGAAACAAACTAGCATGGGCAATGGTAATTTATCTATGAGAAGAGATGTGGCAGCTACATGTCTTCTTAACCATGTTACAATGAGGCTCAAAGGCCTTTTTATCATGAAGAACCATTGACAAACCCTAAACATGCAAAAAACTAAACCTAGGAGATGAAGCGCCAAAAGGTATGAGCCTTGGTGGGATTAGTTGGAACAACTTCCCAGGGTCGTAACTTTGGCATACGATCCTTGTTTGCCGTGTACGATAACTCGTCAGAAGCCTTTCTATCTGAGGAAAAAAAATTTCAACTAAAAATTTCTATTAAAGACTCACGTTTTCTCATTTCCCCAAAAACATCATTTAAGGCTTCAAAACGTCTTCAGAAGTTCAAGACCTGAAAACTGCCAAAAATAGAAAATTGTCAATAGGAAACTATGCTGAAAAATAATAAATTGGTAGAAAATGGTGGTAGGGTCCAATTGGAATAGGAATTTGGCAACCAACATCCAACTGGATCATTCCTTCCCCTTTAGGAATCAATTGTCCCCATTGCATTGAGTGCTTCCATCAGGTGAGGAAACTTCTAATGAACTTGGTATCTAGTGAGCCACTTGCCTTGGTGTAGGAGGTAAACAAATTTGGCACCCCTATACAGTTGAATCCTATGTTGGCAAGTGTTCTTAATTTGTGTGTCTATAATTTGATCAGTTGTGGCATGTCCAATGCGATCTGGGTTGAGCTTTGTTGGTGTCAATTTCTCAGCAATGTCTCATGTGTCTAAGAATGGTGGAAAGTATGGCTGAAGGTGGTCCACATTGAATAATGGGTGCAGGCTGATTCATGTTATGGAGAGTCATGTTATAGTTTCATTACATGTATGGAAGAATCTCATCCTATGTTCGTTGATTCTTGGAGTTGGACATGCTTAGTATGTGCACTATCATCTTGTTGATGACTTCTGCCTGGCAATCAATATGGGGATGGAATGCAGTCGAATTGGTAAGCTTGGTGTCCAAAAATTACCAGAGGATCAATAAGAATGCACTTAGGAACATGTTGTCCCAATATGATATAATTGTCTATGGGATCCCAAAATGTATCCACACTTGTTCGAAAAAGAATTTGGAAGTGTCCTCTATTGTGATACTCTTCTTACAGGTAGCTAATATGGACATCTTAGAAAATCTATCAATAACCACAAATACACGATCATTATCACAATTGGTAGAATTAGGGTAAAACACATAATCCATGGATATGGATTCCAATGGTTGGCTAAGAGGAGGTAGAGGAGTATTAAGATCTTTCTTCTTAATGTTTGTCTTGGCGATGGCACAGGCAGTGTGGAGATTTGATATATTTTCCAACATCTTATCGGATTTTTGCCACTAAAAATACTCTTGTGGTGCTGCCATTGTTTTCTCAAAACCAAAGTGTTCTCCGACCTGATTATAGTGTGCCTCCCAAATTAGCTTGGCACGGTCTCTCAAATTAATAACAAAGGTGTCATGAGTAGCATAACAGTGCATCCTAGAGGTGGAATTATGGAACTTTCTTGCAGTCCATCAGCATCTTGTATGTGGTGGAAAATTTTGGATCATTTTTGTATAGTTGCAACCATCCAGAAGTCTTGTTACCATAAGAGTTCATAACAGTGCTCAGTCCCACAACCGGGGGCCAACTAAGGCAATCTACAATGTTATTGGTGTTTCCCTTCTTGTATTTAATGTTCAAATGGAATTGTTGTAGATATGTGGACCATTTCTTATGGAAAATGTTCTACAAATTTCTTTATGTTTGCATAAACGGAAGAGGTCGTTGATCTATGTGAATTATTGTCTCCTTCCCTAGAATGTAATGTTTTCATTATCGAGAAGCCTACATGTTGGGTAGCGGAGGTCCCATGTAACAGTTTTGGGTTTAATAGCCTAGAAATTAGGACAAAAATATTGTAAACCTTCGAAATATGCGGAGCGCAAAATGTAAAAGGTCGAGTCAAAGGGTTGTCCGCCCAAGAAATAATATAGAATAATAGGAAGTAAGTCGGTCTGCGGACCATAGGAAGGTATAAATAGAGCGCGGCTCTATGAGGGAAAGGCAATTCTCTTTTTGGTATGTAATCTTGGATCTGATATGGGTTTTTGAGAAGGAAAGCTTTGGAGCGTCTGTAAGTCCGAGTCAAGGGTTTGGGTAGTGGATAGAGGCTCTGCAGCTGTGTGCGCAGAGGCCTGGAAGAGTCCACAGCTGTGTGCGCGAACCCTTGCAGCTGAGTGCGCAGGGCGGATCTGGATGTATTGGTGATAAAGTGGAAATAAGGATAAGTTGTTTCCATAATTTTGTGTTAAATCTGAATTATCGCGGATCTGACTTTTGTATGGTTAATATAATTGTTTGATCTATGCGCATATGCTTATGTTATGAATGTATGTGAATCCGAGTTTACTTTAAGTGCGTGAACTAGTTAAATCTGTTAAATGTTTTCTTAAAGACCCTGCTAAGTAGATCTGATTTATACAAGTTATTAATATTACGAATTAACCCAGATCTAGATCTATGCAGAAGTAGAGTAGCGTGAGGCTGTAGAACGGTGCGCAAACCCTCCAGACCACATCTAGACACCCCAAGGGTGCAGAAACTTGGTTCTAACACCCTCCCCTGATACCTCGGGTGAGACCTCAATCCGCGTTCCACTGGTTGTTGCCGAAAGGGCCGATAGCTGTGGGATTGTTTTGGCTAAATAAATTTTCCGAATCTGGGTCAGGCCCATATAAGCCAACACTACATGATGGAATACACCTCTTTATCATAGGTGGGGTATTTTTGAATAGTATGAGAGAGTGTCTCGCTGTGATAGGCCACTGGATGCCCTTTTTGGGTGAGAACTACACTAATAGCATAGTCAAAGGCATTTGTCTCAATTTCAAATGGTTATATCGGGTTTGGAAATGTGAGGATTGGCATGTAGAAAAGGTGGCGTTTGAGCTCAAAAAATATCTTCTACTGTGACTCAGACAAAAAAAAAATATTTCGCTCCCATTTTGGTATCTTGACTCAAAGGCCAAGTGATATGAGAGAAGCCCAAAACAAACCTTCAGTATAAATTGGTAAGGCCCAAAAAGATGAAAAGCTTTTTTAGATTCATTGGGGCTTGCCAATCCTAAAGGACTTGGATCTTAGATGAATCCACATGCACACCTTTCTCACCAATTATGTATCCCAGATATTGGACCCAATTCATGTCAAACAATCATTTCTCCAAATTGGCCTGTAGATTGTGTTTTCGTAGGGTTTGAAGGACCTACCGAATATGTTGTAAGCGCTCTGCCCAACTCTGACTGAAGATGAGGATTTCATCCATATATACAACCATGAATGAGTTGGTGAAAGGTCGCAAGATGTCATCCATCAACCTCATAAAAGTTGCAGGGTCATTTGTCAACCTGAAAGGCATGACCAAATTCTCAAAGAAACCCTCGGATTTGAAGGCAGTCTTCCATACATTTGTGGGTTTTATTGGAACTCAGCGATAGCCAAACTTCAAATAATTTTTTTGAAGAACTTAACTCCCTTGAGTTGGTCAAGAAGTCATCAGTCCATGGGATCGGTTATTTGTTCTTGACCATGATTTTATTCAGTTCCTGATAATCAATGTAAAGTCTCATTGTCCCATCTTTATTTTGTACAAGTACAAATGGGCTCCCACAAGGTGAGGAATTTTGTCAAATGTTCCCCTTTGGTAGCAATTATTGGATAAGTGGCTTAATTTTCTCGTTTTCCAGAAGAGAGATGTAGCATATTGCCCCATTAGGTAAAGGTGCTCCAAGAGTCAGATTGATGGAACGATTGACCTGACAGTGTAAGATTACCTCTGTGAGTGAGTGAGGAGAAGATGTCCCTGTACTCTTTCAAGACCTTATCAAGTTGCTTTTGTTGCGTAGAGGAACCCTTTCTGGGGGCCGTGGATGTGGCCACAATCTTCCCCTAACCTTAAGATCAAATCAAGAAGAAAACAAATTCTCCAGTCTAGGATATGATCTTACTGCATTTCTTAATAAATATCAAAGAAATGGTGGTAGGCGAGGCTACCTTAGGTATCCTGTATAGTTTTCTAGCCAAAGTAATATAACGGTACAAGGTATAGAATCATACATAGCATGTCACTTCCACAAGTATGGCTGGCCTAATAAAACATCATAAACTTCAAGTGGAGTAACATCACACAGTACCTCATTCGTGAAAGGCTTGATGTTGTATGGAAGGTGGCACTATTGGATGACGCAGAGATATCATGCTTGGTGGAGCCACCCGATGGTGCATGGTTGTGGATGTGGTGTTGTTAGCAGGCCTAACCGCTTAATGACCTCTAATGAGATGAGTTTCGTTTGGCTTCCACTATCGACAATGAACTATAGCAAGGAACCCTTCACCCATGTCTGTGAGTAGAAGAGATGCTCCCCCTCCTCTGGATATCTAGGCTCAATCTTCTACACCTTGGTGGTGGCAATGGTGGAACTTTGTTCTCCATTAGTAATATGTTTCCCCTTATGAGCTTCTAGCTGAGAATTAGATCATGTATATGACTTTGAAGCTTTTAGCTTGGCCACTTGTGTCTTCTTGGTGCAACACTCATTTATGTTGCGAGTGGGGCTCTTGTGGAACTCATACCACTTTCCTATGTCCTTCTTCGTCTTCATCGTGTTATTCTTTTCTTGTGGATTCGATTGGTTGTCCTGACTTCCTCCACCTTGGATTTGTTCCTAGTTCTACATTTTGGAGGTTCCTTTTTCCTACTTTGGATTTAGAGATCCAAAGTATCGCTTCTTCTATTTAAATTTATTCTCAATCTTGACAACATATCGGTATATTGTGCTAGTGAAGAGTACAACAACTCCATTTCTTCATGGATGTATTTGTGCATACAACCACAGTATTTGAGCAACATATGCTGCTCAGAGTCCTTGATACCCAACTTCATTCATAGGGTATGAAAAATATTCATGAACGCTGGCACGTCTTAGTCCCTTTCCTCTCGTAGTGTGGTCCATTTTATGTACTTGTTTTCATAGCTCCCGACAAGGTAATTGTTCCATGATGGCATCTCAGAAATAATTCCAAGATGGTGCAACTGAAAGTAGTAAGGATTCCTCCTTGTCCCTCTGCTCACAATAAGTTTCACACAAATCCTTGACATGGGGGACGACCTTGAGGAGTGAAAAGCAATGTTTTCCCTATTGGAAGAATTATGCACTGAAGAATATCCTTCTAGCCGATTTAGCCATCTATCTAGCGCTTTTTCGTTTATCTAGCTCCAAATATTGGAATGTCAAAGTTAAATTGTACCTTAAAGGGGGTGGCACCTCCAAAGTGACTGTTGGATGATGATGCTTCACCCACTTTCATCTGCTGAAAGATTTGGGAAAAAATATCCATCATCTCATTCCTTTGTCGCTTGTGAGCCTCTTTGAGCAAAAATTTGAAATGATCTCCTTCTCCCTTATATTTATTTTCTTCTTCCATGGGAGTTGTTGATGGTGTTGGATGTCGCAAAAATTTTAAGGGGGTATCCCTGATGTGAATTCCCAATTATACCTCACATCATTTGGTGTAGGAGTCCCATCCATTCATATTTTTTGACCACCATTGGAAAGGTTTCAAAGATATGCCTTAGTTATGCTTATGCACAAGAGAACGCAACACCTCTTTGGGGAAGAAAGTATGTGAGGTTTGTGAGACACCCAATGTAAGGTGCATGAGGGAAAATCCATGACTCGTAAAAGGAAAACGAGCCTTCGATTAGAAAACTAATAGTACTGTCCTAAAGGGGGACCCAAGAATGAAGAGAAAGACTTGCTAGTTACCTACAGATTAGTCCACATAATAAGCAACAATCATTAAAGCATAACAACACTTATTCAATAACAACCATAGCTAAGAAATGAATTTGTTCATTCACTTGTTGTGTAATTAAAGCAACATATACCATAAACCTAACAAGAATAGTTGTATTATTTCTACGATACATCTACGAAGAAGTGTCGTCTCATAGAGCTTTTGATTAAGAGTGAAAGATCCCAAGTACATTGTTACATGAATGAAACACTATATCTAGTTATAAAACATGAAGCCACAACTTGCTTCTCCAAAGAATGATCTATCTCCTATGTACCACAAGAGAAGCGAGGGAAAGACTACAAGAATCCAAACCCTTAGCTTGAGCTATGAGGAGCTATTTATAACAAATAAAAATGACCTTTGAGCTTCCTCATGACTCTTAAAGTCCTATGACTATTCATATTATATTCATGACTTATTACATTCCATATGTGGCTATTCACATTTCGCATGTGTCCCTTGGACTTCATTACATACCATTTATTACATAAGACAAATTAAATATGAGATGGTGGTTATATAAGACAAAATTGATAATGGGAAAAATTCTCATCAAATTGATAAATCATTTGCTTCCTCATGGAGCTCATTTGTAATGTAAGTATTCCATGCTTTGAACTCTATTGAGATGGCTTTGACCCAAACTGGAAAGTCCCCTATATATTGCATCTTCACCTCTAGTGCCTCCATTAATATGGCCTTGGAGCTTGACTGTACATTATTCCATAACCATGAAAGTTTCATGTGGGATTTGATTAGTGTGATGGCGTACTGTAGAATAATGTCCTTGGTGACCTCCAAGCCTTCCTTCTTTATTGCTTTCTTGATCTGTTCAATGTATTGCATGATCTCCTGGAAGATAATCTCTCTGCCTCTAATTGCTTCAAGTGTTCCTATTGCAGGCATCCCATGTTTCTTTGTTAGAGACTCGAAACATTATGCAGTCGATTCTAGGCAACAATAAAACTAATAGATTATTCTCCAAGACACATGTAGTTCTTATGGTGGATCCTCAATTGAACTGTGTCTATCTCCGCGGAAATCCTATCATTATTTTCAAAATGTTTCGGAGCATTTGGATACTTGGAAGAAAACTCCTTAAGATGCTCAACTGCTTTGTTTTCTACTTTCAGGAGTTTTACCACTTCCTGTGCTTTCTTCTGAATGCCAACAAGAGGAGCCACCACCTGTTGTATAAGAAACATATCATTATATAATTGTGCCATGGTGTCCTCCATTGGCCTTAGTTCCTCCTGCATGGTTGATTGTCATTCTATGGTGTTGAAACTTTGTGATGATAACCATTGATTCTCTGTCACAATATATTCCGCCGGTTGCTTCACTACAACAAGTTATTTCCTCAATCTAGCATTCTCACTCAGTAGATTCTCAGATTTTTCCTGTGTTGTTGTGGAAAAACAAACATTTTTCGCCGTGAATTCCCTAGGATTCCTTATGGTGTTGGTAGTTATCACCTTCTCTGTAGCAACTAATATTGGACTCTGAGGATCCTTCGGAAAGTATTTATGCCTCTGTTGCATGATCCTCTTCTTAAGTTGATCAAACATGACACTGCATCCATCCATGAATTTGTCTGTTGGTGGAGGTGTGATCCCCATCTCTCCAAATGGAACATGACCACCTACGAGAGGAGGTTCCTATGGAGAACTTGGTTCATCATCCATGGGTTGAATGGTATATTCTTCCTCCAACTCTTCCTTTTCTATCTCTTGAGTCGATTGTTCTTCTTCTTCCTGGGACTGCATTTGTTGTTATTCTTCTATCCTTCTCCTCTCCTCTTCTTCTTATTTTTTTTTAATCAACCCATCCTGTTGCCTCTTCTCCTCTTCTTCTTATTTTTTTTTAATCAACCCATCCTGTTGCCTCTTCTCCTCTTCTTATTTTTATTCACCCATCTCCTTTTTTGTTTGAATAGATCCTATGTTCAAAAGATCAACTTTCCACTTCCTATTGCTCTCACCTGTCGAATCATATATGATCCTCTTCTTAGGAGCTACATTCATTGCTTGAGGGGTTATCTATTCTTCGTCCTATGCCTTCATATCTTGAGCTGGTGGATTTTGGGGTGAAGTGGTCTTCGTTTCTAGATGTGTCTATCTAATTGCATTATACCAGTTCTTCACTTTTTCATCTTCTGTTGTGGACATCGATGAATACCTTGTACTATAACCGATCCTTTCACAATGTTTCCTGCACACTCTCCTAGGATCATATCCATTAAAGTATTTAGTGGTGAATTACAAGCGGTCCATCTCTTTTGTTTTTTTTGTTGTATCCTTGTGTCTCTTCAACTCATATAATTTGATCCTCAACTGGAAGGTGGGCCAAGGGGTTGTCTTCCTGCTGTGAAGAACTCATGACAATCCCTTATCCAACTGATTTGCTTCTTCCTGCATGACCACCTTATTGGTCACATATCATGGCATGAGAGAGGGGATATCTGACAACCAAAACATCATATGTATGTTCCCTCAGGTGCTGCAAACCAATCCATGATATCCCATAGTAACTCTTTCACCTGACCAGTCATGCAAGGAGGATTGATCTCGAATATCATATGGAAGATAACTACAAAGAAGTGCTCGACCAATGTATCATATGCACCTCTGAAGATTGATTCTGATAACACTCTAAAGTGAAAGCAAATTGGGAACTTGTTCTTAGTGGTCCAATTCCAGTAAATTCCTAGGAACACATATTGTGCATAGATTCCATCTAAAAGAAATACAAACATGTGGAATTTTGGTGCCTAGTTTGCCCTCAAATATGCTTTTTCCTACCCCACATGACGCTGCAAATGAAATGAAAATATATCCGCCCAATTGAAGACTCTTCCATGGGTTAGCACCATATTGAGCATAATTATCCAGTTTTCCTCAAACACCTCAACGTTCTTGCGACCATGCAACCAACAACACATGGCTATTAAGTAATGACACACATATGTGAGGATCTTAGTAAGATAGATTGCGGATGGTCGATGAAAAAACATAGTAGGGTCTCGACACCATGATTTGATCATGTCACTCGTGTCGAGGTTGGCCCATCTAATGTAGAAGTCATCATTTGCATATTTCGTGGGCCTAAGCATCTTTTAGCACATTTTCATGTATTATCCATAATAATTGGCGAGCTTACCACCACTCTCACTGCAAAGCACAAGATGAGTGTCATCCATATGTGTAATGATCCACTCAATCACCTATACACAAGGTATGATGGGGAATCTACATGCAATCATATGCATCTTGGACCTCTTAATATTGATGTATGCTTCCACATCTTCCAAGTCCTTCGCAAAAATTTCCTGCATGAATATGTTGTATATACCACTCCATGTGACCTCGCTAGACTTATCAATGAAGCATTGTGTGTCTCCATAAATGGGAATGGTTGGCTTGGTAACTTCAACAGGTTCTGTAGTGCTTGCTTCTAATACTTCTTTAGAGGCCACTTTACGCGAAGGCATGGCTCCAACAAATGATGAAAGGGAGACGATACTTGTAGCTCGAACACCTGTTTGTGGCAACACACTCATAATGACAATATTAGCTTTATGCAACCTAAATAAGCAGAAATATCTCATAAATCATGTGCAAAGAGCCATCAAATGTAATTGATCATGAAAATATATCAATGATGGTACAAAATCACTTGCATGCAAAATAAAATAGGCATGCAAACTAGGAGGGCACACTTTCAAAGACAAAGGAAGGTAAATGGTCATTCAGGGCTTTAAAAAGTGCTCATGCACTCAAGCAAGGGAAGGAACCCATCAAAGGTGCATTGGCACACTCTGAAGGGTCAAAGGGGTGAGTTGTTGGGCCTTTAGGCCTTCACAGTGTGCTCAAGTGTTTAAGGAGACAAAGAGGGTGCATTGGCGCACTCTGAAGGGATAAAGGAACATGTCTTCAATCATTAATTCCTTCAGGGTGTACTCATGCACTCAAAGTGAAGGAGGGTGCACTCGCACATGCCGAAGGGATGAAGGAAAATCATTTGAGTCTTCAAGGTGCACTCATGCGTTGAAGGGATGACATTTTTCTTCGCGACAAAGGAGTGAGCTTAATAGGGAGACTTGGTCATTTTGGGCGCAGTTCTCAAGGTTGATTGGGCTTCGAGTTTGAGAAGTGCACTCTGCCTAAGGAAAGCTCAAGAACAAATTCGATAGCAAGATTTCATGGTAGGAATGAGAAGAAGAAAGATCTGAAACCTTATATGGATCTTGTCACAATCATGGTGAAATATGAAAGGTTGAGGAATGTGTAGAGTCTCTGCATGTGATAGCAAAGTAACACTTGCAAAACCAAGATTGAATATAAATGCTAGTAAATAAACTGAAAAACAAAGAAACACTAGAAAGGAAAGCAAGATCAATAGTGATATCATGAAAGGAAATGAATAGATTCAACATGCAAAACTCACTTGTAATGTAGGTTGATGAAGAGTTTCTTGATCCACAGTGGTGTGCCCAACTCAGATGAGAATTATTATGCAAATGAATGATTAATTGGGTTAATTTAAAAGAATTTACGTGCAAAATTTTTTCATGCATGATCCCACTTGTCGAAAAGTGAAAGGATTAGTTAAAGGAAGTTGAGTGGGATCCTATTTTCTAGGAGTGTGTCAACATGCAACAAAGAGGCTCATGCATGCATCCAAGAAGAGCACATGTCTTCAGCACAAAGGAGAGTGCTCAAGGAGGGAAAAATTCCAAACCCCCATCCTTATCGTTATTGTGAGGATGTTTTATAATTTATAGGGCTTCCCACATTTTCCACTTATACTTATGGTTTTCATTGGTGATAACCTTAGTGTCTTCAAGACATATATGGTGACAAGTTTTTTTTTTTTTTTTTGAATGCTCTCCCAAGGTTGAGGAACGAGCTCTGCCATTTTTTATGTCTGCACCATGTTCTTTTGGTATATTCTTGAATGACCTTCCAGTCTCACCAATATAACACTTTCAACATGAACATAGGACATTATAGATACCTTTCTATTGAAGTTGATTAGGGTTATCATTGACTGATCTCATTCTTTGTCTATGTTGGGTGTGGAGCCTCATTATATTATTTATTCAGAGGTATCCCCGCATTGGACCCTAGTTCATAATGGGGTGACAACACCACCCATTTGTTGACCTCCAGGTGGTTCCGAGGGAGGGGGTGATGATGATTTTTATGAGATCCCCCCCCAGTGGCGGGGGTTCAGGGGAAACGCCCCTTAAGCTAAACATAGATGTAAAATTGCCTTGTAAAATATTGTAATTTTGTATTCAATATGGGTTGTTCATTAGGTGAGTGATTTGATGGTAGAAGTTATGTTTAATTTAGGGTCTTTTCCCTAGAAGGAAACCCCTCACTATATATGAGGGAATTGTATTGCGGTTGAATATATGTGTATTTTGAGCGAGAAAGATAAGAGACTATGTGAGAGCGAAGAGGAAATTACAGTGGATCGGTTGTATGTTGTATCTCTTCATTTTGTTGGATAATATAAAAGGAGGACTGGTTGTTTCTACGTGGACGTAGCCCAAATTGGGTGAACCACGTATATCTATGTTTCTCTTTTGTTTTATGCATTTTCTATGTTTGTGTTTTTGCAATATTTTATGTGTTCCATTGCTCTGTAATATATGATTTTCTAACAATTGGTATCAGAGCCGAAGGTATATTTGGCTGATAAACTTGCAGGAGAGAAGGTTTCTTGGTTCAAGTGTGAGCAATGGTGGAAGATGGTAGGTTTAGGGTCGAAAAATTTAACGACCAAAACTACCAGCCGTGGAAGATGCAGATGGAAGATTATCTGTATCAGAAATATCTGTACCTACCATTAAGTGGAAAGACAAAGAAGCCGATGAGTATGACAGATACAGAATGGGATATTCTCGACATAAAGGCACTTGGAAAAATATGGTTGTGCCTAGCAGCGTCGGTAGCCTTTAATATCTCAAAGGAAATGAAAATAGAGGGATTAATGTCGGCATTCCCCAAACTATATGAAAAACCATTAGCCTCAAATAAGTTATTTTTATGAAGCGTTTATTTAATATGAAGATGTCAGAAGGTGGATCTGTTATTGATCATTTAAATGAATTTAATACGGTTACCAGTCAGTTAAGTTCTATAGGGGTAACTTTTGATGATGGAGTTAGGGATTTGTTATTTTTGTGCTCATTGCAAGAAAATTGGAATGGTTTAGTTATGGCCATTAGTAACTCTGTCTCTGTATCTAGTACTTTAAAGTTTGATGATGTTTTCAGTGCAATCCTTAGCAAGGAAATGTGACGGAAAAGCTCCAGTGAGACATCATGTAATTCTTTGGTTGCAGAGACTAGGGTAAGAAAAATGGAAAGAGGAAAGAGCCTAGGATATCACAGTAAGTCAACAAAAGGAAGATCCAAGTCTAGATCGGGGATAGTGTGTTGGAAATGTGGGAAGAAAGGACACCTGAAGAAAGACTGTAAGTCTCGGAAGGGAAAAGAAGGAGACGTGTAACAAGAAAACAATCATGAAGTGAATGTGACAGGTGATGTGTTGCAAGATATTGTGATTCTTTCATTAGAAAATATTATTGATGCCTGTGTGGTAGATTTAGGGGCCTCATTCAATGACACACCTGATAGGAAACATTTTCATGAATATGTTCAAGGAGATTTTGGACAGGTTTGTTTGGGTGATGATAAACCCTGTAAAATAATTGGAATGGGTAAAGTTTTCATAAAATAGAAAAATGGAAAGCAATGGCTATTGAAGGAGGTAAGACATGATCCATATCTAAAGAGAAATCTAATTTCAACAAGGCAGTTGGGAGGTGAAGGTTGTGTAACTACTTTTATAGATAAAACTTGGAAGGTCACTAAAGAAGCCCTGATAATAGAAAAAGGAGAAAAGGTTGGTACATTGTATTTATGCAATGGTATTTCTAATTCTGCTAATGCTTTAACCTCTACACGAGAAGATAGAGCATTGTGGCATCATAGGCTTGGGAACATGAGTGACAAGGGGATGCAAATTATTCACTCAAGAAATTTGTTGCTAGCTTTGAAGCATGTTGATTTGGAATTCTATGAGAATTGTGTTTATGGAAAACAGAAGAGAGTCACATTCCTTAGAGTTGGGAAGGAAAAGAAGAGTGATAAAATAGAGCTTGTACATACAAATGTATGGGGACCTGCTCATGTATTATCTCTTGGTGGCTCGCATTATTATGCTACTTTTATTGATGATGCAACCAAAAAAACCTGGATTTATTGTATTCGAAATGAATATATTTGATACTTTCAAGAAATGGAAAACTTTGGTTGAGAATGAGACAGGAAAAAGGTTGAAGTGTCTTAGATCAGATAATGGAGGTGAATATTGCAACAAATATTTTGATAAGTATTTTTCAAAGCATGGAATTGGCAGAGAGAAGATAGTTCCAAGAACACCACAAGAAAATGGTGTGTCAGAAAGGATGAACAGGACAATCATGGAGTGTGCAAGGTGCATGAGAATGCATGCAGGATTGCCTTTCCAATTTTGGGTAGATGATGTAGATACTGTTGTTTATCTAATAAAGAAAGGGCCTTCAAGTTCCTTGGATGGAGATATTATAGAGGAGGCATGTACAAGTAAAAAGGTATAGTACTCATTTTTAAAAACTTTTGGTTGTGAAGCCTTTGTCCACATTAATAAAGAAAATAGAACAAATCTTGAGGAAAAATCAAAGAAATGTACCTTTATTGGATATGGTGTTAATGATTTTGGTTATCGCTTATATGATTATGAAAATCTCAAAATCATTAAGAGCAGAGATATCATATTCAATGAAAAGGTTTTGAATAAGGATCAGATGCAGGAAAAAGAAAACAGAGAATACACAGTGCTTGATGAGATCACAGAAAAAGTAAAGGTACCTGAAAGTCATATTGATAAATATCCAGAACAACAACAACAACCACAACAACGACAAGCACCTCAAACACCTGAAAGTGGTGTTAGAAGATCTACTAGGATAAGTAGGCCTTCTAAATGATATTATCCTTCATTATATTATGTATTGTTGACTGATTCTGGTGAACCAGAATGTTATGAAGAAGCAGTGCAGGTAGAAACCAAGATGAAGTGGGAGCTAGCCATGAAAGAAGAGATGGACTCCTTGGTACATAACCAGACTTGGGACTTAGTCAGGTTGCCTGCGGGTAAAGCAACATTGTAGATAAATGGTTTTACAAGTTGAAGGAAGAAGATGGAAGTAGAAAAAGGTATAAAGCTAGACTTGTGGTGAGGGATTTGCACAGAAAAAAGGTATAGACTTTGATGAAATATTTTCTCTTGTTGTTAAAATGACTTCAATCAGGACTATTTTAAGTCTAGTAGCAACTAAAGATTTACATCTTGATAAGTTAGATGTAAAGACAACTTTCTCCATGGGGATTTGGAGGAAGAGATCTATATGCAGCAACCACAAGGATATGAGGTTAAAGGGAAGGAGAAACTAGTGTGCAAGTTGAAGAAGAGATTGTATGGATTAAAATAGGCTCCAAGGGAATGGTATCTAAAATTTGACAGGTTTATGTCTGAACAAGGTTATACTAAATGTCACTTTGATCATTGTGTTTATCTCAAAAGGAAAAATGATGGCAGCTATATTATATTATTATTGTATGTAGATGACATGCTTGTTGCAAGGTCTAACATGAAAGAAATAAATATGTTGAAAGGAAAAATGGAAAATTCATTTGCAATGAAGGATTTGGGTGCTGCAAAACAAATCCTTGGTATGAGAATAACTAGAGACAAGAAAAATCGCAAATTAACATTGTCTCAGAGTGAGTACATACAAAAGGTGTTGAAAAGATTTAATATGCAGAATGCAAAACGAGTTACTACACCTTTGGCTAGCCATTTCAAGCTAAGTAAGGAGGTGTGTCCCAAGACTTAGGAAGAGATGGATTATATGTCTAAAGTTCCATATGCATCAATAGTTGGAAGCTTAATGTATGCAATGGTCTGCACACGACCTAATATTGCACATGCACTGGGAGTTGTAAGTAGGTACATAAACAATCTAGGAAAAGAACATTGGATGGCAGTGAAGTGGATTCTCAGGTATTTGAGAGGTACCACATATCAAGCATTATGCTTTGGTGGTTCAAAAATTGCTCTACAGGGATACGTTGATGCAGATATCGTAGGTGATAGAGATAACAAGGGGAGCACCACAAGGTATGTGTTTACTGTAGGTGGAACAATTGTCAGTTGAATTTCAAAATTGCAGATTGTTATTGCACTCTCAATGACGGAAGTAGAGTATGTTGTTACTATAGAGGCTAGCAAAGAAATGTTTTGGTTACAAAGGTTTCTGGATGAATTGGGTAAGAAGCAGGAGTTAGGCAGGTTATAGAGTGACATCCAGAGTGCCATTCATCTTGCAAAGAAATCAACATTTCATTCCAAGACTAAACATATACAACTCAAGTACCATTTCATATGGCCAGTGTTGGAAGATGGATAGTTGAAGCTGGAAAAGATACACACTAGCCAGAATACTGTAGATATGTTAACAAAAGTTGTAACTAGGGAGAAACTGATATTTTTATCGGTTTCAATTGGTCTTCAAGTATAATGATGAAGATGAGAAACAACTAGGTCCAAAGTGGAGCCATTTTCCAGCAAATGAAGCAGCAATGGAGTTGATATAATTAGTCTCCAAGTGGGAGATTGTTGGGTGTGGAGCACGATTATCTTCTTTATTCAGAGGTATCGTCGCATTGGACCCCAGTTTGTAATGGGGCGGAAATGGCTCCAGGGGGGGCGATGGTGATTTTTATGAGCGCCCCCCCGGCAGGGATTTGAGGGCAGTGCCCCCAAAGATAAAAGTAGATGTGAACTTACCTTATAAAATATTGTAATTTTGTAGTCAATCTGGGTCGTTCATTAGGCAGATGATCTGACACTAGAAGTTATGTTTAATTTATGTTTTTTTTTTCCTTATAAGGAAACCCCTTGCTATATATGAGGGAATTGTATTGCAGATGAATATATGTGTATTCTGAGCGAGAAAGAGATAAGAGACTCTGTGAGATCGAAGAGGAAATTATAGCGGATCAACTATAGGTTGTATCTCTTCATTTTGATGGATAATATAAAAGGAAGGAAGGACTGGTTTTTTCTTTGTGGATGTAGCCCAAATTGGGTGAACCATGTACATGAGTAATGAAATATGACAGTTTTTGCAGCTTCACTAACATTCTGCAATTGAATCCAAAGTTCAAATAGGTCCCATGGGAGATAAATCAGGCATAACATATGGGAAGATGACAAATGTTGCCTATAATGATTTCCACCTACTGGATGTAGACAAAAGAATCCCAGTTGACCACAATATTGAAGTCAAACTCACGGTCAACAATGTATCAAGCGAGGTTCACTCCTTATCAAGCAAGCATGGTCACGAAGAATTTGAGGAACGACGATGTGATTCTCACATGATTCACTTCATAGATAACAAATCATGTGAATTAAGAGTCTCCATAGGATTTGAAGTCCAAGGTGTCGATCTGTAGAGTTAGCCTTTAGTGCCAAGTTTCTTAGAAGTAATTATTTTAAAACTCTATAAAATGCTTCTCCATAAGAGAATCGAAAGTGTTAAGTATTGAATGTTGAAGATTGCTCGTATGTTGGATGTTATCATTACCTTTGAATATTGTTAAAGCTCATACATTGTTCGGTTAATACGATATTTTCACATGGTTTTGACTTCATAATGAGATATGGTGTTTGATAAATATTTTCCTGAGTTTTCTTCCTGTCGTGCACTTTAGGAGGTCCTCCTAATGAGTACATGTGTATTTTTATGTTCCTTATGTTTCATTTCTACAACTTAGACTAGTTTCTTTGTCTGCAAAGTTTATTTCAAGTCTTTTTGATTAGATGCTTTGTTTTACGCATATTGTTTTTAGATGTTCATTTATGCTCATTTTATTCATTTTCTTTTGTCGATCAAGCCCTTGAATAAAATATGAAAACACAAAAACATTTATTTAGTTGTTTTTTGATCAAATTATTTTTCCTTTGCATTTAAATAGTCTCATATTTATAGATAATACACAAATGTAATGACTCTAAACCCTTAAAACGCACACCAATAATCTCAGTATGCTTTGATTTTATAGTTGGATGTGAATTCGATTCAATTAACATCGGTTCATACAATATGTTGTTTCTTAGCCTAGAATTCATTTTCTTATTTAGAAACATAGTTTCATTTGCTTTCATTAGCCTAGAATTTATTTTCTTTCTAGAAAAAAGTTTTCATTTGAAATTTCCTAGCGTAGAAATTATGGTTTTCATAGAATAGATTTATTCTCATTAGAATAAAATTTAAAAATATTTCATAGATTAAACTTAAGGAGATATTTTTGAGAGCTTTCATAATATAGGATTAAAATAGGAACTTTAAAATCTTTCATAGTATAGGAAATTAGCATAGGAAGTTTACTGCATTCATAGGATAGAAGCGATTTCCTAGAATATAATTGCATTCTCAATTCAAATAGATTAAAAAATCATTGCTTACTAGTTTAGAATTTACTACTTTCCATAGATCAAATCTTATTGAAGTTTGTGTCTTGCTTTCCTAGGAAGTGTGTGTGCTCATTTTAGATCTTCATGATTAGGATTTCATTTCAATCTTCCAATATTATTTTAGTAGATTAGCTTTTTCCTTTTAAAATTGAAAGCCAATTTCCTAGCATATATTGTGAAAGTGTGCTTCACAAGTATACCAATGTAGATTGATAATTTAATGATAAGTAATTTAACCAACAATTAAATTACCCAACACATGGGATATGCTTGGTTTCCATGTCTTTAAAAACATCATTAGGATTTCAACAAGAAAACTAATCCAATGTTATCAACAATCATATATGGTTAATCCAACAATTGTCAATCTGAAGTATCTCCCCCTGAGCTCATGCACCTCCTTCCTAACATGCAGATCTATAAATAAAGAAAAAAGCTTCTACTATGGTTGCACCTTCAATGGTCCTTCATGCAATCTCATGATGATTCCATATACTCCCCTTGAGACTATGCATGCCTCAGTTTCTCATTGGAGTTTCTTGTTGTTCCTTCTTCTTCCAAACTTTGGTGAGTTTATCTCTAACGTGCACATCACTTTTCGGATTCTCGTTTGGTCAAATTTGAATGATATTTACCTTTTGACTAGATGGCTTGAAGAATTTAGGCAAATTACAATCTTTATCCATATGACCAAGATTGTCACACACATAGCACCTTATGTGAACAAGGAATGGGGGAAAGGACACCTATCTTCTACTGATATACATTCTATTCATTTTATAAGTCCTGTGATCAACAACCTTATGGCCACAATCATTATATGACTCTAATAGTATCTATAAACAAAACTATTATGCCTGACTGTAGATGATCTTCATGATGGGAGCAATCTTCCTCAATTGTTTTCTTGAGGGTTCTTCCTATTCAACTGTATCTTTTATTGAGAAGGTCTGATATTTTTACTTCTATAGACTGCTACAATGTGTCCAAGTTCTTGACAGTTGAAGCATCTGACATCTCTCACGGGTGTTAATGATCTTCTTAAAGAAAAATATTTTCTTGGCATGTTCTTTGACTACTATTTTTATTGCTAAATTCCTTTTTTGCCGGTCTCACTACTATTATTTCTTGATTTTCTTGTAGCTATTACTGAACTAGTTTCTCATTTGTGCAGACTGAGATCTAATTTGAGAGGGGTATACTTTTAGCTGTTCTTTTACAAATTAAACTAAGTTATTTTCTTCTCTAGATCACTTCTTAATGAAATCACTTCATCTTCCATTTTTTCACATTGAACTTCTTTTCCTTTACACTGCTTCCTCGTTCCCTCTTCAACTCTTCCTTCTTCCAGCTGAGTTTTTAATCTAATGATTTCTTCTTTGAAGGTACATTAGTTCTCACCAAAATTTTGAAGTAACTTTTTTTGTTTTTTGTTCTCAGCTATGAACCTTTCAATCTCAGCTTCAAGTGTCACTATTATGCTTTATCTTCAGAATTTTTTGATCTTGATTTCTCCATCTGACGATCAACTGTCTTTGCAATTGGAGAAATAATTTAAATTTCATATTATCATCTTATAGCTCAATATTGTCAATAACATCATAATCATTGTTTGTACCTAGAAATGGGCATATAAATGTGTAATGACCATCACGTCAATAATTGAAGCAAAATGCAATACTCGATCCACCTTCATGACCGCCATTAGCATCCTTAATCAACAAAAAGAGGGGTTCTTCTAGATCTGAAATGTTTCCGACTTATTTGCAACTCTTCTTTTTCTGAGACATCTTCAAATTTTATTCTTACTCTTTCCCACTGTAACTCTCTCCCTTGTCTAAACAGAGGTGGATACTGGGCTACTTGACTCTGGTTGCATAGTTATATGGATGGGGTAATTGTTTTCTCTTTTTTTTTTAATCCATTCTTAAAAAAAAAAAAATTTAAATTAAATAAAAAAAATGACATGTTCTTTGATACATTGTCGTCGAACTCTCTCTCTCTCCCCACAAGATAGATGGATAGATACGACATTCTAGCTAAAAGAAATCCTCTGTTATGTGAGGTGAACTACAATAGTTATTACAAGAAACTGGTGTAGTTTCTGGTTGGTGTACGATTCCATATTACGAGCTAGGTAATATTTATATTACACCCCTGTTGTTGAAGCATATCATTATTGTGGTGGTCAAAATAAATCTGTAGCAGTATGTTCAATGGCATGTGCATATTCTCTCTTGCATTGAACATGGCTTCACCAAAATTAACTAGAATTTATTCATCGAGCCTTAGATGAGAATACCCATACACATATACACATGCATATGTAACTTTGTCTCACCCATCCACCTAGTGGTTCATTATATCAAATCAATACAATCCCAAAGAATGAAAACAAGTAGAAATTAATGCAACTTTGAATTATTATGAGATGCATTATCCTCAGAACTAGCCACAATTTAAGTGACATAAGAGAAGAATTGGGAGCCAAACTAATAATTACATGCATTATTTGTAACCATACACCTTACCTATGGTAGTAATTTTGTTGTTTCAGAACCAAAGACATGGGTATTCCAATTCTTCCCAAACACTAAAACTAAGAATTGCAGTGCAACACATGGCATAAGACAACAAAGATTCCATCTTGTAGCAACATAGGCTGCGAAATAACCTTGGATACAATGTAGTTAACATATTTACATAATTAAAATTCATTCTCCAACTACTCCTACTGAGAGGAGGAAACTAGACCAAAAAGGAAACAACACGAAAATGATTACGACCCTTATATAGGTTACTTGTCCTACAAAAACTTCAACTTGAACACAGATAATGTCGGGTTATGGCATGAGAACCGAGACAAGTATTAGCATTACAAATAAAAAAGAAAACCCAAGATTGGAATTGGGATTAGAAATGCTAAGAGAATCAAGTATGTTAGCCATAGATATAAAACACTCTCATATCTCTGATGACTCCAAACAAGTCCAAGGTACTACCCCAAACTTGTCTCCAAATAGTCCACCCAACGAAAAATTTTCACTAATCAAGAATACATTATTTGTTGCTTGGTTAATAGTAACTTTGGAAGAAATTGAAAGACCATTATTCTTATTGAAGTGGAATAATATGCATATGTTCTTGAATTCCAACACCACTAGGTTACTGCCAGACTTCTGACATGTATAAAAGATAATTATATAGACTTTCCTACACTATGTTCAACTGCCAACTCTGAAGATAATGAATTTGAAGCATAAAGAACCCTCCCAGATCACATCTGAAGAAACTTAACTACATCAAAGCTATGTTAAGTAGAGGGTACCTTAACAAATACTACATGACATTATAGATTTGTAATTATGTACATATACACCTGTCAGTACACACTTTTATGATAACTTAAATATACCATTCTATATGAGTACTATATCAATATTCTCAACAAATGCATCAAGATATACACAATTCTATTAAACATGTTGAATCGATTGCGTAATTCCCCCATTCTAAATCATGCATTCCTCTACATATATCAATTTAAATAGCATTATGTAGAATTATATGCTACATGTGGAACATTGGTGCTCTCTTATATGCTGGAGTGATATGCATATATTCCTTGTTATTGATGTTAATAACATTGCATTCAGCAAAGCGTTGCGTGTTAATTTTTAATGTTGGAGAGGGTTATTTATTTGCAATGAGAATGATATCCTGAATGCTAGAGTGATCTATTCGATTTTTGTTGGTTTGACAGTGCATGGGAATTAAAACATCCCCTTTCATTAGGTATTGTTGGAACAATATTTCTCTGTCACAAGCTTCATGGGGGTCTTGTCTATTACTTCTAGAGAAGTATAACCTTTGAATGGTGTTTTTGATGGAGAAAAAGATGTTGGGATGAGTTATGCATACTCAGAGTTGTTGTGGATGGACATCACACGTTGGAATGGTTTAATTTTTCTAATTGGGAACTCATCTAGACCTACACATACAAATCAAAGTATTTAGTACAATTATAAACTACACATTTAAGGAGGTTCCCATGTCCACACATTACATATGTGAGCAATTGGATTTGAACCTTGGACATATTTTTGCACAAACATATTAGGAGGGTTTGTGATTCAATTGTCATTTGAACATTGAGCATTTCCAAAATACAAAATAACATGAGCTATTGGAATCAGAATAAGTACAGAGAGACATATTACATATGCAGATATTGTACATGCAAATAATTTAAGTGTATTGATTGAGTTAGAGAGTTATTGTTAGTTAGAATGTTGCACAACAAATGTTCCTTTTGTTACTGCATAGTCAAATTTTATTTGTGTGCATGTTATACCAATATTAAAGCCTTGTAATAACTTTTGGAGAATAGAGATATTTGCATAACTTTGAGACTAGAGACTAGATTTCATTTTTGCAGAGGATTCATGTTGGCAAGTCATGAGGGCTATGAACCTTGTTGGGTTGTGTTATATTATTTCCATGTAGTTAACATGGGGTTTGAAGGGCACCCGTAACCCCACTCTATGGGGTCCAGGGCAACGCCCCGGAAAATTTTGGTTTTGGACCCTATGTTAGGTTGGGTGGACCCACCTATGGTTTTGTGCATGATTTTCACATATGTTTTTGGACGCGATGGTTTTCGGTCCATGGTATTGGACGTGATGGTTTTTGGTCCATGGTATTGGACGTGATGGTTTTCAGTCCATGGTATTGGATGCGATGGTTTTCGGTCCATGGTATTAGATGCTTAGGCATGTATAAATATGTATTGTAACATTGAAAGGAACATAATGAAAAATTAAGTTGGTAGTCCCAGTTTTGGTATCCAGGGGGAAATCTCTGTGTATATGTGTTTTATGTGTTATGCTGTCACATTGTTTATTTTTTGTGGTTAAGAATTTGTATGCAGGTAATTTCTGTACAGGGTTAAAACCTACATTTGGTATTGGCACTGTTTTGGCTTCAAGGGGACGCCTTTGTCGCTGAGGGGTTTCACTCGGGCCTGTGGTAGACCCTGTTTAGTGGGAGATCTGCGAGATCGATTCTGGTGGTGAAAGAAGATGGTGAGCAGTGGAAAGATAGAGATCGAGAAATTTAATGGTCAGAGTTTTGAGTTGTGGAAACTCAATATGGAGGATCTGTTGGTGGATAAAGATCAGTGGATTGTGGTAGATCCGAGTACTAAGCCAACGGGAGTGTCCGATGAAAAATGGAAGAAGTTGGATCGGAAGGCAAAGAGCACAATACGATTGTGTGTCTCAGATTCAGTATTGCTGAATGTATCAGGGGAAGCTACAATGAAGGCTTTGTGGGACAAGTTAGGGACTTTGTACCAATCTAAGTCTCTGGTGAATAAATTGTTCCTGCGGAAAAGCTGTATAACCTGAGGATGAAAGATGGAGACTCGGTGACAGAGCATCTGAATGCATTTAATACTGTGGTAAGTCAGTTAGCATCTGTTGATATTAAAATTTCAGATGAAGATAAGTGCATCAGTTTGTTGTGTTCTCTACCAGATTCATGGGATAGTCTGGTTATTGCAATAGGTAGCAATGCAATTGCCTTGCATTTTGATGAAATAGTCTCATCCTTGCTGACAGAGGAGATGAGACGGAAAAATATGGAGAGCCAGAATGGTGATGCCTTGTCTGTACGAGGACGGTCCCAAAATAGAAACAAAAATAAGTCATCGAGTGGGAGATCTAAATCTCTAGGAAAACCTGTAAAGGTGGTGTGATGGAAATGCGGAAAGGAAGGCCACTACAAAAGGGACTTTAAATATAAAGCTCCTGACAAAGGAGAGGGATCTGATGAGGCTCCTTCTACAGAGGCAAAAACCACTTCAGATGAAGGTGGGGATGTGTACTTGGCTTCTTCAAGTACACATGTAGATCATGAGGCATGGTTGATTGACTCAGGTGCATCCTTTCACTTCACTCCCCATAGAGAGTGGTTTTGCGAGTATGAGAAATACGATGGTGGTGATGTCTTCTTGGGGGATGATAGGAAGTCTAGAATCGTTGGTCGTGGAAAAGTAAAGTTGAAGTTACAAGGTGGAAGGGTTAGAACACTTTCGGGTGTTCTGCATATTCCTGAATTGGCCAGAAATCTAATTTTTCTAAGCAAGTTGGATGATGCAGGTGTAAAAACAGTGTTCGAGAAGGATACCTACAAGATGGTTCGGGGAGAACTGGTATTGATGCGGGGAGTTCAGATTAGAACTCTTTACAAGCTACAAGGTAGCTACTCTATGGTTCTTGAAAGTGGAGCAGAAAATCTAGTGGTCTCTGGAGAGAAGACCATGTTGTGGCATCAAAGGCTTGGACATATTGGAGAGAAGGGCCTTCAAATACTTCATGGTAAAGGTATGGTAGACGGTATGAGTAATAGCTCTTTGGATTTTGATTTCTGTGAAAATTGTGTATATGGGAAGCAGAATCGGGTGAGTTTCCCCTCTGGTGGTAAGAGGACGAAATAGATATTAGAGCTTGTGCACAGTGATGTGTTTCGACCTATGAAGTTTCCATCACTAGGTAAGTCTGTGTACTATGTATCTTTTATAGATGACTTCTCAAGGAATACATGGATATATTTCCTTAAGAAGAAATCTGAAGTCTTTGACAGGTTTAAAGAATTTAAGGCTCTGGTGGAAAACCAGACAGAGCAGAAGATAAAGGTGCTGAGGACAGATAACAGTGGAGAGTTTTGCAGCAAGGAATTTGAAGAATTCTGTAAGAAGTGTGGTATAGCACGGCAAAAGACTAATCCATATACACCTCAGCAAAATGGAGTTGCAGAAAGAATGAACAAGACTTTGATGGAAAGGGCAAGAAGCATGCTCAGTGGTGCTGGGTTAGGACAGGAATTATGGGTAGAGGTAGTGGAGACAACATGTTACCTGGTCAACAGATCACCTTCATCAGCGTTGGAGGATAAAACTCCACAAGAGGTATGGACTGGTAAGAAACCCTCTCTTTCACATCTGAGGTTATTTGGATGTGATGCATATGTACATGTTCCAAAGGAGAAACGAACCAAGTTGGATAGTAAATCTGAAAAATGCATCTTTATTGGGTATAAGGATGGTTTGAAGGGTTATAATCTTTGGAACCCAGTAACAAGGAAGGTTGTGTACAGCCGAGATGTGGTGTTCAGAGAGGTGAAAGATGTTATTAAACATGAAGTCCAACCAAAGGAACCTGAGAAGATAGAGTTTGAGCTAAAGGAGGAAGAATCAGACTCTACAGCAGAGGAGGAATTATAAGATGAAGAGCCACAAACTCTAGCTGTGTGAAGATTAGTTCGAGAAAGAAGGCAGCTAAAAAGATATAGTCCATCTGCTTTCTGTTCAAATTTTTCTTTGTCTGTTACTGATGATGATCCCAGAACTGTGAAGGAAGCAGTGGATTCAGAGGATGGAAAACTCTGGAAAAGGCCATGGTTGATGAAATGGCATCTTTGCACAAAAATGAGGCTTGGGATTTGGGGGAGTTGTCGGCTGGAAGGAAACCCATGGGCAGCAAATGGGTGTTCAAGAAGAAGACAAATGCAGAAGGAAAGGTGGAGAAATACAAAGCTCGGTTGGTAGCAAAAGGTTATTCCCAGGTGTCAGGAATTGATTTTGGTGATATTTTTTCTCCTGTTGCCAAGGTAACTTCTATTAGATTACTTTTATCTGTTGCTGCTGCTTTTGATTTTGAGGTAGAACAGATGGATGTGAAGACAATATTTCTTCACGGGGATCTGGAAGAGGAGATCTACATGAAGCAACTTGAAGGCTTTGCAGTGAAGGGTAAGAAAGAACTGGTATGCAAATTAAAGAAGTATCTGTATGGGTTAAAACAATCACCAAGGATGTGGTATCAAAAATTTGATACATTTATACGAGGACTTGGCTTCACCAGAAGCAAAGCAGATCACTGTGTGTATTTTAAATTAATTGGTGACCATGTTATTTATCTGGTCTTGTATGTGGATGATATGTTGCTGGTTGGAAATGACAAAGAAGTTATCTAGGATTTGAAGACCCAATTGTCCTCCAAATTCGACATGAAAGATCTTGGTGTTGAAAACTATATTTTGGGCATGGAAATTAAAAGAGATCGGGAAAAGAGGAAGCTCTGGTTAAACCAGAGGAAGTATGTCGAGACAATATTGCAGAGGTTTAATATGCAGGATAGTAAACTGGTGAAGGTTCCTATTCCTGTAGGTGTAAGACTATTTGTTGAACAGTATCCCAAGACACAAGAAGAGGAAGAGGACATGTCCTGTGTTCCATATGCAAGTGTAGTCGGTAGCCTGATGTATGCAATGGTCTGTACTAGACCAGACATTGTACATGCAGTGGGATTATTGAGCAGGTTTATGTCAAAACCAGGGAAGGAGCACTAGACAACAGTGAAGCATGTTTTCAGGTATTTGCGTGGCACTAGTGATTATGGTTTGTGCTACCAAGGAAGACCAGGATTGGACAGAGTGTTGGATATTCATGGCTTTGTTGATGCATACTGGGTTGGAGATCTGGATCAGAGAAGATCTACAAGTGGGTATGTATTTAACCTATTTGGAGGTGCAGTCAGTTGGGTGAGTAAGAAACAATCTGTAGTGGCACTATCAACTACAGAGGCAGAATACATGACAGCCACTCATGCAAGAAAGGAAGCAGTTTGGTTGCAGAGATTGTGTTCAAGTATGGGGTTAGTACAAGAAGCTATAAGGATAGACTGTGATAGCCAAAGTGCAATTTTCTTGGCAAATAACCCTGCATATCACTCAAAGACAAAGCACATTGATGTTCAGTATCACTTTGTGAGGGATATGATAGAAGACAAAAAGGTGTTGCTGGTAAAGGTGGACACTTTGAAGAATACCGCAGATGCATTGACAAAATCTGTGAGCTCTTGAGAAGTTCTCTTGGTGTAGAGAGACAATGGGCATTTCAAGGCTGGGAAAATGACTAAGCTCTCTTGTGGCCCCTTGTGGAAAGAAAACAACAAGTGGGAGAATGTTGGGTTGTGTTATATTCTTTCCACGTAGTTAACAGGGGGTTTGAAGGGCACCCGTAACCCCACTTTATGGGGTTCGGGGCAGCGCCCCTGAAAATTTTGGTTTTGGACCCTATGTTAGGTTGTGCAGACCCACCTATGGTTTTGTGCATGATTTTCGCACATGTTTTTTGGACGCGATGGTTTTCGGTCCATGGTATTGGATGTGATTGTTTTTGGTCCATGGTATTGGATGCAATGGTTTTCGGTCCATGGTATTGGACGTGAGGGTTTTCGGTCCATGGTATTGGATGCTTAGGCATGTATAAATATGTATTGTAACATTGAAAGGAACATAATGAAAATTCAACCTGGTAGTCCCGGTTTTGGGATCCAGGGGAAAATCTCTGTGTATATGTGTTTTATGTGTTATGCTCTTGCATTGTTTATTTTCTGTGATTAAGAATTTGTATGTAGGTAATTTCTGTACAGGGTTAAAACCTACAAACCCCACGTTTATGGATTGATTTGCCTTTATTTGCAATGATCTGAGATGCTCAAGAGGAGAGACCTTAAGGTTATGGTGATAGGTAAGTTTCAAATCATAGTATCAAACAATGGATCATATTCTCATTGTGTGAGACATTATTGAGGAGGCGAGACACTATGCTTCAATATAATACTAAGTAACATTAAATAATTAAAACCTAAGCAAGAAAGAAGTTAGACTATAAATTAGCGATAAGGTTATGGTCCTAGCGAGTCAATGTGAAATCAACCATAATGGAAAGAGGCTTATAATTCTTATCATTATGTAAGCACTAAGAACGTGGTGGACAATATCCTTAGTGTTTGGAAAAAAAGGTATATCCACATAGGTGGAAATAGTTCTTATTAAACAATCATTTTTCTTATGTGTGTTAAAGGATAATGAAAGGACCCAAAAGGAGGAAAATGCGTTCTCCTCATTGGACATTCCAATTAGGTTTAAGCTTGATGGGTGGAACTATAGGAGTATAATTCCTTGCTATATGTCACTCGACAATATAATTTACTTCACAATGCACATTACCGACTATTATTAAACTCAGATGCTAGATTTATTTTCGTCGAAGAAAATATCAAGAAAGGAATAGTAATGAATTCAAAAGCATATCATACAATTAGTAATGGTGGTTGATACTCATCTCATTACCACGCTGGAAATTGAGTGTGGGACGAAGCTTCTCTACCCAACCATAGACTCAGGATGAAAGGTAATCTTGCCTAATCACCCCCGAGCCAGGTTCGAGAGCTTGGAGGGGTATTTTCACATGGGATTAAACATGATGACTTCCTGGAATAGGGACTCCAAAGGGTCAATTCCCTCCACCCTTCAGTCAAATACCATTACATTGTTTCCCTATTATGTAACTTAACTTGAATACTCCTTCAATGTATCATCTGTAATTCAACTAAATCCCCAGTAGTAAAGATTGTAAATGAATTTCTAGCTTTTGAAGGTTCAAACATCAGCTCCCCCCGATACGTGACCATCAAAGTATATATGATTATGCAAGCATCTCCTAAAGTTTTTCGAAAGATTAACAACATTCTACAGCCTGCATCTTCTGTCCTGCTGTTCCCTGAAGTCCTGATCTCCTCCCATGCCTTACGAAAAATTTCCTTGGTTATTTTTTACTACCTGACTAGGATTCCTCCAGCCCATGAGGTTTTTCCAATTGCCCCTATCTCTTTGATTTTATTTATTTTTGTCTTTTGGTTAATCAACCATCACCACAAGGTTGCTCGAATCCTTACATGGACTCTGCCACCGATTGTCTCTTTTTTTCATGGTGCCATTTCCATTGGTCCTTCTATCTTACCATTAGCTATCAAGATGCATGCTCTTGTCCTCATCCCTAGCAGATACTTGTAACTTATCCTGTATGTACACTTGTACGCCTTTATCGCTAGCATATTACCAAAACATCTCAAGCAATTTTCCCCTCTCCAACTCTAGAACCCGTGTCCCTACATTCAACTTGTTTAATTTATTTAATTTACAATCTTGTAAAGGTGACAATGGTTGTCACAAAGCCCTCCCCCTTAGGGAAACACCATCCTTGATGTTCAATGACCATATTCAATAATAATAAAAAACTGCTTAAGAGACACAACACAGTTGATATGGAGCTTTATATATACAATTCATTTCAACTTTTACATCATATGTTATATACATTGTGGCTTACCCAACCACTCGGTAATCTTTATTTTCTAGCCCCCACCCTTTTTTGTCTTTTTCTTTAATCTAATCTTGGATTTGTTCCCTTTCCTTGGAGTGTTTCCTGCCTCCAATATCCAACTTTGTTATCCATGTGCTCCTTTTTCCTTCAGCGAATAATTCTTGGCTTATTGTTTCTGGGCACACCCCAATGTTCTTCTGATTCTAACTAGCCATGTGCATGAATTGGAACCAATATATTTTCTAGCCTTCCCTTCTTTGCTACCCAGTCCCTCAGGAAATACACTCACCCCTTTTATGCTTCCTCGCATCAGGGGGGTCTCAAAACCAAGGTATATCCCTTCCCCAAAACTATAATACTACTCATAGCATTTTTTATGGCCATCGGTTGGTACCATAGGTGGTAGTGTCCCACAATAGCCCTATTCTTGAAATCTTTGGCTTTTTCATATTGTTGTTGTTCCATCTTGTGGCCATCTTTGTTGATATGAAGTGAGTGGTTTCATGTTTATTCCTGCATCATAATACATAAATCAAATGAGACTCATCATAGAGAAAATGTAATAAATGTAGATTATACCTTATTAGCAGTCTATCCTTGCAATGAACTCGGGATTTTCAAAAGTTCCTGCAACAAATTAGGTTATTGCATAAATCAAATAATCATAAACTAGAACATGTCATCATAAATCATGCTCATAATTTAAAATATAGAAGATAAATAAGGCATTGGTACTTATCTTGATTTGATGGATTCTTCTTTTCTTGTACACATATGGGGTCGATTGGTTACCCTAACAAGCACTGTTAGGACAGGCTCCCCTAGGGTAAATTTTGTAAAAGTCTTGTATTATTGTAAAGTCTCCGCATTTTGAGGAGCAGAGCGCGCAAGTCAGAGCCCCTTAGTTTGTTAGGAGTTAAGCTCTTTTGTTACCCACCCATGGTTCGTGGACGAAGGTATTGTAATAGAAGATGATATAAAAAGGAGTCATAGAGAGTCATAAGAGGTATCGAACAAGTGAATGTGTGAATGATCTAAGTAAGAGAAGTCTATTTTATGTACTTAGGTGAAGGGGAAGGCTACTGCAGATTTGTGAGTGGATACCTTCGTAAGTCCATAGCTGAGTGCGTGGGCCCCTGCAGCTGTGTGCGCGGGGTAGAAATAGCATGTAATAGAAGATCTGAGCATAATAAAGGTTGTTTTGGAGCATTAACTGTGAATATGTGTGTTATTATTTACTTATGAAGTTACTGTATGTTCGCTATGTTTACTGCATTTATCATGAAAAGTACTTAATAGATGCGCGAATGTGGTAGATCTAGTTAATTACATGATGTTATGAATGTTTAGAACAATTAGTGAAGAGTTTAGATCTGATATCTGTAAGTTACTGTAATTTCTGAGTTTCAAGGGTTAGGGTTCAGAAATGTCGGAATAAAGCCATAGAAGTAACATAAACACATCACATAGTCCTTTGGATGCAGAAACCTGGTTCTAGCATCCCACAATACTGCCTCGGGAGAGACTATAGCCTACGCTACGCAATTTGTTGCTGAAAGGGCCGGTAGTGTAGGGTTTTGTTGGTTAGTGCAACTAACTCTGAACCTAGGTCCAAGCCCCCTCAAGCCAACAAATGGTTCCATTGCCAGGTAAAAGAATTGAAGGAGGATATTGGCAAAGTTAGATTTGAGCTGCAGCTACAGATATCTGAGCTCTAACTTAATCTGCAGCCAACCACTCCTATAGAAGTCAGAGAGCAGCGCGAGTTTGCTATTAAAGAAGAGATGGCTACACTAGAAGCTGCAGTCAAAGACCGCACCCAATTTTTTGAACATGCCATGGAACTGTGGACCTTGTTGCTGGAGGATCCAACCTTGCAAAAACTTGAAGCAGAAATTCGAGAGAAGCAAAGGAAATTTGACGAGATCAAAGATACAACGTGGACCTTAGCATTAGTGCAAAGGTTCACCCGACTGCAGGAAGGGAAGTTCATCCACACTGAGATCGATGAGTTGCATCGAAAAGTATCCATCATATCCTCGAGGATGCAACCTTGGGAAGATGAGGCAAGTTAGTTGACATAGATGGTGCAAAGCAAGATGAAGGCTATGCAGCAGACACAGAGAACCATGGGCCTTGCAGTCAAAGGTCCAACTACAGAAAAATTGGTTGAGGAAGTTGGTCAGGCCATCGCACAGGGAACAACTGATATTCAAACATTGAGGCCAAATTTCAGCAGTCTACAGACGAATATTGAGGCAACAACAGCAGAGTGGCTCAGGACCAGTTACAACTTTGTGTTGGGGGCCTGTTGGGACAGGGTCCCCTGGGGTAAACTTTGCAAAAGTTTTGTATTATTGTAAAGTATCCGCATTTTGAGGAGCAGAGCATGTAGGTTGATAGGAGTCAAAGGGGCTTTAGGAAGGTCAGAGCCCCTTAGTTTGTTGGGAGTTAAGTTGTTTTGTGACCCGCCCATGGTTCGTGGACATGGTATTATAATAGAAGATGATATAAAAAGGAGTCATAGAGTGTCATAAGACGTATCGAACAAGTGAATGTGTGAATGATCTAAGTAAGAGAAGTATGTTTTATGTACTTAGGCGAAGGGTAAGTCTCCTGCAGCTATGTGCGCGGAGACCTTGGTAAGTATGCAGCTATGTGCGCTGGCCCCTGCAGCTGTGCACACAGGGTAGAAATAGTATGTAATAGAATATCTCTGCACAATAAAGGTTGTTTTGGAGCATTAACTCTGAATATGTGTCTTACTATTTACTTCTAAAGTTATTGTATGTTCACTCTATTTACTACATTTATCACGAAATGTACTTAATCTATGCGTGAAAGTGGTAGATCTAGTTAATTACATGATGTTATGAATTTTTAGAACAATTAGTGAACAATTTAGATCTGCTATCTGTAAGTTACTGTAATTTATGGGTTTCAAGGGTTAGGTTTCCGGAAGGTTTGAATAAAACCCTAGAAGTAACATAAACACATCACATAGTACTTTGGATGCAGAAACCTGATTATGGCATCTCCCAATATTGCCTTGGGTGAGACTGTAGCCCGCGCTATGCAAGTTGTTGCCGAAAGGGCTGGTAGTGTAGGGTTTTGTTGGTTAACACAACTAACTCTGAACCTGGGTCCAAGCCCCCTCAAGCCAACAAGCACCCAGACAATAACATGTCATTGACAACCACAATGTCGATCCAAATTGGTTTCTTCAATGTGTTAGGTACCCTCCAAACTATTCGTCAAGGTACCAACTCAACAATCATAATACGCTAGGGCTCCATGTACCCTCCAGGCTAACTTCCCAGGTACCCACCCCACAGTCATGCTGCTACAAGGCTCTAGATACCCTCCGGGCTAATTGCCTAGGTACCCACCCCACAATCATGTTGATAAGCTCACTCGCAACTATGGGCACTACCAAACCAAGTAGTGTTCTTTTGACAAAAATATTGGGAATATAGAGGTTGTCCCCCCTCCACTAAGAAAAAATACATGGTAGATGGTCCTGAACAAGTAAAATGCACATATATATATATGTGTGGCACCATACCATGTACACATAACATGATGCCACATACACATATCACAAACGCACATATGACATGATACAACGTATACACATTTACACATGTATGACACATGCACATATACACAAGAATAAGGGAGTCCAGAGTCTTATACCTCCACCCTCAAATTAATACAAGAATCTAGAAATTTGTTTAAGCTCCACTTGATACACAACATGAGTCTAGAGCACTTGCTCCACATGCATGTCTTTTCCTCATTGTACCGTGTGCATCTATCATTCTTCCACAAGAATGTTTCTTGACAAAACATGGTAATCAAAATGGAATCTTTGTATCAGCATAATCATGTATACAATACATAAGCACATGTACAAATAAAATTAGGGTCAAGAAAAATCCCTTTTTCGATTTTATTATCCATCATTTCTATGGACTCAACCAACTTACTTGGTTGTCATATCACATTCCACTTACCCTTTTTCTTTGGCATATTCTTGTTTCCATGTTCATGTCAATTTGCATCATGATGTTCCATGTTACTTTTTCCTTAGCATGTTCTTATCCATGCAAATCATATATTACCTCTTCCTTAGAATTTTGTGGCTTCCCTGCCACCCAACCATCTTTCCCCAAGGCCTGCAAATATGTAAATCAAGAGACAGTTATAAAATAAACAGGAAATGCAAGAGGAAAAGTAAAAGGCAACATAAAAAAATAAAATAAAAAAATCCGTAATCGCAATCATCACGAAAAATCCCACACCCAAACAACATGGACATGCATGTCCATAAATCAAATCACACAGATAAAGTTCAAAATCATAGCAAATCAATCATCAAGTAAAAGAGCCCCAAAACGTGACATAGTGTCCTTAGTCTAACATTCATGGCACTCTCTGGCATCATACCATGCACACCTATGTGTAACAAAATCTACTTCCTTTCCAGGTTTCTATCACTAGGTCTCAACTGTTTTCCCTGTAGTTGTTAATGCATCCATAGGATTGTTAACAACTATATATATATATATATATATATATATATATATATATATATATATATATATATATATATATATATATATATATATATATATATATATATATATATATATATATATATATCGCAACCAAATATAACATCTATGTAAGTTTTCTTTCAATTCCAAGAACACATATGTGCATTGGTCATAACTATTATCTTGCATTTGCAAATGTTAGATCCATGCTAACAGGGTAATCATAATCAACCTCTTTGCCAAAATCATTATTTAAAATCAGTTGTTTGAACACTTAGCAGTATTCGACCTTCTTACTATAGCACCTGCAACCTAATAGAATTAGTTAGCATGATTCACATCAAGCAAAGTCTTTTGGTAGAAATCACATAAGAGAAATTTTTGGCCGACGCGTTTCGAACTTTCACATTTATAAAAGTAGAATGCATCACCAAATCTAAAATAGACTCATCTACTTCATATTTTCATTCTAGAAGTTTACTTTTAATTTCTGTTTTCTATTTTCTGCTTTTCCAACATAAGATTTAATGAAAAAATTTCCATTTCTAGATTTCATTAACGCCTAGATACTTCATTTCTAGATCTTAAATTAGACTCTTTTCACATATAAGGCATTATGGAATTCAATTTCTTGAGTTCTATTGTAATTTTATGCATTTGTGTATCATATTTGATTAAAAAATTGTAATTTCCAGATTGCATTTGAGCATTGAAATTTAATTTCTAGATCATGCACTTGCTCAAAACTTAATCTCTTAGAAATTTTGAAAAGTACCATCATGATAACATCATTTCAAATTAGATATGTAACTATTCTAAGAACTTCACTCATACCTGTGTTATAATAGACTAGCATCTAGCTTGTAAATATGAACCAAACCTCATTAAAAACATAATCCTAATTTCAAACTAGACTTGTTTTAGGTCCTTGAACATTTCCTTTTAGACATTAAACTTTGGACTTAAACTTACCTTAGGTAAGCCCCTCTCTTGTGCTAGAGGAGAGATAACCTAAAGTGAGAGGAAGAGTTGATTTGGTAACAATAGGTAACTTCTAAGTTCAACTTGGGCTTACAACTTGGTGGTTGGGGCTTTTCCACCTTGGGTGCTAGTTTTTTGTTGTAACAAAGTCAAAATGTAAAATCACAGCTAACTGAAGAGAATTGGACTCATCTATATTTATATTATCTTATTTGATAATTTACCACTGTAAGTGTATCCAAACCCTGTCTAAGGATGTCATTGACTGACTGGCAAACCAAGTGATCAAAAGGTGCCTAATATACATCTGAATAGTATATGGATTTCCAAGGCATTCCTAACAAATTATGAGTATAAGGCTTAACGAATGACATTGTATTCCATGATTACCACATGCTCGTGGCCTTCCTAAGTGAAAAAGGTTGATAGGAACATTGACATCCACCCCAATACAAGGCATAAAATAAATTACAATACTATAGACAAATTCTCACACAAAGAACACTTAGACTAAAATTCTAAAGAGTAACAACTGGATGGATTTTTTGTTCCAATGATGGCCTTTCCACTCGTATTGACATTGATGGTTTTTTTTTTTTCCATTGATATGGTCTAGATAATTTGTTGAGCCCTTTACTACACAGTTAAAAACATTGCAATAATATCTAGCCTATTGGCTCAAAGGGGCAACCAGACTACCAACTTGTGTCTTCCCCAAGTGAGATTCCAAATCAACTTCATAGTCACAATGTTTCATAACATACATAACTTTTTAATTTATTTGTAGTGTTTTGGGTACCCTGAGAATCCTTACTACTCCATTGTCAAAAATAATTTCTATCTCATAAGGGCCTAACCAATGTGTTTGGAATTTCCCTTGAAAAACTTTAAACTTGGAATCAAGGAGAGGGGCCCAATCACTTGATTTGAACTTTTTGATCTTGATAAACTTGTCATGACATCTTGTCCTTTGCTCTTGAATTATTCTTTTCCTTTGAATTACATCTTGTCTAATCTCATCCAACTCATTTGGTTGTGCCAATATTTGTTTTTGAGCTTCAAAGAGATCTATCCCCAATTTTTCTTCCTTCTTGTATGTCTCCACTCAGAATTCAATAGGAAGTAGAACTTTCTTTCCATAAAAAGAATCACAAGGAGTACGTATAGTGGTATTACTCCATGTGTTCCGATATTCCTATAGTGATTCTGGAAGTATATCTACCCAATCTCTTCTACGTAGATGCACAATATTAGTTATAAGTATGGCTTCAAGAAATTTATTTGTGGATTCTACTTATCCATTGGCTTATGGATGATATGGAGTGGATTTGCGATGCTTGATCTTGTACTGCTCCATGATCTTATGCGTGAGATTGGATGTAAATTGCAAACCCAAATCTGTCACAATTTCTCTTGGGACATTAAAATGAGTGAAAATATCCTTAAAAAGAAATCTAACAACAACATTTTTAGTAGAAAAATTAAGTGGCTTAACCTCTACCCATTTAGTAACATAATCATTGCAAACAAGTATGTGCCCTTTTTGCTTAGATGGAGGATTTATGGGTCCAACAAAATTGAGATTCAATTTCTCAAAAGGCTCTATTAGTACATGTGGTTGTAGAGGCATCTCATTGGATTGGACAGGTTTTCCCATCCTTTGACAACTATCACATCTTTTGACATATTTTTTGGCATCGTAGAAAAGACAAGGCCAATACTATCCAAAAAGAAGTACTTTGAACATAGTTCATCTATCAGAAAAATCTCCTTTAGAAGTTTTATCATGACATGCTTTAAGTATCTCTGATGCCTCATCTTCTTGAACACATCTTCTAATGATCATATCAGCTCATGTTCGGTATAGTTCTCCTTCTATCCAAGAATAAGGTGCACTAAATTTGATGACTCTTTGTCTTTCTTTTGTTGATAGCTAAGGATGAAACTTCCCTATAGCCAAATAATTAGCAATATCTACAAACCAATGAATTTTAGTAGATATTGCAAAAAGATATTCTTGAGGAAAATGGTCTACAACAAGAATATTAATTCTATCATTTTGCATCCTGGAAAGAAAATCAACAACAGTGTTTTATTTTCCTGGCCTATCTAAGATGGTAATATTAAATTCCTGCAATAATAAAAAACATCTAGTAAGCATTCCATTAGTTATTGTTTTATTCATAAGATATATAATGGCATAATGATGAGTATGAGTAAAAGTCTCATGTCGAGTGATGTAGAGTCCAAACTTGTTGATAGCATGAACAACTGCTAATAACTCCTTTTCTGTGACTATATAATTCAACTTTGCAGGAATTTAATGTTTTGCTTGCGTAATATATAGCGTAAGGAGTTAAGTATTTTCTCCTAACATAGCCCCTAAAGTTGTATCTGAGGCATCAATAGAAATATGAAATGGCAGGGACATATTTTTTCCTCTCAGAATAGGTGCCTCAAATATTTTATGTTTCAACAATTCAAAAGCTTTTGACAATTTGATTCCTAATGAAATTCACAATATTTGGTGAGTAATTTGAAAAGTGGTGAAGCAAGCATTTTGAAGTTTTCTATAGACCTTATATAGTAACCTATGAATCCAAGAAAACTTCAAACATCCTTTTGACTCATAGGTACTGAAATTTTGGAGATGATTTCAACTTTTGATCAATCCACTTTGATTCCAAAACCTAAAATATGATGACCCAAAACAATTCCTTCATTAAACATTATAAACCATTTTTCATTACTTAATGAAATATTAGCTTATTTACATCTAACAAGTACTTTTTCTGATTTTCCAAAGCTTCTTCAAAAGTATTCCCATAAATAGTGAAATCATCCATATACACTTGTACACAATCATGAATCAAGTAAGAAAAGATACCTAATACCGCTCTTTGAAATGTAGCAAGCGCATTGCATAAACCAAAGGGAAGTACCCTATAAGCATGCGTATCCCATGGACATGTAAAAGTTGTCTTACCTTGATCTTCAGGTGAAATTTGAATCTGATTGTATCCATTGAAACCATTAATAAAAGATAAATATTTCTTTCTTGCTAGTGTATCTAGAACTTGACCAATGAATGGTAATGGGAAATGATATTTTAAAGTTTCTTTATTCAATTATCTATAATCTACGCACACTCTCCATTTTACATTTTTCTTTGGCGCAATAACCAAGGGTGAAACCCATTGGCTATCTGAAATTGGGTAAATAAAATTCTTATTGAGCAATTTTGGTAACTATTCTTTAAAAATATCCCTCATATTAGGATTCATCCTTCTCTGTGGTTGTCTTACAGGTTTGAAATTCTCTTGTATATAGATGTACTGCATGCATGTATTTGGATTGATTCCTTCCATGTCTATATATTCCCATGCAAATGTTAAGGAATGTTTTGAAACATCTTAATTAGATGTTGTTTTTTATATTCCTCTAGTTTATTATTGATATTTTATATATTTCCTGGATTAATGTTTATAAGAGAATTTCCAAAATTTTCCATTGAGTTTAATGATAGTTTGGATTTTCGAGATGAAAATTCTTCAATACTACAATTTTCTTGAAAACTTTGATCTAGCATAAGCACACAATAATTTTGTTGACAATATGAAGAAAAATCTTGATTATTCATTAAAATCATTAATTGATTCTCCTCGTCATTTTGTGAGATTGTTAAAACTGGTTGAATATTCTCATAATCTTCATCATAATCTTCAATTCATTCTTCATTCTCTATTCATTTATTGCTCTTGCTGGTGGATATAATGTGAATTTTTTAGTTGTATTGTCATTAGAAATAAACATGTCATCGACCTACAACTAATAAATGCATCATCCATGGCTAACCATGGCCTACCAAGTATTAATGGATGACCTCTTAGATTAGTCATTGAAGTTAGAATCATGAAATCAAGTAGGTACTCCCATGAATAAAGGGATATTAATACATCTTCTAATATACCCTTCAGTTTAATAACATACTAGTATGCTAATTGAAATATAGTAAGAGTATTTTTGAAGATTAGTTAATTTTAATTCATCCATAGTATTCTTTGTCATAAAATTTATAGTTGCACCTAAGTCAATCAATGTATTTTGGATTTCAATATTATTGATGTGAATATTTACAATGGGACTTCCTAGATCTAAGTATTTTTCAATTTTAGACTTTTCCATCATAATTTTTTCAAATTTTCCTATGATTTGCACTTTTTGTATTTCTTTTCTTTTTCCTCTAGGTTTCTTAATAAAAAATTCTTTATTTTTATTGCAAAAATAGTATTTTCTTTTATTTATTGAAGCAAATGGATTTTAATGCAAACATTTTTCAACTCATGTAACATATTATAATCTAGTAAAATAATTTTCTTCTCTACACCTTTATTAATTTGCAATCTCTTTGAAACAACGAGAGAATAGTTGCGCCCACAGTTGTTTCTCATTGTCACTGCCTCTCCTTCTATTTCTCTTCCAATGGCCCTTGCATAGGGGGAGGCTCCCCCTCCACCTCTCTCAGACTTCTCTATCGATGTTACTTGTCAATCCCTCATGGCTTCCCTCCCAAAGCCCTCACTTGGTGGCCCTGTCATAATTTGTTAAGAGAAATAAATAAATTAAAGATGTCTCCTTATAGGATGGTGCACATTGCATCTCTCTCGCTTATGCGAAGCGTTCCTTGATTAGGAATTTTACTGGGATGTGGCCCTCACCATGGTCGATGGAAATATGGATATGCAAATCTTGGAAGCCAACGACGAAAGGGGATATTTCTCTGTTTGTTGTAGGCAATGGATTTTCATTTTCTTGTTCGAAATAAAAGAAGATAGAGATGTAGTGTTTCGAAATGGGCCTTATTTTTTTGGCTCTAAGAGTATGTATCTGAATAAGTGGATGTTGGATTTCAATCCATATGAGGACATTCCCACAACTATTCCAGTTTGGGCCAATCTCCCTAGGCTCCTCATTTCCTTTTGGAGTGACGATTGCCTCAGAGCCATTGGTAACGGGTTAG
Organism: Pinus tabuliformis; assembly: GCA_031772625.1. NCBI lineage: Eukaryota > Viridiplantae > Streptophyta > Pinopsida > Pinales > Pinaceae > Pinus > Pinus tabuliformis. The sequence goes on along the minus strand of CM062820.1, from coordinate 589,755,010 downwards.
GAGAATATTTGGAAAAATCTGAACCCAGACACTCTCAATTCGTCTGTGCTAAAATATGTGTAGAAGTTGACTTGGAAAAAGGACTATCGACAAGAATTTAACCTAAATTTGGAGAATAGAAGAATAGAAAATTTTTGTACTATGAACAAATTCCATTCAAATGTAGACATTCTCATGACTACGACCATTTTTCAAGAGATTTCTCCTAAGCAAGACAAAATAAAATTTTAGAGAACCCATCTCCTCTTGAGGAGCAATGGGAGAAACCAAAGAAAGGAGGTCCGAAAGGAAAAGGATCATTCCAAAAGCCCCAAGAAATAGTTAGTAATATCACAACTCCTTCCTCTTCAAACCCTTTTAATGTTCTTAGTTCATTAAATATGTAGAAGGATGCTCTTGTCTAGCAAGAAGAAGAAAGAAGAAAGGATGTGGAATTGGCAGTCGAGGATGGTGAAATAGTGGCAGAATGCAATCCAAATAAAGTCAGGCTTGAAGCCTCTCCCTCCAAGGTGGCTCTGGCTCCTAAACCCCGTTGTGAAAAACCAGTTAATGTTAATGAAGATATAGAAAGAATCATTACTCATCGCATGACTCAGAACTTATCCTAGGCAAATGATAGTAGTAGCCAGGAAACAAGAAGCTCAAAGAAAAAGGCAGACCAAAACAGAAGGAATTATAGGAAAAAGAAGTTGAATTGAATAAAAAATTGGGAAATCAACTAGTCATCACAAAATTATCAAAGGGAAAGTAATAAAAAATAAGGAAAGGATGGTGGATCCACTTAAAGCACTTCCAATAAATGAAAGTAATATCCTGGAATATAAGGGGTCTATGAAACCCTGCTAAAAAACTAGCAGTGAGCGACACAATAAAACAAGAATATATAATGGTGGTTTTTCTCCAAGAAGCAAAGCTAGAGGAATCTGAGGTATTCAAAGTAGCTGATTTTTTTTGGAAAGAATGCTCCAGGTCTATTCAATTGTCCAGAGGGGCATCTAGAAGACTAGGTATTTTTTGGTCAAATAAGAACTTCTCCCTTGTGGAAGAAATAAATATGAAATCATGGGTGTTGGCTCTTTTGGAGGTAAGAGAAATGGGAGAATGAATCCATTTCATAAATATTTATTCTCACGTGCTTTACAGTGAAAAGTTGGAATTATAGGATGCATTGGAAGTTCTTAAAGATAGGAATATTCACCCAAATACTGTGATGGGAGGTGACTTTAACACTGTCCTAAACATTGCAAAAAAATAAGAGGAACTCCGGTGAGGGATTCGTTTAGAGACAGAATGGAGGAGATAATAGATAGTCAAGATATGATGTATATTAAACCTAATTTTGGGAAATACATGTGGTCTTATAGACAAACATGAGACCGATATATATTAGCGTGCTTAGATATCTTCCTGATCCACAACAATTGGCTATTTAAACGTCTAAACTATTCACTAACAATAGAAGCTCAAGGAGACTCGAACCATCGCCCTATTGTGATTAAGATGGAGAAGGTTTAAAATCTCAAGTTGCTGCCATTTAAGTTCAACACAGATTAGGGACTCTTAGAATAGGTTAGGGAGGTGGTGAAGAGGTCTTGGATGTCATATGTTTAGGGCTCTCTGAATTTCGTATGGGAAGTTAAATAATGCTCAAAATGAATTAAGAAAATTTATGAAAGAGAACTATCAACCTCTGGGTAAAAAAAGGCGAGACAAAGTCCAAGACCTTGACGAGCACTACAAGCTAATGGAGGAAGTACCTATAGAGGATAAACACATTCAGTAAGGAAAAGGACCTATAAAGACATATTTACTCTTCAAGTAGACAAGAAGAAAATATGTGGAGATTAAAATCCTGTAGCTTATGGTTAAAAGCAGGGGACTCCAATACATCATTAATTCATAAACAGGCTAAATCTCGAGAGACTCGAAATAGAATAAGTGAAATTACGTCTGAAGGGGGGCAGAAGGTCTTCTCATTTGCGGAAATCAAGGACGAGGCCCTTTTCTTATTCAAAGCCCTCCTCAGTAAAGACCATATTCCTCTTGATAGTGCAAAGGAATTTTTATAGGAAATGCCACAGGTAATCTTCCCTGTTGCTAATTAGTCTCTTTTATATGAAACAAAGGAAGAAAAAATTCAAAAAGAAGTTTGGTGCTTGGAGCTTGAGAAAGCACTTGGATTTGATGATTTCTCCACATGCTTCTATCAGTTATATTAGAATATTATGAAAAAGAATCTCATCAGAATGTTGAATCATAGCAGATTCAAAAAGAATATTGGAGGGAGCACAAACTCATCCTTTCTTGCTTTAATCCCCAAGGAAGCCAATCCCTCAATTTTTTCTAGATTTCGCCCTATTTCATTGTGCAATTCCTCCTATAAAATCCTGACGTAAATAATTGCCAATAGGATTAAACCCTTGCTTTATTTCTTCATCTCTCAGAATCAATGAGGGTTTATGTAGCAACAAAATATTCTTGATAACATCATTTTGGTTTAGGAAGCAATTCATTCGAGTAAAGAAGCAAGAGAAGCTGGATTGGTTATGAAATTAGATATTGAAAATGTGTTTGATCAGGTAAATCACTCCTTTCTTTTCCTGGTTTTTGAAAAATTAGGATTCAACAATGAATTTATTTTATGGATTAATTCTTGCATCGGTTCCCCTTAGATTTATCCCTTGATAAATGGTAGACCAACCCCCTTTTTTGGTGCCTCCATAGGACTTCAGAAAGGTTGCCCTTTGTTGCCTATGTTATACATAATTATGGCTGGAGCGTTGAGTCAAAATATTGAGGTTACAAGGTTAGGTGGTTCTCTTCCTAGTTTAATCTTTTCCAGAAATGTTCGAGAAATAAACCACTCCTAGTTTGTTGATGATATCCTCTTGCTTGGAGGTGCCTCCTTAGCGATTTCCTTAATATTCAAAAAGGTTTTGGACTGCCATCTTCTTCTTTCTGGAGAATTTATTAACAAATTGAAATGTCAATTGATTGGATGGAACTGCCCAGGGGAAACTTTGATTTCAACAGCTTGTTTGCTAGGATTTCTTATGGATATTAATCAAAACTCCTTCTCTTATCTTGGAATTCCAATCTCATTTAAGAATGCCTCAGGGGAGGATTGGGAATAAATATTGCAGAAAATTAAGAAAAGAATACAATCATGCAGAGTTAGGTGGCTAAATGTTATGGGGAGAGCTACTCTCATCAGATTGGTTCTCTCCTCCCTTTTGGTGTATTTGGGAGCATGATTTTTAGCTCCAAATAATATAAATAAGAGAATAAGCAGTTTAATTCAGAAATTCCTTTAGCAAGGAGGGAAAAATAACGACCATAAGTTTCACCTTGTCAATTGGAAATTGGTGAGACAGCCAAAGCACCTAGGAGGATTAGCAATCAAGGATCCTGAATACATGAATTTTGTCCTAAGGAAAAAATTGGTATGGAGGCTTCTTTTGGACTCCAATGAATCGTGGAAAAAGGCATTCACAAGAAAATATTTCCACAAAAATTGCCTTAGACCCGAAGGAGAGCCATGGGAGGGGAAAGGATAAAAATTTGGAGGTTATGTAAAACATCGATGCATTTATGCTGAAACACCTGGGTTAGTAACTGTGTAACAAGAAGCACATCCACAAATGGAAAGATCGCTCTCCCTTTACTGATCTTTTGGTTTCCAGACTAGGATTTGTGGAATTCTCCAATTGGATGAAAGAGCATGGTTTATTTTTATTGTTGACATTTTCAATTGGGACGACCAAGGAATATGGAGTGGGTGGAAGTATTTGGATCTACCTAATCATTTGTTGAATCACTGACAATCTATGATTCTACATCTGAAGGGGTTTGTGCTAATTGTCACTAGTAAACTGGACAATTGTATTTAGCAGGGAGGTAACTGTAAAATATATTCAGTTAAGGAAGGATATTCCCTTCTTATTAAGAATCCATCCTCCCTTCCTCCTTCAAAAATTTGGGAAATTTTTTGGAATAGGGATGGGCTTCCTAAGGTGAACATATTTTCCTGGGAAATGGTTCATGAGAAAATCCTTATAGCTAAAAATATAAGGAAAAGGAATATCCAAGGCCCCTCTCACTATGTGCTCTGTGGTAGAGAGGAGGAATCCATTAATTATATTTTTTTCCACTTTCCCTTCTCAAAGGAAACATGGAAGTTTTCTCTTACATCCTTGGTTCAATTTCTCTCTATTCCTAAGGAGTAGAATGAGATGTTTATCCATTGGATATTTAAATATTCAAGCCTAGATAATTCAAATTCCCTCCTTATGTGTTGTTGGATTCTAGTTCCTAAATATCTTTGCTGGTGGCTTTGGCTTTGTCGAAATCAAGCGATCTTCTAAGGAAAGCGGTGATCTCCAAAATCTGCTACAATCAAAGGAATTATGCTTCTTCTTGAGGTGATTTCCTCTAGGGGTAATGAGGACTCCGATTTGAATGAATTAAGTGCTATTGAAAAAGAGTGGCTTAGAATTCCCAATTCCAATCCCCATGTGATCAGTTCGAAACCTCATAAAGTTTTTCCTTATTGTATTAGACTGATTGGGGATTCCTTTGAAGAATGAAAAATAAATATAGGACAATTTTAGCTCAATTTTGATGGTGCTTCGAAAGGTAATCCCGGGAATGCTTGAGAGGGAGGGGTGATTTTTAACCTCGAAGAAAAATATGAAATAAAGTTCGCTTGGGGACTTGGGAAAGCCTAAAACAATCAAGTCAAAGTGCTCTCACTCTAGCAAGGCCTGAAGATTAACATTTCTAATGGCATCAAGAAATTGATCATTGTAGGTGACCCAATGGTGGTAATTAAAAAATGCATAATATTATCTAGGAATGGGCACCTTCTTGATCCTGAGACCTCTCCATTGATCATAAGGATAATGTATCTTCTCAGAAAATTAGACGATTACAAAAAATTTCATGTCAAAAGAGAAAATAATCATATGGCGGATCTCCAAGCCAACAAGGGGGTGGAATTAGAACAAAGAATTTTACTCATTGATCAACATAGTGTTATATGTCACATTCCTTAAATAAGATAGTTGGCTGAAGTAGCTCAACTATCGAATTATTCTTGTGTAGGGGAGAATTGCAAAAAATATGGCCTCTATAAGTAATGGAAGTGGGAATGATGCAGAGGAGCGCAGACATAGTAGGAGTGTGGCAAAAATGCTAGACAATTCAAGAAAGAAAGTTGTAAAGGAGATTGTCAAGGAGATTCATGAAAACATGGCAGTTGTGTTTTCCCAATTGTCTGGTTTAGGGAAGGACATGGAGCTGATGCAAAAGGCGTTGGAACACCTGAACATTGGTATGGTGAATTTGAAACATAAAGTGGATAACATCGAATTGAGAGTTGAAATGACCACTGTGGGAGTTTTGAAGGAGGTTTTCGGGTTAAGTGATGGCTCCACTCCAAAGGCGAAGGGAAATGAAATCACTGCTAGTCGAGAGTTGGAACCTGTTGCTGGGAGGAGTGAAGATCTGGGCTTGCCATCTAAGGTGGCTCAAGAGGAATCTAATATTGGAATTCGTGGGTGGTCGTCACCTTTTTTTTCTCATGTTTTTTCAGATAGTAAAGTACTGTGGCATTTTTGGAAAATCTATAGTTTGAAAGATGTAAAGAAAATATATAGGAATAAAATGGGTAGTAATAAGCTCTCTTTGTTTATGTATATACAAAAATATGCGAAAGATTTATCCTCAATTGTAAGGGACCTAGCCCGTTTCCAACTTTATTAATGAAAAATGCTACTTGTTCCTTTAAAAAAAACTGGTCGTATATCCATAAAAGGAGGATTTTGTAAGGATATAGATGGTTGATCAACTATAGGAGTTGTAGGAATTGGTTTTATTTCATTGTCATATATTTGTTTAGGAGTTTCTTCCTTTTGAGGAGTTTCCTCCTTTTCAAGAGTTTTATCCTTTTTATATTCTTGAATGACAATATGATGTGTTTTATTTTCTAAAACTCTCTGAGATCTAAGATGAAGATCATCTAAATCCATAGGACCTATCATGTAAGTTTGAAAATTCTGATCTTTGACATTGTAAATGGGTTGTTGAGGTGCTTTATTATTGGGGTTGGGGAGTGGTTATGCAAGTAACTGGTTTGGTGTTTAAGGAAATGAGTAGATGGTAATGGAAGGGTTTGGCTTGTTGTGAACTGAGGATGGAATTGAGATTGAGGAGATTGTGGAGGTTGAGGTGGATAATAATATTGAGGTTGATATTGGGGATAATGTTGGAAAGATTGAGGGTATTATGGATTTCTACCATAAGAACATTGGAATCCTTGTGACCAAGATGAAATTTGAGGCTGGGGTGGACAATTTTTCTAAGGTAGGGGTGCGTTCCAATTATTTTGAGGTTGTGCATAAGATTTAATTTGTGCATTAGGATCTTGTGTCATACCTGGTTGACGAGGCTACCAAGGCCTTCTAGGAGAAACATAGCAAAGTTGTTCTGCAATTTTACTTTTTCCAACTTCCTCTTGGTAAACAACCTTTAATCCTGGTATTGAAGGGTAATCCTATGTAGCATGAGGCTCTGCTCAAATAACAAAAATTTCAATATTGTTAAGAGGACATTCTCATAATGCATGTTTCTTTCTACATCTAGGACATAAGATAGACAAAGCGCCATTTTCAACTTTTTTATTGTTTTTCATTCTCAGAATATCAATTTTTCCACTAATATTACCAAGAATATTAGTTTTAAAGTTATCAAGAAAATTACCAAGTTCAACTTGACTTACTGTTCCCAATGCAAATTTACTCACCCTTGACATAACCGAATCTCTAGGATTCCTGTCATATTTTGTCTTTGCTTTTGAGATATGTTTGCACAATTCACAAATCTCTTCAAAGGATAGTTGAGACACATATCCTTTACCCATCATATTAATAAGATCAATCCATTCATCCCTTATAAATATTATTAAGAGAGTTTTTAATGTATTAAGTCCTAAATTGTGCAATTTAGCTCTTTTAACACTATATGCAAATCTCTCTACTAAAACCTCAAGGATTTCATCTTATTTTTGAATCAATTTAATTTTTTTTTTTCTCTAAGGTCACGATGTATACAATAATACTTATATTTTTCTAAGAATAAAACTTTCATGTCATGCCACGTCCTTACATAATTAGTTCCTAAACCCATAAACCATTTGAGAGCCCCATCTTTCAATGTGGCTAGAAAGAATTTCAAATTTTGAGCATCAAGAAAATAATCATAAGATCTACATAATACCTCAAATTCAAAGAGAAATGTTTCTAGCTCCGTAGTCCTCATACCATGAAAATTAGGAAGAACAAATGGATAATTTTCTTCATAGTAACAGTAGTATCAATTGTTGAATAGGAAATCTGAAAGGATCTTCTTCTTCCTCTCCATCACCTCTTCCTCCTCTTCCACCTATACCACCTCCAAGAGGAGACCTTACACCTCTTCTACCACCACCAAATGGTGGTCTTTCTTCTTCTCATCCTATGTGTCCATCATGCACCTCTCCTTATCCTTATGCCATTGTTGATTCTTTAGAGCTTAAATAATGTTCCTCAACTGGATTGTCTTCCTTTGGTTCCTCTATCAATGGTTCTTTAGGAAAAGTTTCTTCTTCTTCTTCTTCACTCGGTACTTCTAACTTTTTCCCAATAAGTTGTTGATCTGTTGAAGAAAGGAGGATGACTCCTTCGGTTGTAGATATAGGTTCTTCTACCACTGCTTCTGTAGATGAATTTGGTTCTTCTCTAGGTAGAATTTCTAATATTTGTACCTTAGGAAGTCTTATTCTACCTGCAAAATATGGAATGTGTGATATGGATGGTGGTGTGGCTCTTAAAACACCACATGGTCTAGTGGGTGTGGATAGTGATGATGGAATTGAACTACACACTCTAACAAATATACCCCTAGAATCTCATTCCTTATACATACATCCTATATTATTTTTAATATGAGTTTTAATTATGCATCTAAGAATGAATGCAACTAAAATGAAATGCAATTGCAACAGCTTGGGTTAGGAATAACTCCACAATCGTGATGCTCAGTTTCTTACCTCTCGTCTTACTCCTCCTAAATAGAGTTGTGAAAAATAAAAGTCATACTAAATTGAAAGTAAAAATATATGTATATTTCCTTAACAACGATGCCAAAAATGTTGGATAATTTAATTGTTTGTGCAATTACTTAAAAATAAATTATCAATCCAGTTTTGTATACTTTTGAAGCACATTTTCACAATTTACTCTAGGAAATTGACTTTCAATTTTAAAAGGAAAATATAATCTATTGAAATAATATTGCAAGATTGAAATTAAATCATCATCATGAAGATCTAAAATGAGCATGCACGATTCCTAGGAAAGAAAGACACAATCTTCAATAAGATTTGATCTATGGAAAGTAGTAAATTCTAAACTAGTAAGCAATGAAATTTTAATCTATTTTAATTGAGAATGTGATTCTATTCTATGAAATAGATTCTACACTATGAAAGCACTAAACTTACTATGTTAATTTCCTATATTTTGAAAGCTTCTAAAGTTCCTATTTTAATCCTATATTATGAAATCTCTTAAAAATCTCTTGTTAAGTTTATTCTATGATTTTTTTTAAAATTTATTCTAATGAGAATAAATCTATTCTATGAAAGCCATAAAGTCTATGTTATGAAAGTTCAAATGAAAACTTTGTTATATAAATAAAATGAATTCTAGGTTAATGAAAGCAAATGAAATTATGTTTCCAAAAAACCAAATGAATTCTACGATAAGAAACAACTTATTCTATGAATTGATGTTTATTGAATCGAATTCACATCCCAACTATGAGATCAAAGAAAATTGAGATTATTGGTGTGCATGTTTAGGGTTTAGAGTCATTCATGCTTGCGTGTTATCTATAAATATGTGATTATTTAAATGGAGAGGAAAAAAAATTGTATTAAAAAGTTTTTTTTTTTCAAATTGTATTCAAGTGCTTTATTTGCAAAAGAACAAGAATAAAATGAGGATAAATGAACATCTAAAAACAATGTGCATAAAACATGGCATCTAATAAAAAAGACTTGAAATGAACTTTGCAGATAAAGAAACTAGTCTAAGTTGTAGAAATGAAACATAAGGATCATTAAAATACACTCGTACTCATCAAGGGGGCCTCCTGAAGCGCATGAGAGGTAGAAAACTCAGGAAATTATTGATTAAACACCAAATATCATCATGAAGGAAAAACCATGTGAAAATATCATATTAAATGAACAATGTATGAGATTTAACAATATTCAAAGGTAATAATAACATATAGCATACGAGCATTCTTTAACATTAAATACTTAACACTTTTGGTTCACTTCCCAGAGAAACATTTTATAGAGTTTTAAAATAACTACTTCTCAGAAAATTAATGTTAAAGACTAGCTCTACATATTGAAACCTTAGACTTCAAATCCTATTGAGACTCTTACTCACACGATTTTCTATCTATGAAGTGAAACATGTGATAATTACATCATGATTCCTCAAATTCATCGTGATCTTTCTCGCTTGATAAGGAGCCAACCTCACTTGATACCCTGTTTTGATGCATAGTGCACCATGTCACTATTGACTGTGAGTTTGACTTTGAGATTATGGCCAAGTAGGATTATTTTGTCTGTTCCTAATAGGTGGAAATCCATATAGAAGTATTTTTCATATTCCCATGTTCTCTACCTCATTTATCTCCCATGGGACTTATTCAAACCTTGTATTCAACTTCGAAATGTTAGTGAAGCTACAAAAATTGTCAGATTTTGTAATTCATACAAATTGAATCAAATTTATAGAGAAAAACATATAGAATTGAGAGAACGTGTGGAATTTTACCTTATTTCTTATTCATGTGGATTTGATGGTTCTATATTTCAAAATGGCGTTGTAGTGGTATAATGATAAGTGGAAAATAAGTTAAAGAGAAGGTAACAATATGTCAAAAAGATGCAATTTTTGTGGCCCAGCCCCATGTGCATGCTTAAGGATATGATTTCGTGTGAGTTAGTATGCTCCTACATATTTGTTTGATATAGTTAGTATGTGTTGCAAGATTTCTCTGAGTGTTTGCTATTGATTGACATATGCAGCTAGTGTTCGTGAAAGAATATGTATTGCCAAAATTTATGTCAGTTTGGTGTTCTGATGACTATCTTTTTGGTGTTGGTCATATACAGAAAACTTATGTTACTAATGTTGAATTTGATGAGAACTACAAGGATTAGGTTTATGATAGAAGGTTTATGAATGAGGATTTGTATATCATGCTCTTGAAACAATGAAGAAATAGGATGGCTCGGTGGACTAGCATATTGTTGGCATTATGATCTTCTTCGAGGAACTTGTTATGTTCCTCATGCTATGTTTGACATTGGTTTATTGTAGGGGTTATCAATTATTACAGGGATTATCAATGCTCCATGAGTTTGAATTTTTGTTTGTAGAGGAAATGATGGATGTCTATGATGATGCTTCAGGTGGCCAAAGAAAGGGAGCACGTGCTTTGGGTTTTGTACAATTAAGGTTTGGATGGTTCATGTATTGTCTCATAGTCTTGTATGATTTCATATGTAGTTGCCTTGTATTATCTTGAGTGAGGGTTTGCATTGCAACTTGATGATATGTTTGGTTGAGTCTAATAGGTCACAACTATGCCATGTATTTGTGTTCATCAAATATACATTTGAATGTATGAGAGTATGTTATTTATGGTGTATTGGTCAGGGTGATTACTATGCTATTGTTGTTGTGGTTTTGATATCATTCTACAAGAAGGGAGTGTGTTGACCTTGACAGCATGAGACCAAAGGTTACGATAAGATTATGAGATGCTAACAATACCATATTGCAGTATTTTATGTTGTTCATACAATTGTATAGATCGAGGTTCTCTATTATTGTACAAATTTATGTACTCCATTATGATATTAATTTACTACTTGATAACATATTGTGTGACAATCAATTTATTGTTTATTTAATTCATTTCTTGGCCACTCATGAATGTTTTTTATTGTTGAGATCCACTTAGGGTTTCAGTGTGGAAGTTACTATTGGATAAGATTTTGTGATAGGATGACTGCTTGTGAATGAGTTGTGACTACTGCTTCAAGAAGAATGTTGTTGTATTACTTCATTTGTTGATTATCAGAGTATATGTGATTTTATGTTGCTACTAGATCATATTATTATATTGAATAAGTTTATGCTGAGTATGGTGGTTGTTTGCAAAAGTGTTGACCCAGTATATTGCGGTATTGCCATGGTATTGCTTCAGAGGACTAATCTCTAGTGTTGATTGGCTTGATATGTTGATGATCTGAGTTTTGTATCACTATTGTTTTCTAGTGTGTTTTAGTGGCTTGTGAGGGTTTGCGTATTGCAGAAATTCTTCATTGATATCATGTATGTATATTATTGTAAGCCTCCAAGTATCACCATGTATTTTTTGCTACAACCATGTAATATGTTGGTGTTGAGACCTAAGAATATGGCTGATGCGTTGAGAGTCTTCCATGTGTTATCATGTGCTATGTACTTCTGTTGCTACTGTTGTGAAGAGAACACATTGTTTCTTATTGATGCCATGTGTTACTACAAATCCATGTGAATTTAAATGTTGGTCAAAGTATGAGTTGGTAGTGCTTATTCTGTTGAGAGTGGACATGTTGTTATTGTTGGGTTAGATTCCTTGCTGAGTCTTTAGACAAAGATGGTTGAGTATGTTGTTCACATGTTGGTTGCTAATGATGCAGATGGATATTGGTGGCCACCCACCTATTCCACTTGGAACACCACCATATTTTCTTTCAGTTTCCTTAATTATAGTACAATTTACTATTTTTGGCAGTTTTTCGGGTCCTGAACTTCCGGAGCTGTTTTGAGGCCTTAAACGACGTTTTTTTGGAAAACAGGCAAATCCAAATTTTGTGATAGGGGATCGAAATTGAACTTTGTATTCCTCGGATAGATATTTCTAATGAGGTATCGTACTTGTCAAACAAATATTGTATGCCAAAGTTACGACCTTGGGAAGTTGATGTACTAATTTACCCCAACGGGGCCCACATACTTTTGGTGCTTCATCTCCTAGGGCTAGGTTTTTGTATGTTTAGGGTTTTCCATTTTTTCTCAATAATAAATAAGAATTTGAGCCTCATTGTAACATAATTCAGAAGGCATGTAACCACCACATCTCTTCTCATAGATAAGCTACCATCGTCTGAGCTAGTTTATTTCCATTCTGCATGTAAATAATTTTCAATGCTTTGTTATTAATGAACTGAAGTTTGGTTTTTGTAGTATCTCTGTGTTTTTGTTCATATCTATATTTCATTTCATTCCTTCATAAATCTAGACCAGTGGCATCAAAGACGTCTTCTCTTTCTCTATTTTTCTGTGCATGTCCCCAACGAGGTCAGGGTATAAGGAGTTAGGGCTTGAACTGGTTGAACCTTTGTAAGACCGACCTCTCCAACCCCGATGGCCTCCCATGGTGGAAGAAAACAAAGACAAGGGAGCAGGATATCCTTTCAAAATATTACTTGAAGAAGCCCTCGAGTGACAAAGGAATTTAATGATGAACAACTTTTCCCAGATCCTTCAACGGATTCCCACCGATGATGCATCTTCATCTAGTAGTCACTTTGGAGGTGACTCCCCCCTTCAATGTAAAAGTAAACTTTGATATCCCTATATTCGAAGTTCAAATAGATGTAGATGTTATAGATAAATGGTTGAATCTATTGGAAGGTTACTTTTCGGTCCATAGTTTCTCTGATAGGGATAAGATTACTTTTGCACTGCTTAAGGTTGCTCCCCATATCAAGGAGTAGTGGAAAACATATTGTGAGAAAAAGCCCGAGGAACCCTCTTTATTCACAACCACCCCCTCTTGGAACTCTTTCTGAGAAAATTTTAAGGAACAATATTACCTCGTGGGGATATATGAGGACAGGTACATACAGTGGAGCACGCTACGACAAAAAAGGGACCAAGATGTGCATGAGCTCACATTTATTTTTCATACTCTACGCACAAAGTTTGGTATCAAAGACTTTGAGTGACATCGGGTGCTCAAGTACCATGACTATCTACACAAATACATTCAAGAAGAGATGGAGTTCCTGGACATCTCCTGACTTGGTGCAACATACCAATATGCCTCCAAGATTGAACAAAAATTTAAATAAAAGAAGCAAGAATTTGGATCTGTGAATCGAAAGCAGGAAATGAGGGCCCCCAAACCATAGACCAAAGGAGAAAATCAAGGTGGGGTGACCTGGGACAACCCATCAAACCCGTAAGAAAAGAATAACACCACGAAGACAAAGAAGGACATAGGAAAGTGGTGTGAGTTCCATAATATTCCCACTCACAACACAAGTCAGTGTTGAGCCAAGCAATCATTGGTGGCTGAACTGAAGGCTTTAGAGTCAGATGCATGTTCTAAATCTAAGTTATAACCCAACAAAGGGAAAGATAAAGGGAAGAATATTATTGATGTGAATCCCCGTGCCACCATTGCCACCACTAAGATCTAGAAGATTGAGCTCGAAGATCTAGAGGAGGGGGAGCATCTCTTCCACTCACAGATGTGGGTGGAGGGTTGTCAACTGCATTTCATTGTCGACAATGAGAGCCAAAATAACCTCATTTCAGTATAGGTCATGAAGCGGTTGGGCCTACCAACCACACCACACCTGCAAATGTACACCACTAGGTGGCTTCACCAAGGACGATATCTTCACATTAGCCAGTAGTGTCGCCTTCCCTACAACATCATGCCATTCACAGATGAGGTATTCTGTGATGTTTCTCCTCTTGAAGTTTGTGGTGTATTATTAGGCAAACCATATGTGTGGAAGTATTATGTTGTGTATGAGTCTAGACGAGTTTAGGCCTCACATTATTTTTATTACTTTGGGCAATAAGTTATACAAGATACCGTAGATAGCCCCTCCTACCACCATCTCTTTAATCTATGCTAAGCAATGCATTAAGATCATCTCCCAAAATGGGAAATTTGTTTTCTTTTTAATTCGATCTCAAAGTAAGGGGAAGACTGTGGCCAAATCAATGGCCCCTGGGAAGGGTTCCCCCATGCAGTAGACGTAGGCAGATAAGGTCATGGGAGAATATAGGGACATCTTCTCCTCACCCATAGGGGTAACCTTGCACTGTCAAGTCAATCATTCGATCAATTTGACTCCTAGAGAAACCCTACCCAATGGGCTGATATACTACCGCTCCATTCTAGAAAATGAAGAGATCAAGCGGCAGATCCAAGAGTTGTTGCAAAAAGGGCACATCTGACCAAGTTCTTCACTCCGTGGGAGCTCGATTATACTTGTACATAAGAAGAATGGGACCTGGAGGCTCTACATTGATTATTAGGCACTAAAAAAAATAATTGTCAGGAACAGGTATCCAATCCCATGGATTGATGACCTTCTTGACCAACTCAAGGGGGTCAAGTATTTCAACGAGATCGATCTAAAGTCTGGCTATCACCAAGTTCCAATAGAGCCCATAGAACCGTCTTCAAATCCAATTAACGCCTTTTTGAATGGTTGATCATGCCCTTCGGATTGAAAAATGACCCTACTACTTTTATGAAGCTGATGGATGACATCTTGCAGCCCTTCACCAACTCATTTGTTGCTTTTTATTTAGACGACATCCTCATCTTCAGAAAGAGTTGGGAAGAGCACTTGGAACACATTCAATAGGTCCTTTGAACCCTGAAACAACACAAACTATGTGCCAACTTGGAAAAATTCACATTTGGCATGATCTAGGTCAAATATTTAGGATACATCATAGATGAGAAAGGCGTACATGTGGATCCACAGGATCGGCCAGCCCCAACCACTCTAATAGAGCTTCGCAACTTCTTGGGCCTCACAATTTTTTATCAAAGGTTCGTGTTGGGGTTCTCCCACATCTCTTGGACTTTGATTTAGATTACCAAGGGTAGCGTGAAAGAAATTTTTTCCTAGTCTAAGTCCCAACAAAAGGCATTTGTTGAGCTGAAGGACCGCCTCTACTTTGTACCTGTATTCATATTTCCAGACTTGTAGCAGCCATTTAAAATTGAGACATATGCCTCCAACTATGTTATTGGTGCAGTCCTCACCCAACATAGGCATCCAGTGGCCTATCATAGTGAGACACTTCCTGATACAATTCGAAAGTACCCCACCTATGATAAAGAGATGTATTCTATTATGGAGGCTTACTGAAAAATGGAAACATTACATTCTGGGGAAGGAGAGGTTCATCCACACTGATCACCAACCTGTTCAATTTATACAGACACAAGTGAAGTTGCAAAATGATTGCCATCATATGTGGTCTACATATCTGCAACAATTCCACTTGAACATAAATACAAAAATGGAAACACCAATCATGTTGTAAATTTTCTCATCCTACCCCTAGTTGGAGCATTGACTATTTTTCTTAACTCTTGTGGCCACGAGACCTCTAGATGGCCACAATTGTACAAAAATGATCTAGAGTTCACCACCACGTACTAGATGCTAGTGGATGGAAAGAAAGTTCTCGATTTCCACCTCCAGGATGCATTGTTATGTTATCTAAGCCACCTTTGTGTTCCATAAAGTGAGCATACCAAGCTGATTTCATAGGTGTATTACAGTTGGGTCGTGGGAACTTTTGTGTGGAGAAAACTATGGTTTTACTACAAAAGTACTTTTATTAGCCAAAAATCCGATAGGATGTTGGAAAATATATTAGCTCCTACACTGCCTATGCCATTTCCAAGCCAACCATCAAGAAGCAAGGCCTGTACACTCCTATGCTTACTCCCATCCAGCCTTGGGAATCCATGTCCACGGACTGTCTATCTGGCCTCCCTTCTACCAAACATGGTAATGACTGTGTATGTTTGGTGGTGGACAGATTTTCTAAGATGGCTATATTGGCAGGCTGCAAGAAGAGTATCACAACAATGGACATGTCAAACTCTTCTTTGAATGAGTGTGGGTACATTTTGGGATTTCGTATACCATTATATCAGATCGGGATAACGGGTATCACCAAGTCAAATGCATTCCATCCCTAGATTGATGGCCAGACAAAGGTCTTCAATAGTAGGATCTTGCACATACTCCGCATGTACAACTCCAAGCATCCATGAAATTAGGATGAGAGCCTTCACTATGTGCAACACAACTATAATAGAGCTTTCCATAACTCAACTAGTCACAGTCCATTTCAAGTGGGTCTAGGATTTCAACCATTGTGTTTGATTGATGTTGCCATGTCTCATGTGACTACATAGACAACATCCACTTATGTACATTTTGAGGCTAATAAAGAAACTAGGTTGATTGAATGCATCCAACACATCCACTAGTAGGTTCATGACATATTGGAGAATTCCAATGCCGAAAACAAGCAACAACATGATCAACATCGGGTGCCACACAAGTTTAAGGTGGGTGACAAAGCTTGGTTGAATTTGCAGAAATAATTCCTTATCGTGGCATATCGGAAGCTTAGACCACTCCGATATGGGCCTTACACCATCGACAAGGGTATGGGAGACAATTCATTTGAGCTTGGCATTCCCCCATTCCTTAGCTTGCACCCAATGTTCAATGTGGACCGCCTTCAACCATTCATTCCACCATTATTGGACACATCAAACATTGCTAAACAACTCACACCAATAGAGATAAACCCAGATTGTATGGAACATGCCACAACCGATCATATCATGGACACATAGATCAAGAATACTCACCAGTAGAAGATCCAACTATATCGGGTTATCAAATCTCGCCAACTCCTGCACCAAGGCAAGTGGCTCATCAGGGACAAAGTTCAGCAGAAGTTTCCCCATCTCATGGGGGCACTCAATGTAATGAGGACCATTACTTCCTAAGGCAGGAGGAATGATCCAAGTGGATATTGGCCACCCACCTATTCTGCTTAGACCACCACCACTGTTTCTTTCAGTTTCCTTAATTTTAACACAATTTGCTGTTTTTGGTAGTTTTTTGGGTATTGAACTTCTAAAGTGGCTTTGGGACCCTAAATGATGTTTTTTCAAAAATGGGAAAACCTATAACCTATGGTATGGGTTTGTGGTTGAAAGTTTTAGTCATTGGATAGATCTTTCTAATGAGGTATCGTACGCGTCAAACGA
Source organism: Pinus tabuliformis (assembly GCA_031772625.1). Taxonomy (NCBI): domain Eukaryota; kingdom Viridiplantae; phylum Streptophyta; class Pinopsida; order Pinales; family Pinaceae; genus Pinus; species Pinus tabuliformis. The sequence continues at coordinate 589,737,772 of CM062820.1, read as the reverse complement.
AGATCGCATGCCAAAGTTATGACCCCAAGAAGTTGATGTACCAATTTACCCCAATGGGGCCCACAAAATTTTGGCACTTCAGAAGGAATGTATCCACCACATCTCTTCTTAGAGATAAGTTACCATCGCTCGAGCTAGTTTATTTCCATTCTACATGTAAATAGTTTTTAGTACTTTGTTATTTATGAATTTTTATTTTTATTTTTGCTATATCTTTGTGTGTTTATTCATATATGTATTTCATTTCGTTCCTTCGTAAATATGGATCACTGGTATCATAGGGGTCTACTCTTTCTCTATTTTGAAGTGTATGTACCTGATGAGGTCAGGGTATAAGGAGTAAGGGCTTGAACTGGTTGAACCTTTGCGAGAGCAGCCTCGCCGACCCTGACGACCTCCCATGGTGGAAGAAAAGAAAGGAAAGGGAGAAAGAGATCATTTCAAAATATTACTCGAAGAATCCCTTGAGCGAAAAAGGAACACAATGATGGAAAAATTTTCCCAGATCCTTTGATAGATGCCCACCAGTGACATATTCATCCTGTAGTCACTTCAGAGGCACTGCCCCCTTCAAGATACAAGTAAAATTCAATATCCCTATATTCGAAGGTCAAATAGATGCAGATATTGTAGATAAATGGTTGAATTTGTTGGAAGGTTAATTTTCGATCCATAGTTTCTTAGTTTCTCCGAAAGCGAGAAGATTACTTTTGCACTGCTTAAGGATGCTCCCCATGTCAAGGACTGGTGGAAAACTTAATATGAGAAAAGGACCAAGGAACCCTCTTTATTTATAGTCGCCCCCTCTTGGAACTCTTTCTGAGACACTGTCAAGGAACAATATTACCCTGTGGGGAGTTATGAGGACAAGTACATATAGTGGACCACACTATGACAACAAAGGGACCAAGATGTGCATGACCTCACAAATATTTTTCATACTCTATGCACAAAGTTGGGTATCAAAGACTCTAAGTGACATTTGGTGCTCAAGTACCATGACTAACTGTACAAATACATTCAGGAAGAGATGGAGTTCCTAGACATCTCCTCACTTGGTACAACATACTGATATGCTTCCAAAATTAAACAAAAAATTCAACAAAAGAAGCGTGACTTTGGATTTGCGAATCAAAAGCAAGGCAAGAGCGCCCCCAAATCATAGAATAAAGGAAAAAACCCAGGTGAGGTGACTTATGAAAACCCTCTGAAGATGCAAGCAAAGAACAACACCATGAAGACAAAGGACATAGGAAAGTGGTGTGAGTTCCATAAAATCCCCACTCACAACACAAGTGAGTTTCGAGCCAAGCAGTCATTTGTGGTCAAACTGAAAGGTTTAGAGTTAGATGCATGTTCTGAATCTGAGTCAAAGCTCGACAAGGGGAATGACAAACGGAAGCATATTATTGATGCGGAACCCAGCGCCACCATTGCCACCACCAAGATTGAGAAGATTAAGCCTGAAGATCCATAGGAGGGGGAGTGTTTCTTCCACTCACAGATGTGGGTGAAGGGTTCTCTGTTGTAGTTATTTTTTGATAGTGGGAGAAAAAAGAACCTCATTTCAATAGAGGTCATGAAGCAGTTGGTCCTACCAAACACACCACACTTGCAGTCGTACACCATCAGGTGGCTTCACCAAGGACAAGATCTCTGCGTCATCCAGCAGGGTCACCTTCCCTAGAGCATCAAGCCCTTCACAGATGAGGTATTGTGTGATGTTTCTCCTCTTGAAGTTTGTGATGTATTATTAGGCCAACCATACTTGTGTAAGTGTCATGTTTTGTATGAGTCTAGATGAGTCTAGACCTCACATTGTTATTATTACTTTAGGAAAAAAATTATATAGGATACCAAAGGTAGCCCCGCCTACCGCCATTTCTTTAATCTCTACTAAGCAATGATGTAAGATCATCTCCTAGACTAGGAATTTTTTTTTCCTTTTAATTTGATCTCAAAGTAAGGGGAATATCATGGCCACATCCATGGACCCTAGGAATGGTTCCCCCATGTAGCAGAACCAGGTGGATATGGTTGTGGAAGAATACAAGGACATCTTCTCCTCACACACATGGGTACCATTACACTGTCAGGTCAAGCATTCAATTGATCTGACTCCTAAAGCACCCCTAACCAATGGGTCGATACACCTTTACTCCATTATACAAAATTAAGAGATCAAGCGACAGATCTAGGAGTTGCTACAAAAATGGCACATTCGACCAAGTTCCCTTCCTTGTGGGAGCCCAATTGTACTTATACAAAAGAAGGATGGGACTTGGAGGCTCTGCATTGATTATCGGGCACTAAAAAAAAACATTTTCAAGAAAAAGTATCCAATCCCATAGATTGATGACCTTCTGGACCAACTCAAGGGGGCTAAGTATTTCAGCAAGATCAATCTAAAGTCTGGCTATCACCAGGTTACAATAGAGCCCATGGATGTATGGAAGACTGCCTTTGAATCCAAGGAAGGCATTTTTGAATGGTTGGTCATTCCCTTCGGGTTGAAAAATGCCCTTGCTACTTTTATGAGATTGATGGATGAGATTGTTGTTGGAATTATGACTAATGTGTTGTCCTTGATAGAAACCTACTTGATGAAGATGTAGCAGCATGATTATACAGGCTGGTATAGATGTGACAGAGAGAATGGACAAAGGAATATCAATTTAGAGATAGAGGGATGATAAAGGTTAAGTTTAGGGAAGTATACGCGGGTACTGTGAAGAAAATTCATGTACATATGTGGGTATGGTGAAGAAAATTTGTGTATAATTTACAAACCATGTTATTGTCAATACTAGGGGTCTTTACCATTGTATTGGCCCATATTAATGAGTGCAACAATGGATATTTGATCCCGTCAAAGAATACCATCGACATTACTAGCCTTTTGCATGTAGTATCCTACGTACTGGTTAAAGTCTACACTGGTACAAGATTGTAAGAAGATTAGTTTTAATAAAAGAAGAAGATAGAGATGAAAACAATGGTGGTTTTTTCCCACATTGGGTTTCCACCTAAAAATCCTGTTGTTCATATGGTTGTGTGTGTTAATGTTCTATATGCTTCTTAGCTGGTCATAATTACTATTTAATTGATGAATAATGGAATAATAATGCACTGGTTAAAATTATCAGTTAACTTATTTGGATATACACGAGTTTATGTAGTAATAGTTGCGTACATATGCTAGTTTCCTTTACAACAATCGCTTATAAAAATTAGAATAAGAAACTGAAATTAACGTTTGTAAAATATTGATTCACCCCAACCACAAACCCCCCCCCCCCCCCCCCCCCCCAAAACAAATATTTTTCCTAACAATTGGTATTAGAGAAGGTCCTTCAGAAGAAGCTTGATCGCTTGAAGGAAGATTCATCAAGATGAGTGATCAAGAGGGAGTAGCATTTATTAGGCCACCATTGTTTAATGGAACCAACTTAATTTTATGGAAATTCAAAATAAGAGCTTATATACACTCACTTGGAGTTGATGTTCAGGCAATCATTGAAGGAGGCTATCAATATTCATCCTCCATTCCCACAGATGAAGCAAAAAATGAAAAATATGAGACCAATGCAAAGGTTTTCAACGCTTTGTTGGGAAGCTTGGTGTTATAGACATATTTGGGCACATCAACCCCAAACTTATATGTCAATGTATTAGGTCTCATTCAACCCCTAAAAGAGTTGTTTCATACCCTAAAGGAACATAGTCATCTGAATACATCATTCCCCAAAAGTTCCATATGAGAAACCATCCAGAAATTGCCTAAATTGAACCATACTGACTGCTCCACTGGCAAAGTGCAATGCATACTGAGTGGTACACTGCCAGGGTGCGATGCATATTATTTAGGCCTTCTATAGGGTGTGATGGGAAAGGATGGACAAATGTCTGAGACAGTTTGCTAAGTGGATGCTCATGGAATATTCTAGAAACTTCTCCTATGCCACTTGCCTCTCTGAATTCGCCCAAGGATGAATAAGGGATCTAAAAACTTCAATTATCCCTTGTCTTGTGGAACCAATTATAACAAGTGGAATGACACTAATCAACCCCATGGATGAATCACACCCTTGCACACATCTATAAATGGATCCCTCATCCAAGAGATTTGGAGGTTGGAATGTGGTGAATTGCAAGTAAGTGCTGATAGTTTGTAATTAAGGAGAGAGCATTGTATTCTTGTTGGAATGATCTTGCTATTTCATGAGGTAAAGAAGGATTGAAGCTGGGAGGATGATGCTAGATCAAACAACTGGGTTGTAATTCTCCCTTATATTAATAAAGCTCTTCAAATTTTCTCCCATATGATTGTGCAATTGTGAATGTTATCATTTGTGAATGCTATGATTTGTTCATTATATATCTGATTTTGTAATGTTTATGTTGTAATAGATCATGATGCTTTGATGGTCTTTGTTGTTGTACTTGTGCAGGTACTCTCCAAGCGTGTTAAGTACGGGGAGGAGTTGTGGGTTCTGTCAAAGGAGAGAGAGATCAAGCAAGGGATTAAGCGGAAGTTCCAGGTTGGTTCCATTATCTTTCTCTTATCTGTTACACATAGGAGAAATCATTGAATTGCTTTAAACTGTTGTTTCTAGGGTAGTTGCCAAACCTAGCGGGCTAGCATTCCTTAGGAATACTAGTTTTCCTAGAAACACTTGGCAGAATCAGAATTTGTGAAGGTCATGTAGTTGAATACCACAAAGGCTATATGGGACAAGATCATCCAAAGTTATGAAGGCGACACTAAGTTAAAGGGTGCCAAACTTCAAATATTTAGAATTCAATATGAAACTCTCAGAATGCATAGTGATGATCTTATTGCAAGTTTCTTTCTTAGGGTAGATGAGATAGTTAATTCAATGATAAAATTGGTGATGAAATAAAATATTTGAAGCTTGTTGAGAAAATCCTAAGATTTCTAACCCCAAAATTCGATTTGAAAGTATCTGCCATTGAAGAAATGCAATATTTGAAGAACCTTACTATTGAACAATTTCATGGGATCTTAACAACTTATGAAATGCAAAAAGGGGTCCCTCAAATATCAGAGAAGCAAAATTCAAAGCTACTTCTAAAGGAAAATAAAAGGAGGAGATTAAGGAATCAAGTTATGCATTAGATGATGAAGAGGTGAACTTCATAAAGAAACTCCTAGTATGAGTTGGTAGATTTAGAGGTAAGCTTCCTTTCAAATGTTTTGCTTGTGGAAGAGATGGTAATTATGCTGCTAAATTCCCTTATAAATTAAACCATGAGAAAGGGAAGAATTATGCAAAAATAAATATTAGAGGAAGGTTTGAAAATAAGAAAAATTTCTACACACATGAAGATAGTGATGGTCTTTCAAATGGGGAAGAAGGTGAGACTGATCAAGAATGTCAATTCCTTATGACATTTGAAGATAAATGTGTTGATGAGTTTGATTATGTTTTTATGGATGCCCTAGAAGAAAAATATAGTCTCATTGAAGAAATAACTCAGCATAAAACTCATCTAGAAGAAACTAAATTAGCATAAGAATCATTGAAGAAACAAATTCTAGAAAACGAGAGGCATAATGAAAATTTAGAACTAGAAATAGTAAGTCTAATAAAGGAACTTGAGAAAACAAAAGGTCTAAACCTTAGATTTTCTAAAGGATCTAAGACCCTAGAAGAAATCATCAAAGTACAATGCTCTCCTTTAATAAAAATAGGTCTTGGATACAATGGAAAATCATCAAAGACTGTAAAATCTTATGAAACAGGTACAAGAAACTATCTCAATGCAGTAAAGGGAAGCAATCAATAAAATTAAAGCTCTCAGCAAACGAAGGAGGGATCAAATGTCTCTCAGGTAAAAAATCCTTACCACAATCAAAAGGGAAACTACATAAAAAGGTACTACACTCCTGGAAACTTCTACTTCAATGATCAATGCTTCACTTGTCATAATTTTGGTCATAAGGTTGCTCAGTGTGTTGCTTATAAAACTATCATGACTAGAGAAGCAACAAAACAAAAGAATGAGATTGGGTTAAAAAAATACCCTTAAAATACATTCTCACCTATCCAAGATGAAACAAAATGTTCCTTTTGCAATAAATTTGGGCATAGAGAGATTGAATGCAGAAGAACAATGAGCCCAACTCTTCAGAATAAAAAAAAGGCAACAACATCTAAGGTATGGAAAAAGAAATCCATATAATCTGAAAATTGTGGTTTAATTTTGTATGCATGAGATCAATAAAATTTGTGGTACATTTACATTGGATGCTCAAAGAATATAAAGATAATTTTATGCCCTTTAATGAAATAAATAAAGAAAATAATGTAACCTTTGGAAATAACTCACCTACTACTATCAAAGGTAAAGGAATTGTTTTGCTAAAGGATAAGGTTAAAGCTGGAAATGTTTTGTTTGTTGATAGATTAAGACATAACTTGTTGAGTGTTAGTCAAATGTGTCACCAATGGAATGAGGTTGTTTTCAGATCAAAGAAATATGTGGTATGGAATCTCGATACAAGTAAGATCATAATAAAGGGAACAAGAACTCTAGGTAATGTCTATGTCTTGGAAGGTGGCCAAGAGCATTGTTACTTAAGAAAATCATAAGAAAGCTGGCTTTGGCACAAAATATTAGGACATCTAAGCTTCACCCAATTACACAAGTCAAGAAGAATGGGAGCAGTATGTGACTTTTCTAACATCTCTCTACCAGAGAACAACAAATGCAACTTGTGTCAATTTGGTAAGAAAACTAGAGTTTTTCTTATGCTAAACAAGGTACTTCAAGTAAGCCCCTTGAACTTATTCATAGTGATTTGTGTGGTCCTATGAGAAAGAAGTATCCTCGAGGTGAACAATACTTCATATTATTCATTGATGATTTTACTAGAATGTGTTGGATTGGCTTATTGAAACATAAAGATGAAGCATTTGATAAATTTAAAGTCTTCAAAGCTCTAGTAGAAAATGAGTTAGATTTGAAAATCAAATGTCTTAGATCTGATAAAGGAGGAGAGTTTATATCAAATGATTTTTTTTACTTTTGTGGACAACATGACATCAAGAGGCAGATTTCTATAGCTAAAACTCCTCAACAAAATGGAGTGGCAGAAAGAATGAATAGAACAATCCAACAAATGGCACGTGTTAAGCTTGATGAGTCTAGAACGCCTCATAACTTATGGGGGGAAGCAACATATACAACCACGAATATCGTTGAATTGAGGCTTCTGTGATCCATATTAGGTTACGAGAGATTTTTCAGCGTAAATCACAAGATCTATCATTTGTCGACACGTTTCGAACCAACTAGTTTGGTTCATCGTCAGGACAAGTTGAAGAACCAGATCCAACTTTGCATGATAAATAGCTTGAGGAGAGCCTCCAACGGCTAACTAGGCTAACGACTAAATTGGACTAGGGATATTAAATAATTTAAATTAATAAGGGACCTAGCCTCTAAATAATTTAATTTAAATGGTTGTTAATTTAATAAATAATTTAATTTTATTGGTTATTAATTTAATAGTTAGTTAAAAGGGATTAACTAATAAATCCATAGAAAATAGATATTAAAATAAAAGTATAATTATCTATTTATAGAGTTCTTAACTATACATATAAATATTGGAATAAAACAAATGATTAATTAATTCTAGAGTTAAAAAAAAAAGAAGAAAAATTTAAAAATTTAAAATAAATAAATAAATAAAAACAAATAAATAATAAAATAAATAAATAAATAATTTAATAAATAATTTAATAAATAAATAAATAATACTTAAAAATTAAATAAATAAATAAATTAATAATACTTAAAAATAAAGTAAATAAGTAATACTAAAAATAATAATAATAATAATGCTAAAAATAAAATAAATCCATCAACAATTAAAAAAAATAAAATAAATAATAATAATAATAATATATATATATATATATATATATATATATATAATTAAAAAATAAAATAAATAAAAATTAATTTGGTAGAAATTAATTTAAAAAAAAAAAGAAAAAAAAGAGAAGAAATGAGGGGAGGGGAGGAGGAGGGGCGGACAGGAAGAAAGTGACTAGGAAGAGAGAGCTGGGACCCAACATCTACTGATCTTCCAGCCATCCTCTCTATTGAGATTGCACGACCTCTTTTCGATCTCCAGAGCTTCCATGAATTTCCGATGATGGAACTGTGAAACTCTAGCAATGACACTAGCCTCCTCAATACAAACATGATGATTGGTTTTTTCCACATGCTCAGCTAAAGCCGAAGACTTTGATCTCCTATGATTAAGGTTAGATACGTTTTCACTAATCCTTTGATTGATGGAGTGACCTGTCTCACCAATATAGGGGGTCCTACGGGAACAAGGGATATTATATACCCCTTTCATATCTTTGGGGTCGATAGGATCCTTTGCTGATATGAGGGACATACGAATGGTGTTAAGGGGCCTAAAGGTTACAGGGACACTATGCATCTTGAGAATCCTTGCAATCTTATCAGTAGTCCCCTGAACAAACGGAAGATGGACACCTGGAATCCGCTCCTTCGGCTCCCTTTTAGCAAAGACAATTATTGGCAGCTTTTAGGAAAGCCTTCTGTCCCATGTATCTACTATAACCATTCTCGACAAAGACATCAAGGAGATGGGATTTTTCTTTCTCAAAACTCTTATTATTCAATATCCTTAGGGCCCTAGTAGTAAGGGTATTGAGGACTCCCATCTTCTGAGCAGGGAAATGGTGGGAACTGGCATGAAGATACTGCTCCGTATGCGTTTTCTTTTGAAAAACTTGGTGGGATAGGGAGCCAATACTATTCTTAGAAATCAGAATATCAAGGAAAGGGAGGCACCCATCAACTTCCTGCTCTTTAGTGAACTTTATGGCCGAGGATTGATTGTTGAGATGATCGAAGAAGAGATCTAATTCCTCTTGGCTGTGAGACCAGATAACATTGGTGTCATCCACATACCTTTTCCAAAGCTTGGGTAGGAGACAGGAAGAGTTAAGAGCCTTGGACTCAAAATCTTCCATAAAAATATTAACAACGATAGGGGATAGGGGTGAGCCCATGGCAACCCCATAGGTTTGCTCAAAGAACTCTCCCTCAAAATTGAAAAAGGTGGAAGTGAGGTAGATCTCAACTAACCGAGCAGTGTCAGGATCTATTACATAGTTGATAACCTCCAAGGCCTCATTAATAGGGATGCAAGTGTATAGGGAAACAACATCAAAACTGACAAGAATGTCCCCAGGGTCAAGCTTAATGTCCATAGGGTCAAGCTTAATGTCTAAGAATAAAGGAGGCAGAGTCTTTTACGAAGGACTCCGTATGACCAACCAAGGGCTTAAGCCTTAACACAAGGAACTTAGCAAGAAGGTAGGTAGGACCTCCAATGGTATTGACAATGGGCCTTAATGGAGCTCCTTCCTTGTGAATTTTGGGGAGACCATAAATCCTAGGGGTTATAGGGTTGCTCTCAATGAGTTTATGGTGCAGCGAAGTCATAGAGTTAATGGACTTAATGGCAAGAGCCACATTCTTAGCAACCTTCTTTAAGGGGTTTTTGGGAAGCTTTTTATAGCTACCACTATTATGAAGATGATCCAACATCTTATTGCGGTAATCAACCCTGTTAAGGATGACGACAACCCCACCCTTGTCTACCTTTAGAACAACGATATCTTTGTTTTGGTTTAAGGATTTGAGGGCAACTGATTCTTCCTTGCAATTGATTAATAGTAATAACAATAATTTATTTAATAATAATAATAGTAATAACAATAATTGATTTAAAAATAATAATAAGAATAAAAATATTCTTAATTATAATAATAATAATAATAATAATGGTAACAGTAATACTATTAATGTTAATATTAACAAAAATGATTTATTATTTAAGAATACTAATGATTCTATCTTGGTAAGTAATAAAATAATGAATATTAATAATAATAATTTTAATCATAGTACTAATAATCTTCCCCATTCTTCTCAGTTTAATAACAAGGTTATTAATATTTCTAGTTTCTCTTTTCCCCCTTCGGTTTTTAATGTTTTGGGTAAGGGGTTAAATTTTTCCTTAGCTCCTAAGAAAATTCCTATAGATGATATCGTTTGTGACATAGAGTTTGGGATCAAAGGTTTACCTGATAAAATCAAGGACACAATCAGGCAGGATTGTGCAGTGGTCTTGAGAAAGGCTAAGCCCCCTAAAATCAACCTTAGCAAGGAAGAATCAGTTGCCCTCAGATCCTTAAACCAAAACAAAGATATCGTTGTTCTAAAGGCAGACAAGGGTGGGGATGCCGTCATCCTTAACAGGGTTGATTACTGCAATAGGATGTTGGATCATCTTCATAATAGTGGTAGCTATAAAAAGCTTCCCAAAAACCCCTTAAAGAAGGTTGCTAGGAATGTGGCTCTTGCCATTAAGTCCATTAACTCTATGAGTTCCTTGCACCATAAACTCATTGAGAGCAACCCTATAACCCCTAGGATTTATGGTCTCCCCAAAATTCACAAGCAAGGAGCTCCATTAAGGCCCATTTTCAATACCATTGGAGGTCCTACCTACCTTCTTGCTAAGTTCCTTGCGTTAAGGCTTTAGCCCTTGGTTGGTCGTACGAAGTCCTTCGTAAAAGACTCTGCCTCCTTTATTAATAAACTCAAGGACATTAAGCTTGACCCTGGGGACATTCTTGTCAGTTTTGATGTTGTTTCCCTGTACACTTGCATCCCTATTAATGAGGCCTTTGAGGTTATCAACCACCTAACAGATCCTAACACTGCTCGGTTAGTTGAGATCTGCCTCACTTCCACCTTTTTCAGTTTTGAGGGAGAGTTCTTTGAGCAAACCTGTGGGGTTGCCATGGGCTCACCCCTATCCCCTGTTGTTGCTAATCTTTTTATGGAAGATTTTGAGTCCAAGGCTCTTAACTCTTCCCGTCTCCTACCCAAGCTTTGGAAAAGTATGTGGATGAAACCAATGTTATCTGGTCTCACGGCCAAGAGGAATTAGATCTCTTCTTCAATCATCTCAACAATTAATCCTTGGCCATAAAGTTCACTAAAGAGCAGGAAGTTGACGGGTGCCTCCCTTTCCTTGATATTCTGATTTCTAAGAATAGTGATGGCTCCCTCTCCTACCAAGTTTTTCGAAAGAAAACGCATACGGAGCAGTATCTTCATGCCAGTTCCCACCATTTCCCTACTCAAAAGATGGGAGTCCTCAATACCATTGCTACTAGGGCCTTAAGGATATCGGATAATAAAAGTTTTGAGAAAGAAAAATCCCATCTCCTTGATGTCTTTGTTGAGAATGGTTATAGTAGATACATGGGACAGAAGGCTTTCCTAAAAGCTACCAAGAATTCTCTTGCTAAAAGGGAGCTGAAGGAGCGGATTCCAGGTGTCCATCTTCCGTTTGTTCAGGGGACTACTGATAAGATTGCAAGGATTCTCAAGATGCATAGTGTCCTTGTAACCTTTAAGCCCCTTAACACCATTCGTATGTCCCTCAGATCAACAAAGGATCCTATCGACCCCAAAGATATGAAAGGGGTATATATTATCCCTTGTTCCTGTGGGACCCCCTATATTGGTGAGACGGGTCACTCCATCAATCAAAGGATTAGTGAACATGCAGCTAACCTGAAGCATAGGAGATCAAAGTCTTCGACTTTAGATGAGCATGCGGAAAAACCAATCATCATGTTTGTATTGAGGAGGTTAGTGTCATTGCTAGAGTTTCACAGTTCCATCATTGGAAATTCAGGGAAGCTCTGGAGATCGAAAAGAGGTCGTGCAATCTCAATAGAGAGGATGGATGGAAGATCAGTAGATGTTGGATCCCAGCTCTCTCTTCCTAATCACTTTCCTCCTATCCGCCCCTCCTCCTCCCCTCCCCTCATTTCTTCTCTTTTTTTTTAAAACTAATTTCTACAAAATTAATTTTTATTTATTTTTTATTTTTTAATTATTATTATTATTATTATTTTTTAATATATATAAATATATATTATTATTATTTTTTTTTTTTAATTTTTTAATTTTTTTTTTAATTTAATTTAATTTAATTATTTTAAATTTTTGATTGATTTATTTTATTTTTAGCATTATTATTATTATTATTATTATTATTGTTTTTTGAGTATTACTTATTTACTTTATTTTTAAGTATTATTATTTTATTAATTTATTGATTTATTTTTATTATTGATTTATTTATTTAATTAATTTATTTTTAATTTTTAAAATTATATATATATATATATATATATATATATATATATATATATATATATATATATATTTAACTCTAGAATTAGTTAATCATTCGTTTTATTCCAATATTTATATGTATAGTTAAGAACTCTGTAAATAGTTAATTATACTTTTATTTTAATATTTATTTTCTATGGATTTATCAGTTAATCCCCTTTAACTAACTATTAAATTAATAACCAATAAAATTAAATTATTTATTAAATTAACAACCATTTAAATTAAATTATTTAGAGGCTAGGTCCCTTATTAATTTAAATTATTTAATGTCCCTAGTCCAGTTTCGCTGTTAGCCGTTGGAGGCTCTGCTCAAGCTATTTATCATGCAAAGCTGGATCTGGTTCTTCAACTTGTCCTGACGATGAACCACACTAGTTGGTTCGAAACTTGTCGACAAATGATAGATCTTGTGATTTATGCCAAAAAATCTCTCGTAACCATGAATATCCTCAACAAAGTTCATATTCTGGTAAACAATGATAAAACTCCTTATGAACTATGCTTTGGTAAGCCTCTAACTGTCAAACATTTTTTATTTTTTGGAAACAAATGTTACATAAAGAATAATGATGATAAGCTTGGAAAGTTTGAATCTAGAGTTGATGAAGGAATTCTCCTTGGATACTCCTCTAGAAGTAAAGGAAAGAAATGTTATAATAAAAGGCTTCAAAATATTGTCGAATGTATTGATGTTGTAATTGAAGAAGCATCCACAGGTACCAAAAAGGAAGCACCAACAGATGACGAACTTATTCCTACAACAAGATAAAAGGTTGTAGGAGAAGGAATTAATGAAGCACCAGAAGAAGGAATTGAAAGCACAAAAGAATCAGAAAATACTCCTTCAAGGTATGTTCAAAAAAATAATCCAAAATCTCAAATTCTAGGTGAAAAGGAAGTTGGAGTACAAACTAGAAGAACTCTTGTTGGAACTTCAAGTTACCTAGCTTTACTAACCATATTTGAACCTCAAAATGTAAATCAAGCAAGCAAAAATGAATGTTGGGTTAAGGTAATGAATGAAGAACTTGATCAAATAGAAAAGAACCATACATGGGAATTAGTACCAAGACCTCATGATAAAAATATTATTGGGACAAAATGGGTGTTCAAAAAGAAACTAAATGAAAATGGAGAAGTGATTAGAAACAAAGAAAGACTTGTTTTCAAAGGCTATGCTCAACAGGGGGGAATAGACTTTGAAGAAAAATTTGCACCTGTAGCTAGACTTGAAGCCAAAATAATGTTTCTTGCACTTTCAAGTTTTCATAACTTTAAAGTATTTCAAATGGATGTTAAATCTGCATTTTTAAATGGGGATCTAGAAGAAGAAATTTATATTGAACAACCTGAAGGTTTTATTCTAGGAAATGATAAAAATCTTGTTTGCAAGCTTAAGTAGGCTTTGTATGGATTAAAACAAGCTCCTCATGCATGGTATTCTCGTCTTGACAAGTATTTTCAACATCAAGGTTTCAAAAGGGGGTCTGCAGACAACAACATATATATAAAATTTGATACAGATAAACCTTTAATTACTATTGTTTATGTAGATGACATCATATTTGGAAGTAATGTAGAAACTACGAGTCAAGAATTTAATTCATTTAGGAAACAATAATTTGAGATGTCTCTACTTGGTGAACTAACATACTTTCTTGGTCTTCAAGTTCAACAAACAAAGAATGGTATCTTTCTCTCACAAACCAAGTATCTCAAGCAGATTTTGAAGAAATATGGAATGGAATATTGCAAGCCTGTATGTACTCCAATGGTAACAAAATTTAATCTTAGTCAGAATGATGATTCTCCTTTAGTTAATAAACTAGAATACAAGTTCATGATTGGAAGCTTACTCTACCTTACAGGAACAAGACCAGATATTATGCATGCAGTTGGGATTGTTGGACGATTTCAAGAAAATCCTAAAGAAACTCATCTCCATGTAGTCAAGAGAATATTCAAGTATTTACAAGGAACTCAATATTTTGGTTTATGGTATCCCAAAGATGCATATTTTTCACTTCATGCTTACACAGACGCAGATTGGGTAGGAAATATTGATGATCGAAAGAGTACTAGTGGAGGAGCATTTTATTTGGGACCTCGCTTGGTATCATGGTTCAACAAAAAACAAAGCTCCATTTCTTTATCTACTGTTGAGGCAGAATATGTTGTTGCTACATCTTGTTGTACTCAACTTCTATGGATGATGAAAACATTGCAAGACATTCAAATCACTTGTCCTCAACCTATACCTATTTTGTGTGATAATGCTAGTGCTATAATTATTTCTAAAAATTCTATCATGCACTCAAAAACTAAGCATATTCCAATCAAATATCACTTTTTGAGAGAACAGGTGCTTGAAAAAAAGGTTAAACTAGAATATGTTCCTTCAAAGGAACAAGTTGTAGATATATTTACAAAGCCACTTCCACATGATTCCTTTGAATATATCAGACATAAACTAGGAGTGGTCTCTACCTCATCACTTTGTTAATTATTCTAACAAATATTTCATGTTCAAAAGGAGATGAGACTGTAAATTATTGCAGATTATTTTTTGTACGTAGATCTCATGAAGGACAGTCACGTATATACGCGAGTTTAGTTCTAGACAGTAGCATATGTTTCTCTATGATGAAGAAACAATGGGATAGTCTCAGGGAGAGGTTCGGGTATATTTCATTCAGTTGTTCTTTGGCCCTCTAGTTCTGGTGTTGATTGGTTACAGTCTATTGATATTCAGATGCTACTTAGAAGTGATATTAGCTTATGATGGTTATGAGTTGTTGTTGTTATTTTTGTCTTTAATAATTGAGGAATTGGATGTTCTTAAACTTGACAGTGAATAGTTGGCAAAGGTTCAGAGGGAGCAATTGCTATATTTCTAGAAGTGCATTGTTGGCAATATGATTTCTTGAGAATTCCTTGTTACATAATGATGCTTATGATTGGTGATGTTGTTGAGGACATATTTTTTGTTGATGTTTTAGATGATGATTATATGTTGCTTAAGAAGTTGATTATGTTATGCTTCTTTATGATGACTTAAGTTGCATGATGTTTATTTTGCTTAAGCTACATATGAAAAATTTTCTATGATGATGTCCTTGGTTCTCCTCTATGTTGGTGATACATGATGATGATGCAGGATCCGATATGGTATATGATGGTTGCTAAAGACTCTCATGGTATTGATACCTCACTATTTAGGTCTTTGGTTTTGGTCATAAATGTCATATCTATCTCTTGATGTAAAGGTCATGTAGAGACCCATGATGTAAACATTGTAATACTTAGTCATGTTTGGACTATTCAGGTCAAGTCAATTATGTATGTAATCACATTTTTCTTTTGCCCATTTGATGTAATGTTGAGTCAAATATCTAACCCCACTATGTGGGGTGATTGATTTAAGCATGAATCCTTGGTGATAGGAAAGTTCATATTTGGTTGAGTCATAGATTCATGTACTTCATTGAAAATCTTCCAAAATATTCAACATATGCTCAGGAGGAGCATGGTCAGTGTTCATATTCAGCAGATCAGACCTACAATAATCCTGTCTATAAAGGGAGAAAGAAGTCTTCATTTAGCATTGGTCAGCCCTTTGCCCTTGATGTCAAAGGGGGAGACTAGCTTGGTGTTTGGAGAAGAATGCTTGGAGAAAATATTTGTGTGCTTACAAATGTCTTTGCAGGTATTTATAGATGGTGGTGACAAAACACCAACGTGGTTGCCATCAAGTCCAAAGGGGGAGATTGTTGGAATTATGACTAATTTTTTTCCCTTGATGGAAACCTACTTGATAAAGATGTATCAAGATGATTATATAGGTTGGTATAGATGTGATAGAGAGAATGGACAAATGAATATCAGTTTAGAGACATAGGGATGATAAAGGTGAAGTTTAGGGAAGTATACACAGGTACTGTGAAGAAAAGTCACGTACAGATTCCGCATCATGGTATTGTTAATACCAGGGGTCTTTACCATGGTATTGGACCATAGTAATGCGCGCGAAAATAGATATTTGATCCCGTTAAAGAATACCATCGACATTACTAAGGTATTGGCTAAGGCCTAAGCTATATAATATGGAGATCAAAATGTTAGGCATGCAAGTTATGGGTTATTGATGAATGATTTGATCTGAAATAAGTGTGCACCAAGGCTCATGAAGGATGTTCAAATTTGATAGATCTAAAATCATTGTAGTGACTAATGAACATGATTTCTTGATCTTTTATGATTATAACTAACAATGATAGATAAATGATGATAATGATACCCTAACATGAACATGTGACAGTAAGGGTTGTGAAATATGTTTTGTGGTTGCAGTGAAGATATGACTTAGTGATTATAGATTTGTACATTGGTGTGTCATTGAAAAGTTGCGTACATATGGAGATCTTCCTCTAGGTAGTCGCGTATATATTCTGCAGTATGGACATATATGTACGTTGGTGTGGTGAATTATACGCACGTACATATGTGGATATTATTTATAAGAGTCGCATACATCTACTAGGGTTTTGTAGTATGAGTTGTTAATGATGTATAATCCTGTTGTCTATCGATGATGTCTCTCTCATGATAATCTGTGTTTGACATTTCTAGTTGAGTTGAATTGTTTATGAAATGATATGTTGACTAGTGATGATGCTACTATGTGATGATATGTATTTAGTTCAGTGATTTGTGATGGGTTCAATATGTAATTCAATGATTGATTCAGTGTGATAGTGATTCAGATTAAGATATCAATGTTTTAATATCTATACATAGGTATTCTTTTAGAGAAGCATGTATATATGTAGGTATGATTAAGAACAACAACATATACAATCTGTTGCATGCTTGATCAGGGTTTGCAGCAGTAGCAAATGGTTTTTTTGATGGGTAACAATGTTTGACATGGTATATTGATGAGTGGCTATGCATTGGTATGATTTTTTCCGATCTAGTTTGACCTAGTTGCATTGGTTACATTAGTAGATTTGATGATTTAGTATTTGAGTAGTTGATCTTAGATTTGTTGGGAGTGGATCCAGTTTGAAACATTATGAAAAGTGATCCACAAAGAGATGAAGATATTAGTCTTCAAAAAGAGGCTTGTCACTCCCTTCTAGTAAGAGTTGGAAAACAAAAGAAGGTTGTATCCTTCTACATGTAGGAGCCTACGTACTGGTAAAATTCTGCGCCAGTACAAGATTGTAAGAAGATTATTTTTAATAAAATAAGAAGACAAAGATGGCAGTAACGTGGTTTTTTCCCACATTGGGTTTCCACCTAAAAGTATTGGTGTTCATATGGCTGTGTGTGTTAATTTTCTATCTACTTATTATCTGCTCATAATTAATTTTTAATTGATGAATAATGGAATAATAATGCAATGATTAAAATGATCAAATAAGTTATGATATGTGGGTTTTTGTAGTAACAGTCGCGTACATATGCTAGTTTCCTTTACGATAGTCATGTATAAAAACGAGAATAAGAAATTAAAATTAAAGTGTGTAAAATATTGATTCACTCCCCTAGTATTTTTCCTAACACTTGCGGCCCTTCACCAACTTGTTTATGGTTTTTTATTTGGATGACATCATCATATTTAGAAAGACTTGAGAAGAACTATAGGTTTTAACCTTGTACAAAAATTACCTACATACGAATTCTAAAACACAAAAAATAAACAATGCGAGAGCATAACACATAAAACACATATACTCAGAGATTTTCCCATGGATCCCAAAATCGGGACTACCAGCTTGATTTTTTTCATTATGTTCCTTTCAATGTTACAATACATATTTATATATGCTGAAGCATCCAATACCATGGACTGAAAACCATTGCGTCCAAAACCATGGACCGAAAACCATCGCGTCTAAAATGATGTGCGAAAAACATGCACAAAACCATAGGTAGGTCTGCCCAACCTAATATAGGGTCCAAAACCCTATATTAGTGGGGTTACCTGCACCCCACAAACCCCTTGTGACTCCCCCCACTACGCAATCGGCGCAACGAAGGGGGGGCTTCGCCCCCCTTCTAACCCCCCAGTTAACTACGTGGGCTAGTTGTGGAAAGAATATAACACAACCCAACATTCTCCCACTTGTTGTTTTCTTTCCACAGGGGGCTACAAGAGAGATTAGTCATTTATCCAGCCCTGTAATGCCCATTGTTTCTCTACACCAAGAGAACTTCTCAGAGCTCACATATTTTGTCAATGCATCTGCAGTATTCTTCAAAGTGTCCACCTTTACCAGCAACACCTTTTTGTCTTCTATCATATTCCTCACAAAGTGATACTGAACATCAATGTGCTTTTTCTTTGAATGATATGCAGGGTTCTTTGCCAAGAAAATTGCACTTTGGCTGTCACAATATATCCTTATAGCTCCCTGTACTAACCCCATACTTGAACACAATCTCTGCAACCAAACTGCTTCCTTGCTTGCATGAGTGGTTACCATGTATTCTGCCTCTGTAGTTGATAGTGCCACTACAGATTGTTTCTTACTCATCCAACTGACTGCACCTCCAAATAGGTTAAACACATACCCACTTGTATATATTCTTTGATCTAGATCTCCAGCCCAATATGCATCAACAAAGCCACGAATATCCAACACTCTGTCCAATCCTGGTCTTCCTTGGTAGCACAAACCATAATCACTAGTGCCACACAAATACCTGAAAACCCGCTTCACTACTGTCCAATGCTCCTTCCCTGGTTTTGACATAAACCTGCTCAATACTCCCATTGCATGTGCAATGTCTGGTCTAGTACAGACCATCACATACATCAGGCTACCGACTACACTTGCATATGGAACATGGGACATGTCTTCTTCCTCTTCTTGTGTCTTGGGACACTATTCAATAGATAACTTTACACCTACAGGAATAGGAACCTTCACCGGTTTACTATCCTGCATATTAAACCTCTACAATATTGTCTCGACATACTTCCTCTGGTTTAACTAGAGCTTCCTCTTTGTCCGATCTCTTTTAATTTCCATGCCCAAAATATAGTTTGCAGCACCAAGATCTTTCATGTCGAATTTGGAGGACAAATGGGTCTTCAAATCCTGGATAATTTCTTTGTCATTTCCAACCAACAACATATCATCCACATACAAGACCAGATAAATAACACGGTCACCAATTAATTTAAAATACACATAGTGATCTGCTTTGCTTCTGGTGAAGCCAAGTCCTTGTATAAATGTATCAAATTTCTGATACCACATCCTTGGTGACTGTTTTAACCCATACAGAGACTTCTTTAACTTGCATACTAGTTCTTTCTTACCCTTCACCGCAAAGCCTTCAGGTTGCTTCATGTAGATCTCCTCTTCTAGATCCCCGTGAAGAAATGTTGTCTTCACATCCATCTATTCTACCTCAAAATAAAAAGTAGCAACAACATATAAAAGTAATCTAATAGAAGTTACCTTGGCAACAGGAGAAAAAATATTACCAAAATCAATTCTCGGCACCTGGGAATAACCTTTTGCTACCAACCGAGCTTTGTATTTCTCCACCTTTCCTTCTGCATTTGTCTTCTTCTTGAACATCCATTTTCTTCCAATGGGTTTCCTTCCAGCCGGCAACTCCACCAGATCCCAAGCCTCATTTTTGTGCAAAGATGACATTTCATCAACCATGGCCTCTTTCCAGAGTTTTCCATCTGCTAAGTCTACTACTTCCTTCACAGTTCTGGGATCATCATCAGTAATAGATAAAGCAAAATTTGAACAGAAAGTAGATGGACTATACCTTTCTGGCTGCCTTCTTTCTTGAACTGATCTTCTCACACCCGGAGTTTGTGGCTCTTCATCTTTTGATTCCTCCTCTGCTATAGAGTCTGATTCTTCCTCCTTTAGCTCAAACTCTATCTTCTCAGGTTCCTTTGGTTGGAATTCATGTTTAATAACATATTTTACCTCTCTGAACACTACATCTCGGTTGTACACAACCTTCCTTGTTACTAGGTTCCAAAGCTTATAACCCTTTAAACCATCCTTATACCCAATAAAGATGCACTTTTCATATTTACTATCCAACTTGGTTCGTTTCTCCTTTGTAACATGTACATATGCATCACATCCAAATACCCTCAGATGTGAAAGAGAGGATTTCTTACCAGTGCATACCTCTTGTGGAGTCTTATCCTCCAATGCTAATGAATGTGATCTATTGACCAGGTAACATGCTGTGTCCATCGCCTCTGCCTAGAATTCCTGTCCTAACCCGGCACCACTGAGCATGCTTCTTTCCCTTTCCTTCAACGTCTTGTTCATTCTTTCTGCAACTCCATTTTGCTCATTTGTGTATGGAGTAGTCTTCTGCCATGCTATACCACACTTCTTACAGAATTCTTCAAATTCCTTACTGCAAAGCTCTCCACTGTTATCTGTCCTCAACACCTTTATCTTCTTCTCTGTCTGGTTTTCCACCAGAGCCTTAAATCCTTTAAACCTGTCAAAGAATTCAGATTTCTTCTTTAGGAAATATATCCATGTATTCCTTGAGAAGTCATCTATAAAGGATACATAGTACATAGACTTACCCAGTGATGGAACCTTCATAGGTCCAAACACATCACTATGCACAAGCTCTAATATCAGTTTCACCCTCTTACCACCAGAGGGGAAACTCACCTGATTCTGCTTCCCATATACACCATTTTCATAGAAATCAAAATCCAAAGAGCTATTACTCATACCTTCTACCATACCTTTACCATGAAGTATTCGAAGGCCCTTCTCTCCAATATGTCCAAGCCTTTGATGCCACAACATGGTCTTCTCTCCAGAGACCACTAGATTTTCTGCTCCGCTTTCAGGAACCATAGAATTGTTGCACCCATCAACAACAGTGCTACCTTGCAGCTTGTACAGAGTTCCAATTCGAACTCCCCGCATCAATACTAGTGCCCCCTAAACCATCTTGTAGGTATCCTTCTCGAACATTCTTTTTACGCCTGCATCATCCAGCTTTCTTACAGAAATTAGATTTCTGGCTAATGTAGGAATATGCAGAACACTCGGAAGTGTTCTAACCCTTCCACCTTGCAACTTCAACTTTACTTTTCTGTGACCAACTATTCTAGCATTCCTGTCATCCCCCAAGAAGACATCACCACCATCATATTTCTCATACTTGCAGAACCACTCTCTATTGGGAGTGAAGTGAAAGGATGCACCTGAGTCAATCAACCATGCCTCGTGATCTACATGTGTACTTGAAGAAGCCAAGTACACATCCCCACCTTCGTCTAAGGTGGTTTTCACCTCTACAAAAGGAGCATCATCAGATCCCTTTCCTTTATCAGGAGCTTTAGATTTACAGTCCCTTTTGTAGTGCCTTTCCTTTCCGCATTTCCAGCACACCACATTTACAGGTTTTCCTGGAGATTTAGATCTCCCTCTAGATTTAGACCTCCCACTCGATGACTTATTTTTGTTTCTGTTCTGGGACCATCCTCGTACAAACAAGGAATCACCATTCTGGCTCTCCATATTTTTCCGTCTCATTTCCTCTGTCAGCAAGGATGAGACTATTTCCATCAAATTCCAAGGCAACTGCATTTCTACCTATTGCAATAACCAGGCTATCCCACGAATCTGGTAGAGAACAAAACAAACTGATGCACTTATATTCATGTAAAATTTTAATATCAACAGATGATAACTGACTTACCACAGTATTAAATGCGTTCAGATGCTCTATCACCGAGTCTCCATCTTTCATCCTCAGGTTATACAACTTTTTATGTAGGAATAGTTTATTCACTAGAGACTTAGATTGGTATAAAGTCCTTAACTTGTCCCACAAAGCCTTCGCTGTATCTTCCCCTGATACATTCAGTAATACTGAATTTGAGACACACAGTCGTATTGTGCTCTTTGCCTTCCGATCCAACTTCTTCCATTCTTCATCGGACACTCCTGTTGGTTTAGTACCTGGATCTACTGCAATCCACTGATCTTTATCCACCAACAGATCCTCCATCTTGAGTTTCCATAACTCAAAACTCTGACCATTAAATTTCTCGATCTTTATCTTTCCATTGCTCGCCATCTTCTTTCACCACCAGAATTGATCCCGTAGATCTCACACTGAACAAGGTCTACCACAGGCTCGAGCGAGACACCTCATCACCAAAGGCGTCCCCTTGAAGCCAAAACAGCTCTGATACCAAATGTAGGTTTTAACCTCGTACAGAAATTACCTACATATGAATTCTAAAACACAAAAAATAAACAATGCGAGAGCATAACACATAAAACACATATACTTAGAGATTTTCCCCTGGATCCCAAAACCGGGACTACCAGCTTGATTTTTTTCATTATGTTTTTTTCAATGTTACAATACATATTTATACATGCTGAAGCATGCAATACCATGGACTAAAAACCATCGCGTCCAAAACCATGGACCGAAAACCACCGTGTCCAAAACCATGTGCAAAAAACATGCACAAAACCATAGGTAGGTCTGCCCAACCTAATATAGGGTCCAAAACCCTATATTAGTGGGGTTACCTGCACCCCTCAAACCCCCTGTGACTCCCCCCACTACGCAATCGACGCAACGAAGGGGGGGCTCCACCCCCCTTCTAAGCCCCCGGTTAACTATGTGGGCTAGTCGTGGAAAGAATATAACACAACCCAACAAGAACACTTGCAACACATTTGGTAGGTCCTTCAAACCTTGCGGAAACACAAACTGTGTGCCAACTTGGAGAAATGCACCTTTGGCATGATCCCAGTCCAATATCTTGTTACATCATAGATGAACAAGGTGTGCATGTGGGTTCGGTTAAGATCCAAGTCATTTGAGTTTGGCTAGCCTCGACCACTCTAACAGATCCTCGCAACTTTTTAAGCCTTGCAAATTTTTATCGGAGGTTTGTATTGGGATTCTCCCATATCACTTGGCCTTTGAGTTA
The DNA here is from genome assembly GCA_031772625.1 of Pinus tabuliformis. Classification (NCBI taxonomy): domain Eukaryota; kingdom Viridiplantae; phylum Streptophyta; class Pinopsida; order Pinales; family Pinaceae; genus Pinus; species Pinus tabuliformis. The sequence continues at coordinate 589,714,488 of CM062820.1, read as the reverse complement.
GATTTCCAAGGGTTGAGCGAAAGCAAATTTTTCCTAGTCTGAGTCCTAATAAAAGGCGTTCATTGAGAAAAAGAACCACCTCTGCTTTGCACTTGTACTCACATTACTAGAATTGCAACAACCATTTGAAATTGATACATACACCTTTGACTATGTTATTGGCGCAGTACTCACCCAGCACAGGCATCGAGTGGCGTATCATAGTGAGACACTTTTTGATACAATTCGAAAGTACCCCACCTATGATAAAGAGATGTATTCTATCATGTAGGATTTCTGGTAATGGAAAAATTACCTTCTTGTTACAGGGAAAAGTGTCTATTTAGAACTGCTCTATCCCACTAAGGTGTGACAGCTGCCTTAGAAACAAACAGAGAAAAGCTACTTTTGTTTTTCCTTTATGAATTATAGATAGAGAGGAACAAAAAGACCAACCTCTGTCTTGCGCTAATCTCTTGATTTGATCCCTCTCTTCTTTGATAGTCCACATCTACCTGCTCCCTTGCACGCCCAGCTTCACAAAGTACCTGTAAGATCACAGAAGCGTAGCACTATACAAAGACATGGATCTATAATCATAAACAATCTAGGATCAGATGTAAATTGACCATACAAATGTAACAAGCATCAATGATACAAAAGCATGGAAGAAAACTCAAATAGCTTTTATTGATAAATAAGAAAAGAGCCAGGAGGAGTTACAACCAGTTGTTCCGACCCAGCATCAACCTCCCAGCAAAGAAGCCCCTCTTCACCTCAAACAAAGCTTAGATCACCCAACAATCTGATGTTTGTCTCTAGAAACCAATAGCAATTCCTTACAATATGCAAAATTCCAGCCTCTGGATCTCTGGGATGAGGGATCCATATATAGATATCTGTAAGGGGGATGAGTCAGCTTGTGATTTTATTAGTGTCTTCTCTCTGATAGTTCTTGCTTCCACTTGGAGATTGATGGCCTCTTACTCATCCTTGGTCGAATTCAGTGAGGCAAGTGTCACAGGAGAAGATTCTGGAAGCTTCCATTACCTCTCCACCTCGCGGAATGACACTGCCATTTGTCATTTCTCATCTATCGCACCCCACAGAAGGGAATTTTGAAATGCAACGCACCCTCACAGTGTATTTGGGTGAGATGCAACGCACTTAGCCAGTGGAGCAGCTGCAATGATCCCGTTTTGACCAATTCTGAGCAGTTTCTCATGGAGAACTTCTGGGAGAAGCTGTAATCTGTTGACCTTGTTCCTTTAGGGGTTAGAACAACACTTTTAGGGACTTAGGAGCCCTTGGTTTATGGACATTTCATGCTTGGGGTTGTAGGGCCCAAAAATGTCTATAACAGTTGCCCCCTAAAGTATGAGGCCGTTAATCTTTTGGTGTCGGGTGAAATGCTTTATTATGAGGATCCAAAGTTCTTTCAATGCTGGGAGGAGACCTGTAATAAGATACAATACAATACATTATCTTCATACTATTTTCATGATCTAGCTGAGGCGGGCATTCCCATGCTCAGCTTTATAAATTCATTTTCATGTACATAGGATAGATAATCGTCTGAGTGTAGACTGATGATTCTGATAGAGCCATCATCCTTTTGAGTGGATGATTATCTGTGCAGCAATGATGTACATTTAATGTCTTTATTTCCCTGAATATATATTGCAGCCCGGATGGATGAAACTAGATCCGGGGTCTTCAATCTCGTCCGATCTTCACTCGAAGTACAAGTCGATCCACATGAGAAATGTTATGAAGTCGAACATGGAAAGACATCGCTTGATTACCAGTCAATGATGTAAATTGTTAATAAGGGCGAGAGGAATCACCGATAATGATAATGACCCTCAAGGTACTGCAGTACAATTCACGTGGTGTGAATAAAGGACTTGACGTCGAACACCATGCAAAATCTTTCGGTCGAAGGCCATTGATGTAAACCTGTCGCCGGAAGTGAGAAACTTGCCATTGAGGCATGCAAGCTTTAAAGTACTGAATGGGGTGTTCCTAGATCAACTTCTTGGATAATGAGCTGATGTCGACAAGAAGTGATCCGTCACAGGAGGGCCTTAATGAATCCCACATCAATGACACGGAACGGAGAAAATGATTTTAATGGAGGTGAAAACGATCTGGTGATATAAGGTTCAGGGTGGCGGTCATGAAAGAATGGAGTATAATGTATGGTAGTGGGTGGGACACAGGTGAATTCTCTGAATGACTTCTCTTGAACATATCAGTGAAACTGATGTGATGGATTGGTAGCATTAACCCCAAATGTGGATGGTATAGCGTGACCATGGTGATGTGACCGGTGAATGAAACAACCCAACCCGACTCAGACACGGAGTGGAAGTGTCATGTTCAAGAGCGACTTGCTACCAACAAAGTTTCTTTAAGTTTTCTTCCCAATTTTCCCCAGCCATTGCTGACCAATACCTCTTTATTTTTGTCAAGCTTGAGGAGGATAACATATGCTTGTTCTATAATTTTCCCTTCGGGCAAACCCATCGCTATGTTTTAACGAGCCTAGCGATAGTGAAACTCGTTCTCGTCTATAGACAAGTTTGTCGCTATTAATCTTTTTAACGAGTTTAACGACAAAGATAACTCGGTCCTTTTCAATTTTAGAGAGTCTGAAAAGGAACGTAAAGGTAACTCCAAAATTCCTTTTTCGTCATCTAATCCCTTAAGTCCGAAAAAGTATAAAACAATACAGAAGGGATGAATTTTCGATACTTTTAACGAGCTGAACAAAACAAGCGCTCGATCTTTTTGTGTAATAATCCCTCAGGTCCAAAAAGATTAAAATCTAGAGGAGGGATAACACTTCCTGTCCCTTTAACGAGCTAGAGAGGCCAATGGCTCGGAAATCTTTTCATTTTTTACAAGTCAGTTGAAAAGAGCTTAAAGGAGACTCGTCTTTTGAGGAACGAGTGATAAAACGGGTAGCAGCTGATTCCAGGTAAGGTTTGGAATTTCCAATCACGACAGTGTCACAAGGATGGCTAGTGAAATCACTCTTCGCAGCTGTTCCTCAAAATGGGTAAACAATCAAATGGAGGTGAATGATCGGCCAATTAAAAGGTGGAGGTGACGGTGCAAACACGACCAAGGCTTTAACGGCTGAAGTACTACATTCACGATGGTTATTTACCGGGGAATAGTTCATTTTTAACGAGCTTAAACGTGGGGGGAAACATTTGCTCATGTCTTATGTTTATTTTTTAACGAGCTTGAACTATGTGCTAAAACTGCTCGATTAATCCAGTCGTGTGATAAGAATGTCTCATATAAAATGGCAATTTTTAGAGTTTTTCCCCATATCCTTTCTTTATGCAAGTTAGGAAACGACCAATCCTACGAGTTTAAAGGGTTAGAGGTCCTACAAATTTAAAAAATAAATAGTCGCTCTTCGCTTGCACGCCAAAAGGCTTGCATGCCCCCAGGTATAAAACAAAGTTTCAAGGTCAACTTCTATTCGAGCTGACAAAACATTTGTTTTATCAGGAAAGGTATACCTCTTTCAAGCTACCCAAAGATTGTTCTATTTAGCGCGTAAACAAAACACTTCTCCGGCGATGTCTACCGAAATAAACAAAGGTGAGCGGCGATGCCCGCCAACCCACATAACTTTGACAAGAGGATCTTATTCCAGTCCAACTCCCTCTTCCAATCACGGATGGGAGTACGGAGGTCATATTCTCTCGCGGAAACCTACCCTATACCCGAAGTTTTCCTGCCAAAGCAGACTAGGGTGCATGCCCCCTGGGTTTCTGTCATGTCCCCTCGAATCACTCGCGCTCATCGGGTGGACGGACTGGAGATTGAGACATTTCTTGCGTGAAAAGACCATTTAGGGATGGTATATGACTATTTGCTATGCGTGATCCGGGAAATGAAAGCTGGTCTACGGGCTTGACCACTCTTCCTTCGTGCGGAAAACACATCACTCTAAAGAGTGATGAGACAATTGCTCTCATGCAATAAATATAGTCTCGTCCAAGGAGTAGATTGTAATCCAGGGGTCCTTGAACTACCATCACGTTCATGTGAACGGTTTTCCCTCTCAATGTTATGGGCACATTGGGAAGGATCCCTAACGGTCGACTGGTTCCTTTATCAAAGCCTGTTATATTTCTCATCTCAGGCAAAAGCGATGGCGAACCAAGCGCTTTCCAAGCAGTTGAGGAAAGGATACTCACAGAAGCCCCTTCATCTATGATGGTACCAGCCATAACCATTCTATATATTTGAACAATAATTCAGAATGGTATACTAGCTGGTAAACGGGGTCTGCCTAGTTGATTCCAGTCGAAGGAGACAACTAGGTTGCTTGGAGGTGGGACCGAATAGACGGCCGGGTACGACTCTGACGAACTTCCTTCCTGCGGTAAAGGAACGGGTAAATTGCCCCCATGTTCGTTGGAGTTTGTGCTTATGAAAAGAATTTGGACGGTGTCATCCTTGTTCTCTTCAGTGATTGTATCATCTGAAGATGGAACCTCTGAAGGCAAGACTGGGTCAACTGCCGCCTCGACCTTTTGGCTTTCGTCTGGTATGGATTCAGATGGTTTATCTTCAATGATAGATGCTTCGGTCGACCACCTGAGCGGGCCAGCCAGATTTTCAACTAGTGACGGACTCGGTAAGAGTTTTTTATATCTAGGAGGAAGTCGTAACGGTGAAACCGGACGATCGTCCAAAACTCTTTTAGCTTCGTCTAAGAAGGGATATTGGTGGACGACATGATCGCCTTCGCACAGTTTACAAGGAAATCTATATTTTCCTTTTTGTCCTGGGGCTTCACTTTCACTAGTTGACGGTGTGTTTTCAACATGATCATCAGAGGTTGATGACACCGGGTTGTGCAAACGAGGAGACCAGTCCCTTAAGATCCGAGGGATGCAAGGACAATCTCTGTGATAGTGGTCTCCCTTGCAAATGACACATGGCGATTTAGGCCTGGTCAGTGCAGTGTGTGGATTTTCGCTAGACGACACTCGTTTGCCCCCATTCGCTTTTGGCTCCTTCTTCTTCTCTTTCTTCTTCTTTTCCTTCTTCTCCTTAGGCACTTGACTTTTGGCTTTACCAGCCCCATCAAGTGAAGAGGAAGGAGGAGAGGAAGAATTAGAGGAAGTAGAAGGTTGGTGGGTAACTCTGGACTCGTCTAATTGTTGATTCGATTGTTCAGGAATTGTGGTGTTCTGAACGACAGAGGTTGAGAAGAGCCATACAGGCAAACCAATTGTCAGTCCTAGAAGCGACAATGTGGCCATATGGGGTGCACCAACATCTCCCCAAGAGGAGAAGGGACTAGGATTTCCTCCAAGGGGAATTCCTTGGTTGGTGGATTCCATTTTCTCAACCCAAGGTCAACGTAGGAAAGGGGTAATGAATATTCCGTTTAAAATAAATTTTAGACGCTTTGATTGACACAACTTGTTTTTTCAGTTTTTAAGAGTCGAGAAAAAACAAAAGATGACTCTAGTCGCCTTCTATTTTTAATGAGCCTGAAGCGACAAGTGCTCAGATGGACCTTTTCCATTAAGGAGTCTGAAAAGGAACGAAAGGGACTACTTTGGAAATCTAGGTAGAGGGAGTACCAAACCAATCGCAAAACTGCAGAATACTTTTTACGGTACGACAGTCAATCTTCCCGAATGCTATGTTCAGTGCATTGCGATCGATAGGGCGGCAGACACGGCTTCCTATGGATAAAGGATTAAGCCTATTGGGGTCTCCCAAAATATACTCGATGGTACGTGGGAGCACAATTCCGTACTGGCACTTATCGTTTCAAAGTGGAGGAATCACCCAACCATCAGTGAGAACAACAGTTACCAGGCTTTACGACGCCGGAATACGTCTCTAGCCTAGAATTCTAAATGTTGTGCGTTAAGTTCCAAAGCGTTGTTAGATTCATTGAATTTATTTTAAGTTGATCTTGTTTATGAAGTTTGCCTTTCGGGTTCACCACGAGATGTAGATGTAATTCCTAAAATGCAATCTAAGATGATAAACAAACTTTTTATCTCCTTTATGCAATGAAAATCCTAGCTACTAGGGAAAAGAAAGACAGAATCTTTTCACAAAGAGCAAAGAGCACACTCTAAATGCACTTTCCTAAATCAAGCCAATCAGACTGTCTATATGAAAATGCGCATGCATGTATTTGTTTTTCGACTTTCTTAGTATATGAATGCTAAAAAGAAAGTTGATGCACAAATCTGAATTTATTTTCAAGCGAAAAATATCAACAAGTTTCTTTTCGAAATCAAAAAATGGAGACGATTATAACACCTTACGATTTTGAAATGAATACTTGTTCTTGACACTAGGAAATTACAAATTCAGACCAAAAGCAATAGTAACAGGATAATCGACCATCAACAACAATCAAACTCTTTCCTATGATTGAAATCGACACTTGCGACAGTTTCAAATCAAAGGGCGACAGTACGATTATGCTACTTTTGCAAAGGAGAACTGTAAATGACTCAACAAACACACAAAAACATCTACAGTTCTTTTGTACAAAGGAGGCGGAATATCAGTAAGGAAAAGGGATTTCAGACAGACATATACTGATCACAGGCAGCAAAATTCAAGAATAGAACTGGAAAGAATGAACCACAGAAGCCACAACTGCACAGAGCTGGTCTGATCAGCGCACTTGTAACATAGAGAATCTGAAATGCAGCGCAGGTTGTCCACTCGGGAAGTGTGCTGAAATTCAGAATCTCTGAATAGTACCTGCGCTGGGCCAGAAACGAGACTCTGTTCGGGTTCTGGGTCACAGTTTGCAGTTCAGTCCTTGGGTTTTGGCTGAGAAAAAAGCAATCAGTAATGCAACAATCAGGGGTAGATCTAAGGAGGATCTAAGAGCTATCACAAGGGCAATCAGATAGTTTGTGAATCAGTTGTTTAAATCATAAAAAAAATCCAGTAGATGGATTGAAGTAGCAGTTGTCTACTTTGCATTTGTTATGGCAAATGCAGTTCGAATGCTACTTGTAAGTTTATGAAACAAACAACAAAGAATGATAAACAAACAAACTAATTATGTCCCCAGCGGAGTCGCCATTTTGTTACAGGGAAAAGTGTCTATTTAGAACTGCTCTATCCCACTAAGGTGTGACAGCTGCCTTAGAAACAAACAGAGAAAAGCTACTTTTGTTTTTCCTTTATGAATTATAGATAGAGAGGAACAAAAAGACCAACCTCTGTCTTGCGCTAATCTCTTGATTTGATCCCTCTCTTCTTTGATAGTCCACAGCTACCTGCTCCCTTGAACGCCTAGCTTCACAAAGTACCTGTAAGATCACAGAAGCATAGCACTATACAAAGACATGGATCTATAATCATAAACAATCTAGGATCAGATGTAAATTGACCATACAAATGTAACAAGCATCAATGATACAAAAGCATGGAACTATGCAATGAGTGCTAAGTGAACTATTCAAAAATCATGAGAAATTAGTCAGTTACGACTACCTCTCATGGAAATGGTCATACATGAATGACTTACTTAACACAGTTGAATCCCAAAATTATATCTAAAACTCAAATAACTTTTATCGATAAACAAGAAAAGAGCCAGGAGGAGTTACAACCAGTTGTTCCGACCCAGCATCAACCTCCCAGCAAAGAAGCCCCTCTTCACCTCAAACAAAGCTTAGATCACCCAACAATCTGATGTTTGTCTCTAGAAACCAACAGCAATTCCTTACAATATGCAAAATTCCAGCCTCTGGATCTCTGGGATGAGGGATCCATATATAGATATCTGTAAGGAGGATGAGTCAGCTTGTGATTTGATTAGTGTCTTCTCTCTGATAGTTCTTGCTTCCACTTGGAGACTGATGGCCTCTTACTCATCCTTGGTCAAATTCAATGAGGCAAGTGTCACAGGAGAATATTCTGGAAGCTTCCATTGCCTCTCCACCTCGCGGAATGACACTGCCATTTGTCATTTCTCGTCCATCGCACCCCACAGAAGGGACTTTTGAAATGTAACGCACCCTCACAGTGTAGTTGGGTGAGATGCAACGCACTTAGCCAGTGGAGCAGCTGCAATGATCCTGTTTTGACCAATTCTGAGCAGTTTCTCATGGAGAACTTCTGGGAGAAGCTGTAATCTGTTGACCTTGTTCCTTTAGGGGTTAGAACAACACTTTTAGGGACTTAGGAGCCCTTGGTTTATGGACATTTCATGCTTGGGGTTGTAGGGCCCAAAAATGTCTATAACACTTTTGGGGAAGGAGATAGTCATCCACACTGATCATCGACCTATTCAGTTTATATAGACACAAGGGAAGTTTTAGAATGATCACAAGGGAAACACCAATCATGTCGCAGATTGCCTTATTAGGCCCCCAATTGCAGCTCTGACTACTGTTCTCAATTCTTGTGGCCACGAGATCTCTGGATGGTCGCAACTATACAAAAATGATATAGAGTTCACTACCACATAACAGATGCTAGTGGATGGAAAGAAAGTTCCTAATTTCCACTTTGAGGATGCATTGGTATGCTCCCCAGGCCACCTTTGTATTCCTTCAAGTGATTGTGCCAAGCTGATTTAGGAGGCACACTACAGTCGGGTCACAAGACACTTTGGTGTGGAGAAAATTGCGGTTGTAATACAAAAGTAATTTTATTGGCCAAAACTCCAGCAGGATGTTGGAAAATATATCAGATCCTGCACTTTTTGTGCCATCGCCAAGCCAACCATCAAGAAGCAAGGCCTATACACTCTTCTGTCTACTCATAGCCAGCCCTGGAAATCCATCTCCATGGACAACCTGTTTGGCCTCCCTTCTACCAAGCATGTCAATGAATGTGTATTTGTGGTCATAGAAAGATTTTCTAAGATGGCTATATTTACGACGTGCAAGAAGAGTTTCACAACATAGGACACTTCCCAACTCTTATTTGAATGAGTGTGGGTACATTTTGGGATCCCGCAAACCATTATATCATATCAGGCTAGCAGGTTCCTGAGCACATTTTGGTCAAACCTATGGATACTATTGGACACCATGCTCACCAAGTTGGCTGCATTCCATCCCCAGACCGATGTCCAGACAGAGGTCGTCAATAGGATGATCATGCACATACTCTACATGTACAAATCCAAGCATCCACAAAATTGGGATGATAGCCTACCCTATGTGCAACACAACTATAACATAGCTCTCCATAGATGAACTGGTCGTAGTCCCTTTCAGGTGGGTCTAGGATTTCAACCACTGTGTCTGATTGATGTCGTCATGCCTCATGCAACCACACAGACAAAATCCACACATGTACATTTTGAGGCTGATAAAGCAACCAGGTTTATTGAACGCATCCAACACATCCACAGCAGGTTCATGACACCTTGGAGAAGGCCAATGCCAAGTACAAGCAGCGACATGATCAACATCGGGTGCCACACAAGTTTCAAGTGGGCGACAAATTTTGGTTGCATTTGCAAAAATAACGCCTAACCAGAGTCAATTGAAAGCTCATACCACTCTGATATGGGTCTTACACCATCACCAAGGTTATGGGAGATAATTCTTTTGAGCTCAACATTCCCCCATTCCTTGGCTTGCACCCAATGTTAAATGTGGACGCCTTCGGCCATACTTTCCACCATTAGTACACACATGAAACATTGTAGAACAACTCACACCAATAGAGCTAAACCCATATTGCATGGAATAGGCCACAACTAATCAAATCATGGATATGTATATCAAGAACACTCTCTAATAGAATATCCAATTGTATCGGGTTGTCAAAGCTGGCCAACTCGTACACCAAGGCAAGTGGCTCACTAGGGACCAAGTTCAACAGAAGTTTCCCTATCTCATGGAAGCACTCAACACAATGGGGACCATTACTTCCTAAGGGGGGAGGACTGATCCAAGTGGATATTGGTGGCCACCCAACTATTTCACTTGGACCCCCACCATTGTTTCTTTTAGTTACTTTAATTGTAGCACAATTTACTATTTTTGGCCTTTTTTTGGGTCCTGGAATTCTGGAGTCATTTTGAGGCCCTAAATGACATTTTTTTGGAAGAAGAAGTGAAGTTGCAATTGAATGTTGTATTCCTCAGATAGATATTTCTAATGAGGTATCATATGCGTCAAACAAAGATCGTATGCCAAAGTTACAACCTTGATAAGTTGATTTAAAAATTTATCCCAATGGGGCCCACAGAATTTTGGTGCTTCATCTCCTAGGGTTAGGTTTTTGGATGTTTAGGTTTTCCATTATTTCTCAATAATAATAGGCCTTTGAGTCTTATTTTAACATAGTTCATAAGGCATGTAGTTGCCATATCTCTTCTTAGAGATAAGCTACCATCGTCTGAGCTAGTTTATTTCCATTTTGCATGTAAACAATTTTTAGTACTTTGTTATTAATTAATTGAAGTTTTGTTTCCATTGTATCTTTGTGTTTTTGTTCATATATGTATTTCATTTTGTTCCTTCATAAATTTGGATCATCTAATCAATGGTTTTTCAAGTGAATATTTCATATTTGGTCCGTCTCATAGAGATTTTCCCTTTGTCATTGGTGTCAAACAAGGAGAGAGAAAGATTAGATGGCTTGGTATTTGCAGGACTTGGTTGTCATCAATGCCAAAGGGGGGATTGTTAGAATTATCACAGGTTGGAATTTTGACATTGATGCCAACTTGGCAGTGGATCATGGTCATGATGAATTGTTGATGCTACAGGCTATACAAAGGTGATTAGAGGTGGCTTGGTTCAAGAGGTTTAAGTTCTGGGGAGTGAGTTTTGAGTTTTCCCTAAGTTATTGTATGAACATTGTTAAAGGCCTACAAACCAACATTTGCAACATTTATTTCCCAAATTTCCAATGGAAAAATGGCGTCCTTAGTTGACATTAAGTGTGTATAATGTGCGTCCACTCCTGTAGGTTTGCAAAGGAAAATTTTGGGCCTTAACCATTGTAATTTCCCAAGGTATTAAACAAGAATGTTGGATTGATGCAATCTAAATTTCATGATTTGGTCAAGAACATAATGAATGTGTGTTAATGTTTGAACCGATCTTCATGGATTTGGTCACAAGGCAGTGGGAGTAAAATAATGGTCGATTGGTTAATGATTTTAATGTGATGATATGTTCTAAATTAGTCCATTGACTTGGTTGACTTAGAGTGTTAGGCATCATAGTTAAATACCACTTCACGGATCAACAAAATGGTTAGACAAAGTGCAATTTAATAAATAAGCAAGTGTATTGTTCGAGTTGTTGATAAATAGAGTGTGTACCCCTAGTAGCATTATGAAGTGATTGCTAAAGACAATGTTATGGATGACTAAGGTGATTAATTGTCTAGATTTTTTTTATCGCTGAAGAATTTTTTTGGATGCAGAGCATTTTTCAGAGAGAAACTTGTGCCATGAATATTAAAGTGTGCATGATAGAAAGGGTATGTGCATAGCCTATAGAGAGAGTGTGATATGAGCTAGAGTACGAGATTAACTTATATGATATGGAGCTTAGACAATGTACGAATAGAAATTGCATATTGAATGATGAAACTATGGTAGTTACCCAACCATTGAAGATGTAATTTTTTAGGGTGAAAATCGTAGTTTTTTATAGCACGATGAAGTGTGTATGAGGTGCATAGGCAAAGAATGAGTCTTGTAGTGTGATCAGAGGTGCATACTACTTCAGAGACTATGGATCAGATAATAAAATTTATGTAGCTAATGCATTAGATCTAAGATCAAGTGGGATATGTGTAATGATCATAGGACAAAGGTTTAGGTGTGTTTATTGTGCTAACAATTTGTGTTTGCAGATGTGTTGATGTGCTAGAGTTTATGATGATGTTCTATATGGATGAGTATGGAAGTTTGTGTGAGGTTCATGATAAAGTTGTTGGTTGAGTTCTTGATGTGTTGCAAAGTTTGTTCGTGTCAATGAGAGAATTAGTATTGTAGTGGTGTTCTATGTTGAGTTTGTGAGGTCCAGGCCTCTAACAAGTGGTGGCTTTCCAGGATAGGAAGTTGGGGCTTCCTAGCTAGTAGTAGCCAACAAATTGTTGTGGGGGTGGTGGCTCCTTATTGATAGTGTCCAGAAAAAATTATATAGAGGAGTAGTGGCTCCTAGCCAGTTGGGGTTAGCTAAATGTTGTAAAGAATTTGATGAATAATAAAAGAAGAAAGAGAAGTAGAGCAACAACAGGGTATCTTTTCTCTCCTCAACGATTTCCACTAGAAATACTTGTTTCCTTTGTGTTTGATTATCTTGTTTCTTATGTGTTGATTCTCATGCTATATTTACATGTTTTGATCCATTAAGCATATGTTGTTATTGATTATTTAATAAGTTGGAAAAAAGTTAAAAAGTGTGTAATCATTATTGCTACTGATTCACCCCTCTCCCTCTTAGTAGTGATATGTTTCCAACATTCAGTTGATTTATCCTCTTTCATTTACCTTAAAAAAATTCTTAGTTTGTGTTATGCTTGATTCTTACTATTTTCCTTTAAAATATTTTATAGTAGATAAATTGGGTATTAGGGAATTGAAAGTGATATGTGTAGGGGGGGGGGGGGGGGGGGGGGGGGGGGGGGGGGTGTGTGGTGGGGGCGCGACGACATATGAGCTTCCACCATCATGTGGTTAGCCTTGTTTAGTAGAATATATTATTCTTGAAATGAAGAGAAGCTCATTGAGGTTTATACCATCGTATCCAAATTTAACTTTGGTTTGTATAACAATTTTCAAGGTTTTCCATTTATCAATTAGTGGAAATTATGCTTTAATTGATTGATCCCACATAGAGGGGGTTATGAATGGTGCCAACGTTGATTTTTTTTTTAATTTGTGCTTGTACGCATTTAAATTTGACATGGTTATAGCAAATGCATGCTTTGATGATATGGGAGGGTTTCGAGACTCAAATATGACTCACACAAAGAATTCAACAATAAAATGACAAAATTATAACATAAATGTCAAGGAGTTGAAATTATTTATTATTTTTTAGTTTCCTTATAATTATATTTATTTATCCCCAAGGGTTAGCTCAATTTGTCGAGTACCCATCGTCAAAGCACCTTGATTTTCTATTGAGAGGTCACGGGTTAAATTATCTCAAAAATCTCAGGGTTAGGTAAATGTTCAATTCACTTAACATTTAGCAATACATGGAAATTATGCTTTAATTAATTGACCCCACACAGAGGGGGTTGTGAATGGGGCAAATGTTTAAACTTTTTCAATTTTGTGCTTATTTGCATTGAAATTTGACATGGTTATAATAGATGCATGTGTTGATGGTATTCAACAATCAAATGAAAAAATTATAACATAAATGTAAAGGAGATTAAATTATTTATTATTTTTTAGCGTCCTTATCATGGTATGTACTTAGCCCCGAGGGTTATCTTAATTGGTCGAGTACCCATCGTTAAAGCACCTTAATTTGCTATTTAGAAGTCATGGGTTCAATTCTCTCAGTGCTCTCACGGTGAGGTAAATGTTCAATTCACTTAACATTTAACAATCAGTAAAAAGTATGCTTTAATTAATTGACTTTGCATGGAGGGGGTTGTGAATGGGGTCAAAATTGAAATTTTTTCAGCTTGTGCTTGTATACACTGAAATTTTACATGATTATAGTAGATGCATGCATTGACAATATAGGAGGGTTTTGAGACTCAAATACGACTCACACAAAGAATTCGACAATCAAACGAGAAAATTATAACATAAATGTCGAGGCGATGAAATTATTTATTATTTTTTAGTGTCCTTATCATGGTATGTATTTATCCATGAGAGTTAGCTCAATTGGACGAGTACCCATCGTTAAAGCACCATAATTTTCTATTGAGAAGTCACGGGTATGCTAAATGCTAAGCCCAAAGGACTCAACCATATTTAAATGAATGAATGAGAGGCCCAAGGGATTGGGATGGGGGGCTAATCCTGAAGACCCCAAGACCCTGATATTGGTATCAAACCCATTCAGAGTCCAAGACGAGCACCAACAAATTATTTCAAGTGGTGGCAGAGAGGTTAATTGGTAAACCCTAGATTTGCATCAAGCGGTGGAAGTGGAAGCAATCATGGTGGTAAGTTATTTGATTTATCCAATTGTAATTTGAGTAATTTAAGTATGGTTTGAGAAATTTGATTTTTCCAATTGCAATTTGAGTAATTTGAGGATTTCAACCCTCGTGCAAACTTTAAAGTGTAAATCCCAACAAAGACATAAATTTGTCTGAAACCCTAAGTGGAATGGAGGAGATTTCATTAAACATTTCACCAAGGAAAGTTGTCTTTTAGTTGTTATAAACCCTATAAAGAGTTTTGAATTTCACCCAAAAAACTTTGTGAGGTGTTTATGGATTTAATTGTTGCTATGTCATCGCATGTGTTCCATCTATCACAATTCTTCTTTAGAATGCATTCTTCTTTCATACGTTTCTATATGGATTGGTGAAGCACCTATATCTATTTCATACAAATGAAGCACCTATCTCTACTCCACCAATATATACTCTATATGAATTGCTAGGGTTTAAACCATGGGGTGGGAAGGGGGTTGGATCAGCTCATTGTTCAGCTTTAGGACTTGTTCCAAGGCCTACCACCAAGGATCGTGGTGGGCATGAGAGATGGATATGGTACAGAACCATGAACCATGGGGTACCAACATATTGAAGCTGAAAATAGTGACAAAGAAGGGTCATAGGTTTTTCCCACATGCCCGATATAGAAAGTGCACTCGGGTGGATGCTTGGATATCCCTCAGTTTGATTTTCTATCACTCCTTTTCGTTGGACGATAAGTTAGGGGTGAGGGGGATTAAGGAAAGGGATTAATTCTAAACACCAACTTAAATTTGTGAGTTATCGTTGATCTCTCAAAACCAAAACTGATGGTCGAGTTTTTGCCATGTCAAACTTTTTGAGTTCGGACTCAAAGTCGGTTTTAGGAGTTATTGCCAAACGTTTCTCAAGATAATTTTTCCAATTTTTTGACTTGGCCCACTTTTGGCAGTGAATAGGGTATAATTGCTGATTCCAAGTGAAATCTGGTTAGTTTTCAGCACTATGATTGAGGACTTGGTAATAGTTTCACTCTGGAAACTCTTCTACGATTAGCACAAAAACATGGCAATGTGAAATGGGATCAAGCCTTCTAACAATGTTTGTTTAAAACTTTATTTCTTATACATGAGTATGATTGTCTATTGCGGGTTGTGTAATTTGTCTACAAATGTAATTTTAAATTACAAATGTGACCTTTAGGGAGATTTCTCAGTGGAGACCCAAAAGGCAATAGAGATGTTAAAATATTGAAGTTGCATAGTGATTTGAAGCAAGGTTAATCCATGAATTTGGGCTCTTTTTAGTAAGGAAAATGATTTTTCTAAACCCTATATCAAGGTATTTTTAAGCACCCAATCGAGCAAAATGGGTTTTTTGAAAACTCTATTGAGGAATTTTTCATGATAATGAGTTTTTTTGATCTTTCTTAAACCATGCCTTCTTCCTTGAAATCTCAAACATGCCACTCCTATAATTCCTCACTAGATCCTTTAACCTCTATTGTTTGGCCCCTAACATTTTATATACTTTTATATTGCGTTGGTTTCCATCTCATTTATGTTGTTTATTAAGAGTGATGAGTTCAGTACCCAAATGACATTTATAATTTTTTCCATAAGATTATTATAGAACTATGCATACTTATTTAACAACCTCCAAACCAAGGTTCAATTCAAATAATGAAATAACCTTTTAGTCGAAGTTTTCATTGGCCAACCCCACTTCAACCTATTCCCTAGTGGCTCCTTCAAACATAGGTCACTTTCTTCAATTTTTAAACATGAACCAAGTTTACTATGGAGGTATTTTGACACCTCCTTTCAACATGAAACAAATAATTAGTTATTATTAAGTTTATCATGAAATTTCATGGCTCATTCAAGATGGTTTTACATACAACTTGTAACACAAACCCTTAAGGACATTATATTCAACATCTCTAACTAGTCATGATCTTTGGGGATTTTAACATTAATGTTCGCATGGCCATGTCTAAAATATTTCCTTAAACCTATAATATACCAATATAAAAGACTCATATGGACATTTAACCATCAACACTTTGTGGCTATTTTAACATACAACATTATTCAACATTCAAGATGGATGATAAGATATTTCATGCATGAAATAATAAATTCAAAGGCAATAAATGTGAGATTCTAAAGCTAGATTCCTCCTATCCCTGTCAAGATATCGAGGTACCCCTTGTTCCTACTTTAGCAAGGATTCCTTCATCCCTTAGTTCAATCTCCCTTATTTATTCACTTGTTTCTCCACTTATCTCTTTTTCTTATCTCATTCTTGAGCTTTCATAACCTTTCTACTTCCTTCCTACATTTTCATGGATAGCCCCATGATGGCTTCCTCTCTTTTTCGAAATATTTCCTTCTCTCATATTGTTTATAGTAAGCTTTTCCTTAGATATTCTTTCTCCCATATTGTCCACTTAGAGAAGGAATTTTTCCTTTTGTTCCCCCTTCCCTCATGGTGACCATATCCACGTGTCTATTTCTTTGGGTGAGCCTAAATTACTCTTTAGTGATTTCATCATCCTTATTTTGACATCACCATCCTTTTTACATTGCTTTTCCCTTAAAATACCAAGAGAAGCCTTATACTTTTGGTCAACTTCACTCTAAACTTTATGGTTTGTTCCATGTTCTATCTCATATTTTCATCACACATCATATCATATGGATCTAGTTGGTTTCATTTTTGTTACTTAATTTGATGTTTAGTCCCCTCTCAACTTTTATCTCAAATTAGGGCATCATTTGAAAGGACTCCACTCTAGTCATATGTCCATCATATTAAGGCTATACAAGTGCAATTTGAAGGAGCCACTTGATTTTATTTTTGTTAAGGTAAAAGGCACATTATATCTTATAGCAAAATTTACTTGTGTGTAACATGATACAAGTCTTCTATTCATTAATTTCTAAATACGTCATCTATATACTTTTAACGACCTCATTATAATGGGAAATGCAATCAACATTACAAACTGTAGGCTAATGATTTTCATTCCTGATTGTAAACATTTTTTTGTTTAATGCTCAACTTTATATTACTAATGAAAAATGATACATTGAATTTGTTTGTGTTATGGGCCCCCAGATGGGAAACTGACTCAATAACACAAGTTTATTGCTTCATATTACATAAGTTTTTCCTTCCAAGCATATCGGTCAACACAAGAGAGTGTCTAGTGTCCAGGTTGGTGTGCCAACTATAACAAAAATGATGGCTTTGTGTATTTGAGCTAACTATACAAAAAAAAAATTGGAAGGTAGAGTCAATACTTAAGCAGACACTTTTTTGAAAACTACAAAATGAATTGGGATTGATAGTGAATTAACTCTAAACCCACATGGATTTGTTTAGTGAGTTGGGATGCAACATGATCCATGAAGAGGTTGTGTCGCTATCCGGTTAAGGGTTGTGATTATTGCACTCTACCTCGTGATGTCGTAAATGGAACCACCATTGAACCTGAGTCATTAAATCGCTGCGAGGCACCAAAAGACATTAATCCTTGAGATGCTGACCGTGACTGTAACTGTTGACCATGGTCACTTGGAGGAAGGATGTTGGACGTTGGGCCTTGCGAATGCAGAGCCAACACGTGAGATTGGGTGCTACACTGGCCCATTTAGATGTTGTGAGGAGTGTGGTTTATCCCATCACCATGAATTTTGATCTGCGATGGCTATTGAGCAATGGAAAGCATACACCAAAGGCTAATTACTTTATCCATAGACTTTTTAAATGTGTTGGAGTGGCTAGCCTTATAGGATGAGAAATAACTGAAGGTTGAGGCCAATTTGACCACCATGAGACTACCATACCCTTCAAAACTTCTCAATCTCAATCTCAATCTGAAACCTGTTAGCATGATCCCTTATAAGTACTAAAATAAAATATTATGTAAATTAACTTTGAAATAAATGTATTCACTTCCATAAAGGGTTAGCTAGACATTCATTGTCATATTCCTAAAAAGGGTTTCACTAGATACTAGATATGCTTGAGTTGAAAAATATGGACACGAATCTAACTGATACATTCATCCAAGAATGTGGAAAATGTCTTGAATAAAAAATTCCAGAGCTACAAGCTCAAACCAAAAAGAAATATGAAGTAAAATATGAGGGTGATTTTTTTTTCTTCAGAATGAAGGCTTCAAATAAAAACAATATTTCACTTGTCCTAGGGGGTCAATTCAATTGGTGATCGAATTAATCTGTCCTCATAAGAATGAGAGATGCAAGGTTCAAATTTCCCTAGTTGTGACCTGGTTTATCGAGAGGAGGACAACTCTTCCTTTGTTATAATTGCCATCAATTCTTCTATAATATTTACCTCTTGCTTATTTTTAGGAAATTGTCATGTCTTCTTGTACATAGGACAAATCTTCCTTTTTCATAATTGCCATCAATTATTCTATAAGATTTACCTCTTGCTTACTTTTGGGAAATTGCCATGCCTCCTTGTAGACAATCGGTGGAACACTGAAAGGCACAAGAAACACATCAAAATACCATAATCAACTATTTATCTACCCTAAATGTTAAATGGTTGGAAATATTGTTAACACAACAAACCAAAAAAGTTGAATTAAGATGTTTTAACAAGAATGTGAATTTCTTGTTGACTAAAGGATCCAACGAAATTGATTACTTGCCTAGTTTGAGATAAAAAATACTTTGGCTTAGTTACTCAATCAATTTTATAATTTTACTAGATTCATTTGATTTTATTTCACTACTTCCAAGGATGTTTATGATGGAAAAGAAAATGTTCTCTTTATTTCACTACTTCAATGAAAGTTTACAACAAAAAAAGAAAATGTTTTCTTTCGGTAAAGATATATTTTTGAAATATTAGAAAGTAAGACATCCTTATATTATATTTTGTGTTCCTTAAAATATCTCTGCTTTTCATTGATTTATAATTAGGGAGCTCTCTGTTTTTCATTGATAAACGTGAATTGTACTCTTATCTTTTGGGGTTTTGTTGTTCCCCAAGATGTTCCTCTAGTAGAAATGATTCTAGGGTATCCACAATCTACTTTAGTTCTCAAGCTGGCACTTGGACCAAAGGGGTAATCCTTTCACTTTTGAAAATAGTGCTACCCATTGTCACATCAACAACAACTTCACCATTCAAAATTGGACATTCCATATTTTGAATAAGGCTCTTGTTTTGAGTTTTACAATAAGCTCAAGAGGGAAAAATGAAAAGGATGGTCTGAAAATGGCCTAAGAGGGGATGGAAAAAAGACGGTTTGAAAATAAAGTAGAAGATTATTTTTTTAAATAATAGAAACAACTTAATGTGAAATTGATTTTTTGTTTAAATAATTGAAATAAATTTTCTTTTGTTGAAATATGTAGTCAGGGGAACATGACCATGATGATTTTGATTCGTTTGATGAGAAGGAGTTATTCATTTCTCCCAACCCAATCGTAACAATCAATAACCTTATGGTTAAATCGAACAAAGAATTTGTTCATTTAACTCACATTAGAGATAAAACCCCTGATATTAAAGGTAGGATCAACATCTTGAACCAAGATCTTCATAGATATTAGGTAATAACTATATTTTAAGATGATTTTTTTAATGTCATAAGTTCAATTATGAAAGTTTGTTTTTCAACTTTTACATTATCTAATAAAAAAAAAAGTCTTTCTTATATAGGATTTTTTGGTAGAAACGCCACAACATTCGGCCACCATGAGCCAGCATATACTTGTGATACTATTTGCTTCTCCACCTTCAAGTGGGCATAGTCCCAGTAATTAGACTAGATCCACACCTTTCACTAGGACCCATGAGCACACATCCCCATATATTGCTTCAGATGAGGTCCACAACGATAATTTTACTATTGTTCTTATAAAGTTTACAGTGGTAATTTATGATTTTGTACTTATGATTTTTATTCTTTCAATGATAAAGTATGTCGTACATGAGAATCCTCTACCAGAAGAGGAGCACAAGGTAGTCATTCCAACGGTGTCCACTAGTGTACCAGGTAAATAATTACATTGCAAAGGTATTTTTTAGTATTAATGAACTAAATCAATGATATTGCCTCTGAATGAGTTCTTTGAATCCTTCAGTCGGCATCACCTCTTTTTCACGTAGAAAGAGGATTGCAATTAAAATTATTTAATTGTAAATGGTGTATTAATTATAACCTTTCTTGTTTCAACTCCAGAGCATGTAGAGGATGAGGCTATAAAAGAGAAGGATCATATGGTCGCATTCAAAACTACTTTACATGCCTCTACTACTCAAGTAGGTAAAGAACACTCTAACTCTCTTTTTATTAATAAAATACTTATAGTAATAATAAAAAAAAATCAATTTGACTTTTCTTTCTTGCTACAACTGATCATCTACCCCTCTTGCATCATCCTCAAATTCGCGAGTACACGACAAGGTGGTCAAGAAGACTTCTAAAGGCCATAACAACTAAAGGGGAAGAAGGAATTGATGTCCTCCTTTATCAATACATTTAAAAAAAATGAAAAATAAAATATTGTAGTACTTATATAATTAGAAACATCATGTACCATATTATGAAAACATATTTTTGATGATAAAATTTACTGAGATGAAGTATTTTGTGGTTATGATGAATGAATGTTATATGTTAATGAATGATTGCTATATGTTTCTTTATGTACAAAACCACATATGTTTCTTTATGAATTTTTTTGTTTTGCTAGTGTTTATGCATGAATATTAATGTGTTGCTTTCAACTATTTTCTAGTAGATAGATTGGGTATTGGGGAATTGAGAGGGATTTGGGGGGGGAGGGGCCATAAGAACTTCCACCTTCATGTGGCTGGCCATACACAGTAGACAATAAATTAGGATTCAAAAAATCTTGGAGAAAACCTCCCTTCATCCAACAAAGTAACAACAAATTCAATGTTGACTTCATCGCTCCTCCATCAAATCAAGGGAAGTTTGCTTTAAGATTAGACTACTCCAATAAATTATTCTCAAAACTAAGATGAGCTCATTTAAGTATTCATGCACTCAAACCTTTTCAATTATTATTTAATCATAAAAAGGTTTGCTAATTTATTTGATTATTTTGTTGATTCTTTAAGTGTTGGTTGAATCAATAGAACAACTGCTAGAGGAGATTTCAATAGGAAGCTTTGGCGTTCACTAAGAGAAAGATATTTCTGCAACTATGGGACCTTTAATTGAGGTACTTTTCATACTATTATTAATATTATTTTATGTTGTTCTTGCTTTGAAATCTATGTGGTTTGGATAAGTTGTAATTAAATATTGCAAGAATTTTATCTTTTTCTATAAGTTGAATTTCTCATTAGGAAGGAAATTTTTCATTAGAGATCTATATTTATTTAAAAATTAGTAGGTAATTATCTCTATGAAATTGTAATTGTAATGACTTGATTATCTGACCAAGTTTGTGGACTCTCTTAGTTGCACGATTATTTTCCAAAACATATATATCCCACCATAAGTTTGTTGGCATTTTTAGTTTTGTGCATTATTGATATTATTTTTGTTATGGGTATTTCTTTTAGGTTGATCATAATGCCTCTTACAAACTCCATTTATGTTATATAAATTCCACTTTGATCTCATTCCCTTTTTTGGGTTATTTGTGGACATTAGTATATTTTTATGGTTCTTTGTGATGGACTTCATCTTTAGGTTCCTATAAAATGCTTTGGGATAATTTGTGAAGTCATTTTTCTATGCCTAGTGATTTTGTCATTCACATTTTGTACAACCCTCTATGTTTTATTTGGAAATTGTAACCTTTATTCTTAACCATTCATACTATATGGATGCATTTGGAAATTTTTCCTTGTGAGACATACCTTTTTTTGGAAAGGAGTGCACTTTTCCATCAACTTGCATTATTGAGACCTCACAGTAATTCTCTCTCAAAATTGTCACTTAGAATTTTGTTGAAGCCCATTAAAGTAGGTTGATTGTGTTCTAGGTGTGGTTTAAAGAAAGAGCATGTTGGGATTTTTGAGTTTTCTATATTTTTGATGGTGTTATTGGTAATTCAAAGAATCTAGAGTCTAGACGATAGTGATCTAAAAGCCTTCTCTTCCTCTAGAATTTTGAAAGAGCATGAAGTATTAAGACAATAAAACGTCAATTTCTTGAACTTAAACACACAGATTGATTTTCTAGCCCATGGGAGCAGATTGGTGTGCAATGGTAAATTATAAATTTTAAACTAGTATTGTTATGAAGGAAATTGCTCCATAGAACTAGAACTCGACTTTAATGTTGAAGTTTGAACTATCTAATATGTCATTAGATTTCGAAACACAATGCACAATGCTAAATTCCTTATGTTTTATGTTGTTGTTATATATAATATATTAATTTTCCCTTTATTAGTTGGATTATATGTTGATATGGAAATTCTCGAAAAGGAGGCACATGCTAGGGGCTTAAATTATTTCAAGATGCTTTTGCTCTTGTGTCAAATTCTGGATGGAAGAAAATGTCACTTCATTGAAATTAACCTAGTTGCATGGAAAAACCTCCTCATGGGATACATTAATGAATCTAATCCCGCTACGTTAAAATAATAATTCCTACCTAAGATAAAGTGTATTGTTATTACTATGTCAAAATATATAGAAACTTGTGGTATAGTACTTGATCTTGTTTGTATTTGCTATGTTTAATGCACAATCTATAAGTGACAACTTCATTTTCACTTTCAATGATACATGGCCTTTATGTTTCTATTATGTTGTTGTTGTGTTGCATGTATTGCTATGAAAGGCTAAATCAAGTTTTATTGGAGAAAAAGAAAGAGTCCAGGGCGGTAATGGAGATCATGAACCTATTGCAGGTATGACATTCTTGCCTATTTTTGTTGATATTAACAATCATGTGGTTTGGATTCTGGAAATTTATATTAAGGGAAAGGAATATTTCAATTATATTAGATATTTATTGAAAACTATTACATAAAGATTTTTATTTACAAAATAGGCTCTCTGCCAACTTTCTCCTATCCGTTCTTTATCAATTTTTCCTCTCGGAGGTGAGACATATATGAGTCCAATTATTCATTCTTTCTTTTACATTATTCAATGCTTACCTCCAATTTGGTGAGTTGTGTCCTTTTTGCAAATGGAAACCCCAAATATTTTGATGGGAAGCTCCCTTTATCGAAACTTTGACTTTCAATAATCCTCCAAATGAAATCTAGTAAAGGTGTTAAAAAGGAATTATTGTCTTTAGCTTACTTTCTATTCATTGCTTCGGGTAGTGCTTCACATATTTCTTACTTAAATTGAATCACCTATATCTCCCTTTCAAAACTCACATTCTTTTCTCACTTCATTCAGGAAGGGATAAAAAATGCAACTCGATTTTCCATGCTTTCTTTAATACTAGAATTCATGAGAGGGCATTGTGTCTTCATTTATAAGCTTGCATTACAAGCATTAATGAGCTTAGTTTAGTAAATTCCATCCCTCATTTCGTACTTCTCTCTCTTTTATTCCTTTCTTATTGGGTTTATAATTAATTAAATAACATTCCTTGCTTCACTTTCTTCTTTTATCCTAGACTTTTTGTATCCCTTCTTAATCAATCAAGGAGATTAGCACAATGTTGTCACTGCAACAAAGACCTTCCAAAATTTTTGCCTAAGTCAATTTTGGATCCTACATTAATTATTGTTTCAAGCCCCCTAACATTGTCATGTCATTTGATTTGTTATTTGTGTGTTTTGTCCTAGTGTCGTTGTAACAACCATAGTGAAAATTCCATGTAATAAAAGTTAATAAAGGCAAAATAATAACCACGGTTGATGAGACACTTATTCCAAGCTAAATTTTGGGCAAAAGCATAGGGATGGGGATCGCTGGTGATTGATTAATGGCTAAGGAAATTGACAAAGGAAATGGCAAAGGTTTTGGAAAGGCAAAATGGCATTTTGGCACATTGTTTATGAAAATAATGGAAATTAGGAGAAAAGGGAGGTGAAAGGTCACAGGTTGCATGTGAGGAGGAAAATGAAGAAAAATAATGGAAAATGAAGAAAATAGATGCCTCATTAATAAAAAGGATTCTGAGGATCAGTATATAGACTTTTTTTTAGTTCAGTTTTGGAGCTCTCTCTCTATTCTCTCTCTCTCTCATACTCTTGGACACTTAGAGTTTTCTTGGAGCACTCTTGGAGGAGTGTGGCATACTTGGAGTTTTGGAGCAAGAAGGAAAAGGAAGAGCAAGAAAGTGCAAGAGGACATCAGGATCAACAACTACATTGGGTTTTTCTTGTAAGTATCGAGTTGCATGTATGTTTTCCTCACTAGTTTTGGCATGCATGGCATATGCATGTGGTTTATTGGTCATGATTTGTCATTGGCATGGAGGATTGCTTGGATTGATAGTGGATTTGCCTAGCCTTGCCATTTCTTGGATAGACATGGTGTTGTGGATTCATTTATTTGTTTTTCTAATTGGTTATCATGTTTCCTTTAGCTTGGGTTGAGTTACTAGTTCCTGGAAGCCCTGGTTAGACAAACGCTCTGGAAGTTGTATAACAACTTGGGTTGAGTTACTAGTTTTGGAAGCCTTGGTTGGAAAAATTCTCTAGAAGCCCTTGGGGGGTTGAGTTATTAGTCCTGGAAGCCCTGGTTGGACAAATTCTCTGGAAGCTCAGAGTAAGTTGTGGGTTGAGTTACTAGTCCCGGAAGTCTTGATTGGAACAACACTCTGGAGCCCTGGAAGACTTGGGTAGAGACCAATCTGGTGATGGTTTTGTGATGTTCGACTGTGAGGTGGAATCATCATTTGATGGGTTGAGGAGGTTGGAATCTTGAAGCCCTGGATGGTTTTGATTGAGGTGTTTTATGAGATCCCACATTCATGCTTGCAATATGGCACTTAGGTGACTAGAGGAAGTGAGATTTGGCTCAGCCATGTCTACGGTTGGGTGGTTCTTGGAAGTAACACAACTGGTTGGTCGTTGCATCATTAATATGAGGTTATTTCTCCTTGTTATTTAATGAGTATTATATTGATTTATATGTGGATGATATGGTTGTGATTTCCTTTTTATTTCTATTGATATTAAGTTGGTTATGAACATGCATTATGACAGTGGTTATGTATGGCTCTCATCGTGTTTTTACTTGTAAATCAATGAACAATGTATTTATGGCCTATTGGATGAAACTGCAGCTAATGTGTTAATGCATCAATGCTTCTTAGTGATTCTCAGATGAGTATGAGAGCCATATGCTCAGATATGTTGTTTAAACTTGTAGATTACATAATTGTGACATGTTTGATGAAATTGCCATCATGGCTAGTAGGGGTCTAGTCAAGTCCTTGTTCAAGTAATTGTATGTGTATCATTATTCTGTCATTATCTTGCAATTATAAAAGTGACATTGAGTTTTGGGAAGTGACTTGGGATCTGGGCCAGAAAAAGTGGCTCAAATCCTGAAGACGCAAACACAACACTAGGCAGAAAAGTCCCTGGACACACGCATACCCATGCTATGGGAGCGTCCAGAGCCTCCTGGATGCATGCTTGTCCATATCAAGTGATTTTCTGAGGATTTAATCGCTAAAACTTCAGTTGGTCTGAAGGGTTGGTTACCTGAGTGGTTGGGTTGGCTCCCGTGAGTTCTGTTGCTGATGTGGAAGGTCTGTGTGATTTGTTTATGCTGATTCTACTTCCTTAAGGTCACCTAGGAGGTTGAATCATATCATAGTAACTTCTTTTCGGCCAACTGCAATAAATTGGTAGAAGGGTCTTCAATAATTTGAGTCATTACCCTATCTTGAAAGACAACAAAAAGATAAGAACTCCCTTTGTTTTCAGTCGCTAACTGCTCTACATTGTCCAATGCAAGATCTTCATGAAAATGAAATAAAAAAGCTTGTTTATCAGGCTTATCATTTACATCAGGGAAAATAATAGTGTGTTCATGAAAATATTCAATTGAGGCAGCCATATTATTAACAACAAAAATGTCCACATCCACAGGGTCTACAACAACCTTCTCTTCTTCATAATTTTCCTACAATTTTGGGTAGCTATCATTGTGAATGATTTCACTGCCTAAAATATTTATGCGTGCAATTTCATGGATATGATTTTCATGATTTTCTTCATGGGATATAAATTAAGACAAGGAATGGCATGATGAATAAATTGATCTACTATCCTCATCCCTTTCATGGTTGTTTGAAAACCGTCGAATAAATTCATCAAGCTCAAAAGAAAAAACATGTTGCACATTATTAGTGGATGAATTATGACTGTCTTCATCATGATTTTGATGTACTCCATTTTCAGCATTTAGAGAAACTATTTCCTCCACCAGAACATTATAGCAACTATCCTCTACCATTTCCTCCTGATGTTGAAAATGATTCTCATACTCTTGATCGCGAAAAGGTGGACAAGACTGCTGCAAATTATCATCAAACGTAGAGGATGGAACATGACTGTGATCATTAAAATCCTATTTGGTTTCATTTTCATCCAAGAGAGAGGCTACCATTTCTTCTTTGTAATGAAAAGGATTGTCATGAAGGGCCTCTAAAATTTCCTCATCCATGAACTCATTATCTTCATACAAGCTTTCCAAATTTTCAATGAAACTCTCAAAATGTCCACAACAATTTTGAACCAGCAATAAAGATGGATGAGATTCTTTGTAGTTCACAAAAAATACTAAGGGAATACAAGCTCCCAAGTGGAAAAGCTTCATACCAATATCTTGATTTTTCCTCAACATCTTCATCAGGCAGTCTTCATGAAATTGAACCTTAAGTCTAGGCACATGCATGTGAAACTTAACCAAATGAAGAACGACATCATCTCCTTTCTAATCTATGAATTTTTGCAAATAAGTTTTCCAATCTACACAAGACACGCGGTTTGGAAAGCCAAGAATATGAATATGATGCATAGGGGCATACCTTCTGGATTGACAACTCATACTAAAAGTGTAGATATGCCAGAGGGAATTTAAAAATCTGGATTCTGCTCAATTGGATTCACCAATTGAATGGTTTAGCCTTCATATGTCTGATTGTTGTTCACCATCAGCAACCAGATTTTAAACTTTGATGATCTTTCCTGAAGAAGAAGGAACCTTTTGTTCCTTGACAACAGCACCCATTTGTTATCACTCTGTAAATTTCTCCAAGTTAAGGAGAGAAATCCCAGAGGTAACCACAAACCTCTTTTAGGCTAAGGTCCAGCCACCCTAGCCTTGGAGAGGGTTCTCTTGCTATATTGTTCTATCAATCAACTAGATGACTGATAGGATCTATATTTTAGGTTAGTTATGATGATCAGATGATGATTTTGAGTTTGATTTATTGAAGGTGGGTGTAGAGGGCAGGACTACTTAAAATCATAGCATTGTTATAGGTTTGGATGAATCAGGGATATGGTACAATCCACACTGGGGCAAGGTAGGAGTAAAGAAAATAATGACAACCTTAGCATGCATACCAGGATGAATTCAACTTGACATGGAAGAAATTGACACACATATAATGATCAACCAAATTTGTTATTGCAACTCATCAATTCTGAGAAAAAATTTAGAACTGAACATGAAGAAATTTACTGTATGAATTTAAAAACTATAATCATATTTGAAAAGAAATATATATCACACAACAAGAGAAACAAGATACCAATAAGCTAGACACATGTATCATTGTCTAAATATGCACTTGCCTTCTTAGATTCATTCAACAAAAGATACAATATTTTCATAAACGTAGCCTAGCCTCTAAGACTCCCAAACAAAACTATTTTCCATGTCTTTACATCATTATATGCAATAAGGAATTCAAATTACCACTCGAGGTGGTCGAATTCACTCCATAGAAGTCAAATGGGCTAGATACAATGCATCTTTACTTGCTATGCAAAAAAATAGGAGTTGTTATATCAAGACTAACACAATTTAGAAACATCAACCAAGTTGGAATATTTGTTTAACAACTCAAAGTACATGACTTTAAACTTATTGAAAATTATCCAACAACCAAAATTAATTCTAGAAGTTCCAAAATTTGAAATTTTCCAAAATAAAATTGACTGATATATTTGCGCAACAGAGGGCATAAGTCTTCAAACTTGGCATGGTTGCAGGTTGTTCTTGATAAAACTGAGCAGATTGATGTGCTTGAGATGATGGTGTGTTGATTTAGAACCCACTGAGTGCTCCCTTCCATGCTTATAGGCCTTTAAAATGATTGTTTTTAGTTTGTGCAGCAAATGTGTAGCAAGTCTACTACGAAACAAGGATTGAATTTCAGAAAAAATAGGGTTCAAAGGCAAGCTCATATGTCCTGAATATTGATAGTTGTTACAAGACCGATGGAATTTTTTTATATGAGAGTGTCCATGAGAGAAACCTCTCTCATCTTTCAAAAATTCCTCTCCAACTCCTCACAATCTGCACTCAAACATCATAACTAAAATAGGAAACCCCAAAACCTGAAAAATAAACTATAAATATGCATTTGACTCTTTGAATATATGACACTTATGAAGAAACTAAAGGAGGTTTTTGTTCTTTGTTCCGTTATAAACAAAAAAATCTTTGGTTTTCCAAAATTCAACTCCATTTGGTCGGAAACATATTTTTAAAACGATGACAAAAACATTCAATTTCGTAACAAATTCATAGCATAGTGTGGCAGACCTCCATGGTTGATATGGTTGCAGAACTTCCCTGGAAAAACAGAGAAAATGGGTATGTTTGGAATGGAGGTGTGATGGTGTAGAACCTTTGAAGTAGTTTTTTCAATACTTGCATACCTTCAAGATATCTGACTCCAAATTGCGCACCAGATGCATAGCACCCTCTTTCACCTGAGCTTCAAACACCTTCCTTCAACTATCTGCAACCTTGTTTGAAACCTCAGACTAGTTCAGAGCTTGAATTCTTCTTGAGATGAATGAGAAATGAGGATGGTTCTGGAAAAAATTGAGTTTTATGTCTTTCACATGTCCCTTTCATGCAATGATGGTGAATTTTGAGTGGAGGGAGTGAGGTGACATGGAGAAAATCTTCCAATGGTGATGGGGTATACCACTAACATATCAATAACCATTTTTAACTAATTGTACCTGATTGACATGACCCCCACATGTGACTTATGATAAAACCTCATGAAATGACCCCTTTTTCCCTCTATGAGTGCAAAATTGAAAAACTGACCCACTCATGAACTTTAGACTTTTACAAACTCGAATTTTGGCTCAAATACCCCTTCATGACCCATATATGTACAACCATTTGACTATTTTGACCTCTTTACACAAGGGACTCTTTAGACTATGATACATAGTGACTCATAGGCTAAAATTGACAAACATACCGCCAAGATGAATAGTAAGAGGTAAACACACTTTGATTCCTAGACTATAGGACCCTAACATTGGCTCTAATGGGGATGGCGACCTCCTAGTGAGGTGCCAAGAACACTACAGACTAGTATCCTAACCATTGGGCAATGGAGTCAAACACAGAAAACTAAAACTCAACTGACTGATTGGTTATAAAGCTGAAAACATTAAAAGAAATAAGAAATTTGACAACACGTCACCAAAGTCTTAGGGCCTTCTCCTTGAGCTTCAAATGTTGATGATAATTGTCCACACCTGATGAAGATATATATACATGCATGTGAAATGATCCCCCCAATTTAGCCAATCAAGCAAATGGCTACTTGACATAAGTTGTCATTTGGCTTCTCCATGCAAAAAGAAAAATTTGGGAAAATGGCGACTCAAAATTTCCACTTAAAATATTTTCATGATCCATAAATTCCACAATATTTTTCTGTACAGAAGACTGCAAAAAATTGGTAAAAGAGTCTTCAATAATTTGAATCATTACCCTATCTTGAAATTCAACAAAAATACAAGCACTCCCTTCATTTTTAGCCGCTAGTTGTTCTACATTGTCAATGCAAGATCTTCATGAAAATGAAATAAAACAACTTGTTTACTAGGCTTATCATTTGCATCAGGGAAAATAATAGCGTGTTCATGAAAATATTCAGTTGTGGAAACCAAATTATTAAAAACAAAAATTTCCATATTCACTGGGTCTACAACAACCTGCTCTTCTTCATAATTTTCCTACAATTCTAGGTAGTTATCACTGTGAATGATTTCACTGCCTAAAATCTTTATACGTGCAATTTCATGGATTTGCTTTTCATGATTTTCTTCATGGGCTGTAAATTGAGACAAGGAATGGCATGGAGAATAAATTGATTTACTATCCTCATCCCTTTCTTGGTTATTTGAAAATTGTCGAATATATTCATCAAGCTCAAAAGAAAAACCCACTACACATTATTAGTGGATGAATTATTATTGTTTTCATCAGGATTTTTATATACTTCGTTTTCAGCCTTTGGAGAAACAATTTCCTCCACCTAAACATTATAGCAATTATTCTCTACCATTTCCTCCCGATGTTGATAATTATTCTCATACTCTTGATCGCGAAAAGGTGGAGAGGACTACTACAAATTATCATCAAATGCAAAGGATGGAACATGATTGTCATCATTAAAATCTTGTTTGGTTTCATTTTCATCCAAGAGAGAGGCTACCATTTCTTCTTGGTGATGAAAAGGATTGTCATGAAGGGCCTCTAAAATTTCCTCATCCATGAACTCATTATCTTCATACAAGCTTTCCAAATTTTCAATGAAACTATCAAAATGTCCACAAAAATTTTGAACCAACAATAAAGATGGATGAGATTCTTTGTATTTCTCAAAAAATATTAAATGAAAATCTTTAAGGGAATACAAGCTCCTAGGTGGCAAACCTTCATACCAATATCTCAATTTTTCCTCCAAGGTAGCCATGAACATGTTCATCAGGCAGTATTCATGAAATTGAACCTTAAGTCTACGCACATGCATGTGAAATTTAACCAAATGAAGAGTGGCATCATCTCCTTTCTGATCTTTGAATTTTGGCAAATAATTTTTCCAATCTACACAATGCATGCAGTTTGGGAAGCCAGGAATATGAATATGATGTTGTTGTAGCGGCTACAACCACCCTCCAAAATTTTTCCTTAGCCCATTTTGGAGCCTCCCTACCAACCTTTCACAACACCTTGTATTGCTTTGTCAAGTACTCAAGATTTAGTGTTTTCCTCACACAAAGGCAGCCTATTGATCACAGTTTGATCCATTACCCTCACAGGCTTCTCACCCAGACTTGGTCCAGTTGCAGGCTGAGAATCTTCCCCTTGAAAATTGCGCATTTCTGGAGGGCAACCAACCTTCCCTCCAGAAATTGCGCAATCCTCTCTGGCAGCCTGCTGGGCTCCAGGATTGCGCAATCCTTCCAGTTGACACTCCCATTAGGATTTGCGCAAATTTCCCCAGCAGGGTTGCTTAGCCCAAGATTTGCGTAAATCTGGGCAGCAATCAGCCGATTTTCCCAGAAATTGTGCAATCCTCCTGGGCAGTCAGCCCAGTTCCCAGCCAGGAATGCACATTTTTCTCAAGCAGTTGAGCAGCTGCATGCATGAGCAGTCTGGTTGACCAGTTCCACCCAGGATTGAGGAAACTTGACTTGCATGCATGCATGACTGGTTCTTCCTGGAATAGCAAAAGGAAACATGCAAAAGGAATCCCATGATTCAAGGAGCTATTTTTAGCAGCCACGGGTTACATGCAAAGTTGTTCTAGAAGTTTCCCTCCAAGTGTCACTATTCCTAGGTTTGTGTCATGCGCGTCATGAGCCTAAACTTATTTATTCGATGCATCAAAGCTCATTCTTTCACATCGATCTTGGAGCTTTGACATCCCACAACACATCCAGGACTCTTCGACACATCCAACTTAGCTATTCACGGGTAAGTGGCCTCAACTTGTCTTTTTCAACATTTCTGTCGCTTTTTGTGTATTCGCTTGTATGAGTGTTGTTTGCTTGATTTCTTTGAAGGCTTGTTGTCATGCATACTAGCTTGTCCTAGCTCTATTTTAGTTTTTGTTGCTATCTCACTGCTGTCGCATGCGTGAAACTGTTTTGCACGAACATTCGCCCAACTGACGAACTGCTTCACCCACACGCATGTCGATCTATTTGTTGAATCTTTCATTCATGTTTTGCATGCACTGTCAATCAATTCTTCTTTCACTTAATGTCACCATGCATTCACTGTATGATTTTCTTTCAGTTTCCCGTCGGCGAGTCGGGCCAACCTTGGTCCGGACTCTGCCTCACTGAGACTACTTTGCGCAATCTGAGGAAGGAAGGCTCTGCATTCCTCTCCATAAATGCACATTTTTTGCCAACACTGGCCTCCAGGACTGTTTTACGCATTTTTAGAGGATAGTGACTGCTAGCCCAGGAAATTCCGCAAATTTGTCCCTGGGCCTGTAGTCCTTCCCAGCTGGAATTGCGCACTACACAATCCCAGTAGCCAGCAGCCACCTGGATTGCACATTGCTTAGATCCAGTAGCCAGTCCTGCCTCCTAGTTAGCCCAGATTTCCATTTGCGCAGTTTTGGAAGCTAGTCACCCAACCTCCCAGAATAAATTTCATAATCTTGCTCATCAATTTCCCAGGTATGTGTTGTGTCATTCCCCAGAATTTGCTTTGTTTTCGCTAATAGATTTCTTGCTATGCATGTTGCTTGTCTCTATATATTTCAGGTGTTCATCTGTCTCAATGGCTTCCAAGGGAACAAGATCTCAGGATGCTGATGGAAATGCAACTGGGGCAGCAACTGAGCAAGTGTCATCTAGTCTATTGATCTATGACAACGCAAAGCTATATCTAAACAAGGACATCAAACTGAAGTGGCAAGAAGTCAATGAAACATTTGCAGGCACTTTTGGGGAACACCTCGAAGATCATCAGGTCTATGTGAACATTTACAAGTCTAGCTTATACCGGATTGCATGCAGATATCTCGTGTTCCCATGCGCGGACATGATACACTGGATCGTCTCTCACACTGATCCCGAGATGATGACCTTGAGCAATGTCAGTGGGACGAAGCTTGCAACCTTCTAGGAACAAGATTATGATGAGATGTATCAAATGTCAAAGCCCATGACTATCATGGAGACTCCATTTAGCTTTCCCAATAGCAGTGCTAACTCCAGAGACATTCTAAAGGATTGGGTAAAGGAGCCAGCTCGTTTCAGGATGACATGCAACCAGATCTATAAGACAAAGATAGTGAGGAAGGTGTACCAATACTTGATAGTATTTTATTATTGACTGTATGGCTAAGCAAGCACAGAAACCTTCCCAAAAAGTTAGGTGGTTTCACTGGACCAAGTGGCTAGAGAAGGAAAACCATGTAATTGGTCCAACATACTGGCTCATCAGCTAAAGGAGCAAGTCAAAAAGGCTCGACAGTCAGTCGGAGGTATGCATGCAGAGATTTACATGTTCGTCTACATCCTAGATGCAGTCTATGCCCGAAATGAGTTCTCGAGATTGGAGTGGGCATGGTCACCGACGGAGACTGTAGTGAACACATATTTCAAGTTGTTATCCAAATGCAGCTTCAAAATAGTAATCACATGGTTGTCCAATTATTTTTTCGTCCCTTTGTAAAAAATGATATTTGAACAAGATCCACCCTACATGTCAAAGGAAGCAATGGAGGCATTGATAGGTATTGTAGATTGGTACGCCTCACCATCTGGCACTTTCATCTGAATGTTCAGTGCGAAGAAGCCTCCGCATGTTTTGCCAAAGTTTGCCTTGGACATACTTGTCATGCAGGAAGTAGCCTATCATATCTCGGTAGGATTGACAACTAGACTGCAGCGGAAGAAGAAGGCACCTTGGCCCACTCTTCCATTCCAGATTGGGTTATGTGAGATCCGCAGTACCAAGCAAGTGGATGTCGAAGTGGAATTGATGAAGAAATACCCGTTCGACCTCTGAAGCTACAATCAGTATGACCCACATTGCATTGTGAAGGATCACTACACGAGAGTTGAGTTCAATTGGATATATGGGGCATTTCATTGGGCCGAGGAGGACCCATGGAAATATTGCTACAGTTTCTCTAGACCCAATGAACCAGATAGATTTGCTGTGGAGTGGTTAGCAAAGCAGCATGAAGCAGCATCACGGAGAGCACCAATGGTAGCAGCAGAGCCAAGCATACCAGTGCACGAAAAAGGGAAGAGGAAGATTGTCAACCACATGGAGGAGGAGAAAAGTTGCAATTTTTGAGTAGATCCACTTGTAGAGAAAGAAACTATGGCTATAGAGGAAAAGAGGTAGTAGCGCGACAAGAGAATCGTACGAAGGAAGAAGGACAAGAAGAGAATGGAAGAAGCAGAGAAGGAGTTGCATGAGCTGAGAGAGCAACTTTGAAAGGAACAAGAGCTACACAAACAAGAGAGGGAAGCACAACAACAATAGATACAATAGGGGGCACATCATGTGCTAACAGACGAAGCAGTGCCCGTACAAGTAGTTGATTCATCTAAATAGCTGGCATCAGGCGAATAGGGTGAACCATCGCAGGGGCAGAACTTTTCTCATGAGATAGAACATGCACTTCAACATTTGGATGCAGACATGGAGTAGCAGGAGTTGGAACAAGATACCAACCTCATGCCTCACCACAAAGAGGTCGACTCACCTGCTTCAATGCATCTAGAAGTAGAGCAAGTCTCAAATGACCAAGGAGGCACTGATATCCTTGGTGATCAGCCGGAAGAAGAGATGCACAACATCTCATTTGATGAATCCAAACATAGAGTTGTGTAGTCTCGTAGAGTGTCAACTCCAGAGGATCAAACATCCCCTACACAAGTTGAAGAACGAGTGATTGTGACTGATGTGCACAAGCATCCACCTGCTTTAGCTGATGCAACTAGAGTGTATGCTGAATCCACTAGCTCAAGTGTTCATTTTCTTATAGCTGAGAATGAGCGAATGGCGAAGGAACTACAAGTGGCAAGCATGGAGGAGACTTGGCAACAAAGTCTGCCCAAGATGAATTGAAGAAGGAAATACTAGATGAAGTATTGTCCCTTGACATAGTTATGTGAGCATTGTACTCCAAGTTTGGTACGTGCACAAGGTTATCATCCATCTCAACGGATGGCAGCAACGATGTGCCAGGAGAGAACGCATCTTGACGAACATACATCCTGATGTTGATGACATGCAAACATGGACGATGAAGTACAAGGGAGCACCACTTCACTTGCCAAAGATGATGAGGCCAAATGTGGTCGAGCTGAAATCACGTATCCGGAGTCAGATCCAGAACTATGAGGACCTCCCACGACTCATCACTAGGATACAGGTTTCCCATGCACAAGTATTCAAGAGCATGGATGTTGTGGTGAGCACACATGCAATCCCATCACTTGGGACTCTCACCGAGGTGAAGACCAAGAATCAAGTCTGACTAGAGCTTGACTCGTACTTCGACAAGTTGATGCACATCGCCACCAAGCCAAACTTGCCTATAAGTGCAGACATCATGCACAAGTATGTTGCTAGCCCGGCCACATTGAAGACAATGATGTGCATGCTTTCAGACGAGTTGGACAGAGGAGCCTGAGCAGTGTACACAGATGCTATGGAGTCGAAGGTTAGGTTTCAGACAGATGTCACCGTGGAACACACAGACACTATTAGAGACTACAGAGCTTGGCATCAATATGTTATTGTTAATCAGCATGAGGATGTTAAGCAGTTGGACTTCTATAGTTGTCTAAGTCAGAGTGATGTCTAGTTTTTCTTGCTCAAGCCATTGTGTTCACATGGGTACATGTGCATTGTAATGTTGAGTCATTTCATGTGTAAGTCAAGTGTCAATAGTGAATGTAATAGTCATAGAGTAGGTGAAGAGTCATGAGGGTTGTTGAATTGTCACAACAGGGAAGGTCAAGGGCCACCCCACCCTTTGCTATAAATAGTCCCTCATAAATCATTGTAGAGGCTTTTGGTCAGTCAAGCTTCTGATAAGACTATCTTGGAAAGAGCTTGGACAGTATTGTAACACACCTTGGCTTCTCCACTGAATGGAGCTAGTTCATCTCTTTGGAGGAGCAGGCGGATGTGGTTGTAACATTTCACTGTTGGGGCTAGCAGGTTTACATGGATGTATTGTATGATTCGAACTTACACTTCTTTATATAATAAGAGCCAACACATTTTCATGCATATGTTGTTATTGTAATTGGACTGCTTCGATTGCTTTAATGATTTATGTTGGTTAACTTACGTATTTGTGTATGAACTTCTTTGTATGAAATTATATGAATCTTGTTGCAAATGTGTTCTTGGTTTAACCATCACTTTGGATTGTCGACTGATTTGTTTTCCAGCTTGTGATGCATCTTCACTCGTGTATTCCCTTCCTAGCTGAGTACTGATACAGGTTGTCAAGGGGCACACTCATCCCAACCCACTTGTGTTAGAACCTTTCATTCACCTTCCTTGACTCACTGCACCAATCACACCCTTACTACTAACAGAGTTATCTTACTTGCCTCTATGTGACATCGCGGTCAAGGCATTACCTTACGACCCATTGCTAGGACTCCTACACCAAACAGTCTGAGGTCTAATTGGGACTTCTTATTGGGGAGATTCCCTTGACTTGTTGGCGGGCCAACACCGTCAACAAATGCATAGGGGCATACCTTCTTGATTGAGAACTCATATTAAAAGTGTAGATATACCAATGGGACTTTAAAAATCTGGATTCTATTCAATTGGAGTGCCAAGTGAATGGTTCAGCCTTCATATTTATGATTGTTGTTCCCCATCAGAAACTAGATGTGAAACTTTGATGTTATTTCCTGGAGAAGATGGAACCTTTTGTTCCCCGGAAATGGCGCCAATATATTATCACTCTGTAAATTTCTCTAGGATGAGGAGAGAAATCCCAGAGTTAACCACAAACCTCTTTTAGGCTAAGGTCCAGCCCCCCTGGCCTTGGAGAGGGCTCTCTTGCTAGGTTATTCTATAAATCAACTAGATGAATGATAGGATCTATCTTTTAGGTTGGTTATGTTGATCATAGGATGATTTTGAGTTTGAATTATTGAAGGTGGGTGTAGAGGGAAGACTACTTAAAATCATAGCATTGTTATAGGTCTGAATGAATCAGGGATATGGTGCAATCCACACAAGGGCAAGGTAGGTAGACCTATGGGTAATTGATCAAATTCATTGTAGTAGTAGTATGAATGGAGTAAAGAGAAGAATGACAAACTGAGCATCCATACAAGGATGAATTCAACTTTCCATGGGAGAAATTGACACACATATAATGATCAGTCAAATTTGTCATAGAAACTCATGAATTTTGAGAAAAAATTTCAAACTGAACATGAAGAAATTTATTGTATGAATTTAAAAACTATAAGCAAATCTAAAAATCAATATATATCATGTAACAAGAGAAACAAGATACCAATAAGCCAGACACATGTATCACTGCCTAAATATGCAACTTCCTTATTCAATTCATTCAGTAAAAGATACAATACTTGCAAAAATGTAGTCTAGCCTCTAACACTCCCAACCAGAACTATTTTCCATGTCTTTACATCATTATATACAATTAGGAATGTGAATTACCACTCTAGGTGGTCAATTCACTCCATAGAAGTCAAATGGGCTAGCTACAATGCATCTTTACTTGTTATGCAGAAAAATTGGAACTCTTATATCAAGACTAATACAATTTAGAAACATCAACCAATTTGGAATATTTGCTTAACAACTCAAACTACATGACTTTAAATTTATCGACACTTAGCCAACAACCAAAATTACTTCTAGAAGTTCCAAAATTCAAAAATTTTCCAAAATAAAATTGACTGATATGTTTGTGCAGTAGAGGGCATAATCCTCAAACTTTGCATGGTTGCAAATTGTTCTAGAAAAAACTAAGTAGATGGATGTTCCTGAGATGATGGTGTATTGATGTAGAATCCATTGAGTGCTTCCTTCCATGTTTACAGGCCTTCAAAATGACTGTTTTCAGTTTGTGCAGCAATTGCATAGCAACTCTACTGCGAAACAGGGACTGAATTTTTGAAAAGATTGGGTTCAAAAACGAGATCATATATCTTGAATCTTGATAGTTGTTACAAAACCGAGGGAGGTTTTTGTAGATGAGAGTGTCCTTGAGAGAAACCTCTCTTAGCTTCAAAATATTCCTCTCCTTCTCCTCATAATTTTCGCCCAAACATCATAACTAAAATAGGAAATTCCAAAACCTAAACAATAGACTGTAAATATGCATTTGAATCTTCCAATATATGACACATGTGTAGAAATTGAAGGAGGTTTTCCAAAATAAAATTGACTGATATGTTTGCACAGCAGAGGGCATAATCCTCAAACTCGGCATGGTTGCAAATTGTTCTGGAAAAAACTGAGTAGATGGATGTGCTTGAGATTTTGGTGTGTTGATGTAGAACCCACTGAGTTCTTCCTTCCATGCTTACAGACCTTCAAAATGACTCTTCTCAATTTGTGCAACAAATGCGTAGCAAGTCTACGACGAAAGAGGGACTGAATTTCTGAAAACAAAGGGTTCAAAGATGAGCTCATATATCCTAAATCCTGATAGATGTTACAAAACATAGGGTGGTTCATATATATGAGAGTGTCCTTGAGAGAAACCTCTCTCAGTTTCCAAAAATTTATCTCCCATGCTTCACAATATGCACTCAAACATCATAACTAAAACAAGAAATCCCAAAACCTGGAAAATAGACTGTAAATATGAATTTGATGCTTCCAATATATGATACCTGTGAATAAACTGAAGGAGGTTTTTGTTCTTTGGTGCATTATTGACAAAAAAAACTTTTTTTTTATCCAAAATTTATCTCCATTTGGTCAGAAACATATTTTTAAAATGATGACAAAAATAGTTAATTCTGTGGAAAATTCATAGTAGAGTGTGGCAAACCTCCATGATTGATATAGTTGCAGCACTTTCCTGGAAAAACATAGCAAATGGGTATGTTTGGAATGGAAGTGTGATGGTGTAGAAACCCCTGAAGTAGTTTTTTCAATGCTTGTAGACCTTCAAGATAGACGACTCCAACTTTTGCACCAGATGCGCAACACCCTCTTTCACCTGAGCTTCAAACACCTCCCTTCGACTGTCTACAGCCTTCTTTGAAACCACAGACTAGTTCAGAGTTCGAATTCTTCTTGAAATGAATGAGAATGAGGATGGTTCTTGAAAATTTTGAATTTTATGTCTTTCACATGTCCCTTTCATGCAATGATGGTGAATTTTGAGTGGAGAGAGTGAGGTGACATGGAGAAAATATTCCAATGATGATGAAGTATACCACTAACATTTTTAACTAATTGTACCTCACTGGCATGACCCCCAAACGTGACTTATGATAAAACCTCATGAAATGACCCCTTTTTCTCTCTATGAGTGCAAAATTGAAAAACTGACCCACTCATGAACTTTAGACTTTTACAAACTCAAATTTTGGCTCAAAGACCCCTTCATGACCCATATATTTACAAGCATCTGACTATTTTGGCCTCTTTACACAAGGGGTTCTTTAGACTATGACACATATTGACTCATAGGCTAAAATTGATAAACAAACCCCCAAGATGAATAGTAAGAGGTAAACACACTTTGATTCCTAGACTATAGGACCCTACCATTGGCTCCAATTGGGATGGAAACATCCTAGTGAGGTGCCAAGAACACTTCAGACTAGTAGCCTAACCATTGGGCAATGGATTCAAACACAAAAAGAATAAAACTCGACTGATTGACTGATTACAAAGCCAAAAAACTTAGAGGAAATAAGAAATCTGACAACACATCACCAAAGTCTTAGGGTCTTCTCCTCGGGCTTCAAACGTTGATGATAGTTGTTCACACCTACTATATATATATATATATATATCATGTGAAATTATCCCTCCAATGTATCCAATCAAGCAAATGGCTACTTGACAGAAGCTAGCATTTAGCTTCTCCATGCAAAAAGAAAAATAGGGAAAATGGCAACTCAAAAT
The DNA here is from genome assembly GCA_031772625.1 of Pinus tabuliformis. Lineage (NCBI taxonomy): Eukaryota > Viridiplantae > Streptophyta > Pinopsida > Pinales > Pinaceae > Pinus > Pinus tabuliformis. Next base: position 589,674,300 of record CM062820.1, on the reverse strand, counting down.
TTCCACTTAAAATATTTTCATGATCCATAAATTCCATAACATTATTTTGTTTGGCTGACTACAACAAATTGGTAAAAGGGTCTTCAATAATTTCAATCATTACTCTATCTTGAAATTCAACAAAAAGACAAGCACCTCCGTTTTTAGCCACTGGTTATTCTACATTGTCCAATGCAAGGTCTTCATGAAAATGAAATAAGGCAACTTGTTTATCAATCTTGTCATTTGCATCAAGGAAAAGAATAGCGTGTTCATGAAAATATTTAGTTGAGGCAGCCACATTATTAATAGAAAAAATGTCCACATCCACGGGGTCTACAATAACCTGCTCTTCTTCATAATTTTCCTGCAATTTTGGGTAGCTATCACCATGAATGATTTCATTGCCTAAATTCTTTATGCATACAATTTCATGGATCTTCTTTTCATAATTTTCTTCATGGGTTGTAAATTGAGACGAGGAATGGCACGAAGAATAAATTGGTCTACTATCCTGATCCCTTTCTTGGCTATTTGAAAATCGCTGAATATATTCATCAAGCTCAAAAGAACAAACCTGCTACAAATTATTAGTGGATGAATTATGACTTTCTTCATCGGGATTTTGATATACTTCATTTTCAGCATTTGGAGAAACTATTTCCTCCACCTGAACATCATAGCAACTATCATCTACCATTTCCTCCCGGTGTTGAAAATGATTCTCATACTCTTGATCGCGAAAAGGTGGACAAGATTGCTGCAAATTATCATCCAACACAGAGGATGGAACATGCATGTCATCATTAAAATCCTGCTCGATTTCATTTTCATCCCAGAGAGAGGCTACCATTTCTTCTTGTTGATGAAAAGTATTTTCATGAAGGGCCTCTAAAATGTCCTCATCCATGAACTCATTATCTACATACAAGCTTTCCAAATTTTCAATGAAACTCTCAAAATTTCCACAACAATTTTAAACCAGCAATAAAGATGGATTAGATTCTTTGTATTTCTCAAAAAATACTAAATGAAAATCTTTAAGGGAATACAAGCTCCTAGGTGGCAAACCTTCATACTAATATCTCACTTTTTCCTCCAAGGTATCCATGAACATCTTCATCAGACAATCTTCATGAAATTGAACCTTAAGTCAATGCGCATGCATGTGAAACTTAACCAAATGAAGAGTGGCATCATCTCCTTTCTGATCTCTGAATTTTAGCAAATAATTTTTCCAATCTACACAAGGCATGTGGTTTGGAAAGCCAGGAATATGAATACGATGCATAGGGGCATACCTTATGCATTGAGAACTCATCTTAAAAGTGTAGAGATACCAGTGTGACTTTAAAAATATGGATTTTTCTCAATTGGAGTCACCAAGTGAATGGTTCAGCCTTCATATGTCTAACAGTTGTCCACCATCAGCAACTAGATCTGAAACTTTAATGATCTTTCCCAAAGAAGATGGAACCTTTCATTCCCTGACAACAACACCAATATGTTATCACTCTGTAAATTTATCTAGGTTGAGAAGAGAAATCCCAAAGGTAACCTAAAACCTCTTTTAGGCTAAGGTCCAACACCCTAGCCTTGGAGAGGGCTCTCTCGCTAGGTTCTTCTATCAATCAACTAGATGATTGATAGGATCTAGATTTTAGGTTGGTTATGATGATTAAAGGATGATTTTGAGTTTGATTTATTGAAGGTGGGTGCACAAGGCATGACTACTTAAAATCTTATCACTGTTATAGGTCTGAATGAATCAGGGATATGGTGCAATCCGCACAGGGGCAAGGTAGGCATACCTATGGGTAACCGATCAAATTTTTTGTAGTAGTAGTATGAATGGAGTAAAGAGAATATTGGAAACTTGAGCATCCATACAAGGATGAATTCAACTTCCCATGGAAGTATTTGATACACATATAATGATCAGCCGAATTTGTCAGAGAAACTCATGAATTCTGAGAAATTTTTCAAACTGAAGATGAAGAAATTTACTGTATGAATTTAAAAAATATAAGCAGATATGAAAAGAAATATATATCATGCAACAAGAGAAACAAGATACCAATAAGCCAGACACATGTATCACTCTCTAAATACGCACCTGCCTTCTTCAATTCATTCAGAAAAAGATACAATACTTGCAGAAACATAGTCTAACCTCTAACACTCCCAACCTGAGCTATTTTCCATGTCTTTACATCATTATATACAATGAGGAATTTTAATTACCACTCTAGGTGGTCGAAGTCACTCCATAGAAGTCAAATGGGCTAGATACAATGCATCTTTACTTGCTATGCAAAAAAATAGGAACTGCAATATCAAGACTAATACAATTTAGAAACATCAACCAAGTTGGAATATTTTTTTAACAATTCAAACTACATGACTTTAAAGTTATCGACACTTATCCAACAACCAAAATTACTTCTAGAAGTTCCAAAATTCAAAATTTTCCAAAAAAAAATTCACTGATATGTTTGCGCAATAGACGTCATAAGTCTTTAAACTCGGCATGGTTGCAAATTGTTCTGGAAAAACTAAGCATATGGATGTGCTTGAGATTATGATTTGTTGATATATAACCCATTGAGTGCTTCCTTCCATGCTTATAGGCCTCCAAAATGATTGTTTTGAGTTTGTACAGCAAATGCGTAGCAAGTCTACTACGAAAAAGGGATTGAATTTCTGAAAAAAAAAAATCGCATTCAAAGACGAGGTCATATATCTTGAATCCTGATAGTTTTTACAAAAATGAGATTTTATTTTATAAGAGTGTTCTTGAGAGAAACCTCTCTCAGTTTCCAAAAATTACTCTCCATCTCCTCACAAGCTGCACCCAAACACCATAACTAAAACGGGAAATGCCAAAACCTGAAAAATAGACTATAAAGATGTATTTGAATCTTCTGATATATGAAACCCGTGAAGAAACTGAATTAAGTTTTTGTTCTTTGGTCTATCATTCACAAAAATGTATTTTTGTTTTCCAAAATTCAACTCCATTTGGTCGGAAACATATTTTGAAAATTATGACAAAAACAGTCAATTTCGCAAAAAAATCGTAGTAGAGTGTGGCAAACCTCCATGGGGTATATGGTTGCAGAATTTTCCTGGAAAAATAGAGAAAATGGGTATGTTTGGAATGGCAGTGTGATGGTGTAGAACCCCTGAAGTAGTTTTTTTAGTGCCTTCATACGTTCAAGATAGTTGACTTCAACTTGTGCAGCAGATGCACAACGCCCTATTTCAACTGAGCTTCAAACACCTCCCTTCGACTATCTGCAACCATCTTTGAAACCTCAGATTACTTTAGAGCTCGAATTATTCTTGAGATGAATGAGAAATGAGGATGGTTCTTGAAAAAATTGAGTTTTATGTCTTTCACATGTCCCTTTCATACAATGATGGTGAATTTTGAGTGGAGGGAGTGAGGTGACATGGAGAAAATCTTCCAATGATGATGAGGTATACCACTAGCAGACCCATAACCATTTTTAACTAATTGTACCTAACTGAAATTACCCCCAAATGTGACTTATGATAAAACTTCATGAAATGACCCATTTCTCCCTCTATGAGTGCAAAATTGAAAAACTTGTCCATTCATGAAATTTAGACTTTTACAAACTCGAATTTTGGTTCAAAGACCCCTTCATGACCCATATATTTACAATCATTTGACTATTTTAACCTATTTACACAAGGGAATCTTTAGACTGTGACAAATAGTGACTCATAGGCTAAAATTTACAAATAGACTCCCAAGATGAATAGTATGAGGTGAACACACTTTGATTCCTAGATTATATTACCTTAACGTTGGCTCCAATGGGGATGGCAGCCTCCTAGTGAGGTGCCAAGAACACTGCATACTATTATCCTAACCATTAGGCAATGGAGTCAAACACAAAAAGACTAAAACTCAACTGACTGATTGATTACAAAGCTAAAAACTTTAAAGGAAATAAGAAATTTGACAACACATCACCAAAGTCTTAGGGCCTTCTCCTCGGGCTTCAAACATTGATGATAGTTGTCCACACCTACTAAAGATATATATACACTCATGTGAAATGATCCCTCCAATGTAGCCAATCAAGCAAATGGCTACTTGAAAGAAGCTAGCATTTGGCTTCTCCATGCAAAAAGAAAAATTGGGAAAATGGCGACTCAAAATTTCCACTTAAAATCTTTTCATGATCCATAAATTCCATAACATTCTTCTGTTTGGCCAACTAAAAAAAAATTTGGTAAAAGTGTTTTCAATAATTTGAATCATTACCTTGTCTTGAAATTCCACAAAAGTACAAGCACTCCCTTCGTTTTCAGCATATCATTTGCATCATGCTTATCAACAAATAAAACAACTTATTTATCAGGCTTATCATTTGCATCAGGGAAAATAATAGCGTGTTCATAAAAAATTTCAGTTGAACTAGCCACATTATTAACAGCAAAAATGTACACATGGGTCTACAACAACTTGCTCTTCTTCATAATTTTCCTGCAATTATGAGTAGCTATCACCATGAATGATTTCACTGCCTAAAATCTTTATGCGTGCAATTTCATGGATCTTCTTTTCATGATTTTCTTCATGGGATGTAAATTGAGATAGGGAATGGCATGAAGAATAAATTGATTTGCTATCCTAATCCCTTTCTTGGTTATTTGAAAACTATCGAATATATTCATCAAGCTCAAAAGAAAAAACCTGCTACACATTATTAGCTGATGAATTATGATTATCTTCATCAAGATTTTGATATACTTTGTTTTCAACCTTTGGAGAAACTATTTCCTCCACCTAAACATTATAGAAACTATCCTCTACCATTTTCCCCTAAAGTTGAAAATGATTCTCATACTCTTGATCGCGAAAAGGCGGATAGGACGACTGCAAATTATCATCAAACACAGAAGATGGAACATGACTATCATCATTAAAATCCTGCATGTTTTCATTTTCATCCAAGAGAGAGGCTACCATTTCTTCTTGGTGATGAAAAGGATTGTCATGAAGGGCCTCTAAAATTTCCTCATCCATGAACTCATTATCTTCATACAAGCTTTCCAAATTTTCAATAAAACTCTCAAAATGTCCACAACAAATTTGAAACAACAATAAACAAGGATGAGATTCTTTGTATTTCTCAAAAAATACTAAATGGAAATATTTAAGGGAATACAAGCTCCCAGGTGGCAAACCTTCATACCAATATATTGATTTTTCCTCCAAGGTAGCCATGAACATCTTCATCAGGTAGTCTTCATGAAATTGAACCTTAATTCTATGCACATGCATGTGAAACTTAACCCAATGAAGATCGACAACATCTCCTTTCTGATCTCTGAATTTTGGCAAATAAGTTTGCCAATCTAAACAAGACATGTGGTTTGAAAATCCGGGAATATGAATACGATGCATAGGGGCATACCTTTTGCATTGAGAACTCATCTTGAAAGTGTAGAGATACTAGTGGGACTTTAAAAATCTATATTCTGCTCAATTTGAGTCGCCAAGTGAATGGTTCAGCCTTCATATGTCTGGCTGTTGTCCACCATCAACAGCTAGATCTGAAACTTTGATGATCTTTCCCGAAGAAGATGTAACCTTTCGTTCCCTGACAAAGATGCCAATATGTTATCACTTTGCAAATTTGTTTAGGCTGAGGAGATAAATCCCAAAGGTAACCACAAACCTATTTAGGCTAAGTTCCAGCCCCCCTAGCATTGGAAAGGTCTCTCTCATAGGCTCTTTTATCGAGCAACTAGATGACTGATAGGATCTAGATTTTAGGATGGTTATGATTATCAAAGGATGATTTTTAGTTTGATTTATTGAAGGTGGGTGTAGAGGGCAGGACTACTTAAAATCATAGCATTGTTATAAGTCTAAGTGAATCAAGGATATGGTGCAATCCACACAGGGGCAAGGTAGGCAGACCTATGGGTAATCGATCAAATTCGTTGTAGTAGTAGTAGTATGAATGGAGTAAAGAGAAGAATGACAACCTGAGCATCCATACAAGGATGTATTTAACTTTTCATGGAATAAATTGACACACATATAATGATCAGCCGAATTTGTCAGAGCAACTCATGAATTCTAAGAAATTTTTTCAAATTGAACATGAAGAAATTTATTGTATGAATTTAAAAACTATAAGTAGATCTGAAAGGAAATATATATCATGCAACAAGAGAAACAAGATACCAATAAGCCAGAGACATGTATCAATCTCTAAATACGCACTTGCCTTCTTCAATTCATTCAGCAAAAGATATAATACTTGCAAAAACGTAGTCTAGCCTCTAACACTCCCAACCAGAACTATTTTCCATGTCTTTACATCATTATATACAATGAGGAATTCGAATTACCACTCTAGGTGGTCGAATTCACTCCATAGAAGTCAAATGGGTTAGATACAATGCATCTTTACTTGCTATGTAGAAAAATAGGAACTGATACATCAAGACTAATATAATTTAGAAACATCAACCGAGTTGGAATATTTGTTTAAAAAGTCAAACTACATGACTTTAAACTTATCTACACTTATCCAATAACCAAAATTACTTCTAGAAGTTCCAAAATTCGAAATTTTCCAAAATAAAATTCACTGATACGTTTGCGCAGCAAAGGGCATAAGTCTTCAAACTCGGCATGGTTGCAGATTGTTCTGGACAAAACTGAGCAGATGATGGTGTGTTGATGTAGAACCCACTAAGTGCTTCCTTCCATGCTTATAGGCATTCAAAATGACTTTTTTAGTTTGTGGAGCAAATGCGTAGTAAGTCTACTGCGAAACAAGGACTGACTTTCTGAGAAAAAAAAATAGGTTCAAAGACGAGCTCATATATCCTTAATCATGATAGTTGTTACAAAACTGAGGGAGGTGTTTTCAGATGAGAGTTTCATTGATAGTAACCTATCTCATATTCTAAAAATTCCTCTCCATATCTTCAAAATCTACACCCAAACATCATAACTAAAACAGGAAATGCCAAAACCTGAAAAATAGACTGTAAAGATGCATTTGACTCTTCCAATATATGAGATATGTGAAGAAAATGAATGACATTTTTGTTCTTTGGTCTGTTATTGAAAAAAATAGCTTTGGGTTTCCAAAATTCATCCCCATTTGGTCAGAAACATATTTTGAAAATGATGACAAAAACAATCAATTTCGTTGCAAATTTGTAGCATAGTGTGGCAGACCTCCATGGTTGATATGGTTGCAGAACTTTCCTTGAAAAACAGAGAAAATGGGTATGTTTGGAATGGAAGTTTGATGGTGTAGAACTCTTGAAGTAGTTTTTTCAATGCCTGCATACCTTCAAGATAGCTGACTCCAACTTGTAGCAAATTTACAACACCCTCTTTCACTTGAGCTTCAAACACCTCCCTTCCACTGTCTGCAACCTTCTTTGAAACCTCAGACTATTTCAAAGCTTGAATTATTCTTGAGATGAATGAGAAATGAGGATGGTTCTTGAAAAAATTGAGTTTTATGTCTTTCACATATCCCTTTCATGCAATGATGGTGAATTTTGAGTGGAGGGAGTGAGGTGACATGGAGAAAACCTTCCAATGATGATGAGGTATACCACTAATAGACTCGTAACCATTTTTAAGTAATTGTACCTGATTGACATGACCCCCAAATGTGACTTATGATAAAACCTCATGAAATGACCCCCTTTTCCCTCTATGAGTGCAAAAAACCAACCCACTCATGAACTTTAGACTTTTACAAACTCGAATTTTGGCTCAAAGACCCCTTCATGACCCATATATTTACAAGAATTTGACTATTTTGACCTATTTACACAAGGGACTCTTTAGACTATGACACATAGTGACTCATAGGCTAAAATTGACAAACAGACCCCCAATATGAATAGTAAGAGGTAAACACACTTTGATTCCTAGACTACAGGACCCTAGTAGGAAGTTGATGGTGTTGTTGTGGAGTGTGTCGTCATCAGTGTATGGTTGATTGTGCATTGTTTATGCACGTAGTGTTCACATGTGGTAAATTTTACAGTGATGTGGTGTTTTTTGTGATGCATGAGGTCACAATATGTGTAGTTGATATGGTAATGCATTGATGATTGGACTCTAGCTAGAATGACAGTTATATGCTTATATGATTATGTGTTATATTTCTATATGTTGTCATGATTATGTTATACATGTATTACGTTGATTTGTCGATCTTGGAGATTAGGTATCCTCCCTAAATTATGCTAAGGTACATTGGTTTATTGTGATTTGGTTTGGCTGACATAATATACCTTGCTTGAAGAATATCAATGATGACTAGCAAGATGGTAGACTACAGTTCCCAAGACTCTCCCTATGGATCAAATGAGTAGCGTGGTGTTGGGCACTCTTCTGATTTGGCATACACACTGAGAATCTTAAATGAGGAAATAAGGAGTTGTAAGGCAGACAATGACAAAATCATATAGGAACAGGAGAAACAAGTAGAGGTAAATGCAATGATATTTCAGAGTATGTCAGAATTATAGCAATAGGGACCCTTTCAAATCAGCCATGGGAAGGAGGACATAAAAAATGGGGCATATGGGGGTAGGTCTCATGGTGAGTATAGGTCAGATAGAGATGACACAATCAGAGATGGCGAGTCCTTGGATACTCCGGATAGGAGAGTTGATGGGCACAGGTATGATTCTAGTTCTCGTTCTGACAGACATTATGATTGATATCGTTATCATCCTTATAGGAGGAGTAATAGGGGATATTTTCCAAACGAGTTTAAAAAAGAAAATCCACCTACATTTTATGGAGAGATGAATAAATCGCAAGATGTTGAGGCATGGTTGCTTGGTATGAGGAAGTTCTCCAGGTTGCATGACTATTCAGAGAACATGAAGGCCAAAATAGCTACATTCATCCTCAAAGGTAAATAAGACATTTGGTGGGAATATTCGAAGAATTTCAGAGGTATTCATGAGGGAGACTTGACTTGGAGTAAGTTTGAGAGACTATTCAAGAAGAAGTACCTATCAGAGAGATACTTTGATGACAGGGAAAAATAATTCTATGAGCTAAAGATGGGATAGATGACAGATGAGGAGTACACTTGTAGGTTCTTGGAGCTACTGAGGTATATGCCTTACCTTAAGGAAGAGAAGGCCAAGATTCAAATATTCACTTGGATTATCGATTGGATTCAAAGACAGGATTGAGTTTGATGAGCCTAGATCATTGGAGGAGGCCATCCGAAAGTAAAGCATTGTTATGAAAAAATGAAGCGCAAATCTGAGACTAAGACGGAATGGAAAGGTAATGTAAAGAACAAAGGAAAATGGGAAAATAAGTGAGAAAGACCTCAGGATTCATGTAATAAAGAGAATTTTGCACCATATAAGAAGTTCAATACATCTGACAGAGGACAGGGACTTCGATCTAAGGAGAAGAACAAGGATGCAGGTTGGAATCCTATAGAGTGTTGGACTTGTGGAAAAGATCATCATAGGAGATATTTTCCAAAGCATCATTATGGTAGACCGCATATCTATAGTGCTCAGAAGGCACATAAGTGGAAGATGTTGGGCAGAGTATTCCTAGGATCTATGTAGCCTTGGATAACAAACAGGTAGACCATTTAGCATCTATCATTGAGATGGGCGTAAGCTTTGTGATCAAGTTGTTTCTATTTTGATTGACCTTAGATATAATTATAGTTATGTTAGTCTTGACTTGGTCGATAAGTGTGGTTTGAATAAAAAAGTGCATGCAAAATCTTGGTTAATATAGTTGGCTATAGGCATAAAGAAGCGAGTTCACCATTGGGTAAGAGCTTGTGCATTTGATTTCAATGGTATGCCTACTACAACACATTTGAATGTATTACCATTGGGATGATATAGTATGTTTCTGGGCATGGATTAATTGTACCTTCATAGAAATGAGATGGATTGTTACGAAAAATCCATTGAGTGCTTGGATGACAATGGGGAACAAAGGGTCTTGCGGGGTAAGAAGAAAGAAACATCAGTAAAATGGTGACAGTTATGCAGACCAAGCGTAGTCACAGGAAAGGGTGTGTATTATTTGTCATACATATCTCTAGCGACAAAGGTAAGGAAGTTGAGGATGCAGATGTCTTGAGCAAGTACCTAGTTCTACGACAGTTTTAGGATGTGTTTCCCACAAATATTTTAGAGCTTCCACCATACAGGGAAGTATAATTTTCTATCAAGTTGGTGATATTGGAAGCTCCAGCATCAAAATCACCTTACAGGATGAGCACACTTGAGTTGGTAGAGTTAAATTTGCAGTTGAAAGAGATTCTTGACAACAGATACATTAGGCCAAGTGTATCACCTTGTGGCACACTAGTATTGTTTGTGAAGAAGAAGGATGGTACTCTTAGATTATGCATTGACTACAGGAAGTTGAACAAAGTGACCATCAAGAACAGGTATCCATTACTGAGGATTGATGACTTGTTTGATCAGTTGAAGGGAGAAGCAGTGTTCTCTAAGATTGATCTGAGATCCGGATATCATCAGGGATGCATTAAAGAAGCGGACACCTACAAGACAACTTTCCGGGCCAGGTATGGGAATTATGAGTTTGTTGTAGTTCCATTTGGTTTGACTAATGCTCTAGCTACCTTTATGTGTTTGATGAATAGTGTGTTGTGTCCCTATCTGGACAAGTTTTTTATTGTGTTCATTGATGATATATTGGTATATTCCAAAAATGAGGAAGAGCATGCCAAGAATTTGGTAGAATTGTTGAGGTTTTTTGAGAGAGAATCAGCTGTATGCTAAGCTTAGCAAGTGTAGTTTCTTTCAGACTGAGGTACATTACTTGGGAAATGTTGTCTCTAAGGGGGGCATAGTAGTGGATCTATAAAAGGTAAGAGATATCATGGAGTGGGCGACTCCCAGGAATGTGGAAGAGGTGAGATCATTCATGGGGTTAGCAGGGTATTACAGGAGGTTCATCAGGAACTTCTCGCAGATTTCTTATCCTATCACATCATTTCAAAGGAAAGTTAAGAAGTTTGAATTGACAAAGGAGTGTGTGGCCAGTTTTGAGCAACTCAATCAATTTTTGACACATGCACCAGTGTTAAAGATTGTAGATCTGGAAAAAGAGTTTGTAGTATGTACAGATGCTTGCAAGAGAGGATTTAGTGGAGTCCTTATGCAGGATGGATAGGTGGTATGCTATGAGTCAGAAAAATTGAATGAGCACAAGACAAACTACCCGACACATGATCTTGAGTTGGTAGCAATCATACATGCGTTGAATATGTGGAGCCACTATCTTCTCGCCATGAGGTTTGTATCGATGAGTGATCACAATGGTTTTTGGTATCTATTTGACCAACCGAATCTGAATGGCAGGCAGCTCGGTGGTTGGCCACGATCAACGAGTTCGATTTTGAGATCAGGTATATCAAAGGTAAAGAGAATAGGGTGGCAGATGCTTTTAGCAGGTGGATACAAGTAAATCACATAACAACTATGAGTTCCTATGGGACAAATCTTCAAGATAGGATCTTGCAAGTGGGTCAACAAGATATCAGGTATATGGATATTGTGCACAGGTTGCAGCAGAGTACAGGTACAGGTATAGGTAGTGATATAGGTACAAGTAGTAGTACAGGTAAAGGTACAAGTACAAGTGCACGTGCACGGGATGTGGATTATCATCTCACGACAGATGGATTGGTTAGATTTAGAGACAGGATATATGTACCAAATAGCAGTGAGCTCAAGAAGGTGATATTGCGTGAGTTTCAAGCAAAACCATATTCAGGTCACCCAATTTATTAGAAGAAATTGACTGCAATTAAGAAGTTTTATTATTGGCCGAATCTGAAGAAGGATGTAGCAAAGTTTGTGGCTAGGTGCTTGTATTTTCAGCAGGTGATGGCAGAGTGTAAGCATCCAAGTGGACTACTACAACCCATTTTTATTACAGAGTGGAAATGGGAGGTCATTTCAATGGACTTTATCACAGGTTTTCCAAGGACAGTGAGACATCATGATTCCATCATGGTAGCGGTGGACAGGTTGAAAAATGTAGCACACTTCATTCCAATGAAGTCTACATTATCCGCTAGTGATGTAGCACAAGTATTCATTAGAAATGTGGTTAGATTGCATGGTGTTCCAAAGAATATTGTATCAGACAAGAATGCAAAGTTCACTTCCAAGTTTTGGAAGGAGTTGTTTGTAGGTTTGGGCATAGAGTTGGCCTTCATTACAACTTATCATCCACAAACAAATCGACAGACTAAGAGGGTCAACTAGATATTGGAGGACATGTTGAGGATGTATGTGATGCATCAGCAACGAAAGTGGGAAGAATATCTTCCAATGGTTGAGTTTTCTTACAACAATGGGTATCAGGGATCCTTGAGGATGAGTTTGTTTGAGGCATTGTATAGGCAAATTTGTCATACTACCATCAGTTAGAGTGATCAAGTTAACAGGGTTTTGATTGGATCAGACATGGAGTGGGAAATGCAGGTAGTCAAGAAGAATTTCAAAGCAGCACGAGATAGGAAAAAGAGCTATGTAGATCGAAATAGGATTTCCAAGGAGTTCCAGGTTGGGGAACATGTGTACTTGCACATCAAACCAAAGAAGATCTCCTTGGATTAGATCATGTGCCAAGCTAGCACCACGGTTTTGTGGACCTTTCAGGATTATTGAGAGGATTGGACCAGTAGCCTATCGACTTGCACTGCCTCTGAAAGTAAGATTCAATGATGTTTTCCATGTGTCATTGCTTAAGAAGTATGTTAAATATGTTGATCATGTGATTTGCTGGTCTGTATTGCAGGTGCAACTAGATGGAGAATTCCAGTTGGATCCTCAATGTATATTGCATAGAAATATGCTCATGCTCTGAAACCAAGTAATTGAGAAAGTTAAATTGCAATGAAATCACATTGGGCCCAATGAAGCTACATGGGAGATGGTGGATCATATGTGGGCTATGTATCCTTCCTTATTCGCTTTTTGAGTAGATATTTTGGTATATATTTTTGGTACATGTTTTGGTGATGCTTGGTATATGTACATATGTATATGGATGTAAATACCACCATGAGCTATGTTATAAATCTCCAATAAGCGGTATGGGTGTCATGTCATTATGATGTTATACTTGTTATGTTGTCATGTTGGTTTGCTTCTCAGTAGGATGATCATTGTAAATACTGCAACGAGCTAAGTTATAAAGCTCCATGGGAAGTATGTTTTGCTTACAATAGCCTTATTAGTTGTAGGTGTTGTTGAACACCGAGGATGGTGTTCCAAAAAGGGGTAGGGTTCTATAATAGCCCTGATGAAAATTCCATGTAATAAAAGTCAATAAAGGAAAAATAATAACCACGGTTGATGGGAGACTTATTCCAAGCTTAATGTTGGGCAAAAAAATAGAGATGGGGATCACTAGTGGTTGATTAATGGCTACAATGATTGGAAAAGGAAATGGAAAAGGATATGGAAAGGAAAAATGGCAGTTTGGCACATTTATTTATGGAAATAATGGAAATTAGGAGAAAAGGGAGGTGAAAGGTCACAGGTTGCATGTGAGGAGGAAAATGAAGGAAAATAATGGAAAATGAAGAAAATAGAGGCCTCATTAATAAAAAAGGCTTTTGGGGATCAATACATAGACTTTTTGTCAATTCACTTTTGTAGCTCTCTTTCTATTCTCTCTCTCATACTCCTCGACACTTAGAGTTTTCTTGGATCACTCTTGGAGGAGTGTGGATACTTGGATTTTTGGAGAAAGAAGGAAAAGGAATAGTAGGAAAGCACAAGAGTACATCGAGATCAGTAGCTACAACAGGTTTTTCTTGGAGGTACCGAGTTGCATGTATGTTTTCCTCACTAGTTTTGGCATTCATGGCATATGCATGTGGTTTATTGGTCATGATCTGTCATTGGCATGGAGGATTGCCTACATTGACAGTGGATTTGCGTAGCCTTTCCATTTCTTGGATATCCATGGTGTTGCGGATTCATTTATTTTTGTTATGTTTGGTTCTCATGTTTCCTTTAGCTTAGATTGAGTTACTAGTTATTGGAAACCCTGGTTGGACAAACATTTTGGAAGCCTTGTAATAGCTTGGGTTGATTTACTAGTCATGGAAGCCTTGGTTGGACAAATGCTCTGGAAGCCATTGGTGGGTTGAGTTACTAGTCCTAGAAGCCCTGGTTGGACAAATGTTCTAGAAGCCAGGAGTAAGTTGTGGGTTGAGTTACTAGTCTTGGAATCCTTGGTTGGAACAATGCTCTAGAGCCCTGGAAGGCTTGGGTAGAGACCAATCTGGTGATGGTTTTGTGATGTCCAACCATGAGGTGGAATGATTGTTTGATGAGTTGAGGTGGTTGGCCTCTGAAAGCCCTATATGGTTTTGATTGATGTGTTTTATGAGATCCCACATTCATGCTTAGAATATGGCACAAGGGTGACTGGCTAAAGTGAGATTTGGCTCATCCATGTCTACGGTCGAGTGGTTCGTGGAAGTCCCACAACTGATTGGCCTTTGCATCATTAATATGAGGTTATTTATCCTTGTTATTTCATGATTATTATATGGTTTATATGTGGATGATATGGTTGTGATTTCCTTGGTATTTATGCTGCTATTAAGTTGGTTATGAACATGCATTATGGAAGTGGCTATGTATGGCTCTCATCATGCCTTTACTTGTAAATGAATGAACAATGTATCTATGGCCTAATGGATGAAACTATAACTAATGTGTTGAGGCATGAATGATTATTAGCGATTCTCAGATGAGTATGAGACCCCTATGCTCAGATCTGTTGTTTAAACCTGTAGATTACATAATTGTGACATGTTTGACGAAATTCCTGTCATGGCTAATAAGGGTCCAGTCAAGTCCTTCTTCAAGTAATTGTATGTGTATAGTTATTATGTTGTTATCTTGTAATTTTCAAAGTGTCATTGATTTCTAGGAAGTGACTTGGGCTCTGGGCTTGAAAAAGTGGCTCAAATCCTGGAGAAGCATGCACAACACTGGGCAGAAAAGTCCTTGGACGCAGGCATACCCATGTTGTGGGAGAATCCTAAGTCTCCTAGATGCATGCTTGTCCATATCAAGGGAGAATCTGGGGGTTTAATGGTCTAAAAATTCAGTTGGTCTCAGGGGTTGGTTACTTGAGTGGTTGGGTTGGCTCCTGGAAGTTCTATTGTTGATGTGGAAGGTCTGTGTGATGTGTTTTCGTCGATTCCACTTCCTTAAGGTCACCTAGGAGGTTGAATCATATCATAATAACTTCTCGTCACATGTTTACCCCGGTTGGTCGGTTACCTGGGTAGATGTGGGAGGAGGGTGTTACAATCGCATCCTCCTAAGTCAATGTTTCCAAGTGTCATCACTTAACCATTAGAAGCCCTTGATTTATCTATTTCATGGTTAGGTGAACTCATGATCTTATCTTGACTTAGAAACTTCTCTTTTCACCATGCACACACTAGAAAAGCACTCAAAATGTTATGCAACTAGCTCACAAAGTATAAGAAAAGATAGATAAATGACTTAAAAACTATCCTCTTCAAGGGGGAAACCTTATTTACATTACCTAAATGAACAATTCTTGGATGATACAAATGATAAGATCTCCTTGGTATATATAGGAGTCTAAGGGGTCACAATATAATTAGATCCTACATAACAATAATAATGTAATGGCACAACAATTAAAATAATGGGCTTCTATGGTGCACAACAATAACAACATGGGGGATACATGGGAATAACAGTAAAAATAGGGGGATACACTAGTATTATAGGGACCTAACATGCCCCTCTCCTTCAAAAAAGTGTTTTCCTCAATGCTTAAGTAGTTCTGGATACTTCTGTATAAAATTCTCATCCTCCCACGTGGAGTCTTCAGCAGATAAGTTCTTCCACTTAATAAGATACTCTAAAATTAATTGATTCCTTAGTTTTCGGGTTCCTGTTTCCATGACTGCTTCAGGCTCAAATATGATTTTTCCTTCTTCATCAAGTTTTGGCAACACTATTTGAACTTGGAGCTTGTCACGGATAACCTTCTTTAAGCATGAAACATGGAAAACTAGTGTACTCAGGAAGATGCAAGTAGCTCCAATTTGTATGTCATAGTACCGATATTTTGCAAAACCTTGTAAGGACCATAGTACATGGGTGATAATTTATTATCCTTCTTAGCTTGCTTGAGGGACATTTGTTTGCATGGTTGTAGCCATAAAAATACCCAGTCACCTACATCAAAACTTATTTCACTGTGATGTTGATGTGCTTGTTGTTTCATTCGATTTTGTGCCAGAGTGAGGTTTTCCTTTAAGAGTTCGATAACTTTTTTTTCATGCTCGATTTGATATTCCATTACTTGAACCTATTGTAGCGGCTACAACCACCCTCCAAAATTTTACCTATGCTTTGATTTTGGATCCTTCCTTCTTATCCACAGGAGCTCATCTTGCACTATTTTAGGTATTCATGCTTCAACTGAGACTTACCTTTTCATTTTTATTTTTTCTTTTTCTCATTTAGATAATGTTTCTAACTCACATGTTGATCTCCCAACTTGGTCTCACAACATTTCTGGGCTTGCCTCTAGAAACTGCACAATCCTTGAGGGAAAGAAACCTTGATGATTGGAATTGTGCAATTCTGACCGAAAGCCATCCTTGAGCTGAGAAATTTTCCATTCATGGAAGGCATCCCAGCACCGAGCCCAAAAATTGCGCAATCCCTCAATAAGCTCAGAAGCTGCATAGTGCACTGAGCCGAAAAGTTGCCCATTTCCCCGAAACTGTGTAGTCTTTCCCGACAGTGTGTATGGAAAGTGTCCTTGAAAAAAACAAACAATCTAAAAATAAAAAAGCATCCCTAAAAATTAGGGATCTATTTTTAGTATCCCGAAGGAGGCCATTTCACTATTTTTGGAATCTTCCACCAAGTGTCATTTTTTCCTTGATTTTAGGCATGCGCGTCATAAATCCTAATTCTCTCAAATCTATTTAATCAATGCTTCTAGAGATCATTTTCACATTCAATCTTGGAACTCTAGCATTCTCGAGGAGATCAAGGAACCCTCGGTGCTATTGTTGTCACTTTTCTGGGTGAGTTTCGCTTTTGTCACTTTTTTGTCATTTTGTTTGGGTGAGTTTTGTTTTACTTATTTATCTTCATAGTTGTTGGTGTTTAAAATTTTAACTTATAGAAGTGTTTTTTAAGTTTTGGTTTGACTTTCACAAGTGTCACATTGGTTTTCTTATTTTTGCACCAATGGTCGTCATTGCAGCGAATCCCCTCACATAATTGATTTTCCTTCTATTTGATTAATTGTTGCACTTGATCTACATGGATTTACTCATACTTAGTTATATTTGCACTTAATCTCGCACTATCTCTAAGATTTTCTCATTTTCCACACTTCCCTTAGGCAGATCTACACTTTCCTTGGTCGGTTTTCACTTTGCCCAGTTCGGCACTACACAATCCTAAGGCTCAAATCACCAGCCTGGCCTCTAAAATTACATAGTGCATAGTACAAGATAGCTCCAACATCGCACTATGCAGTTCCAGGAGCCATCCTGTCACCTTGGCCACTAAGATTTTGCAATGCGCAGTCTCTCCCAAACCACTACCCAGGCTGAACTACGCATTGCACAGTTTCAATCCACAAGCTTCAACTTTAGTTGTTGGGACTATAGAATGCGAAGTTCCCACAGGTAAGCAATCCCTCTTTTTAATGAGAATTGCACAATCCTCCCCATCAGATGCCCGGTTTGTTGCTTAAACATGCCTTGAAAGTAGATTTTCTAAAGACTAATGTTAGCTTGCCATGGGTGTCTTTTTTGTCCCACATGTACAACTGAATTATTGAACACCTCTCCAGTAGTTATTGTTACTATGACACCTAAGAGAGATGCTTCAAAAGAAACCACTGAAAGCAGTACTGGTGAAGCAGTTGAGCAAGCGCCAGTAGACTTGCCAGTGTATGCATACATTTAATTGTTTATATAAAAGGGATCAACAGTGACATGGCAGCAGGTTAAATATGCTTTTGAAAAGGACTTTGAGGCAGATTTAGAGGACCAACTGGTGTATCTCAGCATCCGGTAGTCCAGACTATGTAAGGTTGCATGTAGGTATCCATCCTTCCCATGTGCAGATGTCATCAGCTGGATTGTCTCACACATTGATGAGAAGGTGATGATATTAAGCAGTGCCAGTAGACAAAATCTTACCACCTTTCGAGAAGAAGACTATCAGCGCATGTATCACTTTCTTGAGCTAGTAGAGCATATGGACTCACTTTTCTATGCCACCCATAGCTATGTGAACACAAGAGACATTGTCAAAGGTTGGGTGAAATAGCCATTGAAGTTTCAACAAACACCCACCCATGTATACAAGACAAAGTCCCTCAAGAAGGCCTACCAACTCTTGTTTATCTTAGCTTGCAGGATCCATGGTCAACAAAGCACGAAAACCTTTCCTGAAGGGTGGGAAGTCTTATTGGACCAGGTGGTGAACAAGGGGAAGCCGTTCAACTGGTCAAATCTTTTAGCTCGACAGTTGAGGGCCCATGTAACATAGGATCAGAGTCCTCTCGATGGTGAGCGAGTAAGGTTTTATATGCCTACATACTTACTAGATGTGATCTGTGCACAACATTAGTTCCCTGACATGAACTAGACATGGACACCACAAGAAAATGTTGTACATATCTATTGCAAGTTTCTTTCAGATTGCAGTTATCAAAGAGCAATGGCACAGTTAACTAGACACTTCAGCATCCCATTGTACAAATTCATTTTGAAGAACATCCACCTTACATGTCATGAGGAGCAATGGAGGAAATAACAGAAATTACATATTGGTATGCCTCACCAAGTGACACCTTCCTTAGAGTGTTTGGCAGAGAGAAGCCTCTACATATTTTACCAATGTATGTCACTGACAATATTGTCATACAAGAAGTGTCGTATCATCTCACCATAGGGTTGTCAGCAAGTTTGCACAGGAAGAAGAAAGAACCATGGCCCACTCTTCCTTTTCAAATTGGATTATATGACATAAAGAACTTGAAAGTCATGGATGTCGAGGGAAAAGAGATAGTGAAGTTTGCATTTGGTACACATGACTTTATTATGTATGATCCTTGTGGTATTTGTAAAGACTATTGTGTGAGATTTTACTTTATGTGTATTAGTGGGGCATTCCGTTGGCCAAAGGAGGATCCATGGAGGTATTGTTACATGCCTCCAGATTGCATGAGCTGGTCAGTTTAGAAAGGAATTCACAGGCTGCTCCATAGAAGGAAGAAATCCCATGCAGGACAAGCGAAAGAGGAATATTGTTGACAGTCCAAAGGGAGAACAAAGCTGCAAGATGAAAGAAGATCCTATTTATATCATGAAAGAAACTTTGGTAGTAGAAGTAGAGAGGAAGTAGAGGATACAGAGAGTAGAGCGAAGGAAGAGAGAAAAGCAGAGGTTGTAGGAAGCAGAACTGAAGCTACAAGAGATAGAGAAAAAGTTGAAGGAATAACAGGAGTTGAGGAGGAGAGAACAAGAAGAGAATTGAAAGAAGGAAGAAGAAGAAAGGAAAGGTGTAATGAAAAAAGAAATAACGTTGATACAGGTTTAAGAGCACGAACATAACTAACCAGCAGTTAAGGAGGAAGGTGAACAGATGCAGGATCAGGAGCTCGCTCAATAGATTGAGCACTTGATTGGAGTCACATACATGGAGATGGAACAAGAGCCACAGAATGAGATGTTGATCTGATGCCTAGTGACAATAGTTCATCCTTGACTCTCCACCACCTCCATCAGTAGATCCATCCTCGAGTGAGGAAAGGGGTGTTATTCCCCTTGATGATGATCTGGTAATGGATGTGTACAATCTATCGTTCAATGAGTTCCAAAAGAGGACTGTACAAGAACGGAGAAAGCATTTTCCGGATGATCACACATCACCTACATTCATTAGATAAAGGGTGATACTATCAGACACTAGGAACCATCTAAATGCCATTGTCGAAGCCAACTTAACCTATGCAAGAGCAAAAAGATCAAACTTTCATTATTTGATGGGTGAGAATGAGTAATTGGCACAAAACTTGTAGGTTTCCAGGCAAGAGGCAAAACAACTCCGCACAACAGCATAGAATGCAGTTTCCACACAGGTTTAATTGGAGGAGAAGGGAGAAATGACACTTGATGAAGTATCAACACTGGGAGAAACCATGTGTAAGCTCTATGAGGGGTTTGTGACGTTACAAAAAGAAGTTTTTTGTTTTCATGGTCCACAGCAGTAGAGCAAAGAGATTGTTAAAACTCTCAAGAACATACAAGATATCATTACCTATGTGAAAGAATGGGTAATGTGATAAAAAGGGGCATTGCTTGACTTAGTGAAGAAAATGAAGCCACAGGCAGAGCTGGAGAAAGTGAAGGTTTGGATGTTGATTCAAAACAACAAGTGGCTCGCCTCATTTATTGGTAACAATCATGCCTCATATGTACGGTTGTTCATTAGTTTGGATGCCTTGGTGAGAACACACCAGATCCCATCAGTTGGTTCACTCACCAAAGCCAAACCCAGGAACCAAGTTCGGTAGGAGATCGAAGAGTACTTGGAGCAGTTGACATAGATTGCCACCAAGGAAGATTTGGAGCTGAATAGATAGGACATGCAGAATTACATTGGTGGTCCTGTCCAAGTCAGAACAATGTTTCTCATTCTTCATAATGAACTTGAAATTGGTTCCAAGACATTGTGCCTGGATGCCATGGAGGCTAGAGTCCGCTTCCAGCCAAACACCATTACGCAGTTTGGGGATATCATCACACAGTACCAAGGTTGGCACAAATATGTGACTGAGAAGTAGTAAGTGGAGGATTTTGAATTAGATTTCTCCCAAACTCAAGAA
Organism: Pinus tabuliformis; assembly: GCA_031772625.1. NCBI lineage: Eukaryota > Viridiplantae > Streptophyta > Pinopsida > Pinales > Pinaceae > Pinus > Pinus tabuliformis. The sequence goes on along the minus strand of CM062820.1, from coordinate 589,653,326 downwards.
TCATAGTGTTATGTATGTCTTATTATGTCCTCACGTTGTCTCCACCCTATTTTGTCTTATATGGGTACAAGTGTAAAATGTAATATTATTTATAATTATGTTGTAAGTGAAATTCTAATGTCAATATTGGAATATGAAGAGTCATGATGTAATGTAATGAGTCATTTTTGTAGAGAAGCTGAAGAGTCATGAGGGTAGTCCAAAGGTCACAAAGGGGAGTTGAAGAATCACCCCCTCTTGTAATAAATAGAGCCTCGTAACTTATGGAACGAGCTTTTGGGAGCCAAGATTTTGGCTAGGCTTAGGCTTAGAAGGATCTTGGGAGTATTGTGAAGAGCCTTGGATTCTTCATAGCACAAAGAGAGTATACTTCTCTGGAGGACGAGGTGTTCTTGACTTTAATGTTCCACTATTGGGGCTAGTGGTCCATCAATGGTGTATGTATGAATGGAACATTCACTTATAATAAAATTAGAGCCAACACACTTTCATGCATATGTTGTGAATATAGTAGGGCTATTCTTGTTGTATTTTCAATGTATCTTTAACTTATAATTATGCTTATGAACTATTTCGTTTGCATTTGTATGAATCTTGTTGAATTCATGTTGTTGTATTAATTCATCAGTTTAACTTATGGACTATTCTGCATCTTATCATGTGATGTCATTACACTCGTGTGTTTAATTCAAGCTGCGTACTATTACAAGCTTCCAATGGGTGCACTTCTTTTTCCCTTCTTGTGTTGGAACCTTCATGCATCGCACTTGACTCTCCATAGAGTCACACACTTGATCTCACCCAAAGTTACTGTACTTCACTCTGCATGGTTTCGTAGTCAAGGCATAAAATTACCACCCACTATCGAGACTCCTACTCCAAACAATGTGAGGTCTAGTTGGGACTTCATATTGGGGAGATCCCTTGAATGTTGGCGGGTCCAACACCATAAACATTTCTAGTGCTAGAAGAAGGGCCATATGACAAGTTGAACCCTTGAAGTCTATTTTGAATTTCTACACTCATTTAATGACTTCTTCCACAATCATAACCTTAGCATGTTTTTCCAGAAATGAAAGACTGCAAGTGTCGATGAGTATCATATATGGCCTTTCAACTCTCAAATTTGATGGCAAGGGTGAGACAACCTTATTTTTAGCATACTACCCATTTTCTTGATTTCTGTACAAAGAACAACATCCACTATGAGGATTTTGGTTATAGGTTGTTCATTCTCACGTTTAAAGGGTGTGTAAGGGAATGGTGTCACAAAAATATTTAGTGCTTTTGATATGTATGATCGTAAACATCTATGCAAGAAAATTTTGGAATTGCGAAAATCACCTGATGAATCATTTCATCATTTTCACAATCGTTTCATGCATTTGTATTTTGAATTTCCAAAATATGAAATTGATTGGAAGTCCTTGACAGGAAGATTTCAATATCTTGTTCACATTTCAAAAATCCGCACAGGTTAGAATCTTTTGAACCTCTCCCAACATACCTCAATGTTAGAGCTTCTAAATCTACGATAGATGAGGTTGTTGTTCCAAGTGACCCTCCATCCCCTTCTCATCAAACAACTTCAGTTCCACAGGCTGAGACGGGAGAAGTTGAAAATTCATCTATTGATCTACCACCATCTTCTCCCACCCCACTTACTCATAATTTCATCTCATGTTTGGACTATGAATCTCATGGTTGTGATGAAGTGTTATCTCCTCATTCTCCATCCTTTGGTCCCTCTAATCCTCCAAATTGTGATGTGTTTTGTTCAGCTGTTTTGAATCTCTCATTTGATGTTCACAAGGATCAAGTTCTGGATGGGGTTGGTGTTGAACAACCAACCCGTGGTATCATTTTCGATAAGTATGTGTGGGAGTATGAACAAGAATATGCAGTAAAAGATGACCTCCTTCTGTCCACACCTCTTCCGCATTATCCTAACATTTTCTACGATCTTATCATTCTTGTTGAATCATGTGAAAATTCATTTTTTGTTGATGTTATTAATTTCAATCATTCTCAAAATACGTGGAATGTGAGGTTTTCATCTGAATGTCGAGAGGACAAATTTTTTCTACCTGATCCTCCCAATCTCTCATCTTATCTTTCTAGTAATATAGAGGGTGAAATTTCTTGTTCTCCATCATCCCCTCATTATGATTCATCAGATCATGAGGATGCCTCTGTTTGTAATCTTGAACTTTCTGATCGTGGCTATCGTGATCTCATTGATTCATTCAATAATGATTCTAATTTTTCCATTGTTAGTCTTTCTAAGCCATTTATCTTTGATAATCCATCTTCTAATGAATTGGAACTTCCCCAAGCTATCGAGGGACTTCAGCCTGAGTTGATGGTTATGTCAGGTTCTCGTAGTCTTGAGGTTAGTTCCACTTCCGATCAAAAATGTGTTGAATCTTTCCAGGCTCCTCGTCACTCCCTTGTACACATTGAAAATCAATCGATTTTACAATTTTTGCATCCTCCATTTGTATCACACGTATTAGCACTCCGTAATTTCTTAAGGCTGTGAAAAAAACCCAGAGGTAACCACATAACCACTTTTAAGTTTAGAATCTAACCCTTCTAAACTCAGAGAGGGATCTCTCTGTCAGATTTAGATTTGTTTACAGTGGGATTTTAGGCTAGATACAAGGTTCAGAATTTGGTTGTTTGAATTGTTTGGTTGAGGCTGCAAGGTAAGGCCATTGGGCAATGCAGTCAAAGTTTTAGAGTGATCAAGTGCATAAATATCATATCTGAAATAATAGGGCAAGGTAGGCAAGTCGTTGGATCTTCAAAGCTTGATGGAGTGATAGGGAGGAAAATGTTTCAGAATCAATTAAACATAGAGAAAATTAAAAATTATATATTTGATTCCAGCTGGAAAAAATATATGTTGTTTAAAGCCAAGACAGAGTGTAATTAAACAAGTTCGGCCCATAATTTTCTTTTAAACAATAGAGGAAAGAAACACATATGAAAAAGAACAGAGATATTATAGAATTACAAGTAGAAACACATCACCAATTAAGCCTGACACATGAATCCTGGAACACTGTTTGTATTAATGAAAAATTATCACTTTAGCTCGATGAAAATCTTTACATCAAATGGTATTCCTTTCTTGCTACAAGTCCCAACATTTGTACTTCGATTTGGGAAGTACTTATACAAAATTATAAAAAATATCATGAGTGAAAACCTCAAGATTTTTACAAAATATCCTAAACTGCTTGTCAAAATAGAACAAAGATATAGATAATTGAAATAGTTGTGATGATCTGGCACTATCTTCAAGGCTTATTGTTCATGACTGGGCCTGAAAAATGCTACTCTGTTACTTAAGGTAAAACAATTTTTACTCCAAAATATGACATAGTTGGTCCCATCTGTCTTCATTTAGAATTGGCATTTTAACCAACTTTCTGTAAGTCTCATCTACCTCGGTATATTTCTGAAAAGTTGGTTTGACCATAATAAATTCTTGATTTCAACTTCTATATGCAGATCGAATTCCAAAGCCTTCATGAAATATTTTCCAGTGTTTGAACCTTTGATAGCTGAAAACTTTGATTTTACCTGGGCTATTGAGTACAATTTCTGCTGATAATCTGGTAGGGGTACTAACTTGTCTCCAATTCCCTTTAGTCCTAGCATTCCTTTCAAATGTAATGCATTGAATTTCTTATGGAACTTCTGGATGTTAGTCTCCAAGTGTTGGCACTTGTTTTCCAATTGTACTAGCAAGTTCCTTTTAGTAAGGACTCTCCTGACTTCCAAGATAGTCTCTATCCTATCTACAATTTCAAAATCTACTAACTCATCCTTGGTTTTTGAATTCAAAATTTTAATTAAGGTGTTAGCTTCCCTTGGCCTCTGTCCCAAGTTTCTTTTGACTCCTTCCATCAACTCCTTTGATCTCTGCACTAAGTCCTCTTGTTCAAATATTATCTCAATTGAAGGCGAGATTTCTGTGATGGCCTCATTTATCTCAACCCATATGCATTCTTTAGCCTATGTTAGTGTTTGAGCCATCACAGACTCATTCTCTAGTTGTTCAATCCTTTGGGCTAGCCTATGAGATTTTTGCAGCTTTTCTATGTATGAATTATCTATCTTTAATTTATAATCCTGCAAAGTTTTAAATGGGCTTTTAATTTTTCAATTTCCTACCCTCTCATGGATAGGTCTTCCATGGCTTTAACCAACTCATTTGAGGAATCTACGGTTTTTTCTTCTGTTGTTGTCGATGTAGATGCTCTTACTATGGTTGCAACTGAAATAAGCATTGTTTTTAGAGGAACTATGGCTAGCTGTGATGACCACTCCTTTTCCTTGAGCAGTCTTTCCATTTCCACTTCCATATCCTTAATCTAGCTACTTTGTTCAATTATTATCTTGAACATGTTCTCTTTTTCTTTCTCAAGCTCCCTAACTTCCTTGGCTTGGGGATCCTTAGTGGAGGGAATTTTGAGTTGCTTCCTCAATGATGCTATGTCTGCATTTTTCCTCCTCATAATTTATTTCGTTGCTTTTACATCTTTAGGGTCATATGCTAGTTTAATTACCAGTTCCTCCAATGATTTGATCCTAGTGTCCTTAGCCAAAGATAATATATTTTCAAGTTTTAATTGTGACTATATGTTGTTGATTGAGGCTTGTAACTTGGAAGATGTCATGCAGTGTTGGTCAAAGTAGAGTACAACATTTCACCCATTTGTTTATGTAGGTCTATTTGGTCAATGTGGTGAATTTTACCAGCATTAAAGGAGAATATGGACTTCTTGTAATCAGCTGGTGTCTTTGGAAATGGAACATGTGCTTGAAGGAATGCAATTTTCATTTTCCCCTTTTCTGTATGAAAGGCTGAAAGAAGCCTATGTTATGAAGAGGTTGTTTGCTTCCATAATTGGGTGTATGTGGTGGCTTTAAGCAGCTCATTCTTCTTCTTAATTTCTCTGTATTTTGTAAAAATATTTTTTTCATCCTGGTCCTAAAACAACTTTGTGTTTGAGTTTTATCTAGGGGATGTTGAGAAGATGAGGAAGCTAGGGATCCCATGAAGATATATTCTCCTCTTGTAGAAACATGAGGGCATGTTAGGACTATGGTGACCTGCTCCTCATCCTCCTGCTAAAAAAATGATTTAGTATTAGTCTTCTGCTTCTTCTTGTATATCAGAAATTCTTTGACTCCAATATTTGTCACTGAAGGGGAATCATCCTCCCTTGGCCTCTTGTCTCTTTTTTCTTGAGGTACTAGAGTCTGTGAGGTAGTCATGGATATCAACTATTCTTCCTCCTCATGTAGTTTATTCTCCTCCCACTGACTTTGATTCATGAACTTCTCTATCTCTGGTCTAGGAGTGTGAGTGTAGGGAGTGGTTTTCTACTCCACTCTCAGTTTAGAAATGATGCCAAAAGGGTCATATGACCAGGTGAAACTCAACTTGAAGTTCATCTTCTTAAGGAGAAAATCTGCCTCCTTACCTACTGCTCTAGTGTTACAAATAAATGATCTAACATGTGCCTTGATTTTAAACTGAGACTTCTTTTTTTTCTGCAACAAAATGAAGGTCATCCATATGAATCATATGCCTTATATATTCCAGTGAGAAGATCCTCATAGGAACAAATTTTGGCAGCCTGTATGGTGGCAATTCACGCTCGTAAACTCTATTCTCGGTATAATTTTGGTACAAGTACCAATATCCTATCTTAGTCTGCTCACTGAGATGCACAATTCTTTGTATCTCTGGTCCTATCCTAGGCTCTATATTATGGTTTAATAAATAGGATATTGTGTGTAAAAATTGATCAACATAATCAGAGAAGGTATACTCAGTGGAATTTTTCCTCACCAAGGATGTCCAATGGATTACCCTGCTCATCTAATTTCTGCAAAGGGAATGAAAAACTATCTGCCTGATGAAAAAGAAATAAATAAACCAACACTAAAGCATATTTAAAAGTCCCTTCAATAGAAAACTTGAGGAACTGGTCATGAATTGATTCTGCACTGAACTCACTATAAATTGAAAATAGGGGGTTTCTCACCAGTTGCAAAAAATAATATGAAAACAACAATGGCCTCATAAACCCACTGATTGAAGTGATAGCCAAGTATACATGAAATAATTGAAATCACTTGCTTGGTCATCTCAGGGAACATAGAGGATGAGTATGGGGGATTCTTCTTGGGTAGTTGGGCATCCTCAAGGAGAAAAATCTCAAAAATACTGGCTCTCTATGGGAAGGATAGGTTTTTTTATAATTCCATAAGGGAATCTACTGAAAATGGTTGCAGAGAGTTGGAATTTGGAAATTAGAGCTTTTGGGAGATGTATTCTACAGTGATGGTGAAGAGGATGTCACTATTTTTGGCCACAATTTCCCTCTAACTAGGGATATACCTAAATTGACACCAGGAGACGAATTCAGGGAAGTGAGGTGTCTGGGGAAAGATTAAATATGGTAGGAGAGAATATCGGAGGCTCAGTTCATCACTCTGGCAAGAAATTATGTTTTAACCAGTTGTGAAGCTCGAATAGGTCGAATTCACAACTAGTTTCAGCAATTTTTAGTCTTGGTCTACCAGTGGTTGGTGATCTAAGTATATGGTAGGGGGTAGCATAGGATTGTCATCAGAGGCCTTGGATTTTCTTTTAGGTGCGATGAAAAAAGATAAAAGAACAGGTAATTTTGAATTACCCAGGAAAAATAAGTGAAAACTAGTATTTGGATGCAGATTGACGGCTAGGCACTTAGTTGCAGAGATAACGTGGATCATTGGCTGAGCGTTGGGGCAGACTCTAACTGGTTAATTGTGCACAGAAATTTCTGATTTCCTATTATCGTGACATTGTGAAAGGAGGTGATGTAACAAGTTTATGGTGGGTTATATAGGAAAAACAAGTTTATTGTTGCTAATTTACCATTAAAATGGAGCGGGTTCATTGTGGCAGGAGAGGATAAGAATTTATTACTCAACGTTCTGCTAACGTGGTGGTGGGAGTGCCAGATGGCAGCATCATAGTGGGGGAGAAGTAGTGACGAGTGGTTGTTTTGGTGGAAGAGGAGTGGGGCCCACAGGCATGAGGTGGCAGACAGGCAGTGGAGGAAAATGGATTATGTAGGAGTGAGGTGGGGACGAGAGGTCCACTTGGCAGAATGCAAGTGGTGTGGGAGCGAAGGGGATCAATGGTCCACGTGAGCGGGAGCAAGATGGCATATTTCACAGGGGGGAAGGAGCGGTTAGTGGTTTTAGGTGGGGGTGTGAAATGCCCAGAAGCTGCCATGTCGCCAAAGGTTACCACCTTTTCGAACCCCCCCTGGTGATTAAACATTGGAGGGGCTTGGGGGGGCAAATATGATCCCTCGTTGTTGATCTGGGTGGGGTGGATTGTGACCGTTCGAACTTCTTCCCACTTTTTTATGTAGCGACAAAACATGTAGCATCCAAATTTGTTTACAAATTTGGTTTGGGATTAATTTAGCAATTAATTTAACATTAAATCTATCTGACTAACCTCTAAAGGCGCATTTGAACATGCAGGCCTATTAATTCTATTCTAACTAATCTAATTCAACCATGATTACACTGTGTGGTTGATTATTCACTAACCTAAACTAATTTTATTTAATCCATCCTAATCACGCTTAAACAGTGTGATTAAAATAACTAATCTACTTCAATGTGGCATTTTGACTAGCAGCACATTATTCAAAATTTCTAAGGTATTACTAATGCATTTTTCATTTTTTGAGTGGTATTTAGATTTGCTCACTTATTCTTTTTGGGGTATTTTTCATTAGTTTTTCTATTTTTTCATATTTTTTATTCTTTTAACATATATATATTTTTCTTGTTTTTGTATCCCCTTTTTTTTCTTCATTTTATTTTTTCTTTTGGAAATAACTTGTAGAATGGAAGATTATTTACAACATTTCATATACAAAAATCGAAATAAAATAGTCAACTCCTCCTATAAAATATAGGACCCTAACAACATGATCCTATCGCTTAGTCATACGTGGCGAGCACGGTCGCAAAGCGAAAAAATTATTCTTTCTTCGTGTTCACTCATCTTTCAAGTTCGAAATTTTGTGCCTATATGTCTTTGAACCGGAATTTGTTTAAACACAATGGTACATCCGCAGAGTTTTTTTCATGCGCTTTTCGTTTTTACTTTTCCGCGTGTTCATTCAAACTTCGAACATTTTGGTTTGTATTGTCTTATCTTTTTTATTTGTTGTTATGCTTGTATATCTTTCTTGACATGTATTCCCTCGCCTACATGGGTCAGCCAATGCACTAGTGGCTACATTGGAAGTATCACTTTACGTAAGTTTGGCCTATGATCTGTTTAGGTTAGGAGTAGGATTATTTTTTCTTTTCTCTATTGTTTCCTTTGATTTTCTTTACTTTCTTTTGCTTTCACTCTGCTTCTTTCATTTTGTTTGTTTTCTTTTTTGTCATAGGATAGCTTCCGCATGAGACCGTGTTTGACTTCTTAGACAAGCTCAGTGAAATCCATGAGGAAGTTGTACTTCTATCAACACTTGGTTATATGTCTATTCCATCTCTTTATGTGAATATTGCATTTCTTTTAGTTGATGATACTCTGATGGAAAATATGTTCCTTTTGGAGAGAGTCATAGTGAAATCACGATGCTTGCACTTTTAACTAGTACTTCCTACTCTAATTGGTCTTCTATTTTCAGTTAATCCTTTTCAACTAAGTCAAGTAGAGTAAGGAGGGGAGGAAAACCTTAACAAGTATGTCATAGGTATATATAAATATCCTTCTCTAAAGGGACAACCTCTTCTGCTCTCAATAAGTCAGGATCCCTCTTCTACCCCATGAAATAAATAAGTTCCTATGCATAGTTCTTTGAACAAATAAATGAAAAAAAAAAATGAAATAAATGGTGAAAGAAGAGAAAGGCTTCCTACGCATAGAGGTGAAGCAAGAAACTCTATCAGGGTACTGTCTAGGCTTGCTGGAAGCAGAGAAATCCTTATGTTTCTGAAGTGACTCCATCGGGGTACTATCCAAGCCTGCTGACAATGGAGCAACACCAAAGATGAAAAATAAGACTCTGACAATCTCTTTTACATATGCATTTATATAATCCTCATCCCCAATCGAAACAAATCAGTCTGGCTTGGCTTGGTATGTGTGTTGTCGATGAAGAGAATGGTAGGGACTATATCTTTAACTCGAGCTAAGTGAATAAGTTGTGATAATCGATGTAGTAAACAATACCTCTAGAAGAGTTAGACTTGTTTTACATGAGACAAGATCCATACAGAGAGCTGGAGTTCTACCAGTGTGTCACCAGTGTAGTAGCGGCTACAACCACCCTCCAAAATTTTGCCTATGCTTTGATTTTGGAGCCTTCCTTCTTATCCACAGCAGCTCATCTTCATTGTTTCAGGTATTCATGCTTCGAATGAGACTTATCTTTTCATTTTTCTTGTGTTTTCTCACTTAGTTGATCTTTCTAACTCACAAGCTTATCCCCCAAGTTGGTCTCACAGCAGTTCTGGGCTTGCCTCCAAAAGCTATGCAATCCTTGAGGGCAAGCCACCTTAATGATTGGAATTGCACAGTTCTAACTGGAAGTCAACCTTGGGCTCAGAAACTATGCAACCATGGAAGGTAGCCAACATTGAGCCCAGAAACTATGCAATCCCTCACTAAGCTCAGAAAATGCGCATTGAGCTAGAAAGTTGCCCAGTTCCCCGAAACTGCGTAGTCTTTCTCAGCAGTGTGCATGGCAAGTGTCCCCAAAAAAATATAAAAATATAAAAATAAATTTAGTATCCCGAAGGAGGCACTTTCACTATTTTTAGAAACTTTCGCCAAGTGTGGCCAAGTGTCACTTTTTCCTTGATTTTAGGCATGCACATCATAAACCCTAATTCGCTCTAATATATTTAATCGATGCTTCTATAGCTCATTTTCACATTTGATCTTGGAGCTCTAGCATTCCCAAGGAGATCGAGGAACCTTCAATGCGATCATCATCACTTTTCCAGGTGAGTTTCGCTTTTGTCATCTTTTGCTTCTTTTTTGTTGCTTTTTTTTTCGTTTTGCTTATGTGAGTGATTTTTACTTATTTCTCTTCATAGTTTTTGGCGTTTCAACTTTTTCTAACTTTTATAAGTTTTGTTTTAATTTTTAGTTTTCCTTTCACAAGTGTCACATTGGATTTCCTACTTTTGCACCAATGGTCCTCGTTGCGATGACTTCCCTCACATGCTTGATTTTCCTTTTGTTTGATTAATTGTTGCACTTGATCTACATGGATTTACTTATACTTCGTCATATATACACTCAAACTCACACTATCTCTCATATATTCTTTTTTTCCACACTTCCCTTGGGTAGATCTGCACTTTCCTTGGTCGGTTTTACTTTGCCCAGCTGGGCACTGCGCAATCCTAAGGCTCAAGCCACCATCTTGGCCTCTAGAATTACGTAGTGCACAGTATAAGATGGCTCCAACTGCACATTGCGTAGTTCCAGGAGCCATCGGGTCACCTTGGCCACTAAGGCTGCGCAATGCGCAATCTCTCTTAGACCACTGCCCAGGCTAAATTGCGCGTTGCATAGTTTCAAGTCACAAGCTTCAACTTTGGTTGTTGGAACTGCACAGTTTGCAGTTCCCATAGGCATCCAGTCCATCTTGTCAATGAGAATTATGTAATCCTCCCCATCAGTTGCCTGATTTGTTGCTTGAACATGCCTTGAAAGTACATTTTCTAAATACTGATGTTTGCTTTCCATGTGTCTTTTCTGTCCCACAGGTACAACAGGTTTTGAGAACCTCTCCAACAATCACTATTACTATGGCACCTAAGAGAGTTGTTTCAAAAGAAACCACTAAAAGTAATACTAGGTAAGTAGTTGATCAAATGCCAGTAGACTTGTCAGTGTATGCATACACTCAGTTGTTTATAGAAAAGGGATCATCATTGACATGGCAGCAGGTTAAAGATGATTTTGAGAAGGACTTTGAGGCAAATTTAGAGGACCAGCAGGTATATCTCAGCATCCAATAGTCAAGACTATACAAGGTTGCATGCAAGTATCCATCCTTCTCATGTGGAGATGTCATCTGTTGGATTGTCTCACACATTAATGAGAAGACGATGACATTAAGCAATGTCAACGAACAGAAGCTTGCCACCTTCAGGGCAGAAGACTATCAGCACATGTATCACTTGCCCAAAGTGCATGGACTCACTTTTCTATGCCACTCATAACTATGTGAACACAAGAGACATTGTCAAAGGCTAGGTGAAAGAGACATCAAAGTTTTGACAAACACCCACCCATGTGTACAAGGAAAAGTCCCTCAGGAAGGACTACCAACTCTTGGTTATCTTATCTTGCAGGATCCATGATAAGTAGAGCATGGAAAACTTTGCTAAATGGTGGGAAGTCTTATTGGACCAGCTGGTGAACGAGGGGAAGTCGTTCAACTGGTCATATTCGTTGGATTGATAGTTGAGGGACCATGTAGCATAGGCTCAGAGTCCTCCTAATGGTGAACGAGCCAGGTTTTATATGTTTGCATACTTACTGGATGCGATCTGTGCACAACATCAGTTCCCTGGAATGAACTGGGTATGAACACCACTAGAATTTTCCATACATATCTATTGCAAGTTGCTTTCGGATTGTAGTTATCGAAGAGTAATGGCATAGCTAACTGACCACCTATTCATCTTGTTGTACAAGTTCATATTTGAAGAAGATCCACTTTACATGTCACGAGGAGTAATGGAGGCGATAACAGACATCACAGATTGGTATGCCTCACTAGGTGGCACCTTCCTTAGAGTGTTTGGCAGAGAGAAGCCTCTGCATATTTTACCAAGGTATGCCACTGACAAGCTTTTCATGCAAGAAGTGTCATATCATCTCGCCACAGGGCTGTTAGCAACTTTGCACAAGAAGGAGAAATCACCATGGCCCACTCTTCCCTTGCAAATTGGATTATACGAGATAAAGAAATTGAAACTTGTGGATGCTAAGGGAGAGGAGATAGTGAAGTTTGCATTCGGTACACGTGACTTTAAACCATATGATCCCTATGGTATTTGTAAAGACCACTTTTTGAGAGTTTAATTTATGTGGATTGGTAGGGTATTCCATTGGCTAGAGGAGGATCCATGGAGGTATTGTTATAATTCCTCCAGACTTCGTGAGCCAACCAGTTTAGCAGGGACTTCACAGGCTGCTCCATAGAAGGTAGAAATCCCATGTAAGACAAGGAAAAGAGGAATATTGCCAACATTCCAAAGGGAGAACAAAGTTGCAAGATGAAATCAGATCCTATTATCATGGAAGCGTCTTTGACAACAGAAGAAAAGAGGAAGCACAGGAAATAGAAAGAAGAGAAGAGGAAGAGAGAAAAGCATAGGTTGCAGGAAGCAAAATTGTAATTGTAGGAGAAAAATAAAAAGCTTAAGGAAGAATAGGAGTTGAGGAGGAGAGAACAAGAAGAGAATAAGAAGTAGGAAGAATAAGAAAGGCAAGGTGCAATGAAAAAAGAAAAAACGTCGATATGGGTTGAAGAGTAGGAATAGAACTAACCAGCAGCTAAGGAGGAAGGTGAACAAATAAAAGATCAGGATCTTGCTCAGTAGCTTGAGCACTTGATTGAAGTGACAGAAATGGAGATGGAATAGGATCCATAGAATGAATATGTTGATATGATGCCTAGCACACTACAGATCATCCCTCAGTCTCCACCACCTCTAGCAGTAGAGCCAACCCCGAGTGAGGAAAGGGGTGTTTTTCTCCTTGATGATTATCTGGTAGTGGATGTGTACAATATATCATTTGATGAGTTCCAAAAGAGGATTGTACATGCATGGAGAAAGAATTTTCTGAATGATCATGCATCACTTGCATTCATTAGAGAAAGGGTGATAGTTTTGGACACCAGGAAGCATCCAAATGCCATTACCGAAGCCAATTGCCCTATGTAGGAGCAACAAGATCAAACATTCAGTATTTGATGGCCAGGAATGAGAAATTGGCATATAACTTGTAAGCTACCAGGAAATAGGCAGAACAACTCTGCGCAGTAGCACAGAATGCAGTTTCCGCACAAGTTTACTTGGAGGATATTAGAGCAGTGATACTTGCTGAAGTGTCAACACTGGGAGAAACCATGTGGAATCTCTATCAGGGGTTGTCCATTTGCATGTTCCACAGCAGCAGAGCAAAGAGTTTGTTAAAACTCTCAAGAACATACAAGTTTCCATCACATATGTGCAAGAATAGAAAATGTAATAAAAAGGGGCACCACTTGACTTAGTGAAGAAAAAGAAGCCATTGGTAGAGCTTGAGAAAGAGTAATTTGATGTTGATTTAGGAACAAAAAGCATCTCAAATCATTTATTGGTAGCATTCAGGATTCATATGTATGGTTGTTCAGTAGTTTGGATGCCTTGGTAAGAACACACTAGATCCCATCAGTCAATTCAGTCACCAAAGCCAAACCCAGGAACTAAGTTTGGCAGGAGATCAAAGAGAACTTGGAGCAGCTGAGACAAATTGCCACCAAGGAAGATTTGGAGTTTAACAGACAGAACATGCAGAATTACATCGGTGGTCCTATCCAAGTCAAAACAATGTTTCTCATGCTTCTTAACAAACTTGAAACTGGTTCTAATACACTGTACCCAGATGTCATGGAGGCTAGAGTCTGCTTCAAGCCAGACACCATCACATTGTTTGGGTACATCATCACATAGTACCAAGCTTGGAACCAATATGTGACCGAGAAGAAGCAAGTGGAGGTTGTTGAGCTAAATTTTGTCACACACTCAAGCATCATAGTGTTGTGTCTTGTTACATTGTCAAGTCATCTCTACCCTATTTTGTCTTATATGGGTACAAGTGTAAAATGTAATATTATTTATAATTATGTTGTAAGTGAAATTCCAAGTGTCAATATTGTAATATGAAGATTCATGATGTAATGTAATGAGTCATTTTTGTAAAGAAGTTGAAGAGTCACTGAGGGTAGTCCAAAGGTGACAAAGGGGAGTTGAAGAATCACCCCCTCTTGTTATAAATAGAACATCATAACTCATAGAACAGGCTTTTGGGATCCAAGCTTTTGTCTAGGCTTAGGCTTAGAAGGAGCTTGGGAGTATTGTGAAGATCCTTGGCTTCTCCGTAGCATAGAGAGAGTATACGTCTTTGGAGGAGCATGTTTTCTTGACTTTAATGTTCCACTATTGGAGCTAGTGGTCCATCAATGGTGTATGTATGAATGGAGCTTTCAATTATAATAAAATCAGAGCCAACACACTTTCATGCGTATGTCGTGAAAATAGTAGGACTATTCTTGTTGTATTTGCAATGTATGTTATTTAACTTACGCTTATGCTTATGAACTATTTCATTTTAATTTGTGTAAATCTTGTTGAATGTGTGTTGTTGTATTAATTCATCACTTTAACTTGTGGACTATTCTGCATCTTAGCTTGTGATGTCATTACGCTCGTGTGTTCCTTTCAAGTTGTGTACTATTATAGGATTCCAAGGGGCACACTCCCTTTTCCCTTCTTGTGTTGTAACCTTCATGCATCGCACTTGAGTCTCCGTAGGGTCACACACTTGTTCTCTCCCAAAGTTACCGTACTTCACTCAATGCTTTTTCGCAGTCAAGGCATAACATTACCACCCACTACTGGGACTCCTACTCCAAACGGTGTGAGTTCGAGTTGGGAATTCATATCCTGGAGATCCCCTAAATGTTGGCGGGTCCAGCACCATCAAAAAAACCTTATTATTTTCTCTTCAAGATGATGTGATGGATGGTGGATGATATCCATAATTATGAGTGGTAGACTTCCCTGTTGCCATAATTTTTCTTTTAACATTTCTTGCCACCCTGAATGCCTTCTCTAATGAATTAGGTTCCCAAAGATGAACCTCATGGTGGATGTTATCCTTTAAATTCCCTATGAAGACATCAATCCTATGCTCCTATAGAATATCAGTTACCCTAATATTCAATTTTTGGAAGTCCACAATGTGCTCCACCATTGAACCCTTTTGTTTGAGATTTATCAATTGGATAAAGAATGTGTTTCTCTTTGCATCCTCATAATGTGCTATCATTTCCTTCGTAAAATTGACCACGTGACAAGTGGTTTATGAGAACAAAGACATTGATACCATACAAATTGATTGGGTTCTAAATATAAAGATGAAATGCATAACTTTTGTGTGTGTTGCACATCATGGAGATCAAAATATTTCTCCATCCATAGTATCCATGTTACTGGATCCTTGCCATCAAACTTCCTCATATCGATCTTTGGAATGTGGTGGTTCTTAAACCCAACATTGGAGTCTCTAAAATCATAATTAATATTCATTTTATCCTCATCATGGTTTTCATGGATTACCTTGTCACCACCGGGAAGCCTTTCTTCTAGCAACTTTGTGAAACCTTCCTTCAACACTTCTATCTTGATATTCATCATTGCTTCCATTTCTTCTTTTAAACCATAATTCAAAACTCCCATGTCCCTTTTTATACCATCTATCATAACATTCATCATGGTTTCCAATTCATTTTTTGTTACTTTTAGCGAGAGCAAAATTTGTTGCACTTGGTCTCGTAATTTTGATAAATCATGTTGCATTTCTTCCTCTTCTTCATGCATCATAGAAGATATTTCTGGTTACTTACTAGATCTGTCCATTTTTTTTTTTAAATCCATTTTGGAATCAAAAAATGATATATATGCTTCACTATGCCCTTTGAATCGCTTCAAACTGATTTATTCAAACAAAAGTTATGCAAAATTTTAAAAAATACACACCTTTTTCTTTCTTTTTATGAGCTTGATATTGAAATTGTTGTACCTTTGTAATTTTGGATCTCCATGGTCTAAAATTATGACATGTGATAGCCCTTTGAGTCTTGTTTCCAAATCCACAAGTAAGAACAAAATTGGATTCTTCAAGATAATTTTATGCCCAATCTCCCATAATGACTTGATTATGGATTGGTTCAGTAGAGAGAACTTGTAAGGAATGCCACATGTTACTGTTTCAACCTTTGGCCTTGAAAATGATATACAAAAAACTACAGTTCATGTAATTTTAGTCACTTTTACAAAATTCAAATTCGATGCTTGGAGGAATTTATGACAATTTTCTTAAGGTCGCCTATTTGAGACTGAACTCTATAGCATGCAAAAACCCTAATTTATTCGGACCATATCTCTAAAAATATAGTGAATCAATATCTAAACTTTTTACAGGAAGTTCATCAAGATTTTTTCTCCACATTGTCTAAATTTCAGCTTTTGAACCTTTGTAGAAAACATTTTATAGCGAAAATGCCAAGATAGCCTGTTTACAGCAGAAAAACCCTAGAATCCAAAGCCTTTGATACCAAATGTTATGCAACCATCTCACAAAGCAAAAGAAAATATAGATAAATGACTTAAAAATTATCCTCTTCGAGGGGGAAACCTCATTTTCATTACATAAATGAACAATTCTTGGATGATACAAATGATTGTTGATTTTGGGTAGCATTGGATGTTCTCTAGCTCCGAAATTTTATGGACGGGCTAGAACACATGAGATATCCAAGACCCAGAAATCGTTTGGTGAAATTCCACTTGGATTGTATTTTATTAAAATAATTAATATTTTTAATGGAGTTCCTAAGTCTAAACTTAGGAAAATTAAAATATTAATGGGTATTAATGAAAATATGAGTGAGAAGCTTCTAAGAGACGAGGATCAAGTCTAATTTAATCTTAGCCGTTGATTAGAGATTAGATCACAGTCATTGATATCTCAACAGGAAAAGTATAAAGGAAGACTTGAGAGTCATTTGGAGACACATCGAGCAAATACTCAGTAACCCAAGGGAAATCGATTCTCAAGAAGTAAGAGTTTGATTTCAGAGGGAGAGTTGCAGGGTGAAGGAAGAGGAGGACAACAACATCAATCAGAGACTGAGGAGGAGGTGATGCAGTGAATCAGAGAGACAGCACAGAGGGAGATCTTTGAGAGACAGTGCAGCCAGGGACGCAATCCTCACGCAGAGATGACACAAAGGTGACATAGTGAAGGTGGGAGAGTTTCTGGGGTGTCAGAATTTCTCCAAGGGAAGGAGGAAAATTATCTCAGGTATTTTCTCGGAAGTTTCTCTATGTTCTGCAAAAATCATTCCTTGTAAAGAGATTGTTGCTGAAGAATGATAAATAAACCCTCATATGCTGCACCGGTTTTCCCACATTGGGGTTTTCCAGGGACTATTATCCAAAAATAACTGTGTTGATGTGATTGATACTTGTGCTTGTATTTCATTGTTCTTTTCTCTATGCTATTATGTCACGCTGTGATAGAATTTACTTTGATGTTTACTGAAGGGTTTTGTTAATAACTTATTGTGGAAAATAAGTAGGATAAATAAATCACTTACTCCAGTAGAATTTCTTGTTTGAAATTTTCACATGGTATCAGAGTTGAGATCGGGAAACAGGATTAGAGAATTTGCAATGGGTTGGGAGCATGATGCTAGAGCAGCAACTAAAAAAAACTCACGCAGTTCTCCCGGGAAAGAATGAAGAATATGGATCACGACTATTTTATGTTAGCTTCCAGACTGGAAGAAGAAATCACTTGCTTGGCAAGTTTTGCTTCCTCGAAGGTTTGGTATATTGATAGTGGATCTTCTATGCACATGACATGAATAAGAGAATGTTTCTCGAGCTATCAAAAAGAACAAATGAACTTCCAAATCATCATGGGAAATAAGTCAAAATGTACCCTCGTAGGAAGAGGTATTAATATTTTTCAAACAGAAGTAGGGGATCGGCTTCGAGCTACCAATGTGTTGCATGTTCTTGGATTAGGGAGGAACTTACTCTCTATATCTCAGTTACAAAACAAGGGCTTTGATGTTTTCTTCATTGGGAAGAAATGATATGTCAAACATCCGAGTTGGAAGAAGAAATCCCAAATTAGAGTCAGAAGTAATAGACCGTATAGGTTACAGCTAGAATCTCTAATGGCACTGATTGGCAGAAGTGGAGAAAAATATTTGAATGAACTATGGCATAGGAGTATGGGGCACTTACACCCTGGGGCTCTAATAATTCTCAAAAATACCATCACAGGAGTTCCAGAATTAAGTACCAAATGAGACGATGTATGCAGAGGGTGTGCACGCGGAAAGTACGCCAAAGCGGCTTATTCCAAAAGTGATAATAGGGCTAAGAGTGTTCTGGGATTGATACACAGATATATGTAGACCCATGTCCACAAAAGCTCTTAGTGGTGCCAAATACTTCATCACCTTCATTGATGACCATTCCAGGAAGACTTAGATCTACTTTCTAAAAACCAAGGATGAGGTTTTTGTTCAATTCAAAGAGTTTAAGGCTCTGGTTGAGAATCTGACAGGGAAGAGGAAAAAAGTGTTGCACTCAAACAATGGTGGAGATTAAATTGATAAGGACTTCACTAATTTTTGTGAAAGGGAAGGCATAAGAAGAGAATGGACAATTCCATATAATCGAAGCATAATTGAGTAGCAGAGAGGAAGAACAAGACTATTGCTGAAGCAACAAAGACAATGTTGTATGATCAGGATATGCCCAAATTTCTATGTGTAGAAGCATGTAGCACAGTAGTATATGTCTATAACATGACTCCTCACAGGGCATTAGGTAAGATTACTCTGGAGAGTGTCTTCACTGGCAAGAAGCCTGAGGTGAGTCATTTCAGAATATCTGGGACTTTGGCATACTGCTATATACTTGAAGAAAAGAGGAAGAAGTTGGATCAAACTATAGAAAAAGGATATCTTGTGGGATATAGTGAGAATGCTAAGGCATACATAATCTACCTTCCGGGAAATAGGAAGCTTTTAGTACGACTGGATGTAAATTTCATGGAGGATAGAGCTTTTAGGAAATCTCGAGAAATGCCTTCTGAAGAGAATTCAAAGGATGATCCATTGGGCTAGCCACTTGACCAATAGAAACTAGCACCAGTATTTCTCCAAAAGACAAGAATCCAGAGGTATCACAACAGGTGGAGTCTCAAGAGGATGAGCAAATAGATCTACACACAACAAGCAAAATAACAAGCCAGGAACTTCAACAGATACTACAGGATGCAGAGGATTTCGTTGGAGCTCATAGGAACGAGAAAAGGGAGCGTAGACAACCAGATAGGTACCAAGCATTTGTGGCTGAGGTTGGAGAACCCGTTTTCAAGAGGTCATTCAGCATCAAGTATGGGTAGATGTTATGGTGGAGGAATATAGTTCCATGATGGTTAATGATGTCTAGGAAGTGGTACCTAGACCTTAGGATAGGTTAGTTGTTGGTTCAAGATGGATCTACAAGGTTAAATATGTTGCATATGGCAGTGTGGAAAAATACAAAACCAGGTTCGTGGCTAAGGGGTATGATCATAAGGAAGGAATATACTATAAATAAACCTTTGTCCCAGTAGCCAGGTATACTTCTATTAGATCTGTGATATCCCTTGCAGCACAGATGGGGTGGGAGATTCACCAGATGGATGTCAATACTGCGTTCTTGAACGAGGTGATAGAAGAAGAAGTATACATTGAACAACCAGAGGGTTTTGAGACACATGAGAAGAAATATCATGTGTGCAGGTTGAAGAAATCCTTGTATGGGCTTAAACAAGCACCTAGAGCATGGTACGATCAAATTGATCGCTACTTGCAGAAGATGGGATTTGTCAAGCAGATCCCAACCTCTACTATTTGATTATAGAGAATGAGCTTCTAATTCTGGTGTTATATGTGGATGATGTTTTTATAATAGGCTCATCTAGGCTCATCAAAGATTGCAAGGAAAACCTAGCTACAGAATTTGACATGAAGGATTTGGGACAGATGCATTATTTTCTAGGATTGGAAGTTTGGCAGCAGAAGGGTGGGATTTTCCTTGGACAAGGAAGATATGCTACAGAAATTTTGAAAAGGTTCAGAATGCTAGATTGTAGACCTATGGCTACTCCAATGATTACCAACTAGAAGAAGATTGATGCGTCTAAAGATAAAGAATTCAATCCCACCTTGTACAGGAAGCTCATAGGGTCCCTAATGTATCTAGTCAATACCAAGTCAAACATTTGTTACATCGTCGACACCCTCAGTTAGTTCATGGTGGAACCAAAGAGGGTGCACTAGGAAGCAGCCAAGCATGTTCTCAGATATGTACAAGGAACAGTCAAGCATGGATTAATGTACACCCGAGGCAACGACATCAAATTGCGTGGGTTCACTGACGCAGATTGGGTTGGAAGTTCAGTAAATCAGAAAAGTACCATTGGGTACTGTTTCAACATTGGATCAAGAATGACCTCTTGGTGTAGTAGGAAATAGAAATCCGTAGCTCTGAGCTCAGCTGAAGCTAAATATATGGTAGCTAGCACAACATCGTGTGAATCCATATGACTTAAGAAGTTGCTTGTGAATCTTCTCAGGAGAAGGATGGAAGTGACCAATCTTTTGTGTGATAATCAGAGTTGCATCAAGCTCTCTAAGAATCCATTTTTTCATGATCGGTCGAAGCACATTGACATCATGTGTCGCTTTATCAGAGACTGTGTCTAGCAAGGGGTAGTACAATTATGGTACACTCCAACAGGAGAACAGGTGGCATACATTCTCACAAAGGCTCTAGAAAGAACAAAGTTTGTTTATTTAAGGGAGAAGATGGGGATGATTGAGAATCCATTTCAGTAGCAGAAGCTGATAGTGCAAGGAGTTGCAGTGCAGAAATTAGCAATGGCAATGCTATGGGCAGCATGTTGCACCATATTGAGAGGGAGATGCAGTACAGATGCAGCAGTGACAGTGGTACTGTCATGGGAAACAGTATAGGTTGCAACAACGCAGTGGATGAAGGGCAGTAGGTCAAGCATCAGTGGTACAGAGAACCGATGTTGTGGATCAGTGGGATACTTCTAATGGGAAGTATTGTTAGAGCACATTCTTTGCTAAGAGGGAGTTTTGATTTTGGGTAGCATCGGATATGCTCTAGCTCCAAAATTTTGTGGAGGGGCTAGAACACATGAGATATCTAAGACCCAGAAATCGTTTGGTGAAATTCAACCTGGATTGTATTTTATTAAAATAATTAATATTTTTAATGGGGTTCCTAAGTCTAAACTTAAGAAAATTAAAATATTAGTGGGTATTAATGAAAATATGGGTGAGAAGCTTCTAAGAGATGAGGATCAAGTCTAATTTAATCTTAGATGTTGATTAGAGATTAGATCACGATTAATGATATCTCAAAAGGAAAAGTATAAAGGAAGACTTGAGAGTCATTTGGAGACACACCGAGCAAATACTGAGTAACCCGAGGGAAATCGATTCTCAATAAGTAAGAGTTCGATTTCAGAGGGAGAGTTGCAGGGTGAAGGAAGGGGATGGAATCAACATCCATTAGATACTAAGGATGAGGTGATGCAGCGCATCAGAGAGATAGCGTAGAGGGATAGCTTTGAGAGACAGCGCAGCTAGGGATGAAATCCTCATGCAGAGATGACCTAGAGGTGATGCAATGAAGGTTGGAGGGTCTCTGGGGTGTCAGAATTTATCCAAGACAAGGAGGAAAATTATCTCAGGTGTTTTCTTAGAGGTTTCTCTATGTTCTGCAAAAATCATTCCTTGTAAATAGATTGTTGCTAAAGAATAATAAATAAACCCTCATCTGTTGCACTAGTTTTCCCGCATTGGGTTTTTCTGGGGACTGTTGTCCAAAAATAACTTTTTTGATGTGATTGATTCTTGTGCTTGTATTTCACTATTATTTTCTCTATGCTATTTTTTGACACTGCAGTAGAATTTACTTTGATGTTTATTGAAGGGTTTTGTAAATAACTTATTATGGAAAATAAGTAGGAGAAATAAATTAGTTACTGTAGTAGAATTTCTTGTTTGAAATTTTCACAATGATAAGACCTCCTTGGTATATATAGGAGTCTAAGGGGTCAAAATATGATCATAGCCTACATAACTATAATAATGTAAGGGTAGAACAATAACAATAGTGGGATTCTATGGGGTACAAAAATGACAACATGGGGGATACATGGGCACAACAATAACAATAGGTAACTATACTAACAATAACAATAAGGGGTATACATTCCTTCATGTTGAGCAAGTGTGCCCTACCTAAGTGCACTCCTTCATGCTAAGGACATGCGCTCTTCCTAGATTCATGCATGAGCATCTTGTTGCATGTGGGTGCGCTCCTAGAAAAATAGGATCCCACTTTACTTTCCTTAACTAATCCTTTCACTCATCAACAAGTGGTGATCATGTATAAATCAGTTTTGCATGTAAACTCATTTAAATCAAACCAATTAATCATTAATTTTCATAATAATTCTCAAATTAGTTGAGTACACAGCTATAGATCAAGAAACTCTTCATCAACCAACATTACAAGTAAGTTTTGCATGTCGAATCTAATCATCGCCTTTTATAATTTCACTGTTGTTCTTGTTTCTCTTGTTGTCATTTCTTTGTGTTTCATTTTGATTATTGGCATTTCTGTTCAATCTTCATTCTGCAAGTGTTAATTTTTTGTCACATGTAGAAACCCTTCACATTCTTCAACCCTTCATATTCTATCATGAATGCTACAACATCTATATAAGCTTGCAAATCCTTCTTCTCCTCATTCATATCATGAAATATTGTTGTTAAATTTTTTTCTGAGCTTCCAATAGGTAGATCACATTTCTGGAACCTAAAGCCCGATCATCCTTGAAAACTGCACCCAAAATAGCCAAGTTTTCCTCTTGAGCGCATGTCTTCGACACAAAGAACTGTGCCCTCCCTTGAACACATGAGTGCACCACGAATACTTGAATCACTTTCCTTCATCCCTTTAGCATGTGCCAGTGTATACTCCTTGCCTTTGAGCGCATAAGCACATTGTGAAGGACTAAAGGCTTGTCAACATGTTCCTTCATCCCTTCGAAGTGTGCTAGTGTGCCCTCTCTCTCCTTGAGCGCATGAGCACACTATGAAGACCTGAAATACCAACAGCCCACCTCTTAAACCCTTCAGAGTGCACAATTTTTCCCTAGATGGTTTTATTCACTTACTTGAGCGCATGAGTGCACTGCAAACCCTTGAATGGCCCTTGACCTTCCTTTATGCTTTGAAAGTGCACCCTCCTTGTTTTTATGCCAATTTTCTCATGCATGCAAGTAATTTTGTATTGTCGTTGATAGATTTTCATGTCCAATTACATATGATGGCTCTTTGTACATGATTTACAAGTATTATTGCATAGTTAGGTTGCTTTAAGCTAATCATGTCATTTGAGTGTGCTACCACAAACAAGTGTTCGTGCTACAAATATTGTCACCCTTTCATCATCTGTTGGAGCCATGCCTCCTCGTAAAGTAGCCTCCAAACAAGTCTTAGAATCAAGCACTGGGGTACCTATTGAAGTTACCAAGCCAACTATTCCAATATGCAAATACATAGTGCTTCAATGATAAGACTACAAAGGTCACATGGAGCAAGATATACAACACATTCATGAAGAAAAGTTTTGTCGAGAACTTGGAGGACTTGGAAGTGTACATCAATGTCAAGAGGTCTAGTATGCATATGATCTCATGCATATTCTCTGTCATCCCATGCATAAAAGTGATTGATTGGATCATTACACACATGGATGACTCTTATCTTATGCTTCAAAGTGAGAGTGATGGTCAGCTCGCCACTTATTATGGAGAAGAAATGCAGATGTATCTGCCCATAGAATACGCAAATAATGACATCTATACCAGATGGGTTGACCTCAACACAAGTGACATTATCAGATATTGGTGTCCAGAGCCTGCTAAGTTTTGCCATTGCCCATCTACAGTTTATCTGAATAACATCCTCAGAGATGTATATTAGTATTTGATAGCCATGTGTTGTTGGTTGCATGGGTGCAAGAGTGAGTAGGTGTTTGAAGAAAATAGGATATATATGCTAAATATGGTGGTAACACATAAAAGACTCTTCAATTGGGTAGATATGTTGTCATTTAAGTTGCAACATCACATGGGTTAGGCAAAAGCATCTTTAAGGGCGAACCAGGCACTGGAATTCTACATGTTTGCATTTCTTCTATATAGAATCTATGCATAGTATGCGTTCCTAGGAATGTACTTAAATTGGACCCCTCAGAACAAGTTCCCATTTTAGTTTCACTACAGAGTGTTATCAGAATCAAACTTTAGAGGTTCATATGACATATTGGTCAAGCACTTCTTTACAATTATCTTTCATATTATATTCGAGATTAAATGTCCTTGCATGACTGATCAGGTGAAGGAGTCATTACTGGATATCACAGATTGGTTTGCAACAACTGAGGAGACATACATTAGATTTTTTGGTTGTTAGATATCCCCTCATCTCATGTCACGGTATGTGACCAATAAGGTGGTCGTGCAGGAAGTCGCAAATTAGTTGGACAAAGGATTGTCAAGAGTTCTTCACAAGAGGAAGAAAGCCCCTTGACCCACCTTCCCGTTGAGGATTGGATTATATGAGTTAAAGAGTCACAAGGAAACAATAGTAGAAATATAGGATTTGGAACTCTTGCACTTTGCCACTAAATATTTTGATAAATATGATCCCTAGAGAGTGTGCAGGCAACATTGTGAAAGGATCAGTCACAGTACGGGGTATTCTTCGATATCTATAGTATAAGATGAAAAGGTAAAGAAGTGGTATAATGAAAACATGAAGGAATGTCCAAGGATGGAAACCAGTTCACCCCGATATCCACTAGCTCAATACTTGTAGGTGCAGGAGGAAGAATAGATAACCCCTCAAGTAAGGAAAGTAGCTCCCAAGAAGAGGATTAGATATGATTCGACAAGTGAGAGTAGCAGAAAGTGGAAAGATAATCCTCTGAACATAGGATCTATTCAAGCAAAGCAGGAGAGGAGAGAATCAAAATAATAAGAGGAGAGGAGGAAGCAGGATGATTTTCTTTAAAAGCAACAACAACAAGAAGAGGGGAGGATAAGGATAGAAGAAGAACAACAAAGGCAGTCTGAGGAGGAAGAAGTAGCACATGGATTGGAAGAAAAATAGTTGACTCAGGAGATAGAAGAGGAAGAGTTTGAGGAATAAGATACCATTCAGCCCATGGATGATGATCCATGTTCTCCAGAGGAACCTCCTCTCACAGGTGGTCATATTCCATTTGGAGAGATGGGCATCACACCTCCACCGACATACGGAGTCATGGATGTATGCAATGTCATGTTTGATCATATTAAGAAGAGGATTGTACAGTAGAGACATAGATACTTTCCAAAAGATACTCAAAATCCAGTCTAAGTTGCTACAAAGAAGGTGATAACTACCAAAACCAGAAGGAATCTGAGGGCGATCATGGCAGAAAATGTTGCTTTTGCCACAAAAGCATAAGATAAATCTGAATATCTTCTGAGTGAGAATGTTATATTGAGGAGAGAACTTGATGCAGTAAATAAATAGGTCGAACATCTTGTGGCAGAGAGTCAACAATTGTCATCACATTGTTTCAACACCGCAAAATAACAGGCAACCATGCAGGAAAAATTGGGGCCAATGGAGGAACCCATGGCATAGTTATATTATGAGATGATACTTATACAACATGTGGTGGCTCCTCTCATTGGCATCTAGAATAAATTACAAGACATGGTAAAAATCCTGCAAGTAGAAAACAGAACAGTTGACCATCTTCAGCAGTTGGCTGGCAAGTATCCAGATGCTCTCCAACATTTGGAAAATGATGACAATATCACCACTGGAATGGATAGGGTTCAGCAGAGACTCCACCATCAGAACTACATGTGTCTTGGAGAATAATTGATTAGTACTATTGTTTCCTATAATCGACTACATAATGGTTTCGAGTCTCTAACACAAAAGCATGGGATGCCCGCAATAGGAATACTTGAAGCAATAAGAGGTAGAGAATTCATCTTCCAAGAGATGAGGCAATATATTGAACATATCAAGCAAGAAACATAACAAGAAGGCTTGGAGGTTACCAAGGACATTATTCTATGGTACACCATCGCACTGGTTAAAGCCCATATGAAACTTTCATGGCTATGGAATAATGTGCGGTCAAGCTCCAAGACCATATTGATGAAGGCAATGGAGGTGAAGATGTGCTACATAGGGGACTTTCCAATTCGATCCAAAGCCATCTCAACAGAGTTCAGAGCATGGCACACTTACCTTACAAATGAACTCCATGAGGAAGCAAATGATTTATCAATTTGATAAGAATTTGTCCCATTATCAAGTTTGTCTTATGAGTCCATTGTCTCATATGTAATTTTTCTTATGTAATAAATGGTATGTATTAAAGTCTAAGGGACACATGTGGAATGTGAATAGTCACATATGGAATGTAATAAGTCATGAATAGAATATGAATAGTCATAGGAGTTGAAGAGACATGAGGAATATCAAAGGTAATTGTCATTTGTTATAAATAGCTCCTCATAACTCAAGCAAAGGGCTTGGATTCTTGGAGTCTTGCCTTGGCTTCTCTTGTAGTACCTAAGAGATAGATCATTCTTTAGAGAAGAAAGTTTTGGCTTCATGTTCCAATATTATATATAGTGTTTCATCTGTGTAACAGTGTACTTGTGATATTTCATTCTTAATGAGAAGCTAATGAGACGACACTTCTTCATACATGTATCATAGATATAGTTGGACTATTCTAGTTATGTTTATGGTATATGTTTCTTTAATTACATACTAAGTTAATGAACTAATTCATTGCTTAGCTACGGTTAGTATTGAATGAGTGTTGTTATGTTTTAATGATTGATGTTTATTATGTGTACTAATTTTCAGGTAATCAACAAGTCTTTCTCTCCCTTTGTAGGTCCCCCTTTAGGATAGTACTATTACTTTTCTAATCAGTGACTTCTTTTTCCTACCAGCTATGGAAGTCTCCCTTGTACGCCTTACATTGGATGTCTCACAAAGCTGGCATTATTGCTTCACCAAAGAGGCATTTCATTCTTTCGTGTGTGATTGTAACCAATGCATATCTTTGAAACCTTTCCAATGGTGATCAGGTAGTATGACCGGATGGGATGCCTAAACTAAATGGTGTGAGCTCTAATTGGGACTTCACATCGGGGAGATCCCCTTACAATGTTGGCGACATCCAGTACCTTCAACATTTTTGGTGCTAGATGGAGGGCCAAATGACAAGATGAGTCTATAAATTCTGTTTGAGTCTCTCACCTCTAATGGCTTCATCCCAAATCATAATCCCAAGGCAATCCCCACAAAATTTTAACATAACATGTAACGTTTTAAATTCGATGACAAGGGTATATAAATCATCCTTGATTACATAATTAAATTCATTCAATTTTGTTTTTCAAGTGGTGTTTATTCTGAAGAGATTATTGCGCATTTTTTAACCATTATATTGGATGGTCATGCAAATAAATGATGTTATTATTTACCCACTGCTTCTATCTCATATTTTAAAAAATTGGTTAACGAGATTTGTCACATCTTTGACAAATATGAGGATCAAGATGTTATTGATGAGATTGATAAACTTAGAATGGAATTAAATGAATCTCTTGAACATTGTTGACTGATTCCTACATATTTGTTATGAATTCCCAAATGAGGATGTGGACTGGTACTTCTTTTATGAAAAAAATCATTTCTTAGTCTGGATGTCAGGGAAATCCTTTGAATATGACTCTTCATTTCCTCCTGATTAAGAATAATTCTAGCATCTTGAGGAAGAACCAGATATCACTTTTGTCCTATGTCCCTCTCTGTTTGATTTCTTTTGTTTTCCACCCAAACCAATCACTAAACCGGAAGATCAATTTGTTGATGAAGAATTCATTTTTCTTTCACATCTCTACCTTGATGGTGATTCTTCTGATCTTATCAATCCACCATCCTCGAACCTTGATATTCCTCCACTCGATATTTTACTCGTTAATCAAATTGAACCCTTGGAAAACCATGACCCTAATGATTTCATTTTCTCTGAATTATACAGGAATGATTATTCAAATAACATGGATGTGTCTTTGTTTCTACATGAAGATTTACATTTGCAGGAATTCAAATTGGAGTCCGATGTGATCATCGAAGATTTTCTTTTAGGTATAACTCCTTTTGATTAAGAAGATGCCATGCTTATCATTGAGGATTTTTTTTGTAATTTTGTAAATCTATCTAATCAACCTCAAATTTTTTAATCTCACGATTTGAACAACAATTCTTGTTTTTATAAGAAACTAACCATGTTTTCTGGGAATCCAACTTAAGTTAAGTGAGTAGGACACTTCAACCTACGCTGATAGTTATGTCAGTTTCCTGTCGCCATGATAGTATTTGTGATTTTTGTCAGTTCATGATTATTTTGCACAACTTTTCCATTGATGTCATCATGTTGTATGTTATCTCTCTCTTGAGGGATGCTCATTTTCTTCACGTAAAAAATTTAAACCCTGAGGGAAGAAAGTTTAATTTGACTATTGACTTCCATCGTTGCATCCCACCTCAAGCAAATATTTAATTTGTGATGTGAAAACATAGAAGGAAATTAATGAATATTTTTAATTGATCCATCAAAGGATTTCACTCGCACGATAACATGGATTGTGGTCAGCCTGTTAATGTCGCTTATGACATGGATCTATCTTTCCTCAGTCTTTCTTGTCTAATTTTCCCTAAAGGTTGTTTCCATGATCCTATTATAGACTCATTAGAAGAATATTTTCAGTCTGGACCCATGTCTTGTGGCCTAGACTTTCATGTGCTTCATCAAGTCTTGTATGGCCATAGGCCTGGCGATTATTGATGTTGTGGGGTCTGTTGTTTGAAATAGAAGTTGAGTGTGATACACACTTGTGTTTTCACTTCTTGTTTTTATGTGTCAGTGCACATGTTTGCATGGTATGTCTTTTTCATTGCATTACTTTTGTTTTGAATCTACATTATCACATCTTACAGTCCAAAGGTCGGGAGCACCTTCTATGGCTGCATTGGAAATTCCACTTCACATGACCCAATTGTGTATGGTTTAGTGTAGGGTAGGGTAGGTTGCACTTAGTTAGATGCATTGCATGTGTGTTTTGTGTTTACGTTTTTCCTGTTTTGATTCTTTTGCTTTTATCTAGTCTTGAATAAAGCTAGTTTTGAGCTTCGAGATCATGTGGCTTAACTTTTGTGAAAGGAAAGTTGTATAACATGCAACTCTTGGCTTATTTGTTACCCTCTTCTTTGTTTTGGTTTACATATTTCTAGTCAACAATTTTTCAATGGAAAATATGATCCTTTAGTTGGGAATTTGTAAGAAAACCATGATACCTACATCTATTTAGGATTGCCTCTCCTACACTCGGTCTTGTTTATGAATAGTGTGCTCTTTCTTATCTATCTAAGTAGAGTAAGATGAGGGGAAAAATTTTAGTGATCCAAATGTTAGAGGTATCTCTGAAGGAACAACCTCTTCTGCTCTCAATAAGTTGGGATCCCTCTTCCACTCGTTGAAAAGTAATAAGTGTCTATGCACAGTCCTATGAAAAGAAGAAAGAAAAAAATAAAAGGGTGAAAGAAGAGAAAGGATTCTTGTGCAGGGAGATGAAGCAAGCAACTTCGTCGGGGTACTTTCCAAGCTCCTTGGAAGCAAAGACACATTCTTGTTCCTGAATCGAATCTTTCGAGGTACTATCCAGACCTTCTGGTAGCAGAGAAACACCAGAGATGTAAAAATCATACTCTGATTGTTTAACTTACTATACTATATTACCCTTACTTACATTGACAAGATAATGATATGGATTGCTTTATGTTGTGTTATATTGAGTATTGAAATGGGGAGACTATATCTTTAACTGGGTAAGAGTGGGGAGATGAGGTAAACCACTGATTGAATCAATACTTCCTGGAGAACTGAGACCTTGCGCTTAAATGAAACCATTTCAGAGAAGTTTGGGTTCTCCCTATTGTCGCCAAGTGTTGTCGTTGCGACAACGAATATCTAAAAAAATTTCCTAATTAAATTTTGGAGCCTACATGAACTATCGTTCCAAGTCCCCTAGCATCATCATGTCATTTGATTTGTTATTTGTGTTTTCTCCTAGTGTCACATCCTCCTAGGTCAATGTTTCCTAAGTGTCGTCACTAACCATTAGAAGCACTTGATTTATCTAGTTTATGGTTAGGTGAACTCATGATCTTTTCTTGACTTAGAAATTTGTCTTTTTTCCATGCACACATTAAAAAATCACTCAAAAGCACAGAAAAAGAAAAAAAAAAGCAAGAAAATCACCCTTAAAGGCAAAAGTGCACTCCATGTTGGTGAAGACATGCGCTTGAGTTGAGGGCACTCCTTTGGGTTGAAGAAGTGTGCCCTCCTTGAGCGCACTCCTTCATGTTTAACATTTTTTCTCTACCTAAGTGCACTCCTTTGTGCTTAGGACATGCACTCTTCCTGGATGCATGCATGAGCATCTTGTTGCATGTGGGTGCCTTCCTAGAAAATAGGAGCCCACTTAACTTCCCTTAACTAATCCTTTCACTCATCGAAAAGTGGTAATCATGCATGAATCACTTTTGCATATAAAATCTTTTAAATTAGCCAAATTAATCATTCATTTGCATAATCATTCTCATATGAGTTGAGCGCACAGTTGTGGATCAAGAAACTCTTCATCAACCAACTTTACAAGTAAGCTTTACATGTCAAACCTAATCATCACCTTTCATAATTTCATTGTCGTTCTTACTTTTCTTGTTTTATTTTCTTTGTTTTTAGATTTTTGGTGTTTCTGTTCAATATTCATTCTGAAACTGTTAATTTGTTGTCACATGCAGAAACTCTTCACATTCTTCAACCCTTCATATTCTACCATGAATGTGAGAGAATCTATATAAGATTGGAGATCCTTATTCTCCTCATTCTTGTTATGAAATGTTGTTGTTAAACTTATTTTTGAGCTTCCAATAGGTAGAGCGCACTTCTGGAACTCGAAGCCCAATCGGCCTTGAAAATTGCACCCAAAACAACCAAGTTTTCCTCTTGAGCGCACTTCTTCAACATGAAGAATTGTGCCCTCCCTTGAGTGCATAAGCACACCATGAAGACTTGAAGCACTTTCCTTCATCCCTTTGTCATGTGCCAGTGCACCCTCCTTTCCTTTGATCGCATAAGTGCATTATGAAGGCCTCAAGTCTTGTCAACATGTTCCTTTGTCCCTTCAGAGTGCGCCCTCTATCTCTCCTTGAGCACATGAGCACACCGTGAAGACTTGAAGGCCCAACAACCCACCTCTTCGACCCTTCAAAGTAAATCAGTGCAACCTAGATGGTTTTCTTCACTTGCTTGAGATCATGAGCACACTACAAAGCCCTGAATGACCCTTGACCTTCCTTTAGGATTTGAAAGTGCACCCTCCTTGTTTGCATGCCTATTTTCTCATGCATGAAAGTGATTTTGTATTATCGTTGATAGATTTTAATGTCAAGTTACATATGATGTCTCTTTATACATTATTTACAAGCATTGATGCATAGTTAGGTTTCTTTAAGCTAATATTATCATCAGGGAAAATTTTAAGAACCCACCCTAAATTTATAAATATAATAAATGGGCGAATCTCCATGGTATATAGGAAAAACGGAAGGTGATTTTATCAATAATATAATATGTATATATAATTTTTTGGCAAATCTCTCACCAGGCATGGCGAATATTTTACTCAATTATAAAATATTGTAAGATCTTGGCGAGTCTTTCACTAAATAATAAAACTTTGTAAAGTCCTAGTGAATCTTAGCATAGGTTACATGCTGGTTTAATTCCCCCATTTAAATAGGCTACATTCTAGGTGAATACCATGGGTCAATACCATGTGCCATTTTGGTGAATACCATGGGTCAATACCATGTGCCATTTTTATTTTTATTAATTCTAATATTAGGGTTAATAATGGTTTTTTACATGGTATTAATAGCAATCTAGTCCATGGTATTTGTCCCATAGTATTTTGGCCATAGGTTTCACCTAAATATAACCCATTTTTTGAGTGTTCGTAAATATAAGGTGACTTATGGAGTAAATATAAAAAAAATGTTTTATTTGTTTACCATACCTCTCGTTTATTTATATTTTTATTAATTTACCATACCTCTTTTGCAAATATGGTATTTGTCCCATAGGATTCACTTAAATAAAACCTCTTTCTTGAGCCTTCATAAATAGAACGAGCGTTATGGACTAACTGTAAAAAGATGTTTTATTTATTTACGATACGTCTAGTTTATTTATATTTTTATTTATTTACCATACCTTTTGAGTAAGTATAAAAAGACGTTTTATTTATTTACCATACCTCCACTTTACTTATATTTTTATTTGTTTACACCCTTACATGTATATAAGGTGACTTATGGAGTAAATATAAAAAATGTTTTATTTATTTACCATACCTCTCATTTATTTATATTTTTATTAATTTACCATACCTCTTTTATAAATATGGTATTTGGCCCATAGGATTCACTTAAATAAAACCTATTCTTGAAAATGGGCGAATGGATTCACTTAAATAAAACCTATTCTTGAAAATGGGCAAATGGAAGTTTGTAAGTCCTAATTTCAAGGGCTAAATTTACCTTTTTTACCCTCTCCCTTAAAATAAGGTGGGCTATTTGAGGTGATTTGTAAAAATGTGCTATGATACAAAATATTCGCCCACTAAAAATTTAAAACCCCTTAATTTCGCCAAAGGGCGAACATTCGCCCCTAAAATTATCCTTGATTATCATTATGAGTGTGTTGCCACAAACAAGTGTTTGTGCTATAAGTATTATCACTGTTTCCTCATCTATTGGAGCCATGCCTCCTCGTAAAGTGACCTCCAAAGAAGTCTCAGAAGCAATCCTTGAGGAAATTGTTGAAGTTACGAAGCCAACTATTCCAATATGTGCAAATACACATTGCTTTATTGATAAGACTACAAAGGTCACATGGAGCAAGATATACACAACATTCATGCAGAAAATTTTTGCATATAACTTGGAGGGCTTGGAAGTGTACATCAATATCAAGAGGTTTAGAATGCATAGGATCACATGAATATTCCCCATCATCCCATCCACAGAAGTGATCGAGTGGATCATTACACACATGGATGACTCGTATCTTGCGCTTCGCAATGAGAGTGGCGGTCATCTCACCACTTATTATGGAGAATACATGCAAATGTACTACAAGATGCTTAGGCCAACAGAACATGAAAATAATGAATTCTACACTAGATGGGCCAACCTCAACACAAGTGACATTATCAAATATTGGTGTCAAAATCCTGCTAAGTTTCGCCATCTCCCATCTATGGTTTATCCGACTAAGATCCTTGGAGATGCATATCAGTTTTTGATAGCCATGTGTTGTCAGTTGCATGGTGCAAGAACGTTGAGGTGTTTGAAGAAAATGGGATATATATGCTCAATATGGTGGTAACCTGTGGAAGAGTCTTCAATTGGGCAGATATATTCTCATCTGAGTTGAAGCCTCAAGTGTGGCTGGAAAAATCATCTTTGAGGATGAACGAGGTACCATAATTCTACATGTCTGCATTTATTTTAGACTTAATCTATGCACGGTATGCGTTCCTAGGAATGTACTGGAACTAGACCCTTGAGAACAAGTTCCCATTTTAATTTCACTACGGAGTGTTATCAAAATCAAGCTTCAGAGGTGCATATGACAGGTTCGTCGACCACTTCTTTGCAATTATTTTTCATATGATAATCGAGATCGATCATCCTTGCATGACTAATTAGGTGGAGTCACTATGGCATATTGTAGAATGGTTTGCAAACACCTTATGGGACATACATCAAATGTTTTGGTTTTCAGATATCCCCTCATCTCATGCCATGGTATGTGACCAATAAGGTGGTCATGCAGGAAGTCACCAGTCAGTTGAACAAAGGATTGTCAAATGTTCTTCACAAGAGGAAGAAAGCCCCTTGGCCCACCTTCCTATTGAGGATCAGATTATATGAGTTAAAGAGCCATAAGGAAACAACAACAAAAATACAAGAGTTGGAAAGATTGCACTTTTCTAATAAATAATTTCATGGATATGATCCCAGGAGAGTGTGTAGGAAACATTGTGAAAGGATCCATCACAGTATGGGGTATTCTTAGATATCTATAGTAGAATATGAAAAGGTAAAGAACTATTACAATGAAAACATGAAGGCACATCCAAGGATGGAAATGAGTTCACCCCAAGATCCACTAGCTCAAGACCTGAAGGCGCGGGAGTAAGAACAAATAACCCCTCAAGTAAGGAAAGTAACTCCCAAGAAGAGGATCATAAATGATTCGATAGGCGAGAGCAGAAGAAAGTGGAAATTTGATCATCTAAACATAGGATCTATTCAACTAGAGAAGGAGAGGAGGGAAGCATAAGAAGAAGAGGAGAAGAGGCAATGAGATGAGTTGCTTTAAAGCAACAAGAAGAAGAGGAGGAGAGGAGACGGATAGAAGAAGAAGAACAAAGGCAGTCCCAAGAGGAAGAAGCCACATATAGATTAGAAGAAGAATATTTGACTCTGGAGATAGAAGAGGAAGAGTTGGAGGAAGAAGATATCATGCAATCCATGGATGATGAGCCAGGTTCTCCAGAGGAACCTCCTCTCACAGGTGCACATCTTCCATTTGGAGAGATGGGATCACACCTCAACCAACAGACATAATCATGGATGTATGCAGTGTCACGTCTGATCATCTATAGAAGAAGATCATGTAGCAGATGCATAGATACTTTCTAAAATATCCTCAGGATCTATTCTTATTTGCTACAAAGAAGGTGATAACTACCAACACTAGAATGAATCCTAGCGCAATCATGGCAGAAAATGTTGCTTTTGCCACAACAGCAGAGGATAACTCCTAATATCTTTTGAGTGAGAATTCTAGGCTGAGGATAGAACTTGTAGTAGTAAATCAACAGGTAAAACATCTTGCAGTAGAGAATCAATGGTTGTCATCATAGATTTTCAACACCACAGAATGGTAGGCAGACATGCAGGAAGAACTGGGGCTAATGGAGGACACCATGGCACAGTTATAGGATGAGATGATACTTATAAAACAGGTGGTGGATCCTCTCGTTACCATATAAAAGAAAGCATGGGATGTGGTAAAAATTTTGGAAATAGAAAACAGAGCAGTTGACCATCTTCCAGAGTGGGTTTCCAAGTATCCAGATGCTCCACAACATTTGGAAAAGAAGGAAAGTATTTCCACCAAAATCGATAGAGTTCAGTTGAGACTCCACCATCATAACTACATGCGTCTTGGAGAATAGTTGATTAGTATTATTTCTACCTATAATTGATTGTGAATGGTTTCGAGCCTTTAACACAAAAGCATGGGATGCCCGCAATAGGAACGCTTGAAGCAATTAGAGGCAGATAAATAATCTTAATGGAGATCAAGAAATATATTGAAGAAATCAAGCAAGAAACAAAACAAGAAGGCTTGGAGGTCACCAAGGACATTATTCTACAATACGCCATCACACCGGTTAAATCCCATATGAAACTTTCATGGCTATGGAATAATGTGCATTCAAGCTCCAAGACCATATTGACGGAGGCACTAGAGTTGAAGATGTGCTACATAGGGTCTTAATTTATGAAACTAGGGTCAAATTCCACTTTGTATAGATAATTTGATGGATATTATGATTTCATTTAATTCCTCTTTTTGATAGGACCAAAATCAACCTAAAGATCACCTCATTTGGACAAGCAGAAATTGGTTTTTGAATTTATGAACCCTCACATGTACATTGGGACAAGTCACCCTCACACATATGTACAATTGGATAGGTCATCCTCAACATCAAGTGGACCCTCATGAAAGCCTATAAATACAAGAGACCTCAAGCTCATTTTCACATCATTAGCAATCATTCTCTTCTCTTCTTCTATTATTTTTTCTGCATAGGTCTGACATAGGAAGTTTCATGAAAGATTTGAAATTACAGGTCTGAGGCTCGCACACATCTAGGGTTTATGTTTTCCAATCTCACGCACGTCATAGTAAAAATTTGACTTCAATCGCATGCTCACAGTGCTTTAGAGAGTGAATGGGAAGCCTCAGTCACTCACATAATATCCTGAAGGGAGCGACCGAGACTCTGAGATAGTTCTGGGAAGATTAGACCCTAGTTGATCGCTTGCCATGCTTCAGGGAGCTACCGGTCCGTTATAATTGCTCGCATACAGTGCCTTAGGGAGAGAATGAGATTCATAGTCACTCGCATATTATCTTCATGAGTGCGACTACGATTCTGAGCTAGGGTTTGACAATTGACCGCAGTTGACCATAGATGTTTGAAGTTTGGAAGGTTTCTCTCTGTTGTACAGTAATTCTGGAAGTCTTCTTCTAACTTGTATTGGGTAAATATTTGTTGGATGATTATGTATTGGGATAATTGTACTCTTTGCTAAAACATTTTATGACAATCTGAGAAGAAGAAGATTTGAAAGGGATTTTCCCCATAGTGGGGTTTTCCCCTAGTCTTTGACCAATCTGGTGTCTCTTGCGGTTGTGCTATTGTCTCCTTTATCATTGCATATATTTTTCTATATTCAATTATTATTTATGACTGGAAACATTGTTAATAATTGGATGCATTTCTAAATGAAGAATTGATTTGGGCTGAAGTAATTGAAACAACATAGAACAATCTGAAAAATTAACATGGTATCAGAGCTAAGGTGAAGGAAAAGCCCAAAAGGAGACAAGAATTGAAGAAATCATCTTTGGAAATTTGAAAGAGTCAATCTAGTCAAAGACAAGATGACTTCCTTCTTCAAGAGTGATGAGAAGTTGGATGACTCATCGAATTTTGTTGCATGGAAATTCAGGTTGGAGATCATAGCTGATAAAAATGATTTTTTGGACTATATTCAAGGAAGAGTACCTAAGCCTCCAGAAAATGATTTCATTGCTGCCAAAAACAAGCACGAGTACTTGAGCCTCCAGAAAATGATTTCGTTGCTGCCAAAAACAAGCACAAGAAAGGTGAGTTAAAAGCAAAGCAAATTATAGCTAATGGTTTACAAGATAATTTACTTGCATATGTTGGAAACTTGAGAAGGTCTAAAGACATGTATGATAAGATAGTCGGCATGTATTAAGTCAACAATTTGAATGAAATCATCTCCTTGAAAGATCAACTCAAAGACACCAAGATGAATGAAGGAGAGTCTATGCAATCCTACATAATGAGGATATCTCATCTTAGAGATCAATTGCAAAGAGTTGGAGAATTTATGCCTGATAGGGAATTGGTGATCATGACTCTAAGAGGTCTCCCTCCTATTTGGGAAACCTTCATTACTGCCATAAGCAACAACAATGTCCTCCCATCATTTGATGAAATTGTTGGAAATCTTACACAAGAAGAATCAAGGATGATATCAAGAGGAAGGATTCAAAAACATGAAGAAGGAGAGCCCATTGCATATATCATTCATGAAAAAAGGAAGAAGAAAGAAAAAGGAGGTCCATAAAGAAAGCCTCCTCCTCAAAATGCAAAAATAAAGGATGATAGAAAGTTGTCTCATATTGAATGTTATAATTGTCACAAGAAGGGTCATTATGCATGAGATTGTCCCAAGATGAACAAAGGGCCACATTACAACACTAGAAGAAACAACAACAGATTCAATAATCAAAGGATAAAAGATTATCAAAGAAATGACTGCAATAAAATATATGAAAGTAGAAGAAGAGATACCTCAAGCGACCATGAAGAAGATCGTCGTCCTCAAAAGAAGTCAATATTTCCCAGGTATGAAAGTAATATTGTAAATCAATTTGAATACAATCTTATTTCTGCACTTACTAGTTCTTCTCCTCCAAATTTGTGGGATAGTTGGTTGGTCAATAGTGGGGCCACTCATTTCTCTAGATATAAGGAAGTTCTCTCTAATCTAGTAGAGAGGGAGACTAAGCTGAAGATTATTCTTGGAGACAACTCTACTCATCCCATAAAAGGTTTTGGGTCTGTCAAATTTCATTTGAATTCTAGGGAATCAGTTTTGTTGCATGATGTTATGTATGTGCTAGGATTAATGAAGAATTTTGTATCTATATACACTTTGGAAGATAAATGGATGAGGGTTGCCTTCATCAAGGGAAAAGTTTTGGCTTGGTCTGTTGGTTCACCTATGAGAGATGCATTCACATTAGGATCAAGATTTAAAGGACTCTATAGAATCACTAGAAGGCCACCTTTAGCATTGGTTCATAATACTAATAACCTAAGTGAGTTATGGCACCGAATATTGGCTCATCTACATTACAGTTCTCTTCCAAAATTAAGGAAATTAGTCTCTCATATTCCCTATGTTCAAGCCCTTCATGATGGAGTATGTCCAGGTTGTGCAAGTGGAAAGAAGACAAGGGGACCATTCCCCTCTAGCGAGAATAAGACAACTGACATCCTCCACCTCATCCATTCCGATATATGTGGTACAATGCTCATGCAGTCTATTGGTGACCATATCTACTATACCACCTTCATTGATGACTTCTCTAGAAAGATATGGATATATTGTTTGAAGCACAAGGATGAAGCCTTAGAAACATTCAAATAATTCAAAGCTTTGATCAAAAATCTGTTATGGAACCAGCTCAAGAAAGGATAGAAAAGATAGATCAACGCCTTAGAATTCAGCCTCTTCGAGGGGGCAACCTCCTTTACATTACATAAATGAACAATTCTTGGATGATATAAATGAAAAGACCTCCTTTCTATATATAGGAGTATAAGGGGTCATAACATAATCAGAGCCAGCATAACAATAATAATGTAAGGGCACAATAATAACAATAGTGGGATTCTGTGGGGTACAATAGTAACAATATGGGCACTACATGGGTACATCAATATAATAAGTGGGTTATACTAATAACAATAAGGGGTTACACTAGTAGTATAGGGGCCTAACATGCCCCTCTCCTTCAAAAAGTGTTGTCCTCAATGCTTGAGTAGTTCTTGATGCTTCTGTATAAAATTCTTGTCCTCCCATGTGGAATATTCAATGGGTAAGTTCTTCCACTTGATGAGATACTCTGAAATTGATCGATTTCATAGCTGCCAGGTTCTTGTTTCTTTGATTGTTCCAGGTTCCAATATGATTTTTCCTTCCTCTTCAATTTCTGGCAATATTGTTTGAATTGGGATCTTTTGCAACTTTTGAATAAGTGGCCATACTTCTTCGTCCTTCTTCCATTCATCCCTTGCTTCGTTTATCCAATATGTTTGGATAATATAAATAGCACAAAACAATGCTTCCACATCCTCATCCTTGAAGAGTCTTCCCATTCGGTAAGGTCGCCATTTTTTAAGTGCATGTAGTATTGCCAACATTTCCTTCTCATAAATAGCTTGCTTGAGATGTAGCAGTAAAAATACCCAATCACCTACATCAAAACATTTTTCACTATGATGTTGATCTACCTGTTGTTTCGTTTGATTTTGCACCGAAGTGGCGTTATCCTTTAAAAGTTGGAGAACTTGTTGTTGATGCTTGATGTGATCTTTCACTGCTTGAACCTTTTTCTTCTTGATATGTCCTTCTATCTCTAGAGTTTGAGGAGTGGTAATTTCTTCCAATCCTTTACAAGATATGGTCGGATTCATTTCTTGTTGCTCGATGTGATCTTTCACTTCTTGAACATTTTTCTTCTTGATATGTCCTTCTATCTTGATAGTTTGAGGAGTGGTAATTTCGAACAATGAATTACAAGATATGGTTGGATTCATTTCTTCTTTCTCGATGTGATATTTCACTTCTTGCACCTTTTTCTTCTTGATATGTCCTTCTATCTTGAGAGTTTGAGGAGTGGTAATTCTTGCCAATGCTTTACAAGATATGGTCTGATTCATTTCTTCTTTCTCTGGGGTGGGGTCATGGCGTATATCCTCTTCTTTTGATGTTTTTTGATCCTTTTCTTCCTCCTCTTCATATTCTATGTAAAATAATTTCTTCTCAGCACACTTATGACCTTTAGTGCATTTGCTATCACAATTGTAACAAAGCCCTTTTTCTCTTTTTTCTTCCAATTGTTGTGGTGTAACCCTTGTAGGTTGTGGAAGGCTAGGAGAAACAACACTTTCATCTTTATAGTTGTGAGGGGTACGCTTCTTGGTTTCCATAATTTTGCTTTCCACTATGTCACAAAGCCCTTTTACTCTTTCCAATTGTTGTGGTGTTGCTCTAAAGAAGGTGTTTCTCTTTGTATCCTCATAATGTGCTATCATTTCCTCCGTGAAAATTAACCATGTAACAAGTTGTTTACGAGAACAAAGCCCTTAGTACCATAAAAATTGATCTGGTTCTA
Source organism: Pinus tabuliformis (assembly GCA_031772625.1). Classification (NCBI taxonomy): domain Eukaryota; kingdom Viridiplantae; phylum Streptophyta; class Pinopsida; order Pinales; family Pinaceae; genus Pinus; species Pinus tabuliformis. The sequence continues at coordinate 589,612,781 of CM062820.1, read as the reverse complement.
AATATGAAGATGCAATACATACCTTTTGTAACAGTTGTACACCATGTAGATCAAAATATTGCTTCATCTGAAGTATCCAATTTACCGGATCCTTGCCATCAAACTTCCTCATCTTGCTTTTTCTTGATTTTAGGAGCTCGACCTTCAAACGACTGTAACTCTGTACTTTCGGATCTTTAAGTTCTGAAATTGCGACCTATAGTAGCCCTCTGTGTCCTCTTTCTAATGCCACTAGTCTTATCCAAATTGGATTCTCTAAGGAAGAGTTATGCACAATCTCCCAAGATGACCTGATTATAGACATTTCCAGAAGAGCGAACTTGTATGAAGTGCCACGTGTCATTGTTTCGACCTTTGGATCTGAAAAATGCATACAAAAAACTATAGTATGTCCTCTTTCTGTACCTTCTTATGAAATTTCAATCCGATCCCCAGAGAGAAAGTTATGACGATTTTCCCCAGGTCACCTGTTTGGAATGTAATTCAGGAGTCTACAAAAAGACCAACTTCCTCAGATCATATCTCCGCAAATATAGCGTAAAAAGCTCTGAAATTCGGACCCAAGGTTCAGCGCGATTTCTTCTCAAATGGGTTTTTTTTTGCAACTTCTGAAACGTCGCAGAAAAAAAGTTATAGCAAAAATTCCACGATGACCTGTTTGGAGCAGCGAAACCCTAGAATCCAAAGCTCTGATACCAAATGTTATGGAACCAGCTCAAGAAAGGATAGAAAAGATAGATCAACGCCTTAGAATTCAGCCTCTTCGAGGGGGCAACCTCCTTTACATTACATAAATGAACAATTCTTGGATGATATAAATGAAAAGACCTCCTTTCTATATATAGGAGTCTAAGGGGTCATAACATAATCAGAGCAAGCATAACAATAATAATGTAAGGGCACAATAATAACAATAGTGGGATTCTATGGGGTACAATAGTAACAATATGGGCACTACATGGGTACATAAATATAATAAGTGGGTTATACTAATAATAATAAGGGGTTACAGTAATAGTATAGGGGCCTAACAAAATCAAACAGGGAAGAGAATCAAAGTATTCATGTCTGACAATGGTGGGGAATACATGTCAAATGAATTTATATCATTTGTCAATAAATAAGGAAACAATTGTTCCATATACACCTAAACAAAACAGACTAGCGGAAAGAAAGAACAGGTATATATTAGAAGTTGCTCGTGTCATGCTCCATGACCAAAAGTTGCCAAAGTTCCTTTGGGGAGAAGCAATGCATACTATTTTATATGTTCAAAACAAGGTGCCTCATCAAGCACTGGAAAACAATACCCCCGAAGAAGTGTTCACATGTGTCAAGCCCGGCATAAGCCATCTCCTTATCCTTGGATGCCCTGTATATTTTCATTTGTCGAATGACAAAAGGAACAAGTTGGAGGCAACTGGAAGGAAAGGTACATTTGTGGGTTATTGTGAAAATTTTAAAGCTTATAGAATATATATTCCTAGTCAAAGGAAGGTTGAAATTAGCATGGATGTAACATTCGATGAAGATTTTTCTCTTGGAAAAGAAAAATATCTTCCTCCACCTCCTCCCCCCAAAGATATGAATGATGATAGGGATATTCTAGATGGTCCTTCCATGCCCAAGTCTAAGACTGATATTTTTTATGATCCTATGGATCCTATGCATCCCTTAGATCCTCCTCCAAGTGATCCTCCTACTAGGAAGAGACCACTTTGGCTCTATGACACTATAAAAGATGCTGAGAGACATGTTTTTGTTCTAAGATAATTTAGAGAAAGGAAGCAGCCATGCAGGTACTAGGTATATGTTGCAACCATGAGAAATGCGATTCAAGTTGAACCTTCCACATTCGAAGAATCTGTAAAAGAATAAGTTTGGAAAGATGTGATGGTCAAGGAATATGAATCAATTATGAAGAATGATGTATGGGATGTTTTGCCGAGACCAAAGGGGAAATTTGTGGTGACTTCAAAGTGGTTATTCAAGATCAAGCATGGAGTTGATGGTAGCATTGAGAAATACAAGGCAAGGTTCGTGGCTCGAGGATTCTCATAGAAAGAGAGAGAGGATTATGATGATATATTTGCACCTATGACTCGATAACAGAACCATTCATTCAATAATATCCTTTTCTGCAAGTCAAGGATGGACTCTTCATCAAATGGATGTAAAGACCGCATTCCTCCATGGCATGTTACAAGAAGAATTGTATGTTGAGTAGCCCCATGGATTTTAAGTAGAGGGTCAAAAGAAACATGTTTGTAGATTGAAGAAGGAATTGTATGGTTTAAACCAAGCCCCTAGAGCATGTTACACCCGCATAGACAGTTATTTGGTGAAACTGGGATTCACAAGAAGCAATGTCAATCCCAACCTCTACTTCAAGGTAGTCCAAGATATGCCATTGATTTTAGTTTTATATGTTGATGATATATTTATGGTAGGTAGTGAGCCTTTGATGATCGTGTGCAAGAGGGAGCTAGCCTCTAAATTCGAGATGATGGACCTTGGACTCATGCACTACTTTTGAGGTCTTGAGGTGTGGAAAAAACCCAGTGAGATTTTCCTTTCACAAGGAAAATATGTTGTGAATCTGTTAGAGAGATTTGGAATGAAAGAATGCAAGTCCATGGCCACACCAATGTAAATGAACTTCAAGAAGTTATGTGGATAAGTTGCAGGTCCCGATCTGGCGAATCCATCCGAGTATAGACAATTTATTAGGTATCTAATGTTCCTAGTGAACACCCATCCAGACATATTCTATGCAATGAACACACTGATCCAATTCATGACTGAGCCTCTCCATGCACATTAGATCACTGCCAAATACATCTTGAGATATTTTCATTGGACGATCACACTTGGTCTGAGATATTATGTCGAAGATGTTTGACTTCATGGATACACCGATGCTAACTAGGCAGGAAATGTTATCAATAGGAAGAGTATGTCTAGATGTTGTTTTAGTCTTGGATCTACCATGATATCCTAGATGAGCAGGAATCAGAAATTTGTAGCATTGAGTACCGCCAAGTAGAGTATATTGCCGCTAGCATGGCTAGATGCAAAGAAGTTTGGTTAAGAAAGATCTTTGGAGATTTATTTGAGCTGGTCTTAGATACTACAATGGGTTTATTGTGACAACAAGAGTGGGATCCATCTAGAAGAGAATCGTGTATTTCATGAAAAGTCCAAGCACATAGAGATCTGATATCACTTCATTCGAGACATGGCGTAGAGAGGAGGTTGTTACACTCCATCACATATCGACAGATGAGCAGATTGAATATACTCTCACCAAGTATTTTCCAAAAGGGAAGTTCTTGGTCTTCTAAGAATAACTTGGACTGATGGATGTGACCCCTCCTAATAAGGGCAATGTTGATCGAGGACACAGAGTCAACTCTTCCCCACTGTTGAGTTCCCAGGGTGAGGTATTGAGATAGAGGACTCCTAGGGTTGAGGGATCTCTGGACAATACGGTATTAACCCTATTTGTTACCCATAGGGTTGGAGATGTTTCTCCCCTATCTATGCATAGGGTGGGAGATGCTTCTCCCCTATCTAGTCTATGCAGAGTATACCCGAGTTGGCATCATACCCACAAGCCCCAAGCGTGTTGGGAATATTGCTCCCCGTTTAGCCAACGGTTTGAGAGTATACTTGGGGTGTAAAACCCAATTTGATTATGATGCAGGTGTTCTACCTCATGATTCTTGAAGGTAATTTATGTTAAAATCAGTAAGAAATAGGATTGGGTTGATATTTTCTCCCCTTTGTGGTTTCGGGTTGAGGATGATATCCCCAATGAGATTTCAGGGTTAAGATGTGCTCCCCTGTGTGTTTGGATATCCTATTTCTCGATATGGGGTTGAGATATGTGGCTCCCCCATGAGATAGAGGGTGGAAGCTAATTCTCCTTGATTCTTCTTCTTTTATATTAGAGAATGTTCCAACAGATAGATTTGAGCAAAGATGGACACGACATGACAGGATGGTATTGGCAGGTGGAATTCTTCCCAGTTGAGAGGGAGTGTTAATTTATGAAACTAGGGTCAAATTCCACTTTGGATAGCTAATTTGATGGATATTATGATTGCATTTAAGTCCTCTTTTTGAGAGGACCAAAATTGACCTAAATATCACCTCATTTGGACAACTAGAATTTGGTTTTTGAATTTATGAACCCTCACATGTACATTGGGACAGGTCACTCTCATACATCTGTACAATTGGATAGGTTAGCCTCAACATCAAGTGGACCCTCATGAAAGCCTATAAATATGAGAGACCTCAAGCTCATTTTCACATCACCATCAAGAATTCTCTTCTCTTCTTCTATTATTTGGTTCACATGGGTCTGATGTAGGAAGTTTCACACAAGATCTGAAATTACAGGTCTGAGGCTTGAACATGTCTAGGGTTTCTATTTTTTATTCACACACATGTCATGAGATAGAGCCAACTATAGTTTCATGTTCTCATTTCTTTAGAGAGCGACTAGGAAGCCTCAGTCACGCGCACAACATCTTGAAGGGAGTGACCAGGACTCTGAGACAGTTCTGGGAGAATTAGAGCCCAGTCGCTTGCTTGCCATGCTTCAAGGAGCGACTGGGTAGTTATAACCACTCGCATACAGTGCCTCAGGGAGAGACCAAGAATCATAGTCACTTGTAGATTATCTTCATGAGTGTGACTATGGTTTTGAGCTAAGGTTTGACAGTTGACTACAGTGGACTGTAGATGTCTGAAGGTTGGAAGGTTTCTCTATACTGTACAGTAATTCTAGAAGTCTACTTCCGATTTGTATTGGGTAAATATTTACTGGATGATTATGTATTGGGATCATTGTACTCTCTACTGAAACATTTTATGACAATCTAATAAGAATAATATTTGAAATGGTTTTTCCCTAGTCTTTGACCAATCTAGTTTCTCTTGTGGTTGTGTTATTGTCTCCTTTGTCATTGCATATATTTTTCTATATTCAATTATTGTTTATGATAGGAAACAATGTTAATAATTGGATCCATTTCTAAATGAAGAATTTATTTGGGCTAAAGTAATTGAAACAACATAGAACACTCTGAAAAATTAACGTAGGGGACTTGCCAGTTCGGGTCAAGGCCATCTCAACAAATTTCAGAGCATGGCACAACTACATTACAAATGAAATCCATGAGGAAGAAAATGATTTATCAATTTTGTGAGCATTTTTCCCATTATCAATTTTTTCTTATTAGGCCACCATCTCATATGTAATTTGTCTTATGTAATAAATGGTATGTAATGAATTCCAAGGGACACATGTGGAATGTGAATAGTCACATATCGAATGGAATAAGCCATGAATAGAATATGAATAGTCATAGGAGTTGAAGAGTCATGACAAAGCTCAAAGGTGATTGCCATTTGTTATAAATAGCTCCTCATAACTCAAGAAAAGGGCTTGGAGTCTTGGAGTCTTGCCTTGGATTCTCTTTTGTACATAAGAGATAGATCGTTCTTTGGAAAAGCAAGTTATGGCTTCATGCTCCACTATTTGACATAGTGTTTCATTTTTGTAATTGTGTGTTAGCATCCTATAATTTGACCTTTAGGTTGAGAAAAGGATTACAGGGATAACCATAAACCTCTTGTATGCTAAGGACCATCCCCCCTAGCCTTGGAGAGGGCTCTCTTCATGTCTCATGCTATCAATCACCTAGGGGACTGATAGATCCGGGTTTTAGGTTGGCTATGATTCATCAGAAATTGATTTTTGGTTTAATTTTTTGAAATTGGGTGCAGAGGGTGAGGGCTATTTTGGGTCAAAGTTACATATCCAAATGAACAAGGGATATAATGCAGTTTGTGATAGGGGCAAGTGAGGAAAACTTACTGGTGATTTATCAAAAGTTCATTGTAGCAGAAAGATGAATGGGGTAAGAGAAAAATGACAAACTAAGCATCAAAGTGTAGATGAATTCAGATTTTCCATGGAGGAACAATCACATTTATGATCACCTGAAAACTAAACCAGAGAAAGTACATGAATTTTGAAATAAATTTCTTTCAACTGAGAAGGAAGAACTTATAACATATTAAATTATATTTGAAAAATAGATCTGAATACAAAGTATATGTGATTCATGAAGGAAAACAAATCATTAAAGCATTACACAGGTCTCCATGTTCAAACAACATTTGCCTTCTTCTCATTTGGAAAAATAATGCAATACAAAACAACCTTGATCTCTTATAGTTCAAACCCAACCGAACCCTTTTGTCATGTCTTGTTCTTCTTGAATACAATTAGGAAGATTTTCTTGCATTAAAAATAAACAAATATAATGTATCTCTTATCGGCTACGAATATCGAGACAAACTTAATTTGGAAACATCATGCCTTAAATCTTAGATAAAAACTCAGACACATCGAGTTCAGAAAATCAATCTTATCCACCTATACATACCTATCCTGATCACTAACATAATTATAGAAGGTCCAAAAATAACCAAAATACAAAAGCAGGCCTGAGTGACAAGTTGCACAATAGTTGCATAGCGACTGTGCAACAGACTTCCATCTCAGCATGGTTATGGGTTATACTAGATGAAACCAAGTCAATGGGTACATTGGAGATAGCGTTGTGTTAGTGTAGGACCCACTGGGTGCCTCCTTTCATGCGTGCAGACCCCTGAAATGCATAGTCACCAATTGCGTAACAGAATTCAAATTTTGAGTTTTTTTTTATATTTTCCACTCTGAAAACGTTTTAATGTCCAGCAATCCATCACATACACCTTATAACTCCCAGCATGCATCAAAACTCCAAAAACTGTCACAGTTTCATTAAAGAAAAATACCTCTTATGATTTCAAAATTAGCCCTTGGCTACACAAATTTTGGCTTTCAGCAGAATGGAATGAAGTATGTGATAAAAAAATGAGTAAATTCAGTCAAGATACCAAAGCTACCTCCTCCTCTTATGTTTTGACTTCTTTATATGGTTGTGCTACTGTGGGTAGATTGCTAGGTAACTATGATTGTTTGATTTTCTTGAGTTGTCTCCTAGCTTTTGCTAGCTTCTATTTCATCAGCCTTAATCTCCTCCTCATAATTAGATTTCTTGTGTAATAGCTCTTTATTTGTCTATGTAGGGGAAGAGTCCATTTTAAGACTACTTTGGCTTTATCAACTGTGTCAAGAGCTTCTGCAACCCGAACATCAGCTTCCGAGATAGTATCATTGATGGCCCTCTTGTAAATTTCATTATTATTTTTTTTATCTGATCAACTTGTCATTGGAAGACCTCAATCTCCTCAAATAGCCTCTGATACTCCTTCCATTCATCAAATTCAGGATTCTCTTTTGATGGAAGGGTCTCTTTCATCTTCTCTTTCCATTTGGTTGTTGACCTTGTCATAGGCTTCCTTAGTTGCACATTGGGTTCTCTTACCTCCTCTACATCAATCACCTATTTTCCTTTATCTTGGATTGTAGGCCTAGGAGGCCTCCTGGACAACTCACTTTCCTTATGTTGGGTTGCTTCTTCTGTTGTGTGCCTAAGCTCTCAGTTCTCCTTCTGCAAATAGGCAATCTTAAGATGAGATTTAGCAAGGTTGTCCTGCAACTTTGTAATTTCAAGGTCTTTGTCTTCCATTTGAACATCTTTCTCACCCCCTGCACCCTGTTCTAGCATATCCTCTGGGAGATCAATGGTATTTTGAGAATTTGGCTCCTCAATCAAATTTTTGGTAGAAAATCTAGTCCTTGGTCTGTGAAGAAACTATGTTTCTTCATGGGCCACTTGTATCTTGCCTTTCCCCTTACTAGTTGTTCTCTTATCCCTCATTGATTCCTTCACTGTCTCTTCAGCTTTAGGTGCCTCTTCATTTTATTCCATAGGATAAATGTTTGCATGAGCCAGCAATCCTGAAGTTGATAAGAAACCATCCCAAGACATTTTCTTTTTCTCTAACTCATGCAAAACTAACAGTTTGATTAGTGCAAAATGGAACAAGCTAGGAAAGTGTTTCTCTCCCTTATATTGAACTCTTTTTGCCATCTTGCCCAAACTTTTGAATAGGTCATAAGGTAATTTTAGCCTCCTCTTGCTAGTGAAATGCATAAGCAACCTAATGTGATATTGGACACCTTATTGAAGTGGCCTTCAGATGTAAAATATCTCGGTATTACCTTAAACAGTTGGTTGTAGTGGTTCAATAGGTAGTTTCTTGGGAATGTAGTGTCATATTTGTCTTTGTACTGAGGCTTTACAAACTCTTTAAAATGTGAAGCATCCAACTCCTTGCCTTCGAACCAGCTTTCACCCTATAAGGGGATTTTTGTGTCTTGAGAAATATTTTCTTCAGACAAAGTAAATTCTAAATCTCCAATTTTGACCTTGTCACCTTTAGAATTTAGGGCAAACATACTATCAAGTTGGAAGTGGTGGCCATATGTTTGAATTTTCTCACAAAATGATATGCATCATGTCCTTTTGAATGCCACTCTGATTGTAGGGTCAGCATTCACTATCTCTAAACTTCTAGGCTGAACAAGAACTACCTCTCCTCTGCTTTGTTTTTGCTCCCTAGGTTTTCCATCTGGTTATAAAAACTGCAGCACACCCTTTCTAATCTGATCTTGTGCATACACCAGGTTTGTAGACAAAGGGTTAAATGACAATGCAATTAATGAGATGAAAGCATGACAAGGGTGAGAGCACGATGAAGTGAGCTAGCTGACAGGTTTTTCATAAAGTTTCAAAGACTTTTAGGGTTTAAGAAATATCTATTACTTTAACAAACATTTTACATGCCAAGTCAGAAAGTGAGCATTTACAAGTGAAATCAGGTTAAATTAACAAATAATGTGACTAATATGCCATGCTAGACATATTTTAATGCATCACATGAAAACCCTCAGCATTCAAAATGTCTCAGACACAAACTAATAGCAAGGCAGACTTATGCGCAGCATATACGCGGCAAATACACACACAGTCATTCACTAAATAATGTCTGATAGATTTTTTATTGAAATCTATGGCCAGAGAGTATGTTTCCTACCTGAGACAACAGGAAAGCTCGATTGGAAGCAGTGGGAGACTAGCATTGACCTCTATAAGGAGCTTCAAATGGTTACACAGTTGTTGCGCAGCAACCTTCTCCCACTTGAAAACCATACCTTCGATCCTCTACCAAGCTGCTTTCAATCTTTTGTTGTGCGACCCGTCGAATCTTCTCTGTGCGCAGACTATGAATTGGAGAGAGAATGATGGAAACATGAACAAAAATTTGAAAATTTGCGCTCTATATGTCTTGTTTTGGTCATGAATGTAAAATTTGGGTAAAAGGGTTATGATAATCATGAATTATGAATTATGGGTGATGATGATGAAGTATGAGTTTAGCGGGGTGTAATGGCAATGATGATGAGAGGTGATTTGGGGGGGGCTGTGTATATGATGGTAATTGTGAATGAAGGGAATATATCATGATAAATGGTTCATGGAAGAAGTATGTTTAGTCAGTTTAATGTTCTTAAATTGTAAGCATAAATTATCGACCAGGGTAGGTAAATTGATGAAGCACAAGTGCATTGTATGTGCTAGAAGTTATTTATGTCGTTAAGGTGTTTATGTTATAGTTAAAGTCTAAATCTAGAATTAGTATGGAAATGGTGTTACTATCTATATTGGAGTATTGTCCCTAAGATCTGTTAGTTGGTTATTCTAAAATTAATTTTAATTGAATCAAGTTTTGTGAGATGGTTGAAGAGTGATCCTAAACTCTACTCTGCTAGACTGTTTCTGATTATATTTGGATTTTTTTATGCTGCAACCACACTAAAATAACTATGAAAGTATGGAATGATGTAAAGGAGATCTACTTTATTGAGTTGGAAAACGAATGATGGTTCAATTCAGTTGCTAAGGAAAATACTATCACTCTTTAACTATTACAGCTTCACTCAATGAAAAAGTAAAACAAGAACGAAATTGATAAGCTATGAAACAACCAAAGTGTGAAATGAGATGACTGAATTATACTAGGTAGAAAGCAAATGAAATTATCAAATTATGCTAGGTAGAAAGCAAATGAAATTTTTGATGCAAATGTCAATTTAATCGCGAACTCCATTGGACTGCATCCTAAAACATAAAATAGAGCATCCATAATTTAACTCTAAGAAACCAAAGAAAATCTATTTGCAATGAGTCAAAGACCTTATCTGCACGTAGGGGGCCTCCACAAGATAGTCAGAAACTTTAATCAATGCAACATGAAAAGTATGAACCAAAGTCTATTAATCGGAAATAGTTTTAACAGGATGTTCTCAAAATTACATATAGCGGTGCGCGCCAAAACACGAAGCAGCCATTGTTCTTATAACGTTTTCTTAATTAACAACATGAAACATTTAAGCCTGCGTATCTTCATTACAATCCCTATCAATCCAAATTATATCACTTAATCATCGATTTGCTATTTGGAAAAGCAAATCAATAAGATTTCGTGAAATTTGGACTCTATTCCAGCACATTATCTTGTAGTTGACTTTGAGGTTGACCACATTACAGTGCGATTATCTTGAAGGATTGGTTTGAGAAATCAGGAAGGAATCCATGACGAGATCATTCTTCATCTATCCATATATTCTTTTGCTAAACTGGTGCATTTGAACCCTGTCAACAATGGAGGTAGCTACAGATCTGTGGATTAGCTACAAAACCAAGTCAATTCTGTAGTTGAATGAAAACTTTAATAAAACAATAAGGTATATGGACAAAATATGAAAAAGAGGACATGTAAGTGCTTACCTTAACAAAACCTTATATTTATTGCATTTATTTGGGTGATAGGAATAGGAAAAAGGAGGAAATATGGGGAAAAAGGGGTGTCAAGGTAAAGCAGTTCTTGGACTCTACATTCCCCCACGCTGGAGGTTTTGTATGTCCTCATACAACTCAACATTATCATTCTCTTGTGCCTTTTGGTTATCACATTCAGGATTCACTTTCTTCTTCTTTCTGGCAGCCACTACCATTCTTGGTTTCTTCATGAGGATCTTATACTTTAGGTTGATGATTTCTCTTTGCATTGCCCTGTTTTCTTTCTTCAACCTCTTGTTCTTTTTGTACCATAAACTTAAGTGAAGAATAAGGTTGTCACTCTTGGCAATTTGAATTCCATTATGTGCCTTCAGTGTTTGATTTTCATTTTTGAGGTATCTGTTTAATTTCTCCATCTAAAATATTTCTTGCTTCAAAACATCATATGTTGAAGGTTTTGTGGCTCATTAAACTGGTTACTTCCTTCTCCTGGGCTTTTTATTGATTCTTTGATTGTTTCTTCCTTCCTCTCTAATGATTCTATGTAATCATAAATTTCTTGTTGAACAGGATCAATGCCTGGGCTTTGTACTGGACTTCTTGGAGGTGAACTGAAGGGAGATGGTGACACCCTTGGTGACAGTTTTAGTGATTCTCCTGGAGAGTCTTCAAGGTCTTCAATTTGTTCTTTTGCCTCAAGATCGATATATTCTGCAACTCCTGAGACTGCTTGTTGTACCGTGTTCAATCTGGTACTTCTTCTTAGACCTGTGGTTGGAAATCCCTGAGTTTTCTTCTTTTTAGCTTTTGGATTCTCTTTCTGAGGAAGGATCTTGGTTTGGGATAAATCCTTTGTTTCCTTGTCGGCTTTCTTTCTTCTAAAATTCCCTTTTTTCATTTTCTGCAAAATATCTACAATGGGTAGTTCATCCTCTGATAATTCCTGTTGGGACTAGGGTTCCTATTCTTTTACTATTTCCATTTTTCTCTTCCTTCCCCTGAGGGTTCTACTACCACTGGGTTGTTCAAGGGTTTTCTCTTCAAAATGATTTCTTACTAGAAAATTTTCCCAATTGTCACCTATACTCTGAAGGTGAAACTCAATCAAGATTTTTATCAATCCATGATGGTACATTGTATTGTCTATGAACTGAATTTTCTTTTGAACATTCATTAACATTTTCTTAAGGCTATGTAAGAGGAAGTATGGAAGATTCATTTGATGTTCCTCAATAAAATTCATCATTATCCTAATGTGGTAGAAAAACATGCATCCAAACCGACCTTCACAAGTAATAAATTTTTGAAGTACAAGGAGAAAATTCCTCCATTTATTCTTAAGGGCTATACTAGGAATACCTTTTCTGAAGATGGTAGTGTCCATGTTTGGATTCTTCAAGAAGATTTTCCAATCTTCCCCTTCGATTCCTCTGTTTTTGAACCATTTTTCTCCACTTCTAGGCAATTCGGTGGCTTCTGCAATCAAGGACTCTGTTATGGCGAACTTGATATCACCTATTTCAACCTCTGTTCCATCAAAAGAATGTGAAAAAGTCTTTGTTACCTCCCTGTGGAAACCATCAAATTTTTCTATGAATTTTAACCACTGTACTTTCTGCAACAGCTCCCTGATTTGAGGGTATCCTTCCAAGAACTTCTTTCCTGTCAGTTTTGTTCAGACAATAACACCCATGGTGAGAGATGTTTTGTCTTCAAGAGTTGTTTACCTGACAGGGAAAAATGGTGTTGGTAGGGTTTCGTTCTGTGATGGAGAGATGGAGAGGCTATATGAATTTGGAGAAATGAGAGAACAAGTGAATTATAATGAAGGCTGCGGAAATGAGTTAACCATTAGAGCGCATTCAATTTAATGATTTGGTGATTACTTCGATAGATTCATAATAGGGACAAGATAGGATTTAAAATGGTGGATTATGATGATTTTTACAAGAAACCATCACCCACGACTTCCAATGATTTCGTTTTATTTCGGTAGTGCTATGTCCTCATAGTTCATATATGCAATATATTAACCCTTATTGTAAGATTAAAGTATCACATACCTTTGACTGATTTGCTAACCTTATTTGTCCTTTGATATCTTCTATAGGTACTTTGCACTATCAATTATTCTTCAATTCGAGCCACTAAGTGTTCCTGTCAAATTGGCTACAAAAATCTTATTAGAGCTGCAGAAACTTGTCCAAGCTATAGAAAGTTACTAATTCTGTAACTGAGAAAAAAAAAAGGTACTTTAGGAAAAGGAAATTTCTTTTTGGAAGAAATGGTAAAGAGAGAAAATTTAAGGTGCCAACAAGAGTTGGTTTTCACTTCAAATTTTCTGTATAAACATGCCAACAACATGTTGGTTTTCATGTATATATATATATATATATATATATATATATATATATATATATATATATATATATATATATATATATATATATATATATATATGGAGAAAAATAAAATTTCTAAGGTGGAAAAGAAGAAGAATTCTTCTCAACCATCTTCAATTCTGAATTATCTTGGAAAAATTTGACAAATTCTTATTTTGTCAATGGCTTCTGATAAAGTCTAAGTCGATGTCCATTAACTAAAAGAGGACTTTTCTGTTCATCAATAGTCCTGATTCTAACCGCACCATTGTCAAAGAAATTTTCAACTTCATAAGATCCAAGAAAGTGAGTTTGGAATTTTCCTTGGAAATTTTTGAACTTTGAGTCGAAGAGTAATGCCCAATCCCCTGGATGAAATTTCCTTTCTTTAATGTACTTATCATGCCATTTGGATCTCTATTGCTGAACTAGGCTAGTCTTTTGGAGGGCTTCTTGTATTATTTCATCAAGCTCATTGAGTTGTCTCATCCTTTGCTTTTGTGCTTTTGATAAGTCAAGATCCAACTGGACTGTTGTTTTATAGGTCTGGATCTAGAACTCTATTGGAAGTAAGACCTACTTCCCATAAATAAGTTCATAGGGAGTATGTCCTGTCCTTCCTATGTAAGTGTACAATCTTGGTAAGTGTACAATCTTGGTAAGAATTTGTTTAATCACCTTGTTTGTAGACTCAACTTGTCTATTGGCTTGTGGATGGTATGGAGTGGACTTTGGATGCTTGAGTTTGTACTGCTCCACAAGCTTCTGCACTAATTTGCATGTAAACTTTGTTCCTTGATCTGTTACAATTTCTCTTGGAACACCAAATTGAGTGAAAATATCCTCAAAAATAAATGAAACTACAGCATTTTCAGTAGCAAAATGAAGTGCTTTAGCTTCTACCCATTTAGTGACATAATCAATACATACCAAGATATACCTTTTTTGCTTTGAAGGTGATTTGATTGGACCAATAAAATATAGTGCCCATTTTTCAAATGGTTCAATCAATACTTGTGGTGTAATGGAATTTCACTTGAAGGAGTAGGGTTTCCCATTCTCTGATAAATTTCACATCTTTTAACATATTCCTTGGTATCCTTGAACATGGAAGGCCAATAATATCCTAAAAGTAGGACTTAATAAGTAGTTCTTTTGTCGGAAAAATGTCCTCCACATGGTTCATCATGGCATGCTTTAAGTATTTTATGGTATTTCATCTTCTCGAACACATCTTCTGATGATGAGATCTGGTCCTGTTTTGTATAATTCTTCATTTATCCATGAACAAGATGTGATATTCTGAACTATCTTCCTCTTTTCTCTAGGAGACAAATGAAATGGAATTTTCCTTGTAGCTAAATAGTTAGCAATATTTGCATACCAAGGTGATTTATTATATACTGCAAAAAGACATTCATCGAGAAATTTATCCTCCACAGGTTGATCATTAATATCATTTTGAATTCTAGATAAAAAGTCAGCAATTGTATTTTGTTTCTCGAGTCTATCTAGAATGGTGATGTTGAATTCTTGTAACAATAAGAGTCATCTTGTTATTCTTCTATTAGTGATTGGTTTATTCATTAGGTATCTAATGGAAGAATGGTCTGTGTGAATGAAAGTTTCATAGCCAGTTATATAATGTTAGAATTTGTTAATGGCATGAACTACGACTAAAAACTCCTTCTCAGTTACAATATAATTTAACTATGTAGGAGTTAAATTTTTACTGGTATAATAGATTGCATAAGGAGTAAGGTCTTTTTTCCCTAACATAGCTCCTAAGGTTGTATCTGAAGCATCAGTTGATATATGGAAAGGCAATTTCCAATTAGGTCCTTTTAAGATAGGTGCTTCAGAAATTTTCTTTTTCAAAGTTTCAAAGGCAGCTTGACAATCAGAATTCCAACTGAATTCACAGTCCTTGGTAAGTAGTTTAAAGAGTGGAGATGCAATTTTTGTGAAGTTTTCTATAAATCTTCTATAATATCCAGTAAAACCAAGAAAACTCCTAACATCTCATTGACAGTTTGGCACTGATAATTTAGAAATGACCTCAACTTTAGATGAGTCTACCTTAATTCCATCTCCTGAAATATGGTGACCTAAAAAAATTCCTTCGTTAAACATCATAAAACATTTCTCATGACTTAACGAAATATTTGTTTCTTTACATCTTATTAAAACTTTTTCTAAATTTTCAAGTGCTTCATTAAAATAATCTCCATAAACTATGAAATCATCCATATACACTTCCACACAATCATGAATAAGATCAGAGAAAATTTCGAGGACTGCTCTTTGGAATGTTGCTGGAGCATTGCATAATCCAAAGGGAAGTACTCGATAAGCATAAGTTCCCCATGGATAGGTAAATGTGGTTTTATCTTGATCTTCAAGTGCTACCTGAATCTGGTTATATCCACTAAAACCGTCCAAAAATGAAAAATACTTTTTCCCTGCTAATGTGTCCAAGACTTGATCTATGAAAGGGAGTGGAAAGTGGTCTTTTAATTTTGCTTTATTCAACTCCCTATAATCGATACATACTCTCCATTTTCCATTTTTCTTTGGAACGATTACTAGGGGTGAAACCCACTGACTGTCTAATATTGGATAGATGAAATTTACATTTAGCAGCTTTTGTAATTCCTCCTTAACAATTTCTTTTAGATTTGGGTTCATTCTTCGTTGTGGCTGTCTAATTGGTCTTGCACTTTGTTCAATGTAGATATGATGTATGCAAGTCTTAGGATCAATTCCTCTCATATCAGTGTATTCCCATGCATAAGCAGAAGAATGTTTTTGTAAAACTTCTACCAGTTGATTCTTTTGTAATTCTTCCAAGTTTTTATTAACATTCAAAGTTTTACCTAGAAAAAAATTATATTGAAGAATTCCCAAATTTCTCCATAGAGAGCAATGATACTTGTCTAGATGAGAGATATTCATTTCGACTACGGTCATAATGTGAGGAAGATTCATTATTTTCCAATAGATTTAAAATTTGGTCCTCCTCTCTTACTTGTTCAGTAGTGAAAACAAGTTGTATATCATCATCATCATCTATCCATTCCTCATTCTCTATTTCTATTGTTGTTTTTGTAGGTGGGTATAATGTAAATTTCTTTGTAGAATTTCCATCTGAGATAAACATGTCACCTAATCTACAACCGATGAAAGCATCAGCTGTAGCTAACCAAGGTCTTCCTAGGATTAATGGATGTCCTCCTAGATTATTCTTGGGTGTTAAGACCATGAAATCAACAAGATATTCCCAAGAATCTAAGGATACACAAACATCTTCCAACACACCATCAAGTTTAATTACAGACCTATCTGCTAATTGTAATAGTGTTGGTGTGTATTGAAGGTTAGGAAGTCTAAGTGAATCCATAACTTGTTTACTCATTATGTTTATGGCTGCTCCTAGATCAATCAGTGTGTTTGGTATTTCAATTCCATTGATGTGAATTTTCACAATGGGGCTCCCTGGATCTAGATATTTTTGGATTGTCATTTTTCGTATCATGATGTTTGCAATTTTCCTGACTAATTGAAATCTTTTTATGTCTTTTCTTTTTCTTCCTGATATTTGAGTAATTAATTCCTTAATTGTTTTCGCAAAGATTGGTATTTCTTTTATGGCTTGTAATAAAGGAATTTTTATACAGACATTTCTTAATTCATCCATCATATTATAATCAGGCAATGTGATTTGTTTTTCTACTCCTTCATCAATTTTAAACCATTTAGGAAACGGTGGTCTAATGGATACCGAGGGTTGTTCTATAACAGGAGTATTTCTTGGAACATTTTCTGTTTGATTATTCTCTTTCTGAGGGGGAGTGGTCCCTCCTTCTTTAGATTTATTTTTATGTTTTTGAAGATTTTTCCTTGCAACCTAAATAATAGGGGGCTTTCTTTGCAATACTCTTCCAGACCTTAATTGGACATTATTTAGATCTAGTGGAGTTATTACATATGATCTGAATGTGATCATAGACTTAAACTGATGTAGAAGTGATTAGCCATTTATGATTTCAATGTTAACTGAAAGTGTGGAAATTGAGGAAAACATGCTTGAGAAGAAGACTTTGTGACAGCTGATTAAACACAATATAGATGAATAACAGAAGTGAAAACAGCAAAAACATAGTGATACCAGACAGCGATATTGATGACGGAGTTCGTCCCTAATGGACTACGTCTCAGGGTCCGCTTTCAAGATGGGTGACCGTTTTTATTAGGAATGAAAAGAATGAGTTGATTACACAGATATTTGATCAGTCTGAATGTGCACATAGGCACTTTTTATCACTATCATCAGATAGCCCTCTGAATCAAGTTTCCAACGCCTGTCACGGTTCCCAATTCTGACTCTAGATGCTCCTGTTACACTGAAAACAAAACTACCTATCGCCTCTAGAATCTATAAACAAATATCAAAACCACTCTAATCCCCTCCATGGACAAAAACTGCCTCTTATAGGCCTGCAGGTACATAAAAACCACCTTTGGTTGCATTTGAGATGAATTTGGTTGATTATGGATAGGGTTTAGCTTTGGTCCAGTTATAAGAGGACACCTAGGATTAGGTTCCAAGGTCCTTGAATTAACATAACCAAAATTGTTAATACAAAACCCAAAAATAAGTTTGCCTATAACTCCCAACCATTTGCGGTAAGGTTAACCAGGTGGAGGTTGGACAGCTCATGTGAGCGGTGACTGAACCCGCGGTTTAGGTGCCGGTGGTTCCGCTGACGTTCACCATGACGGTTTGCAGTTGCGGTTAAACCGGCGCTCACATAGTGCTGCCACCCGCCTAACCTAACTACCCACCTAACCCGCGGAGATTTAACCCTGACGGCTTACCTGTAGGTGTTCACATGTAACAGTCTATACCCCGCTAAAGTTAGGAACGGGCAGCTTAACTTGATGTTGCGATTACCCTGTCTCCGGTCACATTCACCCGATATCCATTGCGGCTAGAGGTAACGGCTTATGAAAACCCAACGGTTTTTCTCATCTCCGCTCACATGCCAGACCTCTGATGCAATTAGTGCTAGCATTTTAGGTGGCAGTCAACTGTGTTTTTATATTGTAATGTTTTATAATGTATTAACAACATAGCTCGAGAGCTAAAAAGTGTTTAGACTTTAGGTTTTTTTATGCTAGGTTTTCTTTATTAACACATAGTGTTGGTGTTGCGATAGGTTAGGACTTAGGTTTTAGGTATAGCATTAGGTTTGTTTTAATGTATTTTGGTTTTAATACATTTGTAATGTATTAGGGTTGCAAACTTAGGTTTAAGATTACATTTGTTTTTCACAAAACCCATGTGCAGCATATTTTCGCAATGTGACATAAAACCATATACATCGTCGACATTAGCTACCTTTGCGACGACAGCCCTGACGACACATCGAACCTCTGCAACGGATGACAAAACCCATGTCGACACCAAATCCTGTGAAGGTGAATGAAAAAACACATGTCATCGACCAAATCCTGGCGGAACTGTCGATGAACACAAGTCGACAGCCAGGTACAAACCCATTTAACTGAACACCATGAAACCATATACAACCATAACTAAACATTTACCAACTTTTACGACCACATCTGATACTGATGATGATGTTGGAAACAAACTAATCAATGTGTAACTGATTCAACGGAATCCTCCTGGATCATTCCTCTCCACTTGAAAACTTTTGGACCATAAAAGTTGGACTAATCAAATAGTCTATTAGGGTAGAGCTCCCTCTCCTTCCACCTTGACCTAACGATGTACCAATACATTCAATCAATCACTTGCAAGTGATGACCTTGATAATGCTGACCATGGCACACTCTGAGTTGGTGACCTGTTCCATCCATCTGCAGTATGAACAACTTGCGACGATGGGCAAACAACTTGTTATCAACATGGCAATTGATTTCTTTCAATGAAGAACCATGAGTTAGTGATTCATAATCTTTGAAAATAGTCTATAATGGATGTTTTTTAATACCATCAACATGTATAAACAATGTATTTTTCGGAATGAGAGACACAACCAAAGATACTTTGGACATCAAACTAACTACTTGATTTAACATACTTTCCTGCTTCTTGATTACTAAGTGAACTTGTTGCAATGAACCTATCAAACTGTAAGGTGAAATATGCTGCAACTTAGTTTGTCTTTGAAAGTATTGAGTTAGCTGTTGATTTGTTTGAATCAATTTTTCTTCATTCATTAAATGATGTTTCCATTGATTAGCACTTTCCCCTTATGCATAAGTTTCCCTTAGACACTTTGACACTGCATTAGAAAATTCTTGGATATGAAAACAAATAGGTTTGCTCTCCACTTGAAAAGAGGTTTCCAAACTGTTCGAGACATGACATGGCGACATAATACAAGAGAAATTGAACACTGACTTTCCCCAATACTGGCATGTATCCCTGCAACTGTTAAGTTCCAAACTTAAACTGAATTGGTTCATTCTGACATTAGGAAGAGGAGCTTTACGCACAAACTATAATTCATGTTGTAATCCCTACTTATGAATAAGATGTTTGGTTTTACATAGAACTGGAAAAGTTTCTATCTCTTTAATCAAACCATCTTTAAGTTGAGTCTCATAACTTAAACAACCATCATGTCAATTGTTATGTTTTCCTTTCATACACATGATTACAAACCTCTTGTTTGAACTTATTAATCACTTCATCTGATTAACATTAACTGAATTCAAGTGATTTTTATTTTGATGTGCCCTGACAATAAATTCAACCCTATCTTTCTTAAGGTGATATTTATGTTCTCTCCTGTAAAATACTACATCACAATCATAAATATAAGGACTTCCTAAGACAACTCCACATATGTGTACTGGAACCACATCTAATTCCACTTCATCAATGTAATTAGCTATTATGGAAAATCTTAATCGACACTGTTTGGTGACTGTTATCTAAGTTGATTTATTTATCCATCCTAATGGGTAAGGACTTGGATGATTCCGTGTTTCTAAACCCAAGCTTTTAACTAAATATTCAGAGATTAAATTTTCTTGTGATCCACTGTCAAACATTGTATCTATCTTTGTATTCTTAGAGGTTATCCTTATGTTAAACAATTCAAATCTTTTATCCTCATGTGAAGGATTTATGTTTGATGAAGATGCAATATTTTTCAAACTTGAACTAGTGTCAGAAGTTCTACCTGTCGTAACCATGGTGGTTATCCTCCTTTCATCACTCGAATCTAAACCTAGATCTCATTGGACTGCTGCAATGGCCTTGTTTTCATCCTTCTCCTTAAGGAACTTTTTGGGCTTAAGTTCTAGATGAAGTTTCCAGCACTTTGATTCATCATGACTGATACTCTGGAAATGAGAACAAGTAGGTCTTTCCTTCTAAGCTATTGTTGATTTCTTTCTCTTCGAATTGTTCTTCCCCTTACTATCATTGGAATATTTGATTTCCAACTCTTTGGATGACTACAATGAAAACTTGAATGGTCTGCCACCTTATTCAATATGTATGGCCTGAACACACACTTCATCAAAATCATCAGGATTAAATATCAATAATGTATTCTGCAAATATGAATGTAAATTGCCATTGTATTTTAATAAAGTTTCATGTGTATCCAATGAAATACCAAGAGCCAATGCTTTCTTTCTGAACTCCTGAGTAAACTTATGAACGCTCTACCCTTTACCTTGCCTCAGATGCTGCCAATCAATAATAGCTTGCTACATGTATCCTAAAGGATAGAATTATTTCCTAAGAGCTTTTAAAAACTTAGACCATGAAGAGATGACTTTTCCTTTACACTTTACATCTATCTGAGTTTTACTTTCCCACCAAATTAAAGTTTTTCCCCCCATTCTAAGTGTAGCTAACTGAATTTTAGTTTTATCGCTAGAAATGTTCTGAATGCAATAATACACTTATAACTGCTTAATCCAATTATCTAGCTTTTCAGGATTCATTTCGCCATCATAAACAGGTAACTCAAATTTCACATAAAGTTTCAAAAGAGATGTTTTCTTAGGTTTCTTTTTTGTTTCAGATTTTGCACACGAAGAAGAAGAAGAAGAATATGATGATGGAGATGATGGAGGTGAAGGTGGTTTATCAGTCTTCCCTTTACCTCTGTCCTTCTTTGATGTCTTTGAAGAAGAAGATGCATCTCCCGCCTTCTTGTCTTCTTACAATTCTCCCAACATCTACTGCATAGTCAAGAATGTTTGCTGAAACTATTCTTCACTCATCTTAGTTTCAGTGTTTTCACCTACATCAAGTCCTGACATGGTCGATTTATGAACAACTCGTCGCTTTCCAATCTCTGGATCGATCTGCTCAAGGATTCCTTCTCCTCGTTGCGACTTTGACCTGGTTAACATTCAATGGAAAATTCTACAAATGCAACCTGCTCTAATACCAAATTATATGATCTGAATGTGATCATAGACTAAAACTGATGTAGAAGTGATTATCCATTTATGATTTGAATGTTAACTAAAAGTGCGGAAATCAAGGAAAACATGCTTGAGAAGAAGACTTTATGACAGTTGATTAAACACAAGATAGATGCATAACAAAAGTGAAAATAGTAAAACCACAGCAATACCAGACAACGAGATTGATGATGGAGTTCGTCCCTGATGGACTACGTCTCTGGGTCCGCTTTCAAGATGGGCGACCATTTTTATTAGGAATGAAAGGAAGGATTTGATCACACATAGATTTCATGAGTCTGAATGTGCACACAGGAACTTCTAATCATTGTCATTAGATATCTCTTTGAACCAGCTTTCCAACTCCTATCACAGTTCCCAATTCTGACTCTGGATGCTCCTGTTACACTGAAAACAAACTTGCCAACGGCCTCAAGAATCTGCAAACAAATATCAAAACCACTCTAATCACCTCCAGGGACAAAAACTGCCTCTTATAGGCCTGCAGGTAGATAAAAACCACCTTTGGCTACATTTGAGATGAGTTTGGTTGATTCTGGATAGGGTTTAGCTTCGATCTAGTTGTAAGAGGACACCTAGGATTAAGTTCCAAGGTCCTTGAATGAACATAACCAAAATTGTTAATACAAAACCCAAAAATAACTTTGGTTATAACTCCCAACCGTTTGTGGTCAGGTTAACCGGGCAGAGGTTAGACAGCTCATGTGAGCAGTGATTGAACCCGTGATTTAGGTGCCGACAGTTCCACTGACATTCACCGTGACGGTTGGCAGTTGCGGTTAACCTGGCGCTCACATAGCGCTGCCACCCGTCTAACCTAACTGCCCACCTAACCCATGGAGCTTTAACCCTGACGAATTACTTGCAGGTGTTCACATGTAACAGTCTATACCCCACTGGAGTTAGGAACTGGCAGCTTAACTTGATGTTGCGGTTACCCTGTCTCCGGTCACATGAACCTGGTATCCATTGCGGCTAGAGGTAGCAGCTTATGAAAACCCGACGGTTTTTCTCATCTCCACTCACATGCTAGACCTCCGATGCAGTTAGTGCTATCAGTTTAGGTGGCGATCAACTATGTTTTTATATTTTAATGTTTTATAATGTATTAACAACATAGCCCAAGAGCTAAAAAGGGTTTAGACTTTAGGTTTTTTTATGCTAGGTTATTTTTATTAACACATAGTGTTGGTGTTGCGAAAGGTTAGGACTTAGGTTTTAGGTATAGCATCAGGTTTGTTTTAATGTATTTTGGTTTTAATACATTTGTAATGTATTAGGCTTGCAAACTTAGGTTTAGGATTACATTTGTTTTTCACAAAACCCATGTGCAGCATATTGTCTCAATGTGACATAAAACCATATACATCGTTGACATCAGCTACCTTTGTGACGACAACCCTGACGACACATCGAACCTTTGCAACAGATGACACAACCCATGTCGACACAAAATCCTGTGAAGGTGAACGACAAAACACATGTCCTCGACCAAATCTTGGCAGAATTTTCGATGAACACAAGTCAACAGCTAGGTACAAACCCATTTAACTAAATGCCATGAAACCATATACAACCATAACTGAACCTTTACCAACTTTTATGACCACATCTGATACTAATGATGATGCTGGAAACAAAATGATCAATGTGTAACTGATTCAACGGAATCCTCCTAGATCATTCCTCTCCACTTGAAAGCTTTTGGACCACAAAATTTGGACTAATCAAATAGTCGATGAGGGTAGAACTCCCTCTCTTTCCACCTTGACCTGACGATGTACCAATACATTCAATCAATCACTTGCAAGTGATGACCCTGATAATGTTGACCATGGCACATTATGAGTCGGTGACTTGTTCCATCCATCTGCAGTATGAACAACTTGTGACGATGGGCAAACAACCTGTTATCAACATGGCAATTGATTTCTTTCCATGAAGAACCATGAGTTAGTGATTCATAATCTTTGAAAATAGTCTCTACAGGATGTTGTTTAATACCATCAACATGTATAAACAATCTGTTTTTTGGAATGAGAGAGACAATCAAATATACTTTGGACATCAAACCAGCTACTTGATTTAACATACTTTCCTGCGTCCTGATTACTAAGTGAACTTGTTGCAATGAACCTATCAAACTGTAAGGTGAAATCTGCTGCAACTTAGTTTGTCTTTGAAAGTATTTAGTTAGTTGTTGATTTGTTTGAATCACTTTTTATTCATTCATTAAATGATGTTTCCATTGATACTTTCCCCTTATGCATAAGTTTCCCTTAAACACTTTGACACTGCTTTAGAAAAGGCTTGGATATGAAAACAAATAGGTTTCCTCTCCACTTGAAAAGAGGTTTCCAAACTATTTGAGACATGACGTGGTGACACAATACAAGAGAAATTGAACACTAACTTTCCCCAATATTGACCTGTATCCCTGCCACTGTTAAGTTCCAAACTTAAAATGAATTTATTCATTCTGGCATTAGGAAGAGGAGCTTTAGGCACAAACTGTAATTCATGTTGTAATCCCTGCTTATGAATAAGATGTTTGGTTTTACATAGAACTGGAAAAGTTTCTATCTCTTTAATCAAACCATTTTTAAGCTGAGTCTCATAACTTAAACAAACATCATGTCAATTGTTATGTTTTCCTTCCATACACATGATTACAAATATCTTGTTTGAACTTATTAGTCGCTTCATCTGATTAACATTAACTGAATTCAAGTGATTTTTGTTTTGATGTGCGCTGACAATAAATTCAACCCCATCTTTCTTAAGGTGATATTTATGTTCTCTCCTGTAAAATGCTACATCATGATCATAAAGATAAGGACTTTCTAAGACAACTCCACATATGTCTACTAGTACCACATCTAATTCCACTTCATCAATGTAATTAGTTGTTATGGAAAATCTTAATTGACACTATTTGGTGGTTGTTATCTGAGTTGATTTATTTAGCCATCCTAATGGGTAAGGTCTTGGATGATTCCGTGTTTCCAAATCCAAGATTTTAACTAAATATTTAGAGATTAAATTTTCCTGTGATCCACTGTCAAACATTGTATCTATCTTTGTATGCTTAGAGGTTATCCTTATGTGAAGGATTTATATTTTATGAAGATGCAATAGTTTTCAAACTTGAACCAGTGTCAGAAGTTTTTACTGTCGTAACCATGGCAATTATCCTCCTTTCATCACCTGAATCTGAACCTAGATCTTGCTGGACTATTGCAATGGCCTTCTTTTCATCCTTCTCCTTAAGGAACTTTTTGGGCTTAAGTTCTGGATGAAGCTTCCAGCACTTTGATTCATCATGACCAATTCTCTGGCAATGAGAACAAGTAGGTATTTCCTTCTGAGCTATCACTGATTTCTTTCTCTTCGAAATGTTCTTCCCCTTACTATCACTGGAATCTTTGATTTCCAACTCTTTGGATGACTATGATGAAAATTTGAATGGTCTGCCACCTTATTCAATATGTATGGCCTGAACATGCACTTCATCAAAATCATCAGGATTAAACATCAATAATGTATGCTGCAAATATGAATCTAAACTGCCAAAGTATTTTAATAAAGTTTCACATGTATCCAATGAAATACCAAGAGCCAATGCTTTCTTTCTAGACTTTTGAGTAAACTCCTAAACACTCTACACTTTACCTTGCCTCAGATGTTTCCAATCAATAATAACTTGCTGCATGTATCCTAAAGGATAGAATTGTTTCCTAAGATATTTTAAAAACTTAGACCATGAAGAGATGACTTTTCCTTTACGCTTTACATCTATCTGAGTTTTACTTTCCCACTAGATTAAAATTGTTCCCCCCATTCTAAGTGTAGCTAACTAAATTTTAGTTTTATCGCTAGAAATGTTTTGAATGCGACAATACACTTCTAACTGCTTAAACCAATTATCTAGGTTTTTAGGATTCATTTTGCCATCACAAACAGGTAACTCAAATTTCACATCAAGTTTCAAAAGAGATGTTTTCTTAGGTTTCTCTTCTATTTCAGATTTTGCACTAGAAGAAGAAGATGATGATGATGATGATGAGATGATGGAGGTGAAGGTGGTTTATCAGTCTTCCCTTTAACTTTGTACTTCTTCAATGTCTTTGAAGAAGAAGTTGCATCTCTCGCCTTCTTGTCTTCGTACGATTCTCCCAACATATATTGCATAATCAAGAATGCTTGCTGAAACTCTTCTTCACTCATCTTAGTTTCAATTTTTTCACCTGCATCAAGTCCTGACATGGTCAATTTATAAACGACTCATCACTTTCCAATCTATGGATCGATCTTCTCAAGGATTCCTTCTCCTTGTTGCGACTTTGACCTGGTTAACATTCAATGGAAAATTCTACAAAAGCAACCTGCTCCGATACCAAATTATATGATCTGAATGTGATCATAGACTTAAACTGATGTAGAAGTGGTTAGCCATTTATGATTTGAATGTTAACTGAAAGTGCAGAAATCGAGGAAAACATGCTTGAGATGAAGACTTTAGGATAGCTGATTAAACATAAGATAGATGCATAACAGAAGTGAAAATAGTAAAAACACAATGATACCAGATAACGATATTGATGACGTAGTTCATCCCAAGTGGACTATGTCTCTGGGTCTGCTTTCAAGATGGGCGACCGTTTTTATTAGGAATGAAAAGAAGGAGTTGATTACACAGAGATTTGACTAGTATGAATATGCATGCAAGCACTTCTGATCACTTTCATCAGATATCCCTTTGAACCAGCTTTCCAACGCCTATCACGGTTCCCAATTCTGACTCCGGATGCTCCTGTTACACTGAAAACAAAACTACCTATGACCTCTAGAATCTGCAAACAAATATCAAAACCACTCTAATCTTCTCCATGGACAAAAACTGCCTCTTATAGGCCTGCGGGTACATAAAAACCACCTTTGGCTGCATCTGAGATTAATTTGGTTGATTCTGGATAGGGTTTAGCTTCGGTCTAGTTGTAAAAGGACACCTAGGATTAGGTTCCAAGGTCCTTGAATTAACATTACCAAAACTGTTAATACAAAACCCAAAAATAACTTTGGTTATAACTCGCAACCGTTTGCGGTCAAGTTAACCGTGTGGAGTTTGGACAGCTCATGTGAGTGGTGACTAAACCCACGATTTAGGTGTTGGTGGTTCCACTGACGTTCACCGTGACAGTTGGCGGTTGCGGTTAACCCGGCGCTCACATAACGCTACCACCCACCTAACCTAACTGCCCACCTAACCCGCAGAGCTTTAACCCTGACAACTTACCTGCAGGTGATAATATGTAACAGTCTATACCCCATTGCAGTTAGGAACTGGCGGCTTAACTTGATGCTATGGTTACCCTGTCTCCGGTCACATGCACCTGGTATCCGTTGCGGCTAGAGGTAACGGCTTATGAAAACCCGACAGTTTTTCTCATCTCTGCTCACATGCCAGACCTATGATGCGGTTAGCGCTAGCAGTTTAGGTGGAGGTCAACTATGTTTTTATATTGTAATGTTTTATAATGTATTAACAACATAGCCCGAGAGCTAAAAAGGGTTTATACTTTAGGTTTTTTGATGCTCGGTTTTTTTTTTAACACATAGGGTTGGTGTTGCGATAGGTTAGGACTTAGTTTTTAGGTATAGAATTAGGTTTGTTTTAATGTATTTTGGTTTTAATACATTTTTAATGTATTAGGGTTGCAAACTTAGGTTTAGGATTACATTTGTTTTTAACAAGACCCATGTGCAACATATTGTCGCAATGTGACATAAAACCATATACATTGTCGACATCAACTAACTTTGCGACGACAACCCTGATGACACATTGAACCTCTGCAACGGACGACACAACCCATGTCAACACAAAATCTTGCGAAGGCGAACGAAAAAACACACGTCGTCGACCAAATCCTAGCAAAACTGTCAGTGAACACAAGTCGGCAGCGAGGTACAAACCCATTTAACTGAATGCCATGAAACCATATTCAACCATAACTGAATGTTTACCAAATTTGACGACCACATATGATACTGATGATGATGCTGGAAAGAAACTGATCAATGTGTAACTAATTCAACGGAATCCTACTGGATCATTCCTCTCCACTGGAAGCTTTTGGACCACAAAAGTTGGACTAATCAAATAGTAGATGAGGGTAGAACTCCCTCTCTTTCCACCTTGACTTGATGATGTACCAATACATTCGATCAATCACTTGTAAGTGATGACCCTGATAATGCTCACCATGGCACATTCTAAGTCAGTGACCTGTTCCATCCATCTGCAATATGAACAACTTGTGATGATGGGCAAACAACCTGTTATCAACATGGCAATTGATTTCTTTCCATGAGGAACCATGAGTTGGTGATTCATAATCTTTGAAAATAGTCTCTAATGGATGTTGTTTAATACCATAAACATGTATACACAATGTATTTTGCGGAATGAGAGAGACAATCAAAGATACTTTGGACATCAAACCAGCTACTTGATTTAACATACTTTCCTTCTTCCTGATTACTAAGTGAACTTTCTACAATGAACCTATCAAACTATAAGGTGAAATATGCTGCAACTTAGTTTGTCTTTGAAAGTATCGAGTTAGTTGTTGATTTGTTTGAATCACTTTTTATTCATTCATTAAATGATGTTTCCATTGATTATAAAATTCCCCTGATGCATAAGTTTCGCTTAAACACTTTAACACTACTTTAGAAAAGGCTTGGATATGAAAACAAATAGGTTTCCTCTCCACTTGAAAAGAGGTTTCCAAACTGTTCAATACATGACATGGCGACACAATACAAGAGAAATTGAACACTGACTTTCCCCAATACTAACCTATATCCCTACAACTGTTAAGTTCCAAACTTAAACTGAATTGATTCATTCTGACATTAGGAAGAGGAGCTTTAGGCACAAACTGTAATTCATGTTGTAATCCATGCTTATGCATAAGATGTTTGGTTTTACATAGAATTGGAAAATTTTCTATCTCTTTAATCAAACCATCTTTAAGCTGATTCTCATAACTTAAACAACCATCATGTTGATTGTTATGTTTTCCTTTCATACACATGATTACAAATCTCTTGTTTGAACTTATTAATCACTTCATCTTATTAACATTAACTGAATTCAAGTGATTTTTATTTGATGTGCCCTTACAATAAATTCAACCCCATCTTTCATAAGGTGATATTTATGTTCTCTCCTGTAAAATACTACATCACGATCATAAAGATAAGGACTTCCTAAGACAACTCCACATATGTCTACTGGAACCACATCTAATTCCACTTCATCAATGTAATTAGCTATTATGGAAAATCCTAATCAACACTGTTTGGTGATTGTTATCTCAGTTTATTTATTTAGCCATCCTAATTGGTAAGGTATTGGATGATTCTGTGTTTGCAAACCCAAGATTTTAACTAAATATTCAGAGATTAAATTCGCATGTGATCCACTGTCAAACATTGTATCTATCTTTGTATGCTTAGAGATTATCCTTATGTTAAACAATTCAACTCTTTTATCCTCATGTGAAGGATTTATGTTTGATGAAGATGCAATAGTTTTCAAAATTGAACCAATGTCATAAGTTTTACCTGTCGTAACCATGGCGTTTATCCTCCTTTCATCACCTAAATCTGAACCTAGATCTTCCTGGACTGCTGCAATGGCCTTCTTTTCATCCTTCTCCTTAAGGAACTCTTTCGGCTTAAGTTCTGGATGAGGTTTCCAACACTTTGATTCATCATGACTGATTCTCTGGCAATGAGAACAAGTATGTCTTTCCTTCTGAGCTATCGCTTTCTTTCTCTTCGAATTTTTCTTCCCCTTACTGTCACTGGAATCTTTGATTTCCAACTCTTTGGATGACTACGATGAAAACTTGAATGGTCTGCCACTTATTCAATATGTATGGCTTGAACACACACTTCATCAAAATCATCAGGATTAAACATCAATAATGTATGCTGCAAATATGAATGTAAATTGCCAATGTATTTTAATAAAGTTTCACGTGGATCCAATGAAATAACAAGTTCCAATGCTTTCTTTCTGAACTCCTAAGTAAACTCCTAAACACTCTACCCTTTACCTTACCTCAAATGTTTCCAATCAATAACAACTTGCTGCATGTATCCCAAAGGATAGAATTGTTTCCTAAGATATTTTAAAAACTTGGACCATGAAGAGATGACTTTTCCTTTACGCTTTACATCTATCTAAGTTTTACTTTCCCACCAGATTAAAGTTGTTCCCCCCATTCTAAGTGTAGCTAACTGAATTTTAGTTTTATCGCTAGAAATGTTCTGAATGCGACAATACACTTCTGACTACTTAATCCAATTATCTAGCTTTTCAGGATTCATTTCGCCATCATAAACAGGTAACTCAAATTTCACATAAAATTTCAAAAGAGATGTTTTCTTAGGTTTCTTTTATGTTTCATATTCTCCACTAGAAGAAGAAGATGATGATGATGACGATGGAGATGATGGAGGTGAAGGTGATTTATCAGTCTTCCCTTTACCTTTGTCATTTTTCGATGTCTTTGAAGAAGAAGTTGCATCTCTCGCCTTCTTGTCTTCGTACAATTCTCCCAACATCTATTGCATAGTCAAGAATGCTTGCTGAAATTTTTCTTCACTCATCTTAATTTCAGTGTTTTCACTTGCATCAAGTCCTAACATGGTCGATTTATAAACGACTCGTTGCTTTCCAATCTCTGGATCGATCTTCTCAAGGATTCCTTCTCCTCGTTGCGACTTTGACCTGGTTAACATTCAATGGAAAATTCTACAAACGCAACCTGCTCTGATACCAAATTATATGATCTGAATGTGATCATAGACTTAAACTGATGTAGAAGTGATTAGCCATTTATGATTTGAATGTTAACTGAAAGTGCAGAAATCGAGGAAAACGTGCTTGAGAACAAGACTTTATGACAGTTGATTAAACACAAGGTAGATGCATAACAGAAGTGAAAATAGTAAAAACACAGCGATACCAGACAACGAGATTGATGACGGAGTTCGTCCCTGATGGACTACGTCTCTGGGTCCGCTTTCAAGATGGGTGACCGTTTTTATTAGGAATGAAAAGAAGGAGTTGATTACACAAAGATTTGATCAGTCTGAATGTGCATGTAGGCACTTCTAATCACTTTCATCAGATATCCCTCTGAACTATCTTTCCAACGCTTTTCACGGTTCCCAATTCCGACTCTAGATGCTCGTCTTACACTGAAAACAAAACTACCTATGACCTCTAGAATCTACAAACAAATATCAAAACCACTCTAATCTCCTCCATGGACAAAAAATACCTCTTATAGGCATATAGGTACATAGAAACCACCTTTGGCTGCATTTGAGATGAATTTGGTTGATTCTGGATAAGGTTTAGCTTCAGTCTAGTTGTAAGAGGATACCTAGGATTAGGTTCCAAGGTCCTCGAATTAACATAACCAAAATTGTTAATACAAAACCCAAAAATAACTTTGGTTATAACTCCTAACCATTTGCGGTCAGGTTAACCAGGCAAAGGTTGGATAGCTCATATGAGCGGTGACCGAACCTGCGGTTTAGGTGTTGACGGTTTTGCTGACGTTCACCGTGATGGTTGGTGGTTGTGGTTAACCCAACGCTCACATAGCGCTGCCACCCGCCTAACCTAACTGCCCACCTAACCTGCAGAGCTTTAACCTTGACGGCTTACCTGCAGGTCTTCAGATGTAATCGTCTATACCCCACTGTGGTTAGGAACTGGAAACTTAACTTGATGCTATGGTTACCCTATCTCCAGTCACATGCACCCGGTATCCGTTGTGGCTAGAGGTAACGACTTATGAAAACCCAACGGTTTTTCTCATCTCCACTCACATTCCAGACCTCTGATGTGGTTAGTGCTAGCCGTTTAGGTGGTGGTCAGTTGTGTTTTTATATTGTAATGTTTTATAATTTATTAAAAACATAGCCCAAGAGCTAAAAAGGGTTTAGAATTTATTTATTTTTTATGCTAGGTTTTTTTTATTAACACATAGTGTTGGTGTTGCGATAGGTTAGGACTTAGGTTTTAGATATAGAATTACGTTTGTTTTAATGTATCTTGGTTTTAATACATTTGTAATGTATTAGGGTTGCAAACTTATGTTTAGGATTACATTTGTTTTTCACAAAACCCATGTGCAACATATTGTCGCAATGTGACATAAAACCATATACATCGTCGACATCAACTACCTTTGCGACGATAGCCCTAGCGACACATAGAACCTCTACAACGGATGACACAACCCATGTCGACACCAAATCCTGCGAAGGCGAACGATAAAACACATGTCTTCAACCAAATCCTGGCGGAACTATCGATGAACACAAGTCGACATCCAGGTACAAACCCATTTAACTGAACTCCATGAAACCATATACAGCCATAATTGAACCTTTACCAACTTTGACAACCACATCTGATACTGATGATGATGCTGGAAATATACTGATCAATGTGTAACTGATTCAACAGAATCCTCTTGGATCAACATAGGTTTGAAGATTTTTCCCTTCCATATTGTAAACAGGTTGTTGTGAAATTTTATTATTAGGATTTTAAAGTTGTTGAGCAGGTAGTTGATTTTTTTTTTGTGCAAATGGTAGGGAGAGCTATGGATTTTGACTCTGAACTTGAGGTAATTAATTGGCTTGAGGAATTTGATTAGATTGGGATAGGAATTGTGGTGGAAGATTAGGATAGGATGGTGAATATTTTTGATATTGAGCATAAGCCCCATAAGGATTTTTCCATCCTTGTTTCCAAGATTGTGATTATGGCTGAGCCCAAGGTTGCCAAGATGGATTCGAATTATTTTGTGAAGACTGAGCAAATTGTTGTGGTCTGAAGCCTTGTGATTGATTTGGTTGAGAGTTCTGCCATGGTCTCTTGGCAATAAAGTAAAGGGGGTCTACTTGTTCTGGTATCCCTTCATCATTAAATACAGCTTTGAGACCTGGTAAAGAAGGACACTCCTTAGTATCATGGTTATCTGCACATGTGGCACAATTTTATATAGTTTTTGAGTCTAAAGGACACTCTCTTAGGGCATGCTTCTTTTGACATCTAGGACAGAAAATGGATAATGCAGCATTTTCAGATTTTTGCTTATTCTATATTTTAAGAGTGTCTATATGTTCACTTAGACTCCCTAAAATATATGTCTTGAAAGCATCTAGCAAGCTTCCTAATTCTTCCCTACTGACTGTCTCGACTATAGATTTATTAATTCTTGATAATAGAGGGTCTCTAGGACTCTTTCCAACTTGTGCTTTACCCCTTGAGATATGTACACATAAATCATAGATATCTGCAAATGGTAATTGAGAAATATCTCCTTTTCATGTTAAGTTAAGGAGATCGATCCATTCATCTTTGATAGCTTTGAGTAGGAGGGCTTTCAAAGTTTCCTCATCCAAATTATCCATTTTTTCTCTTTTAATATTATAGACAAATCTCTCTACTAAGTCTTCAAGATTTTCATCTTCCTTTTGTGTCATTTTGAAGACTTCATCTTTAATGTTATGAGGCATACAATAATCTCTATATTTTCTAAGAAATCTTCTTTCATTTGTGCCCATGTTCTTATAGAATTCATCCCTAAACTCATGAACCATTTTAATGTTGAATCCTTTAAGGTAGTAGGGAACAATTTCAGTTTTTGAGCATCATGCAAATAATCATATGATCTACATAATACTTAAAATTCGAAGAGAAATGTCTCTAGGTCTTCACTTCTTTTTCCATGGAAAATAGGAAGAATATAAGGTGAAATATTTTTCATTATGAGGGTTTTATCTTCATCGAAAATAGGAAATCCAAAAGGATTTTGATTTCCTCTACTTCTACCCCCCTCCTCTATTTCTATCTCCACCTCCTCCTCTACCTATACCTCCTCCAATCCTATTTTCCTCACCATTGACATTGTATACCTCACCTCCCCCTTCTTCAGCCATGACAAATTCCTCAAAACTAATGTAATGTTCTTCTAATTCTTCTGGTTCCTTTATCTATGGGTAGCCAAAATAAGTTTCTTGTTACTCTCTTCACTGGGAATTTCTAATGCTTCTCCTAGAATTGGTTCACCAATGGAAGATAGAAAAACTACTCCTATAGTTGGGGATGTAGGATTTTCTTCAATTATAGCTTCAGTAGATGAAGTAGGTGAAGTTTTGGATTGGATTTCTAATCTTGAGACTTCAGGAAGTCTTTTTCGACCTGCAAATGGAATTCGCATTCGAGTAGGTGGTGTGGAATTTCGAAGTCATGGTGAAATGAGTGGATTTGTAGGGATTAAGCTTCTTCCTCATCTTACAAATCTACCTCTAGAGTCTCTATCCCTACGCATATCATGTTTTGAATTGATGATTTTTTCTCTCTTTTTTTTAACTTCTATTTGTACTTCCTCGGCAACGATGCCAAAATGTTTAGTCAATTTAATGTTCTTAAATTGTAAGCATAAATTATTGACCAAGGCAGGTAAACTGATGAAGCACAAGTGCACTGTATGTGCTAGAAGTTATTTATGTCATTAAGGTGTTTATGTTATAGTTAAAGTCTAAATCTAGAATTAGTATGGAAATGGTGTTACTATCTATATTAGAGTATTGTCCCTAAGATCTGTTAGCTGGTTATTCTAAAATTAATCTTAATTGAATCAAGTTTTGTGGGATGGTTGAAGAGTGATCCTAAACTCTACTCTGTTAGACTATTTTTGAGTATCTCGGATTTTATGCTTTTGTGATTCATGATATAATGTTCAGATTTTCCAGAGAAATCACATAGAGAACAAAGGGTCGATGCGTTTTTTATTAAATTTGGATTTTTTATGCCGCAGCCACACTAAACCGACTATGAAAGCAGGGAATGATTTAAAGGAGATCTACTTTATTGAGTTGGAAAATGAATTATGCTCAAATTCAGTTGCTAAGGAAAATACTGTCACTCTTTAACTATTGCAACTTCACTCAATGCAAAAGTAAAACAAGAACAAAATTGATAAGCTATGAAACAACCAAACTTTGAAATGAGATGACTGAATTATACTAGGTAGAAAGAAAATGAAATGATCAAATTATGCTAGGTAGAAAGCAAATGAAATTGTTGATGCAGATGTCAATTTAATCGTGAACTCCATTGGACTGCATCCTAAAACATAAAATAGAGCATCCATAATTTAACTCTAAGAAACCAAAGAAAATCTATTTGCAATGAGTCAAAGACCTGATCTACACACAAGGGCCCTCCACGAGACAATCAGCAACTTTAATCAACACAACATGAAAAGTATGAACCAAAGTCTATTAATCGGAAATAGTTTTAACAGGATGTTCTCAAAATTACATACAACGATGTGCGCCAAAACACAAAGTGGCCATTGTTCTTATAACATTTGCTTAATCAACATGAGAAATTTAAGCCTAAGTATCTTCATTACAATCCCTATCAATCCAAATTATATCGCTTAATCATCGATTTTCTATTTGGAAAATCAAATCGATAAGATTTTGTGAAATTCGAACTCTGTTCCGACACATTATCTTGTTGTTGACTTTGAGGTTGACTGCATTGCAGTGCGATTATCTTGAAGGATTGGTTCGAGAAAATAGGAAGGAATCCATGAGGGGATCATTCTTCATCTATACATGTATTCTTTTGCTGAGCTGGTGCACTCGAACCCTATCAACAATGGAGGTAGTTGCAGATCTATGGATTAGCTGTAGAAGCAAGTCAATTCCATAACTGAAAGAAAACTTTAATAAAACAATAAGGTATATGGACAAAATATGAAAAAGAGGACATGTAAGTGCTTACCTTGAAAAAAACTTATATTTATTGCATTTAATTGGGTGATAGGAATAGGAAAAAGGAGGAAATATGGGCAAAAAGAGGTGTCAAGGTAAAGTAGTTCTTGGACTCTACAAAGTATATAAAGGTGAGTTATGAGTTTATGAAAGGTGAAATGTGAATGGTGACATGGGGATATGATGGACACCACTAACAGACCCATAGAACATTAACAAATGGAACTTGACTACTATGGTTTTAACTTGTGACAAATGGAAACCCCATGAAATGACCCCCATCAACCCTCAATGACTCTACATGAAAAATTACCATATGACCCACTCATGGACTTAGACTCTCTCAAATTTGATTTTGTATTTGAGGACCCTCTATGACATGAAAAACTTATAGTGACCTTATATAATGATCCTTTAGACTATGACAACAATGATTCATAGGCTAAAATGATATGCAAATCCCCCAAAATGAATAATAATAAAAAAAAAAAAGACATTTTGATCCCTAGATACTAGGACCTTAACATTGGCTCCAATGGGGATGGAAACCTCCTAGTGAGGTGCCAAGAATAGTGTAGACATGTGTTTTGGGAAGTTTTAGTGTCTACAGATAAACGCTTAAACCCCTAGACTAGTAGCTAAGTCTAGAACAACAGTGCAAAGCATTCTCTACTTTTTCTATGACCAATAGATTAAATAAGAGGCAAATAAGCCTACCTGTAGCTTTCGCTTACTCCTTATCTCCCTTGACCAACTCTGTCGCTCCTCTCCATACTTAATCCGCTTGAAGAGTACCTGCACACAGACAGAAGACAAAAACCGATGAAAGCATATGATAATGATCTATTGATTAAACATAGCATGGAATCAAGTACATGATACACATATGAAAGCATAAATGAATAACACAAGCATATGGAAAAATCTCTGAACACTTTATTAGTAAAAGGAAGAGTTACAACCCAATTTGTTCGATTTAGCATCACTCCTCCAGTTCAATCCCATCCTCTCCTCATAACAAGAAAAACATTTTGACATCATTACAATACTTGGAATCAACTCAAGTCTCATACTAACAGCATCTCCCTATAATTCAATAATTTCCAGCCCCTGATCACTTAGAGGAGTGGTCTTTTTATAGGTGAATGAAGGAAGTTATTCCATAAATGGTGATAATGAATTCCCTCCCAGACTTAGGATTTAGTTACATAGAGGAAGGGATAAAGGGATTGATGTTCCTTAACTCCCTACTTCATCCAAATACAAGCTCAAAGGAGTAGATAAACTTGGGAAACTTCTAGATGCGTCCAATGGATAAGAATATTCCCAAACCCCAATGCAATTTCGCTCAAATTCACCCAACCCAGGCCAAAGAGAGACCAAGTGCGCTACATAGCACCCTAACAGTGTATGGACTGCATTGCAGCGCACCCTAATGAAGGCCTACCTACGCTAATATTCTTAGAGGAAGTTTCTGGATGATTTCAGTCATGGAACTTCTTGGGAAGCTAGGAATTCTAATGGTTGACTTCTTTAGGGCATGTAACAACTGAATTAGGGTTTGACGGACCCTAATAGTACTGATATGTAGTTTGGGGTTGATGTGCCCAAATGGATCTTTAACAGTTTCCCCCCTAAAGCATGAAGTCATAAATATGTATGTCGAGTGAAATGCTTTATCATATGGAGAGGAGGTTTCGAAGCGAAAGGTGACCTGCATCAATTACAATACATATATCATGATAATTTGAAGTTTTCTCATGAACTTGCTGAGGGAAGGCATACCCATGCTCAGATTATAAAGTTTCATTACATGTACAAATATAGTCGTCTACAAATATAGACCCATGAATGGATGACCATGAATGTAAGACCCTTGTACATTTGATTTAGTACTTGTGAAAATATCGTAGCCCAGATGGATGAAACTAGATCCAGGGCCTTCAATCTCGTTCAATATTTCTCTCAAGTACAAGTCTAACCATGTGAATAGATGATCTGAAGTCGAACATGGGAAGACATCGTCTGATTACCAGCCAATGATGTAGTCCATTAATAGACGCGAGAGGAATCACCAATAATGATAATGGCCCTCAAGGTACTATAGTACATTTCGCATGGTGTGAATAAATGATTTGATGTCAAACACCATGCAAAGTCTTTCGGTTGAAGGCCAGTGATGTCAACCTATCACTGAAAGCGAGAAACCTGCCATTGATGTATGCAAGCCTCAAAGTACTGAAGGGGTGTTTCTAAGTCAACTTCTTGGATGATGTGCTGATGTCGACAAGAAGTTACTCATTGCAAGAGGGCCTTGATGTATCCCACATCAACGACACGAAACGAGGTAAATGATTTTGGAGATGAAAAATCGACTAACAACAGAAGGTTCAGGAATGGCGGTCATGAAAATGAAGGTTTACGGTATTGCAAAAGATGAAGTTTGAACTGAATGACTTCTCTTGAACATGTCGATGACACTAAGGTGAATTGGTAGCATTGACCTAAAAACAAAGTAATGGATGGTATGATATACCAACGATGTGATAACCATCAAGATGAATGACCCAACCCACATAGTCACGGTGATGAGGTGAAAGTGTCATGTTCAAGAGCGACTTGCTACGATAAAGTGTTTCCCCTTTTTCCAATTTTCCCCAGTCATTGTTGACCAGTACCTCTTTATTTTTATCAAGCTTGAGGAGGATAACATATGCTTGTTGTATAATTTCACCCTTCAGGTGAATCCATCGCTATTTGATGCTTTAACGAGTCTAGAGAAGGTGAAACTCGGTCTTGTCTAGATGGACAAGTTTGCCGCTATTTGATGTTTTTAATGAGTTTAACGACAAAGATAACTCGGTCCTTTTCATGTTTAGAGAGTTTGAAAAGGAACAAAAAGGAAACTCCAAAAGTTCGTAGATTTGGTTCTCAGGTCCGAAAAATCATAAAACAATACGAGAGAGAACCTATTGATCATGTTCGATCAACGTATTCCTTTTTCGTAGTTAATATATCTCAGCCCAAAAAAGGTTTAAACTTATACTGAGTAGATATCAATTCCAATCCGTTAATGAGCTAGAAATGACAAGCGCTCGGCAATATTTTCATGTTTAGAGAGTCTGAAAAGAGCTTAAAGAGGACTCCATTTTGAGGAACGATTGGTGTCTAGGGTAGCAGTTGGTTCCAATGATGTTGGAACTTCTCAAAACATGTTGATTTAAGTGAAGAGGTTGGCTAATAAGACCACTCATTGCAACTCTTCCTCAAAAAAGGGTAAAACAACCAAGTGAAAGCGTATGATCGACCAAAGAGATGGTGGTGATGGAATGAAACAACCAAGGCTCATCTGATAGAAAGAGATTGATAGAATGGAAATAATGGGGGTTAAAATGGAAATGGGTTCATTTTTACACAAGCTTGAACCATAGGGAACTATGCTTTGATTCAGTTTCATGTTTACACAAGCTTGAAAGAAAAAACTATGTTTGGATTCAATTTCATTTTACAAAAGCTTGAAATGAAAAACTATGCTTGAGATTGGTTTACATGCCCCCAGCATGATGAAAGGGAGAGTCTCCTATAACTAGATGGAAGTCGCTACGGTGAAGCAAGACGGTTATCCAACACCTTGTTAGCTTCGTCCAGATAGGGACAAAGGCGAATGGGGCGATTCCCTTCACATAACCTACAGGGAAACTTAACTTTACCATTAGGTGCATGCCCCCCAAGCTTCATAACATTCACCTAAGTAGACTACTCATGGCTATCAAGTGGATGGAGTGAAGGTTCTTTTATGAGATCAAGTGAAAGACTCGACTGGGATTTTACGAGATCTAATCAAAGACTGACTTGGAACTTGGGACCTTGTTTCTTTTTTTAATGAGCTTGACACAAGACAAGGAACTCTACTCAGATTCCTTGTTTCATTTTTTAACAAGCTTGACACAAGACAAGGAACTATGCTCATATTCCTTGTTGGCCTGTTTCATTTTTTAACGAGGTTGGCACAGTAAAAGAACTATCCTCGTGGACCTATTTCATTTTTTAACGAGGTTTACACAAGACAAGGAACTATCCTCATGTTCCTTTCGATCACATCTCATAAGTGGTCATGAAGGAGAGATCTAGTTCCAATGCCCCCAGTACATGATGTACAACGTCACTGAATTGATCATCAATTGATGTAGGTATGGAACAGGTTGCCACATAATTAACCCGTGGCGGGGATGATACCATTGGTACAAAAGGACCAGAAGATGGTTGATTGGAAGCCATATTTGGACCGGGAAATGAAAGCTGGTCAACAGTGACAATTCTGCCTTCATGCAGGAAACAAATCACTCGAAAGAGTGTTGAAACAATAGCTCCCATGTCGTAAACATGGTTGCACCCAAGAAGTAAATTGTAATCTAAAGGGCCTAGGACTACCATCACATTCAGATAAACGAATTTTCCTCCCAAAGTAATAGGCAACTAAGGAAGGATCCCTAATGGTCCATTGGTTCCTCTGTTAAAAGCCAACAGATTCTAGGTAACTGGCACAAGTGGCGGCGAACCAAGCGCTTGCCAAGCAGTTGAGGAAAGGATACTCACAGATGCACCTTCATCTATAATAGTGCCAGATACAATCATATTACAAACTTGTACTATGATCTAGAAAGGCACATAAGAAAGAAGACAGAATCTTGCTAGTTGATTCCAATCAAAGGAAGTAACTATACTACTTGGAGGCGGTATCGTAGAAATGGGAGAATTAACCCCTTGAGTTACGAGAATGAGAGGATTTTTCTCATGTCTTGATGGAACAGGAGGACTACACCCAAGCTCATTAGAATCTGAAGAAACAAAAAGAACCTAAGTGATATCATGTTCACCCTCTTCGGGAAAGGTACGATTTTTTGAAGGTGAAATCGGGTCAACTGTTACCTCGACCTGTTGCTTTGGGTCAAGTATAGACTCATAGGATTCACTTTCAGAGAGAGTGGTTTCGACCGACAGTTGATTTTGGTCATTCAATTCATCAACTAGTGAAGGATTTAGGGAGACTTTCCTATAACTAGATGGAAGTCGTTGTGGTGAAGCAGGATGGTTATCCAACACTTTTTTGGCTTCATCCAAATAGGGACAGAGGTGAATGGGGTGATTCCCTTCACATAACCTACATGGAAACTTAACTCTACCCTTCTTTCCATGAACTTTACTACCGCTAGTTGATGGTGTTTCACCAACATGATCTCCAGAAGTTGATGACACAGGATGTTGTGAATGAGAAGACCATTCTTCTAAGTTCTGAGGAATATCAGGGCAATTTCGAAGAAGATGGTCTCCCGCACAAAGTTTGCATGGATATCGAACTTTTTGAGGCTTGATGGACTGTTGCTCATCAAATGTTGCATTCAAAGCAATGGTTGCTTGGTTTCCCCTCTGCTGAATTTGCTTCTTCTTCTTCTTCTTCTTCCCTTTATTCTTCTTCTTAGCCACCTGGTTACTAGCACCAATACTTTCACCAGGCGAAGAGGAAGAAGGGGAGGAAGAAGGCAAAGGGTCAACTTTAGGATCAACTGGAGGTTGATTTTGTCCAATTGGAGGTGTACTCGATTGTGGAGAAATCACGACATTTTGAACCAAGGAGGTTGAAAACAACCATACTGGCAAGCCAATGGTAAGTCCTGGAAGGGACAATGTAGCCATATAAGGAGCACCAATATTTCCGAAAGAAGGAAAAGGACTAGGATTCCCATCAACAGGAATTCCTTAATCGGTGGACTCCGAATTTGTCGCCATATGTCTCAACCTAAGATCAACTAAGGAGCGAGCATGGAGGATGTTATCGCAGTCAATTAATTTAATTTTAATCAAAGTAACAAAACAAAACAAAAGAGGGATGTTCTAGGCAAAAGGATTACCAAGTAACTGTGAACTGCACAATACCTCCTGGCAAACCAAGAATTACGGGCAAGCAATCTCCCCGAATGTTGTGTTCGGTGTATCACAGTGTACAAGGCGGCTGACTTGGTTACCTAAGGATGGATAGAAACCTAGTGTTTTCATCCCATATATACCTGAAAGTACATGGAGGCCCAATCCGTATAAGTGCTGTCTAATGTAAAAACGCACAGTGAGAGCATTCCCATATACTTTATGTACTGTAACACCGCCCTATATACCCGAAGGTACATGGATGAGCTACGATATACTCACATACATGGAATGAGGTATCACACTCGGGATGTATTGCAGGCAAGTTAGCACAGCTGCTTTGTTTTACGATGCCGGAACACGTCTCTAGCCTAGACCTCTAAATGTTTTTCGTTAAGTGATAATGCTCCATTAGGTAAATTCAAATAAATTTTAAGTTGATATTCTTTAGAATTTGCCTTTCAAGGTTCACCATGTGATGAATGTTTGCAATTCCTAAAATGAAACTAATATGATAAGCATTCTTTCCATTCAATTTAACAATGAAAATCCTTAGCTAGTAGGGATAGAGCAATCAGATTTTTGACAAAGAGCAAAGAGCACATCTAATGCAATTTCCCTAGCTATTCCTTTCAAGCATTCACAAACTTTGTCAATGCAACATGCATGAATTTCTTTTCGATTTCCCTTAATGTGAATGAACAAAAAGGAAAACTAATGCACAATCGACCAATAAACTCTTTTCATAAAATTGACGATTTTGCGACAATTTCTTTTCAAGGAAAGGAAGACTTTATGACACTTTCGTTTTCAAAGAAATGAGGAATTATGACACTTTAAACGAAAAGACTAATCATATGCACACATCAATCAATCGATCTTTCATGAATGAGGACTTTACAAAAATTCAACTTTCGAAGGAAAAGACAATTTTACGACACTTTCTTTTGACAAAGATCAATCAACCAAAACACTAACTTTCGACTATAGATTGAAAATGACAAAGTAAATACATAAGAAACATTTTTCAATCCTAGTCTAATTAGGGCTAGCTAAGGAGATGAAAACCTATTTCCAGAGACAAGGCATCGTTGACATTCAGCAAATAATTCAAACAGGAGAAAATTAGCAAAAAACTTCAGCTCCTAGATGGGAAACTGACCCTCAAGGGATCAGCGCAGGCAGCAGTGAGAGACAATGCACTGAAGTGCACTAGATCTATGTAGGAAGTGCATTGTAGTGCATTGTGTCCTTCATTGGGCTACGCTGGTGATAGTAAGCAATTTTGAAGGCAATTTGGCACAGTTTTAGCTCAATTTTCAATGAAAGAAGACTAAAATTCAAACAACGACAACAAGTACATTATGTAGAAATTTATTAAGAGGCTAATAAGCTACTAATATGGATGATCGCTCCCCAGCAGAGTTGCCAATTTGTTTTGGGAAGTTTTAGCGTCCACGGATAAATGCTTAAACCCCTAGACTAGTAGCTAAGTCTAGAACAACAGTGCAAAGCATTCTCTACTTTTTCTATGACCAATAGATTAAATAAGAGGCAAAGAAGCCTAATTGTAGCTTTCGCTTACTCCTTATCTCCCTTGACCATCTCTATTGCTCCTCTCCATACTTAATCCGATTGAAGAGTACCTGCACACAGACAGAAGACAAAAACCGATCAAATCATATGATAATGATCTATTGATTAAACATAGCATGGAATCAAGTACATGATACACATATGAAAGCATAAATGAATAACACAAGCATATGGAAAAAGCTTTGAACACTTTATTAGTAAGTGGAAGAGTTACAACGCAATTTGCTCGATTCAACATCACTCCTCCAGTTCAATCCCATCCTCTCCTCATAAAAAGCAAGACATTTTGACATCATTACAATGCTTGAAATCAACTCAAGTCTCATATTAATAGCATCTCCCTATAATTCAATAATTTCCAGCCTCTGATCACTTAGATGAGTGGCCTTTTTATAGGTGAATGAAGGAAGTTATGCCACAAATGGTGATAATGAATGCCCTCCCAGACTTAGGATTTAGTTCCATGGAGGAAGGGATAAAGGGATTGATGTTCCTTAACTCCATACTTCATCCAAATATGAGCTCAAAGGAGTAGATAAACTTGGGAAACTTCTAGATGCATCCAATGGATAAGAATATTCCCAAACCCCAATGCGACTTTGCTCAAATTTGCCCAGCGCAGGCCAAAGAGAGACCAAGTGCACTGCATAGCACCCTAACAGTGTATGGACTGCATTGCAGCGCACCCTAATGAAGACCTGCCTGCGTTGATCTTCTTAGAGGCAGTTTCTGGATGATTTCATTCATGGAACTTCTTGGGAAGCTAGGCATTCTGATGGTTGACTTCTTTAGGGCATGTAACAACTGAATTAGGGTTTGATGGGACCTAATAGTACTGATCTGTAGGTTGGGGTTGATGTGCCCAAATGGATCTATAACAACAAGTAGCCTAACCATTGGGCAATGGATTTAAACACAAAAAGGCTGAAACTTAACTAACTGACTTTTTTTACCTTTACCTTACATATGGCAGCATATCACCAGAACCTTAGGGCCTTCTCCTCAAGCTTCAAGTTCCTAATGATAACCACCCACACTTACAGTACTGAAAATAAAATGA
Organism: Pinus tabuliformis; assembly: GCA_031772625.1. Lineage (NCBI taxonomy): Eukaryota > Viridiplantae > Streptophyta > Pinopsida > Pinales > Pinaceae > Pinus > Pinus tabuliformis. The sequence goes on along the minus strand of CM062820.1, from coordinate 589,568,613 downwards.
TATGTACAATGGAGTGTTGGATCGACTAAATTTCAAGTGAGAAAATATTTTAGCAGCCTCGCATTGACAGGCCCTCATCCAAGTAGTTCATATGTCATATCTTTGAGCAAGTATGCATTGTTTCTGTGATAAACATTAATTTTGAAGGGCCCCTTCCACAAATTTTCAAAATTCCTGTTCTTTCCTTTCTCCTCATTCCTAGCTTCCCTTTTTAACACTAATTATCCAATCTGAAAATCATTTTCCTTATTCCTCCTATCATAAATATTCTTAATCTGGTCTTGTATCACTAGAGTATCTTTGAAAAATTCATCCCTAGTCTGCTGCAATTGGATCATTTGATTGATTCTCCTTTTTACATCATTGGGTTCCACTTCAGCCTCTTCTAGCAATTTCATCAGCAAAACTCCTAATGAAGAAGGAAAGACAGTATATTTTCCATAAACTAACTAGAAAGGGGACATGCCTATTGATTTTTTGGTGCTTACCCGATCATCCCACAGTGCATTCACTAGCTTCTTATGCAAATTCCTTTTGTTTTTTTGCAGCATCTTTTTGGTTATGTTGACCAAACTTTTGCTGGAAGACTCAGCCAAGCCATTACCCTGGGGGTAATAAGGTGTTGAGTGTCCAAGGTTAATGTTATACTTGTGGCATAAATCCACCATCTTCCATGATTTGAACATAGCAGTGTTGTATGTAATGATTTTCTGAGGGTAGCCAAATCTAGACAAGATATTGTTTTCCAAAAATTGAATGGTAATTGTATATGTATCTTGCCCAGTTGGGACTGCTTCAATCCACTTGGTAAAATAATTGGTTGTTGTCAAGATCCACTTATGTTGTTTTGATGAGGCCAGGTGGATTTCACCTATGAAATCAAGTCCCCACTACTAAAAGGGTAACTCAACCGCAATAGGTTTTAGGGGCAATGGGAGAAGCTTCTTCCTTCCTTCAAAAACTGACTTTCATGATAGCTAGAAACCTTTTTATATACATCAACGAACAGTATTGGCTAGTAAAAACCATCCCTTAAGATCTTATTAGCAATTGTCTTCCAAAACAAGTGTCTTCCACATTCACCTTTATGAAACTCCTCTATGGTTTTTAGCATACAAGAACTGATCTTTCCAATACAAGAACTGATCTATAACACAAAACTTGACAACTTTCAATTTAAGGAATCAAGCTTTAGTCTTAGTAAAACCTAGAGGAGCTTACAAATGCTGCAACACATATAAAATGTCTGCATACCAAGGGGAAGAAGAAAATATTTCTGATACTTGTTGAACTGACCTTGAATCATCCTCTTCTGATTGAGCAACCAAGAAATTAACCTCAAGTGCATACAGATTTGATTATGCCATCATCTTCATCAGTCCTTACCCTTTAATTAACTTTGTGGGTTTAATTTCCACATCATATTCCAGTATCGAAGCAATTCACTTACCTATCCTACCTTTGGATCATGTTGAGTGAGGATGTCTTTCGTAGCAGAACTTGGCACATAAGAAACGATCTATGAATGTATAATGTACACCCAGAAACCCTTTAAGGCTTTCACCAAGGAAAAAGCCTGTTTTTCCATAATATTGTATTTGAAAGCAGCATCTCTGGGACTCCTACTGAAGAATTTTATTGGCTACACTATACCTTTCTTATTCTTTTGCATTAGGACAATTGTTATACAATGCTCCGAAGCAAATGAAAAAATAATGAAATCTTGAGTGTAATCTAGACTAATAATAACAGGAGCATGAGACAAAGAAAATTTTACCTCGTTGAAAGATTTTCTTGTTTCTTCAGTCCACTTAACCTCATTGTTATTTTTCAGCATGTTTGTAATTTCTCTTAAGATCTCTGCTAAGTTGGGGATGAACCTCCTTAAGAAATTTATTCTCCCATTAAAAGACTGGAATTCCTTCTTATTTCTCGGAAGGTCCATCTTCTAAATTGCTTCGATTCTGTTGGGATCTATTATAATTCCATCTTTAAAAATTATATGTCCTAACATCTTGCCTTCTTCCAACCCAAATAGAAACTTCTTAGGATTTATAGAGATGCCATACTTTATGCATTTTGCAAACACAACCCTTAGGTGTTGCAAATGATCCTCATCAAACTATGAATACACAGTGATGTCATCAAGATATATGACCAAAAAAATTTCCTTCTCATCTGCAAAATCTATATCCATATCTCACTGAAATGTGGCTCCTACATTCATCAAACCGAAAGGAATTTTGGCGTACTTGAAGGTACCCCACGGTGTGGTAAATGCAGTCTTGTCCTGACCCTTTGGATGAACAAGAATTTGGTTGTATCTTGAAAAACCATCCAGTAGTGACATCCCCCTTGTACCAACCACCTTTTGAAGAATATGATCCATCTTTGGCACGGGATAATTATCCTTGAGAGATACCTTGTTCAAATTTCTAAAATCTACACATAACCTAATTTCTCTCGTCTTCTTTCTAACTGGAACTAAGTTAGGAAAACACTTAAAAATTTCAGAGGTCTTATAATTCCAGCATCAAATAACTTTCTTACCTCCTTTTCGATCAAAGGAAGCAAAACAAGATTTGTCCTCAGTGACTTTTTCTTGAGTGGAATTTGGTCCTCTTTGATTGGAATTGTATGTGGGATGATACTCTTATCATAAACCTTCAAATATTCGTACCCCCCACGCAAAGACATCAGAGAATTCACTCAGAAGATCCAACTACTTCTGTTTCATTTCTGGGCTTAAATTTTTGGACAACTTGACCATTTTGGGTTTGTCTTCTGTACCTATGTTACACTCCTCTACTCCTATCTAAGTAGGCATCAATTTTCGCCTTTGAGCCACATAATTTTGATCAAAAGTTCTTCAAGTGGTACCAACCCTCTTAAAATTACATTGTCTTTTAACTACAACACCTTCAAATATGTCCCATGTTTGTCCAAGAATTCTCTAATATAATTTATAAACCTTTCCTTTTAACCTTCTTCCCATCCGTTGTGATTTTCAACCCGCATCTTAGCAAATTCTTCCTTCATCAACAAAAAACTTTCAAGTTGTCTGTCATTTTCAAAAAATTTCCAGTACTTTACATTATCCAAAACTTCAGGCCGATGCCTGACTTCAATTTCGTGCCTTTCATTTAGGTGTATTGGGATTTCAAAATCACATGCAAATGTCGCTAAAGAATCTGCAACGACATTTTGTCTTCTAGGAATAACGGAGAAATTGTAGTCAGGAAAATATTGCAGACAATCTAGGACAGCATTACGGTAGGCCCACATTCAAGGATGTTTTGTTTGGTATTCACCTTTGATCTGCTTGATAATTAATTCTGAATCTCCATAAACTGCTATCCTTTTGGTCCCTGACTTCTTCAAGGCCTGCAAACCTAAAAGGAGTGCCACATACTCAGCTACAGTGTTGGTGCAATCACAAGCCAATTTGTGGGAACACAGATTTGTCTTTCCATTTACTGGGTTGATTATCCACATGCCTGCACTAGCACCTTCTTTGCTTACTACACCATCAAAATGCATACTCCAAAGGTATTTTTTTCCCTTCTTCTTCATCCACCTTTGCCTTCAACTCTTCGACCTTCTTACCATTTGTCTTGCTATCTTCTTTCTTATCTTCCCCTTCCTTTAGTTCAGATATAACAACTGAATTTTTCTTCTCCTCTTTGGGACACCCAGTGTTGAACAAGATGAAAGAATCTAAATCAGAGTGTACTGCATAAACAGGGTGATTGGTAGGCTTCTCCTTGTTGTTGATCATGTATTGCATCAATGGTTCCCAATAAAGTCTCTTGGTTTCGCCACAAAAAAATGAAATAGTGATGTATGACATGTCAGTCTGCACTTCCCCTTGCAATTTTTCTATCCATGACACGGATAAGAGCATTCCAAACTTAGGAGATATGTCTTCCACTACAATATCCATCACCATGCTATTGGAAGGAATTTGAATTAGGGAAACCACTAAATCTTTTATCAATCCCTAACACTTCACTTTGCTAGAATAAAAAGAAGATAAATCTTTGTATGGTCTAACAATGTCAAGTCCAAGCCTTTCCATGATTACTTTTGGCATCAAGTTATGGGAAGCCCCTGAATTCAACATAACATTATGAAGGATTTGATCATGTACATTTAGGCTCACATAGAAAGGAGGCACTTCACCATCCTCACCCTTGTCGTCAATCTTTGGTCCAAATATGATGGTGGGACGATCATCAATTACATGGACAATGTCAAAAATATTCTCAATCTTCAAAGAATTTAAAATCTAAATGCTATATTGATCATTCTTTAGCAACTCAGCTAGAGGAATTGAAATCTTGATTTTAGCTAGTTCAGTTTCAAAATTGAAAGGATTCTGCATTTTATTTGTATCCTTAGGAGCTGGATCTTTCTTGTCTACATTGTCTCTAGTAGATTCAGCCTTCCTTAGAATGATGTTGCTCAGTGCATCCTTTTTCTAACTGATTCTACTTGGTACATCCTTCTTTTGACTGCTATTTGCTACATCTTTCTTTGCATAATTGTTCCCGACATTTTACTTCTTAAATTGTATTGCCTTTAGACCTACATAAAGGAATTTTGGTAACCATTTTTATACTCTTCAGATTCAGCCATCATGATATCATCTTGAGACTGAGTAAACAACATTTCTTCTTCTTTTTTCACGAGGTTTTCAAACTGATCTTGGTCTTCTTTAATCAAATAAGCAGTTTGTTGTCTATCACCAAAAAAGTGGATTTGGTCTTCAGGTGCTTGTTCATCTTCCTTGTCTTGATCTTGTGCATAATTCTACTGGAAAGGGGGTATCACCTGCTATTGATGTTGTTCTGGACCGTTTTGTCCCCTTTGCTTAATCTGTATCTGTGGCTACCTCCTAAAGTTTGGATTTTGAGTTTGTGGACCTCCTTGAGGTTCTCTAGAAATAACTCTATCTGACAATGTTATCTTTTCCATCATTTTCTCCATGGTCTTTACTAAGGTATCCAATTTTGCATCAGATGAGGTAGAAGGCTCTTCTTTAATGGTTACTTTCCTCTCTAACTTCATCTTAGACGTATTTACCAAAAGTTTTTCTTCCACACTAACTGCTTTGCTCTGCATGTCTTCAAGTGTTACAGGGTTCCTTTCTCTAAGTTGGTATTCCATCTCTAGATTGAAACCATCAGGGTAGTGGAGTAAGGCTAATCTGGGAGGGGAATTTATATCTGCTGGAATGGAGTTATATACCTTGTTAAACCTTGTTTAAAATTATTGGACTATCTCACTGGGTTGTCTTTTTAAATGGTCATACTCAGCAAGGATCTGCAAAGGGTTTTTTTTCTCACACCATCTTGCAATGAAGGAATCTTCAAGTTCTTGGTAAGTGGAAAAACTTCCAGCTCTAACACTTCTAAACCATATTTTCACCTCCCCGAAGAAAATTTGTGCAAACAACCTCATATTCACATCCTCGTGATCGACCTCTTCAAGATCCACAAAATCATTGACTTTATCTACATGTTGTCTGGCAGTAGTTTCACCAGTGCCATCATACTAAGGGAGTCTTTGACCATAATTTTGAGGCAAGTCATGTAACTGAGCAAGTAAAATCAAATGGGAATACCTAGCTGCCATGGTTGATATTTGAGTGGATGATGAACTTATTGTGGTGGTAGTTTTTAGAGATGAAAGAGGTGGTAGAGTAACAGTTTGTGGAAGAGTGGTTATGATAGGGGGTGTATAAATAGTAGATATTAGAAGATTAGAGCTATGAAGTGGACTCAAAGAAGTTGTAAATGAAGAGGCAGCAAATGAGGTAGATGTTGCATATGAAAGAGGGATTGTTTGTTGGAAAAGGAATGCATTTTCAGTAGTCTGGTGCACTTTGTTGACTAAACTCTTAAGTTTTGTAAGATGTTGTAATATATTCTTGCCAAATTCAGTCTTTGGAGTTGAGATTAAAGGACTACATATTGATTCATCCACGACAGTTTCTAAAATAAAAGATTTAGACTTAGCTCTAGACAGAAGTTGTTCAAATGATAAGTGGAATTTAATGTCCTCAACTGTACTCAAACTTTCAGGTAGAGAGTAGGACCTTCCAAGGGGACTATTACTCCCTTGATCTTCTTCAGGTGTTCTCTTTCTTCTAAGCAAATTTTCAGGGTTGTCTACAACTTCAGGAGGATTTGGGTCAAGATTTTGTCTGGTATATCTCTTTGAAGCCAAATTTACTCACACAACTAAATTGCAACTGATCTCAACACTACCTGTCAAGGTGATTGTTCAGCCATTTGATTTCTAGCAACTGTCACCCGCAAGGCTAGGATATAGTTCTCAAAACGATAAATCTTCCCAGGGAATATTTCAAATTTCGGTCCCCAGCAATGGTGCCAGAATGTCAGCACCCTATAATTTGACCTCTAGGCTGAGAAAAGGATTACAGGGGTAACCATAAACCTCTTGTAGGCTAAGGTCCATCCCCCCTAGTCTTGGAGAGGGCTCTCTCCCTATCTTGTGTTATCAATCACCTAGGGCACTGATAGATACGGGTTTTCAGCTTATTATGATTCATCAGAAATTGATTTTTGGTTTAATTTTTTGAAATTGGGTGTAGAGGGTGAGGCCTATTTTGGGTCAAAGTTACATATCCAAATGAAAAAGTGACATAACGCAATTTGTGACAGGGGCAAGATAGGAAAACATACTAGTGATTTATCAAGATAGGAAAACATTCACCTTCTTCTATTCATTTGGAAACATAATGCAATACAAAATAACCTTAGTCTGTTATAGTTCAAACCCAACCGAACCCTTTTGTCATGTCTTTTTCTTCTTAAATACAATTAGGAAGATTTTCTTACATTAAAAAAAAAAAATACTAAATACAATGTATCTCCTATTAGCTAAGAAGATCGAGACAAAATTAATTTGGAAACATCATGTCTTAAAGCTTAGATAAAAACTCAGCAACATCGAGTTCATAAAATCAATCTTATCCACCTATCCATACCTATCCTGATCACTAACATAATTATAGAAGGTCCAAAAATAACCAAAATACAGAAGCAGGCTTGAGTGACAAGTTGCACAACGACTGTGCAGCAGACTTCCATCTCAGCATGGTTACAGGTTGTACTGGATGAAACTGAGCCGATGGGTACATTGGAGATAGTGCTTTATTGGTGAAGGACCCACTGGATTCCTCCTTTCATTTGTGCAGACCCTCGAAATGCCTAGTCACCACTTGCGCAACAGTTGCACAACAGAATTCAAATCTTGAGTTTGTTTCATATTTCCCGCTCCAAAAAAATTGTAATTTCCAACAATCCATTACATACACCTTATAACTCCAAGCATGCATCAAAACTCCAAAAAAATTCACATTTTCATTAAAAAAAAAAGATCTCTTGTGATTGCAAAATTAGCCCTTGGCTACACAGATTTTGACTTTCAGCAGAATGGAACAGAGTATGTGATCAAAAATGATTAAATTCAGTCTAGATACCAAAGCTACCTCCTCCTATTCTTGCTAGTTGATGGTTTGGCTCCTTTGTTGGATGTTGTTTTGACTTCTTTGAATGGTTGTGCTACTGTGGGTAGATTGCTAGGTAACTGTCACTGTTTGATTTTCTTGAGTCGTCTCCTAGCCCTTGCAAGATTATGTTTAATCAACCTTAATCTCCTCCTCATAAATAGATTTTTTGTGTAATATCTCTTTATTTTTCTATGCAGGGGAAGAGTCCATTTTAAGGCTCCTTTGTCTTTATCAACTGTGTTAAGAGCTTTTGCAACCCGAACATCAACTTCTGAGATAGTATCATTGATGGCTCTCTTGTAAATTTCATTATTTTATGTTATCTAATCAACTTGCCATTAGCAGACCTCAATCTCCTCAAATAGCTCATGATACTCCTTCCATTCATCAAATTCAGGCTTCTCTTTTGATGGTAGGGTATCTTTTCCTTTGGCACTAACCTTGTCATAAGCTTCCTTAGTTGCACATTGGGTTCTCTTACCTCCTCTACATCAATCACCTATTTTCCTTTATCTTGGATTCTAGGTCTAGGAGGCCTCCTGAACAAATCACTTTCCTAATGTTGGGCTGATTCTTTTGTTATGTGCCTGAGCTCTCAATTATCCTTCTACAAATCGGCAATCTTAAGATGCGATTTGGAAAGGTTGTCTTGTAACTTTGTAATTCAAGGTCTTTGTCTTCCATTTGAACATCTTGCTCACCCCTTGCACCTTGTTTTGGCATATCTCCTATGATATCAATGGTCTTTTGAGAAGTTGGCTTCTCAATCAAATTTTTGGTAGAAAATCTAGTCCTCGATCTACGAAGAAATTTTGTTTCTTCATGGGCCACTTGTATATTTCCTTTCCCCTTACTAGTTTCTCTCTTATCCCTCATTGATTCCTTCACTCTCTCTTTAGCTTTAGGTGCCTCTTCATTTTCTTCCATCCCAAGACATTTTCTTTTTCTCTAACTCATGGAAAACTAACAGTTTGATTAGTGCAAAATGGAACAAGCTAGGAAAGAGTTTCTCTCCCTTAGACTGAACTCTTTCTGCCATCTTGCCAAGCTTTTGAACAAGTAATAAGGTAAGTTTAGGCTCCTCTTGCCAGTGAAATGCATAAGCAGCCAAATGTGATACTGGTACACCTTGTTAAAGCAACCTTCACATGTAAAATACCTTTGTATTACCTTCAACAGTTGGTTGTAGTGGTTCAATAGGTAGTTTCTTGGGAATGTAGTGTCATATTTATCTTTGTACTGAGGTTTTAAAAACTCTTTAAAATGTGAGGCATCCAGCTCCTTTCCTTTGAACCAGGTTTCACCCTGTAAGGGGATTTCTGTGGCTTGAGAAATAGTTTATTCAGACACTGTAAATTCTAAATCTCCAATTTTGACCTTGTCACCTTTAAAATTTAGGGCAAACATACTAACAAGATGGAAGTGGTGGCCATGTGTTTGAATTTTCTCATAGAAGGCTATGCATATTCTTCGTTCGACTGCCACTCTAATTGCAGGGTCAGCATTCACCATCTCTAAACTTCTAGGCTCAATACGAACTACCTCTCCTTCCTTTGCTTTTCTTTTTCTCCCTGGGCTTTCCATCTGGTTTTAAGAACTACAACACACCCTTTCTAATATTATCTTGTGCATACACCAGGTCTGTGGACAAAGGGTTAAATGACAACGGAATTAAAGGGACGACAGCACGACAAGGGTGACAACATGATTAAGTGATCTAGCTGACAGGTTTTTCATGAAGTTTCAAAAACTTTTAGGGTTTGAGAAATATATATAGCTTTGACAACCCTTTTACATTTCAAGTCAAAAAGTGAGTGTATACAAATGAAATCAAGTTAAATTAACAAATAATGTGACTGATAGGCTAGGCTAGGCATATGTTAATGCACCACATGCAAACCCTCAACATTCATAATGTCTCATACATAAACCAATAGCAAGGCAGACTTTTGCGCAGCATATATGCAACAAATACACACACAGTCATTCACTAAATAATGTCTCATAGATTTTTTTAGGAAATATATGGCTAGAGAGTATGTTTCCTACCTCAGACAAAAGAAAAGATTGATTGGAAGCAGTGGGAGACTAGCATTGACCCCTGTAAGGAGCTTGAAATGGTTATACAGTTGTTGCGCAACAACTGTGTGGTTTAGAACCTGTATAAAAACCTTCTCCCTCTTGAAAAAATTGCCTTCGATCCTCTACCAAGCTGATTTTGACCTTCTGTTTTGCGACCTATCGAATCTTATCAAAGTGCAAACTATGGATTAGAGAGAGAATGAGGGCAACATGAACAAAAATTTGAAAATTTGTGCTCCATATGTCTTGTTTTGGTCGTGAATGTAAACTTTGGGTAAAGGGGTTATGATAATCATGAATTATGAATTATGGGTGATGATGATGAATTATGAGTTTAGGGGGATGTAATGGAAATGATGATGAGAGATGATTTGAAGGTGGGGGTGTATATGATGGTAAATGTGAATGAAGGGAATCTATCATGGTAAATGGTGCATGGAAGAAGTATATAAAGGTGAGTTATGAATTTATGAAAGGTGAAATGTGAATGGTGACATGGGGATATGATGGACACCACTAACAAACCCATAGAACATTAACAAATGGAACTTGACTGTTATGGTTTTAACTTGTGACAAATGGAAACCCCATGAAATGACCCCCATGAACCCTCAATGACTCTACATGAAAAATGACCTTATGACCCTCTCATGGACTTAGAATCTCTCAAATTTGATTTTGTATTTAAGGACCCTCTATGACTTGAAAAACTTATAGTGACCTTAGATAATGATCCTTTAGACTATGATAACAGTGATTCATAGGCTAAACTGATATGCAAATCCATAAAATGAATATAAAAAAAGAGGAAAATAGATTTTGATCCCTAGACCCTAGGACCCTAACACAATATACTTGGGATCTTTCATTCTTAATCAGAAGCTCAATGAGTTAGAACTTCTTCATACATGTATCATAGATATAGTTGGAATATTTTTGTTATGTTTATGGTATATGTTACTTTAATTGCATACTAAGTTAATGAACTAATTTGTTTCTTATCTATGGTTATTATTGAATGAAAGCCATTATGCTTTAATGATTGTTGTTTATTATGTGGACTAATCTGCAAGTAATCAACAAGTATTTATCTTCCTTCCAGGGTCCCCGTTTAGGATAATACTATTACTTTTCTAATCGGTGACTTATTTTCCTTACCAGTTGTGGAAGTCTCCCTCGTACACCTTACATTGGGTGTCTCACAAATCTCACATTTTTGTTGCCCCAAAGAGGTGTTGCATTCTCTTGTGTGTGATCGTAACCAATGCATATCTTTGAAACGTTTCCAATGGTGGCCAGACCATATGACCGGATAGGACTCCTACACCAAATGTTGTGAGGTCTAATTGGGAATTCACATCAAGGAGATCCCCTTACAATGTTGACGGCATCCAACATTGTCAACACACAACTTGATCATTGTTTCCATATTATATAGGATTGGTTCAATTAAGTGTAATCAAATATGGAAATATATGTATCAGGTTAAGTGTTACTATGTAAATAGGTTCCAATGGTGTTCAAACCTTATAGCATGTCCAAGGATTCAAGGACTCATAACTTATTATTACCATTTATCCACATGTTATTAGTATTATTATTATTATGGAGATAATCTAGTACTAATAACATAGTTCAATCATTACCAAGAATTGTATAGCTTGTAACAGTGGTATAACTTATACGAACAAGAAGAAATATTGGTATAGCTTGGGATATACAGTATATTCATTCAAACAATGTGATTTTGGAGCTTGTGTGCTTGTGGACATAACATCAGTCTATGACAACTATATGAACATGTTTATTGTGCAGCCTAGTAAAGGATCTTTTCATGGGATAACCCCTCCATACTACCTTTTCAATACATAAAAAACATCTCACATAGTTATTTTAATTAATGACTTTATATAAAATAAATATTCAATGATGCATTCATATATAGTATTTCAATATTGCCCATAATTAATTTCCTTAAAAAAGAAACAAATAATGAGGATGGTAATAATCTCCCTATACACTTAAACATCTAGAGTCTATATCTGTGACTTGTGTCCATCCATATCCATGACATTACTTTCCATAATTTATAATTACTTCAACCTATTTAGAAAAGAGAGAAGGGGATATTACTATGAAAAGTGCACTATGATTCTCCAACAATCAAGAGTAATTTCCCACTATTCCTTACACACTCTTACATTGATTGAATCACTTAATGTCCTATTTCCCTCCAATAAACCACTGAAAGGAAAATAAAGGGAGAAACACTCATCATTCTTAATTTTAGGAGTTGAATTAATTCCTCTACTTTGGTCTTCTATAATTCTGCCTGACATTTCCATAACAGCCAACTTTAATAGATTATAAAGAATCCTTTGTCCCTTACCATGAAACATGGATAAAATCATGTTGCCATTAGATATTGGATATATACTTTCAAATATCATTGAAATGTTGCCTCAAATAAGTTCATTAAATCCCCTTTTATGCTAATCATTCCACATCAAATGTCATATGAAAAATAAAACAACTTGCTACAAGAAAAAATACAAAGGAATAGCAAAGAAGTGATAGCTTGTTATGTGTCGGATGGAAGAGGTAATCTACTATAGGAATTATTTTAGTAACAACACCTTCTATATAATTAAGAAACACTGATGAGAAAGATAAATATAGGCCTAAAATGACCTAATGATGATGCCATGGATGTCTCAATATGGCCCTACTCAAAACAATATAATGATAAACATTAGTGATAATAAGCATGCCTTCTTTCTAGTTGTGGGTATTTTCACACCCAAAATAACTTCTAATGCAAATTCACAATCTAAATAAGCACAAAAAATGTGGAATACATTTTGCAATTCTTTACTAGAAAATACTACCTAGACACTGACCCAGGGTAGATTTATAACTTCTTATTGGATTTGTGAATTGTTTGACAAGATAAACTTCGTATCATTTTAATGGCTAGACTACAAATTTTCCATTGTAGTGCTTGACCTAAATAGGATAGAAAGAAATCTACTACTCACTAGATCTTATCCTTCCTATTCTAATATAATGTAAGAGGATTCCAACATGTAAGTGAACTCATAGATTTAATGCAAGCACTAAATCATCTCATCAATGCCAGACTTCCCTTGTGTTTAGCCACAAACCAAAACAAGAGACATAAAACATCAAACTTAGTTGGTTGGAATCTCCTTCACTAATTGGTTGGAAAATGAAGTGCACTAAAGAACATGAGAAGAAAAACCAAAATCATGTCAAAATGGAAATCTTGATTGCCTTCTTCGTCTATCCAATGGTGGATGAGGCTAATGTAATGATCCTCTTTGAAATGAACATAGAGTTAAATTTTCTAACCCCAAAACTTGTTCAAACAATATTCAACATTGTGGAATGTTTTAGGTTTATAATATACAACAAATGCATTACTACTTTTTCCAAGTACCAATGTATTCCTTCCTAAATCATCAACAAGATGATACTATAAGGAGGATTGAACAAAGGATTGCAACTTTTGCATTCATATCTAGATATTTTGGGTATGACATTTGATTGATAGATTTTATATCTCTTTATGGGTGTCATAATTTCCATCAGTTCAGCTTGACGTCTAGTTTGAAATTTATGCTTCAATATCTAATTTGATATTGGTAAACGTTCTATTGTTTATGGTACAAATGAATTTTTGGTTATCCTTCATGATTAAGCACATGAGATTTGTTCCTTGGAGATCATTTTACTCATTTTGTAGTAACATCTAAAATATACCGTGCTACACCTTTATATTCCACTATTTTTGCACTGACGAAATTTTAAACACTTTATGATGCAAGTTAATACAATAAAGAACTCAATATCCCTCTTGATGATTCAAATGTCACACTAAAATCATTCGGTGTTTGAAAGGTTATAACACAGGTATTTTTCAGATTTAATGGTCTTTGAATAACATACCTTAAATACATAACCAAAGCAATCTAATAATGGTTTATTCAATTTTCTCTCACCCATGTAAGCTCCTTGGAATCATAGTTAATGTAGGTGCTCCACCCATTCAATTAATTGTTTGGCAATTTTTTTCATTAGTAATAAAACATAATTACATCATTATGAACTTATAAAAGTATCCATGCCAACATCTCTTAGAAATAAATGCCATAATAATATTAACAAACTTGGACGTTACACTATGAGCCAAAGTTGACTATGACTAAAGAAATGCATGAACTTATAAATGTGAAAAGGTGGCTATAGATAATTTGGATATTTTTTTTTAAATACTCCACCTTGTCAGTCTTTCGATGATGAACGATGATAGGGAACGTATAACCATTGCAGGAGTAGTGTGGTCGATATAGTAATTTCATCAAAAGATGTTTGTGTTCGTCATTCTACCGACACTATTTGTTTAATAAGTCTTTGGACTCATGTACCTAGGGTTGTTAGTAGATCGACACAACTTGATCCGTGGGGCTTCTAACAGATATGTTTGAGATTGTCGATAGACCGAATCCTACTTCTGTTGGTCTTACAATGACCCATTTCATCGAAGGATGTCTGCTTTTGGTAATAGATTGACCATCGTTGTCATTGATCATGCTAGACTAGAATTTTATCCTTTTGTCAATTTACTAATGCATAACAAGCATCAAAATTACGAGGAATATGAAAAACATAAATAATACAATTGTACCATGTTCCACATTTAGTGAAACCTCCTTTTCTCATTATACTGACGAAATGTCATGGAAATATTGACAAAGGGCCATCAAAAATTGGCTCAATTTTCATTAGCGTGGAGATCAGAGAAACTCAGGTCAAACATGCATTGGCATACCATGCAAAGAAGGAGAGGAAGGGGGGTCTTCACAGATTACGCCAAAAATATAAAAGAACGTGCATCCTGAGGATCATGCTCAAACTACACCCTGTGCCAAACCTACAAACCCATGCACACCTATTCATACAAAGGTAAGTTCTCCTAGTAGTGTGCTACATACTTTATTTATCCAAGGAAGTGGAGGAAGTCAGAATAGTAGTCAGAGTCAAACTAGTAAACTGGGAGGGAGTGGATCACAAAAAATAGTGATTGTATATGGTGGAACATCATTAGGAGTTGGTAGATAGATAAAAATGGAAGACACTATGAAGTTGTCAATTTTTCATGGTGTTGGGAATGAAGATCTTGAACAACACTTGTTTGTATGTGTCATTTTGGGATGCTAATAATTTCTAGGATGAGAATGCAAATATTACATGGTTGGTGACTACCTTTAGAGATTTTACCTTAAATCAGTACATAAAATATAAGAGCAATTCTCGACCTGCATAGCCAGGATCATTGTAAGACATTAAGCAAGCAAAGATGAATGTAACATCCCTGGGTTAAAAAAATCCATGTAATAAAGTTAATAAAGGAAAAATAATAACCAAGGTCATGGGACACATATTCTAAGGTAAATGTTGGGCAAAAACATAGTGGTGGGGATCACTTTTGATTAATTAATGGCTATGGAAATTGGAAAAGACAATGGAAAAGGCTTTGGAAAGGCGAAGAGGCATTAATTGGTATTTTATTTATGAAAATAATGGAAATTAGGAGAAAAGGAAGGTTAAAGGTAAAGGGTTGCATGTGAGGAGGAAAATGGAGGAAAATGAAGGAAAATAAAGGAAAATGAAGAAGATGGAGGCCTCAATGATAAAAAGGATTATGAGGATCAATTGGTAGATTTTTGTTAGTTTTAGCTTGGAGCTCTCTCCCTATTCTCTCTCTCATACTCTTCCACACTTATAGTTCTTTGAGCACTCCTGGAGGACTTTGGGCATACTTTGGATTTGGAACAAGAAGGCAAAGGAAAAGCAGGAAAGTGAAAGAGGACAACGAAATAAGAAGCTACAATGGGTTTTCTTTGCAAAGATGGAGTTGTATGTATGATTTCCTTTCTAGTTTTGATATGCATGGCATATTCATGTGGTTATTTGGTTATGCCATCTGTCATTGGCATGGATGATTGTCTGGATTGATAATGTTTTTTCCTATCCATGCCATTTTCTGGATAGCCATGGTGTTGTGGGTTTTATCTTTTGTTTTTTGGTTGGTGCCCATGTTCCTTATGGCTATGGGTTGAGTTAAATATTCATGGATCCTTGGTTGGACAAACGCTCTGGAATCCCTGTAACAGCTTGGGTTGAGTTACTAGTCTTGGAAGCCTTGGCTGGAAAAGCGCTCTAGAGCCCAACAACAGTTTTGGGTTGAGTTACTAGTCTTGGAAGCCAGGTTGGAACAAACGCTTTGAATCCCTGGACAACTTGGATAGAGACCGGTCTAGTGATGGTTAGTGATGTCCGGCCATGATGTGGAATCATTGGTTGAGGGTTGAGGTGGTATGGCCTTTGGAAGCCCTGGTTTTGTATTTTTTTGGTTCATTCCATGAGATCCCACATTCATGCTTGGAATATGGCACGAGGGTGATTAACTGAAAGAAAGATTTGGTT
The DNA here is from genome assembly GCA_031772625.1 of Pinus tabuliformis. Classification (NCBI taxonomy): domain Eukaryota; kingdom Viridiplantae; phylum Streptophyta; class Pinopsida; order Pinales; family Pinaceae; genus Pinus; species Pinus tabuliformis. Next base: position 589,552,481 of record CM062820.1, on the reverse strand, counting down.
CATCCCAACCTATGGTCGAGTGGTATGTGGAAGTCCTTGACTTGGTTGGATTTTCATATGTTAATAAGAGATTATTTTCTTCTTATGTTATATGTGTAAATGTACTTGTTATTATGTGGCTATGATGGTTGTTATATTGTTGTTGTTTATATGGTTATATGTTGGTTACAAGCATGGTTAATGACAAATTTGAGTTATGGATCTCATCATGTTTTGGTTAGTGGGTGAAATGTTAATGAATGTATGACCTAATAGATGATAATACAGCTATGGTGAGAGGGAATTAGACCTTATTGATGATTCTTAAATAAGTATGAGCTCCCTATGTTCATATGTGTATTTATGACCTGTACATTACATGTTCATGACGTGTTTAACGAATTTCATGTAATGGTTAGGATGAGTCAAGTCAGGTACTCCTTCAAGGTTTGCATTATAAGCCTTGTATTCTTGTTAATTATCACTTCTAAGTGATTCATCAAGTTCTCGGCAGAGGAATATGTCTTAGCCCTGAAAAAGTGGCTTAAATCCTACAGTCATTGGCACAAAACTGGTTGAAAAAGTCTACAGTCGCATGGAGGCCTTGTTATGGGAGTGACTGGAGGGTTTCATTCAGATGGAGGGCTTGTCATGGGATTGACTAGGGGTTTAGCTTAGTTAAAAAGCAAGTTAAGTCAAGGGTTTGTCACCTGGAGTAGTTGGTTAGCCTCTGGGGGTCCTGTAGCTCCAAATAAAGGTCAGTTTGGTTTCCGTTTGTTGATTCCACTTCCTTAACTATACTTGGAGAGTTGAATCATATCATATCAACTCTTCATCACATATTTACCCCAGTGCATCGGTTAGCTTGGGTAAGTGTGGGAGGAGGGTGGCTACAAATGGGTATCAGAACATTGTTCAACCCTTGGACTGGATGGGTGGAATGTGTTTGTCATGTATACATGTTGGTTGCATATGTGTTCATTATGCTTGTGGTATTTGTGTTGTTATATATGCATGGTATCGGTCATCGTTGCAGTTTGCTTGTCATGAATTCATGTCGGTTGTATATGTATTGTTTATGCATGCATGGTATCTATATGTCTATCATGCATGCATTGTACCCAGTCAGTGTTATAGTTGTGACATCATGCATGGTAACTAGGATAATGATTGAGATGATGTCAATTTATTGATGTGATTATATATATACATGTATCATGCTAATCAAGTTGAGCTTACAAACGAGATATCCTCCCCTGAACTACACTGAAGTATGTTGCTATGTTTATGTTTGGTTTATCTGACATGATATCATTGTAGGTAGAAGATCAAAGATGAATAGAAAAATAGTAGACTAGAGTTCACGAGACTCTCCCTATAGATCAGATGAGTGGCATGGTGATGGGTACTCTCTTGACATAGCAGACACTTTGAGAAGTTTGAAGGCATAAATGAGAAGTTGTAAAGTAGTTAATGATAGAATCATTCAATCACAAGAGAGACTTGCTAGGGCACAAGAGAAATAAGCTGAGTTCAATACAGTTATCCTTGAAATTTTGTCAGACTTGTAGAGACAAGGACCACTTAGGATTAGTCATGGGAAGGAGGATAGAACTAATGGAGAATATAGTAGAAGGTCTCATGGTGGGCACAAGTCAGATAGATATGATACCATTAGAGATGGAAGGTTCTTGGATACACCTGATAGACGAGGTAATGGACATGGGTTTTATTATAGTTCTAGTTCTAACAGGTACCGTGGTCATTATCCCTATCATCCTAATAGGAGGAGTGACAAGGGATATTTTCCAGATGAGTTCAAGAAAGAAAAGCCACCTACATTTGATGGAGAAATAAAGAAGTCTCAAGATGCAAAAGCATGGTTACTTGGGCTGAATAAGTTCTTTAGATTTCATTATTACTCAGAGAACATGAAGGAAAAAATAGCTACACTTAGTACTAAAGGTAAATCATACATTTGGTGGGAATATGTAAAGAACGTCATAGGCATCCGGGAAGAGGACTTGACTTGGAGTGAGTTAAAATAATTTTCTAGAAGAAGTACCTATCAGAGAGATACTATGATGACAGGGAAAAAGAATTATGTGAGTTGAATATGGGATCTATGACTGATGAGGAGTACACTAGCAGATTCTTGGATTTATTGAGGTATTTTCCTTATCTTAAAGAGGATAAAGCAAAGATTTAGAGATTCATTAGTGGGTTTCCAGTAGCATTCAAAGACAAGATTGAGTTTGATGAGCCTAGATAGTTGGAGGAAGCCATCAGAAAGCTAAAGAATTGTTATGAGCAATTGAAGCGCAGGTATGAGACTAAGCAGGATTGGAAAAGTAATAAGAAGAATAAGGGAAAGTGGGATAAGAAGCGAACTAGACCTCAAGACACAAGTAAAAAAGAGAATGAGACACTGCCTAAGAAGTTCAATGCATATGAAAGAGGATAAGGATTTCAGTCTGAGGAACAAAATAAGGGTGATGGTATGAAGCCTTTAGAGTGTTACACTTGTGGCAAGGATCATCACCGGAGAGATTGTTCATAGCATCAGGGTGGAAGACCACATATCTACAGTGCTCAGGAGGCACAGATAGTGGGGGATGTTGGATAGAGTATTCCTCATATTTATGCATTGTTTGATAACATGTAGGCGGGTCACTAGGCATCTATTATCGATATGGACACTAAGCTTTATGATCAATTTGTTTCTATTTTGATTGATCCTAGATCTAATTATAGTTATGTTAACCCTCACCTGGTGGATAAGTGTGGTTTGAATAAAGAAGTACATGTAGAATATTGGTTAGTGTAGTTGATTATAGGTACAAAGAAAAGAGTTCATCATTGGGTAAGATCTTGTGCATTTGAACTGAATGGTATGCCTAAATCAGCACATATAAATGTACTTCCGTTGGGTTCGTGCAGTATGTTATTGGATATGGATTGGTTGTATCTTCACAAGACTAAGGTGGATTGTTATGATAAGGCTATTGAGTGCTTGAATGATAATGGAGAACAGAAAATATTGCAGGGTAAGAAAAATGAAACATCAGTCAGAATGGTTATAGCTATGCAGGAAAAGCATAGTCGTAGGAAAGGGTGTGTGTTACTTGCAGTACATATTTCCAGTGTTAAAGGTAAGGATGTTGAGGATGCAGAAATCTTGAACAAGTACCCAGTTCTACAGCATTTTCAAGATGTATTTCCAGCAGAGATATTAGAGTTACCATCTCACAGGGAAGTGGAATTTTCTATTGAGTTGGTACTAGGCACAACACCAACATCAAAGGAACCTCACAGGATGAGCACACCAGAGTTAGTGGAATTGAAGTTGCAGTTGAAGGAAATGCTTGAAAAAGGATATGTTAGGCCGAGCGTGTCACCTTGGGGTGCACCATTGTTGTTTGTACAGAAGAAGTATGGTATTCTTATATTTCACATTGATTATAGGTAGCTAAACAAGGGGACCATCAATAAAAAGTATTTGTTTCCAAGGATTGACGACTTGTTTTTCAGTTGAAGGGAGCAGTAGTATTCTCAAAGATTGATCTATGATTTAAATATCATCAGGTATGCATTAAAGAGGAGGAGATCTACAAGACTTATTTCCAGACCAAGGATAGGCATTATGAGTTTGTTGTAGTTCCTTTCGGTTTGACTAATGCTCCAACGACTTTATGTGCTTGATGAATAATAAATATCGTCCTTATTTGGACAAGTTTGTTATTGTATTCATTTATGATATATTGATATATTCTAAGAATGAGGAAGAACATGTCGAACACTTAGCAACAGTGTTAAGATTTCTAACAGAGCATCAGTTGTATGCGAAGCTTAGTAAATGTAGTTTCTTTCATACAGAGGTACATTACTTGGGGCATGTTGTCTACAAGGAATGCATAGTAGTAGATCCGGAAAAGATAAAATCTACAATGGAATGGGCAGCTCCTAGGAATGTGGATGAGGTCAGATCATTCATGGGGTTAGAAGGTCATTATAGGAGGCCCATCAGTAGCTCCTCACATATTTCTTATCCTATTACATCATTGCAAAGGAAAGGTAAGAAATTTTAATGGAAAAAGGAATGTGCAGCAAGTTTCGAGCAACTGAAGTAGTTGTTGACAAATGATCTAGTGCTAAAAATCACAGATCCGGATAAAGAGTTCATGGTGTGTACAGATATTGCTTGCAATAGAGGACTTGGTGGAGTCTTGATGTAGGAAGGACAGGTAGTGTGATATGAATCAAGGAAACTAAATGAGCATGAGCAGAACTTTGTGACACATGATATTGAGTCGGCAACAATCATTCATGCATTCAATATGTTGAGGCACTATATTCTTGGCAGGAGTTTTGTATTGATGAGTGATCACAATGGATTGAGATACTTGCTTAACAAACTGAATATGAATGTCAATCAAGCTAGGTGGTTGGCCACGATCAGTGATTTTGATTTCGTGATCAGGTACATCAAGGAAAAAGAAAGCAGGGTTGCAAATTCTCTTAGCATAAGGGTACATGTAAATCATATAGTAGTTATGAGTTCTTACGGGACAGATCTAGAGGATTGGATCTTGCAGGCAGGATAGCAGGATGACAAGTATAGGGAGCTTAGGCACAAGTTATAGCAGGATATCAATAATCAGGATGTGGACTATCATCTTACAACGAATGGTTTGGCGAGATTTACGGACATGATCTATGTGTTGGACAAAAGTGAGCTCAAGAAGCTTATCCTAAGGGAATTTCATGTTAATTTGTATTCAAGTCACCCAAGATATCAGAAGACATTGGAAATGGTGAAGAAGTTCTATTATTGCTTAATCTGAAGAAAGAAGTGGAAAAGTTTGTGGCTATATGATTGGATTGTCTACAGGTAAAAGTAAAGTGTAAGCATCCAAGTGGATTACTACATGTGATTCTAATTCCATAGTGGAAATGGGAGGTAATTTCCATGGATTTCATTACAGGTTTGTTGAGGACATCTAGACAACATGATTCTATTATGATTGTAATTTACAGATTGACTAAGGTAGCACACTTCATTCCAGTGATGTCTACTTATTCAGCTAATGATGTAGCACAGATCTTCATCAAAGATATAGTGAGGTTGCATGGTGTACCAAAGAAGATTTTACTAGACAAGGATGTTCAGTTCATTTCTAGTTTCTGGAAAGAATTGTTTGCAGGTTTGGGGACAGAGTAGGCCTTCAACACAACTTATCATCCGTAGATAGATGAACAAACAGAGAGATTCAATAGGATACTGGAGGATATGTTGATATTGTATGTTATGCACTAGTAGGGGAAGTCAAAAGAGTATCTTCCACTAGTTCATTTTGCTTACAACAATCGGTATTAAGAGTCATTGAGGATGATTTTGTTTGAGGCAATATATGGGCGGAGTTGTAATACTCCTATTAGTTAGACTGATCTAGTGAATAGGGTATTGATAAGGTCGGACATGTTGTCAAACATGGAACAAGAAATGCAAGTTATCAAGAAGAATCTAAAGGCAACACATGATGGATAGAAGAGTTATGAAAATCAGCACAGGGTCTTTAAGGAATTTTAGGTTGGGGAACAAGTGTATTTGCGCATCAATCCCAAGAAGATCTCCTTGATGATTGGGTTATGTGCGAAGATAGCTCCTCAGTATTGCGGGCATTTCGAGATCCTTGAGAGGATTGCACTAGTGGCCTACATACTTGCACTGCCTCTAACAGTGAAAGTCAATTATGTTTTCCATGTGTCATTACTTAAGAAGTATGTTAAATATGTAGATCATGTGATTGATTGGTCTGTATTACAGGTCAAACCAGAAGAATAATTTCAGCCAGAACCTCAGTACATTTTGTAGAGAAAGATGCTCAAGCTCCAGAACCGAGCAATCGAGCAAGTTAAAGTGTAGTGGAAGCACTTTGGGCACAATGAAGCTACATGGGAGATGGTTGATCAAATGCAGGTTATGTATCCTTCATTTTTTGTTAGTGAAGGCAAATGAGTTTTGGTATATGTACATTTTATATATGGTTGTCATTATAAATACCACAACGAGCTATGTTATAAAGCTCCAATAATTGGTATGGTTGTTATGGTGTTATCTCTATCATGTTGGTATGCTTTTTAGCAGGTTGTTCATTGTAAATACTGCAATGAGCTAAGTTATAAAGCTCCATGGGTAGTATGTTTGGTTTTCAGCAGTCTTCTTGTTTGTAGGTGTCATTGAACACTGAGGATAGTGTTCCCCTAAGGGGGAGGAGTTGGTAACAACCCTAGGTTAAAAAAATCCATGTAATAAAGTTAATAAAGGAAAAATAATAACCAAGGTCATGGGACACATATTCCAAGATGAATTTTGGGCAAAAACATAATGATGGTGATCACTTGTGATTAATTAATGGCTATGGAAATTGGCAAAGGAAATGGCAAAGGCTTTAGAAAGGAAAAGAGGCATTAATTAGCATTTTATTTATGAAAATAATGGAAATTAGGAGAAAAGGAGTGTGAAAGGTTACATGTTGCATGTGACGATAAAAATGAAGGAAAATGAAGAAAATAGAGGCCTCAATGATAAAAAGGCTTCTAGGGATCAATTCGTAGCTTTTTGTCAGTTTTAGCTTGGAGCTCTCTCTCTATTCTCTCTCACATACTCTTGCACACTTAGAATTCTTGGAGGACTTTGGGTATACTTTGGATTTGGCCAAGAAGTCAAAGGAAAAGTAGGAAAGCACAAGAGGATAGTGGAATCAACAACTACAATGGGTTTGTTTTGCAGGTACCAAGTTGCATGTATGATTTCCTTGCTAGTGTTGGCATGCATGGCATATGCATGTGGTTATTTGGTTGTGATATATCATTGGCATGGAGGATTGCCTAGATTGATAGTGATTTTGTGTAGCCTTTCCATTTCCTATATAGCCATGGTGTTGTGGGTTTTACCTTTTTTTTTCTAGTTGGTGCTCATGTTCCTTATGGTCGTGGGTTGAGTTATTAGTTACTTGAGCCTTGGTTGGACAAACACTCTAGAAGCCCTGTAACATCTTGGGTTGAGTTACTAGTCCTAGAAGTCTTGGTTGGAAAAACTCTTTAGAGCCCTTGGTGGGTTGAGTTACTAGTCCTGGAATCCTTGGTTGGACAAACGCTCTGGAGCCCGAAGACAGTTGTGGGTTGAGTTACTAGTCCTAGAAGCCAAGTTGGAACAAACACTCTGGAGCCCTAGAAAACTTGGATAGATACCGATCTAGTGATGGTTAGTGATGCCCGACTGTGAGGTGGAATAATTAGCTAAGGTTTGAGGTGGTATGGTTTCTAGAATCCTTGGTTTGGTTTTGTTTGGTTCATTCCATGATATCCGACATTCATGCTTGGAATATGGAGTGGGGGTGACTAGCTGAAAGAAAGATTTGGTTCAGCCCAATATATGGTCGGGTGATACATGGAAGTCCTAGACTTGGCTGTATTTGCATATGTTAATAAGTGATTCTCTTATTCTTGTGTTATATGTGTAAATGTACTTGTTATTATGTGGTTATGATGGTTGTTCTATTGTTGTTGTTTATCTGGTTATATGTTGGTCACAAGCATGGTTAATGACAAATTTGAGTTATGGCTCTCATCATGTTTTGGTTAGTAGATGAAAAGTTAAAGAATGAATGACCTAATAGATGATAATGTAGCTATTTTGAGAGGTAATTAGACCTTCTTGACGATTCTAAGATAAGTATGAGCTAACTATGTTCATATGTGTATTTATGACCTGTACATTACATGTTTATGACGTGTTTGACAAATTTCCTGTCATGGTTAGCTTGAGTCAAGTTAGGTCCTTATTCAAGTTTTTCATTAGAAGCCTTTTATTCTTGTTAATTATCACTTCTAAGTGTTTCATCAAGTTCTGGGTAGAGGCCTGGGTCCTAGCCCTGAAAAAGTGGCTTAAATCTCACGGTCGCTGGCACAAAATTTGTTGAAAAAGTCTACAGTCACATGGAGGCCTTGTTGTGTGTTAAAATTGGCAACTAGGGCCAAACTCCATGTGGGTAATCTTATTTATGGTAGCTGATATTTTTATTGGATCCCTCTCATCAAGAGGTGTAGGATTGATCTAAAGATCATCTAATTCCGATAAGTATTCACAGAGATATGAATTTATTAGTGTTATGGGACAATTCATCAAGGTCAGCCAACAACCAAATAAACCCCACTAGTGCTCAACGTTTTAGTATAAATAAAGGAGGACTTCAAGTCATTTAATACTCATCTCTTGTGATCTCACTCTCCACTTATTTTGGGTTTTTGGTGGAAGAGGAGGTCTAGAGGAGATGCCTTCTATGCAGCCCTAAAGAAGGGTCATCTAGGAGAGCCCTAGCCACAGACTTGTAGGAGATCTGGCAGCAGATCTAAGAGACCCTAATTCACAGCTAGAAGAGGCCCTAATCCACAGCTAGAAGAGCCCTAATCCGCAGCTAGAAGAGCCCTTATCCATAGCTAAAGGAGAGCCCTAATCCGCAGCTAAAGGGAGCCCTAATCCACAGCAAAGGGAAGACCCTAACCAGCAACTAGAGGAGGCCCTACATTGCCCTACCTAAGGGTGATATGGATATACCCTAGCCGCAGCAACCTAGAGTCTAGATAGTGTGGGAAAACAGGGATCCGAAGTCTACTACAGGAGGCCAAGTGACTGAGGTAAGTGCAGATAGTCTTAGGGCTGGAACAGTGATATAATCAAGATTTGAGTTTGTTGTGAATAGGGCCGAGAAGGATGACTGTTAGGCTGAGTTCCTAAGGGTCAAACATGTTGCTGTTTGGAAGTTATTTTGGTACATTTTCAGAGGTCTGTTACTACAGCAATCTGTTGTGCTAGGCTACAAGCCATAGCACACAACTAGAGGCTGCGTGAGGACTGTCAAGGGTGGACAACACCCTAAGCAGGTAGTGTGGGTGAGGAGGAGACCTATGAGGGTATGTCGCAGCCCTTAAAGGGTTAGTTTGTTGACTATGGGATGAAACTAGGGCTGTTGCAAGTGCCCTAACCAGGTGTGCAACAAACAGTTGTGCAAACAAATGACAGCATGGTCTAATTGGACTATTTGGGCATGTTGGTGTAGCTAGACATATTATGGGACAGCAGCTAGTACAACATAGTGCTATTAGCATACAGTGATGGGTAGCAATGCAACATAATATAAAAATGGTGCAGCACTATGTATGATGCAGCTACATGACTGAATGCAGTGATGATGAGTGCAACATAGAGTGCAAATCCGTGATGAGAACAACCCAGTGATTGGAGAAGCACAGTGACAGTAGTAGCAAAATGAAGTGCATAACATGGTCATTAGGTCTAGCACTATGATGATGAGTGTAGCATGGTGCAGCATGGTGAGGTGCAGCACATGGATGAGATGCAGCACAATGATAGGTGAAGGAGTCACCTTGGAGAATCAGTTGAAGCAGCATGTCTTCAACTAATCTCATGTAGAGATGATTTATTCTCTTATCTAGAAAGTCAAAGTGTTGACTTCTGTTGTAAATGTACTATCTCTCTCTCTCTCTCTCTCTCTCTCTCTCTCTCTCTCTCTCTCTCTGTTGAACTATTGAAGATCGTATAAGAAAAATTGATCAAGGGTTTCCCCATGTTGGGGTTTGTCCCTGGCTAGCGCCACATATTGTGTCCTCTTGTCTTGGCTTGTCTTCTGCGATTTATGTTTATGTTCTATCTGCAATTTACTTTAATGCTGATGTGATTTCTAATCTGGAAAATATATTGAGTTAACTATGAAAATTGAAATAAATTGCTCTAAGCATAGAACATACCTAAACTTAACATGGTATCAGAGCTGAGGTGAAGACAAAGCCCAAGCAAGAGTGAAAGAGAAATCACCGAAGACAGTTGGGAAAGAACAAAAGGATCAGTGGATTCCTCATCCCTCTTCAAATTCACCGAGGGTGAAGTCGAAGTAGAGAATATTATCAGAATGGCACAGCGAAAGTTTCTGATGGCCTACCTTAAATATCATTTCAATGGAAATATCGGATCTAAGGGTGGAAGGAAAGGCAGATGCCTTAGTTGCAATAAGTTCGGCCATTATGCAAAGGAATGTCTGAATGGCATGGACACATCACTTGATGATGATAACAATCATTCCGGGGTCATCTTCAATGATCAAAGGAATGACAGGTAATGCAGATCATCAAGGAAACGGCCGACTCTTCAGAGAAAGCAAGGAACCCCAGGTATGAAGAATCAAATGTTGTTTCTAATTAGATAAAGTAGTGTTATCTTGTATTGGCCCTCTCCTTCAAATTCTTTGGGAATCTAGCTTATCAATTATAGTGTTTCAAGGCACTTCATCAGATAGAAGGGTGCTCTCTCTAATTTGGTAGAGATGGAAACAATCGTGGGATTATACTTGGAGCTGATGCCACCTATCCCGGAAAGGGTGTAGGGAATGTTACCCCTCAATTGAATGAGGGTAACTCGATTCATTTACAGAATCTCTTTGATGTACATGATCGCAAGAAGAACCTGGTGTCCATTTCGGCAATGGAAGTCAAAGGTTACAAGGTGGGATTCATCGATGGAAAGGTACGTGTTTGAAAATGAAATTTTCAAAGATGCTTTTACTCATGGGTTCAGGGTTGGCAATTTGTGTCAAGTTGCAGGATGGTCCATTTGGGATCATGACATATCTCATCTATAACACCTGAGATCTACTTTATGAGGCCCCAAACCAATGTGAGTCAGATGGTGACTCGGATACCTAAATTCAAGAAGAGCATGAAGGTACATGTCTGAGATGTACCGAAGGAAAATATTACAAGGGGACCATTCCCCTCATGTAGCAGGGCCATAGGTTTGGAACAACCCAAGGGGTTTGAGATTCATGATTGGGAATCTCATGTATACAGGTGGAAGAAATCCCTCTATGGCTTCAAGTAAAACACCCCATGCCTAATATGAGAGGTCTAATGAAGCTGAGATTCATTAAAAATGAAGCCGATCCAAACCATTGTTTGAAGGTTGTTGATGATAGACCTCTCATACCGGCACCTTCTGAGAAACGACCTATTTCTGACAGGTGCAGACCCTCTCACTTGCAGAAGTAAGAGGGAGTTGGATTCTAGATATGGAATGGTAAAATGCAAGCCCATGACTACCTCGAGGATCTTAACTTTTAGAAGTTATATGGTGGTGATGCTGGACCAAATTTGCGAAATGCCTTTGAGTTTCATAAACTCATCTGCATTGATGTTCTTGGTGAACTTCCATCCGTATATATGTTTTGCTGTTAGCATGGTGAGCTCATATTTGGTTGAGCCTCACCGGATTGGTGCCAAGAATCTTTTGATATGTCTTTGGAGAAAAATCTCTCATGGATTGAAATACACTGTCGAAAATATAAAGCTGCATGATTGTTTGAATGCTAACTAGGAAGGCAGTGTGGAGGATCTCAAGAGCACTTCTGAGTGCTGATTCTCTCTAGATTCTGCTTCGATATAATGATATGGATAGGAAGCAAAAGTCGGTTGCTATAAGCACTGCCGAGACCGAATACATAGCTACGAGTATGATATTGTGTGAAGTTGCCTGGTTGTGGAAGCTCTTCAGTGAGTTGTTTGTACATATGATGAATACCACTGTGATTCTTTGTGACAACGAGGGGGGATTCGATTATTGAGGAATCTCGTATTCGATGATTGCTCCAGCAGATAGACATTAGATACTACCTTATCTGGGATATGGTAAGTCGGTGAGCAAGGAGGTTCCATTGCATTAAGACTGATGTACAGGTCGCAGACACTTTGTCAAAGCCTTGGGGAAAGGTCAAATCTGTGATTTTCCCAAACGACTTGGAGTCATTGAGAGACCTTCGTATAAGGGTCCTACATGTTGCATGCACTGAGCTATGGGAGCTCTAGGGGACTTGGGGTACTTATTGGAGTGACATACGACCACTGGGCGACTCACCCTCCCCTGGTGGTGTACTACGTATAGGGTAACAGGTTCAACCTTTCCTTGTGATACTTCATGGCGACTATGGAATAGGATGATTAGTTCTCCTATGGGTCGGGATGATTAGTTCTCCCATGGCAACTATGGAACAGGATGATTAGTTATCCTATGGGCCGAGATGATTAGTTCTCCCATGGCAACTATGGAACAGGATTATTAGTTCTCCTCTAGGTCGGGATGATTAGTTCTCCTGTGGTGACTGTGGATAGGATGATTCATTCTCCTGTGGGACAGGATGATTAGTTCTCCTATTGAGGCATCCTACCCATGCAATCTAGGACTCATGGGAAGTACCTCTCATCTGATCAATGAGAAAGGAAATGGGGTTAGGGAACATAGTAGTACTATCGATGGATGCATCATTGTATCTACCGTACTCCCTATCCTAGGATGACCTCCATTGATTTTGGATCAACGAAACTGATCTGGGATCAGTATGAGTGGTTTGAGAAACTCTCTTGTGATATTAATCTGGGATCAATAAAACTGACTTCAGGTTAGTAGAGAATGGTATGATACATTCTCAATCAATTCTTCTTCTTCATGGCTCATCATAGCAGAGCACTATAGGGCATTGATGGCAGAGATAGTACAGTCGTACATATGGATCAGCGGATGCAGTTCTCCCTAGTTAAGAGGGAGTGTTAAAATTGGAAACTAGGGCCAAACTCCATCTGGGTCATCTTATTTATGGTAGATGATATTTTTCTTAGATCCCTCTCATCGAGAGGTGTAAGATTGATCTAAAGATCATCTGATTCCGATAAGTATTCATGGAGATATGAATTTATTAGTGTTATGGGACAATTCGTCAAGGTCGGCTAGCAACCAAATAAACCCCACTGGTGCTCAACGTTTTAGTATAAATAATGGAGGACTTCAAGTCATTTAATACTCATCTCTTGTGATCTCACTCTCCACTTAGTTTGGGTTTTTGGTGAAAGAGGAGATGCCTTCTACGCAGCCCTAAAGAAGGGTCATCTAGGAGAGCCCAAGCCACAGACTTGTAGGAGATCTGGCAGCATATCTAAGAGGCCCTAATTCTCAGCTAGAAGAGGCCCTAATCCATAGCTAGAAGAGCCCTAATCCGCAGCTAGAAGAGCCTTTATCCACAGCTAAATAAGATCCCTAATCCACAGCTAAAGGGAGCCCTAATCCGTAGCAAAGGGAAGGCCCTAACCAGCAACCAGAGGAGGTCCTATGTTGCCCTACCTAAGGGTGATATGGATATACCCTAGCCATAGCAACCTAGAGTCTGGACAACGTAGGAAAATAGGGATCCAAAGTCTGCTACAGGAGGCCGAGTGACTGAGGTAAGTGCGGATAGTCTTCGGGCTGGAATAGTGATATAATGAAGATTCGAGTTTGTTGTGAATAGGGCTGAGAAGGCTGACTATTAGGCTGAGTTCCTAAGGGTCAAACATGTTGTTGTTTTGAAGTTATTTTGGCACATTTTTTGAGCTCTGTTACTACAACAATCTGTTGTGCTAGGCTGCAGGCCATAGCACACAACTAGAGGTTGCATGAGGGCTGTCAAGGGTGGACAGCACCCTAAGCAAGTAGCGTAGGTGAGGAGGAGACCTATGAGGGTATGTCGCAACACTTAAAGGGTTAGTTTGTTGACTATGGAATGAAACTAGGGCTGTGTTGTAGTCACCAACAACCCCCCTCTTTGTTTGATATTAGTAATAACATCAAGCAAAGGGGGACCCTTAACCAAAAAATCCAAAAAATATTTTTGTTTGAAAAATCTTTTGTATTAACTCCCTAAGAGCTATATCGCGTCGCAAAGGAAAAAGGAGCGCTTTCCCCAAAGCGCATAAACACACTGAGGAGGAGCGACGCGAGAACCCATCGCATCGCGTGCATTAAAAGCGCTCAAAAGGGGAAAACCTAAAGAACCGCCGACGGCCGATATGCGACGTCGCACGTCGCAATGTCGCATAAGCAGCACAAAGTGACAAAGCGAAAAATCTTGCGACCTTGCGATATTGCGATATGCGATCTGCGACCATGCAAAGCTGCAACCTGCGATCTATGGTGTGCGACAAATGAGACCATCAATTGTTGCGATACCACTTATTTACATCGCAATCTTTGATGCTGCGATGCAAATCGCAGAAGCCATTCGTCGCAGGCATTCCTCGGCATGATCTGTGAGCCTAAAATTAGGCGCGCACCTTACGGGAAATTAATGATTGTACGCCTGTGTATCCAAAGATGATTATGTTGCGTTTTTCGAAGAGTCAAGTCATAATGGGTGACATTATTATGCATTCATTAGAACTTAATTGCTTTCATGTCAATCTTTTCTTCTGTCTCTTTTCATTTACGTGAACTATAAGTCAGCAACTGATATAAATCTATATGCAGGAAACATCTAAGGAAAAGCGCCAGAACTAGAAGAACAGAGAGGAGATGACTTCGCAGATGGATACCGCATACAGCAGGACCGCGGATCCCAAAGTATCACTCAACAAATGCTGATGGAAATAGGCTATCTAGGACTCAGAGTCAAAGGCGCACAAAAGCAAAGCGTTTATGAAAGATCCTGAATCCCAAATTGGGTAAAGCAAAAAGAAAAACGCTTAAGGGGAAAGACGTCTCAGAAAAGCCTGGAACAAAGAATGGAAACAAGTTTCAATTGAGAAAATCGTTCAGGCAACAAAACCCCCAGCTCATTGAGTCATTCGCACGGCCGGAAACCGAAATAGCAACAACACAATCAGTTTGAAAGAAATCTGAGTTGTACTAAGTATACACGCCGTGAAGACACTCCTCCAAAAGAACACTTTCAAAAATATCTTCTAGTTTGTCAGAAAGAGGTGCCAGCTCTTGTTATTTCTAATTTTCAAGCTTGAACAAAAGGAAAGGACAAGCAGCCGACTCTTTCACGGTGAACAACGCATCGCTTACAGCACTAAGGAGCAGATACAGAAATGGTTAGAAATTAGATTCAGTTTTTAGAAATAAATTTGTTTTAGTAAAAGGGCAGTCATTTGAAGCCGTTCCCTAAATTTGTGTAATTAAAATTAGCCGGTTAGTAGTATTTAACCCTTCTCGTTGCATTGGAGAAGGGTCCGGAAATTTGTCAAAAAACTTGTCCTCAGAACATGCACTTTTGCACCCTCGAAGGGGGTTTTTGATGAATGGATGGATCAAGATTTATTTATGTTTGCATTTTAATACCTGCTACTGATGTTGCACTTCTGTACTCTTAGTAGGCATTAGAAGTAAGTAGAAATAGATCATTATTGCTTCAGGTCTGTGAGTATAAAGTCAGTCATAAATGGTACTTTTATCTCTTGAAGAGTTTTCTGCTTGCATTCTTAGAGTAATATACAGCTGATGTTGTTTATATGTTAACGTATGAATGAGTAGACTACCATTTGGCACTTTTGTACGGTGGAGTCATTGATTTGTGCTTAATACATGAATAACTGATTATGCGATATGATGTTCACAATCGTTTTGCTTAACTTTTTATGCAGGATGGTTCATCTTAATTGATTTATATTCTCATAATAGCTGAATAATCTTCATTACCAGTTATTGTGTGAAATCTTTCTAGATCGCATAATGGAAAAAGTTCTATCCCGGGTTAGCGTAGATTAGATGTGTTGTTCTTGATAGATTAAAGTAGTATAAAATTCAGTCTCAGAGTTTAGAACTAGATTAGCTTAGAAATAATTCCATATTTTCATTATCATATTCTACACACACACACATCACCAAACTCTACACACACACACCCCCTTAGAACGGGAAGCTGGTCCCGTTATCCCCAGTCGGACCCGCTACACCAAACGGGCACGGAGCCGCCAACCAGGTTCTCGACCGGGTGGGTATCCCCCTTGTTGTTGACCCAATTTTAGGGCCCTCAACATATTTGGCGCTAGAAGGAGGGCACGAACTATGAATGGCACCTAAAGCAACATCTAAATACCATTCTGAGAGTAATACACCCTCATCAACTCCCTCGACTTCTCCAACACGGTTAAACCCGGAATTTGAAGTTGCTCGAGTATCTACCGCTGCTACATATTCGAATATATCAGACCAATCTATCTTTGAACCCCCTGAAATTCGAACTTTGATTCGTAAACTCCAGGGATTCTCTATTTTTAACCAGAAGTCTGATAAATCTAAAAGCAGTGTGACTTCGCAGTACAACCCTGCTCATCCCCTTACCAGATCAAAGAGTGAAAAATTTGGCATACAACCAAGTGAACTCCCTCTCCCTACCAGGAAAAGAGCAAGGAAAACACCACCAGAGTCTGACAGTCAGACTCCTTCATCCACTTCGTCCATATCAACTCCCTCACCGCGAAGTCAACCACCCACTCTTTCATTCCAACTCACTCACCCATCTTCTACAAACCTTCCTCTTCAAACATCAAAGATCTTAATATCTTCATCTTCTCAGCATCAGGGATCGTCTTCTGCACTTCCATTAACTAGCAGCTCAACGATGGCCCAGTCTCCATGGAACAATCCTGGGGCAGTTTTAATGCCTCCACCCCTGAGCCCTATACCGGCCCATCCTGAGAAATGGCTGCCTAAATTCAACCCCGAAGCAGGCATGCTAGCCGAGGAACATATCAACAATTTCATGCTTTCTGTTAATCTCAACGGAGTCACTAACGAAGACGTTGTTGTCCGGCTTTTCCCTTATACAATGCAAGGAACAGCCGGGTCATGGTACTTTTCGTTACCTTCCGGATCCATCACAAGCTGGGACATTTTTCAAAGTCAATTCCTCACCAAGTTTGGTGATGACAGATCCACGGTGACATTGATCAATGACCTATCTAATCTTAAGGCTGAGGCTAGAGAACCGATTAAAGATTTTAACTTACGGTTCAATAAGATCCTCAACAAAATCCCCGCTGCCTCACAACCCAGCGAGGAAGTAAGATGTGAATGGTACATCACGGCTTTACCTCCAAACTTGGCTATCTTTGTAGATAGGGCAAACAAGACCACCTTAGTCGACAACTTGACAGAAGCGTTAGCAGTGGAAAAATGCGTGGTGGCCCTAGAAAAGAGATCTGCTATAGAAGAACGCAAATCTAAGAAGATCTCTTTCAAAGAAGACACCAAGAAGAAGCAAACGAAAGATCCTTTCGATTTGGAAGGATTACAAAAAGTGTTGAAAGCCATGTCAAATGAGATGATTGATATTAAGAAACAAGTAGCAGAGACTTCTTCGAAAAAGCCCTTTAGGACTTTTAAAAGAAATCCTCCCATGGAGGTAAGACCACCTAGTGTTGTCTCAAACGTTGAATCTGAAGAAGACGAAGAAGAAGAGAATACCACTGAAGGGCAGACCGATGAGGAAGAGGTCGTAGAACTACAAGGAATGTGGGACTTCATCCTCCCACAAGAAGAGGATCAAGAAGCATTTCCTGTTAGCACGAGAAGCAAAAATCAACTTGATCCTCCCCTAACTACCCCAAAACAAAAGGGCGCAAGCCCTGCAACAAAAGAAAAGGTCGCAACAAAAAAGACAACTGCTAAAGCGACCCAGATTAGCCCAGTCCAATCTGATCAAACGCCTCCATCAAGAACACTAATAGTGTCGGATGAAATGGAATATAACATCATTGATGATATGAAGAAGACTAGGGCTAATATCACTCTGTACGAATTGAGTAAATTGAAACACCAGCAGAAAATAATGATGAAAGAATTACATGTTGTGCCTACTACATCCTTACCTACAGCTGTAGCTTCTCACAATCTGGGAAGGCCTCCAACCAACACAATCAATAAAATTGATCCAAATGACATCGCCTTGATTGGAGGAAGATCAAGATCTCATACTCCTCCTTTTCTTCTCACATATGAAATCTTCAACAAAAACGTGCACAATTGCTTGGTCGATTCTGGTGCTTCAACGAATATTTTACCCAGGTCAATATGTGCCAAATTGAATGTGCAACCTCAAAAATCCGCAGTACGTATAGTTCAACTTGATCGATCCCAAGTCAAAGTGATTGGTGAACTCAATCAGGTGACCATAAGATTGTCGTCTAACCCAAAAGTGTGTTAGGTTATCGACATTCTAGTAGCTGATATCCCTGAGTTCTATGGTTTGATTCTTAGCAGGGATTGGTCGGAAAAACTCCACGGATATTTTTCAACCGATTGGTCGCACATGTGGTTACCATACAATGGTAAACCAAATCAGATAAAGGTTGAACGAGAATTGCACCAAAAATGCATAGTGACAGAACTGGAAGGAGAAAATGAGGCCATAACGTACAATAGCAGCATTGTAGGCAATTACGCAATAGATTCTTTCCTAGGTAATTTCAATGCTCATATTTCACCATACTTAGAGAATTCAGTTTTATCCCAAGTTGAAAATTTCTCCCAAACTGATGACTCAAAATGTTTTAGTTTTTTAGATAATTCTGTAAATACATCTTTATTTTGGAAATTATATTTTGACGGATCTAAATCAAATGAGGGGGCAGGAGCAGGATGCGTTCTGATTAACCCAGACGGGAATAAGATTATGCTCACATGCAGACTTGAGTTCGATTGCACGAACAACACAGCGGAGTACGAAGCCTTGGTTCAAGGCCTATACAAAGCAATCGGATTAAACGTTAAGTATCTTCAAGTCTTTAGAGATTCGGAGATCGTTGTAAAATAGGTACGTAACACCATACATTGCCTGTCAAGTCATTTAAAGCATTATCAATCATTAGTTCAAGATCTCACTGCACATTTCGTAGCATTCAACATCTCGTCAATTCCAAGAATTCAAAGCGCGAGCGCAGACCTGTTAGCTAACGTAGCCTCTAGACTTATCCCTTCTGAAGATTTTAGTCCTGATAGGTTTTCAATAGAATTAATCTTTAGACCATCCATCCCTGACAATATCACCAATTGGAGAGTGTTCAACGACGATCCTGACATCGTAAATTTCCTTACTTCTGAAGGATCCTACTCAAATCAGATAATCGACGAAGACCATCATGATCATCAAATACAACAAAATGGCTCTGACAATGCTATACCGAAATCGGTGGTCAAGTTAGAAGATTTATATGATTTGAAAAGTCGGTTTAAAAGGTCCTCCAATGCTAAACTTTGCAGTTCTACCCTGAACTATGAATTAGTAAACCTAGGGACCGATCAGAAGCCACAAAACGTTAACCTAGGTCACGGCCTAGCCCCTGAAGAGAAATCAGCATATATCCGTCTTCTGAGACAATACAAAAACGTTTTTGCCTGGAATTACGATGAACTAAAAACATACAACACTTCTATCATTCAACATGTTATCCCTATGATTGACAATGAAAAACCTGTCCAGCAGAAGCTCAGAAAAATACACCCTAACCTAGAAAATCAGATAAAAACTGAGCTTAATAAGTTGTTGAGAGCCAGGATAATTTTCCCCGTAAGGCATTCTAAATGGGTATCCAATATGGTGCCCGTTAGGAAGAAAAACGGAGACATTAGAATCTGTATCGATTTTCGAAATCTCAACAAAGCCTGTCAGAAAGATAACTTTCCCCTCCCACCTATGGAGCAAATATTACAGGCAGTAGCAGGCTCAGAATTAATGTCATTCCTGGATGGATTTTCAGGATACAATCAAGTACTGGTGCATCCCGATGATCAGTTAAGGACTACGTTCCGAACCAAATGGGGCACTTATGCATATCGGAAGATTCCATTTGGTCTGATCAATGCCGGAGCTACCTTTCAGAGAGCCATGGACATCACGTTTAAAGGGTTACTCAATAAATCAGTGGTGATTTACTTGGATGATATAACAGTGTACTCCAAAAAACGAAACAACCACCTCAAAGATTTGAAGCAAATCTTTCAAAGATGCTTGAGGTATGGGATTTCGCTCAACCCAAAGAAATCTTTCTTTGCGTTAAGCGAAGGGAAATTGCTCGGATTCATAGTGTCGAAATCTGGTATTCATATAGAACCCGACAAAATCAAGGAAATTTCCGAAATATCCATACCCCATAACAAGAAAGCCATGCAATCCTTCCTTGGACAGATCAATTTTGTCAAAAGATTTGTCCCGGATTTTTCACGTATTATTTCTCCCTTACAAAATATGATAAAAAAGAATTCAAATTTCAAATGGGGTCTAGATGAGCACGAAGCGTTCAACTTAATCAAACAAGCTATCATCAATGCTCCATCTTTGGCCACCCCAAATTTTTCGGAATCTTTTACCTTATACACTTTTGCCTCAGAGAAATCCTATGCTGCGATTTTGACCCAAACAAATCAAGAGAAAGCGGAGGCTCCAATCGCATTCTTTAGCTCGAACTTACAAGGTGCTGAAATTAATTACTCAGACGTAGAGAAACAAGCATATGTTGTTTTCAAAGCGATCAAATATTTCAGACCTTTCTTGCTTAAAGCCCACACTAAAGTCGTAGTACCATTTCCGGCGGTAAGAAACCTTTTAGTGCAGAAAGACGTGGGTGAAAAAAGAGCTAATTGGATTACCGCTTTACAAGAATATGATCTCGAGATCAAACCAGCAAACATCGTAAGAGGTCAAGGCTTCTGCAAGATGTTGGCCGGAGCATCGCAAATCCCGGAGAACTCATCTGAAGAGGTGCAAACGTATGAGGAACTCCACGATGGACCAGCGGGCAGACACTATGCCGGAGATGCGAATGCACATAAAATCTTGCGTGCAGGATATTATTGGCCCACGCTATTCAAAGACTCATACAATCACGTAAGGAAATGCCAAGTCTGCCAGACTGCTGCAGGAAAACAAAGGAAACCGTCCATGCCGCTACAACCAGTCATCATCGACCAACCATTCAGTCAATGGGGCTTGGACATAATAGGTGAGATTGTTCCTCACTCTTTTAAGAAGCATAAGTATATCCTTACGGCAACTGATTATTTTACCAAATGGGTAGAAGCAGTTCCTCTCAAGACAGTTCATTCTGAAAATATTATTGAATTCATAGATCAATTTATCATCACTAGGTTTGGATTGCCAACAGCATTAATGTTTGATAACGCTTCATATTTTTCTGGAAATACTATGACTGAGTTTGCGCTTAAAAGAGGTTTCAAACTGAAATATTCTGCCAACTACTATCCGCAAGGTAATGGATTGGCTGAATCAACAAACAAGAACCTAATCAGAATTATCAAAAGAACAGTCGACCAAAACCAAAGGAATTGGCACAAAGCGCTGGTAAATGCTTTATGGGCTGATAGAATAACAAAGAAAGCTTCAATCGGCACTTCTCCCTTTAATTTAGTTTATGGGAGAGAAGTGGTTCTTCCGACTCACCTAGTCATTCCCTCTTTGTCTTTAGTGCAATATATCGATGAAGTATCTACTTCCTCTTTACAATTAAGACAAATGGAAATAATCAAACTAGAAGAACAAAGAGAACAAGCTAGGAAAACCCATGCTCATCACCAAGCGCTAATAAAATCTTCTTTTGACTCAAGCATCATAACCAGAAAAAACTTTCAGATGGGTGATTTAGTTTTGAAATGGGATAAGGCTCATGAAGAAAAGGGAAAACATACGAAATTTCAGAAGCTGTGGCTTGGCCCTTTTCAGATTAGAAGTCGTAGGCCTGTCTACATTCGTGTTGCAGGATCTGGCAGGAAGGAGAGATTCTTTACCTGTCAACAGACTGATTCTTAAATTATATTTTCCATAGAAGAGAATTCTTCTAAATTTTGGTAGGATAGATTTAGTTTTTATTTTTTATTTTGTTTTGTTTTTCTCTTTTTATGAATAAAACCCGTTGTAAATGATCATTTGAAAAGGATTCATGAAAGAGCACGCCAATTCTCTATCAGATTTTGATTTCGCTTGTACAAATAGCAAAATTTTTGAAAATCTGAATTTTATTATTGACAAATAGAGTTAACTTCACTTTGATTACGATACTCGTTTCGACCTCTAAAAAAATTTGACAAAAGCAACCTCTGGTAAAAGAATTTTTTTGTATCAGCACCATGAAAGGTATCATCAATAATAAAATGAGCATTCTCTGCAAAATTGTTGTTTTCAAAAACTCTATTATTGTCGTCCAGAGCTTTCTTAAGGAAAAACAATGACTTCCTCCCTGCTAAAAGGAAATTACAGCATTCAGAGAAACAATCCAAACAAAACACTATATCTCAAAGAATAAGAGGTCTCATCACGAGCCGGCTTATCATGATCACAGATATTATAACTTGTTGACTTTGC
Source organism: Pinus tabuliformis (assembly GCA_031772625.1). NCBI lineage: Eukaryota > Viridiplantae > Streptophyta > Pinopsida > Pinales > Pinaceae > Pinus > Pinus tabuliformis. Next base: position 589,530,246 of record CM062820.1, on the reverse strand, counting down.
CAATACTGTCTATCAAAACAGGGCAACGACTTAAGATTGTTGCAATCAAAAGACAAGAGGTCTCATCACGAGCCGGCTTGTTCAGCAAAAGTGTAAATCAGGTGAATGACTGTGTCATAATTTGGCCACCAAACCAAGACATTGTTCTTTAGAGAATTAAAAAAGGAAAAGTGTGTCAAAAAGGATTTTTCTCTGGAATGTTGCGAGTAACCTCAAGCAGGAAAAAGGATCATTGCTGGATAACATGGTAACCCTGTCGAGGCTATGGACGCTTGCGGGCAGCAGAGGCTCTACCTACGACAAATGAGCATACTTTTAAGCCAGTACGCAGAGAAGACCTTATTTTATCTTTTATCAAGACCAAGTAATGTCTGATGCGAATGCAAGAAAAAACCTGAGGAAGCAAGAAATTGGGATATAAAAAGGGTTGAGACAAAATATCGTCGACAAGGTGAGGGGCAATCTACTCTATCCGTCCATAACAAAATTTAGACATATAAAATTTTTGCTATTTCGGAAGTGAACGGTCAATAGAAATGCAGAGATAACTGGTTCTTCACAGTGAATCGCCATTGTTGTAGTCACCAACAACCCCCCTCTTTGTTTGATATTAGTAATAACATCAAGCAAAGGGGGACCCTTAACCAAAAAATCCAAAAAATATTTTTGTTTGAAAAATCTTTTGTATTAACTCCCTAAGAGCTATATCGCGTCGCAAAGGAAAAAGGAGCGCTTTCCCCAAAGCGCATAAACACACTGAGGAGGAGCGACGCGAGAATCCATCGCATCGCGTGCATTAAAAGCGCTCAAAAGGGGAAAACCTAAAGAACCGCCGACGGCCGATATGCGACGTCGCACGTCGCAATGTCGCATAAGCAGCACAAAGTGACAAAGCGAAAAATCTTGCGACCTTGCGATATTGCGATATGCGATCTGCGACCATGCAAAGCTGCGACCTGCGATCTATGGTGTGCGACAAATGAGACCATCAATTGTTGCGATACCACTTATTTACATCGCAATCTTCGATGCTGCGATGCAAATCGCAGAAGCCATTCGTCGCAGGCATTCCTCGGCATGATCTGTGAGCCTAAAATTAGGCGCGCACCTTACGGGAAATTAATGATTGTACGCCTGTGTATCCAAAGATGATTATGTTGCGTTTTTCGAAGAGTCAAGTCATAATGGGTGACATGATTATGCATTCATTAGAACTTAATTGCTTTCATGTCAATCTTTTCTTCTGTCTCTTTTCATTTACGTGAACTATAAGTCAGCAACTGATATAAATCTATATGCAGGAAACATCAAAGGAAAAGCGCCAGAACTAGAAGAACAGAGAGGAGATGACTTCGCAGATGGATACCGCATACAGCAGGACCGCGGATCCCAAAGTATCACTCAACAAATGATGATGGAAATAGGCTATCTAGGACTCAGAGTCAAAGGCGCACAAAAGCAAAGCGTTTATGAAAGATCCTGAATCCCAAATTGGGTAAAGCAAAAAGAAAAACGCTTAAGGGGAAAGACGTCTCAGAAAAGCCTGGAACAAAGAATGGAAACAAGTTTCAATTGAGAAAATCGTTCAGGCAACAAAACCCCCAGCTCATTGAGTCATTCGCACGGCCGGAAACCGAAATAGCAACAGCACAATCAGTTTGAAAGAAATCTGAGTTGTACTAAGTATACACGCCGTGAAGACACTCCTCCAAAAGAACACTTTCAAAAATATCTTCTAGTTTGTCAGAAAGAGGTGCCAGCTCTTGTTACTTCTAATTTTCAAGCTTGAACAAAAGGAAAGGACAAGCAGTCGACTCTTTCACGGCGAACAACGCATCGCTTACAGCACTAAGGAGCAGATACAGAAATGGTTAGAAATTAGATTCAGTTTTTAGAAATAAATTTGTTTTAGTAAAAGGGCGGTCATTTGAAGTCGTTCCCTAAATTTGTGTAATTAAAATTAGCCGGTTAGTAGTATTTAACCCTTCTCGTTGCATTGGAGAAGGGTCCGGAAATTTGTCAAAAAACTTGTCCTCAGAACATGCACTTTTGCACCCTCGGAGGGGGTTTTTGATGAATGGACGGATCAAGATTTATTTATGTTTGCATTTTAATACCTGCTACTGATGTTGCACTTCTGTACTCTTAGTAGGCATTAGAAGTAAGTAGAAATAGATCATTATTGCTTCAGGTCTGTGAGTATAAAGTCAGTCATAAATGGTACTTTTATCTCTTGACGAGTTTTCTGCTTGCATTCTTAGAGTAATATACAGCTGATGTTGTTTATATGTTAACGTATGAATGAGTAGACTACCATTTGGCACTTTTGTACAGTGGAGTCATTGATTTGTGCTTAATACATGAATAACTGATTATGTGATATGCTGTTCACAATCGTTTTGCTTAACTTTTTATGCAGGATGGTTCATCTTAATTGATTTATATTCTCATAATAGCTGAATAATCTTCATTACCAGTTATTGTGTGAAATCTTTCTAGATCGCATAATGGAAAAAGTTCTATCCCAGGTTAGCGTAGATTAGATGTGTTGTTCTTGATAGATTAAAGTAGTATAAAATTTAGTCTCAGAGTTTAGAACTAGATTAGCTTAGAAATAATTCCATATTTTCATTATCATATTCTACACACACACATCACCAAACTCTACACACACACACACCCTTAGAACAGGAAGTTGGTCCCGTTATCCCCAGTCGGACCCGCTACACCAAACGGGCACGGAGCTGCCAACCAGGTTCCCGACCGGGTGGGTATCCCCCTTGTTGTTGACCCGATTTCAGGGCCCTCAACAGGCTGTTGCAAGTGCCCTAACTAGGTGTGCAGCAAACAGTTGTGCAAACAAATGACAGCATGGTCTAATTGGACTATTTGGGCATGTTGGTGTAGCTGGACATATTATGGGACAACAGCTAGTACAACATACTGCTATCAGCATATAGTGATGGGTAGCAACGCAACATAATATAGAAAGGGTGTAGCACTATGTATGATGCAGCTACATGATTGAATGCAGTAATTATGAGTGCAACATAGAGTGCAGATTCGTGATGAGAACAACCCAATGATTGGAGAAGAACAGTGACAGGAGCAGCAGCATGAAGTTCATAACATGGTCATTAGGTCCAGCACTGTGATATGAGTGCAGCATGGTGCAACACGGTGAGGTGTAGCACATGGACGAGATGCAGCACAATGATAGGTGAAGGAGTCACCTTGGAGAATCAGTTGAAGCAGCATGACTTCAACTGATCTCATGTAGAGATTATTTATTCTCTTATATAGAAATTCAAAGTGTTGACTTCTGTTGTAAATGTACTCTCTCTCTCTCTCTCTCTCTCTGTGCTGAACTATTGAAGATCATGTAAGAAGAATTGATCAAGGGTTTCCCCACGTTGGTGTTTTTCCCTGGCTAGCGCCACATCTTGTGTCCTCTTGTCTTGGCTTGTCTTCTGCGATTTATGTTTATGTTCTATCTGTAGTTTACTTTAATGCTGATGTGATTGCTAATCTGGAAAAGATATTGAGTTAACTATGAAAATTGAAATAAATTTCTCTAAGCATAGAACACACCTAAACTTAACATTGTGGGAGTGACTAGAGTTTCAGTCACATGGAAGGCTTTTCATGGGAGAAACTGGGGGTTTAGTTCAGTTAAAAAATAAGATAGTTAGGGTTTCAGCACCTGGAGTGGTTGATTAGCCTTTGGGGGTCCTATAACTCCTTAGGAAGGTCAGTTTGGTTTTGGTTTGTTGATTCCACTTCATTAAATATACTTGGGGAGTTGAATCATATCATAGTAACTCTTTCTCACATATTTACCCCGGTTCACCGGTTAGCTTGGGTAAGTGTGGAGGAGGGTGGTTACAATGAAGGAGTTCCATAGGACTAAGTTTGCATCCCAATGTATAATAGAGTTAAAGGAGATCAAATAGAGGACGGATGAATCCATTTGGGATTATGACCAATGATGTAATGTATTGTTGTGCAAGTTTTCATTTGAAATACTTGATGAACAACATAAGGAATGGTTTATCACAGGTATGTTGCCACATATGCATGTTGTTTTAACTCAACAACACATCCATACTCATTAAAAAGCCTTGAAGATAACACTGAAGTTGGAAGTGCCTCCAACAGTCATGGTATGAGGATAAAAATCTAGGATAGCTTGGCTTCAATGACATATGGTTGTGCTTATTACAGGATTTGGCAAAGTGGAAAGGATAGTGCACAAAGGTGTAGTGCACAATCTAGCAAAATGAAGGGTGCCACAAAAATGAATGCCCTGTATTGACTGAGTATATGATGAATGGTGTAGATAATTCTATGGCTCGGGGATGAGGTTTACAATGTGATATTTATAGAGTGTAGGGTCATACACCTCTGACTTGTCTAATGATGTGAAAAATGAGACTACAACAGGAACATTGTTTTTTGACTTCTACACATATGTGGGTTACAACATTCATCATTGCAGGTCTTTAGAGCTAATGTGGGATCACACCATGGATAACTATAGGGTGTATGGGGGGAAAGATAGCATGGAAAAAAATTATAATCAACCAAGCAAAGTTCAGGGTATGATGGGAAAAGGACCTGGAGGATTTGTAGGACCTAAATAAGGATGAGGAGCTTTGTACAAGGAAGGGGACCGATCTTTTATTATAATTATGACAATCGTAGACATCTTGCTAGATAATTTCTTATTCCATGTTCAACATGCACATATTGTCAAGCTTTAGATCATGTGATGGAGGATTGTCCTTAGTTGCTTGTGAAGATCTAGGGGATGAAGGGGAAAAACCTACAGAACGTGACAACAAAGTTGTGCCATGATCAATCACAAGTGTTGTAGTGTTTTTGTTGCTATAGAGTAGTAATTACACCGTCCTTGGAGTTGCTTTTCCCAATAAGGAAATCACAATCAATTGCTTGTTGTTAGTGAACAAACATGGGTAAACAAAGCACTGTAATTAGCAAAAACAATTAATATATCAACATAAACTAAAAACTAAGAAATAAACACTTGAAAAATACTTAATGAAGCAAACATATCAACAAAGTAATGGAAAAGGGTTCCCTTTATTGACTGTTGAATGTAGAAGAGATACAATAGATCAATAAAAGACACTTGGAGAGAATTGTTTGAGCAATGGTGCTCAAAAATCCTCAACAAGGAAGTTCCTTTCCTCAATCTCCTTGTAAGCTTCCTCTCTCTCTCTCAAAGAAGTATGAAGACTCTCTCAATGATGAAATCATTTTCTCAATGAAATGCTTGATTTCTTAGGGAGAAATTTTGGCAGCATAACAATGCTTTGCTTCTTTTTTTTCTTGGCTCTCCTAGAACTTGTATTTATAGAGTTTTTTGGACACTCCTACTCCCCTTGGCTCATCAATGTGGTTTTTAACCTCATAAATGAGATGAGAGATACCAATTCCTTTCCTTTAAGGGTTCTTGGGGCTTAAGGTTCGAATTTGTCAGCCCATCATGTCAAGATTTGGAGTGTTTCTCAAGCAAGTTCATAGCCTGAGGTGTTGACTGAATGTTTCCATGATTGTGTGGCTATTAAAGAAACAACAACGCGACTGAAAATTTCTGGTAATGGTGCACCCACGCGGTCTAATTTTTTAATTGAACCTTAGGAAATCTTTTGATTTTTGGTCTCCATGGTGTTTCCAGTTGAAAATGTCACCCCTGTATGTGTTGATCATTAACTTTGAGTGTCTCTTAATGCATACATATGAGTGTACAATTTCCATATGATAACAGTTTCCCCCTGATGTATGAGGTTAGGAACAAGTGTATAGCCAAAATACATCACGTTTTGTTGATCTGACTAAGAGTCTTACCAACTTGTTGAGAGATAAAGTAACTTGCAATGGAGATGAGTAGGGAAAATACTTGACTGAGAATTAAAGAGAACCATGCTCTGAAGAATTCCGAGATAAAAAGTGTCTATACGAGGTGGGCATGTCCCATGCTCGTTATGATGACTAATGATGAACTATTACAATCATACAGGAAATGTTCTTGTCAAGTCAGCATTGATGTGGCTAACATGTTGATGGTTGATGATGGTAAGTGCTTATGCCCTCAAGGGTGCCTCTGATAAATAGACTGAACTAGGTAGCCCCATACATCGAAAGTGAAGCACTGTTGAATGAGGTGCTAACAAATGCATGGATCTTCAACTCTGGGCACCTCCCATGCATCGAAATGTAAGCACAGATGAATGAGGTGCTAAGGGATGCATGGGTCTTCAACTAAATGAGAGAAATATGACATTCACAATGTATGATACTACCCTAACATGATAAAAAAAAAAATTGGTGTTGTGTTAAGATAGGGTCCCCTGTGGTCAATTTTGGGGCAAAAGCCCAAGTTTTGGGGCAAAAAGCCCAAGTTTTTGTTACGTAAAATGTAAAATCTCCACAAGTCGTGGTCACAGAGCACGTAGATAGTAAGTGTCATAAAGGGATTTTCCCTTCTTTTATGTAAGTTGTGTCGGCTTTAGTAGATCTACCCATGGTCCGCAAACCATGGGATTGTATAAAAAGGAGAGTCTTAGAGAGTCTAAGGCAGTTCATGAGCGAAGAATGAATGTAATGGGTCATTAGAAGGGAAGAGCGAAGAGTCTTAGAGTAGAATAGAGGCTCTGCAACTATGTGCACAAAGGCTTAGAATAGAGTCCGCAGCTGAGTGCGCAGACCCCTACAGCTAAGTGCATAGGGTAGTCTCGAGTCTGTAAGCAACGCTGAAGTATCAATAAAGAGATTATTCTGGAAATATCTGTGTTTTGTCCATTTACTTTTGTTATGAATAAATGCGTTTATGTTATGATGAATGATGGGTTTATGATTTAATACTGTATTAATACGCGATTCTGCATGGTTTACATTGTTATATGAATTCAAGTACTAATATCTGTTTACATGAAGAGTATCTTAATACATGTTAAAGATATCAGATAATTAGGTCGATCGGGGTAAATACAGAACTAAGGGTAATTACAGAGGCGTGTAAGTAGTGTATTCACCTGTTTAGGGTCCATGAAAGACAGTCATGGACCTTCGCGAAGGTCTAGAGGTTGATAAAAGGAAGTTATATCAATAAGCCTTAAGGGCTTATCAATTTGCATGAAGGAAGATTTAGGGCATAAAACGACATCATGCTCATAGTTGGGTGCACAAACTTGGTTCCAGTATCCCCCCATACTGCTTCAGGTGAGACTTCAGTCCGCGCTCCGCGGATTGATGCCGAAAAGGCCAATAATCTAGGGATTTGTGTGGAAAACTTAACTCTGAACCTGGGTCAGAACCCACTAAGCCAACAAATGATTCCATTGCCAGGACCGGGATCTCCATAAAGATATTTGTGATGTCGCATCATTGGAATCCAACTAAGAAGGAAATTGAAGATTGGTTGGATAGGAAGATCCTCGAATTCACGGCGCAAGAAAACAGAAATCCGCGATTGACGAAAGAATAGTGGTTGGATAGGTATTTGTACTTAGAGATACATGAAATTTTCTTATGTTCCTCCCCGGTCAAATTATATGAGTGGATCGTTAAACTAGTGGACGAACAGGGAAGGTGGAGGCTTGACGGTCCAATAGTGTGGACCCCAGAGTTAGTGCAAAGATTGGAAGCCTCTGAAGATAAGATCACGTGTGTTGTCGATCATTGGCTTGGACATGTCCTCGAAGGGTTTGTGACAGAGTTCACAGTTGATGCCTCATTCAACTATAGTGAAGCAGAGTGACTCTTCTTCAAAGGACCGTGAGTTAAGTATTTGAGATCTTTGAATACTTGGATTAAAATGCTCTTCTGTGAAAAGCGAGTTATGTAATTACCTTGATGTTTGGAGCTACGTGAATGGAAATTTATTCAGGGATAAAAGGAGAAAAGGTCCTTAATATAGCCCGTTGATTGAGCCTCCTCTAAGTGGCAACGAAGAAGTAGCATAGACTTCACCACATAGCGTTGTCCAGCTGATAAGGCAAGTGTTCTCGTGAATACCCCATCCACTCACACCACCTCCATCTTCACCTCTGTCGCATACACCTTCACCCACACTGCCACCACCTCCACCACCATTCAATATGGTGAATATAGTGAAGTTTCCCATTTTCAAGGGCTTGGGAAATGAGGACCCAGACCAGTTTTCGTTCATTGCAAAGGCTGTGTGGCAAGCCCAGAACATTACAAATGATCAGATGAAGAAAAAAACATTGGCTACTACTTTACACGAGCGTGCACTAACATGGTACATTAAGTAATGCACCGATAACACGACAGTTACGTTGGCAGACATTCAAACTGTGCTGAATAAGGAATTCAGCAGACCCAAATCAGAAGCGCAATCAATTGTGGGATTCAAGGAAGTCATGATGAAGCCTAGCGAGACACCCTGGGAGCTGGATCAGAGATTGAAATGAAACATCCACAAAGTTAACATGAATCTTACGAATGGGAAGCACCGCGAATGGTTTGTGGCTTCACTCTTGCCTCATTTAAGAGTTGCTTTATTATAGCAAAAGATTGGGACCCAGGCGGAAGCCCTAGAGATCGCGATGAGATTGCATGAGACACTGATTCAAGATAGTTGAAAATAATTAATATTATTTTGTATTAATGGAGAAATGGTTACACAAGTTGTAACGTATCTCCTTAATTTAGGATTTGTTCCTAGAGTTTAGGAGTTTGTTTGCAACTTCTTGATCTCTAGTAATGTACTTAATGATGTAATTGCTTATTTGATGAATGTAGAGTGTACGGAGAGAGTTCTCTTTGTTTGAGTGTAGTCTCCAGGTGTAGTACTCACCTGTGAGCTGCAACTCCTTCTTTTTCAATTCAAGTCTGATTTTTATCTTGGTATCAAAGCACAGAGTAGGGACAGCCTTAATTTTTTTTTTAGGATGCATCATTGATTATAGAACTGTAGTGTCGGTACAGTATACAGAAGCATTCGTAGAATCAGGTGGACTGCAGTAACACGTGAAGCATAGGTCTCAGATGACTGATCATCTCTGAGTGGAAGAAAGGGTTGGCACGGTTTCATCGCGAACAGTCACGCCATTTTTTAGCGGAACGAAGGGTTGGTGCGATTTATTAAGGAACAGTCGCGCCATTTGGCGCTGTTTTGAGAGTGATAATCGCACCAACGCGCCAGAAATTGCTATTGGCGCGGAAAAACAAGCCTTAATCGCGCCAATTTCGTAAGACGCATCGATTTTGTTTTTGGCGCGGATCTTTCGCTGTCGAGAAGCGCCAGCCTCTTTCTCTTTGGAAAATCTGCAATTTTTTGCAGATCGGCCTTGCCCGGTGGTGGCACTTTGAAATTTCAGATCTGTTCGGTGGCAGCAGATCGGAGTTGCCTAGTGGTGGCGCATTGGAGTTCCTGATCTACTCGGTGGCAGCAAATCGGATTTGCCCAGTGGTGGCACATTGGAGTTTCCAGATCTGTTTGGTGGCAGTAGATCAGACTTGCCCGATGGTGGCTCATTGAAGATACAAATTATTTTTTTCTCAGCAAAACAGAGGTTCGGATCTGGTATGTGGTGATTTTTTTTAGTGTGTCCTAAAAGTGTACAGTTGGATAGACTTATTCATCAGAGGATCAGAAATTTTATCAATCCAATATGAATAACAGTATAGAATCGTATCTCCACGAGTCTGGCAAACTCGATGGATCGAATTTCTCCAACTGGAAATTCAAGATGCAGACTTTACTTGAAAGTTCAAATGCGTGGTCGATCGTTATAGGAAATGAGCTGAGACCAGGATCAGCCGCACAAGAACAAGATTGGGATAAAAGGGAGACAAAAGCAAAGGTCATATTGAAGATGTCCGTCAAGGACAATGTTATCCCACATATTAGAGACTGTAAATCGGCCACTGACATTTGGACGATGATCAAAAACCTATACCAAACGCAGAATACAAACCGTGTCTTGTCACTCAAAGGCAAGTTGTTTGCATTGAAGATGGAGGAGAATGAGTCTGCTGCTAGATTCATTGCTAGAGTCAAAGACCTAAAGGACAGATTGGGAGATATCGAAGAGAAAGTTTCCGATTCAGATCTGGTCACGATCACGTTGAACAGAATGACTAATGAATACTAGATGTTTATCACAAGGCTGTCAGCAAGGGAGAAAGCTCCTGCATTTGAAGAGCTGACAGGGATTCTGATACAGGAAGAAGAACGACGACAAAATTTGAAATCACAAAGCAATGACCTTTCTCTGATGGCAAAAAGGAGACAGTATAGAGGGAAGCAGTATCAGCAGCAGCAGCAGAAAGGAGCCAACACATTTCAGAAGAGATCATTTAAAGGAATGTCTGCTAATAATTTTCCCAGCAAAAAATGTTTTTACTGTGGAAAACCTGGACATCAGATTAAAGATTTTTACAAGAGGCAGGCAGACGAAGGAAGAAACAAACAGAGAAAACATAAGGGTTACTTTGTTGAGGAAGAAGAGGATCATAGCCACGAACTTCAACTATTTATAGTCGATTGTGCCCTTTCAGCTTCAAAGGGAGATGAGGACGACATATGGTATGTTGACTTGGGCGCATCCTCACATATGACTGGTAAGAAGGACTGGTTTGAATTTCTTGAAGAAACTTCATGTGGGTCGAAAATCTATTTAGGAGATGATAGTGGACATGAGATCAAAGGATATGGTGACATTCTTGTAAAATTACCTAGCGGTGACATTAGACACCTTAAAAATGTATTGAATGTTCCAGGAATTAAGAAAAATTTGGTCTCTGTCTCAATGATTACTGATCAGGACATGCAAGTTCAATTCTTTAAGACCAACTATGTCATTTAGGATAGCCAGATGGAAACAGTTGCAACAGGAGTGCGCGTGGGGAGCCTATACAGACTACATGTGAAAAGTATGCCACAGCAAGCAATGGTTGCAGCCGGATCGAAAGTCAAAAATCTCTGTCATTAGAGATTCGGCCATCTTAATCTACAAGACCTCATCCTACTTCAGAGAAAAGGTATGGTTGATGGACTCCCTGTTTTCCATAATGTTAAGCTGGATTGTGATGGATGTGCATTAGGGAAAATGCATAGAGAAGAGTTCCCTTTGCATGTTAATAGAAATGAAAGAGACATTTTAGAACTGGTGCATACAGACATCTGTGGACCTATGCAAACCAAGTCATTAGGAGGAGCATATTACTTTCTCTTATTTACAGATGATTGCACTAGATTTTCATGGATATACTTTCTGAGTAAAAAGAGTCAAGCCTTTCAGTATTTTAAAGAGTTTAAATCCATGGTAGAAAACCAGACAAGAAAAAGGATAAAAATTCTCCGCTCAGATCAAGGGGGAGAATATAGGTTGGGAGAGTTCATGGATTTCTGCAAGCATCATGGGATTGTGCAACAGTTTATAGTGCCCCACACTCCACAGCAGAATGGAGTGGCAGAATGGAAGAACAAAACTCTTGTGGAGTGCGCAAGGAGCATGCTTCAAGGTAAGGGTCTATCAAATGGTCTTTGGGCAAAAGCTATTAACATTGTTGTATGTATTTAAAGAATAGGAGTCCTACTAGATGTCTTGGCTTCAAAACCCCTTTTGAAGCATTGTTTGGATTCAAATCAGCAGTGAGTCACTTAAGAATATTTGGGTCAAAATCTTATGCTCATATACCTAAGGCAGATAGGAAGAAGTTAGATCCTAAAGCCCTTAAATGTATATTTGTTGGATATGGCACTGAGTTCAAGGCATATAAGTTATTTAATCCTGTGACTCACAAGGTTTTCGCAAGCAGAGATGTCATATTTCATGAACAGGTTGAAGAAGGAAAGAATGACTCTAACAGTGATTGGCACATTCCATTGCTAATGGAAGAAAACAGTGAGGAATATGAAGAGCAGGAGGAGAAACAAGAAGAAGAAGTAACAGACAATGTAATCAATGATGATGCAAGCCTAGAAAAGGCTGAAATAGACAGATTTGAGGTAAGACCCCTACCAAGGAGATCAGGTAGGAAGACTCGATTACCTTCTAAATTGAAAGACTATGCATTAATGTCAAAGATTTTAAACATTGTTGAACCTGCAAATTATGAGGAAGCAAGTAAATCTGATGCATGGAGGGTTGCAATGTATGAGGAAATAGAATCAACAAACAGAAACCATACTTGGGATTTGGTTGAATTTCCTGAAGGTAAAACCCCCATAGGATGCAAATGGCTGTATAAACCAAAAATAAATGCAGATGGGAGTATAGAGAAACTAAAAGCTAGACTGGTAGCAAAGGGTTACTCACACAAAGAGGGAATAGATTTCGATGACACCTTTGCTCCTGTAGCCAAATTAAACACCATTAGAATGCTAATTTCCTTAGCAACAAAACACAAATGGCAGCTACACCAACTAGATGTTAAGTTTGCATTTCTGAATGGTGACTTGAAGGAAGAAATTTATTTAGTACAGCCTGAAGGTTTTGTGAAAAAGGGGTAGGAACATCTTGTGTGTAAATAGAAAAAGGCACTTTATGGTTTAAAACAGGCATCCAGATCGTGGTATGAGAAAATTGACTCATTTTTTGTACAGCATGGCTTTCATAGGAGCTTGAATGATCCAAATCTGTATACCAAGTTTAATAAACAGAGGAAAATTATTTTGATTTCTTTGTATGCAGATGATATGATCATAACAGGGAATGCTAACAATCTGATCAAAGAAATCAAACAGCAGATGTCACAAGTATTTGAGATGAAAGATCTCAGAAACCTTCATTATTTCTTGGGATTGGAGGTATGGAAAGACTCTGGACAAACTTTTCTTACTCAAGGGAAGTATGCCAGAAGCTTGTTGGAAAGGTTCAGAATGGAGCAGTGCAAATCAGCAACAACACCATTACAGCAGAACTTAAAGTTGAGCAGTGACGACGGTACTAAAGAGGTGGATGCTACCATGTACAGACAGCTAGTTGGCAATTTGGTATATCTGACTACAACTAGACCAAATTTGGCATATTCTGTTAGTGTGTTGAGCCAGTTCATGTCAAAACCACTCGAAAGTCATTGGGTTGCAGCAAAAAGTGTGTTGAGGTATCTTAGTGGTATTAATAATTATGGCATTTTGTACACTGACACTTCTGATGTTATTCTAGCAAGTTTTTCAGATTCCGATTGGGCAAGTAACTTGGATGATCGAAGATCTATCACAGGTTATGCATTCAGCATTAGATCCGGGGTCATAGCATGGAGCAGCAAAAAGCAGCACACTGTAGCTCTATCTTCATGTGAAGCTGAGTACCAAGCATTGTGTGCAGCCACATGTGAAGCTATCTGGTTGAGAAGACTTCTCAACGATGCAGGAGAAGAGTAGAAAGAATCAACTATTATCAAAACTGACAACTAGAGTACCATCAAGCTTGCATACAATCCAGTCTTTCATAAAAATACCAAGCATATCGATACTCAGGTTCATTTTGTTCGAGAGAAACAACAGTCAAAAGAGATATGTGTTGAATATTGTAAAACTTGTGATAACATGGCTTATATTTTTATTAAGCCTCTTGGGCGCGTAAAGTTTGAATTGTTTAGAGGGATGCTAGGAGTTCAGGATAATCCTTTCTCCATTAAGGGGGGGAGTTGAAAATAATTAATATTATTTTGTATTAATGGAGAAATGGTTACACAAGTTGTAATGTATCTCCTTAATTTAGGATTTGTTCCTAGAGTTTAGGAGTTTGGTTGCAACTTCATGATCTCTAGTAATGTACTTAATGATGTAATTGCTCATTTGATGAATGTAGAGTGTACGGAGAGAGTTCTCTTTGTTTGAGTGCAGTCTCCAGGTGCAGTGCTCACCTGTGAGCTGCAACTCCTTCTTTTTCAATTCAAGTGTGATTTTTATCTAAGATGTTGCTTTGGGAGTTCAGCAGATTCACGTGGAGTTGCAGAATCTTTGCCTAGAATACCAAAGGCTGAAGAAGGATAGAGCGGCTCGACTAGAGGTGCACGAAGAAGTTTGGTGTTTGAAATGTAAGAGTCAGGCGCATGATAAAGATAATTTCCCTCTCTTCGCGAATTATCTTACAGGAGGGTTAATGCCTCTGAGGCTAAAATATCAAGTAGGGCCAAGTACAGGGCCCGCGTTGTGGTGTGCTATCTGTCAGATAGCTAGAAAACATGTGACAAATAATTGTCACTTGCTGCAGAAATTTGTACAGACAACACAACAGTTCTTCTGCAACTTCTAAAAATCAGTAGGTCATGATGAGCATAATTGCCGTAGTTCTGAGTTAATGATGGAAAGAACACCCATGTATCGGATGCAGACAAAAACTCGACCTCTGAACCAAGGCGTTCGGGTAGCATGAGGAAGATATCAGGTGTGCGGGAGAGGCCCAGGTGGAGGTTCGAGACACTACGCACAAGAATGTACGAACCTGACGCGCCTGTCATGCCGATACTATACTCCGTTTGACCACGCGAAAGAATACTGCCCTTTATTAATAGCTAAGATGCGCGAAAAGGGGACGCAGCCTCAGTAGAATACCCAGAACCTGCAGATGATGAGGGCTGAACCCCGCAAAGATGATCCTAATGTGAATATTGTGCTACAAAGCAGAATGACGACTGGTGAAGATAAGGGAAAGTAGCCTAAAGAAAGTGAATGGGTCCATAAAGCTCCAAAGAAGGAGGTTGGCTTTGATCTGGAATGCACAAAAGAAACCTTCATGGAAGTGAAGAAAATCTTCGTTAAGGCTTCTACCTCAGGAAGTCAGGATAAGTAGTCTGAAGAAATGGACCCATCCATGCTTACTACCTTTCTGGAGACCTGTATGAAGTTGCTACATGATAGCAAGGCCATAAAAGGATTATAGGAGTTGATCAATAAATGTGTTGGTAAAGAAAATACTCCTGAGGGACCGTGTGTGGTCAGAAAAATTGGTAAGCATAAGGCAAGAACAGGGCATGAGATGAGGCTCACCGCGCAAATAGGAGAGTATGAAATGGACCAAGTTATTCTGGATCTTGGGTCAGATGTGAATGTTTTTCCAAAACAAACATGGGAGAGAATGGGGAGACCTGCACTACAGTGGTCTCCTATTCAATTGAGGATGGAGAATTAGCAAAAGATTATCCCCATGGGAAGATTGCAGGGAGTGACAGTAGATATCGAAGGTGCAAACACAGCAATCCCTACCCCGCACTCCTTGGGATCGATTGGGCTATTGACATGAATGGGGTGATCAATTTGAAGAAGCAGACAATGTCATTTGAAAGAAAATCGCTCCGTGTAGTAGTACCTTTGGACCCTGTAGAAGGACCGCGCTATACTGAACTGGTCCGCGATTATGAAAGTGACGATGATTTGGACCAGATTTATAAGATAATGGCGTGAGATCAGGATTGGGTGAATCCGACAGCTGATGGACGTATTGCATGGGACCGTGAAAGCTCTTACACATCAGATTCAGATGAGGAATTGGAACACTGGCAGAATCGATTGCACGAAGTGTCTACGCTACGTTGTAATATGATGACTAAATTGTTGCGCTGTGTATCATCGGAGGTAAGAAGTTTTCCTTATTATGATGGTTTAACTGATGTTGATAAATTTTTGGATGCATTTGAAAGGGAAGTGCCAGAGAAGCATCGCTTCCAAGCCTTAGACTTGGCGCTGCATGCTACGCCTGCAAGATGGTGGGGTACACATAAAGACAATTTTTATGGATGGCGCGAATATAGAAGAATGATGAGGGTGTGGTTTGGTTGCCCAAAGGTGCGATTGACAGAGAAATACGATGGGAGGAGTGATCCATGCAATCACTTAGCAAAATGGACTAATGCTTATGGGGCAGAACCACAACCAGAGTGGGTACATTTGTTCTATCACACTTTAGATGTAATATCAATGAATTGATACTTGAAAACAGAGCTCCACCATGGTACGGACGAATGGGATATTTTGAGACAGGGATTCTTGATGACATTCAGCTTTGAGGATGGATTTGAGTGCATCGATGAAGCGTTGTAGGAGGTCAAAGTAGTGATCTTCAGAATACCGTGAGATCCCTTGGATTTGATTCAACCCGATTGGACCACCCAGTTGTGCCATGCACTGGAGTGCTACAATGTGACTGCTGAAGAAGAAGAGGAGGATCCAAGGAACATTAATATCCCAGAGGTAGAAGGTCATCGCAAATTTGAGGGGCCACAGATAGAGAACCCAGATATCACCCCGCCACTGAAAACGAGACAAGTGAACATTGGAACAGAGGCAAATCCAAAGTTTGCAAAGATAGGGGACTACTGGGATGATGCTACGGTGGATAAGGTCATTGAGTTGCTCCGCGAATACCAAGATTTGTTCCCTACAAAGTTTTCAGACCTGAAGGGGATAATAGGCAATTTAGGAGTGATGAAGATAACATTGAAACCAGACACGAAGCCTGTGAAGCAGAGACCATATCGCCTTAATCCTAAGTACAAGGAAAAGGTTTGCTTAGAGTTGGAAAAAATGTTGGCAGTGGTATAATTGAACCAGTGGAGGAATCCGATTGGGTAAGTCCTATGGTAGTTCAAGAAAAGAAGAAGAATGATGAAATAAGGATTTTCGTAGATCTCAGGAAGCTGAACAATGCTTGTGTTCATGATCCTTTCCCAACTCCATTCACTGATGAAGTGTTGGATAATGTAGGAGGATAGGAAGCATATTGATTCACTGATGAGTTCTCGGGGTACCATCAGATCAAGATCACGCCGGAAGATAGGAGTAAGATGACCTTCATGACTAAGTGGGGATGTTTTCAGTATACGGTAATGCCTTTTGTACTTAAGAATGCACAAGCGATCTTTTCGCGCGTAGTCATTGCGGCATTCAAAGAGTTTATTAACGCATTTTTGGAGGTATACTTTGATGACTGGATAGTGTTTGGACTGGTCAAATGCCATGTAGATAGTTTGCACTTGATGTTGGATATGTGTCGAAGGTATTAGATCATGCTAAACTTGAAGAAGTGTTTATTTTGTGTCCCTTTTGCAGTCTTGTTGGGTCATGTAGTGTGAAGACAAGGATTAATGGTGGACCCAGCTAAGATCACGATTATAATCAATTTGGAGGCACCAAGGAGTGTTAAACAGCTGCGCGCAGTGCTAGGTCACATGGGGTACTATCGAAAGTTCATCAAGAGTTATGCTCAGATTACCGCACCGATGGAAAAGTTGTTGAAAAAGGATGCTACATTCTGTTGGAATGAGGAATGTCAGTGGAACCTGGATGTGTTAAAAGAAAAGATGGTCATCGCGCCACTTTGAGTCTTCCCAAATTGCAAGAAGGAATTTCATGTGCATGTGGATGCGTCATGTGTTGTGCTAGGAGTAGTACTGACATAGGCCAGTGAAGGAGAACTAGATCACCCGATAGCATTTACAAGCAGAAATTTGTCTAAGGTTGAAAAGAATTACTCATCAACAGAGCACGAAGGGTTGGTTATGGTGTACGTGCTCTAGAAGTTTAGACATTACCTTTTAGGCAGACACTTTAAGATGCATACAGACCATTCTGCATTAAATTACCTGGTCAACAAGCCTGTGTTGTGGGGGGGGGGGGGGAATATGCAGATGGTTGTTGTTGTTTCAGGAGTATGATTTCAAAGTCATTGTGAAGTCAGGGCGATTGAATGCAGGACCAAATCATTTGTCACGCATGGAAACTGGAGATGAGCCTACCAACTTATAGGAGGGGCTGCCTGACATGCAGCTCTTTGCGGTGCGCGTGGAAAACAATCATTTTGCAAACATCATCCACTTCCTGACTACAGGAATGGCTCCAGAAGGATACACGAGTCAACAGAAGAAGAAATTGATGGTGCGCATGGCAGACTTCTTTGTTATTGCAGGTCACTTGTATAAGATGGGATAAGAAAAAATTTTGTGACGCTATGTGCCTGATTTTGAATGAAGCAGTATCCTAGCTGAAGCTCATGGAGGAGCTGCGAGAGGCCGTTATGCAGGAGAAGCAACAGTGCAGAAGATTTTACACGCTGGGTTGTGGTGGCCAACATTGGATAAGGATTCAAAATCATATTGTAGGGCATGCAATGAATGTAAGAGAACCGGCAGGCCATTGTAGAGGGATGAGCTACCTTTGAATCCACAGGTATCATTGCAGTCATTTGAGAAATGGGCAATTCATTTTGTAGGACCAATTCAGCCTCCACAGAAGAAGACAGGTGCACGGTATATCATCACCGCGACTGAGTATTTGACCAAATGGGCGGAGGTGCAACTAGTTAAGGATTGTACCAGGGAAAAAGAAGTGAAGTTCCTAATTGAATATGTGCTGACCAGTTTCAGTTGCCCAAATATTTTGATGAGTGATCGCGATACGCACTTCCTTAATGAAACGATCAATGCGTTGACAGAGGAGTTCCAATTTTATCATCAAAAGAGCATGCCATATCATCCTCAGGCCAATGGGATGGTGGAAGCATTTAATAAGATATTGGAAAATGCGCTGACAAAAGTTTACAATGCGCAGAGGAATGATTGGGACATGTGCGTACCTGCGGTGTTATGGGCCTATAGAACTACTTGTAAGAAGCTGATTGGACAAACACCTTTCAAGTTGGTATATGGCGTAGAAGTTGTGATGCCTATGGAATACATTGTGCCTAGCCTACGCATAGTGGCGTTCATAGGAATGGCAGACCGCAGAGCCTTAGAAGAGCAGCTCATGCAGCTGACAGAGGTAGAGGAAGATAGATTCTTGGTTGGATTCCATCAACAAGTTCAGAAGGAGCGTGAAAAGGCATGGCACGATTGGCACATCAAACTATGCACCTTCAAGGTAAATGATTTAGTTTTATTATATGACAGCAAGTTTGATAAGTTTCCAAGAAAATTTTAGATGCATTGGCTAGGGCCATATGTGATCAAAGAGATTACCGATGGTGGAGCAGTTCAGCTTGTGAAATTGAATGGAGATCCATTTCCCAGAAAGGTAAATGGAAGTCGATTGAAGCCATACACTACGGACCCAGCCAGATGACTATATGACAGTAGCACATTCTTAGCACTCAAGGCAGCTGCAAGGAGGCACGAGACTATAAACTACACTGCCCAGGTTGTAGAGCTACCCAACAAAGGGTCTGCGTAGAATGGGAGGATGTCTTCATAGGCAAAAGGTGTTGCGCTATAGGGGTGGATACCACACAACGTAGTTAGAAAGTGACCATTACTGTCACTATTCATGATTTGACTGCCAGAAGACGGTTAAGAGGAGCGAGCGACTGGCATTTAAGGCATTTAAGGCTAAAATCAAGTGTGAAAGCTTTGGAAATATACCGCCAATCTCGCATTTATGGACAGATTCTGGGGGGAATGATCGAAATTGAATTCGAATTTTCCCATAAATTACAGGTGGTCGTCCAACAAGAAACACTTTGCATTCTGAGAATTTCTGAATTTGTGTGTTGCATGAGCTCTTTGAGAATTTGCTTGTAAGCCCTGTTTCTGATCTTGATCAGAACCTCATTAACAACTTAATGTCTGCACTAGCAAAGACCACTAGTACTGGGGGTATTGTCACCTCTAAGGGAGCTGCCCCTAAGGTCATGAATATGGAGGTTCCCACAGCAGTGCCTGAGGCGCCAAGGTCGCATAGGCTAAAGCCCACGCCGACAAGAGAGGTTCCCAAGCCGAAGAAGGATAAACAGAAGAAGATGTTTTCCGTGCGCGAGTCACCGAGGAAACATGTAGCTACATAGGCACAATAGAAAGAAAATCCAACCGTGCAGGAGAAGGGAAAAGTGGTAGACCTGGAGGCAAATGAGGGCACGAAAGACATTGATATTGAGGGGGTCGACCCTATTTCAAAGCTGCCGAAGGACATCCCTCCACGCCAAGGCAAGGTAAAGGTCCCAAAGGACCCAAATGAGGGACAGTTCCTCCTGAACACACCCATGCTGCCAGAAAAGATAAATTTTGAAGGTCCACACTTGGCGTTCATCCCACACCTAAAGCTTGAACAGTGGGATTTGTGGGAAATCGAGCAGTTCCCCCACCTGGCTACTGAACCTTCATGAAGCGAGTGTTCTACAAGGCATATGGTGTCACTGCGCTAGAGTCGGGGGAATGGATTTGTGGGGTAAACAAGGCAGGGTTGTTGAACCTCCTATGGGTGCCTCACTACCACCGCACCCACATAAACTTGACAGCCATTAAGTAGTTGTTATGCCTTGTGCATGACGAGTGCTTATGGTTGAGTGAGCCAATACCAACTACTGATATGTTGATCCATCGGATCACATTGTTACCTCACTCTACACTGAATCATGCAAAGGCATTTGGCGAAAATATAGGCGAGTGCGACCTCGCCGAGAATATGAAGGACAAGTTCAAACTTGTCAAGAAAGCGTGTGGGTATTCTATTTCGAGTATTAGTGACCCCGCGGTGAAGGTGGCCACCCAAATTTTGGCAAAGTGATGAGAAAGTGTTGTGCAGTCAAGGTGATGGCACCAGTGGTTTTGTTAGCAGCTCAGTGCATGGAGGGCATACAGTTCAATCGGGCGTGCTACTTGTGCAGCGAGTTCCTCGTGAACTGCCGAGAGGCACAGGACCAAAGCAAGACTTTCCATTATTCCTGGCTATTACTGTCAATTGTGTTGGTCGTGTGGGAGTTGCTGGAGGACAACTAGTTTCCTCCGATTGAGACAAATTTACCAGAAGCAGCAAAGTTTTCTTCGCTATGGGCCACAAAGGACGTTGCGCGGGTTCGAGAAAGTAAATTTTTTGGGTATTGATGGAGATGACCATCAATCGAAAGCCATAGTTGTCACCAACCATCTTTGAGCAGTTGTCTGGGTACACAGAGTTCAAAGCGGACTTCCACCATGTTTACATCTGGGCATGAAAGGATCCAAACCAGAAGTGGTATGATCTTCCCTACTTGGCTACAGATGATGCCATTGAAGAGGTCCTTAAGCGATGGCCAGCAGATTGGCACACACCATCGGATTTGGCCACTGGAACTAGAAAGTTCATGGAAAAGCAGAAAAAGGAAGCGGCCTGACTAAAGGTTCAGTAGTTGGCTAAAAAGAGGAAGAAGGAGACTGAGGAGAAGGCCTGTGCAGAAGCAGAGCGTGTCGCCAATGAGCAAGCGGAGCAAGAAAAGCGCGGCTCTCACAAGAGTCAGAAATCTCCTTCACCCCAAACGGAGGATGAAGAACAGTCGGACCAGGGCAGTGGGTATCTGGAGAGCACTCCTTTCTGCGTAAAGTGACTTAAAGAATAGGAAAAGGAGGGGTAGCGAAAGAAGACCAAAGCCTCCAAATCATCGCTAGATCCAATCACCTTGATGGAGGGTGACTTGGACGATATTGGAGATAAGGTAAGGGATATGACAGCAGAACTATTGTAGGAGTTTGAGCAGCAACAGAATCAAGCATTGGTCGCTATATAGATGGGTCTGCGTAAGCTGCAGATCCAAACAACTAGACTGTAGGCAGGTGCAGGGCAGAGCAGCGCGACATCAACTAGTTTGGCGTTGGGGACCACTCAAGTAGCAGAGTTGGTTCGATCCTTGGATCTCTGGGCAGTCGCGCTACCAAATGGAGCTCTGAGCACAGAGGTGGAAGCTAACAAGGCTACTATCAGCTCTTTTAGGAATGTTGGCCTCAACTTGGATGTGCTCCCCAGTGAATTCCTTCACACACTGCAAGCAGGTGTGATTGCAGAAATCAGGGCCCAAGAGTAGTGCGCACTAAGCATGATCAGTGAGAAGAAAGTCAACAACAAATAGATGTTCATTGAGAAGATAGCAGTGCTAGAAGCATGGAAGAAGGTTTAGGAGAAGAATGAGCGAACCGTAGCCGTGGTAGCCGAAGCATGCAGAACCATTCCAGAACTGCACATACCCGAAGAAGCATCGTTGGAGGCCAAGATTAGGAAATTGGTTGTAGGTGTATGCGATGCAAAGACAGAGATGGCCAAGGTTCAGTTTGAAATGAACCTTAGAATCACAGAGCTTGAATTGAAGTCGCAACCTTCAACTCCACCAAAGGTCAGAGAATAGTGTGAAGCAGTTGTAAAGGATGTAGTCGCAACAGTAGATGTCGCAGTGGCTGATTGCACCGTGCTCTTCGAGTAGTCTATGGAGATTGTTACGACTCTACAGTAGGATCCTAACCTGTAGAGGTTGAACACAGAAGCCTGGGAATCGCAGCAGTAGTATGATGAAGCAAGAGCGACGGCGCGCACTGTCGCTATCTCACAGCAACTGGCTAAGCTTCATGAGGCAAAGCAATTGCTCGAACAGGTGGAGGAAACGCAACAAAAATAGGCGGTACTCAAGGCCAGATTGGGGCCTTGGCTACAAGAGGCCTATGTTATCACTGCCACCATTGAAGAGAAGTTGGCAGGCCTACAGAGGACACAACAGAAGGTAAAGGAATATAGTGCAGGACTAGCAATGGAGTAGCTGGTGGAGCAGATCAAGAAAGCAGCCATGCAGAGCACGGCTAAGATAGCAGTGGCACAAGTTAATCTGGGAGGTCTCTGCAGTAAGATCTTTGCGCCAGCAGAGTGACTCAGGGGCGAGTCACGATATTTGTGTTGGGGGCCTGTTGGGACAGGGTCCCCTGTGGTTAGTTTTGGGGAAAAATCCCAAGTTTGGGGCAGAAAGACCAAGTTTTTGTTATGTAAAATGTAAAGTCTCTGCAAGTTGTGGTCGCGGGGCACGTAGATAGTAAGTATCATAAAGGGATTTTCCCTTCTTTCATGTAAGTTGTGTCAGCTTTAGTAGATCGACAAAAGGAGAGTCTAAGACAGTTCATGAGTGAAGAATGAATGTAATTGGTCATTAGAAGGGAAGAGCGAAGAGCCTTAGAATAGAAGAGAGGCTCTGCAGTTATGTGCGCAAAGGCCTAGAGTAGAGTCCACAGTTGAGTGCGTGGACCCCTGCAGCTGAGTGCGCAGGGTAGTCTTGAGTCTATAACCAGAGCTGAAGTATCAATAAAGAGATTATTCTTGAAATATCTGTGTTTTGTCCATTTACTTCTGTTATGAATAAATGAGTTTATGTTATGATGAATGATGGGTTTATGATTTAATATTGTATTGATGTGTGATTCTGCATGGTTTACATTGCTATATGAACTCAAGTACTAGTATCTTGAAGAGTATCTTAATACATGTTAAAGATATTAGATAATTGGGTCGATCATGGTAAATACAAAACTAAGGGTAATTATAGAGGCATGTAAGTAGTTTATTCACTTGTTTAGGGTCCGTGAAAGACAATCGTGGACCTTCACGAAGGTCTAGAGGTTGATAAAAGGAATTTATATCAATAATCCTTAAGGGCTTATTGATATGCACGAAGGAAGGTTTAGGGCATAAAACAACATCACGCTCATCTCTGGGTGTGGAAACTTGGTTCCAGCATCCCCCCATATTGCTTCGGGTGAGACTTCAATCCGCGCTCTGCAGATTGATGCCGAAAAGGCCAGTAGTGTAGGGATTTGATTTGGCAAACTTAACTCTAAACCTCGATCAGGACCCACTAAGCCAACATGTTGAATGTCAGGGATACTTATGATATCAATGGGAGATGGTGATTCCCACTATGCCACACGAGGATGTCTCGTAAGGGGGTGGGGAACCAAGTTATAACTTCGATCCTGGAAGATGGGTGTTGAAGTAAACAGGAAAGAAGCACCAACTACCTGAAATGTTGATTCATGGAATCATGGTGAAGGAATAAAGATGATTGTAACATGGTGGGTCATAAAGGCATGATAATGAGAGCTGATAGTATGGGTGAATACAGAAAACTACCTGAGGTTGGAGCTATAATGTGATTGGCGGTAGTCAAAACAATTCTTCTAGGGGGAACGTACCTAGAGTCGGTAGGACATCCAGGGTAGGTATAAGCATGTTCTAACTGGCGTAATGAATGATGAATGAATGTGGATCATGGTATGGTGATAAGCGAGCTCCAACCAAGGGTGACTAGGGACTACCATCGAGTACAAGACACAAAAATATGGGTGGGAAACCTTTTCCTAAGAAACATTTGTACACTTGCAAAAATAATGTAAAAGTGGTTTGGGATCTATAGACATGAGGACGGGTGCCTCAAGAAAATGGTGACATGCGTGATGATGCAGGTAGGGTATTTTGCTAAGGGTGGGGTCCCCATTGGTTGGTCTCAGTGCTAGGTTGATGAGGCAGATGAAGTGATGCATATGGGTTATGCCATATGGAGGGATGATAGGCCAAATGTAAAATATGTGAGCACATTCAACTTGATCCGACAAAAAATAAATGGGGCTTTCTGGGAGTGGGATTGGTAAGCAATAAGTAAAGAAGAGGAGAATGAGGTTGATCTTCAAGACATGCGAATGAGATGGCTCCCAGGCCTGGGTGAATGGTCATGGATCTCGGTAGTGTATGGTGATCTATAAAATGAGGTGATTCATGTATGGGGAGGTAATATTGATTGGCATGGACGTTTAGTAGGTGCAAGGGAAGGTGGTGGTAAACGTGGTAGAGATGATGGACCCTATGGTGAAGTTCAGAGAAACAATGTCAGTATATGCAAATATTTGTAGGAATCCTATCATGCGGAGTGGAGAATGATACCTTAACTGTCGATGGTCATCGAGGGACTGATTCTGATGAGAAACTGCTGGTAGACCTGCAACTTCAACAACCAATACTTCAAGTGAAAAGCATCTTGATGAAATCATACATAAGTTACAATCTGTTTAAACAAGATGAATTGAAGAACATGGAAAGGCGTACATGTTGACAAGGTTAATCCTCTCTATAGACAGAGACGGTCCCTCTAGCCCAATGAGTGGGTCTAGCAACTGATGTGACAATTAACTAGAAATATTCCTAACTTATAATTAAAAGTAGAACAAAAGAGATGGCCTACCTTGCTCTGATGCTATTCCGATTTCCTTTGTTGAGATCCTCGAACCGCTTGTGTCACAGACTTGTACCTGCTTCTTTCAGCACTTATGTACTTGCACAAGTGATCAAGACACAACAAAGCATGCACAAACCAATAGAAAATCCAATAATAACCTACTTATCTGATCAAGGAATGCCAAGCCAATACATACATGAACATATATATTTTGGGAAGATGAACCAGTAATTGTATTATTATGTAAAGAATAAAGGGAAGCTTACAACCATAGCCTTGATGTTGAAAGGCTCTCCTTGAGTGGTAATCCAAGTCCAAGCCAAGAAATTCTCCGAACACCCCTTCTCTAATTCTAATGAATAGCCTCTAAGAACAAGCTCAGCATAGGGGTGCAAATGGACATAGATCAACCATTTGGGAATGGGAGAGGAGGTATTCATAGGCTGGGATAGGGAGTTAGGACTTCTCCAAAGATATGATTAGGCCCACATCTCAAGGAGGTATCTCATAAGGATGAGACCAAGCGGTCAAATTAGGAGGATTTGACCTCATCTATGTGAAACCACCTCCAGCCTGCCGCTTTGGAAGCTTCTAGATCACGAAACTTCTCATCCTC
Source organism: Pinus tabuliformis (assembly GCA_031772625.1). NCBI lineage: Eukaryota > Viridiplantae > Streptophyta > Pinopsida > Pinales > Pinaceae > Pinus > Pinus tabuliformis. Next base: position 589,504,686 of record CM062820.1, on the reverse strand, counting down.
TTTGGGAAAACTTCCTTTTTGATACCATCGTGAGTATGAAAGGGAACAACGTGATGCCATCTCTAGCTTAACACAGTGCAATAGGTGATCATCGTAGTTTTGAGCTTCATAAGGGCGATGACCCTCATTTTAGGGTTTCAAAAGCCATAAATTAAGGGAAAGCTCCAGATATTTTCCAAGAAAAGTTAAAGGAGGGATATGAACTATATACATGGATGAGTATACTATATAATGATCATGTTTCGGGCACTTCAGGACATTTCATAGTGAATTTCAGGAGGCGTGACAAAATACTGTGTAACAGATGCCCCCTAAAGTATGAAGACAGAACGAGGAGCGATGGTTGAGATGCTTTACGGGCTTTTGGAAAGGACGAGGACATGCACTGTCAGGAGACATGCAAATCAAGTATGCATATACATATACATATCTGAGATCAATACATGAATCTACGGCATGGACGTAGCCATCCGGATGATGAAGACTAAATGAAAATATCCATGGTATGAGCGCAGCCATCTAGATAATAAGGATCATCATAAATATAAAGTCTCACGGTATGGTCACAACCATCCGTATAGTAGAAACATGTGTACAATCATGAATAACATATAACTCCATGTAGCCTAAGTCATAACAGACAAGACTCAAGGTCTTGCACTCCATCCTGACCCGATCAATGTCCAAATCCTAACATGCGAATAAATGTATTGAAGTCAAACATGCTAGAAAACCACCTGATTACTGGCCAATGATGTGGACCATTAACAGGTATGAGATATACCACCAATAATGACAATGGCTCTCAAGGTACAACAATACAATCCATGAATGTGATAATGAATTTGAGGTCAAACACTCATGGAATCACTCGATCGAAAGCCAATAATGAAGACATGTCGTCGGATATGGAAAACTAGCCATTAGGGCATGCCAGCTCTAAGGTAATGAAAGGGAGTTCCTAAGTCATCTTCTTGGATAATGAGTTGAAGTTGACAGGAAGTGACCCGTCAAAGGGGGGCAATGATGAATCCCCCATCATCGACATGAAACAACGAATAAAGTGGAATAATATTCAAGACTGTAGTAATGACTCAAACAATGTATAGGTAAATAACTGCATATTGGACTTCTCTTGAACATATTGGCGACACGATTCCGGAGTGTGGAAGCATCTCACTCAACATGGCACTAAAGGTCATGATGACAGTGTGGAATAGTCAAACAAGAGGCAAAATGGATAACCCAAACCCGAGAGGAAAAGTGACTAAATAAGGATATCCCAAACCCGACACGAGAGCAGAAAAGTGTCATGTTCAAGATCGACATGCTTCCTATACAAAGGATGTCTCATCTTCATTTTTCCCCGCTATTTCTAGCGAGTACCCCAATTATTTTTATCACAAGCCACAAGGGGATAGCCTATGCTTGTCATGTAAGTTCATTCTTCGAATGAATCCATCCTAGTAATTTCTACGAGCCCTAGGAAGGATAAACTCGGTCTCATCATGGTGATGAGTCTTTCATCATAAATTTTTAACAAGCTCGATGTAAGAATAGCTCGGTATCTTTTTCATGTTTAGAGAGTTTGAAAAAGAAACGGAAAAGAAAACACCATCATGTATGTTTTCGTAATTTGTCCCTCCAACCCGCAAATGTAGAAAACAATATCTGAGGGAACTTCTTCACCATGTTGACCAAGGTGCACCTTTTTCATAAATAGTCAATCTCAGCCCGAAACAGGGGTAGTATACTGAGGTGACATCGATTCATTTACTTTAACGAGTTTAAAACGAAAAGTACTAGGCAATATTTTTGTTAGGACTCCGAATTGACCACTTTTGACCTTGTATTTTTGCTATAATATTACCTTCTTCAGTCCATAAGTTGAAAGCCTTGATTATATAATGACCTAATTATTCCAAGGTATGAAGTAACTCTCCTAATTACTATATGTTTAATCATTCATTACATATTCATGTTATCTTTATAATTAATCTTTGGAGAAGTTAACCAAGTTGCTAAGTAACCGTTGAACTGTCTAAAGTCTGCAGAAATTATAGTTCGTAGTTGTTGTAACACCAGAAACAGCAACTACGCAGTTGCTGCAACACCAGCAACAGCAACTATCTAAAGCAGGGAAAACGTTATTTTGCAACAACTGGAACACCAGAAATGACAAGCGGAAACAGCAACTATCAGAAGATCGGCAGAGTTCCATGCTGACACAGCACGATCAGCAACTGTCCAGAAAGGGTAAAACACAGTTACAGTTGCTGAAACACCAGGAACAGCATGAGTTTACTAAATCAGCAACAATGGTGAAGCGGCAAAGGATAGTACGAGGATTCCAAGAAGACGGTTGAGGTTCGTTTACCAGCTGTGTAACAGTAAGAGACCCAAGAAAGAATACACCGTCACACTGCTGTAATGGCATCCTGTAACAAGGATGGATTTCTTATTTTTAACAAAAAGATTAAACTGAATGAACCATGACGGTCTATTGTAATAGATGTCTCCTCTATAAAGAGGAGACATCTACATTAGAACAGGGGGGGGGAGAAAAGAAAATAAGTTGTAAGGGAAATTTTGAAAAACAAAAGCAAGTCTGAATCTTCATTGTAACTGGACATTTTGGCAAGATGAATAAAAGGTTGTTCTGAGCATCTAATTTGGCAGTTGCGTTTTGGGGAATCTTGTGAAAGGGACAGGGCCCACCTTCTTCACAAGATTCACCCATTTATTTTCTGTTAGTGTGTGAGTGTGTTTGAATTCTGTAGCATTATCTCTGATAATTTCCTTTTGCTGATACTCTGTTTGGATTCTGTAGCATTACCTCTGATAATTTCCTTTTTGCTGATACGTTGTTTTGTTAGTTGCTTGATATTGTAAAAGAGTACTTCACCGATGATTAGGAATTGCAGTGTGTATTGGCAAATTGGTTACAGGGGCAGGTGTTGAACATCCTTACCCTGAGGATAGGGTCCTGATCCTCTGCTAACAGAGCAGCCATTATTTTTCTTTGCAGATTTGTATTCTTAGTTAACTGCTTTCATTTCATCTCTGCAACATATTTTAACTGCTATAACATAGAGTAAAGAGTTTGACAGAAAATAGAATTGTGTATACTATAGCTTTTAATGCTTTTAGAGTTAAGTACATACAGTACGAGGTCACCTTTGAAATAAAAGGACTTTCTCGGGTTGACAAATTAATGTGGTACTCGATTGTTTAATCAATAAACAATTCAAGTAGCCAAAATTTTGGCGCCGTTGCCGGGGAAGGCGACTAGAGATTTTAAAAGCATTAATGGTTTCCTTTTAAGAATAACAGGTGCATGAGATGACGCAGGAAACCTAATTTCACAGGCGGCAAAGGCGGGCGAGGAAGAAAGACCTTCATTGACGAAATTATTTCAAAGGCCGAGACATCACAGAGGACGAGTTCCCGGAGACCTCAGATCCAGTATTCCTCACAAACAGATCGACAGACGGAGGAAGTGCTAGGACCTGAAAGGAAGCTAGAAGTACGAGAGCACACTGAGGAACCGGTAGAAGAACCTGAAGAGACAGAAGATATTGAAGATAGAGCAAGCGATTCAGGAAAAAGACCAATGGAGGATAACAGAGCAGAAGGAAGGGGGGAAATCTCACTCTCTACCCTGGAGTTCCCTATTGGGGAGCTCCCGAGAGGGGCAACCCCTATGAAGAACATTCCACTTTCAGCATTACCCAACTTTCATGGGTTATCCTCTGAAGACCCGGATGAATTCCTCTTTGAATTTGATATACTATGTAGGAGTTATGATTATGTGAGCCCTAATCAGAAACTAAAACTGTTTCCAGCAACACTGAAAGGGAATGCGTTAAGGTGGTTTATGAGCTTAGGAGCTCAGGCAATCACTACCTGGGATCAGATGAAAGAAAGTTTTCTGGCCAAATATCAGGATTACTGCCGAACAAGAGAGAGGAAGGAAGAGTTGTTTAAAATGGTTCAGAAGGAGGACGAGAATCTGGAGGACTTTGTGGAAAGACTGCAGTATAATCTGCAGCGGTCTGACCACCCTACCATGAGTAAAGATATTCTGAAAACAATACTGTTGAAAGGGGTACGAGATGACTGCTTGGACATGTTAAATATGCTTGGAAAAGGGGATATTTCCAAGGAACCATTTGATGAAATTATCAACCTCTGTATGAGATGTTCAAGAGGAGCAGTAAGCAGACCAAAAAGCAGGGACAACGTATACTCAAGAGTCCAGAAGTCAGCAAGTGGAGGAGCAACAAGGGCTGAAATAGGTAATTTGTTGGAAGAATTTAAAACTGAAATGTTAAGCTCTTTTGCTTCACAAATTGATGCTCTGCAGGTAAAAAAAAAACAGGCAGAAGCAGAAGCTGCCCTAGCTATTTTTTGTTCTAAATGCAGAGAAAAATACACACTCAGGGAATGCCCAGCAATGCCCCTCTCTGCTGGGAATAAAAGCAGCACTACAATCAATTGAAGAAGAGGCTGAAGCAGTGTACCTGATCACACAGAGGAGGCAATGGCCACAAAGACAAGGTATGAATTCTAACACAGCATTTAGTCGTTGGAATAATCATTCTCCTTTTCAAACGAATTACCCACCCATGAACCAAATGCAGTACCCACCCTTTAATACAATGAATTTTCTACCCATGTAGCAACCAAGTCTTCCTTTTCCTGATCCTACCATGTGGAATCCTTGGGCTCCCCAGCAATTGTATTTTAATCAGTGGAATCCGAACTGGGCAGCCCAGCAGATGCCATTTCCTCAGCATCAACCAGGGAAAATTTTAAGAACCCCCCCTAAATTTATAAATATAATAAATGGGCGAATCTCCATGGTATCTAGGAAAAATGGAAGGCGATTTTATCAATAATATAATATGTATATATAATTTTTTGGCGAATCTCTCACCAGGCATGGCGAATATTTTACTCAATTATAAAATCTTGTAAGATCTTGGCGAGTCTTTCACTAAATAATAAAACTTTGTAAAGTCCTAGTGAATCTTAGCATAGGCTTAATTCCCCCATTTAAATAGGCTACATTCCAGGTGAATACCATGGGTCAATACCATGTGCCATTTTGGTGAATACCATGGGTCAATACCATGTGCCATTTTTATTTCAATTAATTCTAATATTAGGGTTAATAATGGTTTTTTGCATGGTATTAATAACAATCTAGTCCATGGTATTTGTCCCATAGTATTTTGGCCATAGGTTTCACCTAAATATAACCCATTTTTTGAGTGTTCGTAAATATAAGGTGACTTATGGAGTAAATATAAAAAAATGTTTTATTTGTTTACCATACCTCTCGTTTATTTATATTTTTATTAATTTACCATACCTCTTTTACAAATATGGTATTTGGCCCATAGGATTCACTTAAATAAAACCTCTTTCTTGAGCCTTCATAAATAGAACGAGGGTTATGGACTAAATATAAAAAGAGGTTTTATTTATTTACGGTACGTCTAGTTTATTTATATTTATATTTATTTACCATACCTTTTGAGTAAGTATAAAAAGACGTTTTATTTATTTACCATACCTCCACTTTACTTATATTTTTATTTTTTTACACCCTTACATGTATATAAGGTGACTTATGGAGTAAATATAAAAAAATGTTTTATTTATTTACCATACCTCTCATTTATTTATATTTTTATTAATTTACCATACCTCTCTTTTATAAATATGGTATTTGGCCCATAGGATTCACTTAAATAAAACCTATTCTTGAAAATGGGCGAATGGATTCACTTAAATAAAACCTATTCTTGAAAATGGGTGAATGGAAGGTTGTAAGTCCTAATTTCAAGGGCTAAATTTACCTTTTTTACCCTCTCCCTTAAAATAAGGTGGGCTATTTGAGGTGATTTGTAAAAATGTACTATGATACAAAATATTCGCCCACTAAAAATTTAAAACCCCTTAATTTCGCCAAAGGGCGAACATTCGCCCCTAAAATTATCCTTGGCATCAACAATATCTTTCCTTACCATCCAATACTCCTCCGAATAACCAAGCAATTAGACCACAGCTGCCTGTGCAACCTAACCCCAACCCAAATAACAATAAAGCTCTGCAAGTAATTAATGTTCAAAATCAGCCTGTCTCCTCCATGCAATGTAACGATATCCATCTTCGTTCAGGGAGAATTGTTGAACCCATCATTGATGACATTACTGACTCTGATAAAGAGGAAGTTGGAAAAGAAAAACCAGCTAACAATAATGTTGAAACAGTTGAATCAGCATCTAACAACAATGCTCAAACAGCAGATCCGCCATTCCCTGAACGTCTGGCTCTCACCAAAACGCTTGAGCAACCTGCTTTTAACCTTTTAGGCGAACTGCAGAATTTATATGTTAAAATTCCATTGTTGCAAGCGCTAAGAGATGTTCCCATTTATGCTAGGACTGTTAGAGATATCTGTATAAAAAAACCTGGAAGAAAAGCTAAGGACCCCCTCACAGTTCATGTGATGGGAGAACTGACTGCTTTAATGACAGAAAAAGATCCTCCTGTGAAATATGGTGACCCTGGTCACCCTACAGTAATAGTTCAGGTTGGAAAAACTTTTGTCTCTAAAGTTCTAGTAGATTTAGGTGCTACAATAAACATTATGACGCTTGAAACAACACAATTGCTGCAGTTAAAAAACTTTATTAGGGAAACTCCAACCATTCTAGAGCTGGCTGATCGCTCTACAATTAAACCTGAAGGAGTCATTGAAGACCTAATAATTTCTGTAGAATCCTGGAATTACCCAGCTGATTTTGTGGTGTTACAAACTAAAACAAAGTTGGGGGGTCATCCACTGATTCTAGGAATACCTTGGCTAGCTACAGCAGATGCTTTCATCAGCTGTAGATCAGGATCAATGACCATCTCTAATGGGCAGGAAACCAAACAGCTTACCCTTTATCCTCATGCTACACCCATGATTAATAATGACAACTCTGTATGGGTAGATTATGAGGATGAAGAAACCCAACCTATCTTGACTATCGGACAAGCTTTAACTTTCAAAGATTCTACCGAAGATGAATTAATCAGTAGCTTCATTTCTGAACCTTCTTCGGTCAGCCCAGAAATGTATAATCACTTCACTGCAATCTTGGAATCTGAATCTCAGTAGAACCTGAAAACTAAAAATTTATCTCAGACAATAGTAGGCAGCTCCTCCAAAAGTACAACAATAGAAATTGAGCCTGGAAAAACATTAAATATAAATCCTAACTTAATTGATAATGAAAAACAGCGGTTAATAAAGTTACTCCGGGAGAATAAAGAAGCATCTGCATGGGATTATACAGACATGAAGGGGATTTCTCTTGAGCTATGCACCCACCGCATTTATATTAAAGAAGGATCTCGCCCAGTCTGTCAACCCCAGCGACAGATGAATCCCAATTTAAGGGAAATTGTGAAGGAAGAACTTCAAAAACTGTTGAATGCAGGATTTATATATCCTATATCTGATAGTGAGTGGGTTTCCCCACTCGTAATTGTACCCAAGAAAAATGGCAAATGGAGAGTATGTGTGGATTACAGAACTCTAAATAAAGCCGCCCATAAAGACCATTTCCCTTTACCATTCATTGATCAGGTATTACATAATTTGGCAAGTAAGAAATTCTTTTCATTTTTGGACGGATTTAGTGGATACAATCAGATTAAGATTGCACCCCAAGACTAGGACAAGACCATGTTTACTAGCCCATGGGGGACCTTTGCTTACAGGGTTCTTCCATTTGGGCTATGTAATGCTCCAGCAACCTTTCAAAGAGCAGTGATAGGGATTTTTTCTGATATGCTAAATGATTCCTTAGAAATATTTATGGATGACTTTACTCCTTATGGAGTGACTTTTGAGGATGCACTGCAGAACCTTGAAAAAGTACTTAAGCGATGTATAGAACCACACCTTGCCTTAAGCACTGAAAAATGTCATATGATGATGAATCAAGGTATTGTATTGGGTCACTTCATCTCATTCCTAGGAATTCAAGTCGATCCAGCCAAAATACAGGTAATTCAGACCCTCCCTATCCCCAAAACACAAACTGATGTAAGAAGCTTTTTAGGACATGCGGGATACTATAGAAGATTTATCAAGAATTTTTCCAAAATAGCTTCTCCTCTATTTGTGTTATTAACAAAAAATGCTGAATTTAAGTGGACTGATGATTGTGAAAAAGCATTTAATGAACTTAAACATCAGTTGTCTACAGCTCCCATTTTATGAGGACCTGATTGGGCACTACCCTTTCATATATCCTCTGATGCCTCAGATACTGCAATTGGAGCTGTCTTGGGCCAAGAAGAAAACAGTCTTCCCTATGCTATTTATTTTATCAATAAGAATATGACACCAGCTGAACTGAATTATACAGTCACTGAGAAGGAATTCCTAGCAGTCATTTATGCTATCAATAAGTTTCGACATTATATTACTGGCTACATTACTTTTGTGCATACTGATCACTCGGCCATTACATATCTAATGAATAAATCAGTTACAAATGCTCGAGTTACCAGATGGTTATTATTATTACAAGAATTTGACATCACAATTGTAGATAGGCCAGGAAAAGAAAATGTAGTTGCTGATTTCTTTTCTCGATTAAAAACTGATGAAAATATTCCAGTAGATGATTCTTTTCCTGATGAATATTTATTTGCAGTATCTGCTCACTCACCTTGGTATGCAGACATTACCAACTATTTAGTTGCAGGAAAATTACCATCGCACCTATCACACAGGAAAAAAGAAAGATCATTCAGCAAAGTGCTAGGTACAGTTGGATAAGCGAGTGTCTTTTCCACACAGGACTCGATCAGGAAATCCGGAGATGCATTGGTGAAGATGAAATTTATGATGTGTTAAAAGCTTGTCACGATGGCCCTTGTGGAGGGCATTTTGCAGATAAAAGAACAGCACACAAGGTACTCAGAATGGGTTATTATTGGCCCTCACTCTTCAAAGATGCAAGGAAATATGTGAAGGCCTGTGATAGCTGTCAAAGAATGGGCCAGCCTAATCACAGGGATGAAATGCCACTCAAACCCCAGGTAATTCTCGAACCTTTTGAGAGATGGGCATTAGATTTTATAGGTCCCATTAATCCCCCATCCAATCAAAGAGTGTACATACTAGTGTGCACAGATTATATGACTAAATGGGTAGAAGATAAGGCACTCCTTAAAGCTAATGAAGAATCAGTACTAACATTTTTATTTGAAGAGATCTTTGTTAGATTTGGATTACCTAGAGAACTAGTCACGGATGGGGGACCTCCTTTCAACTCTCATGGCTTCAAGGATACACTTCAGAAATATCATACTAAGCACAAAATGACTACACCTTATCACCCCCAGGCAAATGGGCAGGTAGAAAGCACCAATAAAGTCATAGAAGCCATCTTGACAAAAACAATAAAGGAAAATAGAAGGGATTGGTTTCAAAGGTTGCCTGAGGCATTATGGGCCTATAGAACTACGTGGAGGAATGCTACGGGCTTTTCACCTTATGAATTAGTTTTTGGAAAAAATGTTGTTTTCCCTGTAGAGTTTGAAATCAAAACTTTAAGAACTACTTTAGTTGTTAACCTTGACTTGACTGATGCACAGACAGCCAGGTTGCAGCAGCTTCAGGAATTGGACGAGAAGAGACTGGATGCCATCCATCAAAAAAATGATACAGCAACAAAGAAGTAGGTGGCATGACAGAACCATCAAGCAAAAGCAGTTCCAGAAAGGTAACTGGGCTCTACTCTATGACTCCTGTTTTGAGAATTTCCAAGGTAAGTTAAGAACAAGGTGGTTAGGGCCTTATGAAGTAGATGTTGTTTTTCCAAATGGGACAGTCAGAATTTTAACGACTGATGATAGCAGAACACCACTACTAGTGAATGGGTATCGACTCCGTTTGTATCAGCGGCCTGTTTCTAAAGAAGATTTTAAAGCTACTTGCATGGCAGATATACACTATGCTTTCCTGGGGGAACTTGTTGTCCCTCAAGGCACTTAAATTTCTGTTCATTTATGTATTTTTTTTAAGATTAGATATTCTTTTCAACTAATAATCCCTGCCAAGGGTTTCCATATTACAATTCATTATTTTGCAGATCTTAGTTTTGGAAAATGGCTGAGAACAAAAACTTCAAAAGAATCACTTTGCGGACTTGGGAACGTTTTTTGGACCATAAATCAGTCTTTCATCATTTCCCGTTGCTGCAACACCATTTCCTGTTGTTGCAACCCAACTCCCCATTGCTGCAACACCAACTCCTGTTGCTGCAACACCATTTCCCGTTGTTGTGACACCATTTTCCGTTGCTGCAACACCACTCTTGTTGCTGCAACACCATTTCCCGTTGCTGCAACACCAACTCTTGTTGCTGCAACACCATTTCCTATGGTTGCAACCAACTCCCGTTGCTGCAACACCAACTCCCGTTGCTGCAACACCATCTCCCGTTGCTGCAACACCAACTCCCGTTGCTGCAACACCAACTCCCGTTGCTGCAACACCATCTCCCGTTGCTGCAACACCAACTCCCGTTGCTGCAACACCACTTTCCGATGTCGTAATGCCTTTTTCAGTATTTCTCTCATTTATACTAAAAAAGCACCAATTTCTCCACTTCAGTTCCCAAGAAATGAATTATTATTTGCATAAAACATACCATTTCCTACCAAAAGAACCAGCCATACACTATGATGATTACAATCCTCCACTATTACTTCCCGTCAGTAATAAAAACCGTCAGTATTCTCATACTTTTAGACCCGCTTTAATCATTATTAATCCAGCAAAAGACAAGATAAGACTTTTCGACGCAGCAACTAAAAAGGTAAAATATAAAGGTACGCATGATTATGCATTGATATTAAATAATAGTTAATGTGGGGATGTTGATAGGACTACCGAATAATTGTACTTCCAATCATATCACTTAGTCGTAGCTTTTGGGGGGGGGGGATTACCAAAGCACTGTCATAATTGTATAGCACGCCAACTGTCGCCGCCCTTAACTCTCCCGGTAATATGTAAAAGTCACCTCATCGTGTCATGTTACCATTTGCAACGGTTTACTCTGGACTGAACTCGGAAACTCGGCTCTGTACTGAGAATTCTCACTGAAACAGCAGCTATGGGAGGAAATCTCATCACATACGAACCTAGCACAACAGCACTTCTTGAGCTCTATCCCGAGGCCTACCAAATCTTCCTGCAAGCAAGATGGCTAGATTATTTTAGGAGACTTCCAGATTTCGACGCACAGCAAGTCCTTGAGTTCGCATGCAATTTAACAGAGGGGTTTTCCGTCGTTCATGGAGTACAAATTCCAGTCACAGAGGAAGTCATAGCCCAAGTTACCGGGCTACCAGCTAATGGCACGCGTTGGTTCAGTAGGAAGCATCTGATCCTCAACGCGCAGCAGGATTTTCTTCAACCAGGCGAGCAGGTGGAACCCAAGGGCAGAGGCGTAGCACTTCAATCATTGCCTCAACCATGGCCGAAATTTGCTGAGTTTGTAAAGCAATACCTGACGTGCGAAGGCCGGTACCAGGTAATTTACCAGCACGATTTCATCTTGTTGAATCACTTGAGGCATGGTCAGTTGATAAATATGTCATACTATCTATTGGGATGTCTTAAAAATATGTCACGTTACACTGTCAACGCAAAGCGTCCGCTCCATTCCTTGAAACACCACCGTCTAGCTCAATTATTGATAAATAAAGGCCTTGCCTTAAATAACCCCCCTCCCCTCATTAATCCCCACCAAGAGGAAGAAATCCCTCAGCCAGAGCAGGAAATTCCTCATCAGGAAGAGGAAATTCCTCATCAAGTTGAGGACATACCTCAGCAGGATGAAGAAATTCCTCAGCAAACAGAGGATACTTCAGAGCAAATACCCCAAGAAATTCCTCAGCAAACAGAGGATACTTCAGAGCAAATACCCCAAGAAATTCCCCAGCAAACTGAAAAAACTCCCCCACAAGTTGCTGAAAATGTACAATCAGCAGTAGAAATACCCATGCAAACAACCCCATCCCCCAATAAAACCGACCCATCCACTCCCATACTTGGTATTTCTACCGACGACTCTGATGATAACATCCCTATTACCCTTCTCAAATGAAAGAAGCAGCAGAAAAATGAAACCCCACCGAAAAGAAGAAGAACTAGAGCTTCGGTCAAGGTAGCTGTTATTTCCGCCACTGCCCCTATTTTAAAGAAAGCTAGCCGAAAAAGAAAAATACCTGAATTCCCTGCTTCTCTACCCAAGCAAAGGACTCGGTCGTCTGTAACAGCTAAACCCCCTAACCCCACTCTCCCCAGCTCTCCACCCATCATGTTAAGAACCCGTACTCCCACCAGCCCTGAACACTCCCCTTCCTCACCCTCGGGGGCTGAGATGCAGAGTGTTCACAGTTTCGTGACATTATCTTTTGAGGCAGCTGTCACACAAGAACCAACTACCGACACCCAAGGTAATATTGGCCAAGTGGCTACAACACAAGAAACAGCCACTACCCCACCAGGTGACACACAAGAACCACCTGTTGGGGGTATAAATGTTCAAATGAATGTTGAAACACAACCTCTGCCTCCACTGGAACCTGCAGTTCCACAAGCTCAGCCTACCATATCTGCCCTGCAGGAAGAAATTGAATTTTTGAAATCCCAAATTCAGGATTATCAGAAGGAAATAATAAGGGTCAAAGAAGCTTATCAAAATGAACGCAACCTGCACATTTTAGCACAGGTAGCATCTGCAGCGGAGAAGAGTAAAGAGAGTGAATATATGTGCACCAAGTGTGGTGAGCTATACACTCAAGCAGGATACAAGATAATTGCAGTACCAGTGACTGGAGTCATTCCAGAACCTTCTGTTGTGGTAGTTGAAATGAAAGAACCTGTTGTTACACAAATTGCAGAAGCAAAAACAGAACCACCACAACCCTCTGCTGATATAGAGCAACCTGCTGTAACACAAGAACTAGCAAGCTCTCCAAAAACAGTGCAAGAGGAAACAGAGCAACCTGCTGCAACACAAGAACCAGCAGGCTCTCCAAAAACAGTGCAGGAGGAAATAGAGCAACCTGCTGCAACACAAGAACCAGCAGGCTCTCCAAAAACTGTGCAGGAGGAAACTGAGCAACCTGCTGTAACACAAGAACCAGCAGGCTCTCCAAAAACAGTGCAGGAGGAAACTGAGCAACCTGTTGTAACACAAGAACCAGCAGGCTCTCCAAAAACAGTGCAGGAGGAAACATAGCAACCTGCTGTAACACAAGAACCAACAGGATCTCCAAAAAGTGTAAAGAAAGAAGTAGAAGAACTTTCTGTAACACAAGAACCAGCAGGCTCTCCACAAATTAAAGAACAAGAAAGAGAAGAACTTGTTGTTATGCAGGAATTAGCAGCAAATGACCAAGAAGACATAGAATCACCCCGGCCTACCCAAACTGTTATGGAACAAGAAGAAGAAGCATTGGCTGTTACACAGGAATCAGCAGGAAATGGAGAAGAAGACATAAAATCACCCCGGCGTACCCAAAATGTTATGGAACAAGAAGAAGAAGCATTAGCTGTTACACAGGAATCAGCAGGAAATGGAGAAGAAGACATAAAATCACCCCGGCCTACCCAAACTGTTATGGAACAAGAAGAAGAAGCATTGGTTGTTACACAGGAATCAGCAGGAAATGGAGAAGAAGACATAAAATCACCCCGGCCTACTCCAATTATCACAGAACAGAAAATTCTTGTTGATGCCTATACACAAACTGAATCTCCCTCTGTCAGTGATGCATGCATAGAGACCGCTAGTTTTCAGGAATTAAAGGGAATATGGTGGAAAGAATATGAGCTGTCACAAGGGAAAGCATTCCAACAGCAAAAGGGAATCTGGTTCAATTATGCATATAAGAATTGGGAAGCACTTGAGCAGTCTAGAGCTCAGTACAAAGAAATTAAGGAACTAAAAGCTAGACTGTCCCAGATTTTTGATTTGGTTCAAAGAATACTTGCTACAAGAAAACCTTCTTTCAACTATGCAGCATTTTTGAGGGAACGACTAACATTCTTACAGATAAAGGCAGTTAGAGATGGTAGACCTCATCAGGTGGTTACATCAGAGCAATTTATTGAAACCTTTGCAGAAGCACCCAAGAATGATCAGAATTTGTTGTGTGAGCTTTATCTCCACAACGAAGCTATGTCTGAAGGCAGAAAAATGAATATACTCCCTCTTGTTGGCGACATACAACTCAGAGTTTTCATTTCCTTTCTAGCCAACCAACTCACTTGGCAAAACGCTTTCATCTCAGCACAACACAATGAACAGAACTGCCTCCTTTGGATTAGGGCTGAACCCCAAAATGCAGCTACTTTCATTGCACAGCACCAAAGAATGTTAAGTGAACCTGGAATGATTGATCACATTAGGCAACTACAAGTAGTGGTCTTGCGAGATTGCCAACACTATGTGAAAACAAAGGCACCTTTGGCTATTAAATCCAACAACCTATTCTGGGAAAATTGTCCCAAAGAAAGACAGGAGTATCATCCCTACAATCCCCCTAATCTACAGGCAGTAATTTCAAGGGTACCTTACTATGTTAGATGTATGGAACAATGTGCTAAAATGGATTGGCTACAGATTTAAATTTCCCCTCTTATGGTTATCTGGTCAGCAATATAAGGGTCAGTTTGGATCATCCAAAAAGGAAGAGGTGGCAGCATGGAGGCAACTAGAGACTGTCTGTGGGTTCAGAGACAGGTTTGATAACACTTTCCATAGCTACTGTATCAGTAATTTACACTGTTCATCCCAGTGCTCTGACTCAGATTCAGAGTAAGCATTGCATGAGGACATGCAACCCTTTCAGTTGGGGGGGATGTTAGGACTCCGAATTGACCACTTTTGACCTTGTATTTTTGCTATAATATTACCTTCTTCATTCCATAAGTTGAAAGCCTTGATTATATAATGACCTAATTATTCCAAGGTATGAAGTAACTCTCCTCATTACTATATGTTTAATCATTCATTACATATTCATGTTATCTTTATAATTAATCTTTGGAGAAGTTAACCAAGTTGCTAAGTAACCGTTGAACTGTCTAAAGTCTGCAGAAATTATAGTTCGTAGTTGTTGTAACACCAGAAACAGCAACTACGCAGTTGCTGCAACACCAGCAACAGCAACTATCTCAAGCAGGGAAAACATTATTTTGCAACAACTAGAACACCGGAAATGACAAGCGGAAACAACAACTATCAGAAGATCGGCAGAGTTCCATGCTGACACAGCACGATCAGCAACTGTCCAGAAAGGGTAAAACACAGTTACAGTTGCTGAAACACCGGGAACAGCATGAGTTCACTAAATCAGCAACAATGGTGAAGCGGCAAAGGATAGTACGAGGATTCCAAGAAGACGGTTGAGGTTCGTTTACCAGCTGTGTAACAGTAAGAGACCCAAGAAAGAATACACTGTCACACTGTTGTAACGGCATCCTGTAACAAGGATGGATTTCTTATTTTTGACAAAAAGGTTAAACTGAATGAACCATGACGGTCTATTGTAATAGATGTCTCCTCTATAAAGAGGAGACATCTACATTAGAACAGGGGGGGGAGAAAAGAAAAGAAGTTGTAAGGGAAATTTTGAAAAACAAAAGCAAGTCTGAATCTTCATTGTAACTGGACATTTTGGCAGATGAATAAAAGGTTGTTCTGAGCATCTAATTTGGCAGTTGTGTTCTGGGGAATCTTGTGAGAGGGACAGGGCCCACCTTCTTCACAAGATTCACCCATTTATTTTCTGTTAGTGTGTGAGTGTGTTTGAATTCTGTAGCATTATCTCTGATAATTTCCTTTTGCTGATACTCTGTTTGGATTCTGTAGCATTACCTCTGATAATTTCCTTTTTGCTGATACGTTGTTTTGTTAGTTGCTTGATATTGTAAAAGAGTACTTCACCGGTGATTAGGAATTGCAGTGTGTATTGGCAAATTGGTTACAGGGGCAGGTGTTGAACATCCTTACCCTAAGGATAGGGTCCTGATCCTATGCTAACAGAGCAGCCATTATTTTTCTTTGCAGATTTGTATTCTTAGTTAACTGCTTTCATTTCATCTCTGCAACATATTTTAACTGCTATAACATAGAGTAAAGAGTTTGACAGAAAATAGAATTGTGTATACTACAGCTTTTAATGCTTTTAGAGTTAAGTACATACAGTACGAGGTCACCTTTGAAATAAAAGGACTTTCCCGGGTTGACAAATTAATGCGGTACTCGATTGTTTAATCAATAAACAATTCAAGTAGCCAACAATTTTCAATTTTCAAGAGTCAGAAAACAAATAAAAGATGACTCCGGGGGGGTTCCTTTTTCATTTTATTAATGAGTCTGAAAAAGAGATAAAATAAAACTCCCAGAATCGGTCAATAATTATCATTGTTCACATTGGAGACACCTATAACTGCACAAGAAACACACTCATCACCGATATCGAGAGAAAATATTAAAATATTATGAAAAATATTGACAAAATGACTTTAAAAACTTATAAATAGGTAAAAGTAATTTCATTTTTTACCATTTTACCAAACTGAGCTCTAAAAGTGCTTTTTGTGCCCTAATTCTCTTGATTTTCCAATGGTTGTTGTGGGAGATCTAGGGTACCATTTCACTATTCGTCTACGACAGGTAAGAGCCTCATCCCTACTCTTTCATTTTAAACGGTAAATTTTATGCTAGAAAGGAGGACTTTAAAAAATTTAGGGTGCCAGCGACCATCGCGAGTATGGTCATAGGACTCGTGATGGTCACGCTCGAGCCTAAAGGCTCACGTGATTCCATCGCATTATTTATAAAAATGGGCGCGATGGCACCGAGAGCGATTTTTTGAGATATATAAAACTCTCTTTTAAGCAAAAAATGTTGATTTTGATTCATGTAAAAGAATTAATAAGTGTTTAAATGTTTTTTTGCAAGAGAACATGGTTTTGGATTGGAAAGAAAGAGGCCATAAGACTGAAAATTCCAAACATCTCAGGACCCGACATGCATAAATGCTCTAAGGGATTGCGGACTGCTAAAATTCTTCAAGACCATAGGGTTGAGGGCTCAGATGGAGTTACTACCTTATCTGATCAGCCTTTGGGATGTAGATCGAGAGATATTCATCATAAAAGGGCAAGAACTGGAACTTGAGGAGATGGACATCTATTTCGTCATGGGATTGTCCCGACAAGGGGAAGCATTTCAACTCTTTGGATCTCGCCAAGGAGGTGAGAGTACCAGGAGTCTAGTCTAGAGATATTGACCTGGTGCCGAAATAACCAATGGAGGTAAGGTGAAGATAGAAAAAATCACCAACAACCTCATCTTGAGAACAATTTTGTTCACCATGGCACGTGTATCTGGCACGCAAGCCTTGCATGAGGCTTCAAAATCTCAGTTCCAGTATGTTATCGCATGTTTGACCTCCACCGTCATCAATTGGTGTGGAGGTATTTTGGCGAACATGAAGTGACAACTGACCAAGGGTAAGCATGGACACCCTAAGAAATTCAGGTTCGGTTCTATATCGGTGACCTTCTTTTTGGAGTGAGTGCCCCTCTTCTGGTATCAGTGGGCAAAAGTACCACATCCTGCCCCCCGAGATCCGAGACTCGTGAGATGGAGCCAGCTCATGCCTCGAGGAGGCACGAGTCAACATATGCATTATCCACCACAGTTATTCATTTGTCTTGAATGCCAACTACTCGTGGTAGATGACTACGCTTATGCTGGCACAGATTTCAGGTGGGATCCAAATCTACCTCTGCCACTAGGTGAATAGTGGACCGATGCCAGTACAAACTTTTTTTTTTGGATTTTTTCAAGTTTTATGATTTTTATAAAAGTGTAAACTGAGACTCAACTTATGATAAATGTGCAGATGTGGGACCAGAGAAACCACCAGGCATGTCACCAAAATCCCGGCAATATGCTCATCCGATAGTGGGTGCGGACTACAAGGAAGGGGCTAACCACTTAGCTGAGATGGAGCGCAATCTGGAGGCAATAACTCGAGGGGTTCCAGATTATGCCACTATCAATGATGTTCCACTGCGTTGGCAAAGACATACTATGGGAGTCTCTGCGAGACTGCCTGGCTGCTAGGCCGAGTGATCAGGGCGGTCTTGTGTTATCATGAGCACCGTGAAATTTAATAGTTTATCTAGTCTTTTACACATTTTGTAGGCTTTGAAAGACAAATGTCTCAGAACACTCTATTTTTTTATATTTTGATATAAACACTCCAGAAGACACAATATATATATATATATATATATATATATATATATATATATATATATATATATATATATATATATACATATATGTATATATGTATATATATATATATACATATATGTATATATATATATACATATATACATATATGTATATGTACACATATATATATATACATATATGTATATGTATATATATGTATGTATATATATATATATATATATATATATATATAGATAGATATATATATATATATATATATATATATATATATATATATATATATATATATATATATGCATGTTTTATTTCTACTTATTTGTTCATAACATGGTTCAGTTTTATAAATGACGCAAATGTCTATCAAGAACAAGATTTGCTAATGCATCGGTCAATGTATTTAAACTACGTGGAATATGTTGATATGTAATGTAATCAAAATTTATTTCCAGCAATCTAACG
Source organism: Pinus tabuliformis (assembly GCA_031772625.1). Taxonomy (NCBI): domain Eukaryota; kingdom Viridiplantae; phylum Streptophyta; class Pinopsida; order Pinales; family Pinaceae; genus Pinus; species Pinus tabuliformis. The sequence continues at coordinate 589,485,850 of CM062820.1, read as the reverse complement.
CATAGATACATACGCAATATTTGTGGATTTCTCATTGAGTAATGATTGTTTAATTGTAACAAAACGAGATGTGAATCCAACTTGACAACTAAATCCCTAATTCCAAGAGAAACTGCTCTTGAGAAGGGTTCAATAACTGCACTATATTTAGCAATATCATTGGTTGTCCGACCAAGGCAGATACCTTGTAAGTTAATAAGATCGCCATTATGGTCATAGAGTACCCATGCTACGGAAGAGAGGTTCAGTGTGCTACGACAAGCACCATCAGCAAAACCAATGTAATGCCCTAATAACATCTGCAAACCGAGTGGAACACAGGGTAAGAAGAAAAACATATGTCTGCAAAGCAAACAAACACACCAAAAATCAAAAACGCACACTAATGAATTAACACACTAATGTACAAAAGTTATTACACGAATTTCACAAATAATACTTTTTTAGATACAACCCATTACAGGGTTGTGACAATGCATTTCCCTCATAATCACATAGCTCATAGGCACCCTTTTGTAAAACACGTTTGACGATGTAAGGCCCATGCCACATGGGTTTGAACTTGCTTGTCCCCAATTTATCATTGGCTTGATCGTAAAGAAGGACCAAGTTGCCTTCAGCAAAAGTACGAGGAGAAACGGTATGGTCAAAATGAGCTTTGACTCATTTCTTTTGAGCTTCGATGACAATTACAGCAATGCGACGAGTCTCATCAAGTCTCTCAAGATATAGTAGTCGCTCCTCTTTAGGCGAGGTATTCGCAAGAAGTTCGATAGCTAGCTTAATCGAAGGGATTTCGCATTCGATTGGAAGATTGCTTCTAAACCGTACACTAGTTGGAACGAAGTGAATCCAGTGGTCGTCTTAACAAAAGTTCTGTAAGCCCAAAGAGCGGAGAATATCATTAAATGCCAATCCTTTCTGTGCTTCCCAATGGTACGTTGAAGCATAGCAATCAAAACCTTATTGACTGCTTCAACCTGGCCATTGGCCTATGGATAATCAAGAGTCGAGCTATCATGTCGAATGCCCAACTGAGCAGTTAGCTCTGCCATCATGTTCTGAAGAAAATTTGCTCCATGGTCAGTCACGATAGCTTGAGGGACACCAAAACATGTTATGACGTGGTTATAAGGAACTGAGCAGCAGTAATACCATTAACATTGTATGTAGGTGTTGCCTCGGCCCATTTCTTAAAATAGTCGACGGCGGCGATGATATAACCATGCCCCTAGTCAAGCGAGGGTTACATGCCATGAAATCAATGCCCCATTTGGAAAATAGGCCAATGGTAAAATCTGGAATTCATGGCATTTTTGGACAGCTAGAATGTAGTCTTTGAAGATAGGGCCAGAAATAACCGGCACGGAGGATTTTCTGAGCAGTTGCATATCCAGACATATGACCACCATAGGCACCAGAGTGGAAATCATTTAAGACCCGTTCAGCCTCTTCAAGGGTGAGACATCTGCGAAGGACAAATTCCACACTGACCTGATATAATGTATCATTGAGAATCCGATAGGGTTGGGACTGATGTCAGATGCGGCATCAGTCGGATCAGGACAACTTAGATCGAAAAGTCTGGGGTTTGGAGATAAACAATAATGTCTCCATACCATGGGTCAAGAGTGCTAATTAGAAATAGAGTTTCATCGGGTAGTTGCTTAGTAAAATCAGTTGGGGTGCTTGTAGATGGGAGAGAACAAATTGACTCAGCAAAGATGAGCGATTTCTTTGATTTGGTGGCAGTAAATTCCAAATCAAACTCCTGCAGGATCAAGATCCATTTGAAGTATTTCCCCCCAGTAACTGGTGAGTTAGAGTATATGTCATGGGGTTGCAATCAGAAATCGTGGTGGTTTTCCATGGATATAGTGTCAAACTCTTTGGACGGCTTGAACTACCGCCAACGCAAGCTTCTCAACATGAGCATATTGAGACTCAGTATCAAGAAGATTCTGGCTCAGATAATAAACCACGTGCTCATTGTCATTATCATCATCCTGAACTAAAACCATAGCAATAGTGGTATCAGTTGCAACCAAATACAGGAAGTAATCGTGGCGGTAATCGGGGGGATGTAGTAAAGGAGCACTAATGAGGGCATTCTTTAAAGCATCAAAGGATTCTTGGGCAACTTCATCCCAAATAAAAGGGGTCCCCTTCTTAAGTAAGCAAATTAAACCCTTGGAAAGTGCCGTAATTAGTATGTTTCCCCAATGGAGTCACCATTTTGTTGACAAGGTTAATCCTCTCTGCAGACAGAGATGATCCCTCTAGCCCAATGAGTGGGTCTAGCAACTAAAGTGACAATCAACTAGTCATATTCTTATATTATAATTGAAAAGTAGAACAAGAGAGTTGACCTACCTTGCTCTGATGTTATTCTGATTTCATTTGGTTAGATCCTCGAGCCACTTGTGTCACGGACTTGTTCCTGCTTCTTTTAGCACTTATGTACCTGTACAAGTGATCAAGGTATAACAAAGCATGCCAAAACCAATAGCAAATCCAATAATAACCTACTTAGCTGATCAAGGAATTCCAAGCTAATACGACATGAACATATATAATTTGGGAAGATGAACCAATAGTTGTATTATTATGTAAAGAATAAAGGGAAGCTTACAACCATACCCTTGATGTTGAAATGCTCTACATGAGTGGTAATCCAAGTCCAAGCCAAGAAACTCTCCAAACACTCCTTCTCCAAGTCTAATGAATAGCCTCTAAGCACAAGCTCAGCATAGGGGTGCAAATGGGCATAAATTAACCATTTGGGAATGGGAGAGGAGGAATTTATAGGCTGGGAGAGGGAGTTACGACTTCTCCAAAGATAGGATTAGGCCCACATCTCAAGGAGGTATCTCATAGGGATGAGACCAAGAGGTAAAATTAGGAGGATTTGACCTCATCTATGAGAAACCACCTCCAGCTCGTCGCTCTGGAAGCTTCTAGATCACGAAACTTCTCATCCTCTTTGGGAAAACTTCCTTTTTCAAACCATCGCAAGTATGAAAGGGAATAGAGTGATGCCATCGCTAGCTTAACATGGTGCAACAGGCGATCATCGCAGTTTTGAGCTTCATAAAGGTGATGACCCTCATTTTAGGTTTTCAAGAGTCATTTCTTGAGGGAAAGCTCCAGATATTTTCCAAGCAAAGTTAAAGGAGGGATCTAAACTGTATACATGGATGAGTATACTGTATAATGATCATGTTTCGGGCACTTCAGGGCATGTCACAAGGAAGTGTAGGAGGTGTGACAAAATACTGTGTAACAGTACCTGATAGGTACTCTAAAATGAGAAACGAGCCCAAAAAATGAGTATACTGTAAAAATGGAATGGAGGGTACCATGATGAAGATGACCCGAGCCCTAGATGTATTTTTTGTATACATGTACTAGGGGAAACACCCATTATGAGGATGCTCCCCTTTTGATGACTCATTTTTCCTGGCGATGGCCAGCAGATGTATTTTTTGTGGCTCTTGATGATGTGCCATATATGATATGATTTTGTACATGTGATGTACTCTTTTGCATTTATTTGATGGATATGATGTTCATGATTTACATGTCTCGATGATGATGTTTATGTAATACATGCTAGTCTAGGATCTGATTAGCTATGCGGTCTACTACATGATTTTAATTTCTTAGTATATGTGAAGATGTGATGTGATCAAAACCATGAGCTAACCTTTTTTCATGCAGGTATTTTCGAAAAAGGCAAGGGTCACATACCTTGAAGGTTTTGTTCAACTGTGATACAACAAGTTGGGAATCAAGGAACAAGTGCAGGTTACTGATACCTAGATGGGAGGCATCAGCTAAGAGGCCTATGATGTCATCGTATTTAGCTTGATTATTAGTGGTTGACTCGATGCAAAGCCCATTTTTGTGGAAGGGTTTCAGTTCAGGAGAGTATATGGCCCAAGTTGTTGCAGCGAGGTTTTACGACCATCGAGAAGCACCATCAGCAAACCCATGATGATAGGCTGGTGAATGATCCATCTGAAACACATGATGAGAGAGGTATTTTAGTATACATCCATGATGAGGTTACCATCATAAAAATAAGCTATGGTGCATACATTTACATTCTATGGTTGTTTTGAATGTTATGGATAGAATTTTTTGAGGTAGAGCCCACTGACAAGATTTTTGAGGAAAATACAATCAAGCTCTGCTAACATATATGCCCCCTTGAGGAGACAATGTTTAATATTGTATGGTCCCTTCCATAATGTTTCAAACTTTCCTAGTCCTAAAGCTTCATTGGTAACATCATAGTGGAGGACTAAGTCCCCTTCTATAAATGATCGAGGGGTAACATTGTGGTCAAAGGAGGCTTTCATCCTATTTTTGTGGGCTTTGTTATGTTGGAGTCACTTCTACCAACTTTCTTCGACATGTTCCAATTGTATTAGTCTCTTCTATAAAGGTGAGTTATTTGTGAGCAGTTTGATGGTCAAGTGCAAGGTAGGGATCTCGCACTCAATGGGGAGAACAACTTCAACCCCATATACCAATTTAAAGGGTGTGAACCCTGTGGATTCTTTAACAGTTGCGCGATACACCCATAAGGCTAAAAAAACCATGTGGTTCCAGTTGGTTTGGTGTTTGTTCACCATACGTTGTAACATTGTTTTCAGTACTTTGTTGACAACTTCTACCTGGCCATTGGACTGGGGGTGGTATGGGGAAACAAACTCATGAGAAAAACCAAGTTGTTGGGATAGCTCTTGAAATATCTCATTCTCGAAGTGCTTGCCATGATCTAAGACCAACTCCTTAGGAACACTGAACCATGTTATGACATGCTTAAAGAAAAAATGTGCGGTGGTTTCTACGGTGTTGTTATAAGTGGGCATGGCTTCTACCCAGTTTGTGAATAATCGAAAGAGACCACAATGTACTTATGGCTTCTCAAGGATGGAGGATTGCAAGTCATGAAGTCGATGTCCCATATACAAAAATGGCCTGCGATGATGACTGGGCAGAGGGGAGCGAGTGGTGCTCATGCCTTGTGAGCATATCTCTAGAAACGCTCACATGTCTTGACTGCTTGAATACAATCACCAAACAAAGTGGGCCAAAAATAACTAGCACAGAGGAAATTTTAGGTAGTGGCCATCCCAGGTAGGTGGTCACCGCAAGCTCACCTGTGATAGTCATTTAAGACCTGCTCAGCTGGTTCTAGAGTAATACATCGGTGAAGAATGGCGTCGATGCCTCGATGATAGAGGACATTGCCCATGAGAAGGTATCGAGGGGATTGATGGAAAATGTGTCGTTGATCATCACGAGTAAGCTAAGGATTGAACTTTTGAGTTCCAAGAAAGAGGAGAATGTCGTTGTAACAAGGGTCATCTATAGATATGAAGAACAAATGTTCATCAGGGAAAGAATCATTGATGGGGGACCCTTGGGACTTTGTAGGGAGATCTGTGATGAACTCTGCAAGGATAAGAGCCTTCTTTCTTTTGGGGGAAGAAAATTATAGGTCGAATTCTTGTAGGATAACTACCCATCAGGCATATTTATGGTTCATCATACGACAAGTGAGAAAATATCTCATGGGGTTAATATTTGTTATTACAATGGTGGTTGGTAAGATGATATAATGTTGAAGCTTTTGTAAGGATTGTACAAGTGATAAGGCTGATTTTTCTGTTGGCTCATACTTCAAGATAGGCTCGAAGAGGTTCTTGTTGATTTAATAGATAGCATGTTCTCTATTATTTGTTCCTTATTGGATTAATACCCTTGAGATGGCTACTTCAGATGTTGATAAGTAGAGGGTATAATCCTTAGTGTGGTCAAGAGGGCTAATCAATGGAGCTTGAGATAATGCATATTTAGGACTTCAGATGATTTTTGGGCCTATTCATCCCTTGGAATGGAATTTCTGATGAAGAAGGCACAAGAATCCATGCACACAGGTGGCATAATCGGGAACAAAGTAGTGTAATAAATTGGCCTTACCCTGAAAGATTTATAACTGCTTCAAAGTTTTTGGAGGTGGTATTTCCCAGATGACCTGAACCTTCAGAGGATCGACTCTAATACCTTGTTGGGAAACAATGAATCCCAGTAGTATTCTTATATTGACGCAAAAGACACACTTGAGAGGGTTCAAGCATAGTTTATATTGTCGACATATCTGAAAAACTAGGCGGAGATATTCCAAATGATCTAAGTATCTTTTGGATCATATTGTTAAGTTGTACAAACAAGCTAGTGTGAGATGATCCAGGTCATGGAAGATATAATTCATGGCCTGTTGGAAAGTGGCACCATTGTATTTAAGGCCATAGAGCATGAATCAGTATGAAAATGTGCCCCATGGTGTTGAAAGGTTGTTTTATACTTATCGTGTGGCGAATCTGAATCTGGTTATACCATGCAAAGCCATCCATCAAGGATGGAGATTCGTGATTGAATCATGCATCGATAACTTGGTCGACAAAGGGTGTAGGGTAATTTTCCTTGGGACATGCTTTGTTCATATCTCTAAAATCAATACAGACACAAATGGTTCCCTATTTTTTCATGACAAGTATAGGATTTTAAACCCAAGAGGTGTAAGCAATAGGATAAATAAAACCAACTTTGTGGATCTTGTCAATTTCCTGCTTGATCGCTTTTTCTTTAGACAGATGGAACTGACATTGCTTTTGCCCAACGACGTGGGAATCAGACCATGTGTCAATATGGCGCTCCACAATGGTAGGATTGATGCCTGGCATTTCCGAGTAGGCCCATACAAAGATATCTCTATATTCTTGAAAAAGGGATTTTTATGAAGCCATCTGTAGAGCTATAAAAAGGGTCTCTTTCACCTCTAATTACCTCACATTAATATGTCAATCCGGGAGCGTTTTTTTATTTCAAAGAGTGTCTCAGTCTGAGGCTATCATTTGTCAGAGTAATGCTAGTAGTACAGTGTTCAGGAATACAAAAGTAAATGGATTATTGTCTACAGCTTAACCACTTCAAAAGATTAAATCACACATTCAAAAGACTAAGCAACTTATCAGTCAAGGGTTCAGTAGCAATAACCCATCCCTTTGGAAACTGATGGAAATGAAAATCAGAGAACAGATCGTGGATCTGGGAGCCGAACAGTAGATGCCAATGCTCACTACAACCTAAGATCATTCTTCACGCCAACACCAATAAATGGAACGGTAGATAAGAAATGGAACAACAATTAAGAAATCGAACAGCAAGTCTGAAATGGAACAGCAAATCCAAAATGGAACAGCAGATAAGAAATAGAACAGCAACTAAATCTCACAAGCAGTAACAATCTTAGTCTATCATTAATCGTAATCTATAGGAATCAAACGGCAATCTTTCACTCTTAAGGGCGGATTGAATAACACACACCAATGGAATAGCACTGATTACTGATAAATTATGAAACAGCGCTTGAAAACCATATATACACACAGCACACTTAAATAGTAATCTGATCCAAGTATCGATGTCAGTTAGAAAGAATACGACTACAATTCAAAATAGAACAGCATTGTTCATAAATCCAACAGTCACAAAGAACATAACTTCCAAGATGAATTCTGTAATGTTAGTGAACAAGTTCACAACACAAAGGCTCTGTAATGGAACAATAACAATATTCTGTAAAGACTAGCAGTATTAGATCAACTCCTAAAGGAACAGCAATATGATGTAGAGTCAATACAATCATTTTGTCTGTAGAAGCCTTAATGAATTAAACATAACAAAGCATGTGATGTAAACTTATAAAACACATCAGATTACCAAATGACGTCGATAAGCAAACCACGCATAAACCAAACGTAATAATATAGGAGCAAGTGTCCTCCAGGGCTGGGCCCTTAGCCTCTAGGGGTACACCGCTTGAAGTTATTCCAGACTCAGAGATGAAATAGTAACCAAGTTTGTATTAATGCATAGAGCATAATTACAATAAACCAGTTCTTAACGAGGCTCGATGATCAAAGTTTTGATCTTAAAAGAAATTACATAAAAGCATAACCGTATCTAACTCTCCCCCTCGAGCTAACAGTGTTGACCCCTTTTATAAGGGTGACGACGGAGATGTCTAAGTGCAGAAATAGATAAAACAGCGATCCCTCAGGATCAAGGATCCTAAGGGATTCACCGAACCGTTAGTCCTCAGTCATTTATTTTCTCTCCTGCGTCGAGCTGATATCTCCACCTCCTTTCCTGGGTTGATTCGCTTTGATTTGCTTTGCCTTGTTTTCATTCGGTCTCCCGTCAAAGGGACAGCGGTTAACCCGTCCTTGTCCTTTCCTTTGGAATGGCAACTTCTCATTTTTCCTCCTTCCTATATAAGGAAATGACAATTGTCAGCGTTTTCGTCTTGCATATTAATCTCACATGTTTTATTATAATTCTTTATCATTTTCCTAGTTCATGATGCAAAAGGTTTGTAAGTTCCAATGAAAAGATATTGAAATAATCATCAAAAACATACCTTCTTTAGTACTCCACACACCCCCCTGCTTACCCTGTTTCATGCCCTCATGAAAACATTGTAGTTGACATGTAAGGCAGTGAGAGAATAGGCTAGAGACGGAATCTCATGAGGAGGCCTACAGCCATGATGCGTAACTAGGTATTCAAAGAAATGGCCTGTCTAACCCTCAGGCATCTCATACAGGGCTTGGTATCCGGGTGCAGGGTGCCAAATAATTGGACTCTGGAACCTATATCCTAACCAGGATGGCCCTGCCCTCAAAACGATTTCGCCATAGAGGTGCAAGTGGTTGGCGGCTAATTTAAAATTCTCATACTTAAACGATTCCCTAAGCTGGATATTCAGATTAGAGATTTAATACCGAAATTTAGCTGCATCAATGGCAGGGTCTTTGATAGAGAAAAAGTATTCTAATCCCTGTCGAATTAGTGCCTCATGCATGGGTCCTAATGCTTCAATTACACCTGGAGTCTTCATGAGGTTTCTATGTGCTCTCCATAACTGTACTGATTCCTTAGGCTCAGCCCTTACCCACAAATCTAATCCGTTTTCTTGCCTTTGGAAAGTATTATAGGCTTTAAGCCATTTAATTTGATTAACCCCAAATGAAATAAATGCCTGCAATTGGATATCCCCAAAAAAAGGGCCAAGGTTCAACTCGGTCTCCTAGTCTAATACAAGGTTATGTAAATAGAACTCACACAGTAGTCTTTGGACTTTTAACCCGTAGTGCTTACAGCAGTCTATAAAATCATTGACCGTGTTAATTTGTATGGGAGAACCTGCTTTAACAGCCTTTATTTTTAATTTCAAATACCGTTCCAGTAAAAACAAGGCATAATTCTTAGCAGGGGCTCTACATGCTAAGACGTCATTGTATAAAGAACACAAGGTATCCATCTGCTTGATAACTATATCTAACCTACGAGTTACCTTCGCAACTTTCTCTTGTTCCCTTCGCCACCCTTCAAAGGCCTAGCTTTCGGAAAGATTGACGTTCCTAAGCTGCTGTTGTAGCTCTTCATACTTTTCGCGAGGGACCGTTTGCTCTCTAAGCTTTTCTGCTTCTTGTTGAGCTTGCTTCAAACCCTTTCATAGGGTTACAATTTTTGGATCTCTTCTCCATGCGGCAGTGGATGCCGGGAGTTTTACCTGAACTTTCCTATTGCGTTGCTTTGAGTTCATAACCCTTATCACTCCCGAAAGTGGTGCCTATGTCTAAATTTCCTTATCACGGGTCATCATCTCATCCATTTCTATCTTAACGTGGATATCAGTCCATTGTTGTTCCTTTTCTATTGGAACAGCAATCTGTTTCTCAGCATCATTTGGAACAACAGCCTGGTTTTCGACAGGGTTTTGAACAGCAGGATGGATTCTGGTCCTCCGCCCCTTTGCCTTGAGGGGTTTTGCTGGAGTGGTCACATTTTTCCTTCCCGAAGTCCTTTTTACCCTTTGCCTTGCTTTTAGAATCCTAATCTGCTGGTGGAGCTGGACTATTATATTCAGTAATCTCTGTTGTTCCTTTTGCAATTCTTTAATTTCAAGAATTTCCTTATAAGGAACAACAGGTTGTTCACTGCGGCCTGCACTGTGACTAATTCCCGGATTTTCTCTCTAGGGTGTTTCTTCACTATTCTGCTCTGGCTGTTCCGGGGCAAGAACCCTAACTGGTTATGTTATTTCTTGGGCGACTTCTCTTTCTGCCCCTGTTTCCTCCGGAATTTCTTTTGGTGTCTTCTGGTTAGGAACAGATTGTTCCTGTTCAGCATCTCATGTCATCTTTTCATCATGAGCAGGCAGATTTTGTTCTTCTTCCTCCTTTACATGTGATTCTTTAGGTGTATTTTCCTCCTGGGGTTTTTTTTCAGCATGGAGGTCTGACGGACTGGAAGGTTGGCCATATTCGCCCATATTGGCCAAAACTTCGGCCAATTCATCTTCTCCCACTGGGTCCTGCAATGGGCTACCTTCCTGCTGTTTCGTTTCCTCCTCCTACTCGAATTGCTCAGCTTCTTCTTCGTTTTCTTCTTCCTCTTCAGATTTCTCGGCCTCTTCTTATTTTTCTTCTTCCTCTTCAGATTGCTTGGCCTCTTCTTCTTTTTCTTCTTCTTCTTGCACTCCTTTCTCATCGTCCTCCCCTTTTGGCCGTGAGGGTTGCTCATCTTCTATTTCTACCGGCTAGCTCGTGTTTTCTTGGGGCTTCTCCAACCTTCCTCGTAGTCGTGCTAGCTAGACCAATTTCCTGCATTTTTCTGGCCACTCGGGTGTACCGATGGCATGTTTAGTCTTTGCCGATTCCCTGCGTTTTTCTGGACGCTCGGGTGTATTGGTGGCATGTTTACGTTTTTCTGGATGCTCGGGTGTACTGGTGGCATGTTTACGTTTTGGGGATGGTGCGATCAATCCCCCATTTATCATGGTAATTATCTCTTCCCAGCTGCTCTACTGTTGGGTGAGGCTATGGCTGACTATTAACCAAATCAACCCATGATGACTAACAACTGACTCTACATGTTGTGTCTTTTTTATGCTCCGTGCAACATCATGAAGTAACGAATTCAAAAATGCAGGTAAATTTACAGAGCATTTTTGCTTTAGTACAGCTAAGAGTTTAAGATGTCGTGGTCTTACCACATCTTTTCTGCCTTCACAGGTGATGTAGCTTTGAATGGTTTTTTCCAATTATGCCCATGGCTCTCCTAGTGCTGCTGGCATAACTCCCTTTCCTCTAATTGCCAGGCTCTGGCCTTCGTCCTGGAAGATTTCTATAATCTTCTGCAATCTTTCCTTTTTTAACGTCCATACAGGTCCAATGGCTGGTTGTCCCAAGACTTTTGCGATTATGTCATCAGTGACTACTATGTGTCTCCCCCTTACTGTGGAGTAATCCTCTTGCAAGTTCTGCAAGAATTCAATTGCCACAGTCTCGTTAGACTCCTGCAAGCGGTTGAGATAAGTCAGCCACCCTGCTCTTGCCAGGATTTCCCGGGCAGCAGCAGAGACTGTTAACACCTGCGGTTCTCTCCGAATCGATCTTCCTCCCATGGCTTCGCTGTAAACTCTCAATGGAACGGCAGTTGTTCGTGCTGTTGAAACACAGAGGGGCTGACAGATGCAAGACTTGTTCAAAATCTAATGCTGCAGAGTATACAATAGAAATGGCTTATGAACAGCAAGTCATGCAGAAAAAATAAATAAAAAATAGTATGTCGTTGAGTCGTGCTATACCCTAGTACACAACTTCCCGAATAGTGGGCTGACACGTAATCTAGGAATGATGAGGTTAACCTCCCCCCCGCAATGTGATAGGCTGTCCCAGCCGTCAAATAAAGGAGCAGCGCCCGCTCTGAAGCAGAGTCATAAAGGAACAGCGTATGGCAATATGCCATGTTTACAAAAGTAGCGAATTACCGAAATCGAGGCGTAGAGTTGGATCGCTTAATACGTAAGAAACTGCTATGATATGATGCGAGGCTGGGGGATAGGACATCTGTCGTGGAATGGAATCTCATGCGGTCATTGTCAACTGTTCTGTCATGATTGGTAATAATAGATGTCCATGCATTATATGGTTCGGGAAATAATATATGATTGATTACTAAGGTATAAGAAACAGAAGGGTGCTAATAACTTACCTATTGGTGTAAATAATGTGACTTCAATACCATTAACAGTGCTCTGCTGCCGACAGGTGTCCATAACCTTGGTAGAGTTGTTTATTTCACCCATGGAACCATGATCCTTTGTGTATGCTTAGGAAATGTTGTGTGATGTCAAAATGTATGCCATTATGCTAGCTTGGTGACCAGTTAGGCATAATGCCATTCACAAGGAAGGAGCGAGAAGTGGGCAGGGCGGCTCGTGATGAGACCTCCTGTTCCAAGGGTTTTTTATTTGATATACCTTTTGGACCATATCCCTGGTGTGGTGGCCATAGTGGGAATGCCACTTCGCTTTCGTCCTCATGATCATGGTAGGCTGGCTCTTGATGAGACCCCCTATCTTGCATTTGACAACTTATAAGTCATGTTTGCTCTTTTTTTCTTTGTTTTTCATAAATTACTTTCTCTTATTTATACACAAAGGGTGGTTCAACACTCCTTAAGAGTAGGAATGGTGGAAGAAGTCTTAACATCTCAATAGGAAGATATAAACCCTTTGCTCTTATTCCTAAATAGTAATCAAAGAGGATTAAAAGGGATCAACATGATAAAGATAACCAATCAGAGTAGAATTAGTAGTACAATGACAGCAAAAGCTAATAAATAAGCGTGTCCTTCCTTCTGTCCTCTTACCAATTCAGAGCAATTTCTTATAAAGATAGCGATTTATGATTGACTGATTATAGTATGTTGTGATTTTGTATCCATTGCATAAGTGCATATTTGTATTCTAAAAGACTTGAAAGAACAGGAGAAATAAGCATCCTCAATTTAGAACAGCAAAAGGAACAAGTTGTTCCACAAGCAGAGAAAAAGCATGCAAGTGGTGTTCCTTTTGGAAAAAGGGACAACAAAAGACCACAAATGTTGTTCCTTTGGAAAAGGAACAGCAGAAAACGCAAATGTCGTTCCTTTGAAAAAGGAACAGTAAAGATGGAAAACGTTGTTCCTTTGGAAAAGGAACAGCAGAACACACAGATGTCGTTCCTTTGGAAAAGGAATAGCAGAAATCGAAAACGTTGTTCCTTTGGAAAAGGAACAGCAGAAATCGAAAACACTGTTCCTTTGGAAAAGGAACAGCAGAACATACCGATGCCGTTCCTTTTAAAAAAGGAATGGCGGAAATCAAAAACGTTGTTCCTTTGGAAAAGGAACAGCAAGACACACAGAAATTTTGTTCCTTTGGAAAAGGAACAGCAGAAATCAGAAACGTTGTTCCTTTGGAAAAGGAACAGCAAAACAGGAAAATGTCGTTCCTTTGGAAAAGGAACAGCGGAAATCGAAAATGTTGTTCCTCTGGAAAAGGAACAGCAAAACACACAGATGTCGTTCCTTTGGAAACGGAACAACAAAAATCAAAAATGCTATTCCTTTGGAAAAGGAACAGCAAAAACACACAAATGTCATTCCTTTGGAAAAGGAACGGCAGAAATCAGAAAATGTTGTTCTTTTGGAAAAGGAACAACAAAAACACACAAATGTCATTCCTTTGGAAAAGGAACGGCAGAAATTAGAAAATGTTGTTCTTTTGGAAAAGGAACAGCAAAAACACACAAATGCCATTCCTTTGGAAAAGGAACGGCAGAAATCAGAAAATGTTGTTCCTTTGGAAAAGGAACAGCAAAAACACACAAATGACATTCCTTTGGAAAAGGAACAGAAGAAATCAGAAAATGTTGTTCCTTTGGAAAAGGAACAGCAAAAACACAAAAATTCCATTCTTTGGAAAAGGAACGGCAGAAATCAAAAATGTTGTTCCTTTGGAAAAGGAATAGCAAAACACAAAAATAAAGAAAAAGAACCAAATTACAATAAAATGACGGTTGATCCAAAGGGGGTTGCTCTTTTGAAAAAAGAATAGCTAGAAGAAAAAGTTGTTCTTTTGAAAAAAAGGAACAACAAAAATAATAACAGCAAAACATTGATTCAAAAATATGTACAAAAATGATTCAAGAAAGGAAATTATGTACAAACTATAAAAAGAAATAAATTCCTTAATGAATTATGAGTGAGGAAGGCTTCTCTTCCTCCCCCAAAATCTCCATATCAGAGTCTCAGCATAGCTGCTGGCAAAAGGACTCCCGAGTGAGTGGTTTACGATAGAGACGAACTCGGTGGCCATTTGCCTTGAAGGCATATCCAGAACCGTCAATAGTGATTAGAGTAAGGGTCCCATTGTCATGTACCTTCTGGATTTCGTATGGTCCCAACCAACGAGTCTGGAGTTTCCCAGGGAAGTCCTGAAACCTGGAGTCATACAAAAGAACCCAGTCTCCTTTGTGGAAGACTTTATTTTTAATGAGAGCATCATGCCATTTAGCTCGTTGTTGTTGGATCAGGGCAGTATTTTGAAGTGCAGAGAGCCTAATTTCATCCAGCTCACTGATCTGCTGCAATCCATTAATCTGTGCCTCGGTTAGATCTAAGCCAACTTCCTGTGTTGTTCGCAATGTTTGGATTTCGAATTCTATGGGGAAAATGGGTTGTTTTCCAAACACTAATTGATAAGGTGAGTAACCAGTGGTGCTTCTCCATGTTGTTCTGTAAGCCCACAGTGCTTCAGGTATTCTGGCAGCCCAATCATGTCTATATGACTCAATGGTTTTCGTTATGATTGCTTCTATTATTTTATTGTTGCTTTCTACCTGCCCATTTGCCTGTGGGTGGTATGGAGTAGTGATTTTATGCTGGACATGATAATTGTTGAGTGTTGCAGCTATTCTGTTCCCAACAAACTGTGGTCCACCGTCTGTAATTATTTCTCTTGGAAGGCCATAACGTACAAATAGATGGAACAAGAACTATATGACAGAGTCCTCTGTAGCTCTTGGCAATGCCTCTGCTTCAACCCACTTGGTGACATCTTTTGTTGCCACCAAAATATATGTTTTCTGGTTTGATGATGGGTTAATTGGTCCAACGAAATCAAGAGCCTATCGCTCGAATGGTTCGATGACTAGCTGTGGTTTCAGAGGCATCTCATCAGACTAACCAGAGCGTCCTGCTCTCTGGCAACTGTCACAGGCTTGGACAAATTTCTTTGCATCTTTGAAAATCGTGGGCCAATAATACCCTATCTGCAGCACTTTATGTCCAATTCTATGATCGACGAAATGTCCACCACATTGCCCGTCATGGCAGGCTTTTAAAATGTCAAAGATTTCATCTTCTTGAACGCATCTCCTGATATGCATGTCTGCCCCTGTATGGAACAAATAGCCCCCAATCCAAGAAAATTGAGCACTCCGCTGAACAATCTTTTTCCGCTCATTAGGTGTTAGATGCTTCGGTAATTTACCCACTGCTAGGTAATTGGCAACATCAGCATACCAAGGTGTTTGAACAGCCACATCAAACAGATGCTCGTCCGGAAATTGGTCTTCGACTGTTGCTGCATCGATTGGCTTTGGCATTCTTGAGAGAAAACCGGCTACAGGATTTTCTTTGCCAGGTATACCCTTGATTTTAATATCAAATTCCTGCAATAAAATCAGCCATCTAGTTATTCTTCCATTTGTGATAGGCTTGTTTGCTAGATATTTTATGGCAGAATGACCTGTGTACAAGATAACAGGATATCTAGTAATGTAATGTCTAAACTTATTAACAGCATGTATTACAGCTAGAAATTCTTTTTCAGTAACAGTGTAGTTTAATTCAACAGGGGATAAATTTTTGCTGATGTAGTAAATTGCATATGGTTTTTTATTCTCTTCCTGCCCAAGGACTGCTCCAATGGCTGTATCTGAGGCATCAGATGATATCTGAAATGGAAAATCCCAATTTGGTCCTCGAAGGACTGGGGCTGTGGACACAAGCTTCTTCAGATCCTTGAAAGCACGTTCACATTTTTCTGTCCAAAGAAAATCAACGTTACCAGTTAGTGCATACAGAGGTGCAGCAATGTGCGAATAATGTTCTATAAATCTCCTATAATAACCAGAAAATCCAAGAAAACTGTGTACCTCCGTTTGAGTGGTAGGAGTGGGAATAAGCAAAATTATTTGGATTTTGGCTGGGTCTACCTGAATGCCAGCTGCTGAAATATAATGTCCTAGGATAAGTCCTTCAGTCATCATCATATAGCATTTTTCGTGGCTTAAACAAAGCCTGGTAGCAATGCAGCGTTGTAGGACTTTTTCTAGGGTATCCAATGCTGGATCGAAATCATCTCCGTATGGTGTAAAGTCATCCATGTATACTTCAAGTCCTTCATTTATTAAATCTACAAAAATGCTAAGGATAGCCCTTTGGAATGTGGCAGGAGCATTGCATAAGCCAAAAGGTAGAACTTGGTAGGCAAATGTTCCCCAAGGACAAGTAAAAGTAGTTTTGTCTTGATCTTCAGGGGCAATCTGAATCTGATTGTATCCACTAAAGCCATCCAGGAAAGAAAAGAATTTCTTTCCTGCCAAAGTGTCTAATACTTGGTCGATGAATGGGAGAGGGAAGTGGTCTTTTTGTGTTGCTTTATTTAGCTCTCTGTAGTCCACACAGATTCTCCATTTCCCATTCTTTTTTGGTACCACCACAAGCGGAGAGACCCATTTACTATCAAAGATAGGGTAGATAAAATTGACATCTAAAAGTTTTTGAAGTTCAGCTTTTACCACATCTTTTAGATGAGGATTTAGTCTCCTCTGAGGTTGACGAACAGGTCTCGCATCTTTTTCTATATAAATGTGGTGTGTACATAATTGGGGGTCAATTCCTTTCATATCAGGGTAGTCCCATGCAAATGCTTCTTTATATTTCCTTAACAAATGGATGAGCTTCATTTCTTGCTCGGGTTTGAGGTTGGCATTAATATTTAAGGTTTTACCCAGTTCAATTTCCACAATTTCACTATTTGCAACAGAAGTAACATGTATTGTTTGATCATGTGTATCTTTCAGAGGATCTTCTTCTAATTCATTATTAAATGTTGCTTCTATCATATGACACTGTGTGCAAGATATGGATTCGGTTTGACTAATGAAATTATTAATGGCATCGTCTTCTGTTTGGTCTTTGAAATCAAGTGCCTCTTGTATAGTTAATGGAGATCTAATGTTATCAGTAAGGTATGATACAGGGTGCTTATTAGTTTTGATTATTGTGACACTTGGCTGCACTGGAGGATATAGAACTAAGTTCTTGATATTTGGTCCTCTGGTTATGGTCATATTTCCTTGCCAGCAGCCAATATAAGCATCGGCAGTGGCAAGCCAAGGTCTACCTAAAATCAATGGATGTCCATCAAGTCGAGTTTTGGGATTTATTATCAGAAAATCGGTTGGATATTCCCAGGAATCAATAGAGACCATGACATCATGTAGTGTGCCCTCAGGCCTAACCACAGATCGATCAGCCAATTCTAGCAAGGTAGAGGTGGGTTCTACAGATGTAATGCCTAGCTTTTGGCAAGTAGTGGTCGTTAAGATATTGATTGCAGCTACTAGATCAACTAAGGCATTGGACAAGGTCTGACCATAAATTTGGAAAGTTACAATTTGATTTCCTGGGTCTTCATATTTAATGGGTGTTTCTTTTCCTGATAGTAAGTCAGATAGAGTGTCGACTACTTGGACTCTTGGATTATTTGTTATATTCCTCCTTGGTTTCTTTATGCACAATTCCTTGATAGTTTTTTCATATATCGGGATGTCTTGAATGGCTTGGAGGAATGGAATTTTTATGTACAAATTTTGTAATTCTCCCAGAATCTCAAAATCAGGATATTGTATAGGTCGAGGTATGACTAATCGTTCTGGGAACGGAGGAGAGGATGTGGTTGCTTGATTATAAGTTTTTTGTTTATTCACATCCTCTTCTTGTGACAGATGTTCTCTGGGTAACTTATCTTCAACCTGAACTGTCTTATCTCCCTCAGTTTCAATAATACGCCCAGATCTTAACTGAAGATCATTACACTCCTTCAGATCGGCTCCTACCTCTGGTGTTTCTATGATTTGGATAGATTGGACCGGTCTATTATTTGGATTGGGGTTGGGTTGGGCTGGGAGTTGCGGTCTCAGATTAGATTGGGGATTTTGTTGTAAGGCTGGCAGTGTAGGTTGAGGGAGCAGAATGGTTC
Organism: Pinus tabuliformis; assembly: GCA_031772625.1. Lineage (NCBI taxonomy): Eukaryota > Viridiplantae > Streptophyta > Pinopsida > Pinales > Pinaceae > Pinus > Pinus tabuliformis. The sequence goes on along the minus strand of CM062820.1, from coordinate 589,467,609 downwards.
CTACTGGTTGATGCATCGGTCTCTGCCAGTTTGTCTGCCAGGCTGAACTTTGTGAAGTAGGGGGAGTCCATTGTGGTGGGTATGAGTTACTTTGCCAATATGGTGGAGTATAAAGAAGATTCGGCCAACTAGATTGGCTTGCCTGATTCAGCCACGGGTTTGAGGAAGGAAACGACTGCGGTGACTAGTTTGGAAACGGGGATTCGGATTGACTTTGCCACATATTATATTGTTGAGCATTATACTGCGGAGGCTGAAAAGAAGAAGTTGGGTCTGGAAACATACCAGATTGTCTCGGCTGCCACTGACGGCGCTGGTTGAGCAAATACACCGATTCTGGCTCTTCTTCTACTTCCTTATATACTGCTTTCAATCCAGGGAGTGAGGGGCAACTCTCCGTCAGGTGATCTTTTGTACAGATGGCGCATGTTTAGACTGCATCCAGTGGACACTCCTTATGGCTATGCTTTTTCCTGCATCGGGGATAGAAGATTGCCAAATTCTGTTCTGCCTCCATTTGCTTCTGTTTGGCCTGCATAATATCAAGTTGTGTAGTTCGTGTCCCTAGTATATCAGTTTTAAAATTTTCCAATAAATTTCCAATTTCTACACGCGTTACCCCTTCTGTCAAAATTTTATTATCTCTTACAAACCGATCAAGTTCTGTCGGTTTTAATCTTGTGCTGCCTCTCGAGCTCCTGATGCATAAATTAGTAAAGTCAGCAAAATTTTCTTGATAAATATCTCATTTTCCCATAATGTTTAATGTTTCAATCCATTGTTCCTTCATGCCCCTTATTAATGTTGCTTTTAACACATTATCAGGTAAAGGTAGTGATGCATAAGGAGATCTTTGAAGATTATACTGAAAACGTTCCACATACTCCTCTAATGTTTCATTTGGTCTAGCTGTCATCTGGAATATTTCGTCCTTCAGTTCTCTAGACCTGCAATAGTCCTGATACTTTTTCAAAAAAGATTCTTTCATTTGATCCCAGTTATTTATAACCCCGCCACCTAATCCCATAAACCATCTTAAAGCAGCCCCTTTTAATGTAGAGGGAAATAGTTTCAGTTTCTGGGGGTCGGTGGTGTAATCATATCCCCTGCACAGTACATCAAATTCAAATAAAAATGCATCCAGATCTTCTGATGTAAGACTGTGGAATGTAGGGATATGTTGAAGAGGGATTGCTTTCATAGGCGCATTTGATGTAGAATCCACTATGGGGTATTGTAATGTAGAGGTTTGGGTGTTTGGCTGGTTTTGAGCCATTGGGTCGAATATATGCCAATAACCTTCTGGGATATCTAGGAGGGTATTCCTAGGTTGAGAGGGAATGGCTTTAACAGGAATAGTTTTAATAGCACTTCCTCTATCTGGGATAATGAGAGTGCCTAATGTCTGAGGAGATTGAGTTTCTTCAAAGATGATTTTTGCAGCACTTCCCTTGTCTGGGCTGTTCAATGGCTGAGTTGTCTCGAGAGGGGATCTCGGTTCCTCGGTTTCCCCTGTCTCTCCTCCTCCTTCGCAAAGATTACTGAAATTCCCTTCCTGCAATAGTTCCGGAGTAGAATTTTCAATTTCTTGAAAGTCCTGCTCTTCAGTTTGACTATGCACCTCAGCAAAGGCTACAGATGGTGATCATGTGGCCTGAAGAGAACTAGTAGGCTATTTATAAATGACTTTCTTAGGTCCTACTGAGGGCTGAGATTCTGCTTTCTTGTAGATTTTTTCTATGAAGGTTGGTCGGCCAAGGGTCACCGGCCCCTTAGCTTTTTCTAGCTTGGGTAGAGGTTTGGAATTTTTTTCTGGTTTTTTCTGCAGCAGAGCTTTTACATGCTCCACACGTAGGTTCTTACCTTCCATTTTTAAAACCCAATTCTTCCCTAGCAGGTTCATACACTACTCTGAAAAAAAAAAAAAAACAAATGGCTACACTCTTTCCCCAGCAACGACGCCAAAATGTAGAGCTATAAAAAGGGTCTCTTTCACCTCTAATTAGCTCACTTTTATATGTCAATCCGGGAACGTTTTGTTATTTCAAAGAGTGTCTCAGTCTGAGGCTATCATTTGTCAAAGTAATGCTAGTAGTACAATGTTCAGGAATACAAGAGTAAATGGATGATTGTCTACAGCTTAACCACTTCAAAAGATTAAATCACACATTCAAAAGACTAAGCAACTTATCAGTCAAAGGTTCGGTAGCAATAACCCATCCCTTTGGAAACTGGTGGAAAAGAAAATCAGAGAACAGTTCGTGGATCTGGGAGCCGAACAGCAGATGACAATGCTCACTACAGCCTAAGATGGTTCTTCACGCCAACACCAATAAATGGAACGGTAGATAAGAAATGGAACAACAATTAAGAAATCGAACATCAAGTCTGAAATGGAACAGCAAATCCAAAATGGAACAGCAGCTAAGAAATAGAACAACAACTAAATCTCACAAGCAGTAACAATCTTAGTCTATCATTAATCGTAATCTACAGGAATCAAATGGTAATCTTTCACTCTTAAGGGCGGATTGAATAACGCACACCAATGGAACAGCACTGATTACTGATAAATTATGAGACAGCGCTTGAAAACCATATACGCACACAGCACACTTAAATAGTAATCTGATCCAAGTATCGATCTCAGTTAGAAAGAATACGACTGCAATTCAAAATAGAACAGCACTGTTCATAAATCCAACAGTCACAAAGAACATAACTTCCAAGATGAATTCCGTAATGTTAATGAACAAGTGCACAGCACAAAGGCTCTGTAATGGAAAAGTAACAGTATTCTGTAAAGACTAGCAGTATTAGATCAACTCCTAAAAGAACAGCAATATGATGTAGAGTCAATACAATTGTTCTATCTGTAGAAGCCTTAATGAATTAAACATAACAGAGCATGTGATGTAAACTTATAACACATCAGATTACCAAATGACGTCGATAAGCAAACCATGCATAAACCAAACGTAATAATACAGGAGCAAGTGTCCTCCAAGGCCGGGCCCTTAGCCTCCAGGGGTACACCGCCTGAAGTTATTCCAGACTCAGAGATGAAATAGTAACCAAGTTTGTATTAATGCATAGAGCAGAATTACAATAAACCAGTTCTTAATGAGACTCGATGATCAAAGTTTTGATCTTAAAAGAAATTACATAAAAGCATAACCATATCTAACTCTCCCCCTCGAGCTAACAGTGTTGGTCCCTTTTATAAGGGTGACGGCGGAGATGTCTAAGTGCAGAAATAGATAAAACAGCGATCCCTCAGGATCAAGGATCCTGAAGGATTCGCCGAACCGTTAGTCCTCAGTCATTTCTTTTCTCTCCTGTGCCGAGCTGATATCTCCACCTCCTTTCTCGGGCTAATTCGCTTTGATTTGCTTTTCCTTGTTTGCATTCGGTCTCCCGTCAAAGGGACAGCGGTTAACTCGTCCTTGTCCTTTCCTTTGGAATGGCAACTTCTCGTTTTTCCTCCTTCCTGCATAAGGAAATGACAATTGTCAGCGTTTTGGCCTTGCATATTAATCTCACATGTTTTATTATAATTCTTTATCATTTTCCTAGTTCATGATGCAAAAGGTTTGTAAGTTCCAATGAAAAGATACTGAAATAATCATCAAAAACATACCTTCTTTAGTACTCCACACCATCTCCTCTGGATAGCATCCTACCCCTAGTGAGAGTTCTTTGATTGTATTTACCTTGACCATAGGTGAGATAGTTGAAATATTCCCTTCCTCAAATGTGTATGTGTCGGGATGGGGTTTTTAAACCAATCTACATGTTTTGGTGGAAATAAATCCTTTAATTTTATCATGCAAATGTCATGACTTGGTGCATCTGTAGGTGCAAATATTTTTTCAAATAGAAAGGAAGAACAGTGATGCATGGCATCAAATGGACATTCAAGTCCGATCATGGCCTCTATAATATCTTCATCTAAGTGAAAAAGATTATGTAATGGTGAAATGGTTTGTGTGAAGTCGTGAGGATGAGATTGGGACCTAGTTGTGCTGGTAGACAAGAAAGAAAATTATTCGGAGGTTGATGCCATAGAACATAGCGAAGCTGACAATGTGAAGGTTTATATGGTTCTACACAGTCAGTGGTGGTTCCACCACTGTGGTGGGTATAGTTTCCTCGTCACCAAAGAATGTTGAGTAGACAGCACAAATCAGGGTTACTACGAAAGAGGAAATGAATCATATATGTTGTTGCATGTCGTTAGCACCAGGTGGTGGGAGAATCTTTGTAATGGTGGTTTAATGGTGAGTTGGATAATGTTCTCGTGATAGTGTTGGTGTTCTAGGAGCCAATGCATCTTCCTCCATGGAAGAATGGTGTTCAGCGATTTAGTGAACTCGCAGATGCCATGTCCTAAGCTGTCAAAATTTTTGTAACATAAGACATGTCTAAGAACTATGGGAGTCACTGGTACAGATATTGTATGCAGGACTAGTGCTGACATAATAAATGGTGTGGGTATCAACAACTCCCATAGCAGAGTTCAAGCTTCTGTGATCCATATCAAGTTTACAAAAGATTTTTCGGCGAAGATCACATGAAACATCATTTGTCAATGCGTTTCGAACCAACCAATGTGGTTCATCGTCAGGACAAGTTGAAGAAACAGATCCAGCTTAGCAAGTTAAATAGACAGAGCAGAGCCTCCAACAGCTACTTTGGACTAGGTACCGGGATCAAAACCCCTTTTTTTAATAGTTTAAGGAAAAAGTTACCCTAGGGGGACCAATCCCTTAAAATAAAATAAATAAAAATAATATTAAGATAATAGTTAGTTAAAAATATTAATAACTAATTAAAATAATATGTAAAAAATTAATTCATGATAATAGTTAGTTAAAATAAATAATTAAAAATTATATTTAAGGGAGAAAATTACCCTAGGGGGACCAATCCCTAAAATAAAATAAATAAAAATAATTTTATGAATAAAATTATAAATAAATAATTATTAATTTAGTAAAAATTATTAATAACTAATTTTATGATGATAGTTAGTTAAATAATTGCAAAGTTATGTTAAATTAGTAATTAAAATAATTCGTGATAAAAGTTAGTTAAAATAAATAATTAAAAATTTTATTTAAGGAAAAAATAAATAAATAAATAAAAATTACCCTAGGGGGAGCAATAAAATAAATAAAAATAATTTAAAGATAATAGTTAGTTAAAAATTATTAATAAATAAATAAAAGTTTTATGTTAAATAAATAATTAAAATTAGTATTAGAGGAATTAAAAACAGGGCTATAAAGATAAATAAAAGAAAGAGAAGGTATGAATGAAAAATATTTTATTATAAAAGTCAACTTAAAAAAAATAATAATAATAATAATAAAAATAAATAAATAAATAAAATTAAAATTAAAAAATAAAAATAAAATTAAATCAAATAAACTAAAATTAAATTAAATTAAATAAATAAATAAATAAAAAAGACTAGGACGAGAGTGTTGGGACCCAACACCGACTGATTTTCCAGCCATCATCTCTATTGAGATTATTCGGCCTCTTTTCAATCTCCAGCGCCTCCCTAAATTTCCGATGATGGAAGTGTGAAACCTTAGCAATAACACTAGCTTCCTCAATACAAACATGATGATTGGTTTTCTCAGCATGCTCAGCTAAAGCGGAAGACTTAGTTCGCCTATGCTTAAGGTCTGCTGCATGCTCACTAATCCTCTGATTAATGGAGCGACCAGTTTCCCAATGTAGGGGGTCCCAGAGGAACAGGGGATCAAGTACACACCTTTCATATCTTTAGGGTCGATAGGATCCTTCGCTGTTCGGAGGGACATGTGAATAGTGTTCAGGGGCCTAAAGGTCAGAGGGACACTATGCGTCCTGAGAATCCTACCAATCTTATCAGTAGTCCCCTGAAGATACGGAAGATGGACACCAGGAACTCGCTCCTTTGGTTCTCGTTGAGACAGCAAATTCTTGGAAGCTTTAAGGAAAGCCCTCTGACCCATGAATCTATTATAACCATTCTCAACAAAGACATCAAGGAGATGGGATTTTTCTTTCTCAAAACTCTTCTTATCTGATATCCTTAGAGCCCGAGTAGCAAGGGTATTGAGAACACCCATCTTTTGAGCCAGGAAATGATGGGAACTGGCATGAAGATACTGCTCAGTATGCGTTTTCTTCCGAAAAACTTGGTGGCCGAGGGAACCATCACTATTCTTAGAAATAAGAATATCGAGGAATGGAAGGCAACCATCGACCTCCCGCTCCATAGTGAACTTAATGGCAGAGGATTGATTATTGAGATGATCGAAGAAGATATCCAATTTTTCTTGGTCGTGAGACCAGATAACATTGGTGTCATCCACATATCTTCTCCAAAGCTTGGGCAAGAGCCGGGAAGAGTTTATAGCCTTGGACTCAAAATCTTCCATGAAAAGATTAGCAACGACAGGGGAAAGAGGTGAGCCCATGGCAACCCCACAGGTTTGCTCGAAGAACTCCCCCTCAAAACAGAAAAACGTAGAAGTGAGACAGATTTCAACCAACTTAGCAGTGTCAGGATCTGTTAGGCGGTTGATCACCTCCATGGCCTCACTAATAGGGATGCAAGTGAAGAGGGAAACAACATCAAAACTAACAAGAATGTCCCCAGGGTCAAGCTTGATGTTCTCGAGCTCCTTAATGAAGGAAGCAGAGTCTTTTACGAAGGACTCTGTACGACCAACCAAGGGCTTAAGCTTTAACGCCAAGAACTTAGCAAGAAGGTAGGTAGGACCACCAATGGTGTTGACAATGGGCCTCAACGGAGTCCTATCCTTGTGAATCTTGGGGAGACCATAGATTCTAGGCATGATAGGGTTGCTCTCAATGAGTTTATGGTGCAGGGAACTCAATGAGCTAATGGATTTAATGGCAAGCGCCACATTCTTAGCAACCTTCTTTAATAGATTCTTAGGAAGCTTTTTGTAGCTACCACTATTATGAAGATGATCCAACATCTTGCTACGGTAATCAGCCTTGTTCAAAATGATGGCAGCACCACCCTTGTCTTCCTTTAAAATAATGATATCCTTGTTCTGGTTTAAGGATTTGAGAGCGGCAGATTCTTCCTTGCTAAGGTTGCTATTAGGGGGTTTAGCCTTTCTTAAGATAACCGCACAATCTTGCCTAATGGTGTCCTTAACCTGATCAGGCAAATCTCTAATCCCAAACTCTATGTCACAAATGATATCATCCACAGGGATTTTCTTCGGAGCCAAGGCAAAATTTAAACCATTGCCTAAAACTTTAAAAACAGAAGGGGGAAAGGAGAAACTAGAAAGATTTAAAACCCTATTATTAAAACGAGAAGAAAGGCAATGATTATAAACATCATTCCTATTTTTCTCCATGCTAGAAATATTAGCATTAAAAGATGAGTACTTATTATTCGAATTTTTATTGTTTTTATTATTAATGAATCTATTATTATAATATTTATTATTATAATGATTATTATTATTGTTATTGTTAATATTCTTATTATAAATATTAATATTACTAATATTATTATTATTCTTAATAAAGTCATTATTATAATTCATATCAATATTAGTAATACTATTATCCATATCATTATTATTACAAGTATCAATATTCGAATCCTTATTATTCTCATTAATAATATTATTATTATACATATCAATATTATCGCTCCTAATAATACTATTATCCATATCATTATTATTACAAATATCAATATTCGAATCCTTATTATTCTCATTAATAATATTATTATACATATCATTATTATCGCTTCTAATAATATAGTTATCATTCGTATCACAAGGGTTATCATTATTACTATAGCTATTATTCAAATCACAATGAACAACATTAATACGATAATTATAATTCATATCACGTATATTATCAAAACCACTATAAGACAGCGCACACTTCGAAGGGTGACTGTCACGGATCAACGGACGGGGAGAGGGGGTCGAGCCTTCTCTGATCCCAACAGACCTGCGAGCCAAACCGAAACCCAGTTCTGCGGTCACGCTATCCACCGGGGAGCTGCAAACCACCGGAGACATCACGCTGACCAACCGGCTTGCAGTTTGACTGCACGATACCAAAGGACGAGGAAGGGGGGCCGAGCCCTCACTGACCACCTCTGACCGGCGTACCAAAGCAGACCCAGGTTCTGAGCTACGCACCCGACCAACCGACGAGGGAAACAAGCTGACCAACCGGCCAGCCGAAACGACTGTGGGCTCTTTGCCAAGCAACGCTGGGCGATCAGAATTAGATGCCATCGGATCTGAACCCCCACTGCCTGTCAAAGCTTCCTAAGAATCCGTTAAAGAAGGTTGCTAAGAATGTGGCGCTTGCCATTAAATCCATTAGCTCATTGAGTTCCTTGCACCATAAACTCATTGAGAGCAACCCTATCACGCCTAGAATCTATGGTCTCCCCAAGATTCACAAGGATGGGACTCCGTTGAGGCCCATTGTCAACACCATTGGTGGTCCTACCTACCTTCTTGCTAAGTTCTTGGCGTTAAAGCTTAAGCCCTTGGTTGGTCGTACAGAGTCCTTCGTAAAAGACTCTACTTCCTTCATTAAGGAGCTCGAGAACATCAAGCTTGACCCTGGGGACATTCTTGTTAGTTTTGATGTTGTTTCCCTCTTCACTTGCATCCCTATTAGTGAGGCCATGGAGGTGATCAACCGCCTAACAGATCCTGACACTGCTAAGTTGGTTGAAATCTGTCTCACTTCTACGTTTTTCTGTTTTGAGGGGGAGTTCTTCGAGCAAACCTGTGGGGTTGCCATGGGCTCACCTCTTTCCCCTGTCATTGCTAATCTTTTCATGGAAGATTTTGAGTCCAAGGCTCTAAACTCTTCCCGGCTCTTGCCTAAGCTTTGGAGAAGATATGTGGATGACACCAATGTTATCTGGTCTCACGGCCAAGAAGAATTGGATCTCTTCTTCAATCATCTCAATAATCAATCCTCTGCCATTAAGTTCACTATGGAGCAGGAGGTCGATGGTTGCCTTCCATTCCTCGATATTCTTATTTCTAAGAATAGTGATGGTTCCCTCGGCCACCAAGTTTTTCGGAAGAAAACGCATACTGAGCAGTATCTTCATGCCAGTTCCCATCATTTCCCGGCTCAAAAGATGGGTGTTCTCAATACCCTTGCTACTCGGGCTCTAAGGATCTCGGATAAGAAGAGTTTTGAGAAAGAAAAATCCCATCTCCTTGATGTCTTTGTTGAGAATGGTTATAGTAGATTCATGGGTCAGAGGGCTTTCCTTAAAGCTTCCAAGAATTCGTTGTCTCAACGAGAACCAAAGGAGCGAGTTCCTGGTGTCCATCTTCCGTATGTTCAGGGGACTACTGATAAGATTGGTAGGATTCTCAGGACGCATAGTGTCCCTGTGACCTTTAGGCCCCTGAACACTATTCGCATGTCCCTCCGATCAGCGAAGGATCCTATCGACCCTAAAGATATGAAAGGTGTGTACTTGATCCCCTGTTCCTGTGGGACCCCCTACATTGGGGAAACTGGTCGCTCCATTAATCAGAGGATTAGTGAGCATGCAGTAGACCTTAAGCATAGGCGAACTAAGTCTTCCACTTTAGCTGAGCATGCTGAGAAAACCAATCATCATGTTTGTATTGAGGAAGCTAGTGTTATTGCTAAGGTTTCGCACTTCCATCATCGGAAATTTAGGGAGGCGTTGGAGATTGGAAAGAGGTCGAATAATCTCAATAGAGATGATGGCTGGAAAATTAGTCGGTGTTGGGTCCCAGCACTCTCGTCCTAGTCTTTTTTTTTTTATTATTAATTTTTTTATTAATTTTTAATTTTTATTTATTTATTTATTTTATTTTAGTTTATTTGATTTAATTTTATTTATTTTTATTTTTTTAAGTTGACTTTTATAATAAAATATTTTTCATTCATACCTTTCTTTCTTTTATTTATCTTTATAGTCCTGTTTTTAATTCCTCTAATACTAATTTTAATTATTTATTTAACATAAAACTTTTATTTATTTATTAATAATTTTTAACTAACTATTATCTTTAAATTATTTTTATTTATTTTATTGCTCCCCCTAGGATAATTTTTATTTATTTATTTTATTTTATTTTTCCTTAAATAAAATTTTTAATTATTTATTTTAACTAACTTTTATCACGAATTATTTTAATTACTAATTTAACATAACTTTGTAATTAGTTAACTAACTATCATCATAAAATTAGTTATTAATAATTTTTACTAAATTAATAATTATTTATTTATAATTTTATTCATAAAATTATTTTTATTTATTTTATTTTAGGGATTGGTCCCCCTAGGGTAATTTTCTCCCTTAAATATAATTTTTAATTATTTATTTTAACTAACTATTATCATGAATTAATTTTTTACATATTATTTTAATTATTTATTAATATTTTTAACTAACTATTATCTTAATATTATTTTTATTTATTTTATTTTAAGGGATTGGTCCCCCTAGGGTAACTTTTTCCTTAAATTATTAAAAAAAGGGGTTTTGATCCCGGTACCTAGTCCAAAGTAGTTGTTGGTCTTTTTAGCCGTTGGAGGCTCTGCTTTGTCTATTTAACTTGCTAAGCTGGATCTGTTTCTTCAACTTGTCCTGACGATGAACCACACTGGTTGGTTCGAAACGCGTCGACAAATGATGTTTCATGTGATCTTCGCCGAAAAATCTTTTGTAAACTCCCATAGCGCGAGATGATGATGCAAGGTTGGTGTCATGAGATGGAGAAGCATGGATGTTGGCCACCTCTGGATCTTAGTATCGTAATTGGTAGAAGGATGTGTGCCCCCAATGTCAGTTTGTCTCAATGTTGCTCTTATTACTCAAAAAAGTGGAAGGTATTGGAAATTTTGTGTATGATGTGCTTCGGAGCAGTGTGAGAGTGATTGTGCAAGTGTCTATCTTGATTTGAGCGAGTACGTCTAGGAATATGGACCAATAAGAGAAAGGAATCTTTAATCTTGCTCAATTCCTAACATTGATTGATAAGGTGATCAGGTTTGTCGCATAGGGCAGATGTGTGGGGAGGTTTTGGAAATAATGCCTGAAGTCATTTTGAAATTCTTCTAGATACTGGCCGAAGGTAGGAGGTAGAATGGTGATGGGCACATGGATGTACTGTACGCGGTGATTTTTCCTTGAACACACAAAAGATGGTTTTGGATCCATCATCCACCATTGGCACAGTGAGAAGTGATGGAACCATATAATTGGCTTGAGTGAGTGCACCCAATGCATCTCGATACCAAGGGATTTCAGGGCAGTGGTGAGGGTAATGCTCGTAATCTATGCATATAGTGCATGCATGGTTGATGCGTAGTGGCTTATTGTTTGTTGGTGTGGCCTTCTCTCCTGTAGGTGGAGGTGAGGCTACTAGCATTTTTGGGGCATGTAGAAGAGCTTTTAATTCCTCTAACGCGGGGCTCATATTGGTAGGGTGCCTAACAACTTCACATAAAGCACAAGGTGGTAGTTCCATCGATGAGAAAAAGTTTGAGGCTTCCACCTTCTACCCTCTTTACTTATCCCTCTTGTTGGAACCTATTGGTGTCGACGCAGGCATAGCTCATTTTGGGGTGGTTTCTTGAGGATGGGCTATAGAAATAACGCTCATCGATGTGATACCTAAGTTTGTATCGCGAGAGCCATATTTGGAAACGTCAGTGTTTCCATGACTTGGTGTGAGACAAAAACGGGAGGGGGTATAGGAAGGGTGTATGGGTGTTGTAGTGACTACAACCACCCTCCAAAATTTTGGCCTGCACCAATTTTGGAGCCTCCCTTGAAGAGTTTCACTTGATGACCACACACACTTGGGTTCACTCTGTGAGCTCGTGTGAGTCTTTACATCCACCTTGCTTTTTCATTGCATTCAAGTCTCTACATGCTAATGTCTAAGTCATGCTTGCAGCCATGTTCTGGTTATGCTCAAAGTCTTCACTTCGTGTGTGCTTATTGTGTTCACTATGAAAGCATATGTCGCACTCACACACGGAGTAACATTCACTGTCATGCAAGCATCATCTCGATCAATGAATGATCAATCATGAGTGTCGCGCTTGTCACTTACATCGTCAGTCAATCTTGTTGAACATGTGTGCCTGGATGGTTTGGTCGTTTCATCGTCAAGTCATGCTGCATATTTTGATTGTTCACACACTTAGCCATTTTTGTTGAAGACTCTAACGACCAGACTCCCCTCTGACAGCCAGAACATCACCCTGCCATCGACTCGAGCGACTTTCAACCATAATAGTGCAAAAGCACCAAGATAGTCTTTTCAAGTTGCATTGCCCGCAAGCAATTCAATCAGCTCTCATGTTGGCCAACCATATAGTTGGACCCGGAAGTCACCCCGAGACTAACTCCCCTCAAAAATTGTGTAGAGGCCACTGACCTCACCTGCTCAACTGACTGAGGAAATTACACAGACAGGTCGGACAGACACCAAGTTCCCGTCCTTGTCTCCCTCAGAAAATTGCACAGTTTTCCTAGTCAGTCATCCCGATAGTCGACCAACTGTTCGTCTCAGAAATTATGCAGTGTTCATGAGTAGGTCTTCCGCTACCCATTAGTCACCTCAACTCAGAAATTGCGCAAAGATGATCAGCAGGCTGGCCTCCCGACCTTAGTGAATTTTTCCTTGCAAGTAACCCCTAGCAGCAGACTGCCAATTCCCTCCAGGAATTGCGCAGTTTTTGCTGCCAGTGACTCCAACAGCCAACTAGTAATTCCCGATGGGAATTGTGTAGTTTTTGTTGCTAGTGACTCCAACAGCCAACTAGCAATTCCCTCTAGGAATTGCACAGTTTTGGCTATCAGTGACCCCAGCAGCCAACTGGCAGTTCCCTCTAGGAATTGCGCAGTTTTGGCTGCCAATCTCCCGAGCAGTTCCCCCAAAAAACTACGCAATCCCTGCCTGCTGACCCTTCATGTAGCCCGGCCCGTTCCTCTAGAAAATTGCGCAAATCTGGCTATCTAGCCCCGCTGATTGTTCGTTCTGAAAAATGCGCAGAGCATGCATGCCTTGCCTTCCAATAACCCTGACTGTTCCGCCCAAAATTTGCACAATTTTGCCTCCCAAACGAGCCAGACCTTGTAAACAGTCACTATCAACCTAGATCGACTGTCTCCATCTCCTAGTGACCCTTGCTCAGTTTTCACAAGCATCTACCCGGAGCCATCATCCCGCATCACAACCTTACTGCCTCTCCTGGTCACCTGCATCTGAATGATCATGTGCAAAAGGACAGGTTCACTAATAGACGAATGAACAAAGCATGTGAAGCGGATGAACGTGATGAACATGCACCTTCGTGAACAGATGAACCCGTCAAGCCTTCCAGCATGCAAGCAAGGAACAACATGCTAAATCTTCATCAAGCGAACCAAGAACCATCGAATACTCTACGCACTCCGCCATGTGGAGGTGAAGTTATGATACACAATGAAGACATCCATAACCCAATAGCATTGTAGCTCGACATGCACTCCAGCAGCAGCATGAATGTGCTAGCATTGTCATGTCAAGTCATGTCGAGTCAAGTCATGAGTCATGTCGCCCACATCTCCACTATGGGCTTATTGTCAGTCAATGTGATGTAACGTGCAAGTCCAAGGGACCCACTTGTTGAACATAGAGTCATGTAAGTCAAAAATTCATGGAAGTCCAACAGTCATGAGGGTAGTCGAACAACCACAAGGGTCAGTTTCACCCTTGGCTATAAATACCCTCTCATTTGTACATGAAAGGACTTTTCACTTCAGCTCCTCTCACATAGATAAGAGAGTCTATAACCTTTTCTTTGAGGAGTAAGTAGTGGCTCCAACACCCCGCTAACTGGGTTAGTGATGTATGGTGTAACGATGTGTCTTGGAACTTTCGCTTAATTCAGAAGCCTATTAACAGGCCAACACGTTTTCACACATGTATTATATATGTTGTAAGACTGATCTTTAACACTTGTAATGCATGTTGCTTTAACCTGTGTTCTACATTTGAACTATTTCATTTGTTGTAATTCATAACCTATCAATGGAAATGTGTTGTATATGTTGTTAATGTTGTCTCGTTCGTGTCAACTGCTCTGCCAGACATCAAAAAATACCTTTCACCTAAACCTTGTTGTAACAACCATTGCACTCATTCAAACTATTCTGTGAGTGTTGTATGTGTTATCTTACATTGTATGTTGTGACTGTCGCATCCAAGTGGACTGCTCCGCCGGAAGCTGTGTATGTCCTTTTGTGTCTAACCGAGTTGGGACTGATCCCTTTCGACCTGGAACTCACCTTCACCTTCTTCCCCTCATAGTGAAAGAACAATTGACACAAGTACACTTACACTCACCAGGCACGTGAACCACACTTCTCGAAGACAAAGAGAAGCACTCTCATGTGCTGACAAGCAAGAGTTGTGGAAAATCCTTAAGACAATGGAAACCAGGCCATCATACTGGATGGGACTCCCACACCAAACGGTGTGAAGTCTAGTTGGGACTTCATACCAAGGTGATCCCCTAAATGTTGGCGGGTCTAGCACCGTCAACATTTCTGGCACTAGGAGGGCAGCAAGTTGTCCATGGCTGAAATTCCCCTGACACTCACTCATCAATCATCTGGTCAAGGCAATAATTCACACTCCCTCTCACTACATGCAACTCTGCAATTGGTTACTCCTCACCTACCAGAATTTAACACGAGATTCCATATCAAAACCTTCACTCTGTCCGTCCCATCACTCGCCAGTTCGCGAAAGCAGTCGAACTAATCCCAAGAATACAACACCTTCCATACGCATCAAATAATTCAAAAGCCACTCCCACAGGAGTTGTTGTGTCATCGGTGGACGAAGAAGTCCTTGCCACAATTGAAGGTCTGGAAGAAGCTATTAAAGACAGAGAGGAACCTCTAGTCTTCCAGCAAGGCAAACAAGACACTCTTGTGGTCTTGGGATCAGACTCTGGTACAGGAGGCAGAGGGGAAGGCAGCGGAGGAGGTGGAGATGGGGATGAACCAATAGACTAAGAGCTAGAACCATCAGACTCCGAAAGAGAGGAAGAGGAAGAAGAAGAAGAAGAGATGGCTGACCCAAATATTGAATGGATGACTCAGGGACCATTGGCTCTCCCGACTGTTCTGCACAAGATGCCGAAGCGAACGGAGAGAATGAACATCAATTTCAACCCTGACAGCACGATGAAGGAAGAAGATCATTTAGACAACTTCTACCTATAGTTGCAGACCCTTGAGGTACAGCATGACGACGTAGCTTGTAGGTTGTTTCCATGTACCTTAGATGGTTGCATAGCTGCGTGGAATCACAGCATTCCATCAAACTCCATACAGAACTGGGGTGCATTCAAACGCATTTTCCTTGAAAATTTTGCTAATGACAAGACCCCAGCTATGTTACTGAAAGAATTGGGTAGCCTGAAGATGGAGGGGAAAGAAAAGGTAAAATATTTCAACCAGAGGTTTACACGCATATTGAAAAAATTTGCAGCAAACACCAAACCTCATGACTCCATCACTGTTGATTACTACACGTCCACACTGCCAACCAACATTGCGCAGTTATTCAAGCGAGCTGAGAAACCAACACCCTTGGAAAACTTCAAAGAGGTTATTGTTGTTGAAAAAGACCTGCGCACGATTGGACTCATCAAGGATGATGAACCAGCAAAGGACTCCAAAGATGCGAGTAGGAAGTCCCAAGTGATGGCAAGCAAGGGTAGAGACAAGGAAGAAAATGATATTGAAACCCTCACTCGCCTCATCAAGAACTTAACAACTGAAGTGTCCAAGCTTAAACAACGGAAAATAGACACATTTGCAAGGAGCTATTTGCCTAGACAGAGACAGGGAAGCAACTCATCAGGCAACAACTGGTCCGCTCAAAAAAATGCACAGAGCTCTGTGTTCAATGTTGATTAGTGCGCAGATCCCGAGTTTTGTTCGTTCCACGAAGAACATCACCCTAAGAACTTATGTTCAGACTGGAAGCGAGTCGCAAACTCGGTATATAGTCATACACTCGATGCAGAGAGAGGTATGCAGAAGCAACCGGATGACAGAGATTATGACGAAGGTATTGCACCTGTTGAAGCATCAAGTTCTGGGCATGTGGTGAACGCATATCAATGCTCGCAAGCAGTGCCGAAGACAAACATTGAGAAGCATTCCCCATGACAAAATTACCGTTATAATCTTAGGAGTAAAGGGGCTCCCCCAAACTTGGGGAAATGCAAGAGAAGATCAGACTACTGATAAGGAAGGCTGATCCACTGGCCGCCCCAAAGCAGAAAACACAAAACAAGTCCGAGAAGACAGCGGTAGGCAAGAGTACTTCCATGAGCAGCAAACTGCAAAACACTCCGCCGGACAACATGAACATCTATTCTACCTCGGACACCTCGGTAAGTCTACCACCTCTGGACTACAACATTGTTGATGACATGAAGAAAACTTGAGCAAACATTAGTTTGTTCGAGTTGGCTAAGATCCAGAGTCAGTGAGATATCCTGTTGCACGCACTGGGACAAACAACAACAGACAACGTAGCCTCTACCAGCAAGGGAGCAAGCACACCTCCCAGATCACTTTCCACCTTGCTCAATACACTCTAAATGGGAGAACCACACTCAAGTTGCTCCCTATTTCTACTATCTTTTCAAGTTTTCAACTACAATGTTCACAACTGCTTGGTTGATTTTGGCGTGGTAGCCAACGTCATGTCGCTCTCCATTGCTAATAAGATCAATGCACAACGGATCGAAACATCCGCGAGAATCACCCAACTTGATCAAACATCGGTATCATCCATTGGTGAACTGCGAGACATGATCATTCGACTATCTCATGACAGTCGAGTCCACCAATGCATCAACATATTTTTTGTGGACATACTGGAAGCATATGGCCTACTACTCAGTAGAGACTGGTTCAACAAGCTAGACGGATATTTTGCTACAGACTGGTCTCACATGTGGCTTTTGTACAAGGGTAGATGCAACCAAATCTGGGTGTTATCCGAGAGGTGTATGAAACACAATGTCACTCCCCTTAATGGCGAAAATGAATCGTTGGCCTTTGTAGAACTCATGTTTGGCAACTTCCTCCTGGAAACAACATTGGAGTGTTATCCTACATGGCCAGCTCCAACCTCATCAGACAAGCAGTTGGGACTCCTTCCTTGCCCAACTGATGGTAATGAAACTTGTAAAATTCATTTTTCCAATAGCAGCAGTAATAGTAGCAACAATAGAAGCAGTAGTACTAGCACACCAAACGGTCCATGTACAGACGAGTTGTTGTCCATGAGTCTTCACAAGTCGAGAACACATGATGGCTCAAGGTTTGAGTGTATATCAGTCATCCAAAACAATGGACAATGCATGATTTTTTGCTTTTGAAGTTCGAAGGCACAAACAATGATGATGAGTATGAAGGACTCATGCTGAACACACAAAGGACCAACACTACGAATGAACAAAGCAACCTAGGAACCTACCACCATTTGAAGATGGCCAATCTCGGTACAAGTTGCACACTACAGCAACGACAAATTGTTGACCACTTGATCGAACAGTATCAGGATGGGTCTACATGAGTAGATGATGACCTGAGTACACGCTGCACGCAAGAAATCGAACATGAGATTCCAGGTAAAGGAGGAGACAAACCATTGCAACAAAGAACAGGTAACACATACATGTTGTTTGCACTTCTTTCATTGAAAAGATTGACTAACATTCTAAGTGTTTGGATTACTTTCAAAGTTCGTCATCATACTTGGTTTTCTAATTTAAATCCTACACATAAGAAATTTGGGAAAATCTGCTAACGCATCAACTTCAGAAACTTGAACCCTTCTCGGAATAAAAACAACTACCCCGTGCCATCATCCGAGCCCATGTTGCACACAGTACCTGAAACAGTGGTGTTGTCTTCACTTGAAAGTCTTCTGGAATGCCTCCAGGTTCTGATAGCAGAGCTCGGTGGACTTGCACTGGTCTACGAGAAGCTTGGCCCACACATGTATCATTTGCAATCATTGGGTAGGAGGATTGAAAACCTTCCTGTCAATGGCCAAGATCTAAAACATCATTTTCAATAGGTCGGTCCACGCCCGTGCCATGTACATAGTCTGCTTGCTGCTTGTTGTTTCATTTGGTTTGTTTTTATTATTATCTTTGCTTTTGCTTTGTTTGATTTTTCTTACTATTTTTGTTCACATTCGTTTTTTTTGTTTGTTATATTACTATTTTTGTTTCCGGAAATAAGTGCTGCCAACTACTACGTATTGGCTTTTGAATAGAGTATGTGGCTGAAATTTGAGGAAACTCGTGACACTATAGCACTTGGCCAATCTTCTATCTGCCTTATCTATGCTTGGTTGTAAACTTCAACCGATGAAGTCTTGATGGAAAACACGAACCATCTACAAGGGAAGTTTTGGTCCAATCGTGAACCTATGTCCACACTGGGAAGCCCCATGCATGTACTCATCCTTGTTCTCTGTGTGTTCAAGCTCATCCAACTAGTAGAAACAGAGAAGGGGAAAATCTAAACGAGCAAACCTATGTCAGAGGTCTTACATGCTTCTCTGAAGGAACAACCTCTTCTTCTCTCAATAAGTAGGGATCCCTCTTCTACCACAAAAATAAATAAGTGCTTATGCACATTCCTCTTGAAAAATACAAAGGCGAAAGAAGAGAAAGGCTTCCTATGTAGAGAGGTGAAGCATGCAACTCCACCGGGGTACTAATCGGGCTCGCTGGCAGAGAAATGTGTGTGTTCTTGCGTGACTCCGTCATGTATTGTCTAGGCCTACTGGCAGTGAAGCAACACCATAGATGAAAACTTATACTCTAAAATTCTTCAACTCGCGAGCTAAACTACCCTTCCCGGATTCGAAACACTGAGATCTAAGTTGAACTTTTGATTGTGTTTGACGGAGTTGGAAAAGGGTGAACAATGTATGTCCATGGGGTAAGTGGGGAAACTAAAGTAACCCGCACAACGATTCAATACTCCCCGAAATAACAAGGCCCTGTGATAGCAATGAACCAAAACATAGAAGCTAGAGTTCTACCAGTGTGTCGCCAAGTGTTGTAGGGGCTACAACCACCCTCCAAAATTTTGGCCTGCACCAATTTCAGAGCCTCCCTTGAAGAGTTTCACTTGATGATTGCACACACTCAAGTTCACTCCGTGAGCTCGTGTGAGTCTTTACATCCACCTTGCTTGTTAATTGCATTCAAGTCTCTGCTTGCTGATGTCTAAGTCATGCTTGCAACCATCTTTTGGTTATGCTCAAAGTCTTCGCTTCGTATGTGCTTACCGTGTTCGCTATGAAAGCATATGTCACACTCACACACAGAGTCACATTCACTGTTGCGCAAGAGTCATCTCGATCAATGAACGATCAATCATGAGTGTCACGCTTGTCACTTACATCGTCAGTTAGTCTTGTTGAGCATGTGTGTCTGGATGGTTTGGTTGTTTCATCGTCAAGTCATGCGAGTGTGTGTTCGTATGATCACATATGCATCTTTCAATTGTTCACACACTTAGGCATTTTTTCTGAAGGCTCTGACAACTAGACTCCCCTCTGATAGTCGGACCATCACCCTACCATCAAATCAATCGACTGTCAACCAAAAAAGCACAGAAGCACCAAGCTATTCCTTTCAAGTTGTGTTTCCCACAAGAAATTCAATCAGCTCTCATGTTACCACCCGGACAGTCGGACCCAACAGTCACCCCAGGACTGAATCCCCTCAAAAATTGTGCAGAGGCCACTGACCTCACCCACTCAACTGACTGAGGAAATTGCGCAGACAGGCTGGACAGACACCAAGTTCCCTTCCCTGTCTCCCTCAGAAGATTGTGTAGTTTTCCTAGTCAGTCATCCCGATAGTCGACCAACTGTTCATCTCAGAAATTTTATAGTGTTCATGAGCAGCTCTTCCGCTACCCATTAGTTAGCGCAGCTCAGTAATTGCGCAGAGATGATCAGTAGGCCGGCCTCCTGGCCTCAGCGCAGTTTTCCTTGCGATCAGCCCCTAGCAGCAGACTACCGATTCCCTCTAAGAATTGTGCAGTTTCTGTTGCTAATGACTCCAGCAACCAATTGGAAGTTCCCTTTAGGAATTGTGTACTTTCTGCTGTCATTGACTCCGGTAGCCAACTAGCAGTTCCCTTTGGGAATTACGCAGTTTTGGCTGCCAGTCTGTCGGGCAATTCCCCCAAAAAACTGTGCAATCCCTGCCCGCTAACCCTTCATGCAACCCAGCCCCTTCCTCTAGAAAATTGTGCAAATCTAGCTATCCAGTCCAACTGATTGTTCGTTCCAGAAAATGTGCAAAGCATAGATAGACCTTGCAGACAGTCACTGTCGACCCAGTTCGCCTGTCTCCATCTCTTAGTGACTCTTGCACAGTTTTCATCAACAGCTTCCTACAGCCATCATCCCACATCACATCCTTGTTGCCTCTCCCGGTCACCTACATCCAAATGATCATGTGCCATGGTAGACTAGGAGGTTTTGGATTTGATTTCATCTCGTCATGAGTGACTGCAGATACAGGTACACCAACCAACATAGCAAGACGACGAATGGGATGAACGAAGGGAGCACATGTAGAAGGACGGGTTCACTAACGGGCGAATGAAAAAAAAATTCGAAGCGGACGAACGTGACAAACATGCACCTTCGCGAACAGATGAACCTATCAAGCCTTCCAACATGCAAGCAAGGAACAACATGTTAAAGCTTCATCAAGCGAACCAAGCACCATCGAAGACTTTGCGCACTTCGCCATGTGGAGGTGAAGCTATGATACACCATGAAGACATCCATCACCTAGCAGCACTGTAGCTCGACATGCACTCCAGCAGCAGCACGAATGTGCTAGCATTTTCATGTCAAGTAAGGTCGATTCAAGTCATAATTCATGTCGCCCACATCTCCACTGTGGGCTTGTTGTTAATCAATGTGATGTAACGTGGAAGTCCAAGAGACCCACTTGTTGAACATAGAATCATGTAAGTTGGAAAGTCATGGAAGTCAAACGGTCATGAGGGTAGTCGAACAGCCACAAGGGTCAGTTTCACCCTTAGCTATAAATACCCCCTCATTTGTACATGAAAGGACTTTTCACTTCAGCTCCTCCCACAAAGCCAAGAGATTCTGTAATCTTTTCTTTGAGGAGTAAGTAGTGGCTCCAACGCCCCACTAACTGGGTTAGTGATGTATGGTGTAACGATGTGTCTTGGAACTTTCGCTTAATTCAGAAGCCTATTAATAGGCCAACATGTTTTCACACATGTATTGTATCTATTGTAAGACTGATCTTTAACACTTGTAATGCATGTTGCTTTAACCTGTGTTCTACATCTGAATTGTTTCATTTGTTGTAATTGATAATCTACCAATGGAAATGTGTTGTATATGTTGTTAATGTTGTCCCGTCTGTGTCGACTGCTCTATCGAACATTAGACAGGCCTTTCACCTGAACCTTGTTGTAGCAACTATTGCACTCGTTCGGACTGTTCCATGAGTGATGTACGTGTTATCTTACCTTGTATGTTGTGATTGCCACATCCAAGTGGATTGCTCCGTCGGAAGATGTGTATGTCCTTTTGTGTTGTGTGTTCCTAGCCGAATTGGGATTGATCCCTTTCAACCTGGAACTCACCTTCACCTTATTCCCCTCACATTGAAAGATCCATTGACACAAGTACACTTACACTCACTAGGCACACGAACCTCACTTCTTGAAGACAAAGTGAACCACTCTCCTGTGCTGACAAGCAAGAGTTGATGCAAATCCTTAAGACAATGGCAACTAAGCCATCATATCGGATGGGACTCCCACACCAAACGTTGTGAGGTCTAGTTGGGACTTCATACCAGGGTGATCCCCTGAATGTTGGTGGGTTCAGCATCGTCAACAGGGTGATAGCATACAGTAAGAACATAGAATTAGCAATTGCAGTACTAGGGGTGTCTAGAATTGGTTCATGATTTTGAGGGGTGTTTGATGAACTCATCATGCCAGTGTTGTTGTGGCTACAGGGGTGGCCTCTAGCAAAGGTAGGTCTCCAGGTTATGTACTAAGGAGTGGTGATGGCTTGAATATCCCATGTCCATGTTCAGTAAAGGTTGTGATCAACTCTAGGGAAGGTCCTACGAAAGGTAGCAAACTACTAGAGGAGTTGGATGCCTTTTTCACGTAGTATGTGAGTTGGTAAATTGTAATGATTTTCCCATCATGAGGGAACATCATAATCCTAAACATTAAAGATGAAATTGTAGTCATTGCGTACATGTAATTGCGTCTAAGAAGGATATTGTAATCCAACAGTGCATCCAAGACTTTTATGTCTATGAGCATGATTTTACCAATGAGCTACACTAGGACATCCTAGAATCGGCCAATGGGAGCAGATGGACACCCGTCGTATGCTCTGAGAGTTATGATTGATGATTTGAGCTCGGGATATCCTTGTTTCTGCCAAACTCTTTTGGATATAATACATGTGGATTCTCCCTTATCAACTATGTAGTGATGGATGTTAATGTTCTGAATTGTGACTGGAATTTGAAAGGCAACTAAAAGTAGGGCTTTCCCCTGGGTTGGGAATGTTTGTAAAACTTCCAATGCTGACATAGTGGGTGGAGACTGAGCTAAGTCATCAACTATGCTCTAGCTTTGAGTAGTCTTTGAGTTATGCCTTGTTCGACGTAGAGGCCCTTTGACCATACATGGGATGGTTTCTACAAGTGGTAGAGAGATCGTCAAAGGTGTTTTAGGTGTTGTAGTGTTCATGGTGGATGGATTGGTTTCTAGTGGAGTTCTATCATCTTGTTTTCGCATTTGCAAGAGAATTGCTTCCCCTGCCATGTAAATGTCATGATTTGAGGTGTTTTGGTAACTTTCTCTAGGAGGATTCTTATACTATTGCTCAGAGGGTTCATGTTGGGTATTTACCACTCCTTGATGGGGGAAAAGATTATGCATTATTGTAGGCTGTTGGTTTTCCCCCTTACACCATGGTATATTTCATCCTCTTCAACTTAGGGAGTTGAGGGAAATGGTGGGTATAATGTCCATATTCCCCTCAAATAGCACAAGCATGGTTTGTTCGTAGACTAGTGTTCTTGTTTTTCTATTGTGGGAAATTATTGGTCTGACCCTGGTTTTGTTCCGGTTGGGGTTTCCCCCAGCTTGTGCCCGCGAAGGTCATTGTTGATTGTTTGCCCCCCTGTCCAAGTTCCCCTTTTTTTTTGTTCTTTCCATTTTTCTTAGTGGCATTAGGTGGGTTTGCCGTGTTCAATTGTTCAAACAATTTTTGTTGTTGAGGGAAAGAAATTTGTATGAAATTAACCCCAACATTAGCATGAGCTGGTGGGTTATTTTGTTGGGGTGCTAGAAAAGGAAAATAGGGATTCCCTTGTCCTTGGTTGGCATATGTGCTCTAGGAACTAGAAACCACTTCTTCGGACTTAAGAGGGTATTGGCTTCTTTGATAGAAGGGTACTGACCACCCTTCATGGGAGGGTATTGGCCACCCTGCGTGGGATGGTATTAGTTGATGTGCATAGTGGGATTGTACATAGGTGCAGATTGACTAGGGTAATATCCTGCGTTAGATGTTGGTTGCACTGTAGGTGTGGGACCATATGGTTGGTAAGAGGTTTGGCCACTGTACACATTTCCAGGTTGTTGGTAAGTGTTTTTTGATTGATTCTGAGCTATGGTTTCAATCAACCAATCTACAAAATTTGATGCTCCTAGTACCTCTGGTCTAAAAGATGGGAGGCGAGGAGAATTTGGGAGGACATGGAAAGACTATGTGTATATGAACTCACATTGTTGAGCTTTGCAGATAACCTCTTCTTTGTTTTTAGGCCATCTGTAGGCTACATCTATTGAGATTTTTGAGGTGAGGGATCTCAAAAATAAGTCGAGGAGGAGTCTTGATTCTAAATGAGCCTTGCACAAGCTAAGATGTTTCCGCAATTCATGGATGTGGTCCGAAATATACATGGTCAACGTTTGCCTGAAATGGGTTAGAAGCCCCAATCTTGAACCCTGGCGGATTGGGAGTTAGAAAAATGTGAGAAAATCCATGGCAAGAGAGTCAAAGGTTGCATGGGAACCTAAGGTCTCTCCTATGTACCATTTCGATGTTGGCCCTGTGAGGTGGATTGAAACAGTCATAGGTGAATAAAGTCATCAATGATGTTGTTGGATGAGCACCAAAGGTGAAAATTCATAACATGGTTTCCCAGGTTTTCCCCTTATTTCCCTTTGAATTTTGGAATATCCAAAGGTAACTTTGTAGGCATGGGTGGAAAATTCTGGCCATGTGCAATGGGGTCATTAGTTAACTCACTTAAATATGGAAGATTCAAGGAAGCTAGAAACGGGACTTGGTTGTTGTTTTCCATCGCGAAATGATTTTGAACAACAATGTGTAAAGGAGTTCCCTGCAGGGAAGTGTGAGAGGGGTTACCTTGATGGGAACCGTGTGGACTCTCTGGAGGGGTGGTGTGTGGGCTCCCCAAAGGGGTAGTGTGTGGAGTCCCTTGAGGGGTGGTGAAAGGAGTACTTTGAGGGGGATAGGTCCTAATAAAAGTTGCACTAATAAAGGATGATCCTATAATGGTGGCTTCAAGATGTCTTATGTGCCTAAATGGCGAGAGACCAGGCACACCTCCCAATAATGGGTGGAGGTTTTGAAAGTGCCCAAAGTGACGAGGAACTGTGGGGTCCCCTATGGTGTCAAGTGTGTGTCACTTTTGGTGATTATGGAAGGGGATATGTATCAAAGCAAAATCACATGTATAAAACAAAGCAAAAAATAAGTGGTTACTTTTCCTTTAAGCTATGTTATGTGATCAATCAAATAAGAAAAATGCTTTTTTGTTTGTTTTTTTGTATGATAAAAAAATCCTATGAATACCTAGTCATCCGTACCACTCTCCAAGTAACTGGGCCTTGCGGAGATATATTTTATGATGGGTACTGGGGCCATGTCCCGAAAGAACTGGTGATGCTTCCAGTAGCCAAAATAATCAACCAAGGTAATAAAGGAGGCTTTAGTGCTTCCTTCACTTCCAGCTATAGGGAAACGATGCCCTAATTTTGGCCACTAAGATACATTCATCCCACGTGAGTAGTTGAATCTTTAGCTTCTTGGTAATCAGTTACTAGTACCAAGCACTATATAGGTCAGGTAGCCCCCATATAGTACCACACGCACTGGACCTAAGCTAAACCCCCTCTAAATTGGGCCTTGTTGTGGCCAGCAACACCCCCCCTTGTTCATTTAAGTGTTGTCCAAAATACTAAATGAATGGGGACCCTTAGTTAAATTTTAAAGAAAAAAGCAAGAGTTTCCTTTCTTCAAAATAAGGTTACCATCCTAAGCTTAGAAAGGTATTTTGAATATTTTTAACCTAAGTCTACGATAAGGGAAATATCTTCAAAGCTGTGTTGCAAAAAAGATAGGAAATGTCTCCATTTCTCTATAATATCGGTATGCGCAAGACTCTCGTGTTAAGCATAATATCGCATCGCAATAAAGTAATACTCATAAAGAAAAACTTCAAATATTTACCAATTTGCGATAACTCCGATCGCAAGATCGCATATCGCAGAAATGAGCTGGCAAGATTCGGCAAACATTAAACTTCTGCGACCTGCGATGTTGCGATCGCTGCGATATTATGTTTGCATGATCTGCGATGGTGCGATTTGCGATGGCGCGTAAGCAAATCATAAATCACTTCATCACGAATCCTTCGGGCATGCCATTCGAAGAAAAGCCACTTACCATAATCTGACTCAAGATCATGCGCTTTTAATGATAGTAAAGGAATTAGTTGTCAGCTATTAAATGAAATGAAGACGCGTGCTTTTGTAAAGAATTACTTCACGTAAGGTGGCATATTTGATATATCTGTTGCATTTAAAACTCTCCCATCACCTTTCTTGATCAGTCATTTCCATTTCACTCATAATCTGCAGGAACGAAGAACTAAAGACGATTCAAAGCCAAACGCAGGAAGAAATGGGAAAGAAAAATAAAGCTCAAGGCTCTGAAGCGAAGGAAAAGATGAAGGAGATGGCGGCTTTGTATACAGACACAGCCTGTAACAGAGACGCAGGGATATCGACATGGGAAAGCATGTACAGACTGCTTGAAGAAGAGAATCCCAGAATAATGAAGGTTGTTGCTGTCGCGGGCTCTCAACGCTCTTCCGAGGCATCCTTAGAGGAGCTAGCATGTTCATTTCTTCACCGGATAGCAGCAAGGCCCAAAATTCTACCATATACGGATATGATCAAGTGGATACTTGACAATGCAGAGATGAACAACAGACAATTCAAGGTTCAAGGACATGGGCTCATCGGATCATTCGCTGCGCAAGATTTAAAGCTTATGTATCATCTTCCTGAACCGCAGGCGACTTACAATGCACAATTTGTTAAGAAATTTGTAGCAGAGAACCCAAACCTAGCAGAGACCACCAAAGATTGGTCCAGAAAAGAGGATCCGCTCAAAAAGGACAAAAACGGACCCATTACCTATCCATGTTTATCATAAGGTGTTATGGGATTCTCAGTTCGTCCCACACTTCTACCAGATTTGTCACGGGCTTATCTTACCCTTGTATAGAATGATGTATGATGAAGAGACCACCCCGAGGTACCTACCAAATAAGCTACAACTGGAAGCGGAATGGAAGCAGAAGGCACAGGAAAAGGGAAAAGCAATCCAAGCATTAAACATGTTAAATTGGGAGTGTTACTGGGCATACTTGGTCAAGCCGCATAGTCAATGGATGACTGTGAAATGCATCATAAACGCGGCCGAAAAAGTAATGCCAGCTCTCATAGATTCTGTTTTCGCAGCCCAGCTCAGCGCAGAAGTCAGCCAGCCGACTCTCCTCAAGCCCATGATGAACACTTGCAGCTTTAAAGACCAAGTTCAGAAGTAGCCTTATTTTAGAATGTTGTTTTTTCTTTAAAATTAGATTAGAAAAAGGACGGTCATTTGAAAACCGCATCCTAAATTTTGTAAATACACTATTATTAGGATTAGGAAGTAGTATTTTAACCCTTCTCATGCATTTACAGAAGGGTCCAGAAATTTGTCAAAAACTTGTCCTCGGAACATGCACTTCTGCACCCTCAGAGGAGGTTTTGATGAATGGATGGATCGAGATTTATTAATGTTTGCATTTGATGTCTGCTACTAATGTTGCACTTTTGTACTCTTAGTAGATGTTAGAACAAGTAGAGGTAAATCGTTTTTGCTTGAAGCTTATGAGTAGGATTAGTCATAAATGGTACTTTTATCTCT
Source organism: Pinus tabuliformis (assembly GCA_031772625.1). Classification (NCBI taxonomy): domain Eukaryota; kingdom Viridiplantae; phylum Streptophyta; class Pinopsida; order Pinales; family Pinaceae; genus Pinus; species Pinus tabuliformis. Next base: position 589,440,148 of record CM062820.1, on the reverse strand, counting down.
TGGCCATTTCTGCTTATATTCTTAAAGTGATATACAGTTTTCAGTTGTTTATATGTTACTGCATGAATGTATGAGTTACCATTTGGCACTTCTGTACGGTGGAGCCATTTATTTATGTCTGATATATGAATAACTTATTATGCGATATGATGTTCACAACTGTTTTGCCTAACTTTTTATGCAAAGTGGTTTATCTTAATTGATTTCTATTCTTATAATAGCTGAATGATCTTTATTACCAGTTATTGTTTGAAATCTCTTTAGATCGCATAATAGAAGAAATACACCCCGGGTTAGCGTAGATTAGATGTGTTGTTCCTCATTAGATTACAATAGCATAGAGTTAGTTTAAAATTTTGAATTAAATTAGCTTTAAGTACTCTTGGATCAGCATCATCCAACTCCACACACACATACACCCTTAGATTGGGAAACTGGTCCCATTATCCCCAGTCGGACCCGCTATACCAAACAGATAAGGAGCTGCCAACCAAGGTCCGGACCGGGTGGGTATCCCCCTTGTTGTCGACCCGATTTTCGGGGCTTCAACATATTTGGCGCTAGAAGGAGGGCCTGAACATAGTGTCTGTTGGAATGATTTTCAATTGTAACATTTGAATCAGGATGGCTGCTCACAAACTTCCCATTTGGAGTTGCATCCATGTTCCTACATCTTCCAACACTCCACCTGAAGTGGTAAGACTCTTGTCTCAGTTAAAATTCAATGGTAAGAATAATTCTTCTGCTTTTAATCATGCTCTTCAATTTATTCAAAGAGTTTCAAGTTCGGATGTTCAAAGAATTGATGAAGGCGTTTTATGCAGAATTTTTACTCTTACATTCACGGCGGAAGCTAGAAAATGGTGCATAACCCTCCTAGTTGCATCAATTCACAGCTGGGACCAATTCGTCGAGATTTTCATTTTTGAATTTGATTGTTATGACTATGACCAGGTATATGATGAAATTGATTATCTACGGAAACAAGATGAATCTGTTAGGGATTTTAATATGCGATTTCATCTTAATTGTCTAAAGTATGATCTTGAAAGTGAACTCATAGATGAAGAATCTTCAGATTATGCTGAGCATTCCCTGCCTCCTATGTCTGATCAAGCAGAAATTAATCCAAGCTTTGTCTCATTTTCTTCTAATGTGAATGAGAATTCCAATTTGAATATACAAATCACCCATGATGAAGAAAGTTCCCAAAGCCTAGGAGACATGCATGCTCTAATGCAAGAAGACAAAAGCAAGAATGCTGGAGGAAAGCCTGCCTTGGAACCAGGAGATGACTTTGATACAAGGTCAGATAATATCGTTGCAAATCAACAAATGCAGATGCCAAGGTTAGAACAGCAAACTATTTCTCTTTCAAAAAGTATCATTACACAAAGGTATGATCTAAAGCCCGATGTCTATGATGAATCTGATGAACAAAGGTTTTTCCATGATGATATTTTCAAATGCATTGTTCCAGAATCGCATTTTTCTCTTTATCCTGATGTTTTTAGTGATGATAATTTTTCCCCTCTCAATATTAAAGATATCTCAAAAAATACAGAGGATTATTCAAATGAGTCATCATTAGGTTTTCAAGATAAAAAGACAGCTATAGAACATCCTTTGATCATTTTCAAACAAGAACCACTTAACCTTCCTTGTCTGAAAATATATGATGAAAAAGAGAAATCTAGGGAAACCTGTAAAATCATTTATGATAGCTACTTTGACAACGATGATGTTGTTGATTTATCCCAAGTAACTCAACAAAGCTCAGATAATGAGAGATATTCTAATTCAGGAATCATATCAGTCAATCCTCATTTCAAAGTAAAAGATCATTTGCATGATTTTACTATCCAAGACAATACCCCGATCTATGATTCATATCATGAGGAAACCCCCATGCCTGTTCACAATCATAACTTGTCTTCTGATTCACAAGACGGAATTCGAAATTGCTCGGATCCCGTAATTCTGGCCAGTTCTTGTGAAAAACAAGATATTCCAAGTCAATCCCAGTTGTGCTGTAACATTATTTGTATAGATAATCATTTCTTTCTTGCTCACTTGCACTCATTTTGTACAAAATCGGATTATGTTTTAAATTTTCAGACTTTTGATAGATTACTATGGTATGTTGAGCACCTTATCAAAGAACATTCGAAAGATGTGCTACCATTTTGGAAAACTAAACTGTGTCAAGGAAGTATAGAAATTTTTCAATTCCAAGATCAATCAATATCAGACTTCCTTAAAAAACTTCTTTGGCATCCAAAACACCATCAACGAAGGAAACCACCTTTCGAAACTTGTCAGCAATTCACGCCAATTGATAAATCTCTTTCCAGAAATTTCCATCTATTCTTCATTGATTTATTTAGTGATTTATATATGGAAACTTTCCTTTTACAAGAAATCGCTAAAAGCTTGACTTTAACGCACAGTAGGTTACAGGCCATTAAAACTGAAAAATCATATTCGCAACCTGTCTTGTCATCTTTCCTATTACGAGATCATCAATCCATAACAGAAATTCATCCTGATTTTTATGATCCAATAGGTATCCAGTTGGAAAGAAATTTTAATGAGAAAGAAATTTTAGACAGAATTCCAACCGAGGTTACACATTCTTATTCCACACCCAACATTAACAGTCCAAGAAAAGTTTTGTTCTTAACGTTGATGTTTGAAAGTTACATACGTGTAGGAATAAAAATGAAAAGATGGCTCCACTGAAAATATCATTTCACCTAGTTAATTTTCTGTATATAGTTAGAATAGGAGTAGGAGTAATTTAGCTAGGTTATTAGGTTTACTTTTAATAGTTGGTAGGAAAAATAAGAGAAGAGATTGTCCCTATTCTGTACATAATCCTAGGGAATGTCTACCTCTCATTTCGTTAAATATTTTTTCTCCATAATAAAATTTGTTATGGTTAACAGCATTTGACATTTACTAAAGACACCTTTTCTCTATCAAGATTTTGAACTTCTGCTTCTATAAATAGCAAATCTTTTGAAAACTTGATCTTTATTATCAATAGAACTTTAACCCAGATATGATACTAGTTTCAACTCCAAGAAATTTGAAGAAAGAAATCTTAGTGAAGAAATTGTTTTATGTCAATACAATGAAAGGCATCAATAACAAAATAAGGATTCCCTGTGGAAACAGCCATTTCCAAAAAGCTCTATTATTGTCGTCCAGAACTTTCTTAAGGAAAAAAATTGACTTCCTCCCTGCTAAAGAAAATCGCAGCATTTAGAAAAAGACCCAAGGATACACTATATCTTGAAGAATAAGAGGTCTCATCACGAGCCGGCTTATCATGATCACAGATATTATAACTTGTTGACTTTGCCATTACTGTCCACCAAAACAGGGCAACGACTTAAGATTATTGAAATCACAAGACAAGGGGTCTCATCGCGAGCCAGCTTGTTCAGCAAAAGTGTAAATCAAGTGAATCACTGTGTCATAATTTGGCTACCAAACCAAGACATTGTTCTTTAAGAATAAAAAAAAAAAAAAGGGAAAAAGTATCAACCTGGGTTTCTTCTTTAAGAGTTGTAGATCACCTTAAGCAAGATAAAAGATCATTACTGGGCAATAGGTAACCCTGTCGAGGCTATGGACGCCTGCTGGCAGCAGAGGCTCTACCTGCAACAAAGGAGCATATTTAAAAAAAAGGCTGCTACACAGGGAAGACTTTATTTTAATTTTTACAAGACCAAGTAATGGTTGATGTAAATGCAAGGACAAGCTGAGGATGCAAGTAATTAAAATAGAAAGAGGTTGAAACAAAATATCATTGACAGTTTGAAGTATAATATGCTTTATCTTTTTATAATAAAGTTTAAGTTTTCTGAGAAAAATTTTTGAAGTTTGAAAACGTCAATAGAAGATCAGAGATAACTGGTTCTCCCAAGTGAATCGCCAATTGTTGTGGCCAGCAACACCCCCCCTTGTTCATTTAAGTGTTGTCCAAAATACTAAATGAATGGGGACCCTTAGTTAAATTTTAAAGAAAAAAGCAAGAGTTTCCTTTCTTCAAAATAAGGTTACCATCCTAAGCTTAGAAAGGTCTTTTGAATATTTTTAACCTAAGTCTACGATAAGGGAAATATCTTCAAATCCGCGTTGCAAAAAAGATAGGAAATGTCTCCATTTCTCTATAATATCGGTATGCGCAAGACTCTTGTGTTAAGAATAATATCGCATCGCAATAAAGTAATACTCATAAAGAAAAACTTCAAAGATTTACCGATTTGCGATAACACCGATCGCAAGATCGCATATCGCAGAAATGAGCTGGCAAGATTCGGCAAACATTAAACTTCTGCGACCTGCGATGTTGCGATCGCTGCGATATTATGTTTGCGTGATCTGCGATGGTGCGATTTGCGATGGCGCGATCTGCGATGGCGTGTAAGAAAATCATAAATCACTTCATCACGAATCCTTCGGGCACGCCATTCGAAGAAAAGCCACTTACCATAATCTGACTCAAGATCATGCATTTTTAATGATAGTAAAGGAATTAGTTGTCAGCTATTAAATGAAATGAAGACGCGTGCTTTTGTAAAGAATTACTTCACGTAAGGTGGCATATTTGATATATCTGTTGCATTTAAAACTCTCCCATCACCTTTCTTGATCAGTCATTTCCATTTCACTCGTAATCTGCAGGAACGAAGAACTAAAGACGATTCAAAGCCAAACGCAGGAAGAAATGGGATCAAGGCTCTGAGGTGAAGGAAAAGACGAAGGAGATGGCGCCTTTGTATACAGACACAACCTGTAATAGAGACACATGGATATCGACATGGGAAAGCATGTACAGACTGCTTGAAGAAGAGAATCCCAGAATAATGAAGGTTGCTGCTGTTGCGGGCTCACAACGCTCTTCCGAGGCGTCCTTAGAGGAGCTAGCATGTTCATTTCTTCACCGGATAGCAGCAAGGCCAAAAATTCTACCATATACGGATATGATCAAGTGGATACTTGACAATGCACAGATGAACAACAGACAATTCAAGGTTCAAGGACATGGGCTCATCGGATCATTCGCTGCGCAAGATTAAAGCTTATGTATCATCTTCCCGAACCGCAGGCGACTTACAATGCACAATTTGTTAAGAAATTTGTAGCAGAGAACCCAAACCTAGCAGAGACCACCAAAGATTGGTCCAGAAAAGAGGATCCGCTCAAAAAGGACAAAAACGGACCCATTACCTATCCATGTTTATCATAAGGTGTTATGGGATTCTCAGTTCGTCCCACACTTCTACCAGATTTGTCACGGGCTTATCTTACCCTTGTATAGAATGATGTATGATGAAGAGACCACCCTGGGGTACCTACCAAATAAGATACAACTGGAAGCGGAATGGAAGCAGAAGGCACAGGAAAAGGGAAAAGCAATCCAAGCATTAAACAGGTTAAATTGGGAGTGTTACTGGGCATACTTGGTCAAGCCGCATAGTCAATGGATGACTGTGAAATGCATCATAAACGCGGCCGAAAAAGTAGTGCCAGCTCTCATAGATTCTTTTTTCGCAGCCCAGCTCAGCGCAGAAGTTAGCCAGCCGACTCTCCTCAAGCCCATGATGAACACTTGCAGCTTTAAAGACCAAGTTCAAAAGTAGCCTTATTTTAGAATGTTGTTTTTTCTTTAAAATTAGATTAGAAAAAGGACGGTCATTTGAAAACCGCATCCTAAATTTTGTAAATACACTATTATTAGGATTAGGAAGTAGTATTTTAACCCTTCTCATGCATTTAGAGAAGGGTCCAAAAATTTTTCAAAAACTTGTCCTCGGAACATGCACTTCTGCACCCTCAGAGGAGGTTTTGATGAATGGATGGATCGAGATTTATTAATGTTTGCATTTGATGTCTGCTACTGATGTTGCACTTTTGTACTCTTAGTAGATGTTAGAACAAGTAGAGGTAAATCGTTTTTGCTTGAAGCTTATGAGTAGGATTAGTCATAAATGGTACTTTTATCTCTTGGCCATTTCTGCTTATATTCTTAAAGTGATATACAGTTTTCAGTGGTTTATATGTTACTGCATGAATGTATGAGTTACCATTTGGCACTTCTGTATGATGGAGCCATTTATTTATGTCTGATATATGAATAACTTATTATGCGATATGCTGTTCACAACTGTTTTGCCTAACTTTTTATGCAAAGTGGTTTATCTTAATTTATTTCTATTCTTATGATAGCTGAATGATCTTTATTACCAGTTATTGTTTGAAATCTCTTTAGATCGCATAATAGAAGAAATACACCCCGGGTTAGCGTAGATTAGATGTGTTGTTCCTCATTAGATTACAATAGCATAGAGTTAGTTTAAAAGTTTGAATTAAATTAGCTTTAAGTACTCTTAGATCAGCATCATCCAACTCCACACACACATACACCCTTAGATTGGGAAACTGGTCCCATTATCCCCAGTCAGACCCGCTATACCAAACGGATAAGGAGCTGCCAACCAAGGTCCGGACCGGGTGGGTATCCCCCTTGTTGTCGACCCGATTTTTGGGGCTTCAACAGGCCTCTAACATGCTCAGGTAGTCTTTCCCATGGGATGATGAAGGATTTGAAGCACCCTAAAAGTAAACTTCTATGTTTCAAAAATATAGAATGACCATGGCAGATTATGGGATGCCTACCCCCAATGGTCCTAACCTAAACCATAAATTATTTTATGGCCTCTATGGGGAAATTTAGTTGGTTCAATTTATGGTTTCTTTTAGGAGTCTTGCTTCACTTATGGTGTGAGAATGTAAGCAAAAATAAACTAAGTACAAAAGCTTCGAAAAATGGATACTCTTTGTACAAATCTTGCAGAAGCTTAGTGTGTGATGTGTAATGTGTGTGCAAGTGATAAAGTGAACATACAAAGTGTGAGAATATGTGGATATGTGATGATCCTTTACAATATCCTCTAATTACACTAAGTTTTGGTTGTTCCTTGCATGAAAAGAAACATATGTGGATAGTGGGCCACTTCTTTCCTATTACATTGTGTGTCTAAAGGGAGATGGAAAACTCAAGTGCTTTAAGAAAGCTTTCATATGCAAGCCCAGGATCATCTAAAAGATGCAATGGAAGCAAGGGCTACTTACTTTCTTTAGTAACACTTGGTCCTAGTCCCAAAAACTAATGAAATAAAAATGATTTGGTTAGTAAACAAGATATGTGGATAATGGGCCACTTACTCCTTTACTAATTAAGCTATGTGACTTGTGAAAAATAGCAAAATAAATTGAAAAAGATGTGTGGAATGTGGCCACTTACTTTTCCCCTTAATTAAGCTATGTGAGAAATGCAAATTAAAAGCAAAGATTATGTAATTACTCTACTAATAATGATTAGTAAAGAAACTAGGAAATCTAAACTAACTGGAAAAAATATGCAGAGGTGAAGGAAATTCACTAAAGGTTTCCAATCACCCAAGAAAGAAATATTACAATGGTTTTTTTGTGCTCTCTGTAAACTACGTGGGTTTTCCTATGCAAAAGAGCGCGGATTGCGTATCTGTCTACGACAAAATTCGTGCGACGAACAAAAAAATTGAACAGTCAAGTTTCTCGACTGAAAATAGGTCCAAGAAGTCCTACAAAAATTCTAGAGAGTTGATAGAAGCATAGTGGAATGAAAAGGCGGAGAGAAGGTCCTGCAAAAACAATCCTTAGATCAAAGAAATGCAACTAGTGGAGTCGTCATCTTGTGGTAGTGTTTTTGTTGTTATAGAGTACCAAATAAACCTTCCTTGGAGTTGATTGTTCCCTATAAGGGGATCACAAGAAATTGCTTGTTGTTAGTGGAAAAACATGGGTAAAAAAAGCACTATAAGTAGTGAAAACAATGCATATATCAACATAAACTAAAAACTAAGAAATAAACACATGAACAATGCTTAATGAAGAAAACATATCAACAAAGTAATGGAAAAGGGTTCCCTTTATTGACTGTTGAATGTATCAGAGATGCAATAGATTAATAAAAGACACTTGGAGAGAAGTGTTTAAGCAATGGTGCTAAAACATCCTCAACAAGGAAGTTCCTTTCCTCAATCTCCTTGCAATCTTCCTCTCTCTCTCAAAGACATATGAAGAATCTATCAATGATTAAATATTATTCTCAATTAAATGATTGATTGCTTAAGGAGTAATTTTGGAAGCATAACAATGTTTTTCTTCTTCTTCTTTCTTAGCTCTCCTAGAACTTGTATTTTTAGAGTTTTTTGGACACTCCTCCTCCCCTTAGCTCATCAATGTGGTGGTTCACCTTATAAATGATATGAGAGCTACCAATTACTTTCCTTTAAGGCTTCTTGGGGCTAAAGGCTCGAATTTGGCATCCCATCATTTCAAGATTTGGAGTGTTACTCAAGCAAGTTCATAGCCCGAGGTGCTGACTGGACATTTCGCGACCACGCGGATATAATATAAATAGTCGTGCAACTGCTAATTTATGGTAATGATGCACTCGTGCGGTCCAAATTTTTAACTTGAACCTTAGGAAAGCTTTTGATTTTTGGTCTCCATGGTGTTTCCAGCAGAAAATGTCACCCATATTGATCAAGTGCTCAGTATTTAGCTCAAAATAAAAGTTCTTATATTGGCTCAAAACCTTAGCAACCGCATCTGTCTCTGAAAAATGATCCTAACGCAACTCGTTTCATCGAAAACTGAGTTCGTACAAGAAAGTTATTGTGTTTTGATCACTTCGCTAAACAGACGAAATTTGCAACAACAAAAAATGCCCAGTCACTGCACAGTGAGTAGTCCGTACTATTGACGTGGCAGGTGACTAGGCATGGTCAATATTGGTCAACAGTGAATCAGGGATGGAAAAGTGTCTTCATTTGGTTGGGTTGTATAGTGGTGATTTGTTGCATTTTTATTGGTTTGATTTTAGACCAACGGAAGAATGCCACGTGGAAAGCTCGGAGGCCGCCACGTGGCACCTCCCAAGGGTCGAGTTGGTGGTCTACATTTGAGAAAAAATTATTGGCGGAATTCGGGGTCGAACCCATGACCTACCGCATACAAACCCCATGCCTTTACCGTTTGCTCTACACAACGTTTCTTAACCATAGAGTTCACGATTTATATTTGAATGTGTAAGGTTTGGAGGGTGGCAGTTAGGGGAGGGCCAGCCCACAGGAAAGCTCTCCCCCCATGTGAACACAACACTTTAAACCACAAGCGGTCACGGTTTATTAACCCCGTCAGTAACATGACCGTCCACTCTGATGGTTAAGAGCTCGCATGTGAACACAACCTCCAAAGGTCAGTTAACCCAATGGCTATCCAAACCACAGTTCCAGCGGATGTGAACAATGGAGCATAACGCCTAATGGTTAGTCGGCTCTGATGGTTCCGAAGGACCCTAACCACAACATTTAATGTGACTTAACTATTCCATGTGAACAGTCCACCATTTCCGCTGAAGGTCACAGTTTAAGTTAGCGCTAATCTCGTCTTAACTCTAAATAAGCGCAGTTTATATTAATTAACTACAAGTTTATTCTGGACGTAAGTTTGGTGGTGCCCCCAAGTTCGGGCCTTCCACCAATTTTAGCAGCGCTAACTGGAAATGTTCCAGAATTAGAGGAGAAAATGTAGGAAAACACTAACTGAGCTCTAGAGAAGTCAATTTTCGACCAAATTGAGCTCAGAAAGAGGTGTTCTTGGCTAATTTGGACATTCTGAACACATTGGTGTAGGTATCAGGAGCCATAGAGATTTTTAAATAGCATTTTTTCCACATTGAGCTAATACAGAGGCCCAAGCCATGGAAGCTGGACCAAGGAGATGTAGCCCAGGAGGGGTGAACTCCTTCATCAAAACACTGTGTTAATGTGTCTCTTTGATGGTTTGCTGCACTATGCATATTTTTTGTTCAGTATTTGTTTCTGAAGCTATTTTTCTCATGAATGTCTTTTTAAACTTAAGGAAATTTACCTGATTGTATGCACAAATAGCTAATGAAACCTCAGCACAAGAAGCAATAAGAAAGCACATATTTATAAATCTGTAATTGTTATTAGCACAGCAAAACTAATCATACAAAAACAGATCAATTTGGTATCATAGCAAAGGTTGAATTTCTTGATTGCTTGAGTTTGTGCAATTAGGTTTTTAATGGTTTCAAAATTGTGATGCTTACAAGGTTAAAGTTGTAGAAAGGAGAAGGAAAGCTATTGGTTGAAACTCCTAAGGTAATGCCCAGAGGAAGGAGAGCCACAAGGCCACAATCTCCACCACCCAAAGTTCCAATTCCAGCTGCACTTGAAACTCCTCAAGTTTTTCCTTCAACTAAGATTGAAGAAGTACAAGCAATACCAATTTTTTAGCCTGAATCCATAGCTATTATGTCTGGAGAAAGAGAGCCTGAAGGACCCTCTTCAAAAGAAGAAGAATTCAAGAAAGCTTTCTATACTTTGACTGAGATGGTTAAAGTCCTCTATGAAGAGAGGAACACTAGAATGGTTGGAGAGAGTAACACTAGAATGGTTGGAGAGAGTTCTAAACCTCCACATGGAGAAGGAAGCTCAGAGGACAAAAAAGATGAGAAGAAGGATTCCAAAGGGAATGGTGGAAAGCCACCTCCATCTCCACCATCCTCATCATCTTCCACTACCACCACTGAAACTGCCCATACACATTCAAAAACCCCAAAAGGAAAGACTCCATTACTGAAATTGGACATAAAATTCAAAATTCCCATGTACAATGGAGAGGTGAATGCAGAAAAGATGGACAACTGGATTTGACAGTTGGAGGTATATTGTAGAATTCAGAACCTTCAAGAAGACAACATAAAGGTCCATTTGGCTTCACTGAGGCTAGAAGGAGATGCGCTAGTTTGGTGGGAAGCAAAGACTCTGGAGGAAATGAGAATCCATGGTAATATATCCATCACTTGGGTTGAATTTGTTTCTGCAATTAAAAGATAGTTTTATCCTTTAGCCTATATGCAAAAATCCATTATGAGTTGGTAGAATTTTAGGCAGCTTAAAAGGCCAAATAGTCCAAGATTATACACAATAGTTTAGCAAAAAGGGCTTTGTTATTAGGAGTGAATTTGAATTCCCAAGATACACTACTGAAATATATTGGGGGTTTACATTCCTATCTGAAACATACTGTCCTTATGTTTAATCCAAATAATTTAGATGAGGTATGTGTGCAAGCCACGCACCTTGAATCTAGAGGAAAGAACATTCAGGAAGAGGGTAGTAAGAGGAAGCCATTCAAGGGTAAGGAGAAAGAAAAGGGTGGAAAAGGTAAGGGAAAGAAAAATTCAAGTGCGAAGAAAGAATCTGACAAAATCACATGCAAACATTGTTCCAAAGAGGGGCATGATGAAGCCCACTGTTGGATATTGCATCCCGAATTAATGCCTAAGAAACAAAACAATAAGGGAAAACAAAAGACAACCGCTACCACAAAAAATGACCTTGGTTCAGATTCTGGTGATGATACCAAGATTTTATCCATTTTTACAAAAGGAAAAGAAACTATTGCAAGCACTAGTTCATCGCGTAGTCAAAACAACACTCCAAATGAAGAGTCAAGAACAGAGTTGTTCCATGTTAGAGTGATTTCAAATCATACAAAGATTGATGCATTATTTGATAGTGGGTCACAATCAAACTTGATTTCAGAAGACTTGGTTAAAAAACTAAACCTTGAAAATTTACCTCATCATAAGCCATATCCATTGGGTTGTATAGTTAGCAATGCAAATTTACAGGTTACAAGGAAGTGTTTATTCAAGTTCGCCATTACTGAAAAGTTCATTGATGAAGTTGAGTTAGATGTAGTTCCACTTGACATCTCAAGAATAATTTTTGGTAGTCCTTATTTGTATGATATAAAAGCATTATTTTATCGGCATGACAACAGATACATTTTTCTCAAGAATGGGGTGGAGTACATAGTGAGATCCCATCGCAAAAAGTTGAACATTTCTTTGGTTAATGTAGGGCAGATGAAGAGACTAGTAAATAAAAATTTTGTGCTTCTCATGATCAAGAAAAAGAAAGATATTGATTATGAATATTTTGAAGCTTGTGATGATGATGTGGTAAGAAAGCATGGCGAAATGTTTCAGGAACCAAAGGGGTTACCTCCCAAGAGGGGAATTCAGCATGAGATTTAGTTGCAACAAGATGTTCCACTTCCGAACATTAGCATGTATCGCATGTCTATTATGGAGAGCATGGAAATCAAAATGCAAATTCAAGAATTGCTTAACAAAGGTATCATACGCCCATCTACTTTGCCATGTGGTTCACCCATTGTCTTGGTGCCAAAGAAGGATGGAACTTGGTGCATGTGTGTGGATTTCTGTGCACTGAACAAAATCACGGTAAAGAATCATTATCCACTCCCAAGAATTGATTATTTTCTTGATCAATTGAGGTATGCAAAGTATTTCACTAAGTTATACTTACGAAGTGGTTATCATCAAGTTAAGATAGTTGAAGAAAACATTTGGAAAACTGCATTTAAAACTAAACAAGGATTGTTTGAGAGGGCTTGTTATGCCTTTCAGTCTTACAAATGCTCCAGCTACTTTCATGAGGGTAATGGATGATGTATTGAGACCATTTCTAGATGATTTTGTTATTTTATACTTAGATGATATCCACATATTCAGCAAGTCAAGAGATGAACATGCCATGCATGTAAACAAAGTACTTGATGACTTAAGAAAAGAACAGTTGTTTTTAAAGATGTCAAAGTGTGAATTTGGAAAGACTTCTTTAGTGTATTTGGCACACATTATTGGAGGATGTGAGCTAAAGATAGACCCCTCTAAGGTTGAGGTCATTCTAAATTGGCCCAAGCCCAATACAGTTACAGAGGTAAGAATATTTTTAGGGGCAACACAATATTGGAGAAAGTTTATTGCTAATTTTTCTTCCATTGCAGCTCCATTACATGCATTGACAAGTGTCAAGAAAGTCTTAAATGGGGAGATGTACAGCAGAAAGCATTTGATGCTTTGAAGCAAAAGATAAGTTCAGCACCGGTATTGGCACTTCCGGATCTTAAACAGCCGTTCGATATTCAAACTAATGCAAGTGATTATGCCATGGGAGCAGTTTTATTGCAGCCTAGTAAGCTCATTTCACTTCATTCTGAAATCTTTAATGGAGTCGTAACTAACTATAACACATATGAAAAAGAACTTTATGCATTGGTACAAAGTGTTAAAAAATGGAAACACTATTTGATGGGGAAGGATACCATCATCCATATTGACCATCAACCATTGTAGTATTTACAATCACAGTCAAAGTTACAGCAGTCACGACATTTTAGATGGATGGGTTTTCTACAACAATTTCATTTGGTTATCAGGTATAAAAAGGGAATCTACAATAAGGTAGTTGATATGCTTTCAAGGCCTATTGTAAATTCATTTGTTATACTCAAGCATAATTCTGTTTTGCATGAAAGTTACATAGAACAATATGCAAATGATAGTGACTTTCAAGAAGTATATGCAAGCTTGAGTCAAGGAAATCAAATTGAAGAGTTGGATTATCATGTACATAATAGTTTGTTGTATCACTTGGGCAAGTTGTGTATTCCACAGGGAGAAAGAAACAGTATCATAAGGGAGGTGCACACTTCATTGATTGCTGGACACTTTGGTGTAGGCAAGACAGTAGCAAATCTTCAAAGGTATTGTTATTGGCCACACATGTTGGATAATGTTTCTCGTTTCATAAGAGGATGTTCTTTATGTGCTACAAGTAAGCCTAGCAATAGGAAACTTGGTTTATACACTCCACTTCTGGTACCTTCACGTCCATGGGAGAGTATCTCAATGGATTTTGTAGGAGGTCTTCCATTGTCAAGGAAAGGTCATGATTACTTGTATGTAGTTGTAGATAGGTTCAGCAAAATGTGCATACTAACACCATGTAAAAAGCAAATTACAGCTCAAGAAATAGCTCATCTTTTCTTCCAAAACATTTGGGTTTATTTTGGTCTTCCTACATCTATTGTAAGTGATCGAGATTCTCAGTTTGTTGGGAATTTTTGGTCAAAATTGTGGGTCATGATGGACACAAATTTGAAGAAGAGAACAACCTTTCATCCACAAACAGATGGACAAACCGAGGTGGTCAATCAAATAGTTATTTATCTTCTTAGAGGATATTGTAGCAAACATCCCAAGTTGTGGGATGAACAGTTGCATTACATACATCATGCATACAAAAAGGCAAAGCATTCTTCCACAAACACATCGCCATTTGAGGCATGTTATGGGTACTTGCCAAGATCACTATTGGACTTCATCTTTGAGAAAGATGTCGCCATCAAAGGTCACAGTGACATTGATAAGGCAAGGAAATTCATAGATCAAATTCAGTTGATACATCATACAGTGCAGGAACAGCTTGAGAAAATCCAAAGAAGCTACAAGGCAATGCATGACAAACACTGCGTTGATCATAAATTTTAAGTTGGCGACGAAGTTTGGTTATATATTAGCAAAGAGAGACTTCAAGGGGAAGGTAAAAAGCTTAAATCAATCCGTTATGGTCCTTTTGAAATTCTGGAAAAGATTGGTCACAATGCATTTAAGCTTGATTTGCCTCCTTATATGCAAATATACTTTGTTGTTAATGTTGAGAATTTGATATTGTTTGAGCCTCCTTTGATTGATGATCAAGGAGATCATGTTCAGCTGCCATCAATACATGATTTCTTGCCAGAATATCTATATGAGCATCAGCAAGATCTCATACTTGATAAAAGGACTAGAACTTCAAAGAGAGGGGATGTTAAATACCTTAGAGTGGGAATCAAGGGACAAAAGCCTTCTCAAGCCAAATGGTTGCATACCGAGAAGGTGAGGGAGTTGTATCCTCACCTGCTAAACAATTAATGGTATCTTTTGGGGTCCAAAAGGTTTCTAGTTAAGAGGAATGATCAGGTGCTCAGTATTTAGCTCAAAAATCAAAGTTATCATATTGGCTCGAAACTTGAATGACCACGTCCATCTTGGAAAAACGATCCTAATGCAACTCGTTTCGTCGAAAACCAAGTTCGTATGAGAAAGTTATTGTGTTTTGATCGCTTTGCTAAACAAGTGAAACTTACAAAAAAAATGCCCAGTCACCGCACAGTCAGCAGTCCATACTACTGACGTGGTAGGTGACTAGGCATGGTCAATATTGGTCAGCAGCGAATCAGGTATGGACAAGTGTCGTCATTTGGTTGGGTTGTACAGTGGTGAGTTGTTGCATTTTTATTGGTTTGATTTTAGACCAATGGAAGAATGCCACGTGGCAAGCTTGGAGGTTGCCACGTGGCACCTCCCGAGGGTCAAGTTGGTGGTCTACATTGGAGAAAAATTTATTGGCAGAAGTCAGGGTCAAACCCACGACCTACCACATACAAACCTCATGCCTTTACTGTCCGCTCTACACAATGTTTCTTAACCATAGAGTTCACAGTTTATATTTGAATGTGTAAGGTTTGGAGGGTGGCATTAGGGGAGGACCAGCCCGCAGGCCATCCCTCCGCCCATGTGAACGCAATGCTTAAAACCACAAGCGGCCACATTTTATTGACCCCGGCAACTACATAACCCTCCACTCCGACGGTTAAGAGCTTGCATGTGAATGCAACCTCCAACGATCAATTAACCCAACGACTATCCAAACCACAACTCCAATGGTTAGCATGTGAAGGATGGAGCATAACGCCTAATGGTTAGTCAGCTCCGATCATTCCGAGGGACCCTAACCGCAACATTTAATGCGACTTAACCGTTCCATGTGAACAGTCCACCATTGTCGTCGAAAGTCACAGTTTAAGTTAGCGCTAATCTCATTTTAACTCTAATTAAGTGCAGTTTATATTAATTAACTGCAAGTTTATTCTGGCGGTAAGTTTTGTGGTGCCCCCAAATTCGGGCCTGCCACCAATTTTAGCGGTGCTAACTGGAGATGTTCCAGAATTAGAGGAGAAAATGTAGGAAAAGACTGACTGAGCTCTAGAGAAGTCAATTTTCGACCAAATTGAGCTCAGAAAGAGGTGTTCTTGGCTAATTTGGACATTCTGAACACATTGGTGCAGGTATCAGGAGCCATAGAGCTTTGTAAATAGCATTTTTTCCACATTGAGCTAATACAGAGGCCCAAGCCATGGAAGTTGGACCAAGGAGATGTAGCCCAGGAGGGGTGAACTCCTTCATCAAAACACTGTGTTAATGTGTCTCTTTGATGGTTTTCTGCATTGTGCATATTTTTTGTTCAGTATTTGTTTATGAAGCTATTTTTCTCATGAATGTCTTTTTAAACTTAAGGAAATTTACCTGATTGTATGCACAAACAGCGAATGAAAACTCAGCGCAAGAAGCAATATGCAAGCACATATTTATAAATCTATAATTGTTATTAGCACAGAAAAACTAATCATGCAAAAACAGATCACCTATATGTTTTGATCACTGACTTTGAGTGTCTCTTAATGCATATAGATGAGTGTACAACTTCCATATGATAACAATAGGTAGAACTTGTTACATGTGAAGGGACCAAGACTAGAATAGATGCTTCCAAACAGACAAACACTAGCCAGTAGTATGTACGATAAGTTGTAGAACCAGCCCCAAAGTTAAATCCTCAGATGGAGAAGGACACCTATAAAGAGGCGTGTAGAGACATGATCATGACAAACTGGGATGCCCCAAAAGATAGTCTAGTATATAATATTCCCCAAATATATGATAAGATTTTTGCCGAAGATCTTGAAGGAGGAGACAAATCAACTAGAGCATTTTTAAAGAGTTGCTTGGAGTTTATTCAGGATGATGGATCCCTCTAGAATTTACACGGGATGATCAATTAGTGCACTAAGGATTTAAGGAGTGGAGTAGCGAAGATACCCAGGTGTGTAGTCAATAAGGTTGTGTGAAAGAAAGAACCATTAGAGAGTTCAAGTTTTGTGTGAAAATAGGAGCTTATGACATGGAGAATATTATTATTGATTTAGGCTATGATGTCAATATTCTACCTAAGAATACTTGGGAGATGATGGGGAGACCCAAGTTGACTTGATCCCCTATCTAGCTTAGATTGGAATATTAGTATAGAATTTTTCTTATTGGTAGGTTGTCAAATGTGGAGGTAGATATTAATGGGGTTACAACTATGGTGGATTTTGAATTTATTGAAATTGATGATGATACTAACCCATATCTAACTCTAGTAGGAATTGATTATGCTTTTAAAAATCGAGTGATCATCAATCTGAAGAAAAGGTAGATGGTTTTCGAGTATGGGGATGTTCAAATGATTGGATTGTTGGATCCAAGTGAAGGAGACTAGTACATGGAGGTTTTCCGAGAAGAGATTGATGGAGAGGAACTAGATGAGATTTACAAGATCAATGCGTTAAGGGAAGATTATGTCAACGCAACTGCAGATGGTGTTCTAGGTTGTCACAACATTGCTTCATGTTCTTTTGACTCTAACGAAGGGTTGGAGAATTGGCAGAACTGATTGCATGAGCTTTCTACCAGAAGGTGCACACATATCACTCGTGCAGTGCGATGGATTAGCACTAAAGTACTCAATCTCTCTGA
Organism: Pinus tabuliformis; assembly: GCA_031772625.1. Taxonomy (NCBI): domain Eukaryota; kingdom Viridiplantae; phylum Streptophyta; class Pinopsida; order Pinales; family Pinaceae; genus Pinus; species Pinus tabuliformis. The sequence continues at coordinate 589,422,498 of CM062820.1, read as the reverse complement.
GAGTAGGTACCTACATAGGAGAAGATACAGAATGTCAAGGCCCTGCATGGTTTTGCAAATGGATATGATCTCTCAAAGTAGATTCCAAAGGTGGAAGAGAAACAAATCCTTGTGTCTAAGAAGTGGGCTAGACATTGACCTATATTCTTGTCTTCGATCTACCAAGCAATGCACAGTATTCCAAAGAACATGGAAGGTGGAAAAATGACAAAAAGGGGAGATGGAAAATATGCTAGTTCGACACCTTCGTTGCAATGAAAGGGCTAGAGTAAACTTACTAAGGGAAGGGATATCAAACCCACTTATTCAATCAAGGTACTACTGAAGAATGTTTTAACAACTCCCCACTGGATGGATTGGTGCAAGGAATTAGCGATGCAGCGAAAGAGAAAGTTATGAGCCCAAATGTGTACTTTGTCGAGATATGTCATAGGGGTAAGTAGTGTGCAGTGTTGGGGGGAACATCACTACAGATAAGTACAAATATATATATATATATATATATGCTATTATTGGCACTGCTACTCCAACTTGCAATTGAAATACATCACTTCTTTGTTTTGATCTACTCAACAATATATCAGTTTCATATTCATATTTCCTTTATCAACATGCCTGGAAACATCAAAATGTTGAGGTAAAACTTGAGGTAAAAAATAGCTTGAAATCTTTTGATTTGTTAAAAATTAGGGGATAATGATAAGAGACTGTAAGCCTAGCATTCCATTTTGTTTTATATTGTCTCTCTCTTTAAAAACGGTTTCAACCCTCATCTCCTACCAACCCACTGGTTTGCAATACTCAACAAGCAGGATTCAATTCTTTTTCAACATTTGCATATGTCCTAACTACTTAGAGCTTTTATTTCGGTCCTTAATAGCCATTCCCTTCATTGTATATTGTGTCCTTCCTATTTTCTTTCCCTACTCATGTTGGGTCCAAATATATTTCCAATTAGCCATTCATTGACTATGTTGGTATGTGGCTTGCATCTACATACTATGTTTTTATTCATTTTTCTCCATGGTGTTTAATTTAGCCTATTTTGTATGCAGAAAGCTTCATATCAACTACCCAACTAGTCATATCTTGGAAATAAAATATTAAAACTTTAATCCTCTCTCCATATATATGTACAAAGATGTTTCTTAGTCTTAATTATGCAAAGGGGTCTGTGTGAAAATTGATGGCAATTACGATAGAAAAGCCTCGAGTAACGACTCCTAGTGTTATAGTAGTTGTTGAATGCTTAAGATTCTTAGCTATTAGAATAGCCTTTTTATGCTATCATGAGTAAAAGGTAGGGGAAGGCAACTAGAGCTAGTCCCGAGGTGATCTTTTGTGGCATCATTCCAACATGTACAAAGCTTTTGGCATTTGCAAATGGACCCATGTGTGAAGGATTGGTAGTGGTGTAACTTTGAGCATGTGCCAGAAATGGAATATGGAACTGTGGCAAGTGCAAGTTGGTCGACTCTCATGCTACCAACTCTACCTTATTTGCACAAGGACATGCAAAAGTGCAAGCGTGGGGGAGAATAAATATTAGTTGTATTTCTTCATGGAAGTCCATCTCCTAATTTATTAAGTCATATCCATGCATGGGAACAACAGGCTACGAACGACAAGGAAAATACTTTTTCATTTATTTACACCATTTTTCCATATAAAATGTAGAAATTTATTCAAGGATATCTCCTAAATCGCACATCAGATGACCGTGAAACTTAGAGGAGGGAAGCATTAAGGTAAGATGAACAAACTTGAAAAGTTTTAGGCAAAACTAGTTTATAGTTTTTGAGAAATTAAGTATCATCACATACATCCATTTTGCTTATATCTCGAGATATGTGCATTGAATTGCACTGATTTTTTGTGTGGAGAAGCATTAAAATAATAAAAACCTGCTCACAAAATTTCTTCAAAACCTAGTTTGTACTTTGTGATAAATTGGTTAACAAAGATTGTTGCTACACCTGTAACAATTTTCTGCTACACCTGTAATAGTTTGTTGCAACTCCTGTAGCAACTTGTTTTTTATATCTCAAGTACTATGCAATGGTTTGCTATGATTTTTGGTAGATAAGGAAATTAAATGGTGATGAATTGATCAGGTGCTCAAGTTTATGCTAAAAAATAAAAGTGTCAGAATCTTGTTAAACTCAACTTCCAATTGAAGAGCTCATCATTATGAATCCAACGGTGCAAACGACACTCAAATCCAATCTCGTATGCAGAAGTTAGATCAAGTCAAAGTTTAAGTTTGACTTGTCCACATGGCAGGATTGGGATGATGTGGCAAGGTCTTCAGCGAATGAGGAGGCGCCAAGTGGCAGGCTTCCATTGGCCCTCGTATTTCGCTATTCACAGTAGCAGGAGGAAAGGCATTACAAAATCGGCCCCAGAACAGCCAGGGTTGTGATGCGATAAGGCAATCGGAAATCGCAATCGCAATCGGTGAGGGGAAGGTATTATGAAAATTGGCCCCCGGCAGGTTGGGTTGCAATTTGATATCGCAATTGTATATCACAGGAAAAATACGGCCACAGACTTTAAGACCCCAATTATTCACCAATTGTGATGAGCGATAAGTTCCCGGATGCGATACATTTATGAGCCATAGTTTAAGTTCTCATCGGGTTTGTTGATATCGCATCGTACAATTGCCGCTTTGTTTACAAAACCATCCACCAGGTTTTTATGTTGATTGCGATTTGCGATACAGCCAAAGGGTTATGGCCCATAGCGCGGTGAAATATTTTCCTGGTTAGCAGATTTTGGAGCAGAAATGTGGGTTTCTGCCGGTTTTGGAGAAATTTGTGGAACGAATAGAGGGAGAACTAGGAGAGGTCATAACTTCTTCAGTTCTTATCCAAATTAGGTGCAAAAAGAGTCAATTCTAGCAGTTTTGGCTATTCTGAACTCATTGAGATAGGTTTTCAGAGGCATTTGAGCATTGTAAACACACTTTTGTTGTAATTTGGAGCATAATAGAGAGGCCCAAGCATTGGAATCTGGACCAAGGAGACATAGCCCAGGAGGGGTGAACTACTCATCAAATCTCTATGTTGTGTGTTGTGTTTTGATGTTCTTTGTTGTTATTTTGCTAATGTTCAGCATATGTTTTATGTTAAATTTTTTATAACATTTACATAAGAACCTCTCATGGGAATCAGTTAATTAAGAAAAAATAGTGAATCCTTAAGCACTTGATAAGAAAATGATAAGCATATTGGGTTGTATTCTGAATGGGGAATTAGCAAAGCATTATTAATCTGTTCCATTTCATATCAAGTTGGTATCAGAGCACTGGTTTTTTCTTATTAGATTTTCTTGTGCAAAGAAGGAGTATTGTTTGCTAGTTTGTGTCATGCTAACAAGGTTAAAACTCAAAAGAGAAGAAGGAAAGCTAGTTGGAAGCCCTAAAGTTGGTTCAAGTGGAAGAAGAGCAAGGTTTCCAAATTCTTCTACACTAGTACATCCTCAAGTTGTAGTTGAGACTCCAGAGATCATGTATCATGAAGGAGAACCTACAGACATTACAAAATATGAGAAGACCTTTAGAAAGGATTTCTTTGATATGACAGAGATGGTGAAGGTCCTCTATGAAGAGAGGAATAGCAGATTGCAAGGAGAAAGTTCCAAACCTCCCAAAGGAAAAGGCTCTTCAAGAGGAGGTAATGGAAAAGGAGGTAATGGGAATGGAAACAAACCTCCACCCTCTCCACCATCTTCTTCATGTTTTTCTTCAAAAGCATCTTCACACTCTTCCACTAATACAACCCTTACTCATACTCATCATCATACTTCAAAAGGAACTAGTAAATCACCTTTTCTAAAGCTTGATGTTAAATTCGAGTTGCCTATGTATAATGGAGAAGTTAATGCATAAAAGTTAGATAACTGGATTCGTTAGTTGGAGGTGTATTGTAGAATTCATAACCTTCAAGAGCATGATATCAAAATTCAGTTGGATTCATTGAGAATGGAGGGTGCAGCACTCATTTAGTGGGAAGCAAGGACTCAAGACGAGATCAAAAAAACATGGTAAGATCTCTATTACTTGGTCTGATTTCATTGCTGATATAAAAATACAATTCTACCCTTTAGCCCATATGCAAAAAGATATCATGAATTGGAAAAATTTCAAACAGTTAAAAGGTCAAAATGTGCAAGAGTATACTCAAAAGTTCGAGAGAAGAGCACTTATGCTAGGAGCAGACTTGCAGTCACAAGATACTTTCCTAAAATATATAGGAGGTTTGAATAGCTATATTTGACACACCATTCTTATGTTTAATCCTACGAATCTTGATGAGGTTTGTGTTCAAGATACATACCTCGAAGCAAGAGGGAAAAATGTACAAGAAGAATGTAAGAAGAAGCCATTCCAGAGAGGTGAAAAATGAAAGAATTTTAAAGGAAAGCAGAACAAAAATGCTTCTGTTAAGAAAGAATGGGAGAAACCTGTGTGCAAGAATTGTTCCAAAGAGGGCCATGATGAAGCACATTGTTGGAAGCTTCATCTTGAATTACAGCCGAAGAAATTTAACAATAAAGGGAAACAGAAGACCAACGTTGTTGTACAACAAGACTTGGGTTCTAACTCAAGTGATGAAACAAATATTGCAGCCACAGTCACTAAAGGAAAATTCGTGGCAAAAACAAGCAAAGAGGAAGTCGTGGCAAGCACCAATGCATCAAATAACTCCAACAATGTTTCAAATGAGGAAAACAGAATTGAGCTTTTCCACATCCGAGTTATTTCCAAACACACCAAGATTGATACGTTGTTTGACAGTGGATCCCAGGAAAATTTAATTTCTACAGATTTGGTCAAGAAATTGAATCTGGAAACTGTGCCTCATCATAAACCGTATCCGTTGGGTTGGATAACCAAGGATGCCAATCTTCAGGTCACACGGAAATGCATTTTCAGGTTTGCAATTACTGCCAATTTTGTTGATGAAGTCGAATTAGATGTGGTGTTGCTGGATATTTCTGGAATTGTGTTGGGAAGCCCATATCTGTATGACAGGAAAGTCGTTTTCCATAGATTTGAGAACAAATATCATTTGTTCAAAGACGGAGTGGAGTATATTGTGAGAGCCCATCATAGGAAGCTTAATCTGTCTTTGGCAAGTGCAGGGCAAATGAAGTGACTGGTCAATTCCAGAAGAGTCTCGTGCTCCTTATGATCAAGCAAAAGAATGACACAGAGCATGAATCCTTTGCAGGCTGTGACGTGAACCTGAAAGTTGAATGTGTTGATGTGGTCAATCAATATGGAGACATGTTTCAAGAACCGAAGGGATTGCCACCAAAAAGGGGAATTCACTACAAAATTCAGCGACAGCAAGATTGTCCACTCCCAAACATCGGTATGTATCGAATGTCAATTCTGGAAAGTTTAGAAATTAAGAAACAAGTCCATGAATTGTTAGATAAAGGTGTAATTCGCGCCTCTACTTCGCCATGTGGTTCACCAATTGTTTTGGTACCCAAGAAATATGGAACCTAGCGCATGTGTGTAGATTATCAAGCTTTGAATAAAATTACCATAAAGAATTGATACCCACTACCCAAAATAGATGATTTGCTAGATCAGTTGAAGAATGAAAAATATTTCACTAAATTAGACTTGAGAAGTGGATATCATCAAGTTAGAATAACTGAGGAGGATATTTGGAAGACTACTTTTAAAACCAAACAGGGATTGTTTGAGTGGCTGGTTATGCCTTTCGATCTTTGCAACACTCCAGCTATATTCATGAGAGTTATGAATGATGTTTTAAGATCCTTTCGAGATGAGTTTGTAATTGTCTATTTAGATGATATTTTGATATTCAACAAATCACTAGAAGAGCATGTCAAGCATGTGAGGAAAGTGTTGGATGTCTTAAAAAAAGAACAGTTATTTCTGAAGATGTCTAAATGTGAATTCGGGAAAACTTCTTTAGTGTGTTTGGACCACATAGTTGGAGGAGGTGAGCTGAAGATTGAGCCCTCTAAATTTTCGGTCATTGTGAATTGGCCAATACCCAAATCAATCACAGAAGGAAGGAGTTTTTTGGGAGCAGCGCAGTATTGGAGGAAGTTAATTTCCAGTTTCTCTTCCATAGCAACTCCACTACATGCTTTGGCCAGCGTGCAGATTGTCTTCCAATGGGGAGGCAAACAACAAAAATAATTTGATGCTTTAAAACAAAAGATCATTTTAGCCCTAGTTTTAGCATTGCCAGATTTGAAACAACCATTTGAAATACAAACAGATGCAAGTGACTACGCCTTGGGTGCAGTTCTTTTATAGCATGTAGCATGGTAAGCCCATTTCATTTCATTCTGAGATTTTTAATGGTGTTGTTATTAACTAGCCTACATATGATAAAGTGCTTTACGCATTGTTGCAAAGTGTGAAGAAATGGAAGCATTACCTAATGGGAAAAGAAACCATTATTCACACCGATCATCAACCTTTGCAATATCTGCAATCTCAGACAAAATTTCAGCAATCAAGGCACTTTCGTTGGATTGGATTCTTACAGCAATTCCACTTGGTAATCAGGTACAAGAAATGTATTTATAACAGAGTTGCTAATATGATTTCTAGACTGGTTGTTAATGTAGTCATTTTACTCAAGAATCATTATGCTTTGCCTGAAAGTTATGTTGAACAATACGCACATGATGTTGACTTTCAAGAGGTATATTCAAAATTGAATCAAGGCCACCAAGTTGAGGAATTAGACTACCATGTACATGATAATCTGTTGTATCATTTGGGAAAACTTTGTGTTCCACAAGGAGAGAGAGTAAATGTCACAAGGGAAGTGCACACTTCTCTTATTGTTGGACATTTCGAAGTAAGTAAAACAGTGGCAAATCTTCAGAGGTAATTTTACTCGCCTCATATGCATGAAAGTGTGTCAAGTTTTATCAGAGTTTGTTCATTGTGTGCAGTCAGTAAGCCTAGTAATAGGAAACTAGGATTGTACACACCACTTCCAGTGCCTTCACGCCCATGGGAGAGTGTTTCTATGGATTTTGTAGGAGGTCTTCCTTTATCAAGAAAAGGTCATGATTATTTGTACGTTGTTGTGGGTAGGTTCAGCAAGATGTGCATATTAATGCCTTGTAAGAAAAAATTACAGCTGAACAAACAACTCGACTTTTCTTTTAAAATGTATGGGTTCATTTTGGATTACCTACTTCTATTGTAAGTGATCGTGATTCCCGATTTGTTGGGAATTTTTGTTCTGTTTATGGAACTTGATGGACACCAAGTTGAAGAAAAGTACAGCCTTCCATCTGCAAACAGATGGTCAAACTTAAGTGGTTAACAAGATAGTTATTCATTTGCTAAGAGGATATTGCAGCAAACATCCTAAGTTGTGGGATGAACAGTTGCATTATATTCAGCATGCTTACAACCGAGCAAAACACTCTTCTACTCTAACTTTTCCTTTTGAGGCATGTCTTGGTTATTTTCCTAAATCGCCTTTGGATTTCATCTTTGAGAAAGATGTAGCTGTAAATGGACATAGCGACATAGACAGAGCAAAGAAATTCATTGAGAAAATTCAGTTGATTCACCAAACAGTTCAAGAACAACTAGAAAAGAGTCAAGGTAAGTATAAGGCAAGGCATGATAAGCATTGTGTGGATCATCAGTTTCAAGTAGGTGATGAAGTTTGGCTCTACATTAGCAAGGAAAGGTTTCAAGGTGAAGGTAAAAAGTTGAAACCAATCCGTTATGGTCCATTTAAAATTCTAGAAAAGATTGGTAATAATGCTTTCAAGCTTGAGTTGCCTTCATATATGCAAATTTATTCCATTGTTAATATCAAAAATTTGAGATTGTATGAGCCTCCTTTGATTGAAGATCAAGGACAAAGTGTACAGATTCCATCAATTGAAGATTTTTCTCTAGAATTTCTTGATGAGCTTCAGTAAGACACCATACTTGACAGAAGAACGAGGTCATCAAAGAGGGGAAATTTTGATTATCTTCGAGTGGGTCTCAAAGGTACAAATCCATCAAAGGCCAAATGGATTGAAGAGGGGAAGGTGAGGGAATAGTACCCTCATCTGTTCAATAACTGAATATAATCTTTTGGGGTCCAAAAGGCTTCTAGTGGAAGGGAGTGATCAGGTGCTAAAGTTTATGCTCAAAAATCAAAGTGTTAGAATCTTGTTAAACTCAGATTCAAATCGAATATCTCATCATTCTGAATCCAACGGTGTGAACGACACTCAAATCTGAGCTCGTATGCAGAAGTTAGATCAAGTCAAAGTTCAAGTTTGACTTGTCTACATGGTAGTATTGGGATGATCTGGCAAGGTCTTCAGTGAATGAGGAGGTGCCAAGTGCCAGGCTACCATTGGCCCCTGCACTTCACTAATCATAGTCGCAGGTAGAAAGGCATTACAAAATCGGCCCCAGAACAGCCAGGGTTGCAATGTGATAAGGCAATCGGAAATCGCAATCGCAACCAGTGAGGGGAAGGTATTACGAAAATCGGCCCCTGGAAAGTTGGGTTTCGATGCGATATCACAATCGCATATCACAGGAAAAACAAGGTCGTAGACTTTAAGACCCAGGTTCTCCACCAATTACCAATTGCGATGAGCGATATGTTCCCGAATGCGATACATTTATGAGCCACAGTTTAAGTTCCCGTTGAGTCTGCCAATATCGCATCGCATAATCGCCGCTTTTTTTACAAGACCATCCGCTGGTTTTTTACGCCGATTGTGATTTTCGACACGATCGACAGGTTATGGCCCGCGGTAGGGTGAAACATTTTCCTGGTTAGCGGATTTTGGAGCGGAAATGTGGGTTTCTGGCATTTTTGGAGCAATTTGTGGAACGAATAGAGGGAGAACTGGGAGAGGTCATAACTTCTTCAGTTCTTATCAAAATTAGGTGCAAAAAGAATCAATTATAGCAATTTTGGCTATTATGAACTCATTGAGACAGGTTTTAGATGCATTTGAGCATTGTAAACACACTTTTGTTGTAATTTTGAGCATAATAGAGAGGCCCAAGCATTGGAAACTGGACCAAGGAGATGTAGCCCAAGAGGGGTATACTCCTCATCAAATCTCTGTGTTATGTGTTGTATTGTGATGTTCTTTGTTGTTATTTTGTTGTTGTTTAGCATATGTTTTATGTTAAATTATTTATAACATTTACATAAGAACCTCTCATGGGAATCAGTTAATTAAGAAAAAATAGTGAATCCTTAAGCACTTGATAAGAAAATGATAAGAATCTTGGGTTTTATTCTAAATGGAAAATTAGCACAGAATTACTAATCTGCTCCATTTCATATCATGAACGCACCCACCAAAAATTGCCTCAATCTAAAGTGTTGTTTGCATGAAATGTCAAATGTATTTGAATCTACTGTAACTCCATGCACAAATTGCTACAACTAACATTGTTGCAACTCCACCAAAACTCTCAAAAGGATACTTTTGAAGATATGTTGGCTATGGGAATTAAACACAAGACTAATAAGTTTATCTACATAACAATGGATTGAAACGTCATATGTTAGATCACTAATGGAGACATGTGTTGTAAGAAGGCCTCTTTATGAAAAATGCAATTCTAATCAAATGGGACAACCATTGCTCAAAAGAGTTTTAAGGTGATATTAGGATTATCTTTTATCAATAAATTAAGCTAAGAGGTGTTAGCAAGTGTTGTTAATTACTATGCATTAAAAATTGGAAGCTTCAGCCTTTCCTAACCTTTATGCTCAACGCTATGTATTTTCTAGGGAAATTAATAGATCAACACAAGAATTATATTATAATAGTATGTATGTATACCCAAAAGGTGCAACAAATTCCCAAGACAACATCAACATTGATACACAAGAACAAATGTTGAACAAAGAACAAAATGAATCAATGTTGCCACACAAGAACCAATGTTAGATATGGAAGGAAAATTTGTTCTACAAGAACCTTTTGTGGGAATAAGAGAAATGATCAAGGTCATCGTCATTATTTTGTTGGAATCATTCATGGAAGGAAAATGGACATAAAATAAGGAAATCATTCAATGTAAAAAGCAGCTTTTTAGTAGAGGTATTGGGTTACATCGTAGTGGCAATTTTTGCAATAAACAGGAAAGTTTGATGCACTTATTCCTAACTAGTAGTCTTAGAGAAACATGGACAACAATCTCTACCAAGGGTGGAATGGAAAATGATGAGGGTGACATCAAGAATAGGTGACTCTTGTAATAAAGTCTACCATGTTTGCATGAGAACATGCAAAATTGAAAGTGTGGGGGAGATGTTGGGTCGCCAAATTGTCACCTCTTTCACCATTCTAAACAACCATTTTCAGTCATTTTATCATAATTTTTTTCCCTTCCATTACATGTCTTGATGTGTTTCTTCGTGAATGTGCCACATTAATCTTATGAATGTTAAAATAGTTAATTATTGTTATTTTTCTTTATTTTTGATGAGTTAGAAATGATTATTGTTGGTTTTATTAATGATGGTTTTCCTAGCTCTCTCCCTGTAGCTATTGTGTAGTAATTGTAATAACCTCCAAGGTTGGCCTACTTACGCAGGTCCAGGAGAAATTTTAGAACATGGGTTTTTATCCTAGGAATGTTGACATGGATTTATGTTACTAAATAATACCCAAGTTAACTCCATTAAGATCGAACTCATTATCTACATCTCAGACAACTTGTGTAACGCATAATCGAGTAACTAAATTCAGGCACGATTTCCAGAAAAACACAGAAGAATCTAGAAATGTTGACAACTTAATGCTCCTTAGCCCTTATGATTTTCTCCTAATCCATGGATATCTACTTTTGTAGGCATCTCTACGCCCCTGTCACCTCCTCTACCACATCCTTCCCACCTTCCTCTCCTTCCTTAGCACACCTTCATGCTGAATCTATTGTTTTCCATCTCCTTGTGTCATCAATCAACAAGGTGGCTCGGGAGACCCCTTTTAAGTTTGTACACATAAAAGAGGATATCCCATTAGTAAATATATCAGCCTACTTGGCTCAACAATATGCTTTGGATCTTGCAAATCAAGCCTTGGTTAGTCATTTTACGGTGTTATGGCCTTCCCCAAACGCAGTGAAAGAATGGCTTCAAAAAACCTGGTTTGGAATGATTAAGGGAAACCTCTCACACTTTTTTGTGGGAAAAGGTTTTATGTTTTTTATTTTGATTCAAAGGAAGATCGAGATATTATATTCAAAAGTGGGTCATATTTTTTGGGAACAAAGGGACTATACTTGAAATGATGGAATCTGGATTTCAGTCCAGACATTAACATCCATTCGGCAATTCTGGTGTGGGTTCGCCTACCTCATCTACCGCTTCACTACTAGGAGGAAGACATCATGAGGGAAATAAGGAATTCACTGGGAAATTACATTGATAAAGTAGAACCAAGGGCCAAAATGTTGGCTTGCACCCAAATGTGTGTGGAGGTAGACCTACAAAAGGGTTTACTAGAGGTTGTGGAACTAGTAATTTATGATTGGAAATTCATTCAGAAATTGGATTATGATAAATTTTCATTCAAGTGTAATCAATGCCATGAATATGGGCACTTTTCTAAAAATTGGCCCAAGAAGGAACAAGTAGGGCCAACTACCCAAGACAATAATGATCAGTGGCACCAAGTTAAAGGAAAAAAGAATCCAAGTAAGTAAGGACCTAACTAGCAGAAAATGCAAAATGAGACTACTCAATCTGGTAATCCTGAGACTCCATAGAAGAAACCCTAGGAAGTTGCTCAAGGTGTTGGAAATTAAATAACATAGTAATGGAACACATAAAATATTACAGAATCACAAACACAGAAAAAACATAAAACAATAGAGACACAGATATACGTGGTTCACCCAATTTGGGCTACATCCACGGAGAAACAGTCAATCCTTCCTTTTATATTATCCAAAAAAATGAATAGATACAACCTAAAACAAATCCTTTGTAATTTCCTCTTTACTCTCACACAGTCTTCTCTCTCTTTCTCGCAGAGAAGAATTATTCACAGCAGCAATAAAATTCCCTCATATAAACTGAGGGTTGCCTTCTAGGGAAAAAAAAAAACTAAATTAACATAAATTCTACCATCAAATATTTCGCTTAATGAATCGCCTATATTGACTATGAAATTACAATATTTATGGCCCTAGACCCCCCTGTCAACGATCTTACGAGGAACATTGTTGCCTCATTAGGAACCAGGGTCCAACGCGACTAAAGTGAGACCTTTGAATGAAGAAGATAATCAAGCTCCACACCCAATACAGGGATATAGCTAATATCCACAAAAGAAGAATAAAGACAAAGTTACCTTAATATCAGTTGGGGAACGTCCCTCGGGTTTTTCCCATACAAATAGGTATGACAGTCTAGCTCTTGATCCTCACAATGTTGTGACTGATATTCCATACATAGATATTGTGATCAGCCAAACCCCAATAGATATTGTATTGGTTCAAATTCAATAATTTTCTCCCTCACCAAAAGTGGCCAACAATATGGAAATTGGGGAAATTCACATATCACCTAAGCGATTTGATCCCACCCAGCTCCTCTCCTTGGGAGGGAAATAATCCATGGACATGGAAGATAAACCAGATGATGAAAAACTAGAGGTGGTTCAAGAAGTTTGATCTGGGAAGAAGAAGGGAAAAAAGGCTACAAAGGAGAAGAGAGAGGAACATGCTAAAAAGGGCAAAGAGATTGGACAACAAATAACAATCCCTTAAACAATAGGAAAGAGGAATACGTGTGTTGCATTTGGGGTAGCCCCAACCTTGGGTGTATCCTAGACCAAAATTATTTGAAATGATGAAAGTCCTATCATGGAATTATCGAGGAATGGGTAATAAGGAAGATTATATAGGAAGATTGATTACAAGAGAAAGGCCATCCATTGTATTTTTTCAGGAAACTAAGATGCAAGAAACTTTAGCCATCCAGAAGTGTAGTAAGGTGTTCAAGGCTACTAGAACCATTTCCCAGAGTACTTGGGGTGCATCCAGGGGGATTTACACTTGTTGATGTGAATCAATTTGGACTTATATGTCCTCTCAGTAGTCGTAACATTGGATCATTACATATCTGTTTCATAAAATCTCCAAGGATCAACTTAATGTGGTAAACATTTATATTCCAACCCTATATGGTGAAAAACAAGAGTTTTGTAATTCCCTTATGGCCTTGCTAGATGCAGAGGGTAGTGACAAGCTTCTAATTTCCGGGGACTTCAATGTCACCATTTCACAAGCTGAAAAGAAAGGGGGATCACTGGTTAGATATCCTTTTAGAGAAAAAATGAAGATCTTATGTCTCCTTGCAATTTGTGGGATGTCAAGCCCACAAGAGGTAAGTTTACATGGAATAAAAAACAAATTGGCCTGAGGCATAATGTAGCTAGGTTAGATAGTTTTTTTCTTCATAGTCTTTTTTGGAGGGCCCCTTTGCGTGGTATTCAAAATCACCTTCTGGGCAGACTCTGATCATCGACCAATTATGCTCTCTCAGTCTAAGGTACAAAGGTATGGTCCTCTCCCATTTTGATTTAATCCTATTTGGATTCAAAATGAAGAGTGTGTCACACTCATCAAGACGACAGTGAGTCACTAGATTGAAGGATCTCCTATGAAAATATGGGAAAGGAAAATTAAAAGGTTAAAAGGGTCCCTTGAAGCCTGAGCAATTATTTCAATTGAGAGACAAGTGAGAAAAACACAATTGAAGTTTGAATTAGCCAAGGCACAGCTAGAGAATGAGCTTGTTTCACTCAATGCCTTGATGAGAGAAAAGTGTTGAAGAATGTAACTAGTGTCAGTTTTCATAATTGTATTTGAGTCTTGATGTAATGTATTTGTCAAAAGAAAGAAAAATAAATTTTATTATTGAAGAAATTGACTTATTAAAACATGGGTTTCATGCTTGGGTCAAATTTGTTTAGGTCAAAGCCTCCATTTAAGGTTTCTATGGTTTATGTCAAGTGTCCTTGTTCATTCATAATGTAAAATATCCTTCTTTGGCTTCATTTGTAAAGAAAGAAAATTATTTTAATGTAAATTAGTTCTTCTAGGCCTCCTCCACCAATTCGGCCTCAAACTGGACAAGTCGGCCTAAATGTGGGGCTGAAACTCCTATATAAAAGCAGCAAAACTCAACCTCATTTGAAACACTAACTCATCAAGTTCGATCTGAAACTTCTGGGCAGAAAAAAGTGTGAAACAAAATGGAATAAGAGGAAGGGTATATAGCGAAGGAAAAGGAGGTCTTTATCAAGCACAAGAAGTTGAAATTATCTCTCTCTCTCACACACACATGTAAAGAAATTGAGCTGTTGGAGGGGCTAAAACTGTAGTGCTAAAGCTAGGCCGAAATTCTGAGTTGTTGGAGACTAAAATTCTGGATTTTTGTTGGGTTGTAGTTGCAGGACAAGAAGAGTCTATTAAAGGTTGTTGAATTTCATTGGAAGGCTAACTTGTTGGAGGAGGAAGGTCTTTAGGTCTAAGATCTCAGTCTATCTCAACTTGAATTTGCTAGTGGAAGAGTTTGACTTGGTTTTCCCCTATAAATGGGTTTTATCCCCTGGCATAATGCCTATATCTCGTGTCTTTGATCTTCGTGTTTTTATTTTGATAATTTCTTGATGAAACAAAGATAAAAGAAAAACATAAGAAATTTAATAATAACTCAAATATATCACAAGTAATTATCAACATAAGAAAATATTTATGCCTTTCTGATTTTCTAACATGGTATTAGAGCTAAGGTGAAGAAGGAAGAAAAAGGTAGACTGAAATATATTGAAAAGAGAGATATAAGAGAAAGTGTTTCAATGAAAGGTCACAACGAGTAGAAGATAGCAACATGACAAACTTAATGAAGGGAGAAAACAAACTAGAAGGAGCCTCCAACTATAGGGCATGGGAAAAGAGGATAGATCTTATCCTCGAAAAGCACAAAGTTTTGAATCTTGTTCAAGGAAAAGTCAAGAAACCTACCAGATGAAGAAGAGAAAGAAAAATGCAAAGAAACTGGAATCTTGGCCTTGACCTTAATAGTGGATGGAGTAAAGGACAACCTAATTCCATACATATCCAACATAGATTTCACTCGATAAATGTATGAGGCTCTCTCCAAGTTATTCACCATAAAAAACATTAGTCAAATAGCAAGCCTAAAAAATGAAGGACCATAAAGATGACAAGAGACGATATTGTATCATCCTACTTTGTAAGGATATCTAGAGTTAGAGATGAACTCCAAGGAATAGATGAAGTTATACCAAAAAAAGAGATCGTAATTGTTTCTCTTCTAGGACTACCAAAATATTGGAGTGCATTTGCATCATAAATTAGCAGTTGGAAAGATACTTCAACATTCAAACAAATGTGGAATGCATGCAATCAAGAAGAAGCCTGAATATCATTAGTAAAAAATAAGAAGGAGGATGAAGAAGAAAACACCTCTAATGCCTATAATGCTCATCAAAAAAAGAAGGGAACCTTCAAGAAGTTCAAATGACCAAATAAGAAAGTTGACCTATCCAGGGTTGAATGCTACAACTATCATAATATGGGTCGTTACAAAAATCAATGTCCTGAGAATCCAAGGAATGAGAAGAGAGATAGGGAATAAGAAAATGTTACCAATGAATATCAACCTAAGAAGAACAATACTGAAGAATTAGAAGTCCAAGGACTTATGTTAATAAGTCCTCTCTCACATATCCCTCCTAGTCTTCTATTCTAAATTTTGTATTGTTTTCCTTTGTGTTTTCATTTCTAGAATTTGTAGGTCTAACATGCCTTGTTAGAACATTTTTTAATTATTTTGATAAGTTATAGGTGTCCCTTAGAAATATTGAATTAAGAGGGGGCCTCCACCATTTTACCAAAAGATAATTATTATGTTATTCGTTTTCATCTTTTCATGTTTGGTTTCCTTCCCACATTAAGTTTTGTTTGCACTATATGTTAATAACCTTTTCTTTATATCTTTTCCTTGGTAGAAAATATTTCATAATACATAAGGGTTATGGAGGACACTTCAAAAGATAGACTTGAAGCATGGAAGAAGTTTTCAAAGGAAGCCTTTTAAGAATTGATGTCCTACAAGGTTTGTTAAAGAACAATTCAGGGTATGTCTTGAACTACAAGTTGTGTTACGAAGTTCTCTTCATAGAAAAGGTATGTTCACTCTCTTTAGTATTTTTCTTTACTAACATTGCTATGTCTAGGTTTTTGAATCTTAAATATTAATGTTAGGGTGATTGATCATTAGATTAAATCTACCCTTATCATACTATCATTTTGATCATTCTTGTGAAACCCTAACCTTTAGGGTTCACTATAAAACCCTAACCTCTTGATGCTAAGGGTATGTCAATAATGTTGAAACCATAGTCCTATTAGGGTTGATAATAAAGTATAGAAATCAAATACTTTTGATTTTTAGGGTTTTGGTATTGTTATGATGGAAACCCTAGTTCTTGTTGAAAAATGCAGCAAGAAATTGTCAATTTTATTTTTCCTTGAGAAAATTCGAATTTCCACATCAGCAGACAACTTGGGTGTAGTTAACTTGTGTGACATGGCTTGTGTCACCTAGTTTACTCAGTAAATTCAATTTAGAGGGTTTGAAGTTCAGTTAAGCGTGTGTGATTGCTAATTTTTAGCAAGCAAGTTCAATTATTTAAAGTTGTTTTCAGTTAAACTAGTGGTAAATGTTGAAGGAACTAGTGGAAGGTTAGTTGTGAAATGGGACAACAGTCTAACTCAGTGATCATCCAGTTAATTGATCAATCAACCCAAAATAGCTAGTGCATGAAGATAATTTGGGTTACCAAGTTGTGGTGGAGATTCCAAGGCAGTGTAACATCAGTTGTAGACTAGTATTTAGTGTACAAGTGTTGCATGCAATCAGATGATCAACCTTTGGAATTGTGCAATCAATTTAAGGAATTTCCTAACTAATAGGGGCCTAATTTCTCAAGGAATTACGTAAGGAAATAGAGTCTCAAGCAAAGGAAAAATTTGACTAAGTCTGGGTCAGAGCTTCTTAGTGAGCAGAGAGATAGGTTATTCACTTGCAGGTTGTTCTTAGTTGAGTAAAGCAATTGTAATACATCTCTATTCATCAGATTAATGCAAGTAGGAAAAGGGGTTTTTAGCAGATTTATTTCCCCTAGAAAAATATTGTGTGCATGTTTTTATATCTCATTGCATGTTTGTGATTGATATTTTAAATTGTGGCTTGCATTCCGCAAAGAAATAGAGTAGGTTTGTGTCTTGTGATTTTGATTAAAATTTCATGAGGAGTTTCAAATCTACACCATAATTTCTACATGATATCAGAGCAAGACTCCCATTAGAACAGGAATTTCGAAGCTCAATGTAGAATAATCTCTTTAGAGTTGGGAAGATAACCTTCAACGGGCTGAGAATAAAGTATTCCTTGGAAGGCAGCTCGAATTTCATTGCATGGAAGGATTGCATGGAGGCAGTGCTTGATACCAACAGATTGTTGGAATATTTTAAGACAAATATTGAAAAACAACAGACATACGATGCACAGAACCTAGCCTAATGGAAGAAATATGTATCCAAGGCAAGGAGAATAATCTTATAGGGAGTGTGAGTCCACATAGTCACAAATATCCATGGGAAAGAAACTCCTTACACAATGTGGCAGGCATTTGACATATATGTTCCATAATAGTACCAACCATAGGAAATTGGTGCTCAAGGATAAACTTTGAAATATCAAGATGCAGAAGAATGACACTATTTAGTAGTATTTGAGCAAATTCAAACAAGTTCATGATGAGCTTGCAGGCTTTTCCCAAGAGCTGGCATAGCTACCAAGATTCCGTGAATGGGAGGGAGAAACTACCACATTGGGAATGCTTATTGTCTGATTTGGTACATGAGGAAATAAGGTGGAATACCAAAGATGGGACTTCATCCAAGGACAAGGATGAAGAAAAAATTACATTAGTTGGAAAACAAAAGAAGGGAAAAGGGGAGAAATCACAAACTAAACCAAAATCAGCCAAGGGGGAAAGAAAAAATATTTGTCCAAAATTAAATGCTTCAATTGTCATGAATTTAGGCATTATGCCATGAAGTGTCTGCACAAAAATTCGAGCAAGAAGACATAACGAGGAATAGTAGGTGAATCCTTGGCTTCACAGTTTGAGCTTGACTTCACCCTTATTGAATGCATGGACAGCACAGTGATGGGGAGCGTGTGGTACTTGGACCTAGGTGCATCATTCCACATGACAGGGTGTAGAGAGTTTTTTAGTGACCTGGAGGAGAAAGATCTCTAGATGCACGTCGAGTTGGGGACGACAAAAGGTACAATGCGACTGGGATTGATACAGTCACCTTTCAAAGGGAGTTGGGCTCCCTTCTAAGACTCAAGGATGTCATGATCATTCCAGGCCTAAAGAAGAATCTCATTTATGTTGCAATTTTGAAAGACCATGGTTATGATGTGATCTTCAGCGAAGGGAAAGCATTCTTGAGACACATAGCCACGGGAAAAGTGAAGTAGATCAGGGTTCATGTGAAGACCCTATATAAGCTAAATGTGGTCGACTATGTTGCATCAAGCAGTAAGGCGGAGAAAGTGAAGAGCCACAATGTCGATGAACTTTGGAAGAGAAGACTTGGTCATTTGCATCATGGCGCCTTGAAGATTATGCAGTAAATAACCATTGGCCTCCCTAAAGGAGCACTTGAGTTGTGGAATGTATGCAAAGGATGTACCTTGGGGAAGTAAACAAAATCCACATTCCATGATCGGGATAGAAAAGCACATGCAGCCTTGGAAAGGATCCACTCTAATCTTTGTGGACCTTTCTCGATAGCCTCCATTGCAGACACAAATATTTTGTCATTTTTATTGATGACTTCTCAAGGAAGTGTTGGATCTTCTTCATGCAGAAGAAAGATGAGACATTCTCCAAGTTCGTAGAATTCAAGGCACTGTTTGAGAAAGAAATTGGCAAGAAGATGAAGACTCTCAAGAGTGATAATGAAGGTGGGTATGTTTCAAATGAATTCAAAAAAAAATGTGTGAAAGAAGGCATTCAAAGAGAGTTGACAGCATCCCACAACCCACAATAGAATGGGGTGACTGAGAGAGAGAACTATTTCATTATGGGAGTTGCAAGGGATATGGTTCACGACCAAGGCCTACCACTGCATTTGTGGGCAAATGCATGCAACATATCAGTCTACTTGTAGAACCAAAGTCCTCATTGGACTCTAGGTATGGTTACACCATAAGAGGCTTTCTTGGGGAGGAAGCTGGATGTGTCGCACTTCAGGATTTTTGGAGCCTTTGTGCATTGCCATGTCTCTAGAGAATCAAGGAAGAAGCTTGAGTCAATAGTAAATTTGGGGTATTTATGGGTTAAACAGAAACTCCTCACAACTACCGTGTGTACTTACCTTCCCTCAAAATGACAGTTGTGTGAAGGGATGTAAATTTTGATGAGGATAAAGTGTTGTGGTGCTCTCTTAAGAGGGAGCTTCAGATCCCACCCAAAGAGGAGATTTTAGCTCCAAAGGAGGACCCTCAGGAAGTCATGGAGTAGCCACAAAATGAGGAGCAGAGAGTGGAGACATTCACTGAAGCAGAACCATCTAGAGAAGGCAGAAAAAGAACCAAAGTTGTTGATAGACTTGCGCAGTATGTAAGGGAGAATGTGGGATCTCCTTCAAATTTGTGCAGGTAGAGAAGGTCACCTTAACGATACACTAGCTGCATGCCTCTAATGACTGAGCTTGTAGAGACTAATCCATCCTCTTTCGAGGAAGCAGTAGAGAAACTTTTATGGGTTGATGCAATGGTGGAAGAGTACAAATTCATTGTAAAGAACATTTTTTGGGAATTTGTCCCAAGACCGACAGATAAATCAGTTGTGAGTTCGAGATGGATATTCAAGATTAAGCATGTAGAAAACAAAAGCATACAAAAGTATAAGGCCATATTTGTGGCTAAGGGATACTCTCATGTTGAGGGAATTGACTATGATGAGACCTTTGCTCTTGTAGCAAGGTACTCATCCATTAGATCAATTCTTGCACTGGTTGCACAGATGGGGTGGAAGATCCACTAGATGGATCTAAAAACAACATTTCTCGATGGTTTTATTGAGGAGGAGGTGTACATCAAGCAACCAGAAGGTTTTGAGAAATTTGATCAAGAGTCTCATGTGTACAAATTCAAGTGAGTGTTGTACGGTCTCAAATAAGCACCCCGTGCTTGGTACACCAGGATCGACAGTTATCTCACTGGTTTGGGCTTCACAAAAAGTGAAGTGGATGCAAACCTCTATCACATCTTGGTAGAAGGTAAATTTTTTATTATTGTCTTATATGTTGATGATTTAATTTTAGCTGGTGATGAGTAGTTGATCAGATCTTGCAAGGAGGACCTTGCAAGGGAATTTGAAATGAAGTAAATTGGCCTTATGCACCACTTCCTCGGGTTGGAAGTATGGCAAGGCGATGGGAAAATATTTTTTTCTCAAGGAAAGTATGGAAATGAGATACTACAAAGATTTTTCATGGAGAGTTGTAAACCCATGGAGACACCTCTAGCGACCAACTAGAGGATGGAGGATGCTACTCTAGGTGGAGACATGGATGCTACCATTTATTGGAAATTAGTGAGTTCACTGATTAATCTTGTCAACACACGACCAAATATGTGCTATGTAGTCAACCAGATGAGCCAAGATATGATTAGGCCATCCAAATTATTTTGGGAGGTAGTTAAGCATGTTTTATGGTACCTCATAGGCACTACCTAGTTTGGACAATGGTACCGATGGATAGAGGGAGTGAAGTTGTGTGGCTTCATAGATGCAGAGTGGGTGGGGAGTCCATCTGACTGAAATAGTACATCAGGTGTAATATTTAGTGTTGGGTTCGTAGCTATTTCCTAGTATAGCAGGAAGCAAAGATCTATGACGCTCAACTCAACAGAAGCATAATACATGTAGTTAAGCAGCATGTGAGGAGATATGGATGAGAAAGATACTTATGGGACTATTTTGTCAAATGATGGATCTAACTGTGATCTACTATGATAATTAGAGTTGCATCAAGCTATCTAAGAATCTTGTATTTCACGATTGATCCAAGCAAACAGATATCTGGTATCACCATTTACGGGACTATGTGCAAAGGCGAATAATGTTGCTACAATACATTTCGACAAAGGAACAAGATGTTGAATGTTGTACAAAGGCTTTTTCAAGAGGGAAGTTTGAGTTCCATAGGTACAAGGTAGGGGTGGTTGATAATCCCTTTCTTGCTGAGAGGGAGTGTTGAAAAATGCAACAATAAATTATCAATTTGATTTTGCCTTGATTAAATTAAGAAAATTTGAATTTCCACATCAGCAGTCAACTTGGGTGCATTCAACTTGTGTGATATGGCTTGGGTCACCTAGTTTACTCAGTAAATTTTATTTATAGGGCTTGGAGTTCAGTTAAGCATGTGTGATTGCTAATTTGTAGCAATCATGGTCATTTATTTCAAGTTGTTTTCAGTTAAACTAGTTCTAACTGTTGGAGGAAGTAGTGGAAGGTCAGTTGTGGGTTTCATACTCGGGTTAGTTGTTTTTAGGTAAAAATCTCAATTGAAGGATTTTAGGTTTTATGTCAAGTGTCCTTGTTCATGTAATAATGTAAATGACCCTTATTGGGCTTCATTTGTCAAGAAAGAAATTATTTTAATGTAAATTAGGTCTTCTAGGCCTCCTCCACCAAGTCAACCTAACTGAGGGGAAAAAAATTCTATATAAAGGAAACAGCTCGACCTCATTTGACACACTCACTCATCATGTTTGATCTGGAACTTATGGGGCGAGAAAAAGTTTGAAATTCAAGGGAAGAAGAGGAAATGGATAACAAATGAAAAGGAGGTCTCTATCAAGCACATGAAGTGGAAATTCTCTCTCTCTCTCTCTCTCTCTCTCTCTCTCTCTCTCTCTCTCTCTCTCTCTCTCTCTCTCTCTCTCTCTCTCTCTCGCCCATGTGTAAAGTTGTTGAGTTGTTGGAGGCAGTGTTGAAGTTGGGCTAAAATTATGGATTGTTGTTGGGTTGTAGTTGTTGGACAAGAAGAGACTATTAAAGGTTGTTGAATTTCATTGGAAGACTAACTTGGTGGAGGAGGAAGGTCTTTGGGTATAAGGTCTTGGTATATCTCAACTTGAATTTTCCAGCGGAAGAGTTTGACTGCCTATATCCAATGTCTTTGATCTTTGTGTTTTGCTTGTGATAATTTCTTGATGAAACAAAGATAAAAGAAGAACATAAGAAATTTAATAAGAACTCAAATATATCGCAACTAATTATCAACATTAGAAAATATTTATGCCTTTCTAGTTTTCTAACAAAAGGAGACATTTTTTGCCTATCAAAAGGCCTTAATGGTTGAGGAGTAGCATCAAAGACTAAAGTCCTAAATTTTGTGGCTAAAGTAAGGGGTTTGGAAATTGATTTTCACAATAAAGCAAAGTCATGAGAGCTCATAAACAATGTGCAAGAGGTAATAGACTCATAGGGGTCAAATTTATTACTTATCAGCAAATCAAAGACGAAGCAGTGGCACATTTTCAAGCCCTTTACTCTGATTTGGGCCTAGGTAATCAAGAGATGGAACAAACAATGTTGGAGAATGTCCCCAAATTGGTGTCGGAGGAGGAAAATATGGTGCTTATTAAATCTATTTTAGAGGAGGAAATCCAGGAAGAAATATGGGCTTTTGACCCTAATAAAGCCCTGAGACCTGATGGGTTTTATGCTCATTTCTACAAGCAATGTTGGAATGTCATCAAGTTCAATTTGGTAAGAATGGTTCAATATGTTCATCGTTCATGTAAATTGGGGGGAGCTACAAAATCTTCTTTTCTTGCTTTAATTATGAAGGAGACTAACCCATCATCCTTCTCTAGATTTCGACCAATCTCCTTATGTAATGTGTCTTACAAGATCATAACCAAAATTATAGCAAATAGATTGAAGGCTCTACTTCCAAAGCTAATTTTTCCGAATCAAGGAGGTTTTGTGTCAAAAAGACAAATTATGGATAATATAGTGATGGTTCAGGAGGTTATTTACTCAAGCAGAACTAAAGGAGACAAAGGAGTGATTATTGAAATAGACATGGCAAATGTTTTTGACCACTCTTTTCTCAAAGTTGTGTTGGGAAAATTCGTATTCCATGCTCAATTTATTTGATGCATTGAATCTTGCATCTCAAGTCCTTGGATCGCCCCTCTAGTGAATGGGAGAGAAACAAAAAAAAATTAAGCATCAAGAGGACTCATGTAGGGATGTCCTCTCTCCCTAGCCCTATACATCATAATGGTTGATTGCTTAAGTAGAAAGATGGTAGCAAAAATGAATATTGGTCGTGTTCCTAGAATTTTTATTGTTAGGGAAGTTAAGAGTATTAACCACTCACAGTTTGTTGATGACACTCTCCTACTAGGCGGTGCATTTATTCAAATTGTAAGAAGATTTGAAATAATTTTGGATTCTTTTACCCATGTTTCGGGAGGTCTAATAAATAATCTCAAATCACATTTGTATGCCTATAATTTCTCAAAAAGGCCCATGGCAAGAATCTCAACGGCTCTTCATTTCCCTTTCTCTGTCGAATGGTGATCCTTTTCATGCTTAGGCATCCCTATATGTCTTGTGGCAGAAGGAATATTTGTGTGGCAACCAGTCTTGGAAAGAATAAAGAAAAAATGAATATGTGGGGTGCCTCTTGGCTATATCAAGCTGGCAGAATAATTCTTCTCAAATCTATTCTATTAGCTCTTCCTTTATTTTAGTGTTCTTCCATGTTGGCCCCCATAAGTATTCAAAATGACATTACAAAATAGTTAAGGAAATTCTTGTGGCAAGGAGGTAGATCCAATGCCACAAAGTTTCATTCAGTTTATTGGAAAACAATTACATCCCGTCTCTTTAGGGGAGGCCTAGGCATAAGAGACCCATTCCTAGGAAATATGGTGATGGGAATAGAAATGGTATGGTGACTTGTTTTTGGAAGATTCGATTGGTGGAAGTAAGTTATTGTAAGGAAATACTTGGGGAGATCGAGGTTGAAATTATTGGATGCCCCCTTCCCTTCTTTTAATGGTTCAACAATATGGAAACTAATCGTTGCAACAAGCATACCCATTATTTCTAATCTCACATTGCTACCAAGCTCTGAGAAGCATATTTCATTAGATCAAGCTAGAATCATGAATAAGCCACCTTTAATTGACATACTTGAAGTCTCCCCTTTGTTGAATTGGTTGTCTTCATAGGGGAAATCTTTTTTGAAGGACATCTCAGTTTGGGACACAAATGGAAATTGGATTAATTGGGACATAGGTTTCCCTCCTTAACGAGACGATTTGGTTCCAGTATTACTATTGAAATTGTAACAAGAAAAGGTTCATTTGACTAGTGCCTCAGTCAAATGGAGAAAATTTGATTTTCCACCTCAGCATAATGACTTGGATTGCAGTTAGCTAGAGTGGCATGGCCTTGTATACTAGTTATGGAAATTGGATTAATTGGAACATAGGTTGCCCTCGTCAACCTTGAGACGATTTGGTTTCAGTGTTACTGTTGAAATTATAAGAAACTATTCATTTGACTAGTGCCTTAGTCAAATGGAGAAAAATTGATTTTCCACATCAGCAGAATGACTTGGATTGCAAATAGCTAGAGTGACATGGCCTTGTCTACTAGTTAAGTTAGTAAATTCGAGTTTGTAGGCTAGAAGTAGCGTTGTGCATGAGTTGATTTCTAATATATAGAAATCTAGTTGAGTTATTGTTAGTTGAACTCAGTTAACTGAACTCTAATCATTAGTTGAGTCAATTCAAGGTCAATTGAGTAGTTATGATTGTTGTTAACTCATTGATCTCTTAATTAACTAGTCAATCAACTAAAAATAGACCCAATCATGCATGGAATTTGAATTTCCTAGTTGAGTGGATGGAAAAGGAATATTTGTATTTATTATTTTATACTATAGAGTGTATATAGTTTGTATGTAGAGGGTGAGGCTTTCCTCTTGGAAATTGTACAAGCAAATAGGGGCTTCTCCTATTCATTAGGAGCAATTTCCTCAAGAATTGCAAAAGGAAATAGGAGTAGGAGGCCAAGAATTGGCTAATTATTTTGAAGAGCATTATCAAGAGGAAGAGATCAGTATTATAGTGCAGGTTGTGCTTCATGATTGAAGTTATCATTGTAATGAATCATTTTCTTTCTCGTATGATATAATACAAACAAAGGAGGGGTTTTTCCCAGTTTGGTTCCCCTGTAAAATCACCGCGTTCCTTGTGTTTTGAGTGCATTTACATTTGTATTTATAATTATATACTATTGAGTGTATAGTTCTTTTTCATTGAGTAAGTGATCAATTCCTCTTGGATTTGTGCAAGGAAATACGAATTTCCTAATTTTTAGGAGCTTAATTCCTCCAATATTGTGCAAGAAATTTGGAGGTTGGTTGAGGCTTGAATTGGCTAAGTGTTGGCCAAAGCAGGTCAGGAAGCAAGAGAAAATTTATACTGTAGGGTGCACTTCAGAGTTGAAGTAATACATTGTAAATTTTTCTCTTTCTCATTTGAATCAATGTAGAGCAGCGAAGGGGTTTTTCCAAGTTGAGTTCCCTTATAAAATCATTGTGTTCCATGTGTTTTAATGGTTGCATTTTATTGCATGTGTTTCTATCGTGTGTTTTCCTTTTCGGAGAATAGTAGAAGAATTTTTTGTCTCTTTATTTCAGTGCGATTTCATTAGCAATATCAAATTTCTTACAATTTCTACATGGTATCAGAGCCTCAGAAAACTACATAGAAACCTTATTGCAGATATTCTCTCATAGAATTTTTTATTTGCAGAGTTTTTGGTGCAGATTCTCTTCAGTGTAGGAAAATTATCTTTCAACGGATTGAGGTTGGAGTATGCATTAGATGGCACCTCGAAATTTTGTGCTTGGAAAGACAGGATGGAAGTTGTCCTAGATGAAAATGGAGTATGAGAATACACTCAAACTGATATTCCAAAACCAGCAGCATCAAATGCACACGCACTTGCTCAGTGGAAGAAAGACACAACAAGAGCCAGGAGGATTATTTTAGAGGGTGTCATAGATCATGTGGTTTCAAACTTGCATGGAAAGAAGACTCCTTTTGAAATGTGGAAAACTCTCACAAATCTATTTTAGAGTAGTAGTGATGTTAGGAAATTGGCATTGAGAGATAAACTCAGGAGAATTTGAATGCAAAAAAATGAAATCATTCCACAATACCTCTCCAGATTCACTTAGGTTCGAGATGAACTTGGAGGAGTAGGAGAAAATGTTCCATCTTCTGAACTTATGAGCATGGCACTCCTTGGCCTTCTGAAATCCTGTCACAGTTATCAGGATTCAGTTAATGGAAGAAATAAGTTAGAATACTAGAAGAGACTTTGGTTTGATTTGGTGCAGGAAGAGATCAGAAGAAACATTAAAGATGGTGCCACATCCATTGCAGATGAGGAAGAAGATTGTGCTCTAGTTGAAAAAGGAAAGAAGGCTAAAGGCATGAACGCCCAAGTCAAGGCAGAATCCAACTAGAACAATGGAAAGAAGAAGGACCTCAGTAAAACAAAAATGTTTTCACTGCCATGAATACAGACACTATGCAACCAAGTGTCTACACAATAAATCCAGCAAGGAGCCTATTGTAGGAGCAAGAGGAGATGCTCTGACATCTCAGTTCGAGTTAGATTTCACCCTCTTTTCTTGCATGGAAAGCACAATAAGAGGGAGTGAGTGGTACCTAGATTTTGGTGTCTCATATCATGTGACAAGAAATAAGGAATTCTTCATTCTCCTAGAGGAGAAGGATCTCAAATTGCACATAGAATTTAAAGATGATGGGAGGTCTAGTACTAAATGAATTGGTACTTTCACGTTTAAGAGGGAGTCAAGATCCCATCTTCACTTGAAAAATGTAATGTATGTGCCTAGGCTGAAGAAAAACTTGATTTTTGTAGTTGTATTGAAGGAAAAAGATTATGATGTTGTGCTCAGTCAGGGAAAAGTTTTTTTAAAGCATGTTGCTACTAGACAAGTGAAGCATATTGGAGTTAGAGTGAAAAACCTTGACAAGCTAGAGGTAGATTTCACCATGCATGTGACCATGCCTCTAGGAGTGAGGTGGGGTGATGTAGATCCTTAGTCCTAGAGTTGCAAAGATTTGGGCAGGGTCCACTAGAGAGGGGTAGTAGTTGCAATATACCCTTTTCATTGATCATTACCCTTACTATAGGGTCCCACAAAATTTAGTAGCAGGAGGATCTGTGTCAGTTGGAGAAGTTAGATACTAAGGAACACAGAGCAGTGTTGATAGCAAATCAGGAGGCTCAATACCAGAGTCAGCAACAGTACAGATTTCCCAATAGACAGTGCAGATATTAGTAGCAGTCAGATTCTCAGGAGATAGTTACAACTCAGAGACACAGTTGATTAAGTATTTTGGATGCTTCTCAATTGTAGTTGTTGCAGTAGCAACAACAACAGTGAGAGGCAGTGTTATTTTTGTTTCAGTACATTCCACTGCAGTAGGATTGGGGTTGTGAAAAACCATTTTCTTGCTAAGACAGAGAGTTGAAATTGTAGCAAGAAAAGGCTTCATTTGACTACTACCTTAGTCAAATGGAGAAAATTTGATTTTCCACATCAGCAGGATGACTCGTATTGTAGTTAGCTAAAGTTACATGGCTTTGTCTACTAGTTACGTCAATAAATTTGAGTTTGTAGGCTAGAAGTAGAGTTGTGCATGAGTTGATTTCTAAGATATAGCAAAATAGTTGATTTATTGTTAGTTGAACTCAGTTAACTAAGCTCTAGTCATTAGTTGAGTCAATTGAAGGTCAGTTGAGTAGTTATGACTCTTGTTAACTCATTAATCTCTCAGTTAACTAGTCAATCAACTAAAAATAGACCCAATCATGCATGGAATTCGAATTTCCTGGTTGAGTGGATGGAAAAGGAACATTTGTAATTATTTTGTCTCATCAAAAATATTTTTAGTTCATTTATACTTAAAATCCAAAAAATCTTAAAATTCAAAAATTCAAAAACATTTGTACCTATGGTGCTCCATGCTGCATCTGGTGGAAAAACCAAATCTGGATCTCCTCTGAAGTCCATTTCGGCATAAGGGTAGTCTTCGACCGCAATGACCTATTGTTCCCACCAAAGGAAAAAATCGTCATCAAATGTATTCCTAGGGACCTCACCGCCCCCTAGTCGTTTCATTAGATCAGCCCACCCGCCCATTCGTGGATCCCTTGGGATACTGATTGTGAATAATACCTTGGGACGAAGCCCAGGTACTTTCTCAAAGAAGAAGGAACACAAGATGGTTCCATATCCGAAGTTCTTTGTCTGACCCTTCTGGATAGAGGTAATTTGTTTTTTCATATTGGCTAACAGGGGTGTGCACCAATCAAATACTGTAGTGAGACAATCCACTGCAAGACTCATTGAAACATGAGAAGCCTGATGTAGAGAAGCATAACCATTTACCCTGGCAATGGAAAAAAGAAGGATTCTCAGTGATAGACTCTCTACATGTTTGATTGGAATCTGGGTTCCAATCTTCTCAGTGTTTCCTAGGCAACAAATGTGTACGTAGTCTTCCACACAAAGAATACCTCTTGTTCTTCCTGTTGAGTGGACCCTCTCTCCCCTTCAGGAAAGACCTGTGATGAAATATATATCCTCTATTTTAATCCTCAGAGTCATTTGGTCAATAAAAAAAGCATCTTCTTCAGGACTCCAATAGTGGATTAACATCACAAGCAACATGGTATTTGCCTTCATATTCGGCATTTTGAAAAATTTTAATAATCCGCATCCTCGTAAAGCATATAATGCATCTGGATCTTCCATTACTTCATTATCAATCGCATTATTCTCTCTTTCATGCCAATTAATCGACATTCTACAAAAAAAATATGTTTTGAATCATTAAAATTGTGTTTCAAATTCTCAATTCACGCACACGCAGGTTTGGTATTCACACAGTCATGTATAGGGATTTTCTATACATAGTTCATACATGTCCAACCCATGTGTACGCAGAGCGAAAATTTTAAAATAAATTCCCACGATCAAATTTGTGACAAAAACATTTAAAAAGCATTAAAACTTATTAAAAGCTCAGTTAGAAGGTTACCTAGAAGATTGGAGGCTGTTTGAATGGATGAATTTGATGGAGTAAGCTTGCTTGGTTTTTTCTCCACAACTCCTTCACCCAATTGCTCAAAACACAAATGAAGAATTGTGAGTCAAAAAGTCCTTATATAAGTTGACATATGAAAATTATTTTTTCTAAAGTTTATTTTTCTTTTTTGTGGGCTTTTTTACCTTTTTGGCTTGGAGTGTTGGGATGGGTTGTTTTTACAGGATACTTTGGAGATTTTTTGAGAGATTGCTTCGGTTCCATGACTGCAGACCCGTCATGGCAGGTATCATTTTTTCACTGGAATATAGGTTAGAGGATATCATTTTCCGCTGCATTTTGCATACTAGCCTCCATACTGCAATATTTTTGCCATAGGGTCAACCCCATCATGTCTTGGTTCTAAAACCATTTTCACTCACCGACTTGTAAAATCATGATATGATGATAGAGCCAACCTTTACATGGGCATCTTAGTTAGATCCTCACTATCATATGTTTCCATGCTTCTATATTGCGTAGGCTCGGGAGTCCTCTTTAGTCCCGCCCTGACTTGTGCGTTGAAGACTCATTCTCTTACTTCTTCACTATTTTTCTAGTTTTATACCCTAGAGGCTCCTTTGTGTTGAGTTGTACTATTGCATTGCATGTTGACCATGTGTACCTTTTGGCCTTAAGCCGGCTTCACTTGGACTCATGTTTAAGCTACCTTTTGACCATGTCTTTTGTGAAATAAACCTTCCAATCACTTAGCCTCTGCAACTTGACATCCTCTTACCCTTGGAAAGAACATTCATTTGAGTGTCACTGACCAATTTCGTCACCTTGTATTGAGCATAGGAATGTTCCCCTCCCAGGAACTAGTGCATATGTATTTGGAAACTTGTTCTTTCCATTGTACTATATGCATTCTTTTATTCTTTTTGAGGCTTTCTAAATATGAAAAGAAAAGTGGGAATGGGACATTATTTCCATAATTGATGGCAGCTAGAGTCAGTTGTGTCACACTTGATCAAAGCGCTAAAAATAAGTCTTTGCTCCATTGGGATGGGCTATAGTTTGACTTAGGAGAGCCTTAACCTTGTTATTGAATCAGTACTCCTTAGGTTGGTTATCTCTTCCAATCATATGGAGAGTTTGTATATGCCTCATGCATGACAAACTTATACAAAGTTATCATATGTTGCCATGTAGTCACATTTGAGTCGTGCTCTTGTTCAAGGGAAGTAAACCTGAGTCGGCCTTTCTGTGGTGTCCCTTGACCTATTTTCACTCGACCATCCTTCGTTGTCAGAGTCATGTTCATTATCACATCATCTATTTGGCCCTTTGCTCGTGCTGGTTTGAGAAAGTCTCCACTGCATTCTTGTTGGCGAGTCTTTCTCTTATTGACTACGATAAATTTCTCTGAGAGAGGATCTAAAGATGCACCCTGGCCCTATTTTCATTATTGATAGGTCACCTTGAGCTAAGCATTGATCAATAGCATGGGTCTTTGACTGAGTGGTTTCCCTTGTGTTCTACGTCAGCTTTCATTATCACACATTGGGATTCGTGCAGTACCTTTGTTTCCATTTGACCCTATTGGTGGATTCCTCACCTCTGTGTTAGCTTTCATTATTGGTTCACTCAGAGGGTTTATATCGTGCCCTAGCCACATCTTGTGTACGTCGGAAATGTGCTTCGGTTGGGTTACTACATCTTTCTTCATCTGATTCCTTCCACATTATTGGCCTATGGGTTACACTCACATCGAATTGATGAAGGATGCCTTAATGCCTTCCTTTTAGCAGATCTTTTCCCACCGACTTCAACTCATTTCTCTGGGAACAAGATCTAGATTCCATTTGGCAATACCTTAGGTTTGCAGTCATCAGTGGTAGACTCTTTCGCTATCGATAGTGGGAAAACATCATTGTCTCCTGATTGATAGATCCTTCCAAGTGTTCGACTTCAACTCATTTATTCGCACTTATTAGATTGTATTGAGTACCTTGGCTCTCATCGTCTTTATCGGTGAGTAGTCTCATGTTTGTTAACGGTATACATCAATGACCATTAATTAAATGATTTCTCACATGGTCGAATTTAGATCATTAATTCCCATTGTGTAGAAATCTACCATGGCAGTCGGTGAAGACCTCGGATTTGCATCAGCATTTCTTGGTTCACTTGTTAGTTACTCATATTTCTACTAGTTGACACCATCCACCTTATATGTTGCAGTTCATTACAGCGACATCCTATATGTTGGAACCCGAGTAATGTGTAGTACCATTTGTTCCACCATTTGACTTGGTACTTTTTGGATCAACTTTATGACTTCAGTGATCAGCTTTCTACTTCAGCATCATTAATTAGTTCTTTATATGTGATATTGAGACATGTACTTCTATGGTATGATTGGATGATCCACTATGTATTTACAGTGCTTTTATACTTGTATACATATTGGATATGCTTTTGTACTTGACATGTGAACACGCTTTATTATCTCTGAGCATGGGTATGCTCGCCTCAGGCAACAGCGTTCTTTTTATCTCTTTCACTAGCTTGGTATGCTGAATTCTAGTGAACTCCTCTTAGGTCTTGGCAGGATTCCTTCTATACACTTAATAAATTTCGGCCATCATGTACCCCTTTTGTTGTCATATATTAGGGGGCATCTATTATAGCACCATGTACCACTCTTAGTAGATTTTATGCTCTGGTTATGGCCTAGGGAAACCCTTCCTTTCCAGACTTGGTCCAAATTCTAAAAAACAGTGTTTTAATTCCCATACGCTATTTTTCCTTGTACAAAAAGCATGTACACATGAGTCAGTTTATACCCAACCTGCGTATATGTGTTAAAACACTAAAAATATATATAATCTTCCTAAATTCGAGCGGAGTTTATGGGTTTTACCTGTTACTCACCTACTACAGCTCGTGGCCCAACTGTTTCCCAATTGAAAAAACTAATTTGGAGAAGTATAAATAAACCTCCATGGGAAGGCCTAAAGGGGAGAGAGATGATATATTGGTATTATAGTTGATTACATCCCTAATCAAGTTTGAAGAAATCCCTATGCCTCCTGCACTCCCAAGTTATATGAAACCTATGTTTCCTTCTTTGAGGTGTCCATCATCTTTGTATAACATCCTGGTGTTACTTTACAGAGGAGGACTGTTGAGGCCTGGGCAGGACGGATCCAGAGGATGGTTTCGCTTGGAGCTAGAGGAAGACTTAGGTTGTAGTTTTCCACCTTTCATTTAGCTTACATCAATAAAGAAATGTTGTTTTGTTCTTGATATTTATTGTGTTTATGCGTTAACCTATGTTATGATTTAAATGAAATCTTATGTTAATGCTCATTTGCTCACATGATTATATGATTTAACACCTATATCATGAACATGCTTTCTATTGTTGCTGTTGTATATGCTTTGCTTGGATAAGTTACAGGTTCTAAAGGCATTGGAAGGAGCAGAGGGTTTGGACCCTGCAGTATTGACCTCAAACATAGGACCTCTGGGTAATACCTCTTCTTCCTACTTCAGTAGTTAAGCATTTAGATTGCTTGTATGTGTGTTTCTTTATGCTATATGCCCTCTACTCTATTGGGGTTTTCAACCCAAAACCCTAGGGTGTTTCCACCCACAACAGAATTGGTGACCATACTGGGGAGGAAGGGTTGCCCTAGGCCATAACCAGAGCATCAAATCTACCAAGAGTGGTAAATGGTGCTATAACAATAATTGTATACTATTGATTGTACAGTGTTTTTGCACTAAGAATGTGATCATTTCCCCTTGGATTTGTGCAAGGAAATAGGGAATTTCCCTATTTTTTAGGATCTTATTCTTCCAGGATTACACAAGGAATTAAGAGGTTGGTTGAGGCTTGAATTGGCTAAGTGTTGGCCAAAGCAGCTCGGGAAGCAGGAGAATAGTTTTACAATGCAATTTGTACTTCAAATTTGAATCAAGACATTGTAATTGTTTCTCTTTCTCATCTGAATTATTGTAGAGCAATGGAGGGGTTTTTCCTAGTTGGGTTCCCTTGTAAAATCATTGTGTTCCATGTGTTTTGATAGTTGCATGTTATTGCATGTGTTTCTGTGTTTTCCTTTCCGCAGAATAGTAGAAGAAAGTTTTGTCTCTTGATTTCATTTCAATTTCATTAGCAGTAGAAAATTTCTTGCAATTTCTACAATTACTTCAAACTTGAGTGGTTGTGAACCCAAATCAATCAGATTAAACCATAGCTAAAGATGGGGTCACACTAGCTGTTCATTAAAATAAGGATATAATTCGTTAGTTCGCCAACAAGAGCTTCCCCCTGCTTCAATAATTTGGAGATGGGTGTGGTAGAAAGATAGACTACCCAAAGTTGATGTCTTTAGTTGAATGCTTTCACATAATAAAATCTTGACAGCTGAAAATATGTGCCAATGAGGTATACAGGGACGTTCATGGTGTGTTATGTGCAATAATAAATTGAAAGTTATTCCACATCTTTTCTGGAGTTTCCCATTCACAACGAAGCATGAAAGTGTTTGATCATAGGCCTCAAATAAAAAATTTGCTTCCCCAATGATTGGGAGATTGTATTAAAGAATTGGCATATTCATTACAAGGGCTCCTTCAAAGGCAAGTCCATTCTCAAATGAGCTTGGATTTCCCTCCCAAAATTCATGTCAAGAGATCTGGCTCATGCGAAACCATGCAATTTTCAAAGAGAAGAAAATTGATCTAAAGGTGGTCACTGACATGGCTCTTAGTTTATAAGATGAGGCTATCAACTCCCACCCAAAAAAAATGGAAAATATTTGATGTTGAGACCAGGGGAGAGAGATGAGATTAGCAGGATGGGAATCAGTCATGAAGCCAGTATGGAGAAATACGATATTGTGAATGACAGAACAAGTGTTCAATTACTAGCAAGCGGTAATGAATAGTTTTCTCTTGTATTTTGATGGAACCTCGAAAGGAAATCCTGGGGTGGAAGGTGCCGGGGGGGGGTTCATTTTTTATACTGGTGGACAAAAGGAGGACAAGTATGAAAGGAGTCTTGGTGACCTCACTAACAATATGGCAGAAGGTTACGCCTTGTTTCAAGGCTTAAAGATTTCTCAAAGTAAAGTAATTGCATGGATCATTGTAATTGGGGATTCACATAATATTATAAGGGCTTTGGTCATGGATCACAGACCCAAGAATGTGCAATTGGTTATTTTTTTAACCCAAATTTGTAGATTGATGATTAAAATTTAGTTAATTTCACTGTTTCATGTTCTGAGAAGATTTCATAAAGAAGCCAATAGCTTGGCCAACCAAGCATGCAAAGGGGGGTGGGGTTTCATGTTTGAACTCTCACCTTAACATTGGCTCTCTCTCCCTTGACAAATCCCATGGAAAGTTGAACTCAACACATGGACTGGAACAAGGAAAAAATCAAGACTTATCTTGTTAATTGACAAGTGCATGTATTTCAAATGTTTTTTATTCTTGAGCACATTTTGGAAAAATTTTGCATATACATATAGAATTTTGGTATTGACTGAAATAAGGATTGAAGCTCTCTGATTTCAGTATTCATGGAGAAGGTTATAGCTCCCATCCTTCAACCTAATTCTCACCTCTTTGTAATCTCACATTCTCTTTTATTAATACAAATACATTATTTTGGTTAATATATATATATATATATATATATATATATATATATATATATATATATATATAGAAAGTCCATGACATGGGTTTTTCAAATCATCCCCAATTAGGTAACTCACAATTGGTTTCTCCAAAAACTTTGTGGATTGGGAGATACGTGCGGTTCTTCCAAGAGGGCCTTTCTTGTTGTGACCATTGGCTAACAACGATCCATATAGAGCAACTAGTTAACCAATAAAACAAATCTAGCCTATCCTCAATTGGTTTCATGGTATATCAATCCAATGTAATCGAATCTTGAGTTTTTTTCCAACTAAGATCTTCCAAAAACAAGAAAACACAATATCTTGTAAATCTTTCCATAACTTTGATAGTCCAGATTTGGGGGAATTGGTTCTAATTCGTCCCCTTGTCTCTTTGTATAAAATGTATGGATTAAGGGTAGGTTGGGGGGGGGGGGTGGCATCATTATTTTCAGATTGTGCATCTTTTCATTTCATTTTCAAAGCTAATGCAATCTTTTATGAGTTCATGGTTTATTCATGATTTGTTGTGCTAGTCTATGAGCTGTGATTTACCAGCTCCCTACTAAGGAGGAAGGGCCCTCCTCTTTAGTGGGGATTTTTGTATCTATAGAGGTAGCATAGTTAATTTATTTTAATTGACTTGTATGTTATGATATTTTAATTCTTGTTATAATGTATCGTTGTTACAGAATCTTGTTAATATATTGTTGTTATTGTTGGTTAAGTTATCTTGCAAAATAATTAATACAGATTGCTCGTTTGTCATCATAGTTATTCTTGGACCAATCCTTACTAATAGTGTGGTTCTATTGATGTTCAATTACTGCTACAGATTTATAATACACTGATGATACAAAATATTAGTTAGTTGTTGTTACATATGATATAGTGTGTTATGCAATTAATGAGTGGGTTGAGTCTGATTAGATTGATGGTTGTGTGTGGTTGTGGTTGAATGATTTTTTGCAAGTGAATAATTTATTCCAAGTGTTATTTCTTATCCCTGCAAGAGTGATCTTAGAGTAGATGTGTGTTATTTTATTTGACAAGTGTGATTTCATTTATAGCATTGTGTGCAGAGTGTTACTTTTATGCAAGTGAGAATTTGACAGTGAGACTTTTGTTGAATTCATTTCCATCCCTGCAAGTGTGAAGAGTTACAACAACTTTTGATATGATTTAGTGCCAAGTTCTTGTACAAGAAAACTTAGTGATAATTAGGAACTAGTAGATGTCAGTTGACAATTGTTGCCTACATATATTGAGCGTGATAACCTTGAAATAAATAGACTTAATCTAGTTGAAAATTTATGTGTGAGTGAATGATTTGTTTTATTAAGACAATTAATTTTCCCAACAATTAGTGTCTCCTATAGTTTGGTGCCTACAAAGAAACCTAGGGGATTTGTGTCTCCTTAAGGTTGGTGCCTAGAAAGTAGCATAGGGGATTCGTGTCTCATGTAGGATGGCGCCTACAAAGTAGTAGACACTACAAGGAAAAGACCTGCTAGCAGAGGTTTTTCCGAAAGCACCTATAAAAATAGCCCAAAAATATGTTTGTAACAGAGGTCACTAGCGGAAATGGGTGAGCAGATGTTTTAGCGAATGTTTTTTAAAAATGCATCTAAAATACCCAAATGCACAGGTGCGTTGTATAATTATATGCAATGGTGATTAATGGAATGTGACAGAGTTAATATTTTATAGAAATAAAAAATGTAACGATGCACTAAGTACATAATGTTCACTACTGTGTATAGTACTCGGTAGCACCGGAAAGGTTTGAATTCAAACAAAAAAAATCGGTCCTAAAATTCATTTTTCCCAGTCTAATGTTATACTCTCATGACTCCCTAATGCTAAACAAGTACACGAACACCCCAATGCGTAACCAATATAGCACATCGTTGTGGGGTTTTTAACTTAAAAATAACAGTGTGCTTATTATATTATACACATCGGTGTCATTAATTGAGCTTAACACCTCGGTGCTTAATAGAAAGTGGTGCACCATTGCAGGGTTAATTTTTATAAAAATAAAAAACAATGGTGCACTACGTATATAAAGTGCACCGGTGTGTATACTACTCGATAACATCAGGCAAATATTAAATTTAAAAAACTTCAGTCGTAAAATTCATTTTCATCATTCGGTGTAATACTCAAACGATGCATCGGTCTTATTCATGTATTGAAACGCATCGGTGCGTAAATAGCAAGGCGCACCGTGATAGGGTTTTTAATTTAAAAATAGTGGTGTGCTTAGGAAAGTGCATGCACCTCTACGGTTACCCTAGCACATCGTAACATGGTTAAATAATAATAATAATAATAATAATAATAAATTAAAAATAAAAAACCCACCACTCATTAAATTCATTTTTACCATTTCCAGTGTTGTAGAGTTCTCAAGCATTGTTGCTACTCTTGCCTTTGTCAAGCACCCTGTCGTCGGTGCTTCCCTTGCTTGCCATCCTTCCATTTGTTACTCGGTGCATTGATTTCGATTTTTCTCAAATGGTGCTCAAATTTGTTTTTTTCTTTTACGTGGTAATCATGCCTTCTCGATGAGAAAATTTCTAGGTAGCTCCATGTTTCTCTCTAATTTAACTTTTTAGTGAAGTAGAATTGAAAAATTAGGTAAAAATATCCATTGTTTTTGAAAAAAAAATCCTACGCAGTGCAATCGAATGGTTCGGCTCGCACCGATGGCAGTGCACCCTATAAATTTATAGGGTGCACGCAAATCAATGTGTTCTGTTAATGCACCGTTGTTTTTCAATGCGTTTTGTAAATTGATACAAATCGGGAAAGTTGTAATTTTTACCACGGTGCGTCTGGTAAAAGTTACTTCCTGGTGCATATGTTTTTACCAAATGCACTACATGCATAAATATTGAAAAATATAGCTCCTTGCATTCATTAACCTGAACATTCAGTTTTGGTGCGAAAAGGTTATGCATACGCATCAGTGCGTAATGTTATGTCAATGCACCACGTCAAAAAATAAAAATAACCAATGTTTAAGCGATGTGTCAAATAGTTGTGCGCACTGTTGTCGGTGCTTTCCTATTTTGTGGCACACCATGTTTGGTGCATTACTGTTTTTTTAACGCACTAAGGATGTTTTTTATTTGAAAGTTATATTTCCATATTTATAAACACATTTTTCATTTAATAAAAAAAATATGTGTATGAGGTTGATGTATATTGTATGTAGATCATGCAACAGAGATGTTAACAGAGGGAGGAGAAACAACAACAAGAGAAAATGGCAAACCAATACAATGTGGTCCAACCATGGGAGGCATGAGAGAGGGAGAGAGATTTATACCCTCACCCTATTACCGCAGTGACCCAAGTCCTCTTAAGGAATGTATGCCTCCTTAAGTACTATGAGGAGGCTACATCCCTGAAGGGGCACTCTGGGTTGTTCGCACAACTGATCCGTCGGTGGGATGCCTACCAATAGGATTTTCGTGTCGATCCTAACACGTGGTATGGACCCATTGAGGAGGACATATATTTTATCACTGACCTATCCAGGAGAGGGTAGGATTTTCCCCATTTCCCTAATATCCCCCATGGTGTTGTAGCAGAGAGTCAACTTGTCTACTCTCAGAGATATGTTGTGGATCTTGTAGTGCATGCAATAGATTTTCAGGTGTCTAGTGGAAAACTACGAATTGCTTATTTTGGTGCATAGGTGGTTAGGTGCCTCTCACTATTAGTGAGTACCATTGCATACTATACTAGTGATGGGCGGTGCATTAGTTTCCCTCTATTGTTTTATGTCAATTCTTTGGTTCAGAGGCTATGATGTATCAGATGGTCTACCATTTTTTTGCGGAAGTTTTGTATGGCTTTAGATAGATGTCGTGCTATGATACATGGGAGGGAAAACTTCCCTTTTGCATTAGAGTTTTTTTGTTTATTTTTTGAGAGGTTTCAAGATATGAGGCCTACTTATGACCCTCACCCTCCT
Source organism: Pinus tabuliformis (assembly GCA_031772625.1). Lineage (NCBI taxonomy): Eukaryota > Viridiplantae > Streptophyta > Pinopsida > Pinales > Pinaceae > Pinus > Pinus tabuliformis. The sequence continues at coordinate 589,383,508 of CM062820.1, read as the reverse complement.
AGGTCAATGAATGAGGTGCAAATGTGCATGTGGGGCAAGATGATGTCAAAGAGGGTCATGTTGATATATCTGGCTAGGATTTCCATCGAGGCACTCGGGCTACTGGGCAATGAGACTGACCACATGTTTGTCTTGGTGTGTGTCGTTACGCGGGGATGGATTGGCGATAGTGTCCCAACATCCTCTTCACACTGGATGAGCTTGCAGATGATAGAGGTAATATTAGTGCTTTCTTTAAATTAATCTAGTTTCATTTTATTGTCTTAATTAATTAGAATAAAAAATAATTATATCACGTTATTTAACTTGCTTTATTAAATTGTTTAATGAAATTGTATAATTATTGTTGTGTACCATATATTTTGTAGACATCAACAATTTTGTTGGGGAGATGCAGATATGGTCGAGGCCGTAAAGGGTGAGGCGCATCCTTAGATACAGATGGGAAAAGGCATGCGAGAACATAGGGCTGGTGACAAATTCAGGATGGAGTATTGCGACCGACTCTCTAGACTTTTGGTTGATGAGGGAGTCTTCCCTACGATGGCTCGAGACATAAAGGTAGATCTTATGCTCCTAGAGATTTTGAGGGACTATCTGCATGATATGATGAGCCTTATACGTCATATCGTCAAATCTATCAAGCTACTAGAAGCGAGGAGGTATGGGCATGCAGCAAATACACATGAGTCTTCACCCACTGCTGCCCCATTAGATCGTAATGATTAAGGTGATGATCCCTCTGGTGATCAGGGTGGTGATCTTACTCATGATCCTTCAGATACATTTTTCTTCACCCAAACGTACTACCCATCGGATCATGATTAGGGTGTCGGTGATCCTTATAGTAGTACTCCATCTCCTAATCATTCACCTCATGATCACCCACTACCTCATGTTTCTCCTCATAGAGAAGACCAACCACCTTATCCTCCACATCATAGTTTGATTGTTGAGGCAGTTGACCATCCATTGTCTTCTGGTATAGACTAGACTGCCACTACTATTGTTGTATCATCTTCTGCTACGGACTGGGCTACCACTACTACTGTTATCATATATTTTGTAGAATTTTCTCGACAAATCAGCTAGCTCACTGATATCATGTAGAAATTTCACCTACAGATCAAACTGATATATGCAATGTACTAAAGCATAATACTAGATCTACATCTACCATAAACTTTGTGGAAGCTAATTAACCATGAGCAACATCAAGCATGAACACATATAACTGATAAGAAAGAATCAATCACACATAACACAGAAGAATTTATCTAGGAAAAGTACCAGCCTAAAACCCCATCTATGTATTATCAATCAAGTGGAAATCCTCAACAACATACAAAAAGAATCAGCTCAAAAGTTATCCTGCTCTCTCTATACTCTGATGATGTAGCTCATGGACTATCTAGGCCTGAATATATAGGCTCCACAAGTCCTCCAAGCCCTTATTTCCTTGCGCAATTTTGATTGGGGTCCAATTACATAACATGTGTGAATTGGCCCTAGTCATACCTGTTGTCAACCTCAGGCCCAACTACGCAATCCTTTAGGACTCAAGTTCCTCCTGCATGCAAGGAATATTCACAAGGAAGATCCTAGCATCTGATAGTACATTGTCCCTCATCTGATCTCAACTGGGTCTCTGTCTGAATTGCCATGCATCAGTTATCCATGAGAGAATATTTAGTTATCTTAAAATAATAGTTGTCACATGCATGCAAGCATCAACAAATTATATCTCATTAATTTAACAACTTGTTAAATTAATCTAACTGAACTTGACTAAGTTAAACTAAGTCAACTGATCCTCTCAATATAGAACTCATCCTTAATTCCTCAATCAGTGGAGCAAATCAAGGACACATTCCCCAATCAGTGTAGAAATTATTGCATGTTCTCACAAAGACTTCAAGTTTGATTTTCCTTGACTAATTAACTCATGGAGAATTAATTAATTAATATTTAAACTACTGGTAAGACCAAATTCGAATTTTACTTCCTATTTCTAGTCCAGGGACTGACTAAAATAGGAATCCACACTGCACTGCTAAAAATAGAACTTCTATTTTTAGCACTTCCATTTTTCATTCCCTGTTGCCCAATCCAGCACTGATGCCCAAACTGTTATTTTTAACAGTGTTATTTTTAGCACTTCTATTTTTAGCAATTTCTTGTTGCCAATTTTCAACACTCCCTCTCAACAAGAAAGGCTTCCTCTCGAACCCGATCCTGTACCTCTGGAATGTTCTGCATGCAACACATCTACCAAGTGTGGTTGCTCCAACAACTCTTAGAACAAAAAAAACTCCCAACCGACCTCTCTGTTGGGCTAGAAACATACTCTGATGCTGAAGCTCTACCTGCTACTGATAAGTGCTCCTTCTCTGGCCTCTACGCTACTGCAACATCTCCATGCATCTCGCATTGTTGCACCCTTCTCTATGCTACCCTACACTATGCAACACACTTGTGCCTCTCGCGTTGCTGCAGCCTGCATGCTCTGCACTATCCTGGGATTCCCTGCACTGTAGCTCTCTCTGTCACTCCATCCACATCTGTCTCTACCCAATCAGTCAATTCCTACTACTCCACATCGGGGCTCCTGTAGCAAATTCTCATCCAAGAGGTTGGGTACCTCAAGGATCCTGCCCCTCATCCTTGGGATGATCACTCTACATCACCCCACCTCCTACCTGGAGGTATGGTTGCATGTGATCTCTCAGCCCACCTGGCTCGAAGTTTCCCCCTACTGGAGGTCTCTGCATGAGTAGATGTCTCTACTCGATCTCCACTCAGCTTCCCTGTTGTGGCTGCTCCACAACCTCCTGAAGCCGCTGCACTAATCGTGGCTCCTCCATAATCATCTGAGACTTCTTCTGGCGCTGCATGTTGAGAAGTAATATACTCTCCCTCTCAACCACCAAGTCTCCATCAGTTGCCTTGCTGCTCAAGGCTTTGCATGCATCTTGAACCTCAAGAGCATACATATTCTTGACCTGTGAACCAATATGCTTCACCTGTCTAGTGATGATGTGTCTAAGGAAAACCTTTCCCTTACTGAAGACTACATCATAGCCTCTATCTTCCAACATCGTGATCGACACCAAGTTTCTCTTTAGCCCTGGTACATACTTGACATCGGTCAAGGTAAGGCGAGCTCCATGCTCCCTCTGAAAACTAACCATGCATACACCTGAGACACTATACTTTTCATCATTACCCATCGCTATGAGTATCTAGAGATATTTCTCCTCCAAAGTATTGAACAAACTCTTGTCGTCGGTCATGTGGAAAGAAGCTCCACTGTCAAGAAACCAACCACTTCCCACAATGGATGAAACCATGCATGCGAAGAGTGTGAAATCCAACTTGAACTGTGAAGCAAGTGCCTCACCTTCAGATCCTTCCCCGGATCCCTTCTTGGATTTTCTCTGTGGACAATTTGTAACAAAATGGCCCACCTCATGACAACGAAAGCATTGCACTTTCAATTTGTCAACCTTCTTCCCACCATGGGAAGAACTGGATTCGAAAAGAGAAACCTTCTCCTTCCCCTTCTTCGCCTTACTCGCTAAGGCACAATTCTCTTCATCCTCCATGGATGAAGAACCGTCTTTGGTGCTCCATCTGATCTCCTCCTGCATCAAATCCGACCATAATCATTCCCAATCTGGAAGTTTCTCCCTTCCATTAACCGAGTCCTGGTAGTTGTGCCAGCTCTTAGGAAGGCCAAGGAGTGCTAGACTCACCATGTCATCATCCGATGTCATGACCCCTACACTTCCAAGCTTATCCTTGCATGAGGTGAGCTTGTTCAGATACATAGAGATCGTGTCCCCACTTTCACACTTGATCTTTCGAAGTTTTTCCTTTAGTGCTAGCTTCCCTTGATCACTACTATTCTGATAAAGATCTTTCAAAGTTTTCCACATTGAAAACAGAGTCTCCTTCCCATGGAGGCTTGAGACTATGTGATCTCGAACTCCCTCCAGGATGATTCTCCTAGTTCTAGCCACACACTTCTTCCATTTCATCAGTTGAGTAGCATTAGTCGGCTTCGGGACTTCTTGATCAATGAAGTCCTTAAGACCATTATCTTCTAATACTGCCTCTATGCAATCCTTCCAGGCTATATAATTTGAACTGCCATCAAGGGCATATTTGAGTCACAAACCATAGAACGCCATCGGTGAAATAGATGTGATAAGAACTCAATTCAATATTTAGAAACCACAAACTTCAACTTCTCCCTTCTTGCATATTGTTCTTCCATGATCACTTGTGCTCTGATACCATGTAGAATTTTCTCTACAAATCAGCTAGCTCACTGATATCATGTAGAAATTTCACCTGCAGATCCAACTGATATATGCAATGTACTAAAGCATAATACTAGATCTACATCTACCATAAACTTAGCGGAAGCTTAATTAAACATGAGAAACATCAAGCATGAATAGATATAACTAAGAATGAGAAGTAATCAACCATAACACAAAAGATATAACCTGGGGAAAGCACCAGCCTAAAACCCCATCTCTTTATTATCAATCATGTGGAAATCCTCAACAACATACAAAAAGAATCAGCTCAAAAGCTATCCTGCTCTCTCTATACTCTGATGATGTAGCTCATGGACTATCTAAGCCTGAATATATAGGCTCCACAAGTCCTCCAAGCCCCTATTTCCTTGCGCAATTTTGATTGGGGTCCAATTACATAACATGTGTGAATTGGCCCCAGTCATACCTGCTGTCAACCTGAGGCCCAACTACGCAATCCTTGAGGACTCAAGTTCCTCCTGCATGCAAGGAATATTCACAAGGAAGATTCTAGCATCTGATAATACATTGTCCCTCATCTGATCTCAATTGGGTCTCTGTCTGAATTGCCATGCATCAGTTATCCATGAGAGAATACTTAGTTATCTAAAAATAATAGTTGTCACATGCAAGCAAGCATCAACAAACTATATCTCATTAATTTAACAACTTGTTAAATTAATCTAACTGAATCTATCTGAACTTGACTAAGTTAAACTAAGTCAACTAATCCTCTCAATATAGAACTCATCCTTAATTCCTTAATCAATGGAGCAAATCAAGGACACATTCCCCAATTAGTGGAGAAATTATTGCATGTTCTCACAAAGACTTCAAGTCTGATTTTCCTTAACTAATTAACTCATGGAGAATTAATTAATTAATATTCGAACTGCTGGTAAGACCAAATTCGAATTTTACTTCCTATTTCTAGTCCAGGGACTGACTAAAATAGGAATCCACACTGCACTGCTAAAAATAGAACTTCTATTTTTAACACTTCCATTTTTTATTCCCTATTTCCGAATCCAGCACTGATGCCCAAACTGTTATTTTTAGCAGTGCTATTTTTAGCACTTCTATTTTTAGCAATTTCTTGTTGCCAATTTTCAACATATTTGACTTGATGTAGTTATTTGACTTCTTTGTGTGTGTGTGTGTGTGTGTGTGTGTGTGGTGCATTTTTTTTTGTTCATGATGTTGTACTTAATTTATATGTTGGTGTTAATGTGTATATTGTTAGGTCATGTTAGATATGTTCATTTAATGTGCTTGCAGATATATGTGTATGTGATAGAAGTTATTAGACATGAGATGTATATTTGAGGATGTCTTTGGCGATGATGTTAGATTACAATGCTTTTGTTTTGTTAGATGTGATCACGATGATGATGCCCTATTAGATTATTAAATTTGTGTGCTAGCTAATGACACTTATATGTGCTAGAGGTGTATATAATTAGATGATGTTAGCGAATTTGAATGTGTATTTTAGATTGTGTTTATGTTTGTTAGATGGTTATTATCATGATGTTTATTTTTATGAAATGATATTTATAATTTATAGATTATTCATTGATGAACTTATATCAAAATTTTATATATGAAATTACATGCAAAATTACTTACTTTAAAAAAAACACAAAGATATTTTTATAGATTACAAAGTTTAATATGGTTTTGAAACTATAATTGTAAAATTACCATAAATATTTTTCTATTACTTAGATAGTTCATACATATTCATTCTAACCTAATTAGTAAAATATTTCAATACTCACAAGGAAAAATTAAGTAAAGGTAAAATAATTTAGTTAGTTCTTAATAAGACGAAAATGTGTCACTCATTCAATTTTAATATAAAATATTAATAATAATAAACTATCAATTACACCAATAGGTGCAAAGGAATGCTAAAAGCTCAATAAGCCAAGCATTTTGCTTTCTACTATCGGTGCATGTGGTTGCCTTCCATTTCATCTCAAGTTCATTGTCTCTTTCTCTCCTCCCTTGTGGCTCTCCCTTGTGGCTTTGTCTTTGTCTTTCTCTGTGCTAAGGGTGAGGAAGCAGTGAAGCTTAAACTAAGGTTAATTTTCCACTTGTGACTAATATAGGTTAACTTGCGACAAAACCATTAATATAATCTCTTTGGATGTAATTACACATTCAATCATTATTTCAAGGCATCTCATACATTTTAGAATAAACAACCTTCTCAAAAATTTAACCTTGTCCAATACTAAAGAAACTCTTCATATTTCACCATTCAATCTAATTTTTATGATTAATAAATTCATATAAATTAATAAAAATAGAGCAAAGACAATGATACCTTCTTACTCTAGTTTCCAAAAAAGGTTCCATCAAATTATAAAGGGGTGGATTACAGACTTCAATAACTCACCTCCTTTCCCCACCAGCTAAAACAACACTTTGACTAAAGCCTTGTAGTCACTACCAACTAAGAGTAACAATTAGCTCTAATACCATGTTGAAAATTGGACATGCTAGGAATCAAAGCCAAAAACTTCCCCTAGCTGGGGAGATGCTCTTCAAACCATGTAATTTTTGCATGATGGGTATTCATATTGATACAATGTCAAGGTGTAAATTTCTATCTCCAAAATTTACACAAAACATAAATATGCACCTTTTGAAAAAGGTTACATATGATAAAGGGAAAGAACATGAATTCATATCATAGTTACTGCGTTCAAATGCATGTTGAGATTGCAACAAGATGATGGAGCTTAGTGAAAAGAGTCGCCTTCACTAAGTGGGCCGAAGGAAAATTATGGCGCAAGTTCTATTTTTGATCCCAGCAAGGATGATCACAGTATGGGTGATCACAGTATGGGTGATCATAGTATGGGTGACCACAGTATGAGTGATCACAGTATGAGTGATCAAACTGTTTTTAGACTGGCTGTCAAAAATAGAAAAGTCAAATATTATTGTCTCATAATAATATTTGGACTATAAACTTGATCTTATTCTCTTGGAGCACTTCAGGATGAGCTACGAATGTGGTACATGTAGATCCCAGAAGGAAATACGTGGTTACCTATGGGATGACTAATATTTGCATGCAGGACTTCAGTTAGAACTCAAGTGAGTTGAGTTTAGTGGACTGGAGGTGCAGTTGATGGAGTTGTGTTCAGTTTAGCTTTGTTAAACTGGTTGTATTTAGTCTAACTGGAAAATAGACTAGAGATGAGTTGGGTGAATTAGTTATTAATTAATTCACAAGTTATTAACTCATAATGCAACTATAGAATACATCAGTTAACTTAGTTGCATGTCAATGCATGTTCAGTTCAACAAGGACAGGTGTTAGAGGATCAGATTGGTATCAGTTGTGACTATAGTTGTGCATGATGATTTGCACAATCAGAGGGATTGAGTATGCCAATGAATTGTCCAATACCAAGGATTGTAGCCTGTGCTCAAGTCCAACACAGTGTGAGTGATTCTTTGCAGGTGAAATACGAGTTTGGTAAACCATTCTCATCAGTTCTTGAGCAGGTATTGAGCTGGAGAGGCAGGCAAGCAGTGGAATAGATTTGGAGATCAGATCTGAGCTGTATTGTGTGTAACAGGTGGAGCTGGTACTGGATTGCTTGTGATAAGCATTGTACTTTGTAATGTTACATGTTCTCAATCATTAATATACAGATAGTGTGGGGTTTTTAGCGAGATGCTTTCCCCGGGTTATATACTGTGTTAATGTGTGAATGCTCTTGATGTTTTATTGTTATTGATGCTGCTATATTGATGATCAAAGTAGAGGAGCTTATGTATTGTGTATGTATTCCGCAATAGTACATGATCAGGATAATCTCTGTTGAATATGTGTTAAATTATTCAAAATTTCTACATGGTATCGGAGCTGTTGATCATCAGATCTACTATTCAAGAAGTGTTTACATTATATTTCTTCAGGCAGAGTCTGTAATCGGGCCAGGTAGCCTCTGGATTCATCCTTCCTTTGGAAGGTGAGATATCCGGTGAATGCCCATACAGTCAATCTCTGTACGAGAAATATTGTGTTCTCACGAATCTTAGATCCGAGGCAGTTGAGTTGGAGCTGGTGGAAATTCGAATTTACAGCAGTGTTTTCTTGGTGGCAACGCAGCAATGTCTTTCAACGGATTGCGATTGGAGTATGCTCTTGAGGGCAGCTCAAACTACATTGCATGGAAGGACAAGATGGAGGCAGTATTGGATGATAACGGGCTGAAGGAGTTCATAGAGACGGATGTCCCAAAGCCCACTGATGCTGCTGAGGCGGAAGTTTGGCAAAAGAAGACCGCAAAATGTCGAAGGATTCTGTTGGAGGGCGTGAAGGATCATATTGTGTCCAGCCTACATGGAAAGACTTCTCCATATCTGATGTGGAAGGCTTTAACAGATCTATTCCAAAGCAAGAGCGATCAGAGGAAGCTGGTGCTCAAAGATAAACTCAGAAACATCAAACGCGAGAAGGGTGACAGTATGCCCAAGTATCTCACGAAGTTCACTCAGTGTCGAGATGAGCTGGGAAGTGTGGGGGTCACTGTCGATGATGAGGACTTGGTGAGCTTGGCTCTCCTTGGTCTTCCGAAGAGTTAGCATTCCTATCAGGACTCTGTCAATGGTCGGGAGAAATTGCCAGGATGGGAAAGACTATGGTCAGATCTTGTGCAGGAGGAGATCAGGCGGAGTACCAGCGACGGATCTTCGTCAAAGGGAGCTGATGAAGAGAATTGCGCTTTGGCTTCCAAAGCAAAGAAAGGGAAGAGCAAGAAAGCTTCTCAGTCTGGTGCGAAAGGCAAGAAGCAGGATATGTCCAAGGTGAAGTGTTTTCACTGTCACCAGCATGGACACTATGCCACTAATTGTCCGCAGAAGAAGAAGAACAAGCAGGCTGCTAGATCTTCAGCAGGAGAGGCTCTAGTCTCACAGTTTGAGCTTTATTTTTCATTGAACACATGCTTGATTTCAAGTGTGATGGGATCAGTGTGGTTCTTGGACAGTGGTGCATCTTTTCACATGACGGGAGATAGATATTTGTTCTCTGATCTGGAGGACAAAGATCTTGGAGTGCACATCGAGATGGGCGATGATGGTAGATACAGTGCGACCGATATCGGTACCATTTCCTTTGAGAGGGAGTCTGGTAAACCCTTCGTATTGAAGGAAGTCATGCATGTTCCAGGATTGAAGAAGAATCTTATCTCAGTGGCAATGTTAGAAGACAAGGGGTATGATGTTGTTTTCAGCGAGGGAAAGGCTTTCCTGCGTAGCAAGACAACTGGTGAGACCCGGAAGATAGGGGTTCGAGTGAGGAACCTTTATCAGTTGCATGTAGATGGATGCGCAGCAATGGCGGGCAAGGCAGAAGGATTGGTGAGCCGGGATGATGGCGAGTTGTGGCACAGGAGATTGGGTCACCTTCACCATGGAGCCTTGAAGATACTGCAGCAGATCACTACAGGGCTTCCTAAAGGCACACTTGCGCAGTCAGATCAGTGCAAGGGGTGTACTTTGGGGAAGTTTGTGAAAGCCACCTTTCACAAGAAGGATAATCGTGCCACGATGATCCTTGAGAGAATTCACACAGACGTGTGTGGACCTTTCTCAGTTGCTTCGACAGCAAAACACAGGTATTATGTGATTTTTGTTGATGATTTCTCTCGTAATTGCTGGATCTTCTTCATGCAAAAGAAGAGCGAGACATATTCAAAGTTCTGTGAATTCAAAGCACTGGTCGAGAAGGAGTCGGGGAAGAAGGTGAAGACTCTTAGGAGCGATAATGGTGGTGAATACATCTCGAACGAGTTCAAGGATTTCTACAAGGCAGAAGGGATTCGAAGAGAGCTCATAGCTCCCCATAACCCACAGCAGAACGGGGTAGCTGAGCGGAAGAACAGAACGATTGTGGGTGCTGCACGGGCAATGTTGCATGATCAGGGCCTACCCCTTCACTTGTGGGCGGAAGCCTGCAATACAGCAGTTTATGTGCAGAATCGTTGTCCTCATAGGATACTTGGCATGAGTACACCGAGGAGGCTTATTCTGGTAAGAAGCCTGATCTTTCTCATTTGACGATTTTTGGTGCTAACTTTTACATGCATGTGACGAAGGATGCCAGGAAGAAGTTGGAGCTGACCGCAGAGGTTGGGATATTTGTGGGGTACACTGATATGCCCCACAACTATCGTGTGTATTTGCTAGACAGTGGTAAAATTGTTGTGCGATGGGATATAAAATTTCAGGAGGAGAAAGCCATGAAGTGTTCGCTTGAGAGGGAGCTACACTTGCATGCAGATGAGGAGCTATTAGTTCCTACGGATGAGCTTCAGGACGTGGATCAGCCATAGGACGAGGTTCATGGAGTGGAAGAGACCACTCATGCAGCGCCAACCATCAGAGGGCGAAAGCGCTTGATAGAAGCTAAGCGACTAGCTCAAGATGCAGAGAAAGTTGTAGGACCACCTACAGCCCAACGCAGGCAGAGACAGTCACCTGATCGGTACACTGGATACATGGCTCTTATGAGAAAGTGTGTTGTGATTGAGCCATCCTCTTTCGAGGAAGCTGTGGAGGATCCCGCATGGGTAGACGCCATGGTGGAAGAGTATGATTCTATTGTCAGAAACAGTGCATGGGAGATTGTTCCTAGACCGAAAGGGAAATCAGTGGTGGGTTCGAGATGGATCTACAAAGGTAAGCAGGCTACTGACGGGAGAGTAGAGAAGTACAAGGCAAGATTTGTTGCCCGAGGCTTTTCACAGATAGAGGGGATCGATTATGAGGAGACCTTTGCACCTGTCGCAAGGTATTCTTCCATACGGACGATTCTTGCTCTCTCAGCGCAGATGGGATGGCACATTCATCAGATGGATTTGAAGACTGCATTCCTCAACGGAGTCATTGAGGAGGAGGTGTACATTGAGCAACCCGAAGGCTTTGAGGTCTTCAGCAGCGAGTCGCATGTGTGCAAGCTCAAGAGAGCGTTGTATGGGTTGAAGCAAGCACCACGTGCTTGGTACACACGGATAGACAGCTATTTCACAGGACTTGGATTCTCCAAGAGCGAGGCAAATCCTAACCTATACCAGATTGTGGTGGAGGGTAAGTTGCTTATCATTGTACTGTATGTTGATGATTTGATTCTAACGGGTGATGAGCTGTTGATACTGTCATGCAAGAAGGATCTTACTACAGAGTTTGAGATGAAGGATTTGGGCCTCCTTCACTATTTCCTAGGATTGGAAATATGGCAGCGCAGTGGTGGACTGTTTATTTCTCAGGGCAAGTATGCTCGAGAGATACTGGAGAAGTTCAACATGCATGGCTGCAAGCCTGTTGATACTCCTCTTCCTGGAGGTTGGAGGAAGGAGGATGCCACTTTGGGAGAAGAAGTGGATGCCACTGTTTATCGACAGTTGGTGGGGTCGCTGATGTATTTGGTCAATACACGACCTGATATATGCTATGCAGTTAACCAGCTTTCACAAGCTATGGTTAAGCCTACCAAGCTCTTCTGGAAGGCGGGCAAGCATGTATTGCGTTATTTGAGAGGCACATTGGGATATGGTTTGTGGTACAGACAGGAGGATGAGGTGAAGCTATGTGGCTTCACGGATGCAGATTGGGCAGGGAGCCCAACGGACAGAAAGAGCACATCAGGAGGGGTCTTCAGTATTGGATCGACAGCAGTTTCTTGGTACAACAGGAAGCAGAGATACGTGGCACTCAGTTCAGCGGAGGCCGAGTATATGGCAGCAAGTTTGGCTGCATGCGAGGCTATATGGATGAGGAAGATCCTGGTTGGTTTGTTCGGTTCTCATTTGGATCCTACTGTGATTTACTGTGATAACCAGAGTTGCATTAAACTCTCGGCTAATCCTGTATTTCATGATAGATCTAAGCATATTGACATCATGTACCATCATATTAGAGATTGTGTGCAACGGAGGATCATGTTGCTTTCATACATTCCAACGGAGGATCAGGATGCTGATATTCTGACGAAGGCTCTCACCAGGAGCAAATTCGAGTACCACCGAGGCAGGATAGGGGTTGCTGATAATCCATATCTTGTTGAGAGGGAGTGTTGAGATTGCAACAAGATGATGGAGCTTAGTGAAAAGAGTCGCCCTCACTAAGTGGGCCCACAGGCAAATTATGGCGCAAGTTCTATTTTTGATCCCAGCAGGGATGATCACAGTATGGGTGATCATAGTATGGGTGACCACAGTATGGGTGACCACAGTATGAGTGATCAAAGTCTATTTTTAGACTCGCTGTCAAAAATAGAAAAGTCAAATATTATTGTCTCATAATAATATTTGGACTATAAACTTGATCTTATTCTCTTGGAGCACTTCAGGATGAGCTACGGATGTGGTACATGCAGATCCCAGAAGGAAATATGTGGTTACCTATGGGATGACTAATATTTGCATGCAGGACTTCAATTAGAACTCAAGTGAGTTGAGTTTAGTGGACTGGAGGTGCAGTTGATGGAGTTGTGTTCAGTTTAGCTTTGTTAAACTGGTTGTATTTAGTCTAACTGGCAAATAGACTAGAGATGAGTTGGGTGAATTAGTTATTAATTAATTCACAAGTTATTAACTCATAATGCAACTATAGAATACATCAGTTAACTTAGTTTCATGTCAGTGCATGTTTAGTTCAGCAAGGACAGGTGTTAGAGGATCAGATTGCTATCAGTTGTGACTATAGCTGTGCATGATGATTTGCACAATCAGAGGGATTGAGTATGCCAATGAATTGGCCAATACCAAGAATTGTAGCCTGTGCTCACGTCCAACACAGTGTGAGTGATTCTTTGCAGGTGAAATACGAGTTTGGTAAACCATTCTCATCAGTTCTTGAGCAGGTATTGAGCTGGAGAGGCAGGCAAGCAGTGGAATAGATTTGGAGATCAGATCTGAGCTGTATTGTGTGTAATAGGTGGAGCTGGTACTGGATTGCTTGTGATAAGCATTGTACTTTGTAATGTTACATGTTCTCAATCATTAATATACAGATAGTGTGGGGTTTTTAGCGAGATGCTTTCCCTGGGTTACATACTGTGTTAATGTGTGAATGCTCTTGATGTTTTATTGTCATTGATGCTGCTATATTGATGATCAACGTAGAGGAGCTTATGTATTGTGTATGTATTCCGCAATAGTACATGATCACGATAATCTCTGTTGAATATGTGTTAAATTATTCAAAATTTCTACAATGCATCCCAAACCTTTCAAATCAATCAAGGCCAAAACTATGAATTTGTCCTTTTTGAAAAGGAAACAAGAGCATGAAAGAATAAAGAAGCATATAATTTTTTATTTTTTTTAAGTACCTACCATATCTATAAATGTATACTATTTGTTTAATTTCTCCAGTATATATTCTAGTACTTTTCTGTGATTATTTAATTTTATGGGTAATATCTATAGTTTCTATATGCCATATTTCTGACCCATCACCGATCTGCCAGCTTCATCCCCAAGCTACTCTTAGCATAAAAGAGAATAAGTTGCTAGCAGTTTAGTTTGGATTTTCAATATTTTCAAGGGTCTTGAAAATATTTATCTTCATACTAAACATAAAAACATGTGGAAGAAATATTCTAGTGGTTCTTATGTTTTTACTTTGAAATTTGATAATTACTATTTTAAAAGAGAATAATGGAATATAAATTCTCATGAACAATGAGAAAAGAAATGTATCCAATTGAATAAAAAATGCCGCCTAAATTTTTTAAATAGAATCAAAATATATAGGTCATGAGAAAATGCAGAATAAAGAATTGGAAATGCTAAAATTGGACATTAATCACATGATAGATTAAATCAATGACCTATCTTTATTCAACTACATGTCCACTTTGTAGGGGAAAACTTAGTGAGTGAATCCGGAAAATATAAACAGATTACATTGGTATAAAGTTGAATGAAAATCTTTCCACAATGAGGGTCATCATCATACTATAATGAAAAGAGTAAATCTAGAAAATATTGCTAGATTACAATGGGAAAATGCTTACTTTAGTAGAATAATATGCTACTTTGTATATAGCATGCAATCCTTGTTCACCGAGAAAGTAAGGAGCACATAATTTATTTCAGATTAATTTGTTGCATTGTATAAAGCGTGCAATCCTTGTTCACCAAGAAATTTACTACGTAAGATTTATTTCCAACCAATTTTGTGTATTCACTTTCTTGATGTAAACTTCCAACTAAAGGTTATTCATCACTCTAGAGGCCATTAAAAAAATATGCTCAAATCCTGTAAAGCTTTGATCATGCAATAACAAGTGGCAAATTAACATATAATAGTCAATCTAAATAACCTACCTACCTAATATATATTTGTCAATCTAACTAACCTAGCCATACATAAAAGTGCATGGCTCTATTTGGCACAGTCAAGAAATATAACAGATTCCCAAAAAATCCAAAATAAAATTACTATCGAAATGCATATATAGTTCTACAAAAAATAAGCAAGGTGAAATGTCAATTTTGTCACTACTTTACCTCACTCTTTAGACATAATTGTTTTTCTTATGGCTTTAGTTTGTAAAGAAGAAAATTCATTATGGCTTCAAGCTATAAAGAAGCAAAGTTCATTTATTAGGTATGGAAAATTGTTAGGAGGGAAACTATATTGAAATTTATGTCTGTAAGCTGGGAAACATCTTAAGAATTTTCACATATGCTTCCCTGTGTGGTTGGTTACTATCTAAGTTAAGAATAAAGCTTTACGTCAATTATTTCACTTAGTCCACACCATGAAGTAACTTTGAAGTGTTATATGTTTTCTTAGGTTTGTGTTGGCCTTCATAAAGAAAGTCAGATGAACTATTCTTTTTTTGGGTTTAATTGGATAAGGCACTAATGATTCTTTAAACGGTTACCACCAAGATTTATGGTTATTGAACTATTTCATAGGTTGTTGAGCTTGGAAAATTTGTATTCTGAAAAAGCAATTTGATAGTTTTATTTTCATTCAGCTTGATGAACTCATACATGAAAAAAGATTTAATACACTGTAAGAATTGCCTTTGACAAACCCCTTGTGAGAGGTGTTACCTATACTCATAGGGTTCTTCATCTAGAAGAGGAGCAGTTTGAAATTTAAGGTCCACTCAAAAAATAATTTCATCTAATTTGACATTGGTCCATCTTATTATACACAAAATGTTCAAATGAATATTTCCCTCAGGGGCCTAGTTTAAATTCAATCTCTTCACTTGAAAAAATCTTTGTTCCTGGACTTAACGAGTTTCAATCCTAGTTCAAATGCATAAGTAAAACGAGGAACATTAAAAAGGTTCTAGACCATTAAAAAGGACTTAATATTTAACATTAGAGGTGTTTCTATTAAAAAAAATCGAAACCATGAAATGTAGCAAGATATGATCCAGACAATCTTCCACTGAAGTTGATTTCTATGACCTATAAAAATTAAGTCATATTCCTAAACATTTTGATTCAGGTTGCTTTGCTTGTCAATTGGTTCATTATACAATATTCAAATTATAAAAGAAAATGTCCATGAAGGATGTACATTCCGACAAGAAATTAAAACAGACATGTATCCTTAAGGCTTCTACACTAGGCCCAAACATAAAAACCCATAAACAATGTTATATGTTGTGAAAAAATAGAGAGAAATTTACCTTTGACATGCATGAAGGGCACGTGTAACCTATTGCAAATGGAGATCTTCACAAAAGTTGAAGCAATCAATGAGTGTGCAAAACATCTGGACCAACATATTTCTTGTTAGTGTTGTACTCAACAGTAAGAAGCCTTACATATTGACATAAAATACTAGATATCATGGATTTCTTAGTTGATAATGGTAAGGTTTAAAAATAAAAAATAAAACCTACTTACATAAACAGTTTAGCAGAATAAAAAAGTTATTTGTATTTTTGAATGTTTGTGAGCATGAGCTACACCTGGAGGAAAATTCATGAAAGCCATCCACATTCCACTTTGAATAAGTTTTAACCTGAAATCCCATCAAACCAGATACAACATGAGACCAAGCCAATCATTAAAATGTTGGAAATCGTCATCATAAACATTAAAAGCAGTGATATAAAAAAAAATATGAAAGAGTATAAGTCCCTTTATTCATAAGCATATCCATTGCCCAAATAAGGTCATCGTACCTCACAAGTGCTATGTTTAGGGAGGCATACACAATCTCCACAAACAAGGACCTTGTGCATGAAACAGTACAATGGTGTTGCCTGCAATATTGCATTCATAATAAGTATTAAAAATATTCTCCCATCATTAGATAGTAGTTTAAATCCAAGCAATAGTATTGTTTTGTCCCCTTTTCATTCTGTGAGATAACAATTTTTGAAATCAAATTGTAGTTTTTTCCTTTCTTGGTTTTTTACAACCTTACATGAGTTGCATCTTCCAATAGATTGCAATTTTTGAAATCAAATTTTAGTTTGTTTTTTTCCTTTTTTGGTTTTTTACAACCTTACATTGAGTTGTGTCTTCCAATACGGACTATTACAGCAAAACGCAATTAAGCAGGTGAGCCTATCAGGGGTGAACATTTTTCTGGGGAATTCGAACATTTGTTTGGGGTGATTTGAACCTTCGCTGGGAATAGAAATACATATGATCTACAACCAACCATGCCCAAATGACACAGATTTAAATTTTAATATATTGCATCATATTGTTCTTCATGTTCAACCATAAACCATGTTTGTATTTCAAAACGAGTATATGCAAACAACCCCTAAACCAACAAAGGAAATACGCCTTAGCAGGAGAAAGAATTAAATGAGGGCATTAAACTAGTGTTGGAAACAAGTTCGCAAATTGGAAAAATAATGAGACTTTTTATTTTTTCATGGCCATGAACTTTAGGGAACACTGGTATTGAAATTACTTTCATCTCTCAAAAGATACTCGACGAGATAATCATAGTGTTCAGCTTTTTGGTTTTCTATTCAATCAAACAATCTCCAGTTGCTCTTTCATTTGATATTTTTCATTCCAAATTAAAAACATACATGGTTAGAACAAATTCTTTAAACATATAATTAAGGAAATGAGTTTTGATTTATTTCAAATCAAAGCAGATGAATTCAAATTTACCAACCAGGACAGAAGATCAATATCCCAACGATAAATATGAAAAAAATAAAATACCTTGTGGCATTTACACACTACCATGGTTCAAATATTTGCAAGGAACTCGCCCACCTCTGTGAGCTCGAAGAAAAATCAAGTTTTCTTTTTGTTTAATATTCCACTCTGTTTCCAAACCATTGAAGCGTACTACATGACCTAAAATTAGTCGCATAATTTTCCACAGGAGCTCGTTGACGTACGCATAGAATCAAAAATATCAAGGAAAGTTCAGGACGGTATTCAGAATAAGGCTAAATTATTTTTTTAATTGATGTGCCACATGTTATGCCATGAAAATGACTAATGGAAATCCATAATTCAACGAATCATATGCTATGGCTGCATAGTTGTGAAAATTTGTCAAAATAGAGCACAATATTCCATGGGTTTTTTCACAAAATCCTCAAACAAAAAATGGGATTGTAAAACTGTTTGGGGGGATTTTGCAGTTGATATGTCTAATGGAGAAACCCACTGAGATGGCATATGGAAAATACAGGCAGAAAATTGTGCCTTGGATCATGGAAAAATGTCAATCAAAAGTCGTTGGAAATTCGAGCGCTGGGATTGGAGTGGAGGAAAGGATGATTTGGATACATGAATAAGGTGAGGGAAGGTTGTTGTTGTTCATTTAGGTAGGTAAGCGTGTAAGAATGGGTCCAGATTTCATGGAAGACTCCATTCCATTCCCCCGCTCTCATTTTTACCACACTATGCATTTCTTTTAATCAGGTAGTGCCTTAGAAGTGACTTCCTCCAATTTTTTTTAAATTGTGACAATATTTTGTATTCAAGGCCATGTTATGGAGGATATCTATGTAGGTCATTTGAATGTCACATTTTCACCAAAGAACCTAAGCTTATACACCTTCGTCAATGTGTCATGTAACCAACTCACAAATAGATAGATCAACGACTTAAAAATTATCCTCTTCGAGGGGAAACCTCCTTTACATTACATAAATGAAAAGTCTTGGATGATTCAAATGGAAAAACCTCCTTTCAATATATAGGAGTCTAAGGGGTCACAATATAGTCATAGTTGACATAACAATAATAATGTAATGGCACAACAATAACAATATGGGGACTACGTGGGCACAACAATAACAATAAGGGGGCTACATTGACAATAACAATGAGGGAATACAACAGTATTATACGGACCTAACATGCCCCTCTCCTTCAAAAAATTCTTTTCCTCAACGCTTGAGTAGTTCTAGATACTTCTGTATAAATTCTCATCCTACCATGTGGAATATTCAGTGGGTAAGTTCTTCGACTTGATGAGATACTCTAAAATTGATCGATTCGTAGCTTTCGAGTTCTTGTCTCTGTGTCTGCTTCAAGTTTCAATATGATTTTTCCTTCCTCATCAAGTTCTAGGAATATTGTTTGACCTAGGAGCTTGTCACCTATAACCTTCTTTAAGCATGAAACATGGAAAACTGGGTGCACTAAGGAAGATGCAGGAAGCTCCAATTTGTATGCCATTATACTAATCTTTTGCAACACCTTGTATAGACCATAATACATTGGTGATAATTTATTATCCTTCTTAGCTTGCTTGAGGGACATTTGTTTGTATGGTTGTAGTCATAGAAATACCCAGTCGCCTACATCAAAACTTCTTTCATTGCAATGTTGATCTGCATGTTCTTTCATTCTATTTTGTGCCAAAGTGAGGTTATCCTTTAAGAATTGGAGAACTTGTTGTTGATGCTCGATGTGATCTTCCTATTCATTTCAAGATCGAAATTTGATACCAAATGTTATGTAACCAGCTCACAAAAAGATAGATCAACGACTTAAAAATTATCCTCTTCGAGGGGGAAACCTCCTTTCTATATATAGGAGTCTAAGGGGTCACAATATAATCAGAGCTGACATAAAAATAATAATGTAAGGGCACAACAATAACAATTGTGGTATTCTATGGGGCTCAATAATAACAGTATGGGGACTACATGGGCACAACAATAACAATAAGGAGGCTACACTGACAATAGCAATGAGGGAGTATACCAGTATTATAGGCACCTAACACAATGGTAGATCGAATCACTGCCCAATCTCTTCGTCGAAGACCTGGTCCGAGACTTTGGAATAGCACTCAAGGGAGAGAATTGAGCAAGTTCAGAGCAACATCTCATAGACTTATGTGACTAGTGCGATAACAAAATTTGTGAAATAGAAAACTTGAGGTCATACGCCTTGTGAACCAGAAAACCAGTGTTGGAATATGCAAGGTTTTCGCGGGCCTCGTTATCCGAGCGGTTCGGGTTTCTTGCGAGAAATGATATAGAGGGAGCAAAGGGCGCGAGGTTGGAAAAACCGTCAGGATTGTCATTCCAATTTTTGCAATGGGAGGAGGAGAGGACAACGAATCTGAAGAGCCTCGAACGGTAACGATGTGGTTGTGGCAGAGACTCAAACCTAAGACGTGGCAAGTCTAACGACAGGAGCGATGTGGTCAAATACAATTGGATAGAGGAGGACGAAATTTAAGCTCACTAATTTGCTAGAGTGAATAGTGTTTGCACATCGAAAGCATGCAGAGAGAAACGCCTTCGTCATAATTATTCGAAACTATAACTTAAACAATGAAAAAATTCACATGATCTATATATAGAGATATAAAATCACTATAGATCCATCTTAATCACATATTTATGAAGCATTAAAAGAGATTAAATCTTTTGGCATGTACATATTTTTTCAATTTTTGCATTCTAAAAAGAGAGTTTCATATAATGAGATTTAATACATCTCGACTCTTGGTAGATTTGTTGTTAAGATGAATCTATACTAGTTTATAAAATTAAATCTATCGTTAAATTTAAAAAAACTTAAGTCATAGTTTGTTATAATTAATTTAGATTTAATATAACTTAAAAATTTCTATTTTAATAAATTTTAATTTATCCCTAAAGTTATGGGAGTTTCAAGCAATTTAAATTTAATATTTATGGCAACTATGACCAATTTAAATTAGAAATTTATCTATAAAGAGGAGGAAGAAATGTAAAATAAGGCTTGGGAAGTTACTTGTAGTTGGGGATTTGTTCTATTGGAAGTTCTCATTTAAAGAGGCAAGTGAACTTTTTCTAGTAATATAGATATAAATTTTGGTGCTAATTTGGTTCTTTATTTGTGATTGTGGTTTAAAATTATCTTTTTTTAAAAAGAAATACGAGTTAAATAATACAAAAATCATATTATATTAGATTTATCCTTTTTTAAAGATGAAATAGTACAGTTTATATTAATTTTGTGCTCGATCACGACAGAAAATCGGGTGATTTACATTTCCATTACATCTTTGGGCATCTTGAGCTGCAAATGTTGGCTTTCTAACCAAGCCCAGTTGTCCAACAAAATATCAAAACAGGACTGCACTCCTATTATTCTACTAGTATATACCCGACAGAACTGCGAGAGCAACAAGATACATAAGAAACCTGACATACAAACTAGTCTTCAAGAATGATAGGGCAGTTGAGATTAAGGCCCTATCTTTCTTCTGCAGGTGGAGAATTCTGCTTGGCAAACTAAATTTGGAGATCCTTGAGCATGCTTCTGAGCACCCCAACTTCATATTCAGCCTACCCAATTTGCTTTCTCTTTGTCATTAACTGCTCATGGTTCTCAATGGCTTCTTCCCTATGTTGGTGTAGGAGTATTCTGGTTCAACTATATCAGCACGTAATTTCGCATGTTCACCTAAACACAAATCATGGGCAGGAGGAGAAAAAGTGGTCATGGGAGG
Organism: Pinus tabuliformis; assembly: GCA_031772625.1. Taxonomy (NCBI): domain Eukaryota; kingdom Viridiplantae; phylum Streptophyta; class Pinopsida; order Pinales; family Pinaceae; genus Pinus; species Pinus tabuliformis. Next base: position 589,362,230 of record CM062820.1, on the reverse strand, counting down.
GCATTTGACCCACTCATGCACACCACTTCTAGCCACCTTGCCCGAGCACGGACAACAACCACCCCAAGAACTTGTTGCCATAGTGATTATTTTGTTGAGAAACTCTTCCAACCGGCATCTGGTTGCATGTAGAGGCACCCAATTCCTCACTAGATTCGTTATCGAATGCTTCCCTTAGTACTTTGTCAACTGAGCCAACTTCACAAAATACAGAGACTTCCAAGAATGGGGATAGTAGCTACCCCAGACGCTAATACCATTCAGGGGCGACACAAGCCCTTCAACAGAAACCATCCACTAACACTTCACAAGATAGAGTCAAACACCATCGCTAAGATGAATATCCTACTGCAACCTGTCATTAAATAGACATAGCCCAACAAAAGTCACGTGCAATCCAGGGGAGTGGTCTGCATACCCCCATGATCCCATGATGACTCCATAATTACTTTGTGAAATGAAATGACCCTCACTTCAAGCACCCTTACCTTCAAGTGGGCGAGTCATCCAATTCAAACCAGGGGAATTAAATGCAACTCAATCGCAAAGGAAGTTCACATGAAGCAAGCTTGAGAAAAACGGTGGTAAACCAAAATTTGAGGGACGGACATAAGAGCTCCCACACTTGATGTCACCTTCTCTTCAGGTAGCTTCACATGTGCCAATATATAAGCACCTTGCGTCAGCAGAGAGGGGAGAGGGGACATCAAATGATGCCAGGTGGAGCGGGAGGAAGGGAGATTCCAGGGTAGGCGGGGAGGGAGGAGGGAAGATCTGAGTGGCGGGAAATATTCAAAGGGTACTATGGTTAGAACATAAGGGGAGGGAGATAGGCATTGAGAGGCAAACATGTAAAACTTATGGGATGGGTAGAAAACCCTCATTTCCATTGACCATTGTATTACCTTCATTCAATTGACATGCCTTGTTGGCTTGAGTATCTGCCTCTGAGTTTAGTCCTCTTAGGATGTGGAAAAATTGTGACTTGTCAAAAATAGGGAGAATTCCATGAGCACGCTGAAGCAGTTGATTAAGATTATTGTTTTGAAATGGAGAGTTGTGGCGCATGTGATTTATGACCAAAAATGAGTCTCCCATAATTATCACTTCTTTAATTCCCTTTTGATGAGTAAAACGAAGCCTAAAATATAAACCATAGGCTTCAGCTTGGTTATTGGATTTCGTTCCTAAACCCCATGCATGTTGGTCAACTAGTATTCCTTCGGGATTAATGAGAATCCCTACCCCTCTTGCCACCCCAAGAATTAACTTTTTGACAAATAATATATTTGATTATTTTTTAATGAAGAACTCAAGAAATATTATTTTTTCCACATACTTATCACAAGATAGTCACTAAAATTCGTGTTTTCACATTTCTCATAGCTAATACGTCATGTTTACAATGATAAAGACGTGTCAACTTTAAATAATTTACTTATAAATACATAAAAATAGATATTTATTTTACATCATCTAAATAGGAAAGAAAAATGCATCACCAAGTCTATTAGAAAGTCAAACAAATGTCTCTTAATCACCATCACACTATTTATCATTTAATTCTTTGCCATAAAATATTTGTTAATTCAACTTTAATTTATAATTACCCTTGAAAAGAAAAGTCAGAACTCTTCCATTATCTATGAAGAAAAAAGTAAAACCTCTTATGCATCCATCTAAGCCCATTTGTTTCTCTTATGGTCCATAAAAAGATGTAATCAACAATTTACACATGCACATAGTTTACATAATGTTACCAAAACTGGAATTTAAATATAGTAAACATGAGTTTACCTCTCATGTCAAGAATTTAATCTTGTGTATTAATACACAAGTTTTTCATTGTTAAAGTCCTCTTAGATTTATCACTACATGATTTATATTGATTTTGATATAAACCTGAAGAAAAAACATGCAAAATGATTAATAAACCAATAAGTATATAATAGTTAACTATACATTCCTTCTCTTTAATTCCTTCATCTCAACCATTTTATGTCAAGTAGGGAAGAATCGACTTATTTTATCGAAATCGTGGAGTGTTGTTGTGAACTTTTCTAGAATAAATCTTCAACGTTGTTTCCAAATTCCCTGTTTTCTCATTTTTAGGATATTCTTCTCATTTTCCTAATTGAGAAGTACTGTCACATTGAATCCTTATTATCATAGATATTTTGCACCATGTTTTAAACATTTATATTTATGGTGATATGTTGCATAGTGAAAATAAGGAATATTATTTTACTATATTGAAAAACTTTGATGATGGTTGTAGTAAGCCTTTTAGTACACATATATAACATATATATGATTTTCCTTCTCCATTTTCTTTCTCTTTGTGAGATATTTTATATTTATACTCACAATGTCATTTGAGAAAGGAGATAATGAGTATATTTAGATTGATATCTTAAAAAAATACAATTATAAATAAGCATTCTTAATGGACTACTCACTTTTAGGATTCAAAATGTTTTTTATATTATCTAGAGTAGAAAATGTTTTATATTAGAAATATATTTGGGGTCACAAAAGTACAACAAAAAAGTACAAAATTGATAACTCATGCTTAGAATTACAATTTTTTTATCCACCCTGATGTCTCTCCAAAGCCTATAGAAGAAGTCCAATGTAAATCAGAATTAAACTATTATCACACAATTGGAAACACTTTAATTTTTAAATTATAAATTACACAATTGGAAATACTTGGTTTTAAGTGTAAAAAGATTTCCACTGGAAAAAAACATGTAAAAACGTTTGTGAATCTTACTAGTTATACAAAATGCCAAAAACACGAATAAAAACAATATAATTAATGAAATAAAGAAATCCAAAACATACAAAAATAATATAAATGATGAAATAACACAAGTACATATCACTCTCCATTGTCATCACCTTGATTATCTTCATCACTTGCCATGATAACAGCGTTGTTCTCAAAAATATGTTTTGACCTAGGGTCTTATCTTAATACGAACCACCGAACCCTATCGAACACATTGGATTAAAAAAACATGTGCTTGCAGTGTTTGGGGAAAACATAAGGCTCCCTAGCTTCATGCCACATCTTTTTAGAGTTGATAGATATCAACCCACTATTGTGATCTTCATTTACATTATCCTAATCAAAGGTGTCCCACTACTTGCACCTAAAAATAACACATGGGAACAAACATAAGTCTGTGATCTCTTGTATATTTCCAAACTAACCTAATGTCCCTTGTATTAGGTTTTACTCGTGGTGGCTAGCATGACTAGAGTGGTCGAACTTGACTTCCACTCCACAGTTTTGTGTCATGCATCCATCATCTACATCCTACATGCGAAAATGATATCCAGATGCCCAAATAGATGGGAACAAATGCACCTATAAAAAGGTGAAAAAATCACAATGTCGTGTGTCTAATAACCTGAACATAATTAAAATATAAAATATTGATGTTACCATTCAAAGATGAATTATGAAGTTAAAAATTTACAGAAAGAGATTATTACCGAGTTACTACACCCAATCCCTATGTTTAGTGCATCCTCCTCAGCATGCGGGTAACTACCAAGTGCATTGTATTTCTCTCTGACTTGATCAATAACCCAGTTGTTAGGGCATGCCATTGGCATATTTTCTTTTAAATGATCAAGATAAGACACACTTCTACCATTCAACCATATGAATTATTTCTGTCATTGTCCCATTTCCTCCTCTTTTGTTAGTATAATGCGACCTATGGTTGTGTCACTTCCAAATTGTAAAGAATGAATTTGTTGTTGGCTTCAATTTCTGAATTCACTAATGAAATAAAACCAACATATATAGTAAGTATGTGATCAAAATATGCATTATGAAGTTCAATGTGAATAGATACTATGTAGAAATTTGACAAATGATAAGTTACTTACTCTTTGTCATGCACCTTTTTCCATTTTTTTGGAGAAGCTCCCCTTCTCTTTTGTCTTCATCCCTTTTGTCGTCCCAAATCATTGCACCTAGTGTGTTGTCGATCTGCTTGATGTACTCGCTAGCATAATATAAAGACTCATAATATATGTACCCTTCCGCCATATACCCATCAAGTTTGTGCCTTTGTCGAACAAAATTTTTCAGTTTATTCATGTACCTCTCTAAGAAGAACATCCAATGATAAAAAAGCACCCCAACTAATTTGACCTCATCCACTAGGTGAATTAGAAGGTGAACCTACAAGTCCATGAAACTTGTCGACAGTTAATTCTCAAACATACAAACAATTTAGCTATCTCCTTATCCCATTGTGGAATGCTAGCCATATGAATCTCCTTTGATGTGATCCAACGTACAAATGCAGATGATTTAGATATGGCACATCATAGATCTTAGGGGAAGTCATGGTTCACACACCCATGCACGAGCATAGGACAATGACACTACAAAGTAAACACATACAAAAATTAATTATATTTTATCCCACTACATAAGAATAATAAAATCATATTTTTGACATACGTACTCTTAGAAGGTTCAAATAGTCATGTGATTTCAACCACGACAAATGGTTTTCCACAGTGAAGTAATGTCATAGTGAAGTCCCATATCAATATGGCACCCTCATACCCATTATAGCTTCCTTTGCTAAAGAAAGATCATCTTTCCTTAAAATCCATGGGACATGACCTTCATTCAAAGACCAAGAGGGACCAACCTCTTCTCTACTTTTTTGTCTTGGCCAATGTTTCTTTTTAGTTTTTGAACAAATAAGATCTCTCCTAACATCCAATGTGTCATTTTCTTTCGATTATATGTGCCTCCATAAATAATATGAACCTTTTTTAAATATATGCATGGGATCTAGTAAGTAGGCAATCTTAAGATGCTCCCAATAGGGAGCTCATAAAAGACATATTTCCTTTTCATCCCAATGTACAATTTTTCAACATAGGTGTCAAATAATTTTGAATCATCGAACATAGGCTCCCCATTTGAATCTAACATTTATGTAATATCCTTCTCCTTTTCTCTCTTATATTTTCTAAGTCATTCAGATGGTGCCATTATTGTAGGCCTTTGGGTTCTCTATGGTTCACCATTTAAAGTGGATGTTGCTCTTCTGTAAGGATGTTCTTCTGGGAGGAATACCCTAAAGAAGTCATACACTATCATTCGTAGGTGGTTGGACCACCTAACCTTTAGATAAGATCCACAACATTTACATCCATGATACCCTTTTGTTACAAGACCTGAGAAATTATTGTATAATACAGGGCACGTTAGCAATCATGAACATCAAAAAAATTGCAGCGAATTAAATTAATATGTGGAACAATATTGTTACATATATAAACAAATCAATAAATAGGTCATTTACCAGACCAAACTCCTAAGCCTGGATAATCATGTATGGTGTAATCACATATGTCGTAAAATGTAAAACTACTCTATGTTGCGATGAGTTTTGATACATCGTATACATGTATCCCTTCCCATAATTCCTTCAATTAATCTACCAATGGTTGTAAGTGAACATCCATATTCTTCACTTATCTTCTGCGAAGGACTATGAGAGCCAACATAAGATGTTCATTCCTTTTATATTATCTAACAAAATGAAGAGATACAACCTACAACAGATCCGTTGTAATTTCTTTTTCGCTCTCACATAGTCTCATGTCTCTTTCTGGCTCAGAATAATCATACACAGCCGCAATACAATTCCCTCATATAAATAGACAATTTCCTTATAGGGAAAAAAAACCTAAATTAACATAACTTCTACCATCATATCATTTGCCTAATGAAATTACAATATTTTACAAGGCAAATTTTCATCTATTTTTAGCTTTAGGGGCGGCCCCACACCCCCCCCCCCCCACGATGTTGGACCCACCAACATTCAGGCGATCTCCATGGTAAGAAGTCCTAACTAGACATCATATTGTTTAGAATGGGAGTCCCAGCAGTGGGTGGTAATGTAGTGTCTTGCCCGTGGTAGCGCACAGAGAAAATTATGATGACTTTGGTTGGAAGCAAGTGTGTGACATTGCAGCGGGTCAAGTGAGATGCATGGGGGTTCTAACACACAGCAGGGGAAAAGGAAGTGTTCCCCTTAGAAGCCTATAATAGTATGCAGCTTGAAAGGAACACACAAGTGAAATGACATCACAAGATGAAATGTGGAATAGTCCACAAACAAAAGTGACGTGTTAATCCAACAACACACATTCAACAAGATTCATACAATTGCATACAAAGTAGTTCAAAATAAACTGTGTAAGTCAAACAATATACATTGCTAAAGCAACAAGAATAGTCCAACTACAATAAAAACATATGCATGAAAGCGTGATGGCTCAATTATTATTATTATAAGTGAAAGTTCCATCCATACATACACCATTGACAGCCACTAGCCCCAATAGTGGAACATTACAATCAAAAACACCTGCTCCTCCAAAGAAGTATACTCGCTCTACACTATGGAGAATTCAAGGCTCATCACAATACTCCCAAGCTTTCTCTAAGCCTAAGCCTAGCCAAAAGCTTGGCTCCCAAAATCCCCTTCTATGAGTTATGAGGTTCTATTTATAACAAAGGGTGGGGTGACCCTTGACATTCCCCTTTGTGACTCTTTGACTACCCTCATGACTCTTCAACTTATTTACAAATAACTCATTACATTACATAGTGATTGTTCACATTCCACTAATGACACTTGGAATTTCACTTACAACATATTTACAAATAATATACATTTTCCACATGTACCTATGTCAGACAAAATAGGCTAGAGACATCCTAACAAGACAAAACACTATGACTCAGAAGTTTGGGGAAAGACCAACTCGGCAACCTCCACTTGATGCTTCTTGGTGACGTACTGATACCAAGCTTGGTACTGTGCTATGGTGTCCCCAAACTTCTTGATGGTGTCTTTATGATAGCAAACTCTTGGCTCCATAGCTTCTCATTATATGGTCTTGGAACCTTTGTCCAACTTATCCTGAAGCATGTGCAGCATGGTATTGACCATGACAGGACCACCAATGTACTTCTGCATGTTTTTTGCACTCAGCTCCAAGTCATCGTTGGTGGCCTCTCGCCTTAGCTGCTCCATGTACCTGTTGATCTCTAGCTAGAATTGGTTCTTGTGCTTAGCTTCGGTGAGGGAACTGATTGATGGGATCATGTGTGTTCTTACCATGACATCCAAACTCTTATACAACCATGCCTATGAAGCATGTATGCTACTGAGGAACGGGGTGAGTTGCTCATAGTTCTAGATCAACATTCAGATATTTTCTTTCTCTAGCTATGCCTGTGGCTTCATCATATTTGGAAAGTCAAGCGAGGCTCCCTTGTACGTCATTTTCCATTCTTGCACATGGGAAAAGCTCAGCATGTATGTCCTTGAGAGTTTGGACAATCATTTTGCTTCACTGCTGAAAGTCATATAGATGGACAATTGCCTTATGCATGATGACAAATCCGTCATAGAGTTTCCGCATGGTGGCCTCAAGAGTTGATACTTCAGCAAGTATCGCTTTCCTCATCCCTGCCATTTTGGAACCTGCAGATTGTTCTGCCTTCTGATTGGCCACTTACAAGTTCTTTTCCATATATTCATTCTCTACTAACACGAAATTGGCATTTGAGCTCGTGGCTCCTGCATAAGAAAAGGTGGCATCGGCCATGGTAACTGGATGCTTTCTGACATATGACACTATCACCCTTTCCTTCATGAATGTAAGTGATGCATGATATTTCTTTTTGCCTGTACAATCTTCTTCTGCAACTTGTCGAATGATAGATTGTACACATCCATCACCAGATCATAATCAAGGAGAACAACCTCTCCTTGCTCGCTCAAGACTAGTTATGATATTAGAGGTGGTGGAGGCTGAGGGGTAACCTAAGGTACATGCGGCATGAGGTCAGTGTCTTGATCCTGTGGTTCATCTACCAACTCTGTGTCTGTCACTTTGATCAATTGCTTAATCTATTGAGAAAGTTCCTGATCCTACATCGGCTCACCCTCTTCTTCAATTGTTGGTTGTTTTGAATCCTCAACCTGTATGGGCGCAATTTGCTCTGTCATCGCGCCTTGCCTTTCATTTTCTTCTTGTTTATGCTTCTCTTCACTCTCTCTCCTTCTTAGCTCCTGCTCTTCCTTCAACTTATTCTCTGTTTCCTGCATATTCCTTTTTGCTTCCTCCAGCCTTTGCTTTTATTTCTTCCTTCGCTTTGGCCTCTTTATGCGTTGTTGCCTCTTTGCTTCAACTGCCAAAGTTGATTTCTCAATCATAGGATCTTCTTTGATCTTGTAGATTTGCTCATCCTATGAGTACTTGACAATCTTCCTCTTACCTTTGTCCTACGTTAGTTTGTTGCTTATTGTTGTTGTCGTTGTTTCTTCTTGAGGTGTTGTTGCCTGCAAAGCAGCTTTCCATGTTGTGGCTATACTGACCAGTTCATTAAGCTTGGAGTAGTTGTAACAGTACCTCCAAGGGTCCTCCTCTACCAATGACATGGCCTATGGATCCATGGATAGTTCACCTTCACATAGTGGTTCTTGAAAATACAATGGGGATCATACAGATTGAAGTCTTTCGTGTCGAAATCAAACTTCACTATTTCCTTAGTTTTGTAATCTGCATCTTTCAAGTTCTTAATCTCATATAATCTGATCCGCAAAGGAAGAGTGGGCCATGGTGCCTTCTTATTCATGTGTATTCCCATTGATAACCCTGTGGAGAGGTGATATGTGACCTCCTACATGACCATCTTGTCCATGGCATACCTTGGTAGAACATGCAGAGGCTTTTCTCCACCAAACACTTTGATGAAGGTGCCACTAGGTGAGGCATACCAATTTGCAAGTTTAAGTATCGCCTCCATTACTTCTTGGGACATGCAAGGTGGATCGTGCTCAAATATCAACTTGTATAGTGGGGTGAGGAAATGGTGAGACAGCCTCGCCATAACTCCTCAGTAGTTGCATTCGAAAAGCAACTTGCAATAAATGTTGACAGTGGCCTCTTTTGGTGTCCATGTCCAACCCATGCCAGGAAACTGATGTTGGGCATAAATTGCATCAAGTAAATACACAGACATGTAGAATCTCACCTACTAATCCTTGGGTGGGTTCTGGGCATTAGTCACATGGAATTTCAACTGAAGAGCCAACATATCCGACTAGTTGAATGGCCTTCCATCATTCACCAACTGATCTAACACAACCACCCAATTTTCTGGAAAGGACTCCGTGCTCTTTTGACCATATAAGTGGCATGCAAAGATGATCAAGAATTGGTAGGCCTTCCTGAGTGACTTTGTCTTGTAAACATGATTGGGTGTTGTTCTGAACTTTGACGTCTCTTTCACCCAATGCTTTACAATATTTCTGGTGTTTACAAAGTTGTGGGTAGCATAGAAAAGTGAATCCATGCAGTTCACCAGTTGAGGTGAAGTTGGAAAGTTGTATCCCACTGGCACTGCTCAATGTCATAGTCTTTGGATCTGTGTGTGAGACAATCTAGTGGATGTTGTCCGCACATAGGAAGGCGGGGTACCTACATGAAAACTTATGTAATCCTTCCTTAAAGTCCCTAGTAAAGATATCCTTGATTTCCTGCCATGTTAACTTCATGCCCTTCTCAATGAAGAACTAAGTGTGCATAAACTAGAAAATTCACTGACACCTGCTCAATTGCTTCCCCAGTGTTACTCTCGACAATAAACTTTGATGCAACTCTCTTGGAAGCCATGTTACCTATAAATGCTAGAGAGTTGCTCAACAATTGTTGTACCTGGAGACATAGAGGACACTCGTGGCATGCAAATGATAGCTTGAAACCACAAGCACTTCAAGAGCAGACCACGCAACAAACTGGGTAACTGCTAGGAAGGATTATGAAATCTTGGCTCATAGAGGTAATTGGATCCCAGTTGGAGGTCCAAGCAGTCAGTGGGAGGTCTAGCTGACTAGAACTGCGCAATGCGTAATTCAATTTGGGCATAGGTCGGGAGAGAATGTACATTGCACAGTATCAGTGGCCAAGGTTTGTAGCTAGCTCCTAGAATTGTGTAGCATGAAGTTGGAGCCAGGCCTGGGAAACCTTTGCGCAATTCCAAAAGCCAAGGTCGAGGCCCTGAGTTCTAGAAATGTGTAGTGCATGCTCGAGAAGATGAGATCTAGGCCATGGAATCCTAGATATGCCCAAGAAAAATGAAAAATCGAACAAATATAAAGGATTGAATGATTTTGAGTGTATATCTAAGTGAATGATAATGCATGTGTGTGAAACAAGTGCAGGAATCAATCAAACTAAAGGAAAACAAAGCATGTGGAGAGAGTCTCCATAACGGTGATCGGTAGTGAAAAAATTGGGTAATGCATGCAACACTTGGGAAAGGCAATGAAAAACTTAAAATAACACTTGTACAAGTTGAAACGCCAGAAGTCCTTCACCAAAACAATTGAAACAACACTCTCACAAGCTAAACAAACAAAAGCGACAGAAAAAGTAGCAAAAGACTAGAAAAGCAAGACTTACCCATAAAAGCAACAATGATTGCACTGGAGGTTCCTTGATCTCCTTGGGAATGCTAGAGCTCTAAGATTGAATTTTAAAATGAGCTCTATCTATGTCAATTAAATAGATTTGTTCGATTTAGGGTTTATGACGTAAAGGTTAAAAATCAAGGAAAAAGTGACACTTGGCTATATTTTTCAAAATAACTTCAAGTGCCTCCTCTGAGCTGCTAAAAATAGATCCCTATTTTCTAGGGATGTTTTTCGCTTTTTATTTTTTGCTTTTTTAGGAAAATATTCCATGCATTTCCTAGAGAGATTGCGCAGTTCTGGGAAGGACTGGGAAACTCACCAGCTCATGCACTAAGCAACTTCTAAGGGAGAAGCTTCTACGCAATTTCTGAGTTGAGTTGATTTGGGCTACCTCTCAGGCTCTGCACAGTTTCCCAGTAGAAGATTGGGTTTCAATTGGCTCTGCGCAATTATGGAGTTGAAGGCTCGCTATTAGCTTGGACTGTGCAATTCCTGAAAGCAAGGTTGGTTTCCCTCAAGGATTGTGCAGTTCACTAAAGCAAGCCTAGAACTGAGTTGAAACCAAGTGAAGAGATTGGCTTGTGGGTTAGACAGTAAGTCAAGTGAGAAAACACAAGCCATAAAGCAAAATATGAAGCTCAATCAAAGCACAAGTACTTGGGTCAGTGCGAGATTAGTTGTTATGATTTAGGAGGGACACTCCAAAATGAAGCATAGGTAAAATTTTGGAGGGTGGTTGTAGCCGCTACAACATTGGCGACACACTAGTAGAACTCTAGCTCTATGTATGGACCTTTTTCATGTAAAGCGAGTCTAACTCTTCTGGAAGTATTGTTTGATTCTTTGATCGTCATAGCTTCCTCACTAGCTTGAGTTAAAGATGTAGTCCCTACCTTTCTCTTTATCGACAACACACATACCAATCCAATTCAACTGAGTTGTTTCGATTAGGGATGAGGGGTATATTTATACACAAGTAATATAGGTTGTCGAAGTTTTAGTTTCATCTATAATGTTGCTCCACTGCTAGTAGGCCTTGACAGTACCTCGGCGGAGTCGCTTCAAGAACACAAGCATTGCTCCTCTGCCAACGAGCCTAGACAGTACCCCGACGAAGTTACTTGCTTCACCTCTCTGCGTAATAATCTTTTCTCTTATTTTACCTTTATTTTATTTTTCTCATTTCCTTTTTCATTTTTCAAAGCATTGTGCATAGGCACTTATTTATATCATGACGCAGAAGAGGGATCCCGACTTATGGAGAGTAGAAGAGGTTGTCCCGTCAAAGAAGGATGTTTATATATACCTCTGACATACTTGTTAAGGTTTCCCCCCTTCAGCTTACTCTACTTAACTGAGTTGACAAGGGCTAACAGAATATAGAAAACTGAATAGAGTAGGTGGTACTAGTTAAGAGTGCAAGCGTTGTGTTTTCAACATGACTCACTCTAAATGGAACGTCTTTTCCGTCAGGGTACCATCAACTAGAAGAAACGCAAGATCTACATAAAGGGAGGGAATAGAAGAATAACCAAATGTTGATAGTTGTACAATTCCTCATGTATTTCACCTTGCTTATCTCAAGGATCCAAACATGGTTTCATGCGGAAACTAATCCTACATGTGCATAGGACAACAAAAGCAAAGGAAAGAAGTAAGACGAAAACAAAACTAAGCAAGCAAAAACAAAATAAGAAAGCAAACACTACTCCTACTCCTAAGCTAAGAAGAGCATGGGCCAAATCACGTGAAGTGACGTTTCCAATGCAGCCAGCAGCGCATTGGTTGACCCATGTAGGTGATGGCATGGTTGACAAGAAAGATATTAAAGCATACTAACAGACAAGAAGGATAAAGAAATGCAAACCAGAATGTTCGAAGTTTGAATGCATCCACAGAAAATAAAAAATTAAAAGCACATGAAAGGCACTCTGCAGACGTATCATGGTGTTGTGTCACATTGCACATGGAAGACAAGAATGTACACACCTTCAAACTTGAAAAATGAACAAACATGAAGAAAGAAGAAAATTTTTGTTTCGCAACAATGCTTGCTACGTATGACTCCTCCAATGCATGAGTAATAGGATCGTGTGATCCTAGTGGAGGATACGAAAATTGTGAACTATATTGATTTTCAATGCAAACAAGAGAGTGATGAGGAGCCTAGGGAGATTCAACATATTTATGATCGGAAGTTGGACTGACCACAAGGCTACGAGAACTTGACATAACCATCAACTCGAGCTGAAGTGTCTTGACAACTTGAGGGGTTTCCACTTCATCGAAAGATATATCGTCAAAGACTAGTGGCTTAGAAAGATCAACAGTAGATGAATCAGAATTTTGATAAAATGAATGAGTGAAAAAATCATGACAGCCATGATCAAGAAATTCCAGATGGTCAAAAACATCCTCATGATCTGATGAATTGTAGAGAGGGGTTGATGAAAAACAAAAAATTTCACCCTCTGAGTTTCTGGAAATGAAATATGAGAGGTCGAATGGATTCGGAAAGAAATATTTGTCCTCTCCACAATCAAATGACAAACTGACATCATGTACGTTCTGTGGATGATCGGAAGTGGAAACATATAGAGATGAATTTTCACAAGAGGGAACAAAATGGAAAAATGACAAAAGATGTGAGGATACACCAAACAAGATGCAGACAAAAGGAGGTCATCCTTCACCGTAACTTCTTGTTCAAACTCCCACACATAATCATAAAAAATGATAACACATGTTGGTTGTTCAAACCAAACCCATCCACAACTTGATCCTCGTGAACATCACATGTGAAATCCGGAATAGATGAACACAACACGCCGAAATCCGGAGGATCAAAGGCACTAGTGGACGAAGGTGAGAAGATGAGACCACGTGAAAACCATCAAGCTTGTAGTCCAAATATGCTCAAAAATCCAAAGTAGGTGGGGAGTGAGGAGATGGTGACAATTCAATAGTTAGGTTCACAACTTATCCCACCTCATCCTGCAGAGCTACAGTTGTTTGATGAGAAGGGACAGAGGGTCACTTGGGACAGTAACCTTGTCTATCTCAAATTTAGAAGCTATAACACTGGGGTATGCTAGGAGGGGTTTGAAAAATTCTAACTCATGTGGATTCTCAGATACATGAACAAGATACTGAAATCTTTCATTCAGAAATTTCCAATCAACTTCATCTTCCAGAAATTCAAAACAGTAATGACAGAAACGATCATAAAAATGCACAATAGATTTGTCATGTGCTTTTCGCAATTTTAGAATTTTGCGATTAAGTGCTTTACGGTCATAAAATACGAAAGCACAGCCTAATTCTCTGATCATGTGGTTGAAAGGGTGTATAGAGGTTGCAAGAAATGTGTGACACCATTTCTTAATGTGCCCTTCGAACATGTAAGCAAACAATCCACAAGCAATGTCATCTGAGGGGACTTCATTCCTATCATAGAAACCCATAAAGGAAATTGTGTGGATCAACAGGGATTCTCTTCTTTTGCCATCAAATTTGAGTTGTGACAAGTCATCTATAACATCCTATGGCACATTGAAATCATGAGCATGAAAAAAACATGTTGGGTTTGAGATTGTGATATAATTCATGAATGATGTGCAGAAATTCAAAACAGACTTTGAGGTCTCAACTTGTCATCTGGCCCTCCTTCTAGCACCATAAATGCTGATGGTGATAGACCCACCAACATTCAAGGGATCTCCCCGATAAGAAGTCCCAACTAGACCTGAGACCGTTTGGAGTGGGAGTCCCAACAATGGGTGGTAATGTAGTGCCTTGGCCGTGGTAGCACGCAAAGATAAGTATGATGACTTTGGTTAGAACCAAGTGTGTGACCTTGCAGCGGATCGTGTGAGATGCATGGGGGTCCTACCACACACAGGGGAAAAGGAAGTGTGCCCCTTAGAATCCTATAATAGTATGCAACTTGAAAAGAACACACGAGCGAAATGACATCACCAACTGAAATGTGGAATAGTCCACAAACCAAAGTGACGGTTTAATCCAACAACATGCATTCAACAAGATTCATACAATTACATACAAAGTAGTTCATAAGAAAAATTGTAACTCAAACAACATACATTGCTAAAGCAACCAAAATAGTCCAACTATAATAACAACATGTGCATGAAAGCGTGTTGGCTCAATTATTATTATTATAAGTGAAAGTTCCATCCATACATACACCATTGACATCCACTAGCCCCAATAGTGGAACATTATAGTCAAGAACACCTACTCCTCCAAAGATGTATAATCTCTCTACATTGTGGAGAAGTCAAGGCTCATCATAATACTCCCAAGCCTTCTCTAAGCCTAAGCCAAGCCAAAATCTTGGCTCCAAAAAGTCCCTTCTATGAGTTATGAGGTTCTATTTATAACAAAGGGTGGGGTGACCCTTGACACTCCCCTTTGTGACTCTTTGACTACCCTCATGACTCTTCAACTTCTCTACAAATAAATCATTACATTATTTAGTGACTGCTCACATTCCACTAATGACACTTGTAATCACTTACAACTTATTTATAAATAATATACATTTTCCACATGTGCCCATGTGAGACAAAATAGGTTAGAGACAACCTAACAAGACAAAACACTATGACTCAAAAGTTTGGGGAATGACCAACTCAGTAACCTCCACTTGATGCTTCTCAGTGACGTACTAATACCAAGCTTGGTACTGTGCTATGGTGTCCCCAAACTTCTTGATGGTGTCTTTCTGATAGTAGATTCTTGGCTCCATAGCTTCTCGGTATATGGTCTTGGAACCTTTGTCCAACTCATCCTTAAGCATGTGCAACACGGTATTGACCATGACAAGACCACCAATTTACTTCTACATGTTTTGTGTGCTTAGCTTCATGTCATTGCTAGTGGCCTCTCTCCTTAGCTACTCCATGTACCTGTTGATCTCTAGATGGACTTGGTTCTTGTGCTTAGCTTCGGTGACAGAATCGATTAACGAGATCCTATGCGTTCTTACCATGACATCCAAACTCGTATACAACCATGCATATGAAGCATGTATGTTGTTGAGGAATGGGGTGAGCTACTCATAGTTCTGGATCAACATCTGGATCTTTGCTTTGTCTATCTTTGCCTACAGCTTCATCATCTTTAGCAAGTGAAACAGGACTCCCTTGTACCTCATTGTCCATTCTTTCACATGGGCGATAGTAGCAAGTATTTCCTTGAGAGTTTGAACAATCCTTCTACTTCGTTGCTAAAAGCCATATAGATGGACAACCGCCTTATGTATGGTGACAAATCCGTCATAGAGTTTCTGCATGGTCACCTCAAGAGTCAATATTTCAACAAGTATCGCTTTCCTCATCTCTGCCATTACGTAACCTATGGATTATTCTTCCTTCTGCCTGACCTCTTGCAAGTTATTTTCCATCTATTCATTCTTTGCTAATAGGAACTTGACATTTGAGCTCGTGGCTCCTGCATAAGCCAATGTAGCATCAGCCATGGCAACTGGATGCTTTCTGACATCTGATACTATCACCCTTTCCTTCATGAATGCATGTGACATGTGATCATCTAGGAAATTCTTTCTCCACACCTATACAATCTTCTTATGCAACTCGTAAAATTATATATTGTACACATCCTTCACCGGATCATCATCAAGGAGAACAACCTCTCCTTGCTCGCTCGGGACTGGTTCTAATATTGGAGGTGGTGGAGACTGAGGGGTGAACTCAGGTGCATGTGGCATGAGTTCAATGTCCTGATCCTATTGTTCATCCGCCAACTCTATGTTTGTCACTTAGATCAATTTCTCAATCTGTTGAGCAAGTTCATAATCCTGCATCTGCTCACCCTCTTCTTCAACTGCTGGATGTTCTGACTCCTCAACCTGTATGGGTGCAGTTTGCTCTGTCATCGCACCTTGCCTTTCATCTTCTTCCTATTTTTTCTTCTCTTCCCTCTCTCTCCTTCTTAGCTCCTACTCTTCCTTCAACTTCTTCTTCATTTCCTGAAACTTCCTTTCTCCTTCCTCCAACCTTTGTGTTTCTTTCTTCCTTCGCTATGCCCTCTTTATGCATTTTTGCCTCTTTTTGCCTTTGTTGCCAAAGCTTCTTTCTCAATTAGAGTATCTTCTTTGAACTTGTATCTTTTCTCAACCCTTTTCCTGCATTGGTTTGCTACTTATTTCTACTATTGTTGTTACTTCCTGCGATGTTGTTGCCTTTAGAGCATCTTTCCATGTTGTAGATATATTGACCGGTTCATTGAGCTTGGATTAGTTGTAACAATACCTCCAAGGGTCCTCCTCTGCCCAATGACATGTCAATTGGATCCATGGATAGTACACCTTTGCACACTGGTTATTTCAAACACTGTGGGGATCATATGGATTGAAGTCTTTGGTGTTGAACTCAAACTTCACTATTTCCTTAGCTTCGACATCTGCATCTTTCAAACTCTTAATCTCGTACAATCTGATCCGCAAAGGAAGAGCAAGCTATGTTGCCTTCTTCTTCATGTGCAACCCTACTGATAAACCTGTGGATAGGTGATATGTGACCTCTTGCATGACTAGCTTGTCCATGACATACCTTGGTAGAACATGCGGAGGCTTTTCTCCGTCAAATACTCTGATGAATGTGCCATTGGGTGAGGCATACCAATATGCAATGTTAAGTATCGCCTCCATCGCTTCTTGGGACATGCAAGGTGGATCCTACTCAAAGATCAACTTGTACAATAGGGTGATGAAATGGTCAGAAAGCCTTTCCATAACCCTCGGTAGTTGCATTCAGAAAGCAGCTTGCAATATGTTGATGGCAGTCTCTTTTGGTGTCCATGTCCAACCCATGCCAGGAAACTGATGTTGGGCACATATTGCATCAAGTAAATATGTGGACATGTAGAATCTTGCCTACTGATCCTTGGGCGGGTTTCGTGCGTTAGTCACTTGGATTTTCAACTGAAGAGCCAACAAATTCGACTAGTTGAATGGCCTTACACCATTCACCAATATGTCCAACACAACCACCTAATTTTCTGGAAAGGTATTTGTGCTATCTTGACCGTATAAGTGGCATGCAAAGATGATCAAGAATTGGTAGGCCTTCCTGAGTGACTTTGTCTTGTAAACATGATTGGGTGTTATTTTGAACTTCAACAGCTCTTTTCAATATATCTGGTGTTCAAAAAGTTGTGGGTTGCATATAAAATTGAATCCATGCAGTTCACTAGCTGAGGTAAATGATACATATATTAATAGTTCTTTGCCATGAAGTTGGAAAGTTGTATCCCACTGGCACTGCTCAATGTCATAGTCTCTGGATTTGTGTGTGAGAGAATCCAGTGGATGATGTCCACAAATGGGAAGGCAGGGTACCTGCATGCAACCTTATGTAAGCATGACTAATGGATATTGATATAAACTTGTTGATCCTATAAGTCTTATTTGAAGTCCCCTGCAAAGATATCCTTGATTTCCTGCCATATTAACTTCATGCCCTTCTTAATGAAGAGCTGAGTGTCTACATAATTTGGAAAATTCACTAACACCTACTCAACTGCTTCCCCAGTGCTACTCTCGACAGTATCCTTTGATGAATCTCTCCCGGAAGCCATGTTACCTGTAACTGCTAGAGATTTCTCAACAACTGTTGTATGTGGAGATAAAGAGGACACTCATGGCATGCAAATGTTAGCTTGAAACCACAAGCACTTCAAGGACAGACCAAGAAAATAACTAGGCAACTAATGGGAAGGATTGTGCAATCTTGGCTCATAGAGATAACTGGATGCCAGTTGGAACTGTACATTGCGCAGTCCCAATAGCCAATGGGGAGGTATAGCTGACTGGAACTAGGGAATGCGCAGTTCAGTCTGGGCATAGGCCAGGAGAGACTGCGCATTACATAGTCTTAATTGCCAAGGCTCGGGATTGGCTCCTGGAACTACGCAATGCATAGTTGGAGCCAGGCCTGGGAAACCTCTATGCAATTCTAGAAGCCAAGGCCTAGGCCCTGAGTTCCAGAAATATGCAGTGCATGCTCGGGAAGATGAAATCCAGGCCAAGGAAGCCCAGATCTGCCCAAGAGAAGTGAGAAATCGAACAGATCTGAAGGATTGAATTATTCTGGGTGCATATCTAAGTGAATGATAATGCATGCAAGTGAAACGAATGTGGGAATCAATCAAACTTAAGGAAAACGAAGCATGTAGAGAGAGTTGCCGCAACGATGACCAGTAGTGCAAAAATTGAGTAATGCTTACAACACTTGGGAAAGGAAATGCAAAACTCAAAACAAAACTTCTACAAGATAAAATAATTTTAAACTCTAGGGAACATTCAACAAAATGGGTGAAACAACACTCTCACAAGCTAAATAAACAAAAGCTACACAAAAAGCAACAAAAGATTGGAAAAGAAAGACTTACACGAAAAAGCAACGATGATCGCACCGGAGGTTCCTTTGATCTCCTCGAGAATCCCAGAGCTCCAATATCGAATGTGAAAATGAGCTCTAGCTTCGTCGATTAGATAGATTTGGTTTATTTATGGTTTATGATGTGAAGGCCAAAAATCAAGGAAAAAGCAACACTTGGCAATAGTTTCCAAAATAACTTCAAGTGTATCCTCCGAGCTGCTAAAAATAGATCCTTATTTTCTAGGGATGCTTTTTCACATTTTTCTTTTTTTATTTTTCAGGAAAAGTTACCATGCATTTCCGAGAGAGATTGTGCAGTTCTTGGAAGGACTAGGCAACTCACCACCTCATGCACTAAGGAACCTCTGAGGGAGAAGCTTTTGTGCAATTTCTGAGTTGAATGGCTCTAGGATGCCTCTAAGGCTCTACACAATTTCCCAGCTAAAGGATGGCTATTAGTTGGCTCTGCTCAATTCTGGAGTTGAAGGCTCACTATTAGCTTGGACTGCGCAATTTCCAACAGTAAGGCTAGTTTCCCTCAAGTTTTGCGCAATTCACTAAGGCAGGCCTAGAACCGCATTGAAACCAACTTAAGGATCAGCTTGTGGGTTAGATAGTAATTCAATTGAGAAAACACAACCCATAATGAAAAATCTGAATCTCAATCAAAGCACAAGTACCCTATTCAATGCAAGATGAGATGTTGTAATTTAGGAGGGAGGCTCCAAAACGAAGCATAGGAAAAAATTTGGAGGGTGGTTGTAGCCGCTACAACACCCCGCTAGACCCCCCTAACGATGATTAAACGGGCTACATTTCCGCCCCATTAGGAATAGGGATCCAACGTGGATGAAACAAAAATATCTCTGAACAATCAGGGAGATATTCAAGCTCCACACCCAACGATGAGCATCATCCCCTAGCTCATCATTCTAGAATGCATCTAACAACATTGCCTCCATGTAAGTCGTATCCTGTAAGTAATTATACATACCAAACTCTATTTGGATTGCCTCCATTGCCAACATGTGATGAAGAACTACTATTGCTATTGTCATTCCTAATTGGTGAATCTGGACGTAGTGGGAATTGAATAGGTGTTGATTCAACCATTCTTTGTATGCTTCCTCTACGAATTTTGTTGTTAATTCAACTTTCTCTCGATTTTACATTGTAGTGGGGTGCTCTTGAAGATGGTAGGTGGGTCGCTCATCATCACTAGAACCCTAATTTTAAAAAATCTTGAATATTAGTACATCAATGATATTAGTAAGCACAATATAATTGGTTTGTTGAAATTACATTATACCAAACAATTATTATCATCATTGATCTAGGATTGTGGTTGGAAGATGCCAAGTTCCAATTGGCAACGTGAAGCGGCTTTCCATTTTCATCTACCAACTACTTGCAGTATGTTTCTCCTTATAAGAGCTTTCGACGTTTTTGAAATGGTGGAATATTTTTTGCATCTGAACTTGATTCTGAATCAGGATCTTGCAAATTTGGATACATTTTTATTTAAATTGACATGGAAAAAAAATCAATTAGATAATTGGAATATAAATAAAATTTGAACTTAATGGAGATGGAAATGGAGAACTTCGTGAAGGACTTTGAGAAATATGGAACAATCTAGACTTTGAAGAATTGGCCATTTGATATTATGAGATTTTCTTCCAGCATTTGAGCAAAACCGGCAATATTTTTTTATGTATCTACCTAAAATTAATTTTAAAAATCATATAACCACAATTTGAATTTCAATATATTTTTCAAACCATTTTTCAAAAATAAGGCGACTTTAAGCAGAAAATGTATACTATGAACTATTGTAACTCATGTGGATGCATCCTAAAGGATAATTTGAGATGAATATGCAATTTTATGTGAAAATAAAAATTCAAATAACTTTTAACACATATGGGTGCTCTTGTAAAAATAAATGCACCGATATATTTAAATAATAACAACACTAATGTGTTAACATAATAACCGCACCGGTTTCCGGGATTTCAAAAATAAAAAAGAAATTATATCATATTGGTGTTCTTCTCAAACTGAATGCACCAATGTGTTTCACTAATGACCACACTGGTGCATTAAAATAATAACCGCATCGATTTATGGGATTTCGGAGAAAAAAATGCATGTTTGTTTTTTCAAATTGAAAAATGAGCACTAATTTATTTTTCAAAATCTAATTTCATAAAGTTTTTTAAATAGTATGAATTTATTCACTATTTCATTATTTTTCCCAAATTTTCAAGGGAGAGATTTACAAAAGAGACATATTGGGAACATTATGGAGCAGCAAAATACTTTGCAACAACAAAACTATTCAAAAGATCAAAAGTGGAATGGTATGGTGATTCACTGAAAACACTGCATAGTAAATTTTTATTGTTGATTTTACTAGTATATTTTTTTTACAATTTCTGTTAGATTTAATTAAAAATGAGATTTTTAAGAGAGACATACTGAGAGCATTGTGGAGCAACAAAATACTTTGGAACAACATATCAACTATTCAGAAGATCAGAATTTGAAATGTATGGTGATTCACTCAAAACCCTGCATAGTAAAAATTTTAAATTTAATTGTTTATTTTAGTAAAAATAATTACAATAAAAAATTTACTAGTGATTTTACTAATAATATTTTTTACAATCTATGTTCCTATTTAGATTTAATTAAAAAACAAAAAACAAAACAAAACAAAAAAAATCAATACTTACCTTAAACACTTGCTTCTTCTTACTCATGTTGCTGCAAAATTTCACCTTTGGGCTTAACAATTAGGGCTATTCATTTCAGAAATTTTAGATTTAATAGGTTTGTGTATTACTATATTTAAGGTGTTTCACATGTAAAGCATGGGGACCAATTGTTGAATGAGATCCAAATCCTATCGATCTTGTCCATTTTTTTAGAAAATGACTTTTGTTTACTGGTGTGCCATGTTTTATATAACGCACTCGTGTGCCATGTTTTCTATAATGTCCTAGGGCGCCTATGACAAATAGAACCGTTAAGTCAAAAAACTTGTGCTTAATTTTTTATTTTCGTTTTTTATTGTGATGAAAATGTTTTTATCATTACATATCGCACATTCATAATTCAAAAATATTATTACCAAAAAAAAAAAAAAAAATTGTCGGTGCTCAATAATTGAATGCACTGGTGCTCCTATGACAAATAACATCGTTAAGTCAAACCACTTGTGTTATTATTTTTATGTTTTCGTTATTTACTATGATGGTAGTGCCTTTATCGTTACCTATCGCACTGTCATAATTTAAAAAATAAAAATAATATAATAATAATAATAATAATAATAATAAATTAAAAAAATAAATCATTGTTGGTGCTCAATAATTAAACACTCGGCGCATTTACTAAATTAAAGGCACCGGTTTCCAAAGCTCTTTTTGTCTAAAAATTATGTGATTTATTTATAAAATATATCTATTTTTTTTGTATTTAATGGTACAAGTTGTATATTGATAATAAAAAAATGTTTGAGAAGTGTTCAAGTAGCAAAAATATTGATCGACACAATGATAGCACATCCAAAAAAGAAGAAAATGCAAGTTCTTTGTAAATTCTTTACAAAATTAATACGTTTGAATTGTATGTAAGTTTAACTAATATGTGTTAGTTAGTGTGTGTCATGTGGAGCCACAAAATGGGGAAGCTAGATAAGATAATTTATGATCTAAATGCAAAATAGCGTAAAACCCTGATGGAAAAATTGCAAAAGGAAGAATTAGGTGAATGTAAAAATAGTATTCAATAAGAGTTTTTTTCTTTTGAATGTCCAATAATAATATACTTAAGAATATTAGATCACATGTTTCAAACAATTTATTAATTCACATATGTTCAATGTTCTATAGGGACCAACAACGAAGGAAAAGAATGTTGTTCTAAGAAAATATATATATAATATGTAAATGACGATGAATTGGTCCTTAACTCATCTATAGTGGTGTTGGAGGTTAATGAAACGAAAGAAAAAAATTACAAAACTATGAAGGATATAGTGGAACAAGCATATAGACATACCTTCCACTTACAATACACAAATCAATTCAATGATTTCAAGAACCAAATTATATTAAAACTATAGGAAGTGTTTCCAAGGCAATGGTCAATGAGACCTATCAGGCTTGCAATAACAAAAACATACAGCAATGAAAAAGAATAATTCAAAAAGCAATATTCCTAATTAAAATGTTTTCTAGAATTATATGTATCTGTTACTACAAAGCATTCATTTATTAATATCAATTTTGTTGTATTTAGTTTTCAAATATAAATATAAAAATAGTTTATTATTTTTTTGGGAAGATTATGAAAATCCCAAAGGATCAATGAGATGATATCTGAAACATTCGAGTATGATGTCCAAAAAAATGTACAAGAAGATGATCAAAGAAATGGACATAATTACATCACAATAGGAGCTATGTTAACAACAACGTGCTTCAAATGTATGTAACCATAGAATTTTTGTATTAGGTACATATAAACAAATAATCTAGCATTAACTATTATTTTTCAAGTATTTTCTTGCAAAAAAAAACAAATTGGAACCCATTCAACACATAAAATAGGACAACAAGGAAGAAAAGGGTTGATATCAAAGTTTGTGAGTAATTGTTACTATTTCCTTATAACTACTTAGATTTCATTTTTGTATATTTTAAATTGTTTTACGACCACCATCCTTGAATGTATTCAAATAGGTGCTAACATACAAGAAGAGCCATCGGCAGAATTGATTGACATTGGGTTAAATATGGTTTGTGAGTGTATGTTGGCATCTCAAAAATTAATTGTCGAATTTGTAAGTATCTATGTTGTTTTACTTCTTTGGGTTTATAATTAATAGAACAAAAAACCCTTTCTATTAAATCTATGATTTATTATGGGATATAAAACTTGCACAAAACAAAGTATGGAACTATGCCAACAGGAAATTTATTGCAACAAAGCATGAGACTTGGTTTTGAAACCATGTGTACAATTCATGACTCATTTCTTGTTATGGTTCATTGTTATTTGATTTACATTGACATATATTATTTATTTCAATTTTCATTATTCTCACCAGAGTAAATACACTCATTACACTTTAATTTTATGTTTGCAAATGGAACATGAAGAAGACAAAAACAATCGATGCAATCAACAAAACGTTCGTCCAAATAACCCAAGTCGTGGAAGTGGTTCACGCACTGACAGCAGTTCCAGGGAATAATAATGATCTATTTGGATATCAATGCCAACTATTGTATTTTTTGAAATAATTGTCTATGAAAATCAGACATTTTGTTTAATGTAATGGACATAATGTCTCAATTGAAAAACAAAGGGTTACCAATAACTATCCCATTTTGTATGAAAACAAGCCTCTTATTCATATATAATAAAATACATTTTAATTAATTCTATTGAATTGTCCAATGTCATTGTGAAATGCTATGCCACTGATTAAATATATAGATGATTAAATATTATAATGAAAATATGTGAAATATGATGACATAACAAATTAATTCAAATATCATATATAAATGCACTAATCAAAATTTAATTTATATGAATAATGTTATAAGATATATGTCAATTTTGTATGAATAACGGGTTTAAAAAATCAAAATAATTGCACTGTCGTAGGTCAATGTTTCTAAAAAAGAGAAAATGGATACTAAAACATCATATATTAATGTGTGCCGCTCCGAATATGAATTTTTCAACAATGATATTTATAATAATAGAAAATGGTATCCTATACAAAATCTTGGCGCATCTGTAAAATAAACACGCACTGATGCATTATTTTACGTAAAAGCACTGGTGGGGAGAGATTTTTTTCTTTTTTTTTGCATGACCCAATGCCCTTTTTGATAAGTGCAACACCAGGACATTCGGAAAAAATGAGCACCGAGGCGTTATACTTTTCAATCATCGATATTGTTTGCATTTAACATCCTGGTGCATTGTAATTCTTAAAACACCGATGCTTTCATAGAACCAACGCCCTAGTGCTCTAAAATATAATTTCCAACCTGTTGTGGTGAAAACACAACCCCCCCATTATTGATTTGTTCAACTCAAATAATTGTGACCCTTTCTATAAAAAGGGTGGCTAAACACCTTTTTGGATTTTTATTTAGTTGATTTCCCTACGCTTTTGTTAATTTTCCATTTTTTTTAGATTCTTGTTTTGATTGCTTTGTTAAAATCGATTTTTTATAAGCTTCCATTGACGCTTGTTTCGCCTCATTTAGTCAAGTGGTTCAAAAATGGTACTCCTTTGAAGTCTCATCATTTATCTAGTCTAAGTTAAAAATGCATAAAACGTACGATATTGCATTTTGTAAATAAATTAGTTCAATAACACATTCATTTTAAATATTAACCCGTAGTGAGTTTTTACTAACATTTTTCCATTTTTAGTTATGCAGCCAAATCATTAAGTATCGGGATTTAAGAAATTTACTCCAATTTCCAAATCAATTACTAATCTTAAAAACCCATAATATCCAAGTGGTTGTAGTTTAAATAATAAGTAACTAACTTCATTAAAAAAAAACCAACATAAAAAATTGATGTTTAATATTAAATTTTAAATTAATTAAATTAATTAATATTAAATATAATTAAATTAATTAAATTAAAATTTAAAACATAAAATATATATTAAAAAAAAATAAAAAATAAACATATAATATAAAACATAATTGTTATCGCATCGGGGGATCGGGTCGGAAGTTTTGATCGGACATAGTTTAAACAACCCCGATACCTACCATACCCCGATGCCGATTACCGACACACCTCGACCACTCAATCCTCCCGATCATTAAATTACATAAAGTATTAAACCAACTTTCGTTATAAGCTTTGATCACATCGGAGGTTTCATGTGTGACAAATTTAACGAACCCCCCGAGGACCTCCTTTTCCTAATCGCCGATGTGCGGTGGTTAAAAAGGATTTAAAGCATTAAGCTTAGTTTTCATATGACTTGTTTTTAAGTTTTAAAGCTTTCCATCTTACGTGTGAGTGAAATGAATAAGAATGAGTTAAAATGTAATATGAAGTAAAGTAGGAATGAAGGTAGGGTAGGGGTATTTAATATTAAAATTAATATTTTATAATAATAAATTTTATATTAATTAATTTAATTAATATTAAAATTTAATTAAGTTAATTAAATTAAAAATTTAATTATTATTTAGATTAATTAGTTTATAAATAGTTAATTATATTTTAATTAGTTAAATTTATATTAATTAATGGCAGTTTATCAAATAATTATTTTAGTTTATAATTAAAATTAATTTAGAATTAATTAGTATCCTAATTTAGGATTAGATTTTTAGCCCACCAACAGAATTTCCAAATTTATGTCATATTTGACTCATCAACTTTGGAAGCTCATAGATTGAGTTATACTTGGCCAAATGAGGCCTAGGATGGCTCATTGGAAAGATAAAATCAATGAGAATATTTCTGAGGATGTTTCACTAACAGACTTGATCATTAATTGGGTCAAAAATTATGCAGAAGATCAAGCTCCGAATTTCTAAAATAAAATCAATTTTCTGAGTTATTTTCTGCGTTTTCATTTATCTAGAGCCTCTTCTAATTGCAGATCCATTGGTTAACAATATTCTTGGCCAATTAAACCATCTCGAACATCAATAAAGAACTTATATTTTATTTTCAATTATTTATTTAATTGAATTTGATTGGATTTATTTTATTGCCAGAAATGATATTTTGATTTTATTGTTGCATCTTAATTCATTTTGATTTCTTTTGCAGGAAAATAATAGAAGATATATGGAGAAAAGGATCTCAATCAATGAGAAGGCTCCAGTAATTAAAGATTGGAATTTTGAGCAAATAAAATTGGATTTGGCAGATTTCTCTTCAACAAACTTTCCTCTCAACAATTCATTCACAAATATTATAAATAACAGATTGCAGAATGTAAGAAGAGGTTGCTCTCCTCTGCAATTTTAGACTTCTAAAAGCACTACTGTAATAGGAATTTAGAGTTGTAGGAGAGATGAGAGAAAATCTCATATCTGGGGATTATTGAGGATTTTCCCTTTGTATCTTGAATTATGCATGAAGGGCAAAGTTTGCACTATTGTGGCTTTAACTTTGAAAGTAGAAGTTCAAGCAATGTAAAAAGTTGTTAGAGACCAAGGACAGAGAAATGGATGCAATAAATTGGTATTTCTAATACTACTATTTCAAATATCAGTTTCATTTTTATGGTAACAGGAATGTCTCATTTTATTCATGTTTGTGAACTATTGTCAATATGGGTAATTTGTCTCAATATTGTTATCATGTATCTCTGTTCTTATGAATTAATTTCTGATTTCTGAGTAACTATTTACTCAGAAATCTGTCTTATAAAACTGATTTATTGAATGGTAATATGTTGTGAACTATTTCCACATATTATTGTTTAATTATTGGATTTACTGATTTGATAATCAATATCATTTTTGTGAACTACTTCCTGAGTGTTGTTGGTTTATTATTTCAGTTAATAGGTCTCAATAGGATGTGTTTTGATATCCATAATATCAGTTAATTGAACTACTTCATTAACTTGATATTCATTATAAACAAGACATATTTAAAATCTCAATACTTTAATTATCTTGCTCTTAGTTGGGTTAGATCTATATCTGCCTAATTAAAATAGAATTTAGATTAGTTTCTTTTGTTTGCATTATAGAATAAGTTTGCATTTAGAGTAATTTCTATATTCTTTTAAGTCCTCTTCTCAAAGAGGCAAAACTTTAGTTGTGGCTTGGTTGAACCCAAATCAGGTTAAGGGTCATTCTCTTGCCTAATCAGCAAGAAAAAGTGATCTGATATCCCTGTCTATTGATAGTTACAGATACATCATAAACCAATAGCGATAGGGAGAAGGTAGCTGGACCTAGTTAAACCAGTCGGAGCCACCACACCAAACGGAAAAAGAGCTGCTTTAAGATCCAGACCGGATGGTTATCCCCCATTATTGTTGAGGCGATTTTCGAGGCATCAACATTTTTGGCGCTAGAATGAGGGTCTGAGACTTTTTGTCTGTTGGAGTCTTTTCAATTTTAATATTTTATTTATTGTGATGACTCCTCTTAAACTTCCAATTTGGTGTTGTATCCATGGACGTGCATCTTCCAATACTCCACCCGAAGTGGTAAGACTCTTGTCTCAGGTAAAGTTTAATGGTAAGAGAAATTCTTCTGCTTTTAATCATGTCCTTCAATTTATTCAAAACATTTCAAATTATTATTTTCAAGGAATTGATGAAAACATCTTATGCAGAATTTTTACTCTCACATTCGCGGCAAAAGCCAGGACTGGTGTAGAACTCTTCCGGTTGCCTCAATCCACAGCTGGGATCAATTTGTTACAATTTTCATTTCTAAATTTGACGTCTATGATTATGAACAGGTATGTGATGAAATTGAATATCTACGAATATTTGAAAATGAGTCTGTTAATGATTTTAATACTCGATTTCATTTGAATTGTTTAAGATTTAAAGTTAAAGATAAACCTACGAAAGAAGAATCACTAGATTGGTTTGAATATATTTGTTCTCTTCCTCCCATTCCCAATCCATATGAAATTAGTTCAAGTTTTGTTCCATTCTCTTCCAACATAAATGAGAATTCCAATTTGGATGTGCAAATAAATTATGATGAATTGGTTTCACAAAGCTTGAAAAATATTTCTATTCAAATGCAAGAAGACAACATCAGAAATTTTGGAGAAAGAGCCGCCTTGAAATCTGAAAGCTACTTTGAGGTAAATTCAGCAAATCAGATTGGAAATCAGCAAGTGCAAGCAGAAATTAAAGCACATAATAAAATGAAAACTGTTGTACAAATTTCTGAATATTTCCATGATGAACAAATGCCGAAATCAGAGCAGCAAAGCAGCCTTCTTCAAGAAAGCATGAGTACGCAAAGTAATGATCTGCAATCTGAAATTTACAATGAGCATAATGCACAAGAGTTCTCAAATAGAGACACTTTTAAATACATTGTTTCAGGTTCACATTTTTCCCTTTATCCTGATATTTTTAATGATGGTAATTTTTCCCCTCTTGGTATTAATGATATTTCAGAAAATACAGAGGCTGATCTAAATGAATTACCATTAAGTTTTCATCAAGATAGAGAAGCAATTAACGATCATTCTTTTGCCATTAATAAACATGAAATTCTTGTTCCTCCTTGTTTGGATATATTGGATAAGATTGAAGGGAATTATAGAGAATCTTGTGAGGTCATTTATGATAATTACTCTGATATTGAGGATGTTGATTTCAATTTTTCTCAAGAAAATCCTCATGATAAAATTCAAATAACATCTGAGAATGAGGAACGCTTCAATTTAGGAATTATTCCAACCTATCCTCATTTCAGAGCAACAAATTATCTTCATGATTTCACTATTCAAGAAAACATTCCAATTAATGATTCATATCATGATCAAGCTCTCATTCCTACTCATAATCATAATTCTTTTTCTAATTCACAAGTTGGAATTCAAAATTGCTCAAATTCCATAATTCTGGCCAATCCTTATGAAAAATAAATTATTTCAAAATGATCCCAATTGTGTTGTAACAATAGCTGTACAAATAGTGATTTCATTTTATTTTTGTTTCCTTACTTATTTTGTATAAAATCATATTTAATTTCAGATTTTATTTTTCAAATTTTTCACACTTTTCGCTGGCATATTGAGCACTTTACTATCAAACATTCAATTGATGCATTGCCCTATTGGGAAATTGAAGTTTCATGTTATAATCATGAACATCAAGAGTTGTTAACATGTCAATGTCAATCGATATTCATTTCTTACCTAAAGCTTGTATTTTCTCAAAGGCAATGTCAACCAGAGAATATATTTTTACAATCTGGCCAGCAATCTAATTTAATTAATAATTTTCAATTGTATTTAACAGATTTCCATTCATTTTTCATTGACTCATTTGAAAAATATTTGGAAGTTTTTCCATTAAAGAAGATTGTTAATAATTTAATATTTGTACATAACACTAACAATTTTTTCCAGGCCTTTGAATTTAAAAGCTCATCTTCACAATCTGGCATGTTATCTCATCCTTTGAACATTTCCCAATCATTAATGGAGATCCATCCAGATTTCTATGATCCAATTGGTATTCAATTGGAAAGAAAAATTCATGAGAAGGAGATTTTAAATAAGTTACTAACAATAACTGTACATTTTGATTTCATATTTAACTTTCTTAGTTCAATAAGATTTCTATTTTTATTACTAACATTTGAACTGTACATACATGCAAGAATTAAAATGAGAAAATGGTTACACTGGAAATATGACTATACCTAGTCATCTTCATGTATATGGTTAGAATAGGAGTAGAATTAGTTTAATTAGTTTGTTTTAGGTAGTTGATTTATTTTTAATAGTCTTGCAGATTAAAAATAAAGAAAGCAGTCAGCCCTTCTCATACATGTTCATGTTCAGTGAAAACATTTTCTTCCTATCAGAAAATTTTAATTCTTGCTCTCCTTTTAAAAATTTCTTACAGCAATACCTCTACTCTGTCTATTTTGAAAAATGTCTTGATTAAATGTAATTAAAGTTGCACTTGGCATTGATTGCCTCAAAGCCACTTTTTTTCATTTTGGGATTTCCTTTTAAGATTTTCTTTTGAAATTTATATGGTAAAGATTTGAGGATATAAAAGCTTCATGACCCCATTATCCCATGAAATGTATGACTGTCTATGATAAGCTTAATTCTAATTCAATCATTATTAGTCAGTCTAACCTTTCACGGTAATCATATGAAGTTCATATTATCTTCCTCGGAATTTGCTAAAGCTGACCTTAAGGATGTCCATTTTGCTGAGTGCACACATTCAAATCTGTTTTGATATTTTTCCACAATTAGTGGCTTTATCCCATTCTGATCTTTAGTTGAATATTTGATGCTGCAATACGCATCATATTCATTTACTAAAGGCATTATTGAACAGTCGCTATAACAATACAGATTCTTCTCAAGTTATTCAGAATAAGCAGAGGTAATAAATTGTTGTTTCAATTCAAAAGGGAAGCCTATTTTTATATTTATTTCTGGTAAATTTTATATTTCTTGAACATAAATAAACAGATTTTATTTAGGCTATTTGCACGCTTAGATTTATAATAAAGGATGAGATGATTTTGAACAAAGGCAAAATTTTGATAAATCAAAGAAAGAAAAAGAATATAATGAGGTAAAATCGATAGACAATTTCCTTCCAGGTACGCATCTACAAGTTCATTTTCATCTATTACTAGTTTCTATTTTTCTTAGTTTATTTTTTTTCTTGTTCTGTTTTATTTGCAGGTTTTTATTTCTTTTCAAAACATAAAGTAAGCAGTAAACCCATTTCAAATTTGCAACGGGTTCAGAGAAATTTTACTTTTGATTTATTAGAATTTAAGCATTTTTTAACTTTGCTTTTATTCACTTAGAAAACCCAATTGAAATTTCAAGGAATATCGTAAGATCATTCGCATCATAAGAATTTCATTGGAAGTAGTTCTTAGCATTTTTTTTTATAACAAATTGTTCATAAAAGACCTCCGATGTATTATCTTACTCATATGCCATATCGCATTTCGCATATCGGAGCTTTTCAGTTGAAGTATACTTCCATTATCGTGAATCGTCGATCTCTGATAGTCGACTTTACTGATATTGCGATGACCACATAATTTCGGACCCGATATGAAATTCAAATGAAATTCATAAAAAATATCGCGTCCATTTAATCGCAATAATGGTAAGAGCACAACTTTAAAAGGGTCAATGTCTCGGATCCGATATGTTATTAAAATCCCATCATAAAAAGTTATCGGGTCCGCTCTTCATCGCATATCGGCATCGCAAGAAATATATTGTGTTACATCGGATGCTTAAGTTTTCCAATCGCCGATTAGTTATGATATCCATCGCATCGCCCATATTGCAATCGCTTCATCACATTTTTATGGCCATATCACTATTCCAAATTTGCAATGCGCAATGTGCAATGTGCAAAATACAAATCGCGAGATGCGATGTGCGATATAAGAATTGCAGCATGACTGTCCCCGATTCGCAATATAACAGCTCTTCAATAGTGTGATCACTACATCTCATCGCACATATTTTCTTCGCATGATCTCATATCTGCAATTTGATATTTCAACCACCGATGCAATAGCTTCCAATGCATGCCTTTGAGCCATTAACATTTAATCGATATATGGCATAGCAACAAAGGTGAAGTCTTGCAAATTAAACTTGAAGCATGGTGAAGAAACATGTTATGTGAATCATCCGATACGGCGATGTGTTATTTTAAAAGCGTGCTTGGGTAACCACTATGGGAAAAAGCAGTTGATGACAAATTTGCAGCATACAAAAATCATTTCAATTTCTCATACATTTTAGTTTTAAATATATAATTCCATAATTAAAAATGGAATTCAAGACCTCTCTATCTTCATATTTAAATTTTATTATCTTGGATTTGGTCTTGATTCTGGACAATTTATAAAATCATGGAGTTTATATGAAACTTATAATATTTTGAGAAACATTCGTTACTGCAAATTCTCATTCTCATTTCTGATGCATTTCTTTTAATTTCAATTCCCTTGAGCACTAAGCATTCCATTTTTACATTTTACTGCTTGCTTTAGTGTAAATAAAATAAATAATGATTTTGGGTTATAGGATTTTGGTTAGTTTGACTTCTTCATGTTTTTAATGATAATTAAAATAAGAAGTCAGCTAGTTTGGAGAAACTGATACATTTTAGGTAAGATCAAAATCAATTATCCAATGGTAAGATTCATGTACCCACTTTCATTAATTTCCATTTCGTTGCTTTAGTTTCAGTTTTGTTTTTCTGATATATAAATATGTTTTGCAGCTCTTCATAAAAACTTTCAATCCTCAGCCGGATCATATTTTCGAAGTTCTATACTTTTCTCCCGACTTTATTTCTAGAAGTAGCGATAATCTTCATTGAAACAGCTACACCAGGAAGTTTCTGAACCTTTATTTGTTTCTTTAAGCATTCCTTTTATTAGAAAATGATCAAGATGATGCTTTGAAACAAGAAGATTGATACCAGATAGAAAGTTTTCATTGTGGCTGAATTTTAACGTCGCTGCTATCCAAAAAGCCTAAAATACTTACAACCCTGCAAGGTATGATTTTCATAAATCTCAACATAAGAAAGATTGATTACACGATTATTTTCTTTTTCTTCATATTGTTGAGACATTGGTATAAACATTCTTGTTTGAGTTTATCTTTTGAAACTTGGATTTTCCTTTCCACTTTTAAAATTTCTTCATTTTTGTTTTGTTTGCTGATTTCTTTTCTCACTTTAGCATAAGAATTCTTTTCTTTTGGTTTTCAGTTTTGATTTTGGTGACTTTGCCGTGATTTATATGGAAGGCCTTCTTGTTACCTAACTATGGTCAGCATACATGGAGAAAAATTGTTAATAGTCACCTATTAGCTTTTTCTTAAATCTCTTAGTAAAGTTTGATTTTCTTATTATAAAGGTAGACATACTTAAGGAAGAGATTATCAATCAAAAGAAGTTGGCAAAGTATCATAAAATCTGGAGAAATTATTTTTCATCGAAATTGTAATTATTTTGAGATTTCAATATTTTATTAAGATCTTTCAAAGTTCTATTATCACTGAAGAAAAAATATTTTTAACCAAGTAAAGAAACTTTACAGCAAAGCACCTTTAACTCTAAAATTGTCATTATTAACTCTTAAGGAGTCAATGATTCTCCCTGTCCCAAAGAGTCTTATTTTTCTAGAGTATAATCCAGAAATATATTTAAACTTAAAGGATAAGAGGTCTCATCATGAGCCTGCTTACCATGATCATAGGGGAAAAATAGGCTGACATTACCAACACTACTAAACAAACCAGTGTAATGGCTTATGATTGCAAACAATTATAAGACAAGGAGTCTCATCACGAGCCAGTTTGTTCAGTCCAATTTTAACCAGTGAATGGCATTGTCA
The DNA here is from genome assembly GCA_031772625.1 of Pinus tabuliformis. Classification (NCBI taxonomy): domain Eukaryota; kingdom Viridiplantae; phylum Streptophyta; class Pinopsida; order Pinales; family Pinaceae; genus Pinus; species Pinus tabuliformis. The sequence continues at coordinate 589,328,117 of CM062820.1, read as the reverse complement.
ACTATCTGGCTACCATACCAGGACAATGACTTTTAAAGATTTACTTAAATATATATATAAAATAAAAATAAAAATGAAACATATATAAATGGATTTATCTCTAGGTCAATAATTCTTAAATAGATGGGATTCTGAATCATTGATGATTAAAAGGTAACCCTGTCGAGACTATAGATGTTTGCATGCAGCGGTGGCTCTACCTGTGACAAATGAGTATATTTTAAGAGCTAAGCTGTAAAGTGACCCCTGCTTTATCTATTCAACTAATTAATGACTGATATAGAGTATTGAAATATTTTAATTTATGAGAAATTTTGAGAAAAATTACAGTTAGATGATTCTTGCTTTTATTCAGACTAATTAACCTAGTCAAGCATTTCAAGTATAATTCTCTCTTCTTCAATTATTTTTACTTTGATTTTAGGAAAATCTTATTCATATCAAACAGAGATAACTGGTTTTTCTCCCGTGTGTCGCCATTGTTGTGGTGAAAACACAACCCCCCCATTATTGATTTGTTCAACTCAAATAATGGGGACCCTTTCTATAAAAAGGGTGGTTGAACACCTTTTTGGATTTTTATTTAGTTGATTTCCCTACGCTTTTGTTAATTTTCCATTTTCTTTAGATTCTTGTTTTGATTGCTTTGTTAAAATCGATTTTTTATAAGCTTCCCATTGACGCTTGTTTCGCCTCATTTGGTCAACTGGTTCAAAAATGGTACTCCTTTGAAGTCTCATCATTTATCTAGTCTGAGTTAAAAATGCATAAAACGTACAATATTGCATTTTGTAAATAAATTAGTTCAATAACACATTCATTTTAAATATTAATCCGTAGCGATTTTTTACTAACATTTTTCCATTTTTAGTTATGCAGCCAAATCATTAAGTATCGGGATTTAAGAAATTTACTCCAATTTCCAAATCAATTATTAATCTTAAAAACCCATAATATCCAAATGGTTGTAGTTTAGATAATAAATAACTAACTTCATTATAATAAAAAAACCAACATAAAAAATTGATGTTCAATATTAACTTTTAAATTAATTAAATTAATTAATATTAAATATAATTAATTTAATTAAATTAAAATTTAAAACATAAAATATATATAAAATAAATATAAAAATATAATATAAAAATAATTTTTATCGCATCGGGGGATCGGGTCGGAAGTTTTGATCGGACATAGTTTAAACAACCCCGATACCTACCATACCCCGATGACGATTACCGACACACCTCGACCACTCAATCCTCCCGATCATTAAATGACATAAAGTATTAAACCAACTTTGTTATAAGCTTTGATCGCATCGGAGATTTCATGTGTATTAAACCAACTTTGTTATAAGCTTTGATCGCATCGGAGATTTCATGTGTGACAAGTTTAACAAACCCGCGAGAACCTCCTTTCCCCGATTTCCGATGTGCGGTGGTTAAAAAGGACCTAAAGCATTAAGCTTAGTTTTCATATAACTTGTTTTTAAGTTTTAAAGCTTTCCATCTCCCGTGTGAGTGAAATGAATAAGAATGAGTTAAAATGTAATATGAAGTAAAGTAGGAGTGAAGGTAGGGTAGGGGTATTTAATATTAAAATTAATATTTTATAATAATTAATTTTATATTAATTAATTTAATTAATATTAAAATTTAATTAAGTTAATTAAATTAAAATTTAATTATTATTGAGATTAATTAGTTTATAAATAGTTAATTATATTTTAATTAGTTAGATTTATATTAATTAATGACAGTTTATTAAATAATTAGTTTAGTTTATAATTAACAATTAATTTAGAATTAATTAGAATCTTAATTTAGGATTAGATTTTTAGCCCAGCAACAGAATTTCCAGATTTATGCCATATTTGACTCATCAACTTTGGAAGCTCATAGATTGAGTTATATTTGGCTAAATGAGGCCTAGGATAGCTCATTGGAAAGATAAAATCAAGGAGAATATTTCTGAGGAGGTTTTACTAACAAACTTGATAATTAATTGGGTGAAAAATCATGCAGAAGATCAAGCTCCGAATTTCTGAAATAAAATCAATTTTCTGAGTTATTTTCTGCATTTTCATTTGTCCAGAGCCTCTTCTAATTGCAGATCCATTGGTTAATAATATTCTTGGCCAATTAAACCATCTCGAACATCAATAGAGAGCTTATATTTTATTTTCAATTATTTATTTAATTGAATTTGATTGGATTTATTTTATTGCCAGAAATGATATTTTGATTTTATTGCTGCATCTTAATTCATTTTGATTTCTTTTGCAGGAAAACAGTAGAAGAAATATGGAGAAAAGGATCTCAATCAATGAGAAGGCTCTAGCAATTAAAGATTGGAATTTTGAACAAATAAAATTGGATTTGGCAGATTTCTCTTCAACAAACTTTCCTCTCAACAATTCCTTCACAAATATTATAAATAACAGATTGCAGAATGTAAGAAGAGGCTGCTCTCCTCTGCAATTTTAGACTTCTAAAAGCACTACTGTAATAGGAATTTAGAGTTGTAGGAGAGAGGAGAGAAAATCTCAGATCTGGGGATTATTGAGGATTTTCCCTTTGTATCTTGAATTATGCATGAAGGGCAAAGTTTGCACTATTGTGGCTTTAGCTTTGAAAGTAGAAGTTCAAGCAATGTAAAGAGCTGTTAGAGACCAAGGACAGAGAAATGAATGCAATAAATTGGTATTTCTAATACTATTGTTTCAAATATCAGTTTCATTTTTATGGTAACAGGAATGTCTCATTTTATTCATGTTTGTGCACTATTGTCAATATGGGTAATTTGTCTCAATATTGTTATCATGTATCTCTGTTCTTATGAATTAATTTCTGATTTCTGAGTAACTATTTACTGATAAATCTGTCTTATAAAACTGATTTATTGAATGGTAATATGTTGTGAACTATTTCCACATATTATTGTTTAATTATTGGATTTACTGATTTGATAATCAATGTCATTTTTGTGAACTACTTCCTGAGTGTTGTTGGTTTATTATTTCAGTTAATAGGTCTCAATAAGATGTGTTTTGATATCCATAATATCAGTTAATTGAACTAATTCATTAACTTGATATTCATTATAAACAAGACATATTTAAAATCTCAATACTTTAATTATCTTGCTCTTAGTTGGGTTAGATCTATATCTGCCTAATTAAGATAAAATTTAGATTAGTTTCTTTTGCTTGCATTATAGAATAAGTTTGCATTTAGAGTAATTTCTATATTCTTTTAAGTCCTCTTCTCAAAGAGGCAAAACTTTAGTTGTGGCTTGGCTGAACCCAAATCAGCTTAAGGGTCATTCTCTTACCTAATCAGCAAGAAGAAGTGATCTGATATCCCTGTCTATTGGTAGTTACAGATACATCATAAACCAATAGCGATAGGGAGAAGATAACTGGACCTAGTTAAACCAGTCGAAGCCACCACACCAAACGGAAAAGGAGCTGCTTTAAGGTTCGGACCGGGTGGTTATCCCCCATTGTTGTTGCAGCGATTTTCGAGGCATCAACACAACCCCGATGCATTATACAAATTAACAACATTGGTACTTTTATATTAGTAGCACACTCGTGTTTTTGTGCAACTCATAAGCACCAGTGTTGTAAATTTAAATAAAAGCATTAGGTCTGCAATATTTTTTTGCTTGCCCCGATGCCATTCCTGAAAAGTACTACCCAGGGAGTTTGTTTAAGACATCAGCACCGGGGCAGTATACTTTTCGGCACCGATGTTGTTTGCATTCAATTCCCTGGTGCTTTTATTTAAATTTACAGCACCAATGTTGTTTTAATGTTAGTCCAACGTTGTTATTTTTCCATTAAGCGCACTGCTAAAAAAAATCTGCTAAAACCCCCGACCGACCAGATTCTTTTTGTTGTGATGAAGTTTCGTTATCAAATCCGGTAAAACATCTACTACTGCAAACGGATGTTGTAGCAGAGGTTTTTTTAACATTTTTTGCCAATTTTATAATAGTGAAAACCTCTGTAATAACCTCCACTTGAAGGTATTTTCCTTGTAGTGAGAGGGGATTGGTGTCTCCTATAGATTGATGCCTATAAAGTAGTAGAGGGGATTGGTTTTGTGGTTTTATTTCGTAAGGGTTTCCATGTATATCTTGTGTTACTGGTTCAGTTTGTGAGATTAATTTTTTATGTTGTTTGAATTATTAAATAAGTAAAAGTCGCCATTATATTGATTCACCCTCCCACACTCTCCATATAATTGTGAATCCAACATCTTTGTTTGGAGGACTCTAGATAAGGGGTTGCATAAATGTTTAGGATCAAATGAACATTGAAATATTCTCATATTTCCTCGTCCTCTCTAACAGACCCCATAGTTGTTGCCCCATAAATCCCTACTCCCTTGGCTCCATCCAAGAATGAAGAGTGGTCCTATTCTCCAGTAGGCGTTAAGAGGTTTGCAAATAAAATCACTAAGACAAAAGTCAAATTGATTCAAAAGTAGAGAGATAAGGTGCTAATAACTATGGGTGACGTTATATTAGTGGAAGAAATACCCAAACTTACTGATAAGATGACAGTCAAATGTTTCTACTAAAAATCCCTAAGGGTGGTGGTGATTAGGGGTTGGGTAGAGAAAAATTGGATTCGAATGTTAGGTTATGTCCCATAATTTTATAAACTACTTTGAGGATGGCATATGTTTAAATTTTCCTCTCTCTAAGATAGAAAAAAGGTGCTTAGCAGGAGTTCGATACAGGGCCCCTCGAGTTTGTTGTTGAAGAAAGGGGAAGTTTAATTTGACCCTAGGCACGAAACACTAACTATAACTTATATCTAAGTCATTTTTACAAGCCTCATAATCCACTTATGGATGAAGGAGATTTTGGAAAGGCTGATAAATTGTCTACGTTGGTTCTTCATACTTTAAAATGGGTAGGAAAACAAGATTGGAAAGTGTTAGTTGTGGTTGTTTGTTGAGATGGACATCTCAAATGGGCTTATTGATCATATTGAAATCAGGAGTGATGAAAATATCTGATCACGATGTTTGAATTATTGTAGGGTGTTATTTCGATGCTTTAGTTTCCACATTGTGGGATATGTACTTGCATATTGCAAACTCTATCTTTCAAATGTTGCCCCTTTCAAGTGTTTTTGGTGTCCTAAGTGGGAAAAGAACAATGAAAAAGATCCTAATCAATCCAGAAAATCCTATCCTTGCAAATCATAATGGATCATATTGGTATCAAGTCAAAGGGATTGAGGAACGGACAATTTTAGTTCATGTCGTAGGTGCCTGCATTGATTTCAAACTTGGGTAAGTTTTATCTCTCCCCTACTTTATAAGAAAAAGTTGTGGATGAATATATTGAAATTCTTCCCTGGATCCTTCTCCTGCCCCTCTTCTAAATACTTTAGAGGTGCCCCTTTCGTTTTCTCATCCATCCAATACCCTTAGTAATTTTCCCTCATTTAATCTACCTCTCAAACTCACTAATATTACACATATTCTTGTCCACCCTCTATTTTCATCTAAAGTGTCATGGAAGGCACATCCTATAGAAGGTATCTCATAGGAGTGCCTAGAAAAAAAATTTGCAATCCCCTAAGGCCATGCTACCTTCTCCGCTCAAGATTCAAGAACCAAGAAAAATGAATTGTAGTGGGTGTTTTGGCTCTTGACAAGCCTCTGAGGAGTCTATTGAGATAAATCCCACATATCCCTAACTAAAATGAAAGATGAGAAAGAATCAAAAATGTAAAAGAGCCAACTATTACTCAAGTCCTTGAACCAAGTAAATCTCATGAACAAGTGCAAAAATTACATGTCTTTCTTCAAAAATTCGAGGGCTAGGTAGTGAAGCAAAAATCCTACCTCTAAAAATAATAACATTGTCCTACAATCTAGATATCATTTTTTTTACAAGAAGTGATGTGCCTTTGATGTAAATCCTAGGGTAGTATCTCTCTGTGCTTAAAAAATTGGGGGCACGTAGCTTTGGACATTAAAGGCCAATGTAGTGGCTTGGTATTATTTTCGAGGCCATCCTTTATCTAAACCTATATCTCTCTCCTCCCATTAGGGAACTTAATGGACTTGGAAGATAGGGTTTTAAGTGTCACATTTTTCTTAATCAAAATCTATGGACCCTATGCAAACCATAAGGTTTTCTAGGATTGTCATTTCAATGGGAACTCTAGCTGCTCCTGAGGTCATAATAGGGGGAGACTGAAGCCTAAGTATGTCCCTCAAGGAGGCTTGCGTATTTCATCCACATCAAGATCCCTTGGAAGGGTACTTTAATCATATTTTTATCTCTCTCTCTTCAGTGGATCCAGTGGCCGCAAAAATTTCTCCAACCTTCCATAATGGTCAAAGTGGAGATCATACTGTGGCCAAAATATTTGATCTATTCTTAATCTCTAACAATCTAATCAACAAAAATTGGATAATCAAATCATGGGTATAATTGTGGGGGTTATCTACTCATTTGTCTATTATTCGACTAAAGTTGGAAGCTCTAGAGATGAAGCCTCCTTCCCCTCTCAAATTTTCTCCATTATGGTTATAAGAAGAAGGCTATATCTAGTTGGTTTCCTCTACATGGGTGCTTTTCAGCCCCACTTCTGAGGACTCTGCTACGAAATAATTCTCTAAGAACCTGAAAATAATCAAATCTATGTTGATCCCTTGGGCCTAATCTTATCAATTCCACTCTTAGTCTCTAATGCAATAGACCAAAAGTAAGCTCAAAGATTTTTTGGTGGACAATGTATCAATTTCTCTGTCTATAGAAAATGAAGCCTTGCTCAATTCCTTGCTAGCCATAAGAAGCAACCTCCTAGAAAAGAAGAAACCACTTGGAGGCTCAAAAGTAGAGCTATGTAGATATCATAAGGAGATAACAACACAAAATATTTTCACAAGTGTCCTTGCTTACATCATTATATGAACATTATATGGAAGGTTCGGGCCTTTCATGGATCATGGGTTTCATCTTTAATTAAGAAGGCCAAAGATGAAAAATATTTGTTTTTCTCTCTTTTTTATGAACCGTACAAATGTTCCACTCATAAGATTATGGAAGTTTTCAATCTCTTCTCAATTGTTTTCCTTAATGAAATGAGTAAGGATCTGGAAAAATAAACTTTTGATGCAGAGCTTCGTGCAATTGTGTTCTCAAGAGAAAAGGGCAAGGGTCCTAGTCCCAATGGATTAGAGGTTGAATTTTATCAAGATTTCTACAAACTGATTAAGGAAGATTATGGAAGTTATAAATATCTTCTTGAGTTTTTTCATTGATGAAATGGGTGAGGGTCCAGAAAAATAAATTTCTAAAGTATAGCATTGTGATATGTTATTCTCCATGAAAAAAGGAAAGCTTCATAGTCTTGATGGATTAACAATTGAATTTTATCAATATTTCTAGAAACAGGTCAAGATTTTCTAAAATTCATTCAAGAGTCAAATCAATCTAGTAGGATATTCAAATCCTTTAACTCCATCCCTTTTGCCCTAATTTTGAAGAAATAAGACATTAAAACCTTCAAATATGTTTGCCCTATTTCATACTACAATGTAATTTGTAAGGTCATCAAAAAATCATAACAAATAGGCTCAAGCCCCTATTCAGTGACTTGATCTTAGAAGAAGAGTTTGGATTTCTATTTCATATATAGATTGAGGAGGTGGTATCTTTGGCTTAAGAAGCCAAACCCAAAACCTCCCTCTTGTTGTAATAAAATTGAATCTGTTGAAGGCATATGACATAGTTGGGTGGGTTTATATAAGGTTGGTTCTCTTAAAACTAGGAATGTGCCCTATCACAGCAAAATGGACCATGGAATATATCTCCATAGCTCCCTTCATAATCCTCATAAATGGATTTCCTTCTCCCATTTTCCGTTATTCAAGAGGTCTTCAACGGGGATGCCCCCCTATCTCATTTCATGTTCTTGTTGATTGCAAAATGTCTTAGTAGAATGATGTCAATGGCTAAGTCTAGAGGGAAAATAAAAGGAGTAAGGGTGTTAGAATCAATTTTTTTAACCCATGTATGTGCAGCATCTCAGGAGGAAATTTCTTATAATAATAAAAAAAAATGCATTCCTATTACTTGGTTTTAGAAATAATCATCAATTTAGCTAAGTCTAGTCTGCTCTATCACCTCATAGAAGAGAATCTATTGTCAGATTTGGATCCATCAACCACTATGTTAAAGATAAGGTTAATACAAGGAGTTAAATATCTCATTTTATAATTCAAGCCAATTCCTACATATATGAAGATTGGTTATTTTTATACAAGAAAAACGAAGTGGGAATATTTAAGTGTGTATGTTTTAGACCTATACAACTAATCGCTACAAACATATTCTTAATAAAACAAAAAAGATGCAATGGCAAACACATATATTAACACAATTATTTTATCCTCGAAACCCAAACCAAGAAAACCAGCAAGATCTTTTCCAATATATTCTTTTGTGTAGTATTACAATACAATATATATATATATAGATATATAGATATATCCCACGTCATCCATAAAATACCAATCCATTTACCATAAATTAGAATACAATTGTAATTCCTTAATTGAAACTAAAAAACCTCCATGCTCCAGAAAACCACTAAAGGTGAAAATCATGCACTGAAAATCACCAAAAATGGACGCAAAAGACTACCCATATTTTCTTTTGAGGGGTCATGACGCACGAACCCCTTATGACCCCACTATTACACCCAATGCAACAAATAGTGCATGCAAAGATTATAACTCATACCCAACATTGTCCCACCTATTTTTTTCTTTGCTCATAAGGGGGCATAGGAGTACATAATCAACAATACAAGGAGATGATGCCCATTGTTTCTCTACACCAAGAGAACTTCTCAGTGCTCGTAGATTAAAACCAGCAAGATCTTTTCCAATATATTCTTTTGTGTAGTATTACAATACAATATATATATATATATATCCCACGTCATCCATAAAATACCAATCCATTTACCATAAATTAGAATACAATTGTAATTCCTTAATTGAAACTACAAAACCTCCATGCTCCAGAAAACCACTAAAGGTGAAAATCATGCACTGAAAATCACCAAAAATGGACGCAAAAGACTACCCATATTTTCTTTTGAGGGGTCATGACGCACGAACCCCTTATGACCCCACTATTACACCCAATGCAACAAATAGTGCATGCAAAGATTATAACTCATACCCAACATTGTCCCACCTATTTTTTTCTTTGCTCATAAGGGGGCATAGGAGTACATAATCAACAATACAAGGAGATGATGCCCATTGTTTCTCTACACCAAGAGAACTTCTCAGTGCTCGTAGATTTTGTTAATGAATCTACAACATTATTTAAAGTGTCCACCTTCACCAACAACACCCTTTCTTCAACCATATCTCTAACAAAGTGATATTGAACATCAATATTCTTTGCATTAGAATGGTACATAGGGTTCTTCACTAGGAAGCTCTAATTGTCGCAGTCTATCATCATAACTCGTTGGAACAACCCAATACATGAACATAACCTTTGCAACCAAATTTCTTCCTTCCTTGCTTGAGTCTCAGCCATGTATTCAGCTTCTGTAGTTGATAATGCCACTACAGACAGTTTTTTGCTCATCCAATTTAATGCACCTCCAAATAGTTAAAATGCATACCCACTTGTAGATTTTATGAGATCTAAATCCCCAGCCCAATCTCCATCAACAAACCCATGTCTGTCCAATATTGATCTTCCTTGGTAGCATAATCCATATCCAATTGTGCCATGCAAATACATGAAAACCCTCTTTACTGTTGTCGAATGTTCCATCCTTGATTTTGACATATACCTGCTCGATAATCCCACTGTTGAAAAATGCAGCATGAAATTCTCAATTTTACTTTGCCTTTATTAAATTGAGAAAATTCAAATTTCCACATTAGCAGACAACTTGGATGCAGCTAACTGAGGTGGCATGGCTCTTGTCACTCAATTAGCTCAGTAAATTTGAGTTGGAGGAGTTAGAGTTCAGTTAAGTATGTGTGATTAGTAATTTTTAGCAGTCAAGGTTAGTGGTTTCAAGTTTTAAATTAAATTAGTTCTAACTATTGGAGGAAGGAGTGGAAGGTAAGTTGTGCAGTGGGACTTCAATCAAACTCAGTGACCATCCATTTAACTGATCAATCAACCTAAAATAGTTAGTTCATGCCGATAATTCGAGTTCCCCAACTGTGGTGGAGATCCCAAAGCAGCGTAAAATCAGTTGTAGACTAGTCTTGAGTTTACAAGTGTTGCATGCAGTCAGATGATTAACATTGGGAATTGCGCAATCAATTTTGGAGAAATACCTAAATAATAGGGCCTAATTTATCAAGGAATTACACAAGGAAATAGGAGCTCATGTAGAGGCAGAAACTGACTAAGTCTGGGTCAGATCTTCTTAGTGAGAAAAGAGATAGGTTATTCACTTGGCGGTTGTGCTCAATTGAGCAAAGCAATTGTAATACATCTCTATTCATCATAGTAATGCAAGTAGGCATTGGGGTTTTTAGAATATTTCTTTCCCCAAGAAAAATATTGTGTGCATATGTGTTATTTCTTATTGCATGTCTAATTTTTTTGTTTTAAATTGTGAATTAACTTCCGTAGAGTAGTAGAGTAGGTTTGTGTCTACAGTGATACCGTGTAAGAGTGAAGATAAAAGGATGGAGCCGAGGGGACATGTTGCAAGTTTCGGGGTAGCCACGCATTTTGATGGGCCCGCTCTTGGGCATGGTGCCGCGGAATTGACGTGAGCATTTCGAGGTTGAGGTTTTGGCTGAACAAGTTCCCAGTTTTTCACCATTCAAGCTAAAGGTTGACTGGTTTGGGGTTTACTGTTACTTTCATCCTTCAGTTTTTTACACAAACCATTTTCTATTTCCCTTCTTGCGTCATAAAGGAGCTCTCAGTTTTATCTCTGGGTTTTTAAATCATTTGTGATACTGGGTTACCGGTCACATTCTGCTCCCTGGAGGTTCTTCACACATTGGTTCTTCATTCAGCTCTTCGCTGCTTGAGCCGTTACCTCAGTCAATACAGTCAGTCTGGTAGGTTTCTTTGTCTTTTTTACTCATAATTGTTAGCACGATGGTTAGCCTCGAGTATTATGTGGATTTGGAGTTGGCACCGGAGGACATTTTTTCGGTATGGGTTTTAGAACCAACACAACAGAATTTGGAGAAGGTTGTCTTGCCAGCTAGGTCTACACCTGGAAAAAGTGGCGGTACAGAGCTAGCATGGACCTTTGGCGGTGGTCTAGGGTTGTTGGAGGAGTTAAAACCTCTATCCTCAAAGGTTGTTTGCTGGTTTCCAGATAATGGAGTTCTCTTCGGTCAAGAAGGTGCGGTGCATTTGGTGGGAAAAATAGTCGGGTTGTCGGCGAAAATACAAGTAAGCCCAAAATCCCCACTTGAAGTTTCTGGTTTTGGTTTCTTAATGGTAGGAAAAATAGTCGGGTTGTCGGCGAAAATACAAGTAAGCCCAAAATCCCCACTTGAAGTTTCTGGTTTTGGTTTCTTAATGGGTGGGTTGGAAGACATTGTCAAGAGTAGTGGGATTAAGAGAAAGGAAGGGTTGCAATCCTTCTTAAATGAGGAATTTGGGTTTGATCGGCCGATTACGGGCTTGAGTCTGTACATAACTCAAAATTGCAAAATTATGGCGACGGCATGCTCAATAAACCTCTCCAAGTCTTTTTCTTTAGCAGCAGAGGAAGTGGGTAATTGGGAGAACACTTTTATTGGTTTCCCGGACTTAAATTCTTCTGAAGGTATGCATCTCTAGGCATAAACAAGAAAAGTTGATTTAGGGTTTCCATCTCTGCCTTACCAGGTTCTGGAACTGGTGGGTCAATTGGAGTTGGGCTCCCAGGGGTCGAAGGAGGGTAGTCATCTACCTATTCATGGTTTTGGTAAGCGGGCCTTGGAGTTTAGGGTTTTGCCGAACAATAATATGGTTTTGTTTGAGTCGTTGGAGGGTTTCTCGGTGTTTGAAATTCAAGATGGTGAATGCCACTCATCAAAAGCAACTTCTGTAAATGGTTCATCTTCAAGACTGAAGAGGAAGAATGTAAAATTGATTAGAAAGAAAGAGGAAGGTTAAATTTGGTTCTAGGGATCGAAATTTAGATTGACGAAGCTATGGATGCATCAGAGCACATAATAGTGGGGAGGGGGGGTAAAGGGAAGAAAATTCATAGCCAATTTCATCTCAGAATGGGTTAAAAAGGAGTGGATTAATGTTTTGTTGTCATAGACAGAAGTCATTTTCCTAACCATGGGTTGGTTCATGGTCCGATTTACAAATGTTGATGCTATTGAATGGGGTTCTTGAATGAAACTAGGGTTTTGGGAAAGCTCTGATTTGTTTTTAAAGAAATGCACTCCTCTCTTTAACGCTCAAAGAGAAACATTAGAAAAAAATCATGTATGGGTGCGTCTTCCAGCTCTTGCCCCTCATCTCTGATCAATGGACATGTTCAGGGTGGTTGGAAACAGTTTGTGTACTTTTCTGGAAGCCAATATGTCCTTTCAGGTGTCTAAGGCAAGGAAGGTGGCTTTCATCCTGGTAAGGTTGGACCTGAGGGAAGGATTGGTAGATATGATGGAGAGACAGGTTGATGGTTATCCTTTCACTCAGTTACTTGACTATGAAGAACTGCCTTATATATTCCATTGCTACCACAAGTATGGCCACATGGCAAGGGATTTCCCCTTGGGGTTTAGACGACGAAAAAAGAATAAGGTTGAGTTGACTCAAGAGATGCGGGACCAGCTCAAGGATGAAGTTATGGAGCAACCGACAATGACTGGGGATCATCGGGAAGAGGCACCGGATCTGATAGTGGTGCAGGAGGTTCAATTGGAAATCCCTGATGTTGTGGAAACCCCAGTGAATGAACACATGTAGGACGAGATGGCAGAGGAGGAGGCATCTCTTCCTACGAATACTACTTCTCTCCTTCCTCCCTCTCATTCGATTTTGTTGATGCCTAAAATGGATTTTGTTTTCGAGCCTGATCATTCCAGGACTTCCATTGAAGTATTATCTCCATGTTGTAACATGTCTTTAGCTCTTGACAGTATCATCACATCCATCTCGGTTTTAAATCTCTCTAGACTCTCTTTTGCGGGATCCATTTTTCCCCTCCCATCAGATCTTTGCCCTGAAAAGCCCCATTATAACTTTTGGCCTTGAGACAAAAGATATCATCTTGATGAACCTGCGGGTGGTCTCAACTTTATTCATGATGTTGTTAGTCCTCCCAAGACCTGTGGCTAGAAAACAAACATTTTAAAGGCCCAATTAAAAGAAAAGCTTGACATTGTTGATGGAAAACAAGTCTCCCTCAAAGGGTCGTTTAAAGCAGCGATGACCCCAGTGGTGGTTTCCAAATGATTTTGTTGGCCTTCAACTATAGAGGGATAGCTAGCACCTTGAAAATGTTGGCTTTAAAACATTTCTTCAAAAATGTCAATTGTGATGTAATTATGCTCCAAGAGACTCTTGGCCCTTGGGATTCGATAATAAAGTCTTTGAGCATTATGTTGCCTAGTTGGAACTTTGTGGCATTGGATGCAATTGGTCATTTTGGGGGTTTAACTATGTTTTTTAGGGACAGCATCATAAAACTCCTGAACTGTTGGGGATCTAAATTGATGTCAAGAGAAAAGGTTTTCTCCTTTGATCTCTGCACAAACCTAACCCTAATCAACATTTACGGACCTTTCCAGGAAAGAATTCCCTTCTGGAACAATTTGTTTTCAAAATATCTGTTGAATTGCTCCAAGATTGTGGTTGGAGGGGATCTTAATGTTTCTTTAGGTTTGTCTGAATCTTGGGATCCTTTGGCTCAGGTGGACCCTTTGGCTAATTTCTTCTTAAGCAAGATTTAGATGGGTAGATTCATTGATGTTTACCTATTAAAAGAAAAACATACCTGGATAACTATGAGGGCTGGAGACGCTAGGGTGGAAAAACGTTTAGATCGCTTTTTTATCAAAGAAGATTTGGCAACTCAAATTCCATTTTTTCGTCAGTGGGTCGAATCTGGGAACAATTTAGAACACTTTCCAATTTTCTTGGAGTTAAAAGGAGTAAGTAGGAATCCAAACACTCCTTTTAAATTCAACTCTTCCTGGCTAAAAGATCAGCCCAATAATAAGCTAGTTCACAAGGTATGGAGACCTCTGAACGAATCCCAGGGTTTATCACTTGCTCAATGTTTTATGGAAAATCTTAAAAATTTGAAATAGGCAACGATATCTTAGGATAAGGAAAAATCATTAAGGGATGAAGCGTTTCTAAAATCCATTGAGATTGAACTAGAGGATTTAGAAATCTTGGAGGGGAATGGGTATGAGACAGAATAGAAAAAGGGAAGGATAAAAGTTATGGAGGGTGAAAGGCATAGGATTTTGAAAGAAACTGAAGAAAAGTGGAGGCTCAAAAGGTAGGGCTATTTGGCTTGAGGTTGGGGATGATAACTCCAAATTTTTCCAAAACTATGCAAAGGGCAGGAGAAACACAGACACCATTTGGGAAATGAAAAAAGTTGATGGGTGTTTGGAAATTTCTTTTAATGAGCTAGTTGTCCTGGGTGTTAGTCATTGAAAACTTTATTTAAGGCCCCTCTTGAGGCCACTATAGCCGAAGTTATTTGGGTGGCACAGGTTTTTCCCAATTTTGTTGAAGAGGAAGATAATTCCATTCTCATGGCTTTCGTAACAAAGGGGGAAGTGGAGGGAGTTCTAAATTCCATGCAAAAGGAGAAGAGCCTGGGTCCTGATGGTTGGACAGTGGAATTCTTCCAACATTTTTTTGACCTTATTGGTGATGACTTGGCAGGACTGGTGGAGGAATCCAGAAGCAGAGGTTTTGTGCACGAACCCCTCAATTCAACCTTCTTGGCCTTAATCCCAAAATCCAATGATCCTCATAGTTTTGATGACTTCAGACCTATCTCTCTTTGCAATTGTACATATAAAATTATTTCCAAAACTATTGCAAATCGACTAAAACCCATACTTTCAAAAAACATTTCTCAGGAACAGTTCAGGTTTCTTGACGGTAGGCAAATTCATGAATCCATCGATGTGGCCCAGGAATCCTTGCACAGTATCAAAAGACTCAACAAAAAATGAATGATTGTCAAAATTGATCTTTCAAATGCCTATGACAAGATTAGTTTGATGTTCTTGCGTCTTCTAATGACTCACTTGGGCTTTGACATTGGTTTTACTAATTGGGTTATGGGTTGTATAACAAATGTGAGTTTTGTTGTTCTTATCAAAGGTGTTGCCTCTCCTTTTTCACTAGCCATAGGGGCCTTCGTCAGGGATGGCCTTTATTGCCCATATGTTCCTCTTTTCTACTGAATATTTGAGCCAATTGATTTATGCTGCCATCAGAAGGGGCGTAGTCAAAGGAATTGAAATTGCAATAAATCTCTTTGTCACTCATCTTCCTTTTGCTGATGATATCTTACTATTTTGTGATGGTTCTAGGGGTGAACTAACACAACTGAAGATGATCTTGGATTTATTCCTCAAGGCAACTCGAATGAGCATAAATGTTCATAAGTCCTCTATTACACACAATGGGCTCTCTCGGGTGGAGATCAATATAATTTTATCTTTATTTCCTTTTGAAATTAATCCATTGTCGGAAAGTCTCAAATATCTAGGGTTCATCCTTAATCTAGACTCATACAGGAAATCAGATTGGAAATGGTTGGTTGCAAAAATTGAAAATCAAGTCAAGCACTAGAATTTCAAGTGGCTTTCAAGAGCAGGGCACCTGGTTCTTATAAAATTTATTTTATTGGCTATCCCTGTATACTGGATTGCGCTTTATTGGGTTCCAAAAGGGGTTATTTCTCAGAACAGGAAAGTATGTGGGCGCTTCTTATGAGCAGGATCGAAGGATGATGATGTTCTTCCTTGGGTTGCTTCAGAGAAGATATCACATCCAAAGGATTGTGGTGGGTGGGGAATTAAAGATCTTCCATGCTTTTCTCAATCATTGGCTACTAAATTGGGTTGGAGTCTTTTAACTAAGGACAACCTTTGGACAGTTGTGATAAAAGGAAATATATTGATCCCTTAGACTTTGATCCCTAGCTGAGAATCCCAGATAAGTCCTCAATAAATTCTTCAACCATTTGGAAGGCCACTATTGAATCTTTTGACACTATTGCTGATGTTCTATCTTGGCTTGTTGGGAATGGCACTAGTGTTCGAGTGGGAGTGGACCCTTGGGTGGGTTGTAATGATGCTTTCATTCTTCCAAGGGATCTGAGGCAGTTTCTCGATGCTCGGGGTATCTATTTTCTCGATCAAATTAAAAATGAGGAACACACTTCCTTTTGGAATCAAGGTTGGAAGTCGTTTGAGTATTTAAACCTCGAAACCTAATGGGATGGAGTTTGGTTGGACTATACTATGGATTTGTAGATAATAAATGTATGCATTAGCAAAAGGGTTAATGAAATTCAATGGGTTCACTCTCCCAGTAGTATCTCTGCTCTGAAGTTTGGGTACAATCTGCAAATGAATCGAAGGGTTGGTGGAGTTAGGAGATGGTGGCATAAGCCACTGTGGAAAATTAGGTGTCCAACAAAATCTAGACTTTTTTTTCTAGTGTATTCTCAAGAAAAAAGTTCCAACTTGGGATAACCATCAAAAAAGAAACAAGCATGGGCCGGGACGGTGTATATTATGAAAAACATTTGAAGAAAACATTTCTCATTTATTTTTAAGTTGTCCTTTTATCTTAAAAATATGGGAGACCTTCTTGAATGTTGTCGGCATTAGTCTCAATTGGCATGGTCTTTCGCTAGTGGATTCTTGGAAAAATAGATGGTTTAATTCAAATGACACTCATTATAGGAACATTCCCCAGCTTATTTGTTGGGGGATTTGGTTGGCCCGGAACAAAGTCATTTTTCAAGAACAGACTTCAGATCCTTATCCTATTGCAATTCAATGTGCCTCTATTCTTGAACTGATCCCTTCAAACACCCCCCTCTTTATCCTGTCAGAATATACAAGAAGAACATATCATACCTGATGTCCCATAAGCATACTTTGATGGTGCTTCTGATGCACAAGATAGATGCGGGGCAGGTATTATCATTCATATAAATGATCACATATCTCTAAAAGCATTAGTGGGTATTGGTACAGGTTCAAACAATTTTGCAGAATTAAAAACCCTGAAAATCCTTTTATGTTGGTTAAGATAGCTAGGGATTGACTCAGTACAGATTTTTGGTGACTCTTTGAATGTGATAAATTGAACAAACAATGTGCAGCATTGTCAAAATCTTACTTTGGTTCCTATTTTAGAAGAAATTTCTTTTATAAAATCTGGTTTTGTTGATTTCTTTGTATGTCATATTTATAGGGAGAGGAATGCGGAAGCAGATCTCCTTTCTAAGAAAGGTTTACAGTAGGCTTTGGACAACTGGCACATAGTTGATTCCGATAACGGGGGGGATACCGAGTCGGATCAGCCTCCTTACATTTAATGGCTTGGTCATTTTGTGTATGCACAATTTTCTTTTCTGAATCTTATGGTTTTTTGGGGCTATATTGGACTTCACTAGCGCCTTTTATCTTCGCTTATATATGTATTTATCTCCAGTTTGTTTATGGCTACCAGTTTTTGGTGAAAACTCTGAACTATTACATTTATCTTTTGTTTGATGGGTTGTTTTCTCTGATTGTTCGAAGAGACCCGAGTTTATGGTCACAGTTTATAGTACTTTTATGGTTATTGGTATTGAGTAAGTGCTTTTTTCACTTTCCTCGGTATGTTGTGTCTTCACTTTCTATGTATTGTGGATTCACAGTTTGGTTTATGAAAGCTTTATTGCATCTAATATGTAACTTTTTATTCCCTTAATAAAAAGTTCGATTTTTCCTTTGGAGTTGCAAATCTACACCATACTTTCTACATGTTATCAAAGCAAGATTCGCACTAGAGTAGAAATTTCGAAGTTGTTTCTCAGGAGGTTCAAATTTGGAGTTCAATGCACCAGGATCTCTTCAGAGTTGAGAATATTTCCTTCAATGAAATGAGGCTAGAGTATGCCTTGGAAGGCAGCTCTAATTTGATCGCATGGAGACAATATTGGATGACAATGGATTGCTAGAATCCATCAAGAGAAATGTTGCAAAACCACCAAAATTTGATGCCCTTAACCTTGTTCTATGGAAGAAAGATGTAGCCAAAGTGAGGAGAATAATATTGAAGGTAGTATGGGATCACATTATCTCAAATCTCCACAGGAAAGAAACTCCATTCTGAATGTGGAAAGCACTGACATAATTGTTTGAGAATAGTAGTGACCACAAGAAGCTGGCACTCAAGGATAAACTTCAAAATATCAAGATGTAGAAGAACACACTATTTCGTAATATCTGAGCAGGTTCACCCAATGTCGTGATGAACTTGGAGGGGTTGGTGTAAATGTTGCAGAAGATTACTTAGTAAGCCTAGCCCTTCTAGGCCTTCCCAAGAGTTGGCATAGCTACCAAGATTTGGTGAACAGGAGGGAGAAACTACTGAATTGGGAACACTTATGGTATGATTTGGTATAAGAGGAAATAAGGTGGAATACCAGAGATGGGACTTCATCCAAGGGTGGAGATGAAGAAAAATTTTCATTGGTTGGAAAGAGAAAGAAAGGAAAAGGGAAGAAATATCAATCCAGACCAAAGTCCATCCAAGGGGGGAAAGAAGAAAGATTTGTCTAAAATTAAATGCTTCAATTGTCATGAATTCATGCACTATGCCACGAAGTGTCCACACAAAAAAGCAAGCAAGAAGACCTCAAGAGGAGAATAAAGTGAAGCCTTCGCTTCATAGTTCAAGCTTGACTTTACCCTTATCGCATGCATGGCCGGCACAGTGATGGGGAGTGTGTGGTACTTAGACTTAGGTGCATTGTTCCATATGACAAGTTGTAGAAAGTTTTTCAATGACCCGAAGGAGAAAGATTTGCAGGTGCACATTGAGTTGGGGGACAATGGAAGGTACAACGTGACCAGGTTTAGTACAGTCATATTTCAGAGGGATTTGGGATCCCCTCTCAGGCTCAAGGATGTCATGTTTGTTTCGGGCCTAAAGCAAAATCTCATCTCTGCTGCAGTTTTAGAAGACCATGGTTATGATGTCATATTCAGTAAAGGAAATGAATTCCTAAGACACATAGCCAAGGGACAAGTGAAGCAAATCAGGGTTCATGTGAAGAATTTGTATAAGCTAGATGTGGAAGATTGTGTTGCATTAAGACCTAAGGCAGAGAAAGTGAAGTATTGTGATGTCAGTGAACTTTGGTACATAAGATTTGACCATTTGCATCATGGTGCCTTGAAGATTATACAACAAATAACCATTGGCCTCCCTAAAGGATCACTTGAGCAGTAGGTTGTATGCAAAGGATGTACCTTAGGGAAGTACACAAAATCCACATTCCATGATTGGGACAACAAAGCACATGCAGTCTTGGAAAGGATCCACTATGATGTGTGTGGACCTTTCTCGACTGCCTCCACTGCCAAACACAAATATTTTTTCATTTTTATTCATGACTTCTCAAGGAAGTATTGGATTTTCTTCATGCAGAATAAAGATGAGACATTCTCCAAGTTTTTAGAATTCAAGGCATTGATTAAGAAAGAAACTGACAAGAAGTTGAAGGCTCTCAAGAGTGATAATGGAGGTGAGTATGCATCGAATGAATTTTAAAAAAATTGTGCGAAAGAAGGCATTCTATGAGAGTTGATAGCACCCCACAACCCACAACAGAATGGGGTGGCTGAAAGAAACAATTGTAGCATTCTGGGCGCATCAAGGGCAATGTTGCATGACCAAGGCCTACCTCTACATTTGGAGGTTGAGGCATGCAACACAACAGTCTATTTACAAAATTGGATTCCTCATCATATTCTTGGCATGATTACACCGGAGGAGGCTTTCTTGGGAAGAAAGTTGGATGTGTCACACTTCATAATTTTTGGACCCTCTATTTACTGCGATGTCTCCAAAGAATCAAGGAAGAAGCTTGAACCATCAACAAAATTGGGGGTATTTTTTGGGTTACACAAAAACTTCCCACAACTACTGTGTGTACTTTTCATCCCTTAGAATGACAGTTGTGCGAAGGGATGTAAAATTTGATGAGGAGAAAGTGATGCGGTGTTCTCTTGAGAGGGAGATTCAAATCCCACCAGAAGAGGAGATTTTAGCTCCAAAGGAGGAACCTCGAGAAGTTGCGGAGAAACCACAAATTGAGGTGTAGAGAGTGGATACAACCACTCAAACAAAACCATCTACAGAAAGCAAAAAAAGAACCAGGGAAGATGAGAGACTTGTGCAGGATGTGTGGGAGAATGTGGGAGCTCCTTCAAATTTGCACAAGCATAGAAGGTCATTGGATCGATACATTGACTAGATGGCTCTAATGACTAATCTTGTAGAGACTAAACCATCCTATTTCGAGGAAGCAGTAGGGAAACCTGTATGGGTTGATCCAATGGTGGAGGAATATGAATCCTTTGTAAAGAACAGTGCTTAGGAAGTGGTCCCAAGACCACCAGATAAACCAGTTGTGGGTTCGACATGGATCTTCAAGGTGAAGCAAGTAGCATATGGAAGCATATAAAAGTATAAGGCCATATCTGTGGCCAAGGGGTACTCTCAAGTTGAGGGAATTGACTATGAGGAGACCTTTTCTCCTATAGAAAGGTACTCATCCATTAGATCAAATCTTGCTCTGGTTGTGCATATGGGGTGGGAGATCCACTAGTTGGATGTAAAAATAGCATTTCTCAATGGGGTTATTGATGAGGAAGTGTACAACTAGCAACTAGAAGGTTTTGAGACATTCGATCAAGAGTCTCATGTGTGCATACTCAAGCAAGTGTTGTATGGTCTCAAACAAGCACCCCGTGCTTGGTACACCAGGATCGATAGTTATCTCACTGGTTTTGGCTTCACCAAAACTGAAACCGATGCAAACTTATATCATATCTTGGTAGAAGGTAAATTTCTTATTATTTTCTTATATGTTGATGATTTCATTTTTAACTGGTGATGAGTAGTTGACCAGAGCTTGCAAGGAGGATCTTACAAGGGAATTCAAAGTGAAGGACATGGGTATAATGCACTACTTCCTTGGTTTGGTCAGATGATGGATCCAACTGTGATTTATTATGATAATCAAAGTTGCATCAAGCTCTATGAGAATCCTATATTTCACGATCGATACAAGCATATAGATATCCAGTATCACCATTTACGGGATTGTGTACAGAGGCGAATAATGTTGCTACAATACAATCCGACAGAGGAACAAGATGATGACATTTTCACACGGGCATGATAGGGGGGTTGATAATCCCTTTCTTGTTGAGAGGGAGTGTTGAAAAATGCAGCGAGAAATTCTCAATTTGATTTTGCCTTGATTAAATTGAGAAAATTGTAATTTCCACATCAACATACAACTTGGATGCAGATAACTGAGGTGACACGGCTCTTGTCACACAGTTAGCTCAGTAAATTTGAGTTGGAGGAGTTAGAGTTCAGTTAAGCATATGTGATTGCTAATTTGTAGCAATCAAGGTCAGTTATTTCAAGTTGTTTTCAGTTAAACTAGTTCTAATTGTTGGAGGAACTATTGGCAGGTCAACTGTGCAGTGGGAGTTCAATCAAACTTAGTGATCATCCAGTTAATTGATCAATCAACCCAAAATAGCAGGTGCATGCAGAGAATTCGAATTCCCCAATTGTCGTGGAGATTCCAAGGCATGGTAACATCAGTTTTAGACTAGGCTTGAGTAAACAGGTGTTTCATGTAGTCAGATGATCATCCTTGGGAACTGCACAATTAATTTTAGAAAAATTCCTAAATATTAGGGGGCTAATTTATAAAGGAATTGCGCAAGGAAATAAGGGCTCAAGCAGAGGCAAAAATTGACTAAGTCTGGGTCAAAGCTTGTCAGTGAGCAAGAGATAGGTTATTCACTTGCAGGTTGTGCTCAGTTGAGCAAAGCAATTGTAATACATCTCTATTCATCAAATTAATGCAAGCAAACATTGGGGTTTTTAGTAGATTGCTTTCCCCAAGAAAAATATTGTGTTCATGTGTGTTATTTCTTATTGCATGTCTAAAATTTTTGTTCTAAATTGTGAATTAACTTCTGCAGAGCAGTAGAGTAGGTTTGTGTCTTGTGATTTTGATTAAAATTTCATGAGTAGTTGCAAATCTACACCATAATTTCTACCATGTATGTCCAATATTAATCTTCCTTGGTAGCATAGTCCATATCCAATTATGCCATGAAAATACATGAAACCCCTCTTTACTATTGTCGAGTGTTCCATCCTTGATTTTGACATATACATGCTCGATACTCCCACCACATATTAAATGTCTGGTCTAGTACATACCATTGCATACTTCATACTTCCAACCAATAGGCATTTGGAACATGGGACATGTCCTCTTCCTCTTCCTGTCTCTTGGGAGAATGTTTGGCATATAACTTTACAACTACAAGTATAGGTACCCTCTTTGGTTTACATTCCTGCATATTAAATATCTACAGTGTTGTCTTGACATGCTTCCTCTAATTTAACCAAAGTTTCATGTTTTCCCGATATATTTTAATTTCCATGCCCAAAATAAAATTTGCAACACCAAGATCCTTCATGTCAAATTTAGAGGACAACTAAGTTTTCACTTCTAGGATAATTTCCCTTTCATTTCCAATCAACAACATATCATCCACATACAAGACCAAATAAATAACATGATCGCCAACTAATTTGAACTGCACACAATGATCTACTTTGCTCCTTACGAAGCCAAGTCCCAATATATAAGTATCAAATATTTGGTACCACATCTTTGATGATTGATTTAACCCATACAAAGACATTTTTAGCTTGCATACCAACTCTTTCTTTCCTTTCATAGCAAATCCTTTTGGTTGCTTCATGTAGATTTATTCTTATAGATACTGATGTAGGAATGTTATCTTCACATCCATGTACTCTACTTCAAAATCAAAAAAAGTACTAGCAATAGGAAATAAAACATCACCAAAGCCAATTCCCTCTACCTAGTAATAACATTTTTCTACTAACTGGGCTTTATATTTTTTCACTTTGCCTTTTACATTTAATTTCTTCTTAAACACCCATTTGTTTCCAATGGAATTTCTTCTAACCAACACCTCCACTAGATCCTGAGCCTCATTCTTGTCCAAGGCTACCATTTCTTCAACCATGGCCTTTTCCCAAAGTTTTCCATCCTTTGAATCCACTACCTCCCTAACCATTCTAGTATCTTCATTAGTAATAAACAAAGACAAATTTGAACTAAATTTTAGGGACTATACCTTTCTAGCAACCTTATTTCCTGAACAAATTTCCTCATTAAGTCTATGTTTTTTTTCTTTTGATTCTTGTTCTTCTATAGAGTTTGATTCATCATCATTAAATTCAAACTATATCATCTATTGTTCTTCCTCCCTTCATAGGAATTCCTATTTGATAACATCCTTGACTACTCTAATATTACGTCTCAACTATACACTACCTTTTAAGTTTATGGGTTCCAAAGCTTATAACCTTTAACACCATATTTATATACAATAAGGATACACTTTTCAATGTTCTTATCTAATATACTCTTATTCTCCTTTGGAACATGTATAGCATCATTGCCAAATATCATAAGATGTTTAAGATAAGGTTTCTTACTAGTCCATATATCATGTGGTGTCTTATCATCCAACACATATGAGGGTAATCTATTTACTAGGTAGCACATAATATCTACTTCCTTTGCCTAGAATTCTTATCCTAGCCTGACATCACTGATCATACTCCTTACTTTCTCCATCAATGTTATATTCATCCTTTATGCAACTCCATTCTGCTAAGGTGTGTATGAATTAGTCTTCTAGCTTGCCATACCACACTTCTTAAATAGCTCTTCGAATCCATTATGTTAGAATTATCCACCATTATCTATCCTCAACACCTTAATTTTCTTCTTCATCTGATTTTCCAAAAGAGCCTTAAACTCTTTGAATTTTTCAAATACTTCAAATTTATTATTTAGGAAATAAACCCATGTATTCCCTAAGAAGACATCTATAAATGAGACATAGTCACAAATTTACCTAGTGATGTAACCAACATAGGTTCGAACACATCAATTTGCACCAACTGTAATATTCCCTCTGGCCTCATAGAACTAGAAGATAATGTTGCCGAATTACGCTGCCAATATAAAAAATGTTCATAGAAATCAAAATCCAAGGACAAATTAGACATAAGTTATACCATACAATTAGCATGTAGTACTTGAAGGCTCTTCTCTCTAATATGTCCTAGCCTTTGATGCCACAACCTAGTCTTTTCTCTAGAGACTGTAGGAGTTGTTCCTTTTTCATCTACACTCTCAGGAACAATGAAACATTGCACCCAACACTAATAGTTCTTCCCAAAAACATTTATTGATTTATAATCCAAACTCCCCGTCATAATACCATTCCTCCTTGAACCATCTTACACGTATCCTTCTCAAACATTGTTTCTACACTTGCATTGCTCATCTTGCTTACAGAAATCACATTTTTGGCAAATCTTGGGATGTGTAGAACACCAGGGAGTATTCTAATCCTTCCACCCATGAGCTTCAACTTGACTTTTCCTCGTCCTATTATTCTAGTTGTTAATTCATCTCCTAGGAAAACATCATCGCTATCATATATTTCATACTCGCAAAACCACTCCCTATAAGGACTCATATGAAACGATGCAATTGGTCGACCAACCATGCCTCATGATCTACATGTGTACTTGAATAAGCCCAATATACATCTCTCCTTCATATGAGGGGGTTTATGCTTCTACAAAAGGAGAATCTTTAAATCCCTTCCATTTCTTAGGAATTTTAGATCTATAATATTTATTGTATTTCCCTTCTTTTCCACATCTCCAACATACTTTAACAATTTTTCCTAGATATTTAGAGCTATCTGGAGGACTTATCTTTATTTCTATTTTGGGAGCATCATCTTGTATCTGAAGCATCAATGTTCTAACTTTCCATGTTTTTCCATCTAACCTCCTCCAATAACAAGGATGGGATTGTTTCACCAAAACTTAAGGTAGTTGCATGATTGCCT
Source organism: Pinus tabuliformis (assembly GCA_031772625.1). Classification (NCBI taxonomy): domain Eukaryota; kingdom Viridiplantae; phylum Streptophyta; class Pinopsida; order Pinales; family Pinaceae; genus Pinus; species Pinus tabuliformis. The sequence goes on along the minus strand of CM062820.1, from coordinate 589,302,852 downwards.
ATGGAAATAACCAAACTATCCCTCAAGTCTAGTAAATAACAATTAATACACTTTATCTTCATCTGAAATCTTGATGTCAATAGATAATAATTGACTTACCAAAACATTGAAGGTGATTAGATTCTTTGTCACCGAGTCTCCATCCTTCATCCTCAAATTATACAACATTTCCCACATGAACAATTTGTTCACCAGGGACTTGGACTAATATGAAGCCTCTAAATTTTTCCACAAAGCCTTTGTCGTAGTTTACCCTTAAACATTCTGTAATATTGAATATGAGAGACAAAATCATATTGTGCTCTTTGCATTTCAATCCAACATGGTCTAGTATTTTGTTGACATCCCCATTGATGCAAAACCTAGATCTACAATGATCCATTAACATTTTTTCACCAACAGAACTTCCATTTTGAACTTTTGTAGCTCAAAAATTTTCCCATTGAATTTCTCAATCTCTATCTTTGAACTACTTTCCATTTCCTTTCACAACAATAATAACTTTCACATATCTCCCATTATAATAGGGCCAACCATATGCCTAAGCCAAACCCCTTACCCACAAAGGAATCCCCTTGAAGCCAAAACTGCTATGATACCAAATCTAGGTTTTAACCATGTATAACTAATTGTTGCAAACATATTCTTAAAAAAACAGAAAAGATGAAATGGAAAATACACACATGAACACAAAGATTTTATCTTGGAAACCCAAACCAAGAAAATGTGAGTGCTAGGTCAAAGAAATATCTTATCCTTCTCTTTCATTTTTGAAATGTATTCTTCAGTATATTCTTTTGTACAATATTACAATACAATATATATCCCACAACATCCATAAACTGCTAATCATTTACCATGGATTAGAATACAACTATAGTTTCTTAACCGACACTATAAAACCATGGGAAAAACCACCATGCACCACATACCCAACAATGTGGACCAAGAGTTGGTTCACTAGGGGTGGTAGAGTAATTCTAATCAAATCAACACTAGAGAGTATTCTAGTGTTTTAGACATCAGTCACAAAGGTTCCAAAACGTACCCCTAAAATAAGGAAAGTTTGATTTAGCTTTTTGTGGTATGGTAACATGGATTTGGAGGGGATTTCCCTAGTCAAATGGACAAGGATAGCTCAATCAAAAAAGTTGGGAGGATAGAGCTTGAAAAATATTTATACTTTTAACAAAGATCTTGTGGAAACAACCCTAAGGAAACTTAAATATGTTCAATCTATGTGGAGTCGTGTGATGTGCTCTAAATACCTAAGGGGTCAAATTATAATTGAATGGCACCAATAACTACTTAAGACTAAAAATAACAACTCCATCATATGGAAATCCTTTATGGATTCTTTCCATATGATAGGACGATGGAAACTTGAAAAGTGGGTATTATTAGGAACATTTGACAAGGGGAAGACATGTGGATTAGGGATGGATACCTATACAGGTTGTCTCAACAATTACTAGATATGTTACACAAGAATGGTCGATTTTCTCATAGAAATATTTGTTCTTGGGACCATATCAGACTAGGTAGAAATATTTAGCTCTAAATATAATAACTTGCTTTGATGGATGATCTCCCCTCATAATTGAATAAATTTGTTGATGCATTAGTTTCAAGTTTTATCCCTGTAGGGCATAGAATAGATGGTGATGAGGTGTACTGTTAAGTCATTGCGTGATGTGAAGGTCATTGATTCGAAACCCTGTGGGAAAAAATCTAGTCATCTTAAGGGTTGGTGTGGCCCAGGCCAAGTGCGACCCTAGGTAATTTTGATGGCTTAGATGCCCCTGGATAGTGGTTACTAAGGCCACAGATCAAGCCTAAAGTCAAACTCAAACAACTTGAAAAACAAAACAAAAAATAGTTTCAAGTTTAATCAATTTAGATAATGAAGTAGAAGACACTTCATTGTGTTGGACTCTAAATATGACAACATGATCCTTTATTGCAAAATTTGGCTATAAATCTTAGAGTGAAACCAAATTATGGTTGTGGGATCACTCGCGGAAGATTCATGCTCCCCTTAAAGCCAAAATCATGTTATGGTTGGCTTTCAACAACAAGCTTTTTTCATAGGGAAAATTAACTAAAAGAGGGTGGATTGATCCAAGATGGCAGCAACAAGGAATAGGTAGAAACTTCTCTTCATTCGTTTCTTTCATGTATGTCTTCTATTAAAAGGCAAGCTTACCATATCTTTAGCCTAGGAAGATCCCAACTTAGAGGCCATGTTTCACTCTTGTATGAGAGAGACCTCACTTCAAAGCTTTGGTTGTATTCCCCTCCTTATGATGCATTTTATATGGTAGTCTCATTCCCAAATTTTTTCCAAGATAAATTTGTGCCATTAGTATTGATTTCATAATTAATTTACAAGCTAGAAAGTGAACAAAAAATGGATATGAATCAATCCAATCCAAGGCAGCTGGTGATGCCATATCTAGAAGATTGCCTAGGTTAGGTAACTGGCAAAGAAAGAGTAGCTAGTGGAACTAGAGGATTAATGGTACTTTGATTTGCTCCTAGGCCAAAGGGAGAGGGTCAGAGGGGCTCAACTGACCTTATATAAGGGAAGGAGAGGGTTAAAGTGCTCTTTAAGACCGACCATAGGGCTTGAGGGAGAGGGTCTAGGAATGCGTATTTAGATATGGGTGGGCTGACTAAATTCATTTCATTAGGGATGTTGGAAAAGAAGGGGCTAAATAACAACGCTTATCACGCCCCACCATTCTAATCTACCCGCCCTTGTACACCTATCTGCATTGCAACAAACAACACTGCTCAAGGGCCTTGGGGGATCCCATTGGGATTCTTTTATGGGACAAGCCAAGGTTGATATTTCATATGTCTTCTAAACTAATAATTACTTCTTATAAATTCTTAAGTTAATATTTATTGAGTACACATTCATTATAAATAAATTACACAAAATATCTCAATAGTAGAAACAAAAATACCAGTAGGATCATAAAAGAGACAGCTAAACAAAAGACCCAAGTATTTTACCCTGGAAAAACCTAGCAACCCTTTCTTAGAGAAATTATTCAGTTCAACAAGAGATACAATCTGACACTTTACCATAATTAGATCTAGGTCAAACTTGATCAAACATAAATAATTATCCTAAGGAATTTTAGTCAACTCCGCCATAAAGAATTTCTAGCCTCCTCAAAGATCTGGCTACCTCAAAAAATTCGATTTTCCATGAACTTGGTCTACCTCATATAATTAAGTCTACTCATAAAACTTGACCTGCCCATAGATAATCTTGTTCTATTGTTTCACATGTGAACAAAAGAGAATAAGAGATTTGAATTGTATTTTTTAGGAGGAGGTAAAATCCTTTATATAGTCTTCTATGAGGTCGAGTGGGTGCCTCTATAAGATGCACTAACTTGAACACTTGGAGGCCCGACTTTAACAATTGGAGGGCCGACTTGATATTCTGGGAGCCAAAAATTCAAATTTGTAAATTCAAAATTCCCTCTTATTGAAGTCGACATGAAGGAAATGCCTTATATTTGTTATTACATATATTTGGAAGGATAAAAATATTAATTATGAAGACCAACCATAGCTACAAAAACCAACACTCCCTCTTAGCTACAAAGGTATTCATAATGGCTTCTTCATATGTTCTCTTGTTGAACAATTTCTTGAAGAAAGGTTGAATGAGCTCGCTATGTTTATTTAAAAGAAGGAAAGCATCATGCATCAACATCATGCTCAACAAGTCGTCACTTGGAGTTATTTACCAATTATCCAAGTCGTCACTTGGAGTTATTTACTAATTATCCAAGCCGTCACATGGAGCTATTTACCAATTATCCAAATCGTCACTTAGAACTTGGTCAACGCCTATCACCTATGGTGAAATCCTAGGTTATTACCATTCCTACATTTTAATTGAGTGGCAACTCTCCTTCCTGATGTTAAAGGCACTCACACACCCACCTGAGGAGAGATCCAAGCCTTTCTGCTCTTTAGGCCTTTTCCCTAGACACATGACATGGTCCCTCGTCAATAACTTCAACCCCTCAATATCCTAACCTATGGAGAATGCCTACCCCTTAATGCTACAACTGATCCAGGTGGATATTGGTAGCCACTCGCCTATTCCACCTAGACCCCCCAGTCAGTTTGATATGTTTCCTTGTTCATTTCAGCATTTAATATTTTTAGTAGTTTTTCGGGTCTTGAACTTCCAGAGCAGTTTTAACCCCCTAAACGGTGTTTTCCTAGGGTCCATGGCAAGCCCATAACCATTGGTAGTGGCTTGCGACGAAACTTGTAGTACTCAGAGAGACCTTTCCAACAAGGTATCGTACGCGCCAAATTGAGATAATATGACCAATTTACGACATTGGGAAGTTGGTTGCCCAACTAACCCCAACAGAACCACAAACTCTTGGTGTTACATCTCCTGGGGTTAGGGTTTTCTCATGTTTTCCAATAATAAATAGGCCCTTGAGCCTCATTGTAACATAGTTCAGAGGCATGTATCTGCCACATCTCTTCTCAGAGATAAGCTACCATCACTTGAGCTATCTTATTTCCATTATGTTTGTAAGCATATTTCAGTTCTTTGATATTAATGAAAGAATTTTTATTTCTGCTGCATCTCTGTGTTTATGATTATATCTATAATTTGTTGTGTTCTTGCTTAAATTCAGATCAGTGGTATCCGAGCGGTCTGCTCTTTCTCTATTTTTCTTTGCATATCCCCAATGAGGTCGGGAAATAAGGAGTTAGGGCTTGAATTGGTCGAACCTTTGCAAGGCCAGCCTCGCAAATCCCGATGACCTCCCATGGGGAAGAAAAGAAAGACGAGGGGGCAGGAGATCCTTTCAAAATGTTACTTGAAGAAGCCCTCGAGCGACAGAGGAACACGATGATGGACAACTTTGCCCAGTTCCTTTAGTGGCTACCCAAGGGCAATGCATCTACTTCCAAGAGATAATCTAGAAGCACCACACCCTTTAAGGTACAAGTTAACTTTGACATTCCCATATTTTGAGGGTCAGATAGATGCAGACGTCATAGATAAATGGTTGAATATGCTAGAAGGATATTTTTTTGTTCATGATTTTTCCAGCCAGGAAAAGATTACTTTTTCACTTGTCAAAGCCAACCCCCATGTCAAGGACTAGTGGAAAACCTAATGTGAGCAGAAGGATGAGAGAGAACCCTCACTATTTTCAGCCTCACCCACTTGGAATTCATTCCAGGATGCCATCAAGGAGCAATACTACCATGTTGGGAGCTATGAGGATAAATACATAAAGTGGATCACTCTGCTTCAAGGAAGGGAGCAAGACGTGCCAGAGTTTACCAATATTTTTCATACCCTTCGCACGAAGTTAGGTATCAAGGATTCTGAGTGGCATTTAGTACTCAAATACCACGTTCGCCTACACGGATACATCCAAGACGAGATGGGGTTCCTGGACATCTCCTCACTCAGAACAACATATCGATACGCTGTCAAGATTGAGAAGAAGATTAAATAGAAAAAGCGAGACTTTGGATATGAGAATCTAAAGCAAGGGAAAGGCGCCCCCAAACCACAAAACCAAGGACAAAGACAAGGCGGGGTGACCCAAGACAACCCATCGAAGTTGCGAGAAAGGAACAACACCACGAAGTCAAAGAAGGACATAGGAAAGTGGTGTGAGTTCCATAAGAGCTCCACTCACAACACAACTGAGTGTCAAGCCAAGCAGTCGTTGGTGGCCGAGTTGAAAGCTTCAGAATTAGATGTATGTTCTGCCTCTGAGTCAAAACCCAACAAGAGGAATGACAAAGGGAAGGAGATTATTTATGAGGAGTCGAGTGCCACTATTGCCACCACCAAGATCCAGAAGAATGATCCCGAAGACCCAAAGGAGGGGGAGTGTCTTTTCCACTCACAAATGTGGGTGAAGGGCTCACCACCGCAATTCATTGTTGACAATGGAAGCCAAAAGAACATCATTTCAGCAGAGGTTGTGAAGCGGCTATGCCTACTGACTACAGCACATCCATAGTCATACACCATCGGGTGGCTTCACCAAGGACGAGATCTTTGAGTCAGCCAATAGTGTCACCTTCCCTACAACATCAAGCCCTTCACAGATGAGGTATTGTGTGATGTTGCTCCTCTTGACGTTTGTGATGTATTATTAGGACAACCATACTTGTGGAAGTGACATGTTGTATATGAGTCTAGACCTCACTCTGTGATTATTTCTTTGGGTAATACATTATACAGGATACTAGAGGTAGCCCCACCTACCACCACCTCTTTGATATCTGCTAAGAAATGCAGTAAGATCATCTCCTAGACTAGGAAATTTATTTTCTTTCTGGTTCACTCTCAAAGTAAGGGGAAGATCGTAGCCACATCCATGGCCCCCGGGAAGGGTTCCTCCATGCAGCAGAAGCAGGTGGATACGGTCATGAAAGAATACAAGGACATCTTCTCCTCACCCATAGGGGTATTGTTGCACTGTCAAGACAAGCATTCGCTCGATTTGACTTTTGAATCACTTCTATCCAACGGGCCGATATATCACCGCTCCATTATGGAAAATGCCAAGTACAAGCATCGACATGATCAACATCGAGTGCCACACAAGTTCCAGGTGGGCAACAAAACATGGTTACATTTGCAGAAGGAGCACCTTGCTAGACCCCGCCGCAAGCTTCACCCGCTCCGATATGGGCCATACACCATCACTAAGGTCATCAGTGACAATGCCTTTGAGCTTAGCATCCCACCGTTTCATAGTTTGCACCTAGTGTTCAATGTAGATCGCTTTCGGCCATACTTTCCACCACTGTTGGACACATCTAACGTTGCAAAACAACTCATGCCAATAGAACTCAAGCCAGACTACATGGAACATGCCACAACTAATCAAATCATGGATACACAGATCAAGAACACTCACCAACAGAGGATACAGCTATATCGAGTTGTCAAAGCAGGACAACTCCTTCACCAGGGACCAGGTTCAACAGAAATTTCCTCACCTCATGGAGGCTCTACATGCAATGGGGACCATTTCTTCCTAGGGGGAAGGAATGATCCAGGTGGATATTGGTGGACACCCGCCTATTCCACCTAGACCCCCCCAGTCAGTTTCATCCATTTCCTTGTTCATTTCAACATTTACTATTTTTAGTAGTTTATCGAGTCCTCAACTTCCAGAGTAGTTTTAACCCCCTAAACGTAGTTTTTGGGGTCCATGGCAAGCCCGTAGTACTCAGAGAGACCTTTACAACAAGGTATCGTTCGCTCCAAATGGAGATAATATGACCAAGTTACGACTCCAGGAAGTTGGCTGCCCTACTTATCCCAATGGGGCCCACAAACTCTTAGTGTTACATCTCGTGGGGTTAGGGTTTTGGTTATTTAGGGTTTTCTCATGTTTTCAAATAATAAATAGGCCCTTAAGCCTCATTTTAACACAGTTCAGAGGCATGTAGCCGCCACATCTCTTCTCAGAGATAAGCTACCATTTCCCACGCTATCTTATTTCCATTCTATTTGTAAGCATATTTAAGTTCTTTGATATTAATGAAATGAAGTATTATTTCTGCTGCATCTCTATGTTTATGGTTATATTTGTAATTTGTTGTGTTCCTGCTTAAATTCAAATGAGTGGTATCAGAGCAGTATGTTATTTCTCTGTTTTTCTTTGCATGTCCCCAACGAGGTTGGGATAAAGGAGTTAGGGCTTGAATTGGTCAAACCTTTGCAAGACTAGCCTCACAAATTTCAACAACCTCCCATGGGGGAAGAAAATAAAGATAAGGGGGGAGGATATTTTTTAAAAATGTTTCTTGAAGAAGCCCTCGAGCGACAAAGGAATGTGATGATGGAAAAATTTTCCCAGATCCTTCAGCAGCTACCCAAGGGCGACACATCTATTTCCAAAAGCTACTATGGAAGTGCCACACTCTTTAAGGTACAAGTTAACTTTGACATTCTCATATTTGAGGGTCAGGTAGATGCAGACGTTGTAGATAGATGGTTAAATATGCTAGAAGGATATTTTTCTGTTCATGATTTTTGTAGTTGGGAAAAAATTACTTTTACACTTCTCAAAGCCGCCCCCCATGTCAAGGACTGGTGGGAAACCTATTGTGAGCAGAAGGATGAGAGGGAACCCTCACTATTTTTAGTTGCACCCACTTGGATTCGTTTTGGGACACCATCAAGGAGCAGTACTACCCTATCGGGAGCTAAGAGGATAAATACATAAAGTGGATCATGCTGCAACATGTAAGAGAGCGAGACATGCCAGAGTTTACCTATATTTTTCATACCCTTCGCATGAAGTTTGGTATCAAGGATTTTGAGCAGCATTTGGTACTCAAATACTGTGGTTCCCTACACAGGTACATCTAGGACGAGATGGGGTTCTTGGACATCTCCTTTCTCGGCATGACATACCTTTACGCTGTCAAGATTGAGCAAAATCTTAAACAGAAAAAGTGATACTTTAGATCTAAGAATCCAAAGCAAGGGAAAGACGCCCCCAAACCGCAGAACCAAGGACAAAACCAAGGCGGGGTGACCTAAGACAACCAGTCGAAGCTGCAAGAAAAGAACAACACCACGAATTCAAAGAAGGACATAGGAAAGTGGTGTGAGTTCCATAAGAGCCCCACTCACAACACAAGTGAGTGTCGGGCCAAGCAATCATTGGTGGACGAGTAGAAGGCTTCAGAATCAGATGTATGTTCTGACTCTAAGTTAGAACCCAACAAGAGGAATGAAAAAGGGAAGGATATTATTGACGGGAATCTGAGTGCCACTGTTGCTACCACCAAGATCTAGAAGAATGAGCCCGAAGATCCAGAGGAGGGGGTGCATCTTTTCCACTCACAAATGTGGGTGAAGGGTTCATTGCTACAGTTCATTGTCGACAACAGAAGCCTAAAGAACCTCATTTCAGCAGAGGTCGTGAGGCGGTTGGGCCTACCGACTATTGCACATCCATAGTCGTACACCATCGGGTGGCTTCACCAAGGATGAGATCTCCGAGTCATCCAACAGTGTCGCCTTCCCTACAACATCAAGCCCTTCACAGATGAGGTATTGTGTGATGTTGCTCCTCTTGACGTTTTTGATGTGTTGTGGCTAAATATTCCACCAACAGCACAAGTGCAGTAGGAGACAAGAAAGCTCCCTAGAGATAACCTATGGGTTGATTGTAGACCAGTGCCTATGACATCTTAAATAGAGGAGTGCTTGTAAGGTTATATGTGAGGGGGTTGGAGCACTCCAATTGTCACAAAAAAAATAGAAAATAAAAGTAAATAGGAGGGCTTGGTTCATTCCTCCAAAGGTATGAGCTATGTATTTAAGGTATTCCCTCACACACAGTTCCCTAAGTATCACATAGGACAACGGAGGCCGATTACTTAAAAGGGGATTACAACTTAATAAGCTTTGTTGAGTAAATAAGAGAGGATTGGGAGAAATAATAACTTATCATATAGAGCCCAACACATCTAGAAATCTATATTGAACACATAGAGCTGCAAGCAATGGGAAATTCTACACTTGTTTGAGTTACAAGCAAAAGTAATGGACTGGAGAGAAGATGGGCACTACGATTCTTATAGAGTAGTTTAAAGATATACTTCAGCCCTTCATACATGCATTATGCATTAATAAATCAACACACATGGATCTGTAAGGAAGCATGAAATAATTTCTTACAACTATTGTAGCATCAATGCAGAGAGGAATATGTAACATAGTGGAATTAACAGAGGAAAAATATATTGTAATGCTAAGAAGGAGGAATCACCACCATTTCTGTGATAGTCTGACAGATCTACATGGGTAAATAAATACTATCTCAAATAACAATCATTCACTTACAGAGTTATGAGCCAAATTGGTATCATAGAGTTCAGACCCCTCAGGTGAGAAATTTCGGAACCTCTGTATAATATTGCTTCCCCCTATTTATAAGAGGGGGGAGATGGAATTACAGTTTACAAAATATCTGAGCTCGAGCCCCAGCTATCATGCTAGACTAGCTGTCTCGGTCAGTCTAAGGCTCTACTGCCCCAAAAAGATTACAATCGGGATCGAATCCCTTCTTGGAAATAAACAGAAATTAATGAATAAAGAAAGAAAATGGAGAGATGAAGGAGGAGGTGTCCCCTTGTTGTTCCAGTGGAGGCCCCTGATCAAGCCACGTCCCTGCCATGATGTGTTCCACTTGCTGCTTGGCCAGTTTCTGTCAATTCTGCCTTAACTGCCTGAGTGACCTGTTCAGTGGAATAGGGAGTGGAGTGGGAAAGGCGTGTGCCCAAGCGGTCCTTTTCTGTGTAGAGGGAGTGGAGCACCATGTCATGCCATTAAGTCTTCCTAAATTCCCCCCATATTGTTCTACAGCTGTGCCATCTTCCATTAACTATTACAGCTGCCGGCACATCCACCCATTTAAAGTTTTGTCCTGCACTATCGGTGCCTCGTTGTAGTGTAACAACCAAATCTCTCAGTTGCAGGCCTTTAACATTAGAAACAGACGAACAGGCAGGCGTTTTTTTTTATTTCCCCCTTAGCCCCTATGCTTTTAGCCCCTTTTGTAACTTTTTGCATATGACCAGGGGTTGGAACCAAGGGCTTAGTCCTTTGAATGCTAAGGCTCTCAATAGTTGTGCGGGGGACTTATTCCTTTGTTATTGCAAATCCACATATCGGCACTTTAAACCTTGCTTTACCCTTTTCTTTGGAGTGGGCCGACAGTCTGGATGCAAGGTCCATATAGACTCGCCCTAGTCATTTTTCCCGTGCGGGGAGGAGTCCCACACATCACAATTATTCTACACCAATGTCTTAAGCTTTTTCCCCTTAACAACTGCGATCGTCAACCTGTGGGGTGACGTCCTCACTGCCATGTGGCGCCCTGTGAGTGGTGACACATGGCACTCGGAAATGGCCCCATGTTACCCCTGAAAACACTGAAATTGGGTGACACATGTCCCCTACCATGTCATCAACCATACTGCCACGTCACTACTGACGTCAGCTGCCCTATCAGCTCAGAGTACCAATCAGAGGTCGCCACGTAGCCCCTAGAGGAGAGAGAAAAGGGTCTACCAGCCATGTTTTGCAAGCCTTTCTTGTGTTAAACTTTTCGGTCCTCTCCCAATGATACAACACTATATCACAATATCGGCCCTCGCATGGTCTATCAAGTTTGGAACTCCGTCGATATGACTATCTTACGGGATGCGGGGTCGTCGGGATGCGGGAACCTGCCACATGGAGGAGAGAGAAAGGGGAGGCCTGACCCTTGTTTTGTCGACCATTTCCTTTGTATTTGGTTTTCTCGGCCCCCCGAAAATGCACCACTTTATCGCATGATTGGCGGTTTGCGAGTCTTTTGAACTGTGAACTATGTTGATTCATCGATATCATGGCACTATGGGACTGTGATATTGGCCTTCGGCCCCGAGAACTACCGATAATCCTTAAGTGTGAGCCTCAGGACTCCATCGATAACTGATCTGCGATAAATGTCGTGCTCGGCCCCGCCGACTATTGATATGCGATATCAGTCGATCACTTTTTTTCATTCTGCCCGTGTTCCTTGTCTGCCAGAAAGCTCGATTTGCGATTGCGATAAGCCTCCCAAGTCTCGATTGCAATTTACCTCGACACTTAGTCATTTTCTTAGTTTGTTGGACTTTTCCAAAGTAGACTTCAAAATGCCTTAACTTCTACTCTAGGAGTCCATTTTTGGACTTCCATATACTGTTGGAAAGCTCTTTTCGAGAACTACGCAATGGAGAGGGACCAATTAAGCTATGATAGCTTCTGTGGCTCAAAAATTGGCATCAAACTTCACTGCTTTTGTGTATTTGAGGCAATTGAAGACTGATAAAGTAGTGAGTGACAACATGATGTATTATTAGGACAACCATACTTGTGGAAGCAACATGTTGTATATGAGTCTAGACCTCGATTTGTGATTATTTCTTTCGGTAATACGTTATATAGGATACCAAAGGTAGCCCCAACTACCGTCACCTCTTTGATCTTTGCTAAGAAATGCAGTAAGATCATCTCCTAGACTAGGAAATTTATTTTCTTTCTGGTTCGCTCTCAAAGTAAGGGGAAGATCGTAGCCACATCCATGGCCCCTAGAAGGGTTCCTCCACACAACAGAAGCAAGTGGATACAGTCTTGAAAGAATACAAGGACATATTATCCTCACCCATAGGGGTACCGTTGCACTGTCAAGTAAAGCATTCGTTCAATCTGACTCCCGAAGCACCTCTACCCAATGGGTTGATATATCGTTGCTCCATTATGGAAAATGCCAAGTATAAGAAGCAACATGATCAACATCGGGTGCCACACAAGTTCCACGTGGGCAATAAAGTTTTGTTACATTTGCAGAAGGAGCGCCTCACTGGACCCCATCGCAAGCTTCACCCACTCCAATATGGGCCATACACCATCACCAAGGCCATCGGTGACAATGCCTTCGAGATCAACATCCCACCATTCCTTGTTATGCACCTAGTGTTTGATATAGATTTCCTTCAGCCATTCTTTCCATATTGTTGGACACATCTGACATTGCAGAACAGGTCACACCAACAGAGCTCAACCCAGACTGCATGGAACAGGACACAACTGATCAGATCATGGACACACAAATCAAGAACACTCACCAACAGAGGATACAACTATATCGAGTTGTCAAAGTATGTTGAAAATAGCAACAAGAAATGATAAAAATAGAATCCAGAATATTCCAATTTTAATTTGTCCTTGAATTAAAATTGTGAATTAAATTCGAATTTAGTCTCACCAGCAGCTTGGAAATAATTAATTAATTCATTATGGATTAATTAGTTGGATAAATTAAAGTTAGAAGTCTTTCTGAAGTCATGCAACAATTATCCCTTAAATTAAGGAGATTATCCCTTAATTAAGGAGATAAGATTGAGTTATATTTGAGTTGTAATTAGTTAACTCAATTTACTAAGTTAAGTCCAGTTAAATTAGTTCCAAACTATTTGAGGAACTAATTGTGAGTTTTCTGTTAGTTGATGCATGCATGCACTCAACCAGTGTACTCCAGATAACATAAGATTCCCTCATCAGAAACTCATGCATGTCTATTCTAAGAAAGGCCCATTTGAGCTAAATGTCAAGGACAGGTTACTATCGGTTGCATGTGTTTTCCTATAAAGGAAACTCATCCATGCAGTCAAGGTAAGGTTCCTTGAGGATTGCCCAGTTCTGACAGTGTGTTAGAGCAGTGTGTGAGAGCAGTGTTACACTGGGTGAAGGAGATCATCCCAAAGGTAACTGTGCAAGGAAATAGGAGCTTGGAGGGTAGAGAAGAAGGCTTGTGAGAAGCTTTGTTTGCCTATGAGCATCCAGGAGGATTGTACTAAGAGCTGGCTAGCTGTGAGAGCTAAGGCTTTGTGTAATTTTGATGTATTTCCACCTTGTATGATAATACAAATAGTGGGGTTTTTAGCTGAGGCTTTCCCCTAAGTTTTTTTTGTGTTTCATGTGCATTGATTCTTCTTCTTCTGGTTATATGTGTTTAGCTTTGATTCATCTCGATCTTTAAGCTTCCGCAAGTTTGAGTTAATCTACAGTCAGATTTTCTACATAGATCTCAGAGGTAGATTTGTAGAGAATTTGCAGGAAATTCTACAAAGTAGGCCAACTCCTTCACCAAGGCAAGTGGTTCACTAGGGACCAGGTTCAACAGAAATTTCCTCACCTCATAGAGGCTTTGCACGCAATGGGGACCATTGCTTCCTAAGGGGGGATGAATGGTCCAGGTGGATATTGGTGGCCACCCACCTATTCCACCTAGACCCCCTAATCGGTTTCACTTGTTTCCTTTTTCATTTCAGCATTTACTATTTTTAGCATTTTTTCGGGTCCTGAACTTCTGGAGCAGTTTTGACCCCCTAAACGACATTTTTCTGGGGTCTGCGGCAAGCCCATAGCCATAGGTAGGGGCTTGCGGCAAAAATTGTAATACTAAGAGAGACCTTTCCAATAAGGTATCGTATGCGCCAAACGAAGATAATATGACCAAGTTACGACCTCGGGAAGTTGGTTGCCCAACTAACCCCAACAGGGTGCACAAACTCTTGGTGTTACATCTCTTGGGGTTAGGGTTTTGGTTGTTTAAGGTTTTATCACGTTTTCCAATAATAAATAGGCCATTTAGTCTCATTGTAACACAGTTTAGAGGCATGTAGCCACCACATCTCTTCTCATAGATATGCTACCATTGCTTGAGCTATCTTATTTCCATTCTATTTGTAATCATATTTCAGTTCTTCGATATTAATGAAATGAAGTTTTATTTTTGTTGTATCTTTATGTTTATGGTTATATTTATAATTTGTTGCATTCCTGCTTAAATTCGGATCAACAACATCAACACTCCCTCTAACTAAGGGAAGCATTCTCAAATAATTTTAGCTTATCCTTGAAGTACACAAACTTCTCAAGCTTGTCCCTGGAGTGTACAAAACTTCTCAAGCTCGTCCCTAAAGTGTACAAACTTCTCAAGCTTCGCCCTGAAGGGTACAAACTGATTAATCTTGTCCCTAAAGTGTACAAACTTCTCAAGCTTGTGCTTGAAGTGTACAAACTTCTCAAGCTTATCCCTGAAGTATACAAACTTCACCGTGAGCTAGAGGCTTTATTAGAATGTCAACATCCTGCTCATTTATAGAAATGCATTGGAGCCTCACTGCTCCCTTCTGTACCATGTCCTAGATGTGGCGGTACCATGATCTTGATGTGCTTCGACCTTTCATCATGGTCATCTCTGCACCTGATCAAACAATCTCATGAGTAGCTTCTGAAGACACACTCCTTCACAACTCGCCAAAATAGTTGTACTATACTTGGATTTTGTAGTCTTGAGTGCGATAGATGTCTGCTTCTTTCCCAAGCAAAATATAAACTGAATCATCATCCTGATGTGTTATTCCTATCCTCAACTCTCTCGACCCAATCCAAATCTGTATATCCCTAGAGTTTTACTTTTCAATTCACATCCAACTGTACCATGTCGATACCTCAACACATGTTGTGGCACAACTACTTTCCAGTCACCCTAACTGTATGCTCCCTTTGACACTGAAACAAATCCTGTTGTAGCAATCTGGCTACTCCCTCTACCACTTAACTTATTTAGATTAGTTATCATGGAAGTGACCATTGACTGTCTATCCATCATCCCAACTCTCTAAAGGATCAGATATGCTTATCCAACTTCTACCACACTTCTACTTCTAAGAAGTAATGTATCCAACCAAGATCCTTCATCTCTAACTTAAATGTCAACTACATTTGACATTGAAGCAAGGCTTGATTACTCCCTCTATCAGGAAAGCAAATTCTCCTACCACTATTGCTTTGTCTGTCACGTGCGTCCTTCTACTTTCGTCAGAAATAAGTCATATAGTAATAAGGTCCACCAAGACTCATCATATATCCATATCCAAGAATACCAAACTAAACATATTTGCTTTTGATCGTACAAAAATGTTTTAGTCTACAATCACGAGACTTCTTCTCATGTACCTTAAAGCCCTAAGGTAGCTATATGTACACTTCTTCTTCCTCAATTATTGTATTAAGGAAAGCAATATTTGCATCCACTTGGTGCAATTTTCAAAGCCATAGAAATAATAATAGTTATAACAAAATTGTACCTAACAAGTGGAGGAAACATCTTGTCATAGTCTTCTCCCTCTTTCTAGGAGAATCCTCGAATCTTTCTTTGTACTTCTCTATGTTTCCATCTATCACATACTTGTAGATCCACTTGGAATTCACTACAGACTTTCCTCAGATCTTGACACAATATTCATTATGGCATCCTTCAAACTTGTTTTCATGTATGTTCCCTCTGAACTAGGATCTCTTTTGGCCATTAGGCGCGGTTCTAGATGTTAGTAAAACTTCTCCCTCTTAAACACAAATCACTTTGGGAGAGTCCTCTTGTCACAAGCTTTGATTCATTCTTCTTATTGCTTTCATTTGCTACCAAAGCCTTGGAAACCTTTATAATGTACCTGCAAACATCATTAGGAGGTCATGGAAGAATGATTATAACCCAACAAATAGAAATAAAGATAAGAGGTTATCTAATAGTAAATCAAGGAAGAGATATAAAAGATACTTATCTTTTGAGGATTGAGGGAAATTTGTTAGCTCCATCTTGATATTTGCTTTCTTCCAGAAATGAAATCCATTTGCAACCTCATCATCCTCATCTTCATCATCAAGAAGTTGTTTTCTCTCATAATTTATGGTTTCTTCTAGAAAGCATTGATCTCTAGCTCTAGGGTTTTGTTTACAAAAGCGAGGGTTTTTCTTAATCATATCTTTTAGGAATTACCTGATGTTTACGAACCCTAGGACTACCAGATCTTCAAGAAGGTCTTATATCACAAATGTTGTGACTTCCATGTAGCACCCGACCATAGATTGGGCTGAACCAAATATTTCTTTCAACCAATCACCCCTGTGCCATATTCCAAGCATGAATGTGGGATTCAAGACAAAAGCACCCAGGGCTTCTTCAGGATTTACCACAATTCCACTAAAACCGATCAAGGGAGTCTTAGGCCCGCAACAAGCACCTACGCAAATAGGCTTTACTGCAATCCTGCCATTATTGGTTAAGGGATTCCTAGGCCCAACCAAAAACATACACTACCAGGATTTACCACAATCCCGCCAAAATCGTTCAAGGGATCACTAGGCCCTAAACAAGCTTGGATGCCTACAAATTTCTTCACCAATACCTTGTGGAATTTTCCCATCTCCGCCCTCAAGATTTACTACAATCTTGCCATTACCAATCAAGGGATTCTTAGGCCCTTGGGAATTTTCCTAAGACCACCTAACCCGGTTCCAAAACCATCTGACAATCCAAATCTCAACCAATGAAATAACCCCATCACATCATGGCTATTCGGAAATGGCAAGGCAAGGTTGAAACCACTGTCACACCTGGCAAAACCCATGCCAATGATGACAAGAGAACCAAATACACACATGCATGTATCATGCATACCAAAACTAGCAAGGAAATCGTACATGCAACTCGATACCTGTAAAATAATCCTGTTATAGCCGCTTGATCCAACTCTTCCTTGCTTGATCTTTGCTTTCCTTTTCCTTCTTGTCATTCCTTTGCCTTCCTTACTCCAATGCTAGAGTGCTCCAAGAATGCTCTAAGTGTGCAAGAGTATGAGAGGGAGAGAATATAGAGAGAGCTCCAAAACTAAACTGACAAAAGTCTGTGAATTGATCCTCAAAATCCTTTTTATCATTGAGGCCTCTATTTTCTTCATTATTCCTTCAAATTTCCTCTCATGCAAACCTGTGACCTTTCGCCTCCCTTTTCTCCTATTTTCGTTTAGTTTAATAAATAAAATACCAATTAATGCCTCTTTTCCTTTCCAATGTCTTTGCCAATGTCTTTGCTAATTTCCATAGCCATAATAAATCGAAACAAACACCCACTAGGATGTTTTTCCCACCATTCAACTTTGAATATGTGTCCCATGACCTTGGTCTTATTTTTGCCTTTATTAATTTTATTACATGAAATTTTAACCCGAAGTTGTTATAGACCCCTCCCCCTTAGGGGAACACTATCCTCGGTGTTCTATGGCACCTATGACCAACAAACCATTGAAAACAAAACATACTGCCTATGGAGCTTTATAACCCAACTCGTTGCAGTATTTATAATGACATTCTAATGAAAACATGACAATCTCACCGTTTACTCGAGCTTTATAACATAACTCATTATGATATTTACAATAATAACCATACATAAATATGTACATATACCAAAACTCCTTTGCCTCAACCGGCAAACAATGAAGAATACATAGCCCACATCAGCAACAAGGGAATCCAGAGGTTCACACCTTCACCCTCAAAGTAATACTGAGATTCACCTCCTTCTAGGAAGTCCAGAATCTACTGCCAAAGTCAAACTTGCATACAATATCCAACACTACGATCCTTGCGCTGCTTGTTCTCTTAGTGAAAATTTATTGGCTCATTGTTCTAGGGCACAGTCCGAATGTGCATATGATTCCATCTAGCAATGCTAATGACCAAAACAAATCCATCCCCTAGCCTTCCCTTCTCTACTACACAGTGCCTCGGGCAATCCAGTAACCCCCTTCCATGCAATCACTCACCTTCCAAGTTCCCCAACATCCTGTTTCCCGGGCGATCCATCCCTTGGCAAGGTTTCCTCACATCAAAAGGTCCAAAAATTAAGGCATATCCTTGCCTCAAAACCATCATACGGGTCATAGCATGCTCACGACAATCAATGAACACTATTAGGTACCAATTTCCCATAATGACCTCCCTCTTAAATGCTTTACCAACACATTGTTGCCTGTTCCAATTCCTTTTTGTTGTTGTTGCTAATTCTCTAGTAGTCAATCCAACCACCCAGACCGAGCATTTCCATGCTTTCTTGTACCAAGCACATAATTGCCATTAGACTCAAAACGAATTGAAATAAATTCAAAACATACCTCATTGGTAGCTCATTAATAAGGTACACATGCAATTCTATTTACTTCTTATCATAACAAGTCAAACTAGCTCTTCGATCAAATCATCATGTATAAGCATATCACATCCAGTTAGCTCAAAATGAAACTATCATAAATCAAAATCATAGATCACATGCATAGCTAAAACTGAAATAAAATACTTATGCTTATCCTTCAATTGGTTCCTTGCTTCTACCTTTGTTCTTTCTATACACACACTAGATCAATTGCCACACCCGACAATCACCCAATGCCTTGGCTTCTCTTCAATCATGTACACATACACATAGTGTACGCCACACACATACGATCACACACATCATACAACACCACACAATACATGCACCTACACCCGACATACGTGTACACTGCACCTCATGTACACAACACCACATATACAACATGTACACAATACCATCGGTGCATGGAACCGCATATACAACATGCACACTGTACCACATGTACGCAACACCATAGGTACAACATGTACAACATATACACCACAGTAGTATTGCACATCCAAAAACCACATTGATTCTACCAAGCAACCTTGCTTCCAGTGTCTTCCCAGTGTCCAAGCTTGTCCCAACATGCCAGATATCACATTGCTTTCATTCTGCTGATGTATCCCTCAGCATTACCTGTTGATAACATAAACATAATCATAGTATAAACATATAATATCAATTCATATCCACATGATACTGATCTCATAGATATGTCAGGGCTACTCTTCCCACTCGATTCCTCATAATACCAGGAACCTCTTCATGGCATTCACTTGCCTAAGCAATCGCTCCTCCACAAGAATGATCTCTGACAACCCCATCAGACAACAACATACATACATACATATATACATATAAACAATAACATTAAACAATCATGATCCCTGATGACCTTGTCAGACAATGACATACATACATATATATACATGTAATCATCAACATAATCATGATCACAACATAATTACCAGATATCATAAGGTCTAGGTTAAGAGAACTCCCTTTATCTATGCACAACATGCACAACATTGAGAACAATAGTTCCCAACTTAGCCAAGGCATTTGTTACCTTAAGCCCATTTACTTTACCTTTCCCATTACCTTTCTCATGAATGTACAACCATTGTTCATTCATCCCCATGGACCCAACCAAATTAACTAGCTATCATATTCTTACCTTCAACTGCCCTTTACTCATGCACCAAGCTTCATCCAGTCTTACATTACCTATTGGGTTCCACACAGCTCTTCCTGAGCTCCATTAACTTTCCTCTTTCCCAAACCAATTCCCAAGACCCTCAAAACATAAAAGACAAGAACAAGAAGGAAAACAAGAAGAAAACCATGAAAACCAATAACAATACAACACCACAAACAAAGTGGAATGGCCATGCACCAAACATAAAAAAAATTGCAAATCAAGCACAAATAATTCACAAAGCACTGAAAGCACAAAACTAGCAAAAAACACCATGAATCAACCCCATGGGTTCCCAATACTTCCCAGGGAAATCTCAACCCAAGACTTCTTCAAAGTTTCATGGCAGATTTTTTTGCCATGCAATCCCTACATCGTACTTTCATAAACACATAACTATCAATGTATAAATAAATATAACAATATACCAATTATCTTACCTTATTGTGGCAAGCACGTTGCCTTGTAACTGAACACATCCACACTATCTCTCAAGGGACTCCAATTCCCTCGTTGGATCTAGACATAAATAGAAACCAACTGTTATACATGTCAAATACATGTTCATGAATCTAGCATATATCCACATAATGTTAGACAAAATCAAGGTTAAGAAGACTTCTTGTATTCATGCAAAACACTCATTCATTTGGAGTTGCGGTTTCCAAACATAGCCAAAGGAATTCTCACCCAATTCCTTTCTTTTAACTTTTACCTTGTTGTAATTAAGTCTTATTAATTGTTATCACATCACCCAACTATTAGCTATATAGACAAATCAATTATTACCTTGTCATGCTAATACCAAGCATGTTTCCCTGCAATTGTTTACACATGTCAGTCACATGTTCCAAAGGTCAAGACATCGTGTTTATTAATTTAAAATCAACTTTTACCAAGACTAACATCCATGACATAATCAACTCACAATCATTAGTCACAATACTACAACTAGCACCCACTTGCACTCAAGTACATATCAGTTGTCTCAACACATATTGTGTTAGTACAACCGTCTTAAACAAGATCATTCTTTCATGCAATCTTATAGACATATACTCATATCATGCAATTAATCAAACATTGAAACAACTTGTAAACATAACATGTTAGATAAACCAAATAGACGACATAATCAAACTCATACCTCAATGTATCTCAAGGGAGGATATCACATCTGCACAAGTCAGTCCATATTAGTACGACACAATATCACAAATATATCAACTCATCCTTGAATATCATAACCATAACTATCTACATAGGCCAATCCAGATTAGCACGAGACATAATAACATCAAGACCTCAACTGCAATGACCATAATCATCATGCATATAACAACAAGTTACTACCATGCATAACTAACCGACACACATGCATATGACCGTATTGATTAACTAACATCTATCATGCATGTAACCACAACAACAATAGAATGACATGCACGTATATAACCATAGTGCATATAAAAACCATTAACCAACATGCCTGCATGCCCAACATACAAACTTGTATGACGATATGCTCTTACCCCCGAGGTCCAGTGTTGCAACCTCGCTTTGATAATCTACTTCTCCTACTCTATCTCAGCCAACATATTAGCATCATAACATACCAAGAGCATCATGATGACATAAAAAAAATACAATGACCTCATGCATGACAAACTTAACCATGACAATGCATGCATAACACACATGCATCTAGTTAGATGGGCTGAATGGGCTAGCCATAACCATATCCAGTCCAAGTGTTTGAACCATGCTTCTATACCAATTTGTAACCACCCCTCCCACAATTACCCACTTTCACCGACTTGTCGGGGTAAACGTGAGCTGAGGGCTACTATGACATGACTCAACCTCCTAAGTATAATTAAGGAAGTGGAGTCGACAACCTAAAACTTTATTGGTTTTCCTCAGGAGTTACAAGACCCCTAAGAGACAAAAAACTACTCTAGGAGCCAAAACACTGAGTTAACTTGTTTTTTGAGTGATCTGGACTCCTAGTTTCTTGCATAACAAGTGAAGACAATGACTGTAAGCCTCCAGTCGCATGGATAACTCTGCCTCCCAACAACTGTAGTATAGATTTCTCAGTTCTGATCACGTGACCCTAGAATTTGAGCCACTTTTTCAAGGCTAGTATCTAGAACTCTACCCATAAATGGATAGCAATTTTCGACTTAGTCACCGGAGAATCCACAGTAAGAACCATTTTCTGCCAACGTTTCAAATCCCAACCGGGATCCATCATCAGGACAACTTGAATGCTTGATAGAAGAAGAGCTTATTCTAGGGTTAAATAGTAATGAGGAGAGAAAAGATGAATGTCGGCTCTCAATTTTTGATGAGAAGTCGGCTGTCTCTGATTAATTTAATTAATTTTTTTATTAATTAGTATTATAATAATTAAAGATAATTAGAATTAATGATATTAAATTGATCAAAGTTAATGTTTTTTTTTGTTTCTCAGAAAATTGAATTAATATTTAATATTTGATCAATAATATTTATTAATATTGATATTAATTGAAATTATTATTATTATTTATCCTAAATTAATATAATAATTAGTAGTAATAATTATAATCATCATAATTAAAAAATTTAAATCTAGGAATATTGTGTTAATTTTTATATTTATTATAATATATGTTTGGTACAATTTTATTTATTTATTTATTAAATTTTAGAATAGGTTTTAGCTTAGTAAGGAAATTAATAAATAATTGCTAATTGAAAATATTATTGTTATTAATAATTATTATTTATTAATCTAATAGTTAATAATAAAAATTAGAATTAATAATATTAAAAAATGAACATGATTAGAATTGATTAAATTAATTCAAGAATATTGTATTTATAATAAAATTGAAACTACTAATCCTAGCAAATTGCATTTAGAATTTAATAATTAAAATTTATTTAATTATATATAATAAATATGTTAGTACTGATATTTATATTTTAATTTAGAATAATTATCAAAATACTTTTGATAATTTGTGAATAATATTAAAATTGGTTAAACTTATTATTTCAAAGAGTAAAAAATATAATAATAATTATTATTGTTATGTTAAAATACAAATTTTAATATTTAAGAAACGAAGTAATTAATGTAAAACTTTCAAAATGATGAATGACACCAGGACAAAGCCATTAATGTAAAACTTAGTTAAGAACTTGACCTAACCAGGCCTAACCATGATAAACTTTTCGTCAAACACATTGTGAACATGAAATCTACAGTCATAAATGCATATATGAACATAAGGGTCGTATACTTATCTAAGAATCGTCAAAAAGGTCTAATGCCCTCTCACAATAGTTGCAATAACATCTATTAGGTCATAGATTCAATAACCATTCATTTACCAATCAAACATGGTATGAGCCATAACTAGAATCTGTCATAAAACCATGTTTATAACCAACATATAACCAGAATAATAACAATGATAGAACTACCATCAAAGCCACATAATAGCAAGTACATTTACTCATAAAATACAAGAGGAAAAGAGCTCTTATTAACATATGTAAAATCCGACCAAGTCAGGGACTTCCACATACCACCTGACCATAGATTGGGTTGAACCAAATCTTTCTTTCCACCAATCACCCCTGTGTCATATTCCAAGCATGAATGTGGGACTCAAGACAAAAACAACCAGGGCTTCCTCTGGATTTACCGCAATCCTGCCAAAACCAGTTAAAGGATTCTTAGGCTCGAAACAAGCACCTACACAACCGGGTTTTATCGCAATACCGCCATTATTGGTTAAGGGATTCCTAAGCCTATACAAAAACATACACTACCAAGCTTTATCACAATCCCACCAAAACCAGTCAAGGGATCACTAGGCCATAAACAAGCTTGGATACCTCCAAATTTCTTCACTAATACCTTCAGGAATTTGCCTGTCTCCACCCTCAGGAATTATTGCAATCCTGCCATTACCGGTCAAGGGATTCTTAGGCCCTTGGGAATTTTCCTGAGACCACCTCACCCGGTTCCAAAACCATCTGACAATCCAAAATTCAAGAAATGAAAGAACCCCATCACACCATGGCTATTCGAAAATGGCAAGGCAAGGTTGAAACCACTGTCACACCTGGAAAAACCCATGCCAATGACAACAAGAGAACCAAATACACACATGCATGTACCATGCATGCCAAAACTAGCAAGGAAATCATACATGCAACTCGATACCTGCAAAGTAATCCCACTGTAGCCGTTTGATCCAACTCTTCCTTGTTTGATCTTTGCTTTCCTTTGCCTTCTTGTCCTTCCTTTGCCTTCCTTACTCCAATGCTAGAGTGCTCCAAGAATGTTCTAAGTGTGCAAGAGTATGAGAGAGAGAGCTCCAAAAATGAACTGATCCTCAAAAGCCTTTTTATCATTGAGGCCTTTATTTTCTTCATTTCCTTCATTTTTCCTCTCATGCAAACATGTGACCTTTCACCTCCCTTTTCTCATATTTTCCTTTATTTTCATAAATTAAATACCAATTAATGCTTCTTTTCCAATTTCCATAGCCATAATAAACCGAAATGAACACCCACTAGGATATATTTCCTACCATTAAACTTGGAATACATGTCCCATGACCTTGGTCTTATTTTTACCTTCATTAACTTTATTACATGAACTTTTAACCCGGGGTTGTTACAAATGTCCACTATGCAATCCCATCGTCATTGTGGCATTTGCCCAATGGGCCAAATAAATTATCATTGTTATAATGTAACTATGATACCAACCAATTTTAAAAAAATCTACTTGGCCTCAATGCATCGTAGCAATGTCTCGTCGTGAGTAGAAGGGAAACCAAACCATTAACAAATATCATATTTCTTGGCATAATCCATGACATCCATAAAGAGTGTCAAACTCCATAGTCTAGCACAAAGCACCTTTCTAATGGTAGATTTCTCATTGTAATGATCCTTCTTCTCATTATGCTATTTCGAAAGGACAACCTATTGTTCATGATCCATACCACAACAACATAATTTATCCCCAACAAACTTCTAAAGGTGTTTTATGATTAGTTGGTAGTTTACAAATCCAACAATCAACTACCTATGTTATATCTCTTCATACTACTCTAATGTAGTTCATGAAGCAAGGAAATTCATAATGTCAATGAATAAGTCTAGAATTGTAACATCCCTAGTTTTGACCCCTAGAATAACAATATACATGTGTACATGATGAATGGCTTATGAGTTATATGACATGAGATGCAAATATTATACATTGAATGATAATAATAAAAATACATCATAGGTTGTAAACAGAGAAAGACAAAAAACACAAGGGGCGATGATTCCATGACAGAGGAAAGAAAGGGGTCTCAAGGGGTCAAAGAAAGATAATATTTTTTTATTGTGATCCTAAGTCCTTAAACCTTAGCTTTATCAAACTTTTCTTCATGTTATCGTAAGCCCTATCACCCTTGGGATTAGTTGCCAAGAGAGATACACAGGCTTCTCAGGAAGACACGTGGTGTATTATTAGCATGCAAATATATTCCCTAGTTTTGGCCATGAAAAGAATTGTCGGATGATCTTTTTTCCTCTAGGGAATCGCTCTCAAAGCCCAAGTCTTTATAGTAATGTTGTATTAGAAATTGTGGGAAATGATTGACATTAACCATGTGGAAAAATGATGATCCTGGGTGAGAGAAACTGTTTTCATTAAGAAAACTGAGTATAGCCGAGAATACCTACAATCCCTAGCAGAGAGATTTCTTGGTCGATTTGTGACAGAGTCATGGAGGGAAGTGGAATAGCTCAAGCAATTGCTTGAAAAATGACAGTATCCCTTTCCTTGGGTTGTGCAAGTTGATGGGGAAAGAGAGTTAGAGGATTGAGATAGTTGTAAGATCCAACCAATTATAAAATTACGGGAAATTGGGTTGCATGAAACGATTGGAGCCAACCATAATCATTTTTGTCCTCATGGACTCTTAGCCTCGACTTGGGAGTGGCCATGTTGCAAAAAATATTGGAGACAACAATAAGCTTATGGTTGGTTGTAATGTCCTTCGTATGTAACCAATAAATGGTTAATTTCTATAAATGTAAATGGTATGATTTATTTGTGATTATGTTGAATTCACATACTCCTTGAGCCTTATCATAACAAACCAAAGATGTCCCCTTGCGGGATTTGAAATTAGGTGGAAGGGATAACATCCCATTGTAACCACTTCGTTGTCCCATGAGGAGACAAAGTAAGACCATTATTTAACTACACAAGCCAACAAATGAGAAAAGACAACTAACATAAACAAGTGAAAGGAGGCACACAAAGAAAACAAACTCCACAACACCTCAAGCTCCTCTCAAAGGTGAGGATGCTAATCAAATGGGAAGCCTCAAAATGTAAAATAGAATTGAAAGTATTTTAGTTGTATTCATGATCAATTTAACATGGTAAAAGTTAATAAAATAACATTTAACTTCATTCCATATTTTATAAATGACACAATAATGAAGTAAGCAGATAGTCCAGAATCACAACTTAATAATATAATCCTATTACTTATATAATAATTAATAATTAATAAATATTATATTATATTGATCTTTATCACTTATTTCATATATTACAAGATTATTTCACAAATATTAAATTGTTTTATTATTATTATTAATTTTCTCTTTTGAGGGTGTTTTGTTAAATTCCTCTTTGTAGGAAAATTGTTGGTTTAAAATTTGGTGAAAGTCTTTCTCTGTCACAATTTAATATAACCCCTCATAACGGTAATTCTAATACCTTAAATCTCCTAAATACCTTAGATCACACTTTCTTAACCAAAAACTAACCTCACACTAATCTCAAATAATTTCTTAACCAAAAACTAATCATACAGATCATAAACAAATTAATCTCACAAAAAATTTCTTAACCAAAAACTAATCTCAACATCATAAGCAAATTAGCAAACCAATAATCTTACTTTGATTTTGGTTAATATTTGGACATGAAAAGACTTACTTTTTCATCTATACTCATGATTTACAGTGATAACGGTTTAATGAATAATCTGTCTTTCACGTTTCGTCATCCTAAAAAAGGAATCGAGATCAACTTCGGTACATCCAAAGCTACCATGTGAATGATGCAATTTTATCATATGGGCAATCGCAACTCATATGCACAAATTTGATAACTCCTACAACTAATTGTAACACTGCTAGAAGGATTCTTAGAGAGTTCAGGTGTGGGCCAAAGGCCGGGTTGGTCCATAACACATAGCTTAACAGATGATGGATTTGCTCTGCAGATCCAGTATTGTCTTATCTCTACAAATATGGAGATTCTCTAAGCTACACCCACCCTTCAAACGGAGGGGGAGTTCTTCCTCTCTGTGCACATATTGCTGTGCTGATATTGAACACAACAGAAAGAAGCAACTGGTCTTCATGGGGTCACCTACTGTATGCATTATGCCATTTTACTTAAACACAGTCGTTTATTTACGTATTTGGGACCAGTTATTTTATTATTTATATGTTTAATGCAGGTGGCTGCCGATATGCTGCATGAACTGGTGGATGCATCTCGTGCAGATGGCTCTATCTTTGAGGTATTCTTGAAAATAAATGAGATTGCCCATTTGAGTTAAATATCCCTTTTAATGCCTATTGATATGGTATAAACAGAGATACACATGTTTCCATATAGGCATTGACGCCCCCAAAAAGTAAAGCAAACAATTAATTTGAAATCAACTGGACACAAGACTTTTAGCTCCAGATTTTTGTCCAGTTAGTTTATGTATAGTTTTAAGTGGACTCAAATGGTTTGAGCTATGGAATTAGAGAAATTACAGCTCCCTGAGGTTAGGAAGGAATGTTTTTGCCCACATTTCGTTTCACCTAAAAATCTGGAGTATGCACAGGTAATATTGAATATGCAATTGCTGTCTAACTAAAATACCTTAGGAGGATTAGCTGTCTGAAGTGAACTGCATTTCCCATAAGAGTACAGAACTGTTCAAGAGGCAATCCTTCGTGAATAACCTTAGCAAGTGCAAGAGATGTATACGTACATACATCTTTTGTACATAACTAAAAGAGACGTGTATCTGCAGAAAATGGTTCACCTATATGCGAAACCATTCAACCAAAGTATGTGTGAAGATTCGTTCATTCAGAGGACATGGCTCGGTCCCCATAAAACCAAGACTCAAGACATTCAAGTTCCCCGATCAAGTCTTGTTGATAAATATTAAAATCAGTGTTTTAAAAGTCGGCCGAACGGGGACCGGAACTGGCCAGTTCGGTTAGTTTAACTTTAAAACCCCTGAACTGCTGTTGAGTCTATTCCGTACCGAACCGGCTGGTTCAATTGGTTCTATAATGATCTGGTTTGGGCGTGACCGTGTCAAGGAACCTCCTTTAAAAAAAAAAAAACCTAGAACTTCCTTGCTTTGACCTCCTAAACCCTAAAATACTGTTATATAAGGAATCTCCTCCCAATTTGCCTGACACCTCTCTCATTGAGCATCAGCAAGCTTTTGTAGTTTGTGAAGCTGCATTCAATAGTTGTTGTTCAGAGTGAGCTTGGAGCTTGTTAGGCATCCTTTGTGGGCAGTTTGTGGTGGATTTGGCATCCAAATCAAGAGGCTACATCCCATCTAAAAGCTTGGAGAAGTTTTTGACCAAATCCTTGTGCCCATTCATACTTAAGTTAAATCTGCCCATATCTTTTACTTACGAAAATTGCAGATGTCAAATATTTTTGTTTGGATGCAAATAAATTAAGATAGGGTTTTCATTTATTGCATTTGCAGATTTGTTTGCATTTACCATGGCCCTTGGGACCAAAGACCCTACATGGATCCATGTTGATATTGTTGACAAAGAGATTTATTGCAAATATTGAAAGAAACACATAAAAGTTAGGGGGGGCATTCATAGGCTAAAAAAACGCTTGACTGGTCAAAGAGGTCAAGTTGTCCCATGTGATTCCAAAGACATTAGAGTGGAAATGCAAAACCTTCTTGACAAATGTAAAGAAGACAAGGCTAGGAAGAAAGAAATAGAGGATGAAATGGGGATAAGGAGATAGATTGGATCTCAAACAAACCCTAGTGTTTAGGGCTGTTGCTCTAACTCTTCTGTCACTATTAAGAATCCCTTTCAGTATGTTCCTCCCATTCATGAAAACCGTCTCAATGTTACAAACTTAGTGCCTTAAAAGAGGCACGCAAGGGTTTTTTGTCTCCCTACTCCAGGGTCCACTCCTGCCAATGCCGTTCAACCCACCTTAGGAAACCATTGGAACAAGCAAAGACAAAGAATCTACATTCTAATATACTGCTAGATGGTGGTATCATGTAGATACCCCGTTCAATGCTCCCTGCTCACCTTATTACCAGCATATGTCAGATTCCATTGTTGATGTTGGTAAGGGCTCTAAAGGCCCTAATATGTATGACCCAGGGGGATCTCATTTGTAGAAACAAGTTGGGTCCATAAAGGAATATTTGAAGAGTTTTAACGAGTCATGGACCAAAATGGGATGTATTGTGCTGTTGAATGGATAGACTGATGGAAGAACCATACCATAATAAATTTCTTTCTATTTTGCTCAAAAGGAAATTAGCGTATGTCTGTGATAGGGTGAAAGATGAAACTTGTTATTTTAGCTTTTGGATGAGATTGTTGTGGAGTTATGGCCGATATTGTTTGGAATTTGGATCATCAAAGATAAATTCTTTAACTATGTTCTTGTTGGTAATATGTCAAAGAGTAAATACAAAACCATATTCTAGACCCCATGTGCCACATGTTGCATAGACCTCATGCTTGATATAGGCAAAGGGGATTGGGTCAGGAATACAGATAATGCCAAGAGCATTATAATATATATCTACAATCACTCATGGGTATTGAACATAACAAGGAAAAACTACTGATGCTAGAATCATACTCAAGGGGATTGATTCACTTTAGAATCCTATTCCCAAGGATTTCATTTAGGGAGTTGCCTTAGGAGCTTGCTCTTGAAACAATTCCATTATGGGAGTAGCCTTGGGACTTAGCTCCCAACCTTTAAAAATCATTCCCTAGAATTTTTGTGAGCTCCACTAGGGACCTCACTCCACTAGAGACCTCACTCCACCATCACTCCCTGCCTCACTCCTAGTCGCTCCCATACTGCTCATTAATTGCTCCTTACCTTGCCCCAAGATCACTCTCGGATTTTTCCTCAAATGCTTCTGTTCGCTCTTAGGTGCTCCCATAAAATGAAAAAAAGAGGCAAATTTTTATTTATCTGAAGGTATTGTAGGGCCATTGGGAAGGTCCCAATATCCATTTGAGGTAGGGGAAAAATACTTGGGAGTATTAGATCCCTTTTTCCTCATCTTTCTCACCCCATTTGATCATTTCATGCATCTAGGACTAGGGTTTTGAGAGAGAATCTCATTGGTTTTTGAGGAAATAATATTGGTGAGAGCTTGGAAGAGATCAAAAGATGCTAGTCACATAATATATTCCATTTTGTTAATAGTTATAGAGTTGAAGAGGTGAGCTCAAACCCCATTTGTCGTAAAGTTTTTTTATTTGTGTTCTTTGTTTATGGATGCATCATATGCTCTTTTCTCCTACTCCTTATATTCCTTCTCTCTCTTGTTCTATTGTAGGTTTGTCTTCCAAGACTTGAAGAAATATGGTGTATGCTTCAATTTTGATTCTCATGATGTTTGTGGAGAATAGGCATGATAGGGTCCATAATGAAGAAGAGGAGGATTTTCATAGTGATCCAATCTTGGAAGATGAGGGAGGGGATGAAGGAAATAAAGGTGAAAGTGAGGGTGAAGAGAAAAACAAATTTGACTTAACACCCTTATGGAAGTGTGCGACAATAGTTTATGGGGACAAAGGGGCTGGAACCACAAAATTTTTGTGCGAAAAATGGTCATAAAGGAAACCATACACCAATTCATATACTCTTGTTAAGAAGCATCTTTGTGGGATAAATGCTAGGTGACAAGCCTAAAGCTAGTGGAATTAAAGTTTGTCCCCTAATATTAAATGAGGAGAGAGCAAAATACATCAAGGAAGAAGAAGCAACAAAAAGAAAGAGTTGTAAAAAAAGTATCAAATTGATATCACATTGAGAATGTTTTGCCATTATAAATTCACCACATCTAGTTCCCTTATTGCTAGTAACGTTAGGTGTTTGCATGTGGATGGTGGAAGTAGAACAATGTTAAAATTGGCAACTAGGGCCAAACTCCATGTGGGTCATCTTATTAATGGAAGCTGATATTTTTCTTGGATCGGCAGAAGCCGGAACTGCTGGGAATAGCCAGAATTGCCGGAATTGCCAGGAACTGCCGGGAGAAGCCGGAACTGCGGGGAACTGTCGGAACTACCGGGAAAAGCCAAAACTGCCGGAACTGTCGGGAATAGCCGGAATTGTCGGAACTGCCGGGAATAACCGGAATTGTCGGAACTACCGGGAATAGCCGGAATTGCCGAAACTACCGGACTTGCCAGGAACTACTGGGAAAAGCTGGAACTGTCGGAACTGCTGGGAATAGCCGGAATTGCCGAAACTGCCGAGAATAGCCGAAATTGCCTGAACTGTCGGAACTGCCGAGAATAGCCGGAACTGCCGGGAACAGTCGGAACACCTGGGAAAGATGACGCAAAGGGCAGAAGCCGGAACTGCCGGAACAACCGGGAATAGCTGAAATTGCCGGAACTGTTGGAACTGTTGAGAATAGCTTAAATTGCCGAAACTGCCAGAACAGTGAGAGCATTTGCCTCCGAAGGAGAGCAACATGCAAGGGACAACTAACTAACATTGGGACAATTGTATGGTACTTAGCAGCAAATACACCAAGCATGCAATGTTACAAGTAGCATGCAAGGGACAGCTAGCATGCAAAGAACAACAAGCATGCTAGGGACAACAAGTAAGCTAGGGACAACAAGCAAGCAAGATGCAACCAACGCATAGGTCAGTATGGCAACATTGTGCAACAATGGCACATAATGCAGTGCAATGATGGGTACAATCATGATTAATGAAGCATGATGAGATGCAGCATAATGATGATGGGTGCAACATGGTGCAACATGGTGAGGTGCAGCATGATGACGAAATGCAGCACACCGATAGATTAAGGAGTCACCTTGGAGAATCAATTGAAGTAGCATGTCTTCAACTGATCTCATGTATCATCTTCTTAGAGATGATCTCTGCTCTTATCTAGATAAATCAAAGTGTTGACTTTTGTTGTAAATGTACTATCTCTTTCTCTCTCTCTACTGAACTATTGAAGAACATATAAGAAGAATTGATCAAGGGTTTCCCCACATTGGGGTTTGTCCTTGGTTAGCGCCACATCTTGTGTCCTCTTGTCTTGGCTTGTCTTCTGCGATTTATGTTTATGTTCTATCTGTAGTTTACTTTAATGCTGATGTGATTGCTAATTTGGAAAAGATATTGAGCTAACTGTGAAAATTGAAATAAATTGCTCTAAGCATAGAACATACCTAAAATTAACATGGTATCAGAGCTGAGGTGAAGATAATGCCCAAGCAAGAGTGAAAGAGCAATCACCGAAGACAATTGGGAAAGGACAAAAGGATCAGTGGATTCCTCATCCCTCTTCAAATTCACCGAGGGTGAAGTCGAAGCAGAGAATATTATCAGAATGGCGCAGCGGAAGTTTCTGATGGCCTACCTAAAGATCACTTCATTGGGAAGTCCGGATCTAAGGTTGGAAGGAAAGGCAGATACCTTGGTTGCAATAAGTTCGGCCATTATGCGAAGGAGTGTCCGAATGGCAGAGACACATCTCTTGATGAAGATAACAATCATTCCAGGGACATCTTCAATGATCAAAGGAATGACAGGTAATGCAGGTCATCAAGGAAATGGCCGACTCTTAAAAAAAAGCAAGAATCAAATGTTGTTTTTGATAAGATAAAGAAGCGTTATCTTGTATTGGCCCTCTTTGGGAATCTGGCTTATTGATTGTAGTGCTTCAAGGCACTTCATCGAATAGTAGGGTGCACTCTCTAATTTGGTAGAGATGGAAATAATCGTGGGATTATACTTGGAGCCGATGGCACCTATCCCAGAAAGGGTGTAGGAAATGTTACCCCTCAATTGAATGCAGGTAACTTGATTCATTTATAGAATCTCTTTTATGTACCTGATCGCAAGAAGAACCTGGTGTCCATTTCGGTAATGGAAGTCAAAGGTTACAGGGTGGCACTCATCGATGGAAAGGTACGTGTTTGAAAATAGAATTTTCAAAGATGTTTTTGAGTTCAGGGTTGTATCAAGTTGCAGGAAGTCCACTGGGGACCATGTCCATTGACACATAGCACCGAAGGTCTATGAGTTAGATGGTGACAGGGATGCCTGAATTCAAAAAGAGCATGAAAGTACATGTCTGAGATGTATCGAAGGAAAATCTTACAAGGGGACCATTCCCCTCATGTAGCAGGTCCACAGGTTTGGAACAACCCGAGGGGTTTGAGATTGATGATCAGGAATTTCACGTATGCAGGTGGAAGAAATCCCTCTATGGCTTGAAGCAAAACTCCCCGGGCGTAGTATGAGAGGATTGATAGCTGTCAAATGAAGCTGAGATTCACTAAGAGTGAAGCCGATCCAAACCATTGTTTGAAGGTTGTGGATGATAGACCTCTCATACCAGCACCTTATGAGGACGACCTATTTCTAACAGGTGCAGACCCTCTTATTTGCAGAAGTAGGAGGGAGTTGGATTCTGGATGTGGAATGGTAAACTGCAAGCCCGTGACTACCTCGAGGATCTTAACTTTTAGAAGTTATATGGTGATGATGCCAGACCAAATTTGGGAAATGCCTCTGAGTTCTATAAACTCATTTGCATTGATGTTCGTGGTGAACTTCCGTTCGGACATATGTTTTGCAGTTAGCATGGTGAGCTCATATCTGGTTGAGCCTCACTGGATTGGTGCTAAGAATCTTCTGAGATATCTTCGGGGCACAATCTCCCATGGATTGAGATACACTGTCGGAAATATGAAGCTGCATGATTATTTGAATGTCGACTGGGCAGGTAGTGTGGAGGATTACTAGAGCACTTCTCAGCGCTGGTTCTCTTTGGGTTCTGCTTCGATATCATGGATGAGCAGGAAGCAGAAGTCGATTGCTATAAGCACCTCTGAGACCGAATACATATCTATGAGTATGATCTCGTATGAAGCTGCCTAATTGTGGAAGCTCTTCAGTGAGCTATTTATACACATGATGAATACCATTGTGATTCTCTGTGACAATTAGAGGGGGGATTTGATTATTGAGGAATCCCGTATTCGATGATTGCTCCAGTAGATAGCACTGTTTTACAAACCGGCCGTTTCGAAACCGACTCGGCCGAGTCGAACCGTTTCAATAGCCTGAGGATTGACCCGGCCAAGTAACCGGTCCGGTTGACCGAGTCACACATGACTTGGCCGAGTCATGTGTGACTCGGTCAACCCGGCCGGGTCCGATATGACTCGGCCGAGTCACAAGGGGACGGCTGGGCAACGTAAAAACATAAAAAAAATTCATTTTTTTGGTATTTTTTCAAATGTTTAATGCAGTTTATGGATTCCAAAGTGTTATAGTAATTTGCTAAGTGTTACTGAGCAGTGTACAAAGGTACAGGAGTGATAATGTCAATTGAAAATTTCCCCCATCTATATGATCTGCGCCTCATTTAAAATGCAGCATGGAGGGCATGCATTCAAGGATGACTTTTGTTATAAAAACTATTGTATCGGAAGGAGGATATTCCTCATTGTTTTTAAAACTCCACCATTCAATTTTGAAGCATTATTGATGAGGCTATCTACCAAAAAACTATGCCCCATTAGATCATGGAAATACTTACATTTCCATAGCAATATGATTCCTTTTGGATTCTCAAAATATGCCGAGCAAGTTTGCCATCAGTCAGAGTAGTCACATTATTCATAAGTTTGATGACTAAAGAAGGATCCCTGATGACAATTATATTCTTGATGCAACTTGGGTCCAGGAGTTTTAGCCCTTTAATGCGAAGCTTCAACATGGTTACGTTATGTTATTCTTGATGTCCTTTCAAAGCTGAATTCTTGATCTTCATGTGGATCAAGGATGATTGTCTCAACAATTGTTACCATTGGGTTGCCCTTTAACTCTTTATGAAACGAAGAATATGATTGTGTGGTGATTATTGCAATTGTTTGAAGTCTACCTCCTTTCAAAGCTAGCTTTTTCGTCTTTGTGAGGGTTGTTGGAATGTTGAGATTCATCAAGTGGTTTACCCCATAAGGAGATCAACTATCCAATCTTTCTCTTGTTGATCTAGAAATAGGGTGTTATGGCCTTTAATTCCCCACACTTTGATGGTTTTCATCATTAATCCACATGCCTTTGCAGTTGTGATCCTTGGGTTATCAAGTTCTTGTTGAAAAATAGTTTTATTTCAAGACAACCACACTTTCCATCAACAAACTTTGGTAGTGCTTACCAATCTCTCTAAGAATTGGTTTGTTTGGGAATGTCCCGTTATATTTTCTATGCTAGCTTATTAACATATCCCTCCATGATTGGGGGAATAACCCCCTAGTCTTCCATCTATATTATAATGCTGTGTGTTTGGATTCTGGAAACATGAATGAAAATCTTTAAAATTATGTTTAAAATATTTAAAATTATGTTTTTTAATAAAAAAAAAAAATATTTAATGTATTTTTTACAACGACCGAGTCATTGAAATCGAGCCGGCCGAGTCATTACCGTTTCGGAGTCGGAGTCGGAGTCGATCCTCGGCCGAGTCGGAGTCGGAGTCGGAGTCTTAAAACATTGGTAGATAGACATCAGATACTGCCTTATCTGGGATATGGTAAGTCAATGAGCGAGGAGGCTCCATCGCATTGAGACTGATGTCCAGGTCGTAGACATTTTGTTAAAGCCCCGGGGAAAGGTCAAATCTGTGACTTTCCCGAACAACTTGGAGTCGTTGAGAGACCTTCTTATAAGGGTCCTGCATGTTGCATGCATTGAGCTCTGGGAGCTCTGGGGGGCTTGGGGTACTTACTGGAGCAACATACGACCACAGGGCGACTCACCCTCCCCTGGTGGTGCGCTATGTACAAGATGACAGGTTCAACCTTCCCTTGTGATACCCCATGGTGATTGTGGAACAGGATGATTAGTTCTCCTATGGAACAAGATGATTAGTTCTCCTATGGGCCAGGATGATTAGTTCTCCCGTGGCAATTGTGGAACAGGATGATTAGTTCTCTTGTGGGCTGGGATGATTAGTTCTCCTGTGGGCTGGGATGATTAGTTCTCCCGTGGCAACTGTGGAACAGGATGATTAGTTCTCCTATGGGCCGGGATGATTAGTTCTCCTGTGGCAACTGTGGAACAGGATGATTAGTTCTCCTGTGGGCCGGGATGATTAGTTCTCCCGTGGCAACTATGAAACAGGATGATTAGTTCTCCTGTGAGCCGGGATGATTAGTTCTCCTGTGGCGACTGTGGGGCAGGATGATTCATTCTCTTGTGGACAGGATGATTAGTTCTCCTGTCGAGGTATCCTACTCATGCAGTTTGGGACTCATGGGAAGTACCTCTCATTTGATCAATGAGCAGGGAAATGGGGTTAGGGACCATAGTAGTACTATCGATGGACGCATCGATGTATCTACCGTACTCCCTATGCTAGGATGACCTCCATTGATCTGGGATCAATGAAACTGATCTGGGATTAGTATGAGTGGTTTGAGACACTCTCTTGTGATATTGATCTGGGATCAATAAAATTGACTTTGGGCCAGTAAGAGTGATGTGACACACTCTCTTTAGATGAAATTGACTTCGGGTCAGTAGAGAATGGTATGAGACATTCTCGATCAATTCTTCTTCTTCATGGTTCAGCAAAGCAGAGCAGAGCAAAGCAGAGCTCAGCAGAGCAGAGCAGTGCAGGGCACTGATGGCAGAGATAGTACAGTCAGAC
Source organism: Pinus tabuliformis (assembly GCA_031772625.1). Lineage (NCBI taxonomy): Eukaryota > Viridiplantae > Streptophyta > Pinopsida > Pinales > Pinaceae > Pinus > Pinus tabuliformis. Next base: position 589,265,986 of record CM062820.1, on the reverse strand, counting down.
ATATGGATCAGCGGATGGAGTTCTCCCTAGTTGAGAGGGAGTGTTAAAATTGGCAACTAGGGCCAAACTCCATGTGGGTCATCTTATTAATGGAAGCTGATATTTTTCTTGGATCCCTCTCATCGAGAGGTGTAGGATTGATCTAAAGATCATCCGATTCCGATAAGTATTCATGGAGATATGAATTTATTTGTGTTATTGGACAATTCGTTAAGGTCGGCCAGCAACCAAATAAACCCCACTTGTGCTTAACGTTTTAGTATAAATAGAGGTGGCCTTCAAGTCATTTCAACACACTTGGGATCTCTTCCTCTCTACTTGTCTTTGGGTTTTAGTAGGAGGAGAGATCCTAGGGGATAATGCTGCCCTAATCCAGAGGGCAGAAGTTGGAACTGTCAGGAATAGCCGGAATTGCTGGGAACTGCCGGCACTGCCAGGAGAAGCCGGAACTACCGGAATTGCCGGAACTACTGAGAGAAGCCAGAACTGCCGGAACTATTGGGAATAGCCAATATTGCCGGAACTGCCGGGAATAGCCAATATTGCCGGAACTGCCGAGAATAGCCGAAATTGCCGGAACTACTGCGAATAACCAGAATTGCTGGAACTACCGAACCTGCTGGGAACTGCCGGAACTGCTGGGAAAAGTCGGAACTGCCAAAATTGCTGGGAATAGCCAGAATTGCTGGAACTATCTGAACTACCGGGATTGCCAGAACTGCCGGGATTGTCGGAACTGTTGGAACTGCCTAGAATCGCTGGAACTGCCGGGAATAGTAGGAATAGTTGGGAATAGTTGGAATAGCCGGAAAGATGATGCAGAGGGTAGAAGCTGGAACTGCCGAAACTGTCGAAATTGTCGGAACTGCCGGGAATAGCCGGAATTGCCGGAACTGCTGGGAACAACCGAAATTGCCAGAACAGTCAGATCATTTGTGTCCGAAGGAGAGCAGCATGCAAGGGACAACTAACTAACATTGGGACAATTGTATGGTACTTAGCAGCAAATACACCAAGCATGCAATGTTACAGCTAGTATGCAAGGGACAACTAGCATGCAAAGGACAACAAGCATGCTAGGGACAACAAGCAAGCTAGGGACAACAAGCAAGCAAGATGCAACCAACGCATAGGTCAGTATGGCAACATGGTGCAGTAATGGCACATAGTGCAGTACAGTGATGTATACAGTCATGATTAATGAAGCATGATGAGATGCAGCATAGTGATGATGGGTGCAACATGGTGCAGCACGGTGAGGTGCAACATGATCACGAAATGCAGCACATCGATAGGTTAAGGAGTCACCTTGGAGAATTAGTTGAAGCAGCATGTCTTCAACTGATCTCATGTATCATCTTCTTAGAGATGATCTCTGCTCTTATCTAGATAAGTCAAAGTGTTGACTTCTGTTTAAACGTACCATCTCTCTCTCTCTTTTTGTTGAACTATTGAAGAACATATAAGAAGAATTGATCAAGGGTTTCCCCACATTGGGGTTTGTCCCTGGCTAGCGCCACATTTTGTGTCCTCTTGTCTTGGCTTGTTTTCTGCGATTTATGTTTATGTTCTATCTGCAGTTTACCTTAATGCTGATGTGATTGCTAATCTGGAAAAGATATTGAGCTAACTATGAAAATTGAAATAAATTGCTCTAAGCATAGAACATACCTAAAATTAACAAACAAGGAAAGGTTTTGTTGATCTCGATAGTGCAATCAAAGTGGATGCAAAAGTGGTAAGGTTTCTCTATGCATTTGGTATACCTTGCAAGGTTCTTTGCTTCCCATATTGCATGCTATGGCCAAGATCATCTGTAATGCTCCAAAATTTCAAGAGCTTTGGGTACAAGAAAGCCTGATAAGGAAAAATCAAAGTCTAGAGAGCTTTAGGATGGTATATATATGAGTGGTTGGATAGTGGGGTTCTGCTGCATTTGATCGTTAGACAAATGTTAAAAGTCAACATTTGATAAATGTTTTTGGTGTGTTTCCTAGTGGTGGAATCTTCCTTGTAGTGCATGAATTTTCATTATTTAATGCATCTTCTCATAACATTGCAAACCTCCTATTGTAAAACATTAACGATATTCGACTATCTAATATGATTTAAGTAATTACAAATAATGCAACAACTTGTAAGGGAGCGGGAGAAATCATTGAGCAAGTACATCCTCACATTTTTTTGTTTGGTTGTTTGGTGCACATCTTGAATCTTTTGATACATGATATTCCTAAGCATAGAGAGTGTGATTCGATCAATGCCTCGTATAAGAAAGGGAAACCTATCATTGAATTCATCATAGGGCATACTGTTGTTCACTACATTTACCAAGTTCACTCTAACTTGTAGCTTCTTAAGCATGCGAGGCATAGATTTGATAGCTATTACCTCACCTATAGGTGTTACTGGCATGGGCTACTAAGGTGGAGAGTGATTTATGCGAGTAGTTAAGGTTACATAATACATTAGATTGAAAGTGCCGTTGCAATGCAACATATTGTTCTTGATCCTAATTTTTGGTCATTTGGTTAAACATGTTTTGTAGTTGACAAAGCTAGTTTATAACACGATTCAATTTGCAGATTCAGATCAACCAGTATTTGGGGTGGTGTATGGGCACATGGACAACATGGTAGGCCAAATTAAGACACTGTTGAGTCTAGAGATGTAAACTTGTATGACTATATTTGAAAAAATGGTTGGCAAAGATAAATATTCCATTCCATGTATTAGCATATGTCATTACGCCAAAGCATTATTTTACATCATAAGCATATGTCCTTATGCTTGGTGGCAAGGTGAAGAGAATATTGCACACGGATCCAAAGGTTTAGAGTGGTTACATGCAAGCATTAGACAAGCTTGTCCATGATGAAGAGAGTGTGATACCATAGAACAACAATTGAGCACGTACATAAGTGCCCATGGATTATTTGGTTATATCTATCTAGTTAGGGATTGAGAGAGGCAAACTTCTTTCTAGTGGTGGAACTTGTATGGTGGTTCTTCTCCACAGTTGTAGCATTTGGCGAAATGTGTACTTTCACAGCTTGTGAACACTTCCTTGGAGAGGTGTTGGAGCACCTATAGTTTCACACATAGTTTAAGAGATATAGGTTGGATGTAAATTGGGCAAAGAGATTATTTTATGTGTATTGCAACTTCTAGTTGTTGTCCTATTGTTGTGATAAGGAGGCAAAGATGGATAAATCATATAAGGTTTGGGACAACACTCTAGAGGAGGACAATTTGGAGGATAAAGCATTGGTTTTGTAGAACTTGGGGATTTCTCTTTTTGATGATGTTGATTGTGTGGAGATTGCCTCCCCACCTACTGCCATGTTCAATCAAATCGGGACTTCAAGCACAAGAACTTTATGCCCAACTTTATCTTCATAGTTACTTCCACATCCAAAACTACACGGGGCTTGTGGTGGTGCAAAGAGGAAGGAAAAATAGATAGTAGATTAGAACGATTTTTTTTTTTTTACTTATTTGTTTGTCATATTAGTGTTTTCAAATTTCTAACTTCAATTTCTAATTTCTATATTTGAAATTGGGTACATGGTCTATTTTATAAACATAACTCTTTGGTGATGATGACCTATTTGATTTCATAAATTCATAGTCTAATCTACTTTCTATTATTTGATTGTTGTTTCAATCTTTGTAAGTTTGCACTTTGTAATTTCATATGCAATGCATTTAGCCCAATGTGTTACCTCAAGTGGTTGAGTGTCGTGGATTGTAAATAAGAGGTCTTGGGGTCAAATCGCCAAGTTTCCTATCCATGATTTGTTAATCCTTGATGTCCTTGTTGAGTCAGGGACACTATAGTCCATGTCAAGATGTACCTTGGTCACCACCTATCAACAATGGCGAAATCTTTGTGGGTTTCCCATGCATGGTTACATGGGAAAAACCTTGCATTAGCAATATGGTTAATGTTATCACTGTGGTACTAAATGGCTCCATGATTAATCTAGTTTCTACTATGATGACTTTCCAACTTCATAGTAATGTAGACAAGTAACATAAATATGTATGTTTTCATCTTATCAACAACTAATTTAATATTCTTCATGTTTTTATGAACAGACATGCATTAAAATATACATAATATATTATATATAAAAAATATGAAGTGCCTTAGGTTTTTTGGGGAATGGTGCCCTCGATGCTCATGCTCCCCACATTTGCTCCCGCTGCTTCTTTGCTCTATGCTTTGACAATGTTAGGAAAAACACAAGGGCCAAGGAGCTTGCTAGGTTTGCTATCACAAATATGCAATGAACTTCCTCATGTTGCAATCTCTTCGTTCCTAGTTACAGAACTTGAAAAAGATGTTTGCAAGTGATGAATGGAATGCATCTAAGTGGAGTTGGAAACGTGATAGGAAAGTTTTCGAAAATTTATTTTGGAAAAAAGCAATAGGGGTTATGAAAATTTCCAAGTCCCTTGTTAAGGTGTTGTGGTTAGTGTATGGAGAAAGATTGGCCATGGGTTACATTCATGAGGCTATGGATCAGCTAAATAAGTAGATAAAGGTGGCATACGGGGATACAGTAGCAAAGCATGGGCCTATTGATAATAGATGGAACAATCAACACCATTGCCTTGTACATGCAACTAGGTATTTCTTGAAACCAAGGTATCATGATTCATTACAGAGATGACTTTGGAGAAGATCAAACTAGGGAGGTCAAAGATGGATTGTGTGAGTGCTTAGAGTGCAGGGTCTTTGATGAGCCCCAAATACCTTTGGTAAAACCCTAATGAAGATTGCGAAAGGTGTGAACCAACTAGGTAAGAAATTCCAAAGTTTTTTTAATTTCATTTGTTTAAATTCTTGAATTTATAGGCAAAGTCACAAACTAATATGTTGAATTAGCTAATTTTATCTTTAATTGTGATGATTTGATCATCGATTGCAACACATCGGTGGGACTCATTTGGTGGCCATTGTCCTCTTTTGCAAGAGTTTGCAATTCAGATCCTAAGTGAAACTTGAAATGCTTCTAAATGTGAGTGTAATTGGTTTGTCTTTCAACGAATTCACATGAAGAAGAGAAACCGTCTAGAATAAGAAGGATTGAATGATCTTGTCTTCTTGTGATGCAAACTTCAGCTAAGGCCCAACTAGTTGCTAAAAGACTTGATGTAGATCCCATTGCCGTGGTGATATTGATCCATCCTTGGAATGGGTAAACTCACTTGATAAAGATTGATGTTGACAACTTGGAGTGGATGGGTTTGGATGACGATCCACTAGTAGCACCAGGCATGGCAGGTATTAGCTGTGTTACTATTATTACTATAGATATCTTTGAGGAGTTTGTTGGGTCTGAGATAGAATATGATTTGTATTTCATGTTGAGGGTTCCATTTCTAGCAGTGGGGATGAGTTTGATGATTGATCATGTTGGTTGTTGATACGTAGTAGGCTATCAAACGCGGCAACTATTTTTGGGAATCTAGAGGCCATGTAGAGCCTCATTGTTTATGTATTTTGTTTCAAATATGTATTGCACTTGGTGCCATTTTTATATTCACCCTTAAATGTTTTTTCTTTTGATATCTAGCTGAATCGACAACGACGGTGGTATCGTACTCGCGTTACACGGGATCGAATCCCATCGGCTGCCACTATAACAGTTAGGAGGAACCACCCAGCCCGCAAGGAACGGCCCCTCAGGGTAAGACGAGACTTGAACCTGTGACCTGCACAGTGGCACGAACGACTTAGCAGACTGTTCGCTGACCACGAGACCAAACCCTTGCGGGCAATTCACCCTTAAATGTTACATACATGAGTATACTTTACATATTTGATCTCTACATTGACGTACATGATTATATATTTTGTATTAGTAGTTTTGTTGTTGTTGTTGTTGTTATGTTTTATGTATTTTAAAGTAAATTGTTTCATAAACTGAGTCATTGGTTGATTCTAATCTGAGTCACCTAGCGCCACCACACCATTAAACACCTCCGATTTAGTAAACCCTAACCCATCAAACAAACCCTCACTCATGCCATGGCCATGACCAGAGATCGAAAATCCATCGGAGAAAACACCTGCAAAAGGAACCCCAGGAGGGTAGACCGAGTTTGGGTCGCAAAAACAGACTGTGTAGGGAAGACTGGACTCTGGAGTTGAGGGAAATAGACCGTTGAAAAGTGGAGAAAAACCCTAGATGAATCCAAAGGGGAGCTAGCCGTAGGTGCAATAGGGACCTCCAAAACAATAGGTTTACGAGGAGGAAAAACCACACCGTCTACCATCGCTGAGGTTCCAGTTGACCTTTCCTCAGAAACCGCTCGTGCTTGAGTTGGCTTGTCTGCCCAGATGGAGACAGGATCGTCCAACTTAGGAGAATAGTCAACTAGCTCGTCCAAATCCTCGAAATTGTTGATAGGTGGTTGTCATTGATGTGAACCCAAGAAGCACCAGGAGCTACCCTGACCTTCCATGGCAAATTTGACATGGAAATTCAAGAAATCTTGTGTTAAAATCCTTCTAGATAGATTCTCCTCAACGAGATGTTTCCGTTGATATATGGTACGTCTCGTGTTTCCTCTTGGTTTGAGAGAAAATTGAGGTTGAAGTTGAAGACCCAATTTTGTGGGCTAAAACCCTAGGGGGTAGAAACATGACACCTTATTCACCAACAGTTGTCAATATATGACAGGAATTCTCACCGTAATCTCACCACGTATAAGTTGAATAACTTCAAGATCCAAAGGTAGTAAACCAATCATTGACTTCACACTCGGGTAGGACCAAATGCACTAAGCCAATCATTGGTTTGCTTGCTATTAACATCAAATTTAATGCTTTTATTAAGAATTATTAAGGATATGTCACTAATAAGAAATAATTTAAGTCAATAAGTATTAATACAAATGTTAGGAGGAATATTAAAGTGATCCACTTACCTTAGAACAAAAGATACATATTTTAAAATATTTAACATTCTAAATATATTATGCATTACTCCTCCAACGTACATTAAGAAGCCCCTCCTTAACACCTGGCGGTCAAATGATAAATATTGTTACTTAAGTATGTGGTGTCTCCTATAATTAAGGAGCCCTATCCAACGTCTAAGTGAGAACCTTATACTATATATATGTTGTGAAACCTTGGCATAGATGAACTGAATGTATAATCTCTGAAATTTCGGGACTGCCCTAAAGGAAAATCAACGCAGATCAAAATTTTTGTTAGGGCTCAGTTTGTTACAGGTCTATCAAATGTTAGCGGAGTTTTTGGCAAGGTCTATCAAATATTAGCGAAGTATTTGGCAAGGAAGCGAGGTCCTATTTTGTTGCAGGTATATCAAAGGTTAGCAAGGTAGCGAGGTTCTGTTTTGTTGCAGGTCTATCAAAGGTCTAATCACCAAAATATTAGCGAAGATTTGGGCAAGGTAGCGAAGTCTTAGTCCAGGCCTATATCACAGAAGTTTCAAGCATCACAAATATTGGTCAAGGAGTTACAAGTCTCGATCTAGAAGTTACAGGTCTTGGTCAAGAGTTTCCAAGCAATCATTACTGTCTCAGACTACAGAACCTTGAGCAAAGAAAAGTTTCGGACCTGAAATTACAAGTCTGAGATCTCGGTCCACAGATTATCGTTTCCATTCAAGATCAAGTGAAGGATCAAGGTCTCGGAACCCCACTTCAATCTACCAGAGACAAGCAAGTAAATATCTTGATGATCTGCAATCTCGTTTAAGGATCTCAGCCCTTCTGTTCAGCAACAAGCCTTGGTCTTCGTTCCTCATTCAAAAACATCACAGGCCTGAACAACGTTGAATAACCCTTAGCTTGTTGTGAAAGGGACGAAAGGTAGACCTGTAATCAAGCAAAGATAAAGGTCTGTATAATTCAAATTCCCTTCCTGTGTGTTAATAATGTACTTTAATAACTGTTGACTGCACTGTACCATGTATTAGGCTAGTTTTCAGTCTTGCATAACTGCCTTGTCATAACTGTAACTAGAGTTGTGTCCAGCTAGGGTAAGTTTTGTCCTATGTATGTCTAAGTCAATATTCATCTCTTGTATAGTCTTGTATAAAATATGGTTGTGTCAAGGTTGGGTATGTTTAAGTAGAGTCTAGGCTTGTGTTCAAAGTTTGTCAGCTGCTGCAACAAGTCAACAACAAAAGGGACGAACTCAAAACACAAACACATTTCAGGTACGCATTGTAATCATTTAATTTGTACATTTACTTTTATGTACTTACATGTGTACTACAGGCAAAGGTAAGTTGAAGGGTATTTTTTGTTTTCCGTTTGGGATTGGGTTTCGTTTGGGAAAATTTGCATGCAGGTAAAAGAAGACTCAAGACATCCAAGAAGACATTCAAGAACTTGAAGAGACAAATCATCATCTCTTGAAGGAAGCATTACAATGAGATAATTCTTGAAGGCAGAACAACTATCTTGTCACATCATCAACAACTATCCATGTATTAAGAAGCATTGTCAAAGTCAAGAGTCAAATCAATGTAACTGGGCCATTATCTCTGGTATGAGAGCCCATATTTATAAAAGAGTCAAATTGCCTAAGAGTTGTAAAAGGCATTGTTGGGAAAGTCAGTTTTATTGTCAAAGTTTGTCGGGACAAGGGTTTAGGTCCTAGTGTTATTGATCAGTCAAAGAAAATCATTGGAATATCATTGTAACGTGGATCATTGTCCCTGGTACAGGAGTCCACACTTTTGTATTTAATTTTTGTCTTTATAGGGTGGTAGGGTGGTGCTAGGCAGGTGAATGAAGTCACCTACAGGTTGGGGCCTGTAAACACTTCAGGGTGGTAGGGTGGTGCTAGGGCGAGTTGAGACTCGCTAGGGTGTTGGGGCATCCTTCCAGTGGGAATTGGAGAAGAATGCTTTTCTAGAGTTCTAGGAAGTCGTAGCTTTCTTTTCAATTGGGGTTGAAGATTAAAGAACTTATTAGAAAAGTTTTCAGTGGTTTTTGACCCAGAGGGGGTTTTCCACCTAAAAATCTTGTGCCTACTGTCTCTATTTTTGCATTGTTGTTTACTGCTCTTACTGAACAATAATAATAATAACTGAAGATTAACAAATGCTCTGAAAAAAATTATAAAGTGCTAATTGCTAAGAAATACTGATTCACCCCCCTCTCAGTATTTCCAACAGAAATAAAAATCACCCTCCGACCCCAAACTGCTAGCATTGACAATAGATTCATCCATCTTGCCTGACACCAGATTGAAAATGTCAGACCCCTTCCGTTATCCTGCAGGCAATCACTTCTTCCTTGCTGAAACTCTTGCCAAAACCCTAGCCACGCTGCAGAGCCATCTCTTCAATTTCGCTACATGCAACTGATACATATAACTATGTAAATATAAATATAATTTGAGACTTTAGCCCAAATGTAACTAATCCACATTGGTTTTGGATGATACGGATGTAAGGCAAAGAAGAATGTGCAAGAGATAAACTTAGCAAAGTTAGGAGTGGGGAAATCAAATCATTTAGTAAGATATCATCAAAATAATGCAAATCTAAAGTAAACTGTTAATAAAATTTTGTATTCCCTGTTTACTGACATCTTGAATCCATAACATACTCTTACTCCATGCAAATAACTTATTGCATTGCTGGGCATGCGCAGGTTGCTGCTGGTTAGCTCCTTTTGTTTTTGATCTAGACTTTAATTACCATCTATGGAAATAATCATTCGATCTTATTGCATCTACTTATTAAGAATCCTTACCAAGCATATCAGGATGGACATCCTTTTCATAGAAATGATCAAGTTGCTTACATGGTACATTTGCATGCAATATCAGGTCTCGGCAGTTGTTACACAGCCACCTTCTCACAGACTTCGAGGAAGGAAACAAATACCTTCTCCTGTTGCACAGCGGGCATTAGATATGAGTTTTCCAGCTGATCGCATTTTCACACCAGAAAGAGCTGGGGAGGTACTTCCTGATGCATTTCTATTCTCTATGCATGGGATATGAATTAAAAGAGCTTAGCATAAACTCAGCAGTTTACTAGAAGTAAAAACATCAACAATGCGGTTATCATCTTTTTTGTTACTAGTGTGCTTTAAAAACAAATGGAATCATGAAAAAACAATGGTTTCCATTGTCTATTTGTGTTTTATTCACCATCTTTATATCAAATTTTGGCAAGGCAATGTTTCTGTTTAAATGAGTGTGACGATATGCTGTGTTGAGCATGTTAACTTATAATTTTAATTCTAATTGGCTTTGGTTAAATTATTTCTGGCTTTAACAAATCTACAGTTGGGATGCATATTACTTTATGGTAATGTATGCTTAACACGGTGTTATTCCACCCTGATGTATGTTGACCCTACTATCAATAAGTCCTGCAATCTTGTCTTCACTGCATTTTGATTTAAGATTCATGATTATATCACTTCATGAATAAAAAGCAGGAGATAGGGTTGGGTTTGCCACTTCTATTTGGCCATTTGTTTGAGGGTGAAGAGATGAGAAAAATTTCAAGCAACAACCAAATAATTTCTGTATGGGTAATGACTGAGGAACGGAGTCTCCTTATTAGAAATAACACAGAATGGTGTTCTATAGTGTGTCCACATCAGTTAAAAGAACAGGTCTATAGCTTTAGAGATGTTAACAACGAAGTCAGACAGATTAGAGTCAGGAATGACTTGGTAAAGCTGAAGAGAAAGAGCCTGACTTGGATAAAGGAAATACACGGGGAAATATCTCTACCCCATCCTTACATACTAAATTTGTCTTCAATGCTTATGCCAACATCAGAACTGATTGGTAGTTTGTGCAGAGATCTGTTTGGTGGTAGTTACACCATCTACTTACTTCCTCTTGGTTGTATATATTAGAAACTATCTTGTATTAACTGGTTAGGAATTAACACCAAATGATCTACCTCTTGCTCCTTGCAATTTGTCTCTGGTTTATACTCTGTAATGCTTCCCAAAATAATGTATCCGTACTTCCAAGCATGGACCCCAATAACTATCTCAAGGTTGGAACTAATTGTTTTTTTAATACATATTTGGGTTGTAGCTTCTTTAAACTATTATGCACTTCTCTTACTTAAACAGAGCAAAGTCCTTTTCCATTGGTACACATACTAACCAAGCACCCTTTGAAATGATTAGATAATTATTGGCATAATCTTCTGGCTTTATTAACCTACTACAATCTGGAACGAATCTTGCTCAGTTTAGCACTTTCAATACTTGCTGCAAATGGGCCTTTCTTAGTTGTCTAAAGAGATTACTGAGTCTAGGTAGTGGATATTTGTTTCCGATATCCATATTGTTTCAAAAAATCCAACTAATATTATTTTAAATACGTACTCAAGTTACAACAGATAGACATAAGAGGTACAAGAATATCCTCTTCATATGAAAGCTAGGAAGGTCAACATATGAGTCTGTGCCCCAAGGGGCAAGTCTTAATCCATTTGAAACATATCAACTCTAGCTTTGGCACAAATTGCCAAATCATTTTTGAACAATCTAATATCTATCTTGTTTTTACTTGTGCATGCTGTTATAGTTAAACTAGGACCATTCCTACAATCCCATGGCAATAGGGCCTGTTTGTTGTTGGTCAAGGATCTTCTTAACTGGACTCATAATTCTGCCATGTCCTGTATAATGAAGCTATGTGGTGCTTTAGGGCACAATTGTACACCTATTTCTAAATTAATGCATCATCTATTTTTCAACGAGGTGGTAACCTTGATAATCTAAATACATGTGCAAACTCCAGCAGCAAGGGAATATCTGCACCTAACCTACCAGTAAGCTTGGTAATTCTTTCTTACACTCTTTAAATTTGCTCAGTTGTCATTTTGCACACTGAAGTAGGCCGTTGGTCCCTTGCAACTTCATCTTCTGTTTATTCTGTAGATCCTATTTCTATCAGTTTATGTAGAAACTAGAAATCAATCTTAGCTCTACAATGTACATGCACTCAGATACTATTGACCAGGACAAGTAATGCAGAATGTGGATTTAATTTCTGGACCTTGCACAAAAGATTTAGTTTCCATGTTTTTCTTAGCCTTATTTGTCACTTGTACGCACCGTGGGCCATCTTGTTTTCTGATTTACATATTGCATTTGTGTGCTTGTATGGAAGTGCTCTAAGTATGCAATTAATGAAAATTAGGCGACTATGTTGTTGAATATCTCTAGGCCCTATATATGTGACTGTCTTATTATCAATGAGAGCACGTAAAAACTGTTATATAAATTAAAGGCTAGATTCATATGCACAAAGGGCATGCACCTCTAGCAATATACATGACAGCTGCAATTTACAACATTTTTGCCTGTTGATTTAGTGTTTTTGCTGTCTCCAATACGTTAGGTGGTTCTTATGGTGTCTTGACTTTGGATTAGATGGTAGACATTCTGCTCAAAGTGCAATGTTAATAACCTTGTCAATAGTGAATTTCACTCAATAATTGTTCTCTCAGACCAACAATGCCATCATGACAAGTCCTCACCTTATTGCTGACTTGAAATTCAAAATGACGCTTTTTGTTCTGTCAGCTTTTTGTCATCATGCCAACTCTTTATGAACACTTTTCACCAAAGCCATGGTGTGTGGTGTGTGTAAATTTATAGATTTCTGCTTGTGCATGTGTACATTCATGTGCTGTGTCTTTCTTTTCTTTGGCTTTCTTCATGCAGGCTGTTTCAGCACTGTTTGTGAGAATTTATTCACAGCCATTTTCAGGCAAACAACGAAGTTGCACATGCATTATGGTATCATGAACATTGTTGGTAGCAAGGATGGTAACCGAGAGCATATCACTTTGATTATGTACAGGAAATGTTTTTGGCAGATTTGAGAGCATTAAAACCGGATCTCTGTGTGACAGCAGCATATGGAAATATTTTACCCAAAAGATTTCTGGAAATTCCTCAACATGGTAACTTGTCATCTTCTCTTCATTTCACAGAAGGCCATGGTAACTTTTGTCAAGAATTCTGTATTGTAAAATTTCGATCTGAGCTCATTAGCATTTCCTGTGGGATACATTGTGTTTGATAGTCATAGGAATAATTTGTACAAATACCAGGAATTATTCCTGTTGTGTTTTAAGTGGGTGGTAGTTCCTTATATCCTCAAGCTTTTTGATTTCTAGTTTGATTTATATATGGAGGCATTTATGATTGTAATGTACCTAATTCAAGCGTGACAATAATCTGCATTCCTGTATGCTTTTTCACTCAAGTCTTACAATTGGTTTTGAATGTGCAAGGTAGATGGGCAGGAGATGTTGAATGGGATGTTGGTAGTACTTGGTGCTGTAGGAGAAAGTAAACCTCTCCTATGCAAAAGAAAAAAAGTTTGGTCTTAAATGCCGAATTTGCCGCATAGGGCAAAATGGTGGGGCCTGCTTAGGGCAAAATGACACATACAGGTGGGAGTCTGGGACAACATTCAAAGGGCTTGAAAAGTGTTTGCGGATGTTTTTGGGGACAATGAATCAGCACAAAGCTGTTTGAATGTGATCCTGGGATTAAAAGGTGCGAAAATGCTTGATTCACAAATGACATCCAAGGACCATGATACCCCGCATGTCAGCAGCGGTATATACAAAAACTTTTGCAGCATTTATTACCATCATTGTAAGCCCAAGGTCACAAGTAAAAGCATTGTAACAACAATGTGAGGTTTTGTATTAGATATCTTAGGCTTGTGTCTTGTTCTTGATTTTGTATCTTGTTGTCTTGGTTGGACCATGGCTAGTTCGTTGTAGGGCACTTTGGGTGCATGACATCTTATATAGGATTGGAAAGCCTTAGGTGATTTTACTTGAGGACTCATGACTTTATGGGAGTATGCTTTTGTAGGGTTGATCACTAGTGTATGGGTTAGTCCAGGGTGCATCAAGGTGCACATATGTCTTTACCAGATGGTTATAGTCTATAGAGTTTGTAGGTGGCCTTGGCTTTGGTGTAGTATCTCTTAGACAACTCTCATGCATGGCAGTCTCATTTTTGACAACTTTCACATTTCCTAAGGTAGTACATGATTCCCAATGCACAAAGTGGTCCCATTGGTCAAAAAGGCAACTTGGTGTCAGAAGATTCAGTTTGATGAGAGGAGTCCATGCCATGCTGAATTTATCCAATCGGAGGTGGCAATGGTTCATTACAACTTTAGGTGGTAGAACAAGGGTAGTGTTGGGCATAATGATGCATGCATTACGTAAAAATGGTCTACTAAATGAGAGGAACAAAACCCATGTTTTGATTAGCATTGATTTGGGCTTGGCTAGGTTGTGGGTGAACATAGGAGTCCCCATGTAGGGTATTGAAAGGGTGAGTCTCACCTATGACATTCAAATGCTTAGGTCTTCCTCCTCTTCATCTTGCTCATAAGGGCTATCCTCTTGAGGATCCTCAGAAGGTTGATCCCAAGGTGACCCTCCTTGCCCTACCAAATTGGTTGGAGCAAGAGTGTTGGGAACATTCTGTTGCATGGTACGGTCTCCTTTATTGACCTCCTTAGGAAAGGATTTGTCCTTGTTGAATTGGTTTCTAGGAGGAAAATTTGACCTAGATCTCTCTCTCTCTCTCTAAAGTAGTAATTCTATTCATGAGGGTTTTTTGAACTTGAGTGACTTCAGTGGTAAATTTCTCCAATCTTGAGCAAAAGCTTGTATGACCTTGTCGGGATGCGACTTTGACTTTGTCTTAGACTCAATTTTAATCCTAGGATAGTTGAACATGTCAATTTGTGCAACATTCAAGTTTTGTTCAAACCCCCATCACTATCTTCTTGGCTTCTTCTTGGCTTCGGCCAAGGAGTTAGGGTTCTTGTCTCTAAGAATATAAGTCATGTGCCCTGGGCAACCCTTAATGCATCTTTCAAGGATAATGGCGTTGGAAGGCTTAAGCCTATCAAGAATTTCCCTAAGGTGATTATCAAACCTTTGGATGAATTCTTTAATGTTCTCTTTGTTAGTCTTGGCCATAGCTAGGAATCTATCAAGAGCCATACTCCCATCCAACTCAGATGCCCATGTCTTCTTGAATGCATTGTGAAATTGATCCCAGTTAGTGATGCTTCCTTGAGGTAGGCTAAAATACTAGTCCCTAGCATCACCATCTAATGATAGGGCAAAATGAATCATGATGACATCCTCATGGTCAATACGTTTAGCATTCACCGCCTAGTAGAAGTTGTGAACATGTCTTTCTGCGGTGGTGACATCATTGCCACTGAATTTAGGTATCCATTCATAGTACTTGTCAAAGAAAGGATGAGGAACATGCTAAATTCTCAGATTGTTCTATGCTGTATCCATTTCTTTAGCCCTATTCAATACTTCAATTAGCAATCTTTCAAATTACAATTAGTCTTTGCAATCATCAATAGTAATTGAAGATAGAACAATAAATGTAATGACAAAGGAGACAATCAACACATCAACTAGAGACACTAGGTTTGGTCAAAGACCAGGGAAAAACCCCACAAGGGGGAAACCCTTTGAAATTCTTCTTCTATTAGATTGTCATAAAATGTTCAACAGAGAGTACAATGAGCCCAATACAATATCATCTAGCAAAACAACCCAATAACATTTAGAAATATGTTTCCAACATCATAATATATTAGAGACAACATTTCTTGTCTGCGGTTAGCTGCGGTCAACTTTGGTCAACGGTCAAATTTGAGTCAAACTTCCTGGTCACATCAAGGAGGAGTTGTGCGAGCGACTAAAGGCTTCTAGTTGCTCCCTTGAGCTTGCAAGTCAGCGACCGCGGTCTAATTTGTCCTGTGACAAGCCAGCGATTGTAATTAAAAAACCCTAAAACAAATGCGAGCCTCAGACCCTGTAATTTCAGACCTTTGCGAACTTCTTTTGTCAACCCAACCTCAGACTTGTGCGAACCAATCAAAGAAGAGAAGAAGACGATGCTTGATGATGTCCAAATGAGCTTGAGGTCACTTGTATTTATAGGCTTCCATGGGTGTTCAATTTGCTTTAGGGATGACCTGTCCAAATGTGCATATGCGGGCTTTTCTTCATAAGTACGCTTTCCCTTGTCCAAATTTGATGATCTTTAGGTCGATTTTGGTCCTCTCGAAAAGAGGAATTCAATGCAATCATCATCTCCATCAAATGAGTTGTCAAAGGTGGAATTTGATTGTAGTTGCATAATTTAACACTCCCTTTCAACTAGGGAGAATTCCACCTATCAATATCTAATCATCGATCAATATGTCATGTATATCCTGTCGTCATATCATGTCCCATCTTTGCTCAACTCTATCTGCTGAAACATTCTCGAATCTAAAGAAAAAGAATCATCGGGGAGCAAAAGCTACCACCCTCTACATTGTCGGAGAGCATATCTCAATTCGAAACCACATCGGGGAGTACATCTCAACCCATAATCTCATGGGGAGCTAAATATCTCCGACCCCATATTGAGCAATAGGTGATATAGGGGAGCACATCTCAACCCATCCTATTGCCTACTGATCTTCCCAATAATGACCCTCAAGAGTCATGTGGTAGAACACCTGCATCATAATCTGAGCTTGGGCTAGATACCTGACTTACCAAAAGGTAAGGATCACATGCCCCAAGCCTCCTCAACCTGTTGGCCAGACGGGGAGGGACAATCCCAACAAGCCTGACTTGTGGGTATGATGCCAAATAGGGTATACTCTGCAAAGACCAAGATAGGGGAGCAACATCTCCAACCCTATGGGTAACAGATAGGGATGATACCCTATTGTCCAGAGATCCCTCAACCCCAAGAGCCCTCCATCTCAATTCCTCACCCTGGGAACTCAAACAAGGGGGAAGAGTTGGCTCAGTGTCCTCGATCAGCGATGCTCCTTATCAGGAGGGGTCACATCGATGAGTCCAAGCTGCTCTTTGAAGACCGAGAACTTCCCTTTCGGCAAAGCCTTGGTGAGAATATCTACAATATGCTCATATATTGATATGTGATGGAATCTAACAGCGCCTCTCTGCACCATGTCTCGAATGAAGTGATATCATATCTCTATGTGCGTGGACTTGTCATGAAATATAGGATTCTCTGCTAGACAGATCCCACTCTTGTTGTCGCACCATATCACAATAGTGTCTAGGACCTGCTCAAATAGCTCTCCAAAGAGCTTCCTCAACCAAACTGCTTCGTAGCTAGCCATGCTAGCGGCAATATATTTTGCCTCGGCAGTACTCAATGTTACGAACTTTTGCTTCCTGCTCATCCAAGATATCATGGCAGATCCAAGGCTAAAACAACATTCAGACGTACTCTTCCTGTCGACAACGTTTCCTGCCCAGTCAACATCAGTGTATCCATGAAGTCGAACATATCCAACAGAATATCTTAGAACAAGTGTGATCGTCCCATGCAAATATCTCAGAATGTGTTTGGCAACAATTCAATGTGCATGGAGAGGTTTAGTCATGAATTGAATCAACGTATTCACTGCATAGCATATGTCCGGACGGGTGTTCACTAGGAACAACAGAGCCCCAATCAACTGTCTATACTCAGATGGACAACTTCTTGAAGTTCAGTTCCATTAGTGTGGGTAGTGACTTGCATTTTGTCATTCCAAATATTTCCAGCAGCTTCACAACATATTTTCCTTGTGAAAAGAAAACTCACCGAGCCTTTGCCACACCTCAAGGCCTAGTAAGTAATGCACGAGTCCAAGGTCTTTCATCTTGAATTCAGAGGCTAGCTCCCTCTTACACTCGATCATCAGGGGCTCACTACCATGCTCCGGGAGCTTGCTTCAAACCATGCAATGCCTTCTTCAACCCGCAAACACATGTCTTTCGATCCTCTACTTCAAATCCCTGTGGCTGCTCAACGTACACTTCTTCTTGTAACATGCCATGAAGGAATGCAGTCTTCACGTCCATCTATGATTTGATGAAGGGTCCATTTTTGACTTGCAGCAAGGGCAATTATCGAACAAATAGTTGTATATCGAGCCACAGGTGAAAATATATCATCATAATCTTCTCCCTCTTTCTGGGAGAATCCTCGGCCCACGAACCTTGTCTTGTATTTCTCAATGCTACCATCGACTCCATGCTTGATCTTGAATAACCACTTTGAAGTCACCACAGATTCCCCTTTAGTCTCGACACAACATCCCATACGTCATTCTTCATAATTGATTCATATTCTTCAGCCATAGCATCTTTCCAAACTTGTTCTTTTACGGCTTCTTCGAATGTGGGAGGTTCGACTTGAATCATAGTGATCATGGCTGCAACATATCCCTGGTACCTGCATGGCTTCTTCCTTTCTCTAAATGATCTTCGAATGGGAGCTCATCTCTCATCATCCTGTAATGTGTCTCGAAGACAAAGTGGCCTCTTCTTGGCGGGAGGATCACATGGAGGAGGATCTAAGGGATCCATGGGCTCCATGGGATCATCAACAATATCTGTCTCAGATTCGGGTACGGAAGGACCATCTAAAATATCCATATCATCATTCTTCTCAGGAGGAGGAGGAGGAAGGTCCCTTGCTTTTCCAAGGGCGACATCTTCATTGAATGTAACATCCCTGCTAATTTCAACCTTCCTTTGACCAGGAATATATATTCTAAATGCTTTAGAATTTTCACAATATCCAACAAACGTACCTTTTCTTCCAGTGGCCTCCAACTTGTTTATTTTGTCCTTTGGCACATGAAAATATACGAGGCAGCCAAAGATACGGAGATGACCAACATCGGGCTTGACACTTGTGAATACTTCTTCGGGGGTCTTGTTGTCCAATGCTTGATGAGGTACCCTGTTTTGAACATATACGACAACATTTGTTGCTTCTCCCCAAAGGAACTTCGACAACTTTTGATCATGGAGCATGGCACAGGCAACTTCTATAATGGACCTATTCTTTCTTTCAACCACTCCATTTTGTTCGGGAGTATAGGGCACAATTGTCTCTTTCTTGATACCTTCCTTCTTGCAAAAATCAATGAACTCCTTTGATGTGTACTCTCCACCATTGTCAGACCTGAATATTTTGACTTTCTTCCCTGTTTGATTTTTGATCAAAGCTTTGAACTCCTTGAACATTTTGAAGGCTTCATCCTTGTGCTTCAAATAATATATCCATGTCTTTCTTGAGAAGTCATCAATGAAGGTGATATAGTAGAGATGGACACCAATAGAATGCACGGGCATTGGACCACATATATTGGAATGAATGAGATGGAGGATGTCATTTGTCTTGTTTTCGCTAGAGGGGAATGGTCCCTTTGTCTTCTTTCTGTTGGCACAACCTGGACATACTCCGTCATGATGGGCTTGAACCTTGGGAATCCCTGAGACCAATTTCTCCAATTTCGGAAGAGCATCATAATGTAGATGGGCCAATCTTTAGTGCCATAGCTCACTTAGATGATTAGTATCATGAACCAATGCTAGGAGAGGTCTTCCAGTAACCCTGTAGATTCCTTCATATCTTGATCCCAATGTGAATGCATCTCTCATAGGTGATCCAACAGGCCAAGTAAGAACCTTTCCCTTGATGAAGGCAACCCTCATCCCTTTGTCTTCCAAAGCGGATATTGATACCAAATTCTTCTTCAATCCTGACACATACATCACATCATGGAGCAAAATAGATTCCCCAAAATTCAAATGAAATTTGACGGACCCAAAACCTTTAACGGGATGAGTGGAGTTGTCTCCAAGGATAATTTTCAAATTTGACTCCCTCTCTACCAAATTAGAGAGAACTTCCTTATAACTAGAGAAGTGATGAGTGGCCCCACTATCAACCAACCAACTATCCCACGAATCCGGAGGAGATGAACTAGTAAGGGCAGAAATAAGAATATATTCAGATTGATTCGCAACATTACTTTCATACCTGGAGAATCTTGACTTCTTTTGTGGACGACGATCTTCTTCATGATCACTTGGAGCATCTCTTCTTCTTCTTTCATCTCTTCCATTGCGATCATTTCTTCGGTCATCTCTCCTTCTTTGATCATTGAACATGTTGTTGTTGCTTCTAGTATTGTAGCGTGGTCCATTGTTCTTCTCAGGGCAATCTCAAGCATAGTGGCCTTTCTTATGACAATTGTAGCATTCAATGTGCAATAATTCCTTCTTTCTATTTGGATTTCGAGGAGGAGGCTTTCTTGAATTTGATGGACCTCCTTTTCTTTTCTTCTTCTTCTTTTCATGAGTGATGAATGTAGCGAGCTCTCCTTCTTCATGCTTTTGAATCCTTCCTCTTGATATCATCCTTGATTCTTCTTGAGTGAGATTTCCAACAATTTCATCAAATGATGGGAGGACATTGTTGTTGCTTATAGTAGTAATAAAGGTTTCCCAAATAGGAGGGAGACCTCTTAGAGTCACAATCACCAATTCCCTGTCAAGCACAGATTCCCCAGTGCCTTGCGATTTATCTCTAAGACGAGATATCCTCATTATGTAGGATTGCACAGACTCTCCTTTGTTCATCTTTGTGTCTTTGAGTTGATCTTTCAAGGAGATGATTTCATTCAAATTGTTGACTTCATACATGCCAACTATCTTATCATACATATCCTTAGACACTCTCAAATTTCCAACATATGCAAGTAAATTATCTTGTAAACCATCAGCTATAATTTGCTTTGCTTTCAACTCACCTTTCTGTTAGGATATTCCGACACATAGGAAATAGTTAAGTACATCTTGGTCTAGTATAGAGTTAGGTAAAGTGTGTTTCTTTACTATGTACATTTTGTAACTTACAATCCGACGGTTACGATATGTAGTGATCCGACGGTTCATTCTCTCCTCGGTATTACCGACACTTGATCCGTGGCTTAACACCCGATTGGTCCATGATCTCTATTTAAAGAGCATGGAGGGTCATTTGTAGGTAAACCGTTCACGAGAGAAGCTTATGTAAATTTTCATTCTTTTATTAATAAATTGCCTGAAGTGGCCGCGTTGGCTCAGGCCGTGGACTGTTTCCCTCTTTGAGGGTTTTAACCACGTCAAAATACTGGTGTATTGATCTGTGATCTGTTTGTGAGCGGTGTCCTTTGGTGTTCTTTCTGAGGAACTTACCCTGTAAATTCCTACATGGTATCAGAGCTATTTGAGGGCCGCGTTCGTTGGTGATCCAAATCTGAAGCCGGTAGAACTGCATCCGACAACCGTTTCCTAGATCTACTGTTTCTGACTGCTTTTGGGCCGAGAGGACTGCTTTGTTGTGTTGGGAGCATCTGTTCCAGTGAGGAACCCCTTTCGTTTCACGCGAAAAGGTTTCCGGTAGCCCTAGCTGCGTCATTTTTAAGATCTGGAGGTATACAATGTTTATTTGTAGTTTACAGTCATTTTCTCTCTGTTTATTTCGGTTTCGGCTTATTTAGCCTTTTTTTAATTACCAGATCTATACCTTTCATTTCTGCGTATGCTCTTTGCCCTGCGACTCTGTGCGATCTGGGCAAATCAGAAACAGAAAGGAATGATTTTTCTCATGCGTATGCTCTTTTCCGCTGCGCCTTAGTGTGATCTCAGAAAATCAGAAACATTGAGGAAAATATTTAGTTTCCGGTTAAAGCTAACTTTGAGCTGCAAGGTTTGTTTTTGAAAATATCTAGTTTCCGGCTAAAGCTAACTTCGAGCCGCAAGGTTCGTTTTTTTTTGTATGTCCGTGTTGTGTTTTGTGTTTTTTGTTTTATAGGGAAAAAGAGCTTTCTCAAAGCAAGCACGCAACCCAAAGCATCAACCCCCCTCTCTCTCTCTCTCTCAAACTTTTTGTATAGCTCACTTGGTGCAAAGCTAATTTATGAGAGTAGAGGTCTTGGGTTCAAGTCTCCATTTTGTGGGGGCGGATTTTTCATTTCCGCACATTCCCGCACTTCGTCGGCGACTTCATCAAATTTTCTTCAAAAAGCCATAACTTCTTCATCCGGAAGCTGTTTTCAGAACCGTTTTTTTTGAAACAGCCTAATTTTTTGAGATCTTTCCATTGAAACACTTAGTTTCAGCATCTATAGCTTCAGTTTTTTTTTTTAAAATGGAAAGTCCATGCCAAGTTATTCTTGACAGCACCAACTACTTCCAATGGTGGTCCTACATTGTGGATTTACTTAGAAGTAAAGGTCTTTACAGAATAGCCACAGGCCAAGAGACCAAACCGAAAGATGAAGACAAGGCAGCTAAATGGGAAAATAGGCAAGACCAAGCACGTGGGTTGATAGGGATGTCTATTTCTCCAGATCTTAGATTCCATATTGCAGAACTTGATACTCCTGATGAAGCAATGAAACAGATTAATAAAGTCTTTGGAATTAAAAATGAACTTAAAGCCCATCAACTTGAAAATGAATTGCTTACATTGGACCCCAATAATTTTTCTTGCATTGAAGATTTTTTGTCCAAGTTCAAGACCCTTAGACTTCTCTTGGAAGGTGTTAAGGTTAAGAAAGAAGATAGTAGCCTTATCTACTCCATTCTTACTAAGTTGGGACCAGCCTATTCTGTGTTTGTTTCCACCTTCCATTCTACAAGAGAAGCCTTCATTTCTCAAGGACAAACCTACAAGTCCCCTTCCTTTGATTCCTTTTGTGATTCTTTAATAAGAAACAAGAAAAACTCTTACACCTTGGTCTTCTTCATCTTGGAAACTCTTCTAAGAAAGCGTTAGCCGCCCAGCAACAACCAAATCCAAAGAATCCTAAGAAGTTGTATCCTAAAAAGAATGGTCCTAAACCAAACAAGGGTCCTAAGCAATTTCAGCCTCAAAATGGAAAATCATTTCAAGAAAATGATAAGACAAATAAAAACAAAGGGAAGAAGACTGATAGACATTGCAACTTTTGTAATCGAGATGGCCACTTAGAATCCAAATGCTTTAAGAAGATGGAAGCCTTGGAAGCAGCAATGAAGAAGCATAACATCCATTTGGAGCACTCTTCAACTTCAACTTCATCTTCAGGAATGGCACTTTCTGCATGTGGTTGTCAAGCATCTCGGTCTGGCTATGCACTAAATATATCTTCTTCTCTTCATTCTCATGAGTGGCTCATTGATTCTGGAGCTTCTTATCACATGGCCAAAAACAAAGCCATGTTTTCTTCTTTAAATGATTGTAACACCAAAAATATATATGTTGGTGATGATAGATCTCTTAGTGTTGTAGGGACTGGAACTGTTCATCTAGACAATGGTCAGTTTAATGATGTATTATGTGTTCCAACCTTATCCTGCAACCTTCTATCTGTATATCAGATAACCCATTCAGGTGAAGGTAAAATCGTTGAATTTTCACCTCATGATGTTGTAATTAAGGACCTAAGAGATCCTAGACAGATTCAGCTACTGGCATTGCTGATGATTCTACAAGGTTGTATAAGTTTCACAACTTTGGGTCATCAAATCTTCCCTCAGTATTTGTTGCTCATAATGATGAAGTGAGCAAACTTTGGCATGAGCGATTTGGTCACTTAAACTATCGCTCTCTTCAGAATCTATGTAAAGAAAATATGGTGACAGGTCTTCCAATGGTATCTTGCAGAGATGGTGTTTGTTTCGGATGTGTACTCGGAAAACATCATCGGGACAGTTTTGAAAAACGTGCCTCTTGGCACGCCTCAACCCCTTTACAGCTCGTGCATAGTGATTTATGTGCTCCACTTCCAATTGCTTCATTCTCTGGCTACAAGTATTTCTTAACTTTCATTGATGATTTCTCCAGACGCACTTGGGTATACTTCTTAAAACTCAAGAGTGAAGTATTTAACATGTTCTTGGCCTTTAAGGCCTTTGTTGAAAAACAATCTGGACATCAAATTCTTAAGCTAAGATCTGATAATGGCGGAGAATATGTTAAAAACACATTCATCAACTTTTGCACTGAGAATGGAATTCAAATGCAACATACTGTTCCATATACTCCACAACAAAATGGTGTAGCTGAAAGGATGAATCACACCTTAAAGGAAATGGCTAATTGTATGCTTCAATCTAAAGGACTTAGTCTTAATTATTGGGCAGAAGCAATTAACTGTGCAAATTACATAATAAATCACACTCCTACTAAGGTTTTAAAGAATATTACTCCAGAAGAAGCATGGAGCTCAATCAAACCAGATGTAAGTCACTTTCGTGTTTTTGGAAGTGAAGCATGGGCCCATACTCCAGATGAGAAACATAAAGCTTTAGAACCTAAGAGTGAAAAATGTATTTTTGTTGGATATTCTGAAGATGTCAAAGGATATAGACTTATTCCACTTAAGTCCAAAAATGTTATCATTAGAAGAGATGTAAAGTTTTCTGAAAATATATCGGCCTGTGAGCCTAGTTCGGCGGATGTGCCACCTCTCCTTATCTCTTCTACTTTTGAAAATATTTCTTCTTCAGATGATGAAAGCGAGGATGAAAATCCTCCCCCACCTTCTCAGGATCCTCCTTCAGCTCCTCAGCTTCCAAAATGGGTCCGTGCTACTCGGGATGCAGCAGGTGATCTTGCCGGTGATCCTACAGATCAGCGACGTACACGTTCTTAGTTCGAGAGAGCCTCTTCTTTACTGGCTCAAGCTTCAGTGAATTATGATCCTGACACCTTTGCAGAAGCTTCAGGCCATCCAGATTGGGAAGCAGCTATGAATGAAGAATATCATTCATTATTGGCAAATGATACATGGGATCTTGTTCCTCTACCAAAGGGACGAAAACTTGTTAGATGCAAATGGGTTTACAGAACCAAGTATGGACCAGATGGGAAAGTTGATAAACATAAAGCTCGTCTTGTTGCTAAGGGTTTTTCACAAGTTGAAGGCATTGACTATACTGAAACCTTCTCCCCTGTTGCCAAAATGGACTCTATCCACCTTGTTCTTTCCCTTGCTGCCTCTTTCAAATGGGAAGTCCATCAGATGGATGTTAAATCCGCCTTCTTGCATGGGGACTTGCATGAAGAAATCTATATGGAACAACCTATTGGCTTTATACAAACAGACTCCAGCCTTGTATGTTGGCTTAAGAAATCCCTTTATGGTCTCAAGCAAGCTCCTCGAACTTGGTATGCCAAAATGGATAACTTTCTTTTAGAAAATGGCTTTTCTAGGTGTCATTCTAACAATACTGTCTACACCAAGAAAGTGGGCAAGTCTCTTATCATTCTTGTTCTTTATGTTGATGATCTTATCCTGACTGGTAGTGATCTCAACCTTATAAACCATGTGAAATCTAGCCTTAAAAGGAAGTTTGAAATGACAGACTTAGGACACTTACATTATTTCCTCGGTCTTCAAGTCTTGCAATCCAAGGAAGGTATTTCCCTTTCTCAGTCCAAGTATGCCTGTGATATTCTACGCCATTTTCACATGGAAGACTGTAAGCCAGCCCCTTCTCCCTTTCAGTCTGGAGTCAAAGTTTCAGTCACTTGTACTTCTCCTGAAGTTGATGCTACCTTATACCGTCAACTTGTAGGAAAACTTTTGTATCTAACCCATACTCGTCCTGACCTTTCCTTTGCCGTTGGCCTTGTTGCTCGGTTTATGCAAAACCCACATGAAAGTCATTGGAAAGCAGCTAAAAGAATACTTCGTTATGTTCGAGGTACAGTTCAGTTTGGGATTCATTACAGTGCCGAAGCAGCTCCTCTATTGGTTGGTTTCACTGATTTCGATTGGGCTGGTGACCCTGATGATCGGAAGTCTACTGCAGGTTATGTGTTCACTCTTGGTTCAGGACCTATTACATGGGCTTGCAAGAAACAAGGTGCCATTTCTCTTTCTTCAGCAGAAGCAAAGTATCGTGGTGCCGTAGAAGCTAGTAAGGAAGCCTTGTGGCTTCATCAGATCCTGTCAGAGTTTGGCTTTCAGCAGCAGCATCCGACTACACTTTGGTGTGATAATCAAAGTGCCATTCAACTATGCAAAGATCCAGTCCAACATCAGCGCAGCAAACACATTGAACTGCACATGCACTTCATCAGAAAGCTCATTCATGACCATGTTCTTGAAGTGCAATATTGTTCAACAGATGATCAAGTTGCAGACATCTTTACAAAGGCTCTCACAGAGGCGAAGTTCACTAAACTTCGATTTATGGTTGGAGTTCAGGAAGTTGTCACTAAGGGGGGCTAGGCTCTAATGCCTCCTTCCTTCTCCTGTTGTGTCATATTTGTAAATCCTTCAATCCTATCCCAAGTTGTTCTTAAGGGGGGATGTTAGGATATTCCGACACATAGGAAATAGTTAAGTACATCTTGGTCTAGTATAGAGTTAGGTAAAGTGTGTTTCTTTACTATGTACATTTTGTAACTTACAATCCGACGGTCACAATATGTAGTGATCCGACGGTTCATTCTCTCCTCGGTATTACTGACACTTGATCCGTGGCTTAACACCCGATTGGTCCATGATCTCTATTTAAAGAGCATGGAGGGTCATTTGTAGGTAAACCGTTCACGAGAGAAGCTTATGTAAATTTTCATTCTTTTATTAATAAATTGCCTGAAGTGGCCGCGTTGGCTCAGGCCGTGGACTGTTTCCCTCTTTGAGGGTTTTAACCACGTCAAAATACTGGTGTATTGATCTGTGATCTGTTTATGAGCGGTGTCCTTTGGTGTTCTGTCTGAGGAACTTACCCTATAAATTCCTACACTTTCTTGTACTTGTTCTTGGCAGCAACGAAAGCATTCTCTGGAGGCTCAGGTACTTTTCCTTGAATGTATTCCAAAACATCATTGTTGTCAGCTATGATCTCCAACCTGACTTTCCATGCAGCAAAATTGGATGAGTCACCCAACTTCTCATTTTCCTTGAAGAAGGAAGATATCTTGACTTGACTAGATTGGCTCCTTCAACTTTCCCAAAGATGATTGCTTCAATGCTTGTCTCATTTTGGGCTTGTCCTTCACCTTAGCTCTGATACCATGTTAAATTTTCAGATTGTTCTATGCTGTATCAATTACTTTAGCCCAATTCAATACTTCAATTAGCAATCTTTCAAATTACAATTAGTCTTTCCAATCATCAACAATAATTGAAGATAGAACAATAAATGTAATGACAAAGGAGACAATCAACACATCAACAAGATACACCAGGTTTGGTCAAAGACTAGGGAAAAACCCCACAAGGGGGAAAACCCTTTGAAATTCTTCTTCTATTAGATTGTCATAAAATGTTCAATAGAGAGTACAATGAGCCCAATACAATATCATCCAGCAAAACAACCCAATAACATTCAGAAATATGTTTCCAGCAGTAGATATATCAGAGACAACATTTATTGTCTGCAGTGAACTGCGGTCAACTTCAGTCAGCGGTCAAATCTGAGTCAAACTTCCCAATCGCATGGAGGAGGAGTTGTATGAGCGACTGAAGGCTTCCATTCGCTCCCTTCAGCTTGCAAGCCAACGATTGTGGTCTAATTTGTCTTGTGACAAGCCAACGACTGTAACCCAAAAACCCTAAAACAAATGCGAGCCTCAGACCCTGTAATTTCAGACCTTTGCGAACTTCTTTTGTTGACCCAGCCTCAGACCTGTGCGAACCAATCAAGGAAGAATAGAAGAGAAGATGCTTGATAATGTTGAAATGAGCTTGAGGTCACTTGTATTTATAGGGTTCCATGGGTGTCCAATTTGCTTTAGCGCCGACCTGTCCAAATGTGTATATGTGGGCTTTTCTTCATAAGTACACTTTCCCTTGTCCAAATTTGATGATCTTTAGGTCGATTTTGGTCCTCTCAAAAAGAGGAATTCAATGCAATCATCATCTCCATCAAATGAGCTGTCCAAGGTGGAATTTGACCGTAGTTGCATAATTTAATAGAGCATTAGGAAATCTACTAAATTTTAGAGGCTTGAAAGATCCAAGCTCCCAAGGCCTATTCATGGTTAGAGGAGGAGGATTGCTAGGGTAGAGTTGCCTAGCTATGGGGGTAGATTGCCTAATAGGGGAGATGCTAACCTCAACACCCTCCTAGTAGCATCTAGTTCTCAGAGCTATGATTATTTCAGGAGGAATCTTTGGAGATTCATAATTAGTTGATTTAGGAGTCGCTAAAAGAGGATCTATTTTGTCGTTAGAGAATTCATCTCATCAAATAAGATAGATGCTTTTGGGAAGGTAGACTCGCTTCTTCCCCGACAATAGTGCCAAAAATGTTGCCACAAAATCTAGTAGGCCTTGGAGAGGGGCACCCTAAAAGGGTAACACTATATCAAGTGACAATAATGGGGTGATGACCACTGTCACCACAACCAAAACCCACTGCTCTTTACGGATTTTCATCGATGGGAGGAGTCCCGGTATGTGAGAAGGTCACCTACTAGGTGTTCTAAAGTTAAAGTACAAGGACACAATGAGGGTATCTACAAGAAATGCACAATTTAGGCTCAAGGCTCCAAAATGAGGCAATTTGCTTTCTTTGTAGAGACATATAGAATGAAGCACAAGACCTAGGGCTTGATTGGTTAGTTGAGTGTTGGGGTGGCCAAAGGTCAAGGCAAGGAGAAAGGGTTTCCAACAATGTATATTAACAAGATCAAGGTACATGAAACCCTCAAACAAGCCCCTAAGTTGAAGCAAGACTAGACTAGGGTTTACCCTAGGGCAAACAACTAGGGCAAAGAAATTTGTGAAAAGATTGAAGTGGATGCCCACCAAAAGGATAGATTTTGTGGCAAATGCAATCCTCTTGATGTTTAGGCTCTCCAATCCCACAAATGTACCTTGCCTAGGGATTCACACCAAGCCCTAGTTAGCAAGCTTGGCCTTGAAGGGGTCGAATTAGAGAAGGAAGAATTTATGGATAAAAGTCAAGTTTGATCACCAACAAAATGGACCAGTCCCTTGTTCCTTGGGAGTATAGAGTCTATGATTTGATAGGACAACTAACAAGTTTTTATGGAGGCCGAAATCTTGATGCCCTTGCACAAAAACTCAAGCAATTACCTATGTAATGGATAATGAAATTTCCATGGGAGAGATAGTAAAAGATCACCACTAGGATATTCATTCACATGTTATTCATGAGTAATGCATGCAATAGTGATATCTAGATATCATTGAATAAAATTTCAATCAAATTAGGGCACAATAGCAAACCGTAGATTCAACATATTTCATACATTAGACATAGAAAAATAATATTCAACAATAGGTACACTTACAAGTTACAAGATAAAATGCAAAGAGGTTCCATCCATTTGATCCAAAAAATTGTTCCAAATGTCAAAATGGTTTCATAGATTTAAATTCTCCACAAGACTAGAAGGCCGAATTGTTAAAATTGGAAACTAGGGCCAACTTCCACCTTGGGACAGCTCATATGATGGAGATGATTATTGCATTGGATTCCTCTTTTGGAGAGGTACAATTTTGATATAAAGATCATCTCATTCTGACAAGCAGAAATGGAATTATTAATTTATTCTTCTTATGGACAAAATTGTCAAGGTCAGCCTCAGTGAAATGTAGGCTCATGAAGCCCAATAGATGGGTCTCCTCACCCTCAACGAATTGTATAAATAGGAGTGACCCTTCCCTCATTTGGACATTCACTCATCACACATCACATCATCTCTCTCTTCTCTTATTTGGTTCGTACAACTATTGGAGGTAGCTTCTCTTCTTCGCACGTGTGGCAGAAGGTCGAGTTTTTTTGGGGCAAAACAGATCGAAGTTTTAGGGCGTTGACCAAGGGGGATTTGACTAGCGTTGACCTCGGTTTTTGGGCTAGAATTCCGATTTTTCTAGGTGGCATTTATTGGCACAAAAACCGAGGAGTTTGGGACAGGTTGACCAACATTGACTTCAGATTTGATTGCAGAAAATTACAGCAGTGTTTCTCTCTCCTTTGACTGGGTTTGACTGAATTGTTTTGGGCTAGTTTTGAATCTCCTGGAAGACCGAATTGGACTGCTGTTTGGAGGACATTTTGGGACAACTTTGACCACCGTTGACTTTCTAGTTAGGGCTGCATTGACTGCTGATTTGGCAGATCTGTTTTGGGCTTGTACTTATGATATTTGTACTCTCTCTCTGTGCTGAACTATTGAAGAATAATAAGAAGATTTGATCAAAGGGTTCCCCACATTGGGGTTTGTCCCTGGCATCCACCACATCTTGTGTCCTCTTGTCTTGGCTTGTTTTCTGCATATGATTTTATGTTCTATTTGCATTTACTGTCAATGTTTATAAGTTAATGTGATTGCTATTGGATATAATTGGAAATTGTCATTGGGCTACTAAAGGAACATTGAAGTAAATTGTGCTTAAGCATAGAACATACCATTGTTATCTAAAATTAACATGGTATCAGAGCTGAGGTGAAGACAAAGACCAAGCAAGAGAGAAGCAAAGCAATCACTAAGAGAAGTTGTTGGACAAGGACTTGGAACTAGTCCCAATGACGACTACATCTTTCTTCAAACCTGAGGACAAGCTTAAGGATAAGTCCGACTATTATGCATAGAAGATGACTTTGGATTTGACTTTGGAAGAGAATGATGCCATGGACTATGTCAAAGGAAGAATAGCTGAGCCTCCTTCAAATGCATTTGCTACTGTACAAACCAAGTACAAGAAATGTGAGGTAAAAGCTAAGAAGATTATTGTTGATTCCTTTCATAAACCTTTGGTTGCATATATTTCTGATTTGGAAACATCCAAGGAGATGTATGAAAAGCTGGTTGGGATGTTCAAAGTGAACGATGCAAATCAAATTCTCTTTCTCAAGAACAAGCCGAAAGATATCAAGATGGATAGAGGAGAATCCATCCAATCCTATTTCATGAGGATTACTGAGATCAAGAATGACCTCCTATCTATTGGTGAAGTCACTAGTGACCGGGAACTCTCTCTCATTGCACTTGGGGGCCTTACAAGGGATTGGGATGTGTTCAAAACTACCATTCTCAACAATGACAGGATTCCTGGATTTGATGAACTATTGGCCAGATGCATTAAAGAAGAAATAAGGATGATGGAAAGAGACAAGCCCTCAAATGGAAACAATCCTACTACCTTCTCCGCTCATTCTAAGAGAAGGAACAATGTTGGTCCAAGGAATCAAGGAAAAGGGTTCAAGTCGAGATTCAAAGAAAGAAGAAAAAGAAGGGGCTCAATTGTAACAGGTTTGGCCACTTCGCTAGAGAGTGTCCTCACAAGAAGGATACTCCAAGAGATGATGACAACAATAACAACAACAACTTCAAGGGCAATGGCAATCAAAGGAACAACAGGTTCAATAACAAAGGAAAGAGGAATGCTCTTGCTGCTCGAAATGGAGGTGGTCGTCCTCCCAAGAAGTCGAGAAACTCCAGGTATGATGAAGTTAATGTTGTAAAGCAAAAATAATTTTATCTTATTTCTGCCCTCTCCACCGCCTCTCCTCTAGATACATTGGACCATTGGTTGATTGATAGTGGTGCCTCAAGGCACTTCACTGGGTACAAGGAGACCCTCTCTAACTTGGTTGAAAAGAAGACAAATATGGAGATTATACTTGGGGATAATGCCACTTATCTCGTGAAAGGAATTGGGACCATTACTCTTCACTTAAATCAAGGTCAAACCCTTCACCTACAAGAAGTGTTATATGTACTTGACTTGAAAAAGAAAGTGGTTTCTATTTCTGCGATGGAAGACAAAGGTTTTAAGGTGTCATTCATTGATGGGAAGGTTCGTCTTTGGCAAAGGAATCCAAGAGATGCATTCACTCTAAGATTCAGGGTTGAAGGTATTTATCAGGTTGGAGAAAGTTCGTTGGGAGCAATGATTTGTGACACCTATCTTCAATCCGAATGGCACCGAAGATTTTTCACCTTCATTTCAAAGCCTTACCCGACATAAGGAAGATGGTCACAAGGATGCTCGAATTCAACTTCAATCATGAAGGTGTTTGTCTAGGATGTGAAGTTGGAAAACATACAAGGGGACCATTCCCCTCAAGTGAGACTCAAACCACTGATATTCTTCAATTGGTCCATTCTGATCTATTAGGTATGTTGCCCGTGACATCTTTGGGTGGATATTTGTATTATGCTATTTTTGTGGATGACTTCTCTCACAAGACATGGATCTATTTCTTAAAGAAGAAGAATGAAGTATTCAAATGGTTCCTCTCCTTCAAAGCCTTGGTCGAGAATCAAACAGGGAAGAAGATCAAAATTTTGAGGACTGATAATGGGACCGAATATGAGTCTAATGAATTCAAACACTGTTGTAGAGAAGCTAGCATTAAGAGGGAGACTACAACCGCTTATACCCTTGAACAAAATGGTGTTGACGAAAGGAAGAATCATACTATCATTGAAGCCACCTGAAGAAGTATTCATCGGTAAGAAACCTGATGTTTCTCACTTTAGAATTTTTGGTTGTCTCGTATACTTTCATGTGCCGAAAGAGAAAAGAAACAAACTAGATGCATCTGGGAAGAAAGGAACATTTGTGGGCTACAGTGAAACTTCGAAGGCATATAGAATCTATGTGCCTGGTCAAAGGGAAGTGGAATTAAGTCATGATGTCACTTTCGATGAAGATTCTGCTCTTAGAAAGATTTGAGATCTTCCTATTCCAAGGAAGAACAATAATGATGCTGATGTAGAAAAGCAGGATGAACCTCCGTTCAATGAACCGATGCCCGATGTTGAATGTCCGATGGATCCCATTGATCCACCTCCTAGTGAACCCTCTACTACAAGGAAGAGGCCTTTGTGGCTCAAAGATACTCGTGAGGATGCCGAGAAACACATTGCATTAAGGGGGACATTTCGTGAAAGTAAGAAGTCGAATAGGTACCAAGGGTACTTAGCTGCCATGAGTACCATTGTACAATTTGAGCCTTGTACATTCGAAGAAGCCGTGAAGCAACAAGCTTGGAAAGATGCGATGAATGAAGAGTATGAGTCGATCATGAAGAATGACGTCTGGGATGTGGTTCCTAGACCCAAGGATAAGTCTGTGGTTACATCTAAATGGCTCTACAAGATCGACCATGGAGCTGATGGGAGTGCTGAGAAATTCAAGGCCAAATTTGTAGCACGAGGCTTCTCTCAAAAGGAAGGAGTAGACTACGATGAGATATTTGCGCCAGTTGCCTGATATACCACCATCCATCCGATCATAGTCCTTGTTACCTTCCAAGGATTGAACCTTCATCAGATGGATGTCAAAACTACCTTCTTGCATGGTTCGCTTAAGGAGGAAGTATATGTGAAACAACCCGAGGGGTTTTCAGGTTCAAGATCATGAGAGACATGTATGTAGGTTGAAGAAAGCCCTCTATGGGTTGAAGCAAGCCCCTAGGGCTTGGTATGAGAGGATCAATAGCTATCTTATGAAGCTGGGATTTACAAGAAGCGATGCTGACCCGAACCTATACTTCAAGGTTGAAAATGACAGACCTCTCATTCTGGTCCTTTATGTGGATGATCTCTTTCTGATAGGTGATGACCCTCTCATTCATCAATGCAAGAGGGAGTTGGATTCCGAGTTCGAGATGGACCTAGGACTGATGCATTATTTCCTAGGGTTGGAGGTCTGGCAAAAGCTAGGTGAGATTTTCCTTTCTCAAGGAAAATATATTGTGAAGCTACTTGAGAGATGTGGGATGGTGGACTGCAAGTCTGTGACTACTCTGATGGAACTCAACTTCAAGAAGCTATGTGGAAGTGTTGTTGGGCTTGGATTGGCGAACCCTACCGAGTATCGTCAACTTGTGGGAGCACTGATGTTCTTGGTTAACTCCCATCCTCACATATGCTTCGCTGTGAACACATTGAGTCAATATATGGTCGAGCCTCATCACATTCATTGGATTGCTGCCAAGAATCTCTTGAGATATCTTTGAGGCACAATCCACTATGGACTGAGATACACTGTCAGGGATTTGAGACTACATGGATATACAGATGCTGATTGGGCTGGCAGTGTGGTGGATCGTTAGAGCACGTCTGGGTGTTGCTTCTCTTTGGGGTCTGCTTTTATATCTTGTATGAGAAAGAAACAAAAATCGGTTGCACTAAGCATCGCCGAGGCCGAATACATTGCTGCGAGTATGGCCTGTTGTGAAGCAGTTTGGTTGAGGAAGCTCTTCAGTGAGCTATTTGAGCACGTGCTAGATACCACTGTCATCTTTTGTGACAACTAGAGTGGGATTCGTCTATTAGAGAATCCTGTGTTCCACGACCGCTCCAAGCACATTGATATTAGGTACCACTTTATCCGGGATGTGGTACAACGGGGAGCAATTAGGCTCCAACACATCAGGACAGATGAGCAGGTCGCTGACATTTTCACGAAGCCTCTTGAGAAGGTCAAACTCTTAACCTTCCGAGAAAGACTTGGAGTCATGGAACGACATAGAGCTGTGGGAGCTCCTAGGGGCATGGGGTACTTCTTGGAGCTATTTGTGAGCGACAATAGGGTGAGTGGTTTACCTTCCACTACTGGTGCGCTGGATACAGGGTGAATGGTTCACCATCCCTTGTTAACCCCATTATGGTTGCCATGTGTGTAGGGTGAGTGGTTCACCTTCTCCTATGGCATATGAGCAAGATGAGTGGTTCACCTTCTCCTGCTGATGCCCCGACACACATCCTACCCATAGAGTCTGGGACTCATGGGAAGTACCTCTCATCTGGCCAATGAGTTGGGAAAAGCTAGTTAGGGACCATAACACTACCGATGGACGCATCGTGTACTGTCGTACTCCCTTTGACTAGGATGCTTGGTGTTCAACAACTTGATCTGGGATCATGTAATGTTCCAAACTCAGATAAACAATGATATGTAAAGCAAGAACAAATACAATACCATAAATTTTAAACTTTCAGCAAATACTCATAAAAACTCTAGAAGTAAGAACCAGCTGAGCCATTTTATTAATCCAATGGAGCAAGTACAATAATATGAAGAAGTGCACCTGGGCTTGCCTGAATGGTAAGCGTGACAGAACCCAGGTGATAAAACATTGATCTCAAGTGCTGATAATAATTGCTCCAACGTTGCTCTGCGCTACCTAGAAGACTACACTGCTGGTTGGAAAGGAACTACTAGAAACCCCACCTCCGGTGCTCAGAAAATGCTTCAAAATTAACTCCAAGCTCCTTGACCAAAACCCACAAAAACCCATAAATGGTTTGGTTCGGTTCCAACCTCCCAAAATCGACCCCCAAGAGGCCCTACACCCTCCAAAACTGCTGAAGCACACAACCTGCAAATATACCAACAAAATCCTCCTCCAATGCTCCGGAAAAGCAACAATCACCTCCACTAGTGTTTCCCTTGTCTCTCCCGACAAGGATCAGCCTCAATAGCTGAGACTCCACCTCCCACGTGTGCACAATATTCTCCCTCTGCGCTGGCCCAGGAAGTGCGAAAACCCCACTGAATAGAATCTCTCTCTCTCAGCTCAAAAACTCATCCAAAATGCAGCAAAACACCCAAGCCTCCCTTCCGGAATTTCTCCCGGCCAAAGCTCCTCTGAAAGATGTCAAAATCACAACTCGGCCTCTCCTCACTACGTCCTCCAGGAATACGCACCACTTGGAGACACTGGATACAACTGCTGGAAATCACAATGAAAACCTCCTCCGAAAGAATGTAGATGAACCTCTCTAGGGTGGCACTCGAAGTCCCCCGAAGAAAGGGTGAGCTCTTCGCTTGAAGAACTCTTGCTAAACAACAAGTGACTCGGCTAAGCAACTCGAGCAACCAAAGAGAAATTTGATATGCCAAAGATGTCAAATGAAGAGTGTTGCGTCCTTTTTATAGATTTCGTGGAGCCTTTTTCCCTCCTTCGTGGGTCTCTCACTAAGCTTTCGATTTTCCCTCTCATGCATTTCAAATCATTGGATTAGGGAGTGCGTATTTCCTTGTGTGGGTGGCCCCACAGGCTACTAACAAAATCCCAAACTAACTTACTTCTAACACCTAAGTCTTCTAATAAAAATGAAATGGGCCCCGTCACCTCCAAAATTGGCTCCAAAATGTAGAAATTAATCCTGTTCCAAAATAATTTAGGAAGGGACGTTACAGATCAAGGACTGACTTTAGTCAGTGGAGTGTTGTATCACACACACTCTCGATCACTTCTTTTTCATTAATACTTCATGGTTCAGCAGAGCAGAGTAGTGATGGTATGATGGTTCAAGATGATAGGTTGGCATGATGATGGATTGGTAGGTGGAATTCTCCTTAGTTGAGAGGGAGTGTTAAAATGGGCAACTAGGGCCAACTTTCACCTTGGGACAACTCATATGATGGAGATGATTATTGCATTGGATTCCTCTTTTGGAGAGGTACAATTTTGATATAAAGATCATCTCATTCTGACAAGCAGAAATGGAATTATGAATTTATTCTTCGTATGGACAAAATTTGTTGGAAATACTGAGAGGGGGTGAATCAATATTTCTTTTCAATTATTATTTATATGAGTTAAAAACATTTATATTTGGAACACAGAAGTAGATAACAGGAATAGTTGCTTTTATTAATGTGATATTTGCAATAAATCAAGTACAATATCTATATATATATATATATATATATATATATATATATATATATATATGGTTTCAATCAATTGCCAAGCACTAACTTGGACCCTTTGTGAGGCTCCAACCTCCAGAGCACCAACTCTGTCTTGTTAAGGCACCAACCTTGAATTTAGGAGCACCAACTCCCAAGGACACCAATCCTTTCAGTTCTGAGGCACCAACCTCAAGGGCTCCAACCCTCTGTTGTAAACCGTCTGGATCTGTTTGGTTGTAATTCTCTGCTCCTAACCCTGCTGGGCCTATGACTTACTTCTGTCCTCCTGTTCCTTCCACTTCTGCCAGAACTTCAGCTTCCCTTTTTTCTTACAGTTCGCAAGCAACTCTAAACTTTCCTTGTTCTCCGTTTTATATTCTTGATACCCCTGGCCTTTGGCTTCCTTTCTCCGCTGGCTCTTTGGCTTCCTCAATGCTCGCTTGATCTTTTAGCTTCCTCTGCGCTCACTCTTCGGCTTCCTCTGTCTCTTCAATTCCATCAATACATACAGGACGCGTTAATGTGGAAGAGAGGCCGAAATACAATAATGTTGCCTATTAAAGAAAATATCAGAGAGGCCTCCCTTTTATAATATTCATAGAATATACAATAGTAATCCCGCAATCGCAATCGCAACGGTTCAGGTCCACTAAGCTATCGGAAACGTTAATTTATGCTTTTGGCCTTAAAAACCCGGGCAACATTATTTATTGAAATACACAGGAATACACGGAAAAACACCCTTCGAACACATAAGGCCGGACTTCAAATGCATTACGCCCGCATCTATAATTTCATCGGGTCTGCTCCTCCACAACTTTATCACAATCGACAGATTTTCACATAACATAGCCAATTCCCCTTCTGCTGACGAGACGGATGCGACATTCAATGAACTGTTTTTAATGAATCCATCAGGTCCATATGTATATATCGCAATCGGCGCTTTATAGTGTGGCAAGGCTTTACAATATATATGCAATATGCGACGGATGCGATTATATATTAAATCATATTGCAATGGTGTAGTCGGGTCCGTGTTATTATCGCAATCGCAGTTTTAACGTGACAAGGGCTTTAAATGCTGTGGTACATAACTCCCGATATGACAGACACGATATATCATTAGGACGCGATATAATAGGACCATCGGGTCCGCAGCTGTATATCGCAATCGGGGGTTTCAATGTGGCACTTAATAGAACCCGCCGCTTTGATTTCTCCGATATATATATATACTCTTCTGCTATATCGCATCTATATAATATATATATACTCCTCCGCTCTATGTATTCCTCTGCTCTTTCCTCTATGCTTCTCTTGCTCCTCTGATCGGTCTTCCTTTGGATTCCGATAGTTCTTTTTGGCATATATTACATGCGATACTCCCGATGTGGCTCCTCCGCTAACACTATTTATGCTCCTCCGCTTATGCACCTCCGATATGTGTTTCTCTTTGTTTCTCGTGGCTTCCAATGACCTCTTCTTATGTACCTTCGCTGATGCGATCCTCTTTCCAGTGGCTTTGCTCCTGTTCTTCACAAGTCTGCTCTGCTTCTCCTTGGCTTCATATTGACATTAATGACAATCTAGATCAACAATATCCCCCTTTGTCATTGATGGCAATATTCTTCTTCTCTCCCCCTTTGACATCAGTGGCAAAGGAGTGCTCAAGGACTCCCCCTGTTGAACTGTTCCCCTTGTCTTGCAACATCTTTATGAATCAACTTAAGTGATGCTAAAGAGATAACCCCCATATTTTGACGAAGATGTTCAAATGCTTCTCGAGGAAGAGGTTTTGTGAAAATATCGGCTATCTGCTCTTTAGTATTGATATATTCCAAGATGATGTTTTGTTTAGCTACTTGTTCACGAAGGAAATGATACTTGATTGGTATATGTTTGGTCTTTGAGTGCATCACTGGATTTTTGCTGAGGCTGATTGCACTTGTGTTATCACTATAGATGGTAATTGGTTGATTTGTGCCTATGTTGACATCTTTTAGAGCTTCCTTCATCCATAGTATTTGAGTACAACAATTTGCGATAGCTATATAATCTGCTTCAGCTGTAGATAGTGATATGGATGTTTGTTTTTTACTGAGCCAAGATACTAAACAGTCTCCTAGGAAGAATGCATTTCCACTAGTACTTTTTCGATCATCGACACTTCCGGCCCAATCAGCATCGGTGTATGCAGTCACTAGCCAACAAATGGGATTGCTTAGGAGCTGATTGAAATCTTCCCACCATTCCTACTACTTGCATAATGTCGGGTCTTGTAGCAGTTAAGTACAAAAGGGCTCCAATTATTGACCTGTAATGAGTTGCATCTACTGGAGGGGAGTCATCATTTTTTCTCAATTTGCAATTTGTGGTCATAGGTGTGCTCATGGGTGCACAGTGTTCCATTCCATATCTTTTAAGCATGCCTTTAAGATATTTGGCTTGAGATATAAACAGGCCTGCCGTGGTTTGAGATACTTGTAGTCCAAGGAAGTGAGATAACTCTCCTATCATCGACATCTCGAACTCTTTTGACATGTTTTGAGAAAATTCATGGCTCATCTCATCATTATTACTAGCAAAAATCAGATCATCAACATAAACAAGTGTGATTAGTAACTTATCCTCATCCGTCTTTATGTAGAGATTACTTCCTGCCACCCCCTTCTTGAAGCCTTGTTGTTGTAGATAGTGATCCAATCTTGTGTACCAAGCTCTAGGAGCTTGTTTCAACCCATATAATGCCTTTTTCAACTTACAAACAAAGTCTTTTCCTTCTATTAGATTAAACCCTTCTAGTTGCTCCATGTAGACTTCTTCCTTGAGTTCCCCATTCAGAAATGCTGATTTTACGTCCATTTGATAGATTTTGAATCCTTTTGAGCAAGCAAATGCCAAGAACATCCTGATAGCTTCCATACGAGCTACTGGTGCAAATGTTTCTTCAAAGTCGATTCCTTCAACTTGTGAATAGCCTTTACAAACAAGCCTTGCCTTGTTTCTGATGATTTGTCCATCTTCATTCATTTTGTTTTTGAATACCCACTTGGTTCCTATTATGTTTTTGTCCTTTGGACGAGGTACCAGCTCCCATGTCTCATTCTTCTCAATTTGAGACATTTCTTCTTCCATGGCTTTTACCCAATGAGGATCCTTGCTTGAGTAAATGTTTTTGGTTCTATCATGGATAGAAGAGCAACATCATTTTTCCTTGGTGTGTTTGTCATTATTCTTCGTGTCTGCATACCTTCATCTACATTGCCAATAATTTGCTTTTCTGGGCGATATTTTGGGGAAACTTCATCTTTGAAGGGGTTTGAGACGGTTCTTTTTCCCTGGGTTTTTCTTGATCTATTTCTTCTTTTTCAGGTTCTTCTTCTTCAATGAGAGGATCAACTTCATGTTCTTCAATTTCTTTTTTTGGAAGGTCTTCATCAATCTTTACATCAATGCTTTCCACTATTTTCCGTAGTCGATTATTATAGCACTTGTAGGCTTTGCCTCTTATAGAATATCCAAGAAAGATCCCTTCGTCAACTTGAGAATCAAACTTCCCTGGTGAGCCATCATTGATTTTATGAAGCACTTGCTTCCAAAAATCTTGAAGTATTTTACTGAAGCAGGTCTTCCTTTCCATAATTCATAAGGAGTCTTTTCATTATTTGGTCTTAATTGAGTTCGATTCAAGGTATAGACAGCTGTCCCGACTGCTTCTTTCCAGAATTTTGTCTGCAAGTTAGCTGCTATTAACATTGTTCTTGCCATTTCTTGAACTGTTCGGTTTCTTCTTTCAACTACCCCATTTTGCTTTGGTGTTCTGGCAGCAGAGAGTTCTCTTTTGATTCCATGTATTTTACAGAATTCATCAAATTCTTTTGATGTGAATTCTCCCCCTCTATCTGTTCTGAGACACTTAATCTTAGAGTCCTTTTCATTTTCGACAAGAGCTTTAAGATTCTTAAAACACTCAAATGCTTTGGATTTATATTTTATAAAATATACCGACATCATTCTAGTATAATCATCAACAAATAAAGCAAAGTACCTTTCTCCTTGGAGAGCCGGAGTTCTAGTTGGTCCACATAAATCAACGTGAATGATCTCCAAAGGCTTTGATGTAGAAAACTCATTGGTCTTGTGACTTATTCTAGTTTGCTTTCCATGTTGACATGGGCCACATACTCCTTGATATGGTTTGAATAACTTTGGGATGTCTGGTACTGCATTTATCTTGCTGATATTGATCAAATTATCGAAGCTCGTATGATCTGATAATCACCCTAAGAGTGACCTTAGTGAAGATTTATTAAACAAAAGGTATTACAGACCCATGTGCTGGTGTGTGTTCTGTGTTATTGAAACAACGGATCGATCAGATTGCCAATACACAGAAAATAAATGGAAAGACAACAGAGAAATACAGTAAGCAATACAAAGACAAACAATTTTTTAATAAGGAGTTCACCCTATTCTCCAAGGCTACGTCTTCGGTCCAGCTTCAGTGGTGGCTTTGTTTTATTGTGTCTTTCAGCAGAGAAATTACAATGCAGGGACTCAATATGAGTTCTCCTGAAGCAGAGTTTGATTGGCAGGGTGGTTCTTGGATTCCCCAAGCCACTTGGAGTACACAGGCTCTTGTTCTTCCTACCAGCTCTGTGACCCTCGGTCTACAGTGGAAAGAGTCAACTGTGATGCTCAATCCGGACAGATTCCTCTATGGGAAGGCTTGATTCTTCAAGCTCTCTGGTGCTCGATGCTGCCTGTGGTCAGCGCGGCCCTGTCTCCTCTGCTTGGCTTTACTGCTCTCTGTGCTCAGTGCTCCTCTCAGGGTTCACTGTTCACTGTCTCTCTTGGTCGCTTGGACTCTTCGCTCTCTGGTGCTTGATGCTGTCTCTGTTCATGGCTTTAGCCATTCGGCCTCCACGCCTATTCGGTTCCTCTCTCGCCTATGTCGATTCGCCTGTCGCCTATGTGCTTGGAATTCCCTGTTCGGCGTCAGCATGAACGCTCGAGAAGTAGCCACGTGTCCTCACTGGAACTGTGCTAGCCCGCTCGTCGATTCGTTGCTTTCTCCACCGTGGCGGTCAACGGATTCCAAATCCTCTTAAATCGCGGCTTAATCCCCTGTCAATTCCGCTCTGTCTATCAGACGTAATCTCAGCCGTCCGATCTGGGCTCCTCCAGATCCAACGTCATTCGCACGTCGAGCGCGGTTGACTTGCTCGACTGATAACACGCGATCACGGCGGTTTTTTTCTCACCTCCACTGCCACGCGTTGATCGCTGAGTGTGATCGCTCCACTTTCTCCAAAACCGCTTACTGTTCAAGGGCGCCCCGATCAAACCGCCAGTTTCCAGGTTGTGGGTCCCACCTTCATACGATGGCGCTTTACGTTTCTCCGCCCACGATCCTCTGGCTCCCAACGTGACTGAGTGCTTAAGGCTCCTCCTTTTCGGCCCTGTTTGCCCAGCGATGCGCGTTAGCGCTAACGCGCATCAAAAATCAGCTCCTTTTCCCGATCCGGGGCTCCCAGGGGCTATTTTGACCTCCTGCGTAGTCTCCATGGGCCTCGGTCAGCACGCTTTGACCGAGGTCCTCGTTGTTCCACGCCGGCTGCCATGGCCACTGGTTCAGGGTGTTTTCGATTGCTGTTTTGGATTCTTCAAGGATTTGTCTTGTCCCGATATAGTCATGGTCTTATGACAGTCGTTTATGGATCTGATTCGGATCACGGCCTCCCAACTGAAAAGCTTTTGGACCATCAAAAGTTGGTTTTCTTCAAGCATCGACTAAGTGAGGAAACCGCTGTCTCACTTGTCCGATCTCAATGCACTTCACACTGCTCGGCTTCGAACCTTTAAGCCCAATTCTGAGGTATTCCACCTGTCCACTGCACGTCGTCCTTACCTTCCTGTCCAGCACTGTATCTTCCTACAACTCATTAAGATATTCAAGTAGTAGGTCATCAACAGAAGGCAATTGACTCTGCTCTTCAGGGTCCTCAATCATTGAAGGTTCAAACAACCTCAAGCAATCTGCGTTCATGACTGAGTAGATGTGCATGTAAGCTGGCAGAT
Source organism: Pinus tabuliformis (assembly GCA_031772625.1). Taxonomy (NCBI): domain Eukaryota; kingdom Viridiplantae; phylum Streptophyta; class Pinopsida; order Pinales; family Pinaceae; genus Pinus; species Pinus tabuliformis. The sequence goes on along the minus strand of CM062820.1, from coordinate 589,223,364 downwards.
CAAGGTGAAAAGCATTCTCACCAATCTTCTCAAGTATCTTGAAGGGTCCATACCTGATAGGTTTTAGCTTCTTACCTTCACCTTGCATCCTGTCCTTGCTGATATACAACCAAACTTGGTCTCCAACTTGAAAACTATGCTCCATCCGATGCTTATCATGCCTAGCCTTGTACTTGGCTTGGCTCTTTTTCAGCTGTTCCTGTACTTCCTGGTGGATCTCCTAGATCTGTTCAATGAACCTAGTTGCTTTGTCCACATCACTGTGTCCATCAACCATGGTATCTTTACCAAAGACAAAATCCAAGGGAGACCTTGGTATGAAACCAAAACAAGTCTCAAAAGGAGATCTTTGGGTAGAAGAGTGTTTGGCTCTATTGTAAGCATGCTGCACATAACACAAGTGTTCATCTCAAAGCTTAGGGTGTTTGCTGCAATATCCTCTCAGTAACTGGATCACTGTCCTGTTAACTACTTCTGTCTGGCCATCTGTTTGTGGATGAAAAGTTGTGTTTTTCTTTAATTTGGTGTCCATTAGTTCCCACAAACTGGACCAAAACTTTACCACAAATTGGGTGTCTTGATCAGATATAATGGAAGTGGGTAATCCAAAATGAACCCATACATGTTCAAAGAATAATTTTGCAGTTTGTTCAGCTGTAATCTGTTTACTACAGGGTATCAAAATACACATTTTGCTGAACCTATCCACAACAACATATAGATAATCATGACCTTTCCTAGATTTAGGCAGTCCTCCAACAAAATCCATGGAAATCTCTCCCAAGGGTGAGAAGGAACTGGAAATGGAGTGTACAAGCCTAGTTTTCTGTTGGTGGTCTTGCTTTTAGCACACATAGCACACCCCTTTACATATCTAGAAACTGTCTCACTCATTCTTGGCCAATAACAGAACCTTTGCAGCTGTGCAACTGTTTTACTTACCCCGAAATGACTTGATATCGGAGAAGTGTGTGCTTCCCTAATTATCTTTGCTCTCTTAGTTGGTGGAATGCAGAGTTTCCCACAATGATATAAGAGTCAGTCCTTTACATGATAGTCCAATTCTTCTACTCTTTTGCCTTGACTCAAAGTTGCATATACATCTTTAAAGTCCATATCCTGAGCATACTGTTCTATGTAGCTTTCATGTAGCACAGAATTATGCTTAAGTATGGTAGATGCATTTATAATGGGTCTAGATAACATGTCTGCAACCTTGTTATGTATGCCCTTTTTATATTTGATGACTAAATGAAACTGTTGTAGAAAACCCATCCATCTGTAATGTCTTGATTGTTGCAACTTAGTTTGGGAGTGTAGATATTGAAGTGGTTGATGATCAATATGTATTACTGTTTCCTTGCCCATTAAGTAATGTTTCCACTTTTTCACACTCTGAACTAATGCATACAATTCTTTATCATATGTAGGATAGTTAACTACTGCAGGATTAAAAGTCTCAGAATGATAACATATGGGTTTACCGTGCTGTGTCAACACTGCTCCCATGGCATAGTCACTGGCATCAGTTTGGATCTCAAATGGTCTTTGTAGATCTGGCAGTGCTAGTACAGGTGCTGTACTAATTTTTTCTTTCAAGGTGTCGAAGGCTTTTTGCTGTTTGCCTCCCCACTGAAACACCTTGTTCAATCCTGTCAAAGCATGTAAAGGAGCTGCAATTGAGGAGAAATTTGAAATGAACTTCCTCCAATACTGTGCTGCTCCTAAGAAGCTTCTCACTTCTGTAGCAGACTTGGGTTTAGGCCAGTTTACAATGATTGCCACTTTAGAGGGATCTATTTTCAATTCACCTCCCCCTACTATATGACCCAAATAATTTAGAGAGGTTTTGCCAAATTCACATTTGGAGAGTTTAACATGAAGTTTTTCTCTTTTCAAAACATCTAATGTCTGCTTAACATGCTTTAAATGTTCTTCCCACGTTTTACTAAAAATCAGAATGTCATCCAGATACACAATAACAAAATCATCAAGAAAAGGTCTGAGTACATCATTCATTAATCTCATGAAAGTAGTAGGGGCATTGGTCAAGCCAAAAGGCATAACCAACCATTCATACAATCCCTGCTTTGTTTTGAAAGTAGTCTTCCATGCATCTTGCTCTGCAACTCTGACCTGATGGTATCCACTGTGCAAATCCAGCTTGGTGAAATAAATAGCTTCCTTCAATTGATCTAAAAGATCATCTATGCGAGGAAGGGGATAACGATTTTTGATCGTTATTTTATTCAGTGCTCGATAATCAATGCACATTCTCCACGAGCCATCTTTCTTTCTCACCAAAATGATTGGTGACCCACATGGTGATGTGCTAGGCCTGATGAACCCTTTCTCGAGCAACTCCTGCACCTGCTTCTTGATTTCAGCATTCTCTAAAGCAGATAACCTGTACATCCCAATGTTAGGCAAAGGAACATCTTGCTGCAAAATAATATCATGTTCTATTCCCTTTTTGGGTGGCAGACCTTGAGGTTCTTGAAACAAGACATCATACTCTGAAACAATCTTTTCTATATCAGCTTGCTGATCAGAATTACAGCCCTCAAATACATTGGTTTTATCAGTTTTCTTTTCCTTTACAACCATTAGTAAGAACTGTTTGCATGAATTTATCATTCTTTTCATCTGTCATGAGTTTATGAGAGTATAATTATTCTTGAGCTTATGAGCTCTTACAAAGTATTCGATTCCATCTTTAACAAGTAGATACTTGTTCTCAGCTCTATAGAAAATAGCCTTTCTATCATACAAGTAAGGAGTTCCTAAAACAATTCCACATATATCCAAAGGAATTACATCTAACTCAACCTCATCTACAAATGCTGACCTAAAAGAAAACTTGAGTTTGCACTGTCTAGTCACTTGTAGTTGTGCTTTATCATTCAACCATCCTAATGGGTATGGTTTCTTATGAGTTGTAGTTGCTAATCCCAATTTCTTTACAATTGCTTCAGAAATCAGATTTACTTGTGAGCCATTATCAAACAAAGTATCAATCTTTTGATATTTGGAAACAACTCGAATATGGAAAAGCTCACGCCTTTTTCTCTCATGTTCTTCATCAATGACAGATTGAGCAGAATTACTAGTAGATGCTTCAGAATTCTTACCTTTTATACCTGTCGCTGTGATGATTGTTTCATCTCCCGAGTCTGACCCCAAATCATTCTGAATAGCTGTAGCAGTCTTCTTTTTCTTGCCCTCGGACTTCTTAGGTCTCAGCTCTGGATGCAGAATCCAACAGTGCTCATCATCATGCCCCTCCTTTTTACAGTGGGTGCATGAGGCTTTGCCTTTCTGTGCAGTGTTAGCCTTCCTTGCCTTCCACTTCTGCTTTCTTTTCTCCTTGCTTTTGCTTACAGTGGGTTGGGATGGTCCCCAACTTCTGGATTTCCATTCTTTCCTCTAGCTTCTAGATGAGTAGCTTGTACAGATACCTCATCTATACTAGTGGGATTAAACATGAGGATGGCATGCCTCATGTCGCTGTGTAGACCACCAATGTACTTCAAAAGAGTTTCTGGTGAGTCTAATGAAATACCCAACATCAATGCTCTCTTTCGGAACTCTTGAGTATACCCTTGTACACTTTGCCCTTTCAACTGCCGAAGAGTTTGCCAGCTCATCATGGCTTGTTGCATGTAGGCCAATGGATAGAACTGCTTTTTGATTGCAGTAACAAATTCACTCCAGACAGAGATGGTCTTACCATGCTTCCTCATATCAGCGTGGGTTCTGCCTTCCCACCAAACCAAGGCAGTACCCCCTAGGCGAAGGCTTGTCAGCTAAATCTTGCTCTTGTTTGAGTCTATATTTTGTACTCTGTAATACATATCAATTTGTCTTATCCAATTGTCCGACTTTTCAGCATTTAACTCTCCATCATATATAGGCAAATCAAATTTAACATCTAACTTAATCAAAGATGCTTTCTTTTATGCACAAGGCTACTAGGAGGTGTAGGGAAGCTTTCTTCTTTCCCCTTTCCTTTGGAGTGGTCATGGGAATGAGATTCATCTTCTTCTTTATCTTGCTTAGATCCTGATGAATCTTCATCCTTATGCTTTCTAAAGTCCCTATACATTTCTTCCACCATGGACTTTATAGCTAGGAAACTTTCTATGAATTGAGAGTTTGGCCCTACAGAGCCTTCTTCTGCCATTGTCTTTCGAGAATAGACTCTCCCAATTTCAGGACTAGTTTCCACCAATTCTCCTTCTCCTAATTTGAGCTTTGATCTAGTGAGCATTCACAGCCAAACCAACACAAGCTTGTCTAACCTTACAGCCTAGAGCTCTGATACCACTTGATCTGATAATCACCCTAAGAGTGACCTCACTGAAGATTTATTAAACAAAAGGTATTACAGACCCATGTGCTGGTGTGTGTTCTGTGTTATTGAAACAACGGATCGATCAAATTGCCAATACATAGAAAATAAATGGAAAGACAGTAGAGAAATACAGTAAGCAATACAAAGACACAAACAATTTTTTAATAAGGAGTTCACCCTATTCTCTAGGGCTACGTCTCCGGTCCAGCTTCAGTGGTGGCCTGGTTTTATTGTGTCTTTCAACAGAGAAATTACAATGCAGGGACTCAATATGAGTTCTCCTGAAGCAGAGTTTGATTGGCAGGGTGGTTCTTGGATTCCCCAAGCCACTTGGAGTACACAGACTCTTGTTCTTCCTACCAGCTCTATGACCCTCGGTCTACAGTGGAAAGAACCAACTGTGATGCTCAATCCGGACAGATTCCTCTATGGGAAGGCTTCTCTGGTGCTCGACACTACCTGTGGTTAGCTCGGCCCTCTATCTCCTCTGCTTGGCTTTACTGCTCTCTGTGCTCAGTCCTCCTCTCAGGGTTCACTGTTCACTGTCTCTCTTGGTCGCTTGGACTCTTCGCTCTCTGGTGCTCGATGCTGTCTCTGTTCATGGCTTTAGCCATTCGGCCTCCACGCCTATTCGGTTCCTCTCCCGCCTGCGTTGATTCGCCTGTCGCCTGTGTGCTTGGAATTCCCTGTTCGGCGTCAGCATGAACGCTCGAGAAGTAGCCACGTGTCCTCACTGGAACTGTGCCAGCCCGCTCGTCGATTCGTTGCTTTCTCCACCGTGGCGGTCAACGGATTCCAAATCCTCTTAAATCGCAGCTTAATCCCCTGTCAATTCTACTCTGTCTATCGAACGCAATCTCAGCCGTTCGATCTGGGCTCCTCCAGATCCAACGTCATTCGCACGTCGAGCGCGGTTGACTTGCTCGACCGATAACGCGCGATCACGGCGGTTTTTCTCTCACCTCTGTTGCCATGCGTCGATCGCTGAGTGTGATCGCTCCGCTTTCTCCAAAACCGCTTACCGTTCAAGGGCGCCCTGATCAAACCGCCGGTTTCCAGGTTGTGGGTCCCACCTTCGTACAATGGCGCTTTACGTTTCTCCGCCCACGGTCCTCTGGCTCCCAACGTGACCGAGTGCTTAAGGCTCCTCCTTTTCGGCCCTGTTTGCCCAACGATGCGCATTAGCGCTAACGCGCATCGAAAATCAGCTCCTTTTCCCGATCCAGGGCTCCCAGGGGCTATTTTGACCTCCTGCGCAGTCTCCATGGGCCTCGGTCAGCGCGCTTTGACCGAGGTCCTCGTCGTTCCACACCGGTTGCCATGGCCACTGGTTCAGGGTGTTTTTTTTTGCTGTTTTGGATTCTTCAAGGATTTGTCTCGTCCCGATATAGTCATGGTCTTATGACAGTCGTTTATGGATCCGATTCGGATCATCGTATGTCCAAGTCGCTTGTGCCACAACCAACTTTCATCGGTTTGGCTTAAGTAGCATTTATCTTCTTGAATCTTGTTCAGAATGTAGACGTTGTTTGGTGTTCTAACCCCTTTCGCCACAAGTTCCCCTGAGGAAGAGTTCCTTATTTCATAGTCTTTGGTGCTAAAGACAGCATTATGTTCTTGATCACAGAATTGGCTAACACTCAGGAGGTTGTGTTTGAGCCCGTCTACTAGTAAAGCATTTTGAGCTTTTCCTTTTCCATTAATAAGAGTAACAATTCCTTTTCCAACAATTTTGGCAGATCCACTTCCAAAGGATACATTTCCTTCCTTTTTGTTCAATGAGACAAACTTCCTTCTGTCCCCTGTCATGTGTCTGGAGCACCCACTATCCACAAACCAATGATTTTCATTATTTTGAGCACATAGAGCTAGGCCACATTTATCTGTGTTGGGATTCTCACTTCTTGCCTTTCCAATTTTGAGTGGGCAATTTTGTTCATTGTGTCCATTATTATTACATAATGAGCAAATCAGATCAAATTTGGCCAAGGGATCAAAAGAATTGTAGGTCTTGATTTGTCCTTGCCCTTTGGGGCCATATGGTTTGTTTATTTGATCCTTAAGTTTTGTTGTGTCATTCTTACGAGCCATGCAATGTCTAGCTTGATGACCAAAATTTTTACAATGGAAACAATGCCCAAAAAGATAGTTTTGTACCTGTTGTAATAGCCACGATTTGAATCAACATTCTTCCTTGGAGTTACTCCCGCTTTATTCTTTGAATTTGAGATGGGCCTTTGATGAAATACTGTTTTGTATCTGTTGTAGCATCCATGATTCGAATCAACATTCTTCCTTGGAGTTATTCTCTCTTCATTCTTTGGATCTGGGATGAGCCTTTGATGAAATAATCTTTCTTCCTTTGGGTTGGTGGAAAGTACATTGGCATAGCTTTTCGCATTATTCTTAGTGCTTGATGATTCTCCTTTAAAACCTATTTCAGATTTATCATGTTGAGGTTTTTGATTATTTAGGATAGTGTCAAGTATTTGAGAGCTTTTCCAACCCTTTTTAACTTGCTCCAATTCCTTCCTCAGAGATACTATTTCGGCTTCACGTTCTTCAGAAGCTTCTTCTTTTTCTTTTAGCTTGTTTTTCAAGAGATCTTCCATTCTTTTTATTTCCTCGTTTTCTACCTTGAGAGAAATGATTTTATTTCATAATTTCTCATTTTCTTCAATGGCACTTATTAACAATTCATCTACTTTTGCATCTAGCCCTGAGTCATCATCATTTGTGAATGCCATGAATAATACTTCTTGGCTTCCAGCATGGTCATTTTCTTCATCTGATTCTTCGTTACCTCCTTTGCGGTGAGGGGACTGGTTAGTTGATTTCTTTTTGATGACTACAAATTCATCTTCAGCAGACTCATCTTGCTTCGAGAGGAAATTCTTCTTATTGAGCCCTTTCTTTTTTTATACCATTCTTTTAGAATTTTCTTCATCATCACTATCATGCTTATGAGGACATTTTGCAGCATAATGACCTATTTTTCCACATTTGAAACAAATAAGAGGGTATTTACCTTTTAGCTCAGATCCTTTCTTCAGCCTTCGTACAAATTGCGCCAATTCCAATTCAACAACGGAGTCATCACTACTGACATTTCTTTCTTTCCCCTTTTTTGATTTTGAGGCCTTGAATGCTGCATCTTTGGAACTTGGGCAACCTTTTCTCATCTCATAGGCAATGAGGATTCCATGGAGTTCATCCATCTTGAGAGTATCTAGATCCTTCACTTCTTCTATGGCACTTACTTTGGAGTCAAATCTGTTTGGGAGAGATCTTAAGACCTTTTGAACAATGTTGCTTTCTTCAATGTTTTCGTCCAATCCTTTAAGAGAGTTGACCATTTCTGCTACTCGGAGAAAGTATGATGCAATATCTTCTTCATCATCCATTTTCAGACTTTCAAATTGCCTTCTATGTGTTTGAAGCTTTGCCTTCTTGACTTTGGAGTCCCCGTCGTATAAGCTAATTAGCTTATCCCATACTTCTTTGGCAGAGTTACAATTCATGACTTTTGTAAATTCAGAATCAGTGATTCCATTAGTGATGGAGTTTAAGGCTTTTGCGTTTGCAATGTAGACTTTCCTCTCATCTTGATCTGTTGGAAGAGTGGAAGGAGCTATGTACTCATTTAAGACCGAATGCCAAACTTCAGGTCCAAGGGACATTAAGTAATAGAACATTCTCTTTTTCCAGAAGCCAAAATTTGTGCCATCGAATAGAGGAGGTCTTCTTGACACTTCTTGATTTCTGTCATGACTAAGAATCCTTCTTCAAGCTGTTAGGCTGATATGAAGAAGCCCACTTTGATACCAATTGTTGGAAACACTAAGAGGGGGGTGAATCAGTATTTTTTTTCAATTATTATTTATATCAATTAAAAACATTTATATTTGGAACACAGAAGTAGATAACAGGAATAGATGCTTTTATTAATGTGATATTTGCAATAAATCAAGTACAATATATATATATATATATATATATGGTTTCAATCAATTGCCAAGCACCAACTTGGACTCTTTGTGAGGCTCCAACCTCCAGAGCACCAACTCTGTCTTGTCAAGGCACCAACCTTGAATTTAGGAGCACCAACTCCCAAGGACACCAATCCTTTCAGTTCTGAGGCACCAACCTCAAGGGCTCCAACCCTCTGCTGTAAACCGTCTGGATCTATTTGGTTGTAATTCTCTGCTCCCAACCCTGCTGGGCCTATGACTTACTTCTGTCCTCCTGTTCCTTCCACTTCTGCCAGAACTTCGGCTTCCCTTTTTTCTTACAGTTCGCAAGCAACTCTAAACTTTCCTTGTTCTCTGTTTTATATTCCTGATACCCCTGGCCTTTGGCTTCCTTTCTCTGCTGGCTCTTCGGCTTCCTCAACGCTCGCTTGATCTTTCAGCTTCCTCTGCGCTCACTCTTCAGCTTCCTCTGTCTCTTCAAATCCATCAATACATACAGGACACGTTAATGTGGAAGAGAGGCCGAAATACAATAATGTTGCATATTAAAGAAAATATCAGAGGTGCCGCCCTTTTATAATATTCATACAATATACAATAGTAATCCCCAATCGCAATCACAACGGTTTAGGCCCACTAAACTATCGGAAGCGTTAATTTATGCTTTTGGCCTTAAAAACCCGGGCAACATTACTTATCGAAATACACAGGAATACACGGAAAAACACCCTCCGAACACATAAGGCCGAACTTCAAATGCATTACGCCCGCATCTATAATTTCATCGGGTCTGCTCCTCCACAACTTTATCGCAATCGGCAGATTTGCACATAACATAGCCAATTCCCCTTCTGCCGACGGGATGGATGCGACATTCAATGAACTGTTTTTAATGAATCCATCGGGTCCATATGTATATATCGCAATTGGCGCTTTATAGTGTGGCAAGGCTTTACAATATATATGCGATATGCGACGGATGCGATAATATATTAAATCATATTGCAATGGTGTAGTCGGGTCCGTGTTATTATCGCAATCGCAGTTTTAACGTGACAAGGGCTTTAAATGCTGCGGTACATAACTCCCGATATGATGGACGCGATATATCATTAGGGCGCGATATAATAGGACCATCGGGTCCACAGCTGTATATCGCAATCGGGGGTTTCAATGTGGCACTTAATAGAACCCGCCGCTGTGATTTCTCCGATATATATATACTCTTCTGCTATATTGCATCTATATAATATATATATACACTCCTCCACTCTATGTATTACTCTGCTCTTTCCTCTATGCTTCTCTTGCTCCTCTGATCGGTCTTCCTTTGGATTTTGATAGTTCTTTTTGGCATATATTACATGCGATACTTCCGATGTGGCTCCTCCGCTAACACTGTTTATGCTCCTCCGCTTATGTACCTCTGATATGTGTTTCTCTTGTTTCTCATGGCTTCCAATGACCTCTTCTTATGTACCTTCGCTGATGCGATCCTCTTTCCAGTGGCTTTGCTCCTGTTCTTCACAAGTCGTCTTTGCTTCTCCTTGGCTTCATATTGACATTAATGACAATCTAGATCAACAAAATTGTCAAGGTTGGCCTCAGTCAAATGTAGTCTCAAGAAGCCCAATAGATCGGTCTCCTCACCCTCAACAAATTGTGGAAATAGGAGTGACCCTTCCCTCATTTGGACATTCACTCATCACACATCACATCATCTCTCTCTTCTCTTATTTGGTTCGTACAGCTATTGGAGGCAGCTTCTCTTCTTCGCACGTGTGGCAGGAGGCCAAGTTTTTTTGGGGAAAAACAGGTCGAAGTTTCAGGGCATTGACCAAGGGGGATTTGACCAGCGTTGACCTCAGTTTTTGGGCCAAAATTTCGATTTTTCTAGGCCACATTTATTGGCACAAAAATCGAGGAGTTTGGGACAGGTTGACCAGCATTGACTTCAGGTTGACTTCAGATTTGACTACAGAAAATTACAGCAGTGTTTCTCTCTCCTTTGACTGGGTTTGACCGAATTGTTTTGGGTTGATTTTGACTCTCCTGGAAGACTGAATTGGACTATTGTTTGGAGGACATTTTGGGACAACTTTGACCACCGTTGACTTTCTGGTTAGGGCTACATTGACTGCTGATTTGGCAGATTTGTTTTGGGATTGTACTTATGATATTTGTACTCTCTCTCTGCTGAACTATTGAAGAATAATAAGAAGATTTGATCAAAGGGTTTCCCCACATTGGGGTTTGTCCTTGGCATCCGCCACATCTTATGTCCTCTTGTCTTGACTTGTTTTCTGCATATGATTTTCTGTTCTATCTGCATTAACTGTCAATGTTTATAAGTTAATGTGATTGCTACTAGATATAATTTGAAATTGTCATTGGGCTACTAAAGGAACATTGAAGTAAATTGTGCTTAAGCATAGAACATACCATTGTTATCTAAAATTAACACGAATTAACTCAAGAGGCCAAAATTCACAAGTTGTGATGATGATTTGATACAGTGAATGTTTCCTCTACTTATATGAGGAATTCGACATCTAATTTTAGCCTAATGCCCCCCAAAATAATAAAATAATGTGCTAATCACAAGCTAGGTCATATGCCGACCTAGTAGCCAATGATAAAACATAACTCTTGCCGACATGTGTTAGCCATAAGAGAGAAAATGTTGACGCCATATATGTGTGAGCCCTTCTAGGGATAGCGTTGAGGCTTCTTGGTGCCAAGATGTGAGTAGAAGCCTTCTAAAATCACCTCCTAAGGTTTGGCCCTTAGGTGTCTGTCAATATTCCTTCGTGGACCGCAATTTTCACCTTGGGGGACAAAAGTGGTCTCATGGCTCTTTAGGTGATCAAAATGTCTGTCTCTGCTCCGACGTTGGGGGCTTTCAAAGTGGTGCTAGCCCTCCCATGTCTCAAGGTGTGAGACCATCCTCCTCTGGGCCCTAGATCAATTGCCATCCCTCTAATAGTGCTAAATTGACTAGGGGCATGCTGGGTCTAAGTGCATCATCCCATAAAAGTCATCAATGTAGGGAAAAGTGTTGGAACGTTGTGGGTGCTGGAGGTACCCATAGGTATGTATGATGCTTTGCTGTTGCTTGGAGTCCCATGGCTCTCAACTTTCCACTTATGGGTGTCAATATGTTCCTCTAAAAGACTTAGGTCCTAGTTAAGTTGCCCAAGCCAATGCTACAAAACCATCTGACAATTACACAATATATAGTGCTAGCAACTACATCATAAGGTACATTTAATCATTTTTGCATCGGAGTCATCAAGCTTGAAAGTAATGGGCAATCTGGCATTTCAAATAAGGCTTCCCTTCCAAAATTAAGGCTTTGAACTTGCAATGCTGTTATCTCCCTAGGTAGGAGTGGTTAATAGACCACCTTATTAGGTGTTCCTGACCCTTAAGGTGAAATGACATGTCCTTGGTCCACCCTTCAATTGATAGGCGTCATGTGAATAATGATGTAACCAAGGGGAAAATACTTCATGGCCAAGTGCCATGGTCAAAGGGACCAGCTATGAAGGGCTCCTCATACTAAGTGTACATATGTGGGGAGGGAGCAATCGTGGATGCATGAGTTACCAACTCGGCCTTTGTTTTTCCACCCCTCTTGTACACCTTTTACTTTTTCTTAATTTTTCTTTGTATCACTACTTGTAGCTCAAAGGGTTAGAGCTTGCTTTCTATGATGTATAACAATTAGTACCCCCTTAATGATGAGGTAGTTCATTACCCATTAGGGGTTAGGACATGTAAGGGTTCCTTCTCATAATATGAAGAGCAACATGTGCTCAGAAACTGGGTGATGGCCATAATGAGTGAGGTAGAGCTCATGTTAGGCTTTTGCTCACGTGCCAATGTGTATATCCCTACCATCTTTGCATTTTGATCTTTTTTTTGCTTGTGGCGATCATATGTTTTTCTTGCTCTTTTAGCTAAATCAACCTCCCAGGGCCTAGTGCTGAGCCCTACCTAGGTATGAGGATCTATGGTGCCAAATCCTAGAGAATCAATGGTCAACTGAAATAAAAGAAGGAAGGTGGAATATAGGGCTTGTAATATGAGATGGAAAGTGGTAAGTGTGGAATATGGAGAGATGGGACTACGCTATCTCAATTGGGGTTTTCCAAGTAGTGCCCCTCCTATACGCATTGGGTCTTTAAGTGAGGTGCCAGTGGACTAGGATGAAAGATTAACCCCCCTTTTAAGGTGAGGGAACAAGATCATGGTCAAAACCACTCTACCTTCTAGGTTACACCATAATCCATGCCAAATTCCCAAAATACAAACAAGCATGAGCGCTCGATTGCAAAATGAATAAAGTATCTTTTGATTAGAAGCCCAACTTCCAATATCTGCTCTTGCCGATTGGGCGAGGAAACATATAACTGATGCAAGTGGTAGAGATTTGAATGGCACATTGTCATCGACTATTAGTGGCTTTCAAGGGTTGCTGGTTGGCTTGCTGGAAGAGATGATGGGAGAAAAATTTCTCGTATGGGGTCACCCACTTTTGGTGGGTAACATATCCAAAATCAAGTTGTGGGTGCCTCGCGTCATCTCAATAGGTGCTAAGTAGACAACATGGTGTGCTCTCTAGTGTTGGAGCTCCCTCAGGTGCAATAAGCCCTCCTCAATCATCCTGGGGGAATGACCATCCTCGTATGGACTTTGGATCAAGGCATGCCCATCAAGTAGTGCTAAGGCCAGCCTAGGGGCATGCTACGTCCATTGGTACATCATCAAGAATCCTCCATGCCAAGCAAGAGAAACTTAACGTTTTGGCATCTAGGGGTGCTCTAAGGTATCCATCAACAACTAATATCATCAAAGTTCCCAACATTTTGTTGCATGGGGGCAACATTGTATTTGCAAGATCATCATGCTCTCTGGAAGTATAGTATGGTCTGGGCATCATGTGGAGTAGGGTGCCCTCAAGGCCTCAACCACTCTAGGTCAGTGTTATCAGAACTAGACCAGAACCGGTGGAACTGGTTGGTTTGGCCTTTTTTGGCCCAAAACCGGTTTGAACAAGGCTTCCGATCCGAAATAGGTTGGTTCGGTACTGAACTGGCCTATTTCACCGAACCGATTGGTTCAGGACCGGTTCCATGTAGTTTGTACCTATGCAGGGCAGCATAAAAAATTGCCTTTTTTTATTTTTTTAGTTGGTTGGCCCACTTCTAATTCTCCCTTAGGCTAGCCTAATATTCAAGCCTATGGCCCTCACCCTAATAATCAAGCCTATGACCTAATATTGCTATGAAATTCATGGTAATGTTAAATTCTTGAAGTAAAAGTGACATTCTCCTTTATCTTTCATTTTCATCCTTTTACTTAAATTTTTAACATTACCATGAAATGACTTAGGATGCTTGAGAGGTTCCAACCTCATTGGATTTAATATGGAGAAAGTAGAATTTTAGATTTCACACAAAATCTAGCAGACTTAACAATTTTTTAGGATTTCAGGATTGGGGGGATTGCAACGTTTCCATTGGATTTTGTTATGTACAAGGTTATGGAACTAGTATTTAATAAAGAGCACCAAGCCCTCTATATACTTTGATGTTAGTGTCATTGGTTGTCAAACTCCTTTATCACAACTCTACTAAAAGTGTACCCATCACTCAAACAAAATCTTGACAAGACATGCTATGTTTTTTCTATCTTATTTTAATGCCTAAATGGTTATATTGATGACAAAGACCCCAATATAGGCAATGGTTTTGATGATATGCAGGCATTTCTTGTAGCATAATTTTTTTTGGATGCTAGAGGCCATCTAGAGTCTATTTGTTGATGTATTTTCGGTTTAGAGATATATTGCACTCTATGCTATTTTGGTTGTGCACCCTTACATGCTATGTAAATGAGAACTTTTGTATATTTGTGTACAAATGGTTTGGATTCATATGGATGCACATGAATATACATGTTTTCCTTTAAAATATGAATATTTTATGTGTTTTTGGTAAACTGTTTTTTTTTTACAGTTTTTTTACTGGTTCCCGGGCCACAAGGTTTTTCGGTTTGATCATAGGTTCGGTTCTGATAACATTGCTCTAGATTATCTGGCAAAACGATCTTAAATTCAAGTGAAAACAACCATTCAGCAGAGATTAAGACCATAAATGCATCTAAGTGGACCATACCTAAGTGATAAGGGCATATTAATACTTCAAACTGAGATCACCTTCAATGTAATGTCCCCTTTTTCAATTTCCCTTATGATGCGGCTAGGATGGATTTCTAGGGTTGGCGACAATTTGGTCATGGGGGAGAGATTTCGTTATCAGCGGGCCTAGAGGGTTTTGGAGGAGTTTTATTGGGTTTGATGGGGATCGCTCACGACATTTCATCATTAGGGCCAGTTCTAAACAATTTATTCTTGGTTTCATTGAATTCCAACAATTCCCATAAAATGGGGTTGTTGGTGAACATATCTTAATTAAATATGCTTAAGGTGTCATTTTGGGAAGAATATTTGATGAAACACCTTAGTGTAATAGCTCGTTGGTGTTGAAAATTGTAACTAGGTTTGGTCTTCATTATGATGTAATTGTAATCATGACATTATATATTCTTTATAAAGAAAGAAAAATAAACTATATTTTATTTTTGGAGTATGGGTTTCATACTCAAGTTTGAGTCAAAAGCATGTTCTTCATGCTTTTAGGTCGTTTAGGATAAAAAATAATATTGGTCATGTGTTATGGTCCCATTTGGACTCATTGTAATGAAGAAAAATATTTATATTGTCAAGAAAAAGCCATGGATAAACCCAAGACCAAGTTGACCCAAGGAGCAAATTAAGTCGGCCTAAAGGGAGGGGATTCGACCCTCAAGAAAGGCTATATAAAGGAGAGGAGCTCGATTCGTTTGGAATCTCATATCAAGCAAGATCGACCTGCAATAACGAAGGTGACGAAGAGCAGTTGGAGGACGAAGAAGAGGAGTAGAGGTCGAAGTCTATCTCTTTCCTCGTCTCGCTAGGGTTCGTGAAGCTGCCAGTTGCAGGAGGCCAAAATTCTGAAGTAGTTGCAGGGGGCTGAAATTTTGTTGCAGGGGCCAACGTTGCAGCATCAAGGAAGCAATATCGAAGTTTTGGAAACTCTCATAAGGAAGGTCTTACTCGGCGCTGGCTTGGGCTTGGAGGGTTTGTTAGCTTTGGTATTTGGTTCTTGGAAGTCTCTTTTTGCTAGCAGATTCTAAAGAAGAAGAGTAGCATTTTCTGGGTTTTCCCTTGGAGCGGTTTTGCCCTGGCTTGGAGCCTATATCTTGTGTACTCTGTCTCTTTGTGATCTTCACTGTTTTGGTAATTGCTTGATGAACAAATCAGAAAAAGTAATAAAGAGCCAACTAACATCACAAGTAATTACCATGATAAGGAAAATAAGTTCTAATCTTCAAGTCTCCAGATTTTCCAAAAGTTGGAACCAGAACGAAGATATCTAAAGGATGGGATGGTGAAAAGTGACTTTCAGTGGCCTCAGAGATTGTAGATGCATATTTACCATTTTCCTAGATTAAAAGTGAATTTAATTAGTCACTTAATTAAACAAAAAGAAGAAAATGCTTAATTGTGGAAAAAGGCCAAGTAACTAAAATTGAATAAAACAAAATAAAAGTCACTTAAGATAAGGATAAGAGGAGAAACTTCTAGAGTGGAAAATAAAATAATAAAGAAGTGCTTCTAGAAAGTGGGAGAAGGATCCATCAAGTCCTTAAAAGGAAGAGAAACAAGACATTTGGGAATATCTTGGAGTTGAGTATTTTTCTATTGGTTAAGTTCGAAGAACTTGGTTCTAGCTTCAGTAGCCCCATGATGAAAACCCTTGGGTATTTCAGTGAGAGTGGATGAAAACCCATCTCATCCTTGGGATTTACATCCAGAATTCACAGGTGCACTTATATTGTTTCTAGTCTTAGTTTTGGAGGCCAACATCAACATTGTAGTGTATATTTTGGGTGGCCATTATCTCAACTATTTTCAACTGTTCTGTATTGGCATATATTCTTATTAATATAATAAAGCCGAGTTTAGATATTGCTGCAACATTTCTGATTGATTCTCATGTTACAATATTTTTATGAAATTGTCGTATAATTATGGGTTGATTGTAAATCTGAATTAATTACTAGCAATATTTTTTACAAATTTTATGGTGTTTTTGAGTGTATTTCCTCGTGCAATATTGCTGAGTTAAAACACTCGCGATTTTTACGAAAATATCCATTTGGGATATTACAGTGGTATCAGAGCATGATTTTGGCCAGTTATAGGTCAAATTCCAAGTTCGCCGTATTGTTCCTGAAGAATAAGGGATCCAAATTTGTGGGTTAAAATTATTAATCTATTTGTCGGAGAATAATTGTTGTAAGTGATTTTTCAAAGTGTCGAAGGAAAACAAATTGCTAGACCAGATTTATTGTAGGCGAATTTCTAGTGATCCTCAAGTGCCAAAGTGACAAATTTTGCTGCAGCGAGATTTATCTACTTGTTGGGCCGAGTTTATTTGTCGGAGCCCGGTTTATTTGTTGTAGCCCAATTTATTTACTGGAGCTAGATTTGTCTATTTCACTAGGCTGAATTTATCTTGTGAGGCCGGGATTATTCTGCTGAGCCAAATTTATCTTGTTGTGCCGAATTTCTCTTGTAGGGCCGAAATCACTTTTGTTAGGCCGAATTTATCTTAATGTGCCAAATTTTTGTTGCCGGGCCAAAATTATTTTGCTATGCCAAATTTCTCTTGATGGATCGAAATTATTTTGTTGGGCCGAATTTATCTTGTCATGCCAATTTTTTCTTGCTGGGTCGAATTTCTTTTGTTGGGTTGAATTATTTTGCTGGGCTGAATTTATTGGTGGAGTAGGTGATTATATTTGCCAAGTAAAAAAAAATATTCTTACTCAGTATTATTGGTTGGGCTTTTTGCTGTGGCATTTTTCAATTGAAAATTTGTGATTTACCGATTGGAATTTATTAAAATTTTCAGCAAAATTACTTTTGGAGATTTGCTGAAGAAATTTGATTAAAAAAAATTGTGACTAGCATGTTGACTATTTTTAAAGGTGGAATTTGAAAAATTTGCTCATGGATGACAGAAGGAAGAAAGCCTTAGAAGACCTCAGAAAAACTCTTAATAACTTTGAAAGAATATGGAATCAACAACAATTCAAGACAACACTTGCACTTGGTTCTTTGGGCTGCAATGCTTCCTTGGGCGAAAGAACAAAACAAAACCACATACCCTTCTCAAAGGGAATCCATGCTATTCTACAGTTGGAGCAGCTGAGGGATCTACAAAAAGAAAAGGATATAGCAAATCGACTTTTTGCACTTGGGTCAGATTTGAAACTTCGAGTCTCGTTCAATTAGATTCTCAAAAAATTCACACTAGCCTGTCGTATGCTTCGATGCTTCACTCTTCACATACCATGCATCCTCGTCGATGGCACCCTCGGAGAGTCCTCGAAACTTCTTGAGAAGTAATCCAGGTCACCTGAAGATGTAGCAGCCCTAGCTACTTCCTTTCCCTTCCTCTTCTCATTTTCTCCCTTCTTCTTCCGCGGACACTTGCTCGCATAATGACCATATTCGCCACATTTATAACATTTCATCTTTCTCAAGTCCTTCTTTGCCTTGCCCTTCACCTTACCTGCAAGAGCCACATTATCATTAGATGACTTCTTCTTGTGAAGATCCTTGTCCCACAATTCTTCCTAGATGAAGTCATCCCATAACCTATGCCAATTTGGCAGCTTATCATGAACAATAGTCCCTTTGATAAATGACTTCCATTCATTGGTAAAGCCCTTCAAAGTAGTCCTCACTAGCTGAGAATCAGGAACATTATCTCCGATGGTAGCAAGCTCATCACAAACTTGAGAAATCCTCGTCAGATACAGAGCCACACCTTCGCCATCCAACATCTTGGTGTTCTTCAACTTATCTCTCAATACCAACAACCAGTTCTTGTTCTTATTGTGGAACAAATCCTGAAGGGCTTTCCACATCACATGGGAAATGTTCTTCCTAGTCAGGTGAGGTATCAAGGGATCTTTTTTCACTATCTAGGATGATCAACTTAGCCTTCGTATCAACTTTTCATAGACTTCCAACTCCTTAGGGTTAGTTGGCTTCTTAATCTCCTTGCCAACGAACTCCCAAATCTGGTTCACCAACAAGACCATCCTGATCCTTTCCTTCCAATGACTATAGTTAACTATTATACAACCCATCCAACATGTCCTCATACCTCAGACCAGTGGCCAACTTTGCCATTGCTATTAGTCCTTCAACAACAAGGCAACGAACTCCCTCTTGAGCTGTACACTGTGCACACTCTAATTTAGCTATTCCTTTAAAGTAGCTATGATACCATGTTGATTTTTCCTCGGCACTTCAAAATCAGGTTTATGTCTAAAACACGATCATAAACACACTAAAATGCCACAACACAAACACTTTGCACAATGAAAAATGTATGACTGTGAATGAATGTAGTACACAAGAAATATTTGCAACCCAAAACATGTTATATTACAACTTTAATACAACAAACATAGGGCTCCCGTACTAGGGATCATGGGCCTTACCATTAGCCCTGATACAAGGAAAACTAGGGCTTGATGTCAACACTTTATGACACTCAATCTACCCTTAAACAAGACACTTGACTTACTCGCTAAAGGAGATCTCAGAGACCCCTCTGTTGTTTCAAAATGGCTTGCATCTTCAGCTAATCAAACCGCCCCTATTAGTGCACTTGTCTTCTCCAAAGTCACTGAACATAGGTCAACAAGTCTTGCCCTCCAACAGTCCTCTAGTTGTTCCTTAGATCACTATTCTTAGGGTCTTCAATCAATTTTCCCTTTATCAGCCCTTGCTGCTCCAAGAATACTGAACCTAGGGCTTCTATAAACAATCCTCTTAACTGGCTTCTTGCTGCTCCAAGATATCAATCCTTAGGGCACACAAAACAACCCTCACATAGTCCCTTAACACCCTATAAGATGACTGAACTTAGGGCTCAATAAAACGCTGTCCAAACATTTCACAGTGGAAAGACCTTCCACATCACCTTCACCACTCCTCCAATGATTCTGCCTGACGCTGGTCCTTCTATCACCTCATTACATCAACCCTCTCCTTTGTCCAAACACTTGCACTTCTGTTGTTAGTTTTTGATGGTTGGGTAGCATCGGACAAATGTTTTAGTCTCGACTTTGGTCAGAGAGGCTAAGAAACACTAGAGCTCCAGAACCCATAAAAAGTTTCAAGAGAAAACATTTAGAGATGGCTCAATTAAGTTAGTTAAATATTTCCTAAGTCTAACTTAGGAAGTGATTAATTAACATGAATTAATTGAGAAAGTTGAGATTTCTCTAGAAACTCACATGGATCGATGCAGAAATGATCTTAGCCGTTGATGAGGATTTAATCATGGCCATTGGTGAGCCAACAAGAGATTATAAGAGAAGATCAATGGGATTGAAGCAAGACACACTTGGTGTTGAGTTCCTTGACTGAGATCGAGCTTCTTAGTTGCAGTGATTTAACAGAGAGAGTTCGAGGTAGAGGGGACGTAGAGTCAGTGAGGGGCAGAGCCAGTGAGTCTGGAGGAAGATTTCCAGTTCGAGAGAGGCAAGAGTAGGAGGCTAAGTTATTCCACTAGAGGTTGCGCAGATAGCTTCAAAGTGGCAGACCAATTTAGCTGAGTTGATTCATGTTAATTTTAGATAACAATGGTATGTTCTATGCTTAAGACAATTTACTTCAATGTTCCTTTAGCAACCCATTGACAAATTCCAATTATATCCAGTAGCAATCACATTAGCTTATAAACATTGATAGTAAATGCAGAGATAACATGAAATCATACATAGAAAACAAGCCAAGACAAGAGGACACAAGATGTGGCGGATGCTAGGGACAAACTCCAATGTGGGGAAACCCTTTGATCAAATCTTCTTATTATTCTTCAATAGTTCAACAGAGAGAAGGAGAGTACAAATATCATAAATGTGAGCCCAAAACAGATCTGCCAAATCAGCAGACAATGCAGCCCTAACTAGAAAGTCAACGGTGGTCAAAGCTGCCCAAAATGTCCTCCAATCAGCTCGGTCAATAGCAACCCAATTCGGCCTTCCAGGAGAGTCAAAATCAGCCCAAAACAAATCAGTCAAACCTAGTCAAAGGAGAGATAAACACTGCTGTAATTTTCAGCAGTCAAATCTGAAGTCAACGCTAGTCAACCTGTCCCAAACTTCTCATTGTTCGTGCCAATAAATGGGGCCTAGAAAAAGCGAACTTTTGGCCCAAAAACTGAGTTCAACGCTAGTTAAATTACCCTAAGTCAATGCTGGTCAACGCCTTGAAAACTTTGCCCTGTTTTGCCTAGAAAAACTCACCCTCCTGCCTGTCATGTCCCTTCTTAAATTATTTTGGAACAAGACTAATTTTTATATTATGGGGGTCAATTTTGGAGATAGTGGGTCCCATTTGATTTTATTAGGAGATTAGACTTAGGAAAAGTTTTTTTTGTTGTGGTTAAGTTACACATGGGGGCCACCCACACTAGGGAAATATGCACTCCCTAGTTCGATTTGCATGGAGGTGGTTAAGTGAGGGCCCATGATGGAGGAAGAATTGGAGGGAAAAGTGCTCCACGAAATCTATATAAGGAAGGCAACTCTCCTCATCTCATTCATCTTTTGGCATATCGATTTCTCTTTGGTTGCTCGAGCTGCTTAGCCGAGTCACTTGTTGTTTAGCACGAGTTCTTCAAGCGAAGAGCTCACCCTTTCTTTGGGGGACTTCGAGTGCCACCCTAGGAAGGTTTTTCTTCATTCTTCAGGAGGAGGATCTCATTGTGATTTCCAGCAGTTGCATTCATCTCCAAGTGGTGCGTATTACTGGAGGACGCAGTGAAGAGGAGGCTGAGTTTGCTTGTGGTGTCTTGTAGTGGAGTTTGGGTGAGAGATTTTCCAGAGAGGAGGCATAAGAGGATTGTTGGAATTTTGGAATGTTTGGGCACTGGAGGAGTGTGCTACTTTGTAGGGTGATTTTCACACTTCCTGGGCCAACGCAGAGGCAACACTTGGTGCTCACGTGGAGGGTAGAGTATCAGTCTTTGAGGCTGAACTTTACTGTGGAGGTTAAGGGAAATACTTGGAGAGGTGATTGCTTCATTTTCAGAGCTTGGAGGAGGATTTCGTTGGTGTTCCTTGTAGGCCGTATTTCTTGAGCAGTTTGGAGGGCATAGGGCATATTGGAGGCCGAATTTGGGAGGTTGGATTCAGGCCAAACCCTTTCTGGGTTTTTGTGGGTTTTGGCCAAGGAGCTTGGGGCTAAAGTTTCAACATTTTTTGAGCACCGGAGACGGGGTTTCTTGCAGTTCCTTTCCAGCCAGCAGTGCAGTTTCTGGGGGACAATGCAGAGCATTAGAGGAGCAGTCATTTTCCAGCTTTGAGATTATTGTTTATCACCTAGGTTCTGTCAAGCTTGCCCTTGAGGCAAGCCTAGGTGCATTTCTCCATACTATTGTACTTGCTCCATTTCATTAATAAAATGGCTCAGCTGGTTCTCATTTCTGGAGTGTATTGAGCATTTGCTGATTATTTGATTTTTCTGTGTATAAATCATTTTTGCTTTTGCATATCACTGTTTGTTTAAGTTTGGAACATTACAGTGGTATCAGAGGTTAGATTCTGGCTCAGCCGTGGGAAATTTTTTCTATGAGTGAGGAGGATCGGCAGAATATTACTTACAGGAGATAGAGGTACTAGAGCAGGGAAAGGGAGTTGGAGATTACTCTAGACATGGAGGATCGTGGGAAGACTGTGGTAGCAGAAGATATGGGTGAGCCCAAGAGTAGGGAAGAGATGGCCTTCAATAGTCTCTTGAAGGCTTTGAGTGATTTGGCAAAAGGGTAGAAGGAGATGCTGGACGAGATCAAGATGCAGAACCGGGAGCGGAGCACTCACTAGGAGTTTGTAGTTGGAGAGACTTCAAGGGCCTCTCAACAGTTCGATCACCTTTCACCTACTACGCAGCGGCCATCCTCGAGTGAGCCAACTCGAGCTACTTTACCCTCTTTTATACCTTTGGTGCAGGGTGAAATTGGTGGAGGAGAGGATCCATTGTTGATGGGGGAGCATTTCCGGGAGTGGCAGTCCATGGGGGTAGACTTTAGAGAGGCTCTAACCTTCAGAGACTTTTGCAAGCTCAAACAGAATGAAAAGGGGAAGGGATATGGCACACAAAACTATGAGCTGCATCGTTCTATTGGGAAAATGTATTTTCCTACCTATGATGGCACTACCAAGTGCACAACACGTGCTTGGGTAGAGAAGCTAGACACATACTTCCAGTTGAACTGGATGACAGAGGTAGAGGCCATCAAGATGGCCACATTGCACTTGGAGGGGGAGGCACACGATTGGTGGTTTCATGGTTTGTCCACTCTGGGGCATGCCAGTGTGACCTCATATGAGGACTTCATGCAGAGAGTAGTGGAGCGCTTTGATCGGAGCGATATAGAGGCTCACTTTAGGGAGTTGACCTAGCTCAGACAGACAGGGCATCTGGAGCATTATATCACGGATTTTTTGAGAGTCTCAGTCATGGCATGGTACCTGATTTGTCATATGCGAGGAGAGTATACACATCTGTAGAGGGGTTGATAGAGCCATTGTGGGGACTGTTGAAGTCAAGCAAACCATCTACTCTTCTAGAGGCGGTATCTTGCACTCAAGATTTCCAAGGGGCTATTCCCAAGACCTAAGCTCCATTTCCTTCACGCACTCCCTACCCTCAGAAGGGAAGTGACACTAGAGCGCCCACAGTTGTTGCCCAATATTGGCACTTTCGGATTTTACTCAGCCTTTCACATTGGAGTGCGATGCATCAGGTGTGGGGATCGGGGCAGTCTTGTCCCAAGGAGGGCACCCCATTGCTTTCGAGAGCCGGAAGCTCCTCATGGGATGTCATATTCCATTTACGACAGGGAAATGTTGGCCATAACGCATGCATTGGCCAAGTTTAGACAGTACTTGGTGGGAAACCGATTTCGGGTGAAGACGGATCACAACAGTCTTCGCCATTTCATGGGGTAGCAGGGCCTCAATGACAGACAACAGAGGTGGGTTAACAAGGTGTAGGCCTATGATTTTGATATTGAGTATGTGCGGGGCAAGCACAACGTGGTGGAAGATGCACTATCCAGGAGACCAGCAGGGCTTTCACTCATGAGCATTTGTCATGATTGGAAGGCTCAATTATTGGTAGAGTACTCCAAGGATCATCAGGCATGCGAGATCTTGGAGGGTAGCTATGTAGATGATGTTGATTTTGGGGTAGCATCGGATGTGCTCTAGCCACGAAATTTGGTGGAGAGGTTGGGGCACATGAGATCTCCAATACCCAGAAAGGGTTTGGGCATATTCTAAATAGAACATGAGATATTAAAATAATTAATATTTTTAATGGAGTCCCTATGTCTAAACTTAGGGAAAATAAAATATTAATGTGTATTAATATGAATCTGTGTTAGAGTGGTCCAAACGATATGGATCAAGCCAGATCTAATCTTAGCCGTTGATTAGGGACTTAATCTCGGCCGTTGAGGTGTCAACAGGAAAAGTATAAGAGGAGGCTTGAAGGTCACTTGGAGAATACACCAAAGTGATCAATCCATTCTATTCTTTAGAGCGGGGTTTGCTAAGAGAGATAGAATCAGTGATCAGGAGAGTAGCTGAGGGGTACTGAGTACAGAGAAACAGAAAAGGCAGAGAGTGTGCCTGGAGAGCAGCGCAACAGCCAAGGAGAGTGACGCAGAGCCAGCAAGGGCTCACGTAGGGCCACGCAGAGGCAACCAAGTGCTGCGCAGAGCACCAGAGGGGCCAGCGTGGCTGACACAGAGGCTCCCAGAGCTGACGCAGGGCCTCCTGGGGCTGACGCAGGCCAAGGAAGGCTGACGCAGGGCCAACACTGGGCTAGGAGAGGCTGACGCAGTCTAGATTGGGCAAATGCTGGGGTTGCAGAGCAGTTTTGTGCTGAGGAACTGCCGGAAGGATTTTCCGGGGTTTCAGCCAGGAGATTTCTCTCAAACTGTGAGGTATAGCTGCTAAGGAAATTCTCTGTTGGGTAGGCTAGTTTCGGCACCTAGATTGTACTCTGATATTGCTTAATAAGAAAACCCTTAGATAGCTGCACTAGTTTTCCCGCATTGGGTTTTTCCGGGGACATTGGTCCAAAAATAATGGTGTCATGTGGTGTGTTTGTTCTTGTTTCTTTTAGTTGCTGATCTGTAATATGTTGAGCATGCACTGGTGTTTATTTTCAGTATTTACTTTGTAAATAACTTGCTAAAGGAAAAATAACAAGTATGTAGGACTAAATCAGAAAAAGTGCATGAAGGGTGTCTAAACTAAGTAACTTAGAAACTTCAACATGGTATCAGAGCGTGATTGTAGATCACAGGAGGACTAAAAGACATCACCCGAGCGGAGCAATAGTAGCAGAAAACAACTGTCCCGAGGTGACAGAAGTTGTTTCTAACAGCGTAGAAGCCAAGGAAGTGTGATGCAGAGCCAGCCAGAGCCACGCAAAAGACGTCGGGAATTGCGCAGAGCCTCAGATAGGCCAGTGTTATTGACGTAGAGGGCTAGAGGGCTGACACAGGGCATCCCAGGGGTGACGCAGACCCATCAGGGGTGACGCAGAGCCATTGTGGGGCAGAGAGGGGCTGATGCAGTTCACAGAGAGGCAGTTGCTGGGGTCTAGAAGGTTGCAGGAATATTACAGAGTGGAGCTGGTGAGGTACTGTAGTCAGAACAGTATCTGACAGAGCAGGGCCAGAGGAGTTGTTACCGAGGGTTTCTAGCTGAGGAACCTGGATCAGCAGTGCAGTTGCACAAGACGATCAGAGTAGGGGGCATCTCGACAAGCGGCAGAAGGATTTCCAGGAGGGAAATCAGGACTCAGAGGGAGTCCAAAAGAGAACTTCCAGACAGGAAGTAGAGACTTAGAGGAGTCGAATAGAGAACTTCCAGGAGGGAAGTAGAGAAGCGTCATGGCACTACACGGGGTAAGAGACCAGGAGACCAGGATAGACTGGATAGAGCATCGAACATTGCAGTCTAGAAGGCCATAATCTTATCAGTGCTTGACAGGAATCGTGTCAAGAACTTCGCCTTGAAGGTTATAGCTATCCAGTCGACCCTAATGATAACGACAAGTACGAAGAGGCGATGGTGAGGGCCAAGTGCATTATCCTTTACGGGGTCAAGGATCATGTGGTACCACATATAACCGAGAAGAAAACGACAGTTGAGATGTGGGAGGCTCTCAAGAACTTGTACCAGCATACTTCTGTGCAGAGAAGAATGTTGGTCGAGAACCAGATGAGGTCGTATCAGATGAAGAAGGGGCAATCGATTGACACCTTCCTCGGAGGACTGAATGAGATCCAAGACCAGTTGACTGCTATAGGAGCGACACCAGATTAGGAGCTTATGGTGAGGACAACCCTGAATGTTGTCTCAGAAGATTGGG
The DNA here is from genome assembly GCA_031772625.1 of Pinus tabuliformis. NCBI lineage: Eukaryota > Viridiplantae > Streptophyta > Pinopsida > Pinales > Pinaceae > Pinus > Pinus tabuliformis. The sequence goes on along the minus strand of CM062820.1, from coordinate 589,197,449 downwards.
AAGTGTTTGTCTAGAGTATCCTGGGCAGAGGGACTCTCCTACCTTGGGATGAGATGTGGGTAGCTCTTCGCCATTAAGAGATCAGATGGCAGTCGAAGACAGGTAGTAGTAGCAAAGGGATCAAAGTCAAGCAGGAGGAGGAGGATGTGGCCCTAGCATCTGAGGGAAAGCAGGAGAAGCGGAAGAAGAAAGATCTCTCCAAGATCAAGTGCTTCCACTGTGGGGAGATGGGTCATTATGCGACCCAGTGCCCAAGGAAGAAGAGTAAGGGAGAGTCTTCCGAGACTAAGGCAGTGCCAGCACGAGCAGAGAAGGAAGTTTTGACAGACGATGACTGTGCCATGAGTGCACACATGCCACTTGAGCGGAAGTGGGGAGACATCGAGCTGTAGTCAGGTGGACTATAGGCGATGAGGGGCAGGATCCTTGAGGTACCCAGCCTCTTGGATTAGACCTTGCTACGGGAGCCTCGACGAGGAGTAGCAGGACTGGCTGAGTGGGTAGAGACGAATGCAGATGAAGCGACAGAGAGAGCTACAGTGCAGGAGTCTCGAGACAGTGCAGAGCTAGCAGGCTGTAGCGGTGCGAGAGGCGCAGGAGTGTTGCACCAATGCAGGAAGGCACAAAGAGGTGTGCAACAGTGCGAGTTGCACAGAGTTGTTGCAACAACACAGAGGTTAGAGATAGGGAGCACTTGTCAGCGTCAAAGGGAGCTTCAGCATTAGAGGGTGTTTCTAGGCCAACAGGGAGGTCAGTTATTTACTTCTCAGTAATTGAGTTGCAGTGCAGTAGTGGGCGACACGATGCAACTTTATGAGAAGAGGTGCAGTGCGGATGCAGTGTTGGGAGAAAGGACCAGCAGCAACACGGATGCAGAGGGAACTGTCGTATAGATGCAGCAGTGGCAGTGGTAGAACCATGGGCAGCAGTACAGGAGGTAGCAGTGCAGAGGATGTTGGGCAGGAAGGCCTAGCCTCAACACAGGTACTGATGGCGGATGATCAGAGTAGTACTCAGTGAGGAGTATTGCTAGAGCACAATCCTCGCTATGAGGGAGTGTTGATTTGGGGTAGCATCGGATGTGTTCTAGCCACGAAATTTGGTGGAGAGGTTGGGGCACATGAGATCTCCAATACCCAAAAAGGGTTTGGGCAGATTCTAAACAGATCAGGAGATATTAAAATAATTAATATTTTTAATGGAGTCCCGAAATCTAAACTTAGGGAAAATAAAATATTAATGTGTATTAATATGAATCTGTGTTAGAGTGGTCCAAAAGACATGGATCAAGCCAGATTTAATCTTAGCTGTTGATTAGGGACTTAATCTCGGCCGTTGAGATGTCAATAGGAAAAATATAAGAGGAGGCTTGAGGGTCACTTGGAGAATACACCAAAGTGATCAGTGATTCTATTCTCTAGAGCGGGGTTTGCTAAGAGAGATAGAATCAGTGATCGGGAGAGTAGTTGAGGGGCATTGAGTATAGAGAAACGGAGAAGGCAAAGAGTGTGCCGGGATAGCAGCGCAACAGCCAAGGAGAGTGACGCAGAGCCAGCGAGGGCTCACGCAGGGCCACGCAGAGGCAGCCAAGTGCTGCTTAGAGCACCAGAGGGGCCAACGAGGCTAACGCAGAGGCTCCCAGAGTTGACGCAGGGCCTCCTGGGGCTTACGCAAGCCAAGGAAGCTTGATGCAAGGCCAACACTGGGCTAGGAGAGGCTGACGCAGTCCAGATTGGGCAGATGCTGGGGTTGCAGAGCAGTTTTGTGTTAAGGAACTGCCAGAAGGATTTTCCGGGGTTTCAGCCAGGAGATTTCTCTCAAATTGTGAGGTATAGTTGCTAAGGAAATTCTTTGTTGGGTAGGCCAGTTTCGGCACCCAAATTGTACTATGATATTGCTTAATAAGAAAACCCTCAGATAGCTGCACTAGTTTTCCTGCATTGGGTTTTTCCGGGGACATTGGTCCAAAAATAATGGTGTCATGTGGTGTGTTTGTTCTTGTTTCTTTTAGTTGCTGATCTGTAATATTTTGAGCATGCACTGGTGTTTATTTTCAGTATTTACTTTGTAAATAACTTGTTAAAGGAAAAATAACAAGTAGGTAGGAATAAATCAAAAAAAGTGCATGAAGGGTTTCTAAACTAAGTAAACTTAGAAACTTCAACAGATGAGCGCTACAAGGTGATGGATGAGGTTATTTATTATAAGGGCATATTTTTGGTGTCGGGATCCCAATTGAGAGATCGCGTCCTTCGAGTAGCTCATGATTCTCCTTTGTCTGGGCAATAGGGGTTTAGGAAGACTTATATCGCATGGAGAAAGTGCTTCACTTGTAAGGGCCTCAAAGGAGACGTGCTGAGGCATGTGCAGGAGTGCGAAGCTTGCCAGAGGAACAAAGGAGAGTTGACCCATCCAATAGGATTGTTGTAGCCTCTTCCCATCCCTGAGGGGAAATGGGAGAGTATCTCTATGGATTTCATCACCGGACTTCCCTCGGTGCAAGGGAAGGATTGTATTTTTGTGGTGGTCGACTGACTGACCAAGTTTGCACACTTCTTTGCCATACCGACACGATATTCAGCCTCACAGGTGGTAGAGTTGTTCTTCAAGGAGGTCTTTCATCTGCACAGACTCCCTAAGACTATAGTCAGTGACCGAGATAGCCGATTCATGGGAGGATTTTGGCAGGAGCTTTTCAGGCTAGTCGGCACTGAGCTCACCCCGAGCACCAACTATCATCCATAGACCGATGGCCAGACAGAGAGGGTGAACCAGTGGTTAGAGGGCTATCTCAGGAACTATGTGACAGGGCAGCAAAGGGCTTGGATTCAATGGTTGCATCTGGGAGAGTATTGTTACAACACCACCCATCACATGTCCATTGGTATGACTCCTTTCTGTGCTTTATATGGTTATGATGCTTTGTCTTTTGCTGACATTGTTTTTGGAGACAACAAGGCCCCAAAGGCCAAGGATTGGATCCTAGAGAGCTAAGATATCCTCAAGGCTCTTAAGGATAACTTACAGACAACCCAGAACCAGCAGAAGATGTATGCTAACCGACATAGAGTAGAGAGGCATTTTGAGGAAGGGGACTTGGTCTACCTTCGATTGTAGCCTTACCGTTAGTCCACGCTGAAGCAGAAGGGGGCCGAGAAGTTGCAACCAAGATTCTTTGGGCCTTACAGAGTGATCAGGAGGGTTGGAGAGGTGGCTTACGAGTTGGAGCTACCACTAGGGAGTAGGATCCATAACATTTTTCATGTGTCATGCCTCAAGAGGGTGTTGGGGAAACAGGTTACAATAGCTGTGGAGTTGCCTCCACTTGATGATGAGGGGCATTTGATTTTAGAGCCAAAGGCCATCTTGGAGACTAGGGAGAGGAAGCTCAGAAGCAGGGTCATTAGAGAGTACTTGGTGTGTTGGAAGAGTTTACCAGATGAGGATGCCACTTGGGAAGGGGAGCACATACTTGAGCATCCAACATTGAAGTTGCTTGGGGACAAGCAACATTTGGGAGGGGAGGATTGTCATGCCCCTTCTTAAATTATTTTAAAATAACATTAATTTTTATATTATGGGGGCCAATTTTGGAGATAGTGGGTCCCATTTGATTTTATTAGGAGATTAGACTTAGGAAAAGTTATTTTTGTTGTGGTTAAGTTACACATGGGGGCCACCCACACTAGGGAAATACGCACTCCCTAGTTCGATTTGCATGGAGGTGGTTAAGTTTTGCATGGAGGTGGTTAAGTGAGGGCCCACGATGGAGGAAGAATTGGAGGGAAAAGTGCTCCACGAAATCTATATAAGGAAGGAAACTCTCCTCATCTCATTCATCTTTTGGCATATCGATTTCTCTTTGGTTGCTCGAGCTGCTTAGCCGAGTCACTTGCTTTTTAGCATGAGTTCTTCAAGCGAAGAGCTCACCCTTTCTTCAGGGGATTTCGAGTGCCACCCTAGGAAGGTTTTTCTTCATTCTTCAGGAGGAGGATCTCATTGTGATTTCTAGCAGTTGCATTCATCTCCAGGTGGTGCGTATTACTAGAGGACGTAGTGAAGAGGAGGCCGAGTTTGCTTGTGGTGTCTTGTAGTGGAGTTTGGGTGAGAGATTTTCTAGAGAGGAGGCATAAGAGGATTGTTGGCATTTTGGAGAGTTTGGGAGCTGGAGGAGTGTGCTACTTTGCAGGGTGACTTTCACACTTCCTGGGCCAACGCAGAGGCAACACTTGGTGCTCACGTGGAGGGTAGAGTATCAGTGTTTGAGGCTGAACTTTACCGTGGAGGTTAAGGGAAATACTTGGAGAGGTGATTGCTTCATTTTCAGAGCTTGGAGGAGGATTTCGTTGGTGTTCCTTGTAGGCCGTATTTCTTGAGCAGTTTGGAGGGCATAGGGCATATTGGAGGCCGAATTTGGGAGGTTGGATTCAGGCCAAACCCTTTCTGGGTTTTTGTGGGTTTTGGCCAAGGAGCTTGGGGCTAAAGTTTTAGCATTTTCTAAGCACCAGAGACGGGGTTTCTTGCAATACCTTTCCAGCGAGTAGTGTAGTTTCTAGGGGACAGCGTAGAGCATTAGAGGAGCAATCATTTTCCAGCTTTGAGATTATTGCTTATCACCTGGGCTCTGTCAGGCTTGCCCTTGAGGCAAGACCAGGTGCATTTCTCCATTTCTCCATGCTATTGTACTTGCTCCATTTCATTAATGAAATGGCTTAGTTGGTTCTCGTTTCTGGAGTGTATTAAGCATTTGTTGATTATTTGATTTTTCTGTGTATAAATTGTTTTTGCTTTTGCATATCACTATTTGTTTAAGTTTGGAACATTACACTGCCACACGTGCGAAGAAGAGATAGAGAGATGCCTGCCACATGTGCGAAGAAGAGAGAGAGAGAGATCCTTGCCACATGTGCGAAGAAAAGAGAAAGTCCTCCATGCTATTCGAACCAAATAAGAGAGAGAAGATGATGTGATGAGTGATGTCCAAATGAGGAAAAGGTCTTCTCTATTTATACACTTCGTTGAGAGTGAAGAGACACATCTATTGGGCTTCATGAGCCTACATTTGACTGTGGCCGACCTTGACAATTTGTCCATAAGAGAAATAAATTCATAATTCCATTTTTGCTTGTCAGAATGAGATGATCTTTATATCAAAATTGTACCTCTCCGAAAGAGGAATCCAATGCAATAATCATCTCCATCATATGAGCTGTCCTAAGGTGGAAGTTGGCCCTAGTTGCCAATTTTAACACTCCCCCTCAACTAGGGAGAATTCCACCTGCTAAACCATCATTATGCCAACCTGTCATTGTGAACCATTCCTGCCATCATTTCCCTGCACTGCTCTGCGTTGCTGAACCATGAAGTAATAATGAAGAAGAAGTGATCGAGAGTGTATCATACCACTCTCCACTAACTAAAGTCAGTCCTTGATCCTAGATCAAGTTGTTGAACACCATGCATCCTAGTCATAGGGAGTACGACAATACATGATGCATCCATCGGTAGTGCTATGGTCCCTAACTAGCTTTTCCCAACTCATTGGCCAGATGAGAGGTACTTCCCATGAGTCCCAGACTCTATGGGTAGGATGTGTGTCGGGGCAACAACAGGAGAAGGTGAACCACTCATCCTACTCATATGCCATGGGATAAGGTGAACCACTCATCCTATGCATATGTCAATTGTAGGGGAAGGTGAACCACTCACCCTACACACATGTCAACCATAATGGGGTATCACAGGGGAAGGTGAACCACTCACCCTGTATCCAGCGCACCACTAGGGGAAGGTGAACCACTCACCCTATGGTCGCTCATAGCTAGCTCCAAGAAGTACCCCACACCCCCCAGGAGCTCCCAGAGCTCTGTGTTCAACTCATACAGGACCCTCATAAGAGGGTCATTCCACAACTCCAAGTCTCTCTTGGAAGGTTAAGAATTTGACCTTCTCGAGAGGCTTCGTGAGAATATCTGCAACCTTCTCATCTCTCCTGATGTGTTGGAGCCTAACTGCTCCCCGTTGTACCATATCCTGGATAAAGTGGTACCTGGTATCAATGTGCTTGGAGCGGTCATGGAACACGGGATTCTTTGATAGACGAATCCCACTCTGGTTGTCGCAAAAGATCACGATGGTATCTAGCATGTGCTCAAATAGCTCACTGAAGAGCTTCCTCAACCAAATTGCTTCACAACAAGCCATACTTGCAGTAATGTATTCGGCCTCGATGGTGCTTAGTGCAACCGATTTCTGCTTCCTGCTCATCCAAGATATAGAAGCAGACCCCAAAGAGAAGCAACACCCAGACGTGCTCTTACGATCCACCACACTGCTAACCCAGTCAACATCTGTATATCCATGTAGTCTCAAATCCCCGACAGTGTATCTCAGTCCATAGTGGATTGTGCCTCAGAGATATCTCAAGAGATTCTTGGCAGCAATCCAATGAATGTGATGAGGCTCGACCATATATTGACTCAACGTGTTCACAACGAAGCATATGTCAGGACGGGAGTTGATCAAGAACATCAGTGCCCCCACAAGTTGACGATACTCTGTAGGGTTCGCCAATTCGGGCCCAACAACACTTCCTCGTAACTTCTTAAAGGTGAGTTCCATCGAAGTAGTTATAGACTTGCAGTCCACCATCCCACATTTCTCAAGTAGCTTCACAATATAGTTTCCTTGCGAAAGGAAAATATCACCTGGCTTTTGCCAGACCTCCAACCCTAGGAAATAATGCATTAGTGTTAGGTCCTTCATCTCGAACTCGGAAGCCAACTCCCTCTTGCATTGATGAATGAGAGGGTCATCACCTTTTAAAAAGAGATCATCCACATAAAGGATCAGAATGAGAGGTATGTCCTTTTCAACCTTGAAGTAAAGGTTCAGGTCAGTATCACTTCTCGTAAATCCTAGCTTCATAAGATAGCTATCGATCCTCTCATACCAAGCCCTAGGGGCTTGCTTCAACCCATAGAGGGCTTTCTTCAACTTGCATACATGTGTCTCACGATCTTGAACCTCGAACCCTTCAGATTGTTCCACATATACTTCCTCCTTGAGCGAACCATGCAAGAAGGCAGTTTTGACATCCATCTGATGAAGGTTTCATCCCTTGAAGGCAACAAGGCTAAGATCGAACGAATGGTGGTATAGCGGGCAATTGGTGCAAATATCTCATCATAGTCTACTCTTTCCTTTTGAGAGAAACCTCGAGCTACAAATCTAGCCTTGAATTTCTCAACACTCCCATCAACTCCATGTTTGATCTTGTAGAGCCATTTCGAAGTGACCACAGACTTATAGTCTAGGAACCACATCCGAGACATCATTCTTCATGATTGATTCATACTCTTCGTTCATTGCATCCTTCCAAACCTGTTGCTTCACGGCTTCTTTGAATGTACAAGGCTTAGATTGTACAATGGTACTCATGGCAGCTAAATACCCTTGGTACCTATTCGACTTCTTGCTTTCACGAAATGTCCCTCTTGGTGAAATGTGTTTCTCGGCATCTTCAAGAGTATCCTTAAGCCACAAAGGCCTCCTTTTTGTAGTAGAGGGCTCATTAGGAGGTGGATCAATGGGATCCATCGGACCTTCAACATCGGGCATCGGTTCATTGAACAAAGATTCATCCTGCTTTTCTGCATCAACATCATCATTGGTGTTCCTAGGAATAGCAAGATCTCGAATCTTTCCAAGTGCAGAATCTTCATCAAAAGTGACATCGTGACTTACTTCCACTTCCCTTTGGCCAGTCACATAGATTCTATATGCCTTCGAAGTTTCACTATAGCTCACGAATGTTTCTTTCTTCCCAGATGCATCTAGTTTATTTCTTTTCTCTTTCGGCACATGAAAATATACGGGACAACCAAAAATTATAAAATGAAAATCATCAGGTTTCTTACTGGTGAATGCTTCTTCGGGTGTCTTGAAGTCCAAAGCTTGATGTGGGCATCGGTTTTGGACATACATAACGGTGTTGGCAGGTTCTCCCCATAAGAACTTCAAAAGACCTTGATCATGAAGCATAGCCCGGGTGGCTTCTATGATAGTACGATTATTCCTTTCGGCAACACCACTTTGTTCAGGAGTATATGCGGTGGTAGTCTCCCTCTTAATGCCAACTTCTCTACAATAGTCTTTGAATTCATTAGATTCATATTCGGTCCCATTATCAGTCCTTAATATTTTGATCTTATTCCCTGTTTGATTCTCGACCAAGGCTTTGAAGGAGAGGAACCATTTGAATACTTCTTTCTTCTTCTTTAAGAAATAGATCCATGCCTTGCGAGAGAAGTCATCCACAAAAATAACATAGTACAAATATCCACCAAAAGATGTCACGGGCAACATACATGATAGATCAAAATGGACCAATTGAAGAATATTGGTGGTTTGAGTTTCACTTGAGGGGAATGGTCCCCTTGTATGTTTTCCAGCTTCACATCCCTGACAAACACCTTCATGATTTAAGTTGAAACCAGGCATCCCTGTGACCATCTTCCTTACACTAGTTTAGGCTTTGAAGTGAAGGTGAGCAAATCTTTGGTGCCATAATTTGGATTGAAGAGAGGTGTCACAAATCATTGCTCCCAACGGACATCCTCCATCCTGATAGAGACCTTCAACCATGAATCCTAGAGTGAATGCATCTCGTGGGTTCATTTGCCAAAGATGAACCTTCCCATCAATGAATGACACCTTAAAACCTTTGTCTTCCATCACAAAAATAGAAACCAAGTTCTTTTTCAAGTCAGTTACATATATCACTTCTTGTAGGTGAAGGGTTTGACCTTGATTTAAGTGAAGAGTAATGGTCCCAATTCCTTTCACGGGATAAGTGGCATTATCCCCAAGTATAATCTCCATATTTGTCTCCTTTTCAACCAAGTTTGAGAGAGCTTCTTTGTACTCAGTGAAGTGCCTTGAGGCACCACTATCAATCAACCAATGGTCCAATGTGTTCGGAGGAGAGGCGGTGGAGAGGGCAGAAATAAGGTAAAATTCGTTTTTCTTTACAACATTAGTTTCATCATACTTGTAGTTTCTCGACTTCTTGGGAGAACGACCACCTCCATTTCGAGCAGCAGAAGCATTTGTCTTTCTTTTGTTATTGAACTTGTTGTTTCTTCGATTGCCATTGCCCTTGAAGTTGTTGTTATTATTGTTGTCATCATCTCTTGGAGTATCCTTCTTGTGAGGATACTCTCTAGCGAAGTGGCCAAACTTGTTACAATTGAAGCACCTTCCTTTTCTTCCTTCCTTGAACCCCGGCTTGAACCCTTGTCCTTGATTCCTTGGACCAGCATTGTTCCTTCTTCTAAAATGAGCGGAGAAGGAAATAGGATTGTTTCCATTTGAGGACTTGTCTCTTTCCATCATCCTTATTTCTTCTTGAGTGCATCTGGCCAATAGTTCCTCAAATCCCAGAATCCTGTCATTGTTGAGAATGGTAGTGTTGAACACATCCCAATCTCTTGTAAGGCCTCCAAGTGCAATAAGAGAGAGCTCCCTGTCACCAATGACTTCTCTAATAGAAAGGAGATCATTCTTGATCTCGGTGATCCTCTTGAAGTAGGATTGGATGGATTCTCCTCTATCCATCTTGATGTTTTTCAACCTATTCTTGAGAAAGGGAATTTGATTTGCATTGCTTACTTTGAACATCCCAACCAATGTTTCATACGTCTCCTTAGATGTTTCCAAATCAGAAATATATGCAACCAAAGGCCTATGAATAGAATCAACAATAATCTTCTTAGCTTTTACATCACCTTTCTTGTACTTGGTTTGAGCAGCAACGGATGCATTTGAAGGAGGCTTTGCTATTCTTCCTTTGACATAGTCCATGGCATCATTCTCTTCCAAAGTCAAATCCAAAGTCATCTTCCATGCATGATAGTCGGACTTGTCCTTAAGCTTGTCCTCGGATTTGAAGAAAGATGTAGTCGTCATTGGGACTAGTTCCAAGTCCTTGTCCAACAACTTCCCTTAGTGATTGCTTTGCTTCACTCTTGCTTGGGCTTTGTCTTCACCTCAACTCTGATTCCATGTTAATTTTAGATAACAATGGTATGTTCTATGCTTAAGACAATTTACTTTAATGTTCCTTTAGTAGCCTAATTTCCCTTAGTGATTGCTTTGCTTCACTCTTGCTTGGGCTTTGTCTTCACCTCAACTCTGATTCCATGTTAATTTTAGATAACAATGGTATGTTCTATGCTTAAGACAATTTACTTTAATGTTCCTTTAGTAGCCTAATGACAAATTCCAATTATATCCAGTAGCAATCACATTAACTTATAAACATTGACAGTAAACGCAAATAGAACATAAAATCATATGCAGAAAACAAGCCAAGACAAGAGGACACAAGATGTGGCGGATGCCAGGGACAAACACCAATGTGGGGAAACACTTTGATCAAATCTTCTTATTATTCTTCAATAGTTCAGTAGAGAAAGAGAGAGTACAAATATCATAAATGTGAGCCCAAAACAGATCTACCAAATCAGCGGACAATACAGCCCTAACCAGAAAGTCAACGGTGGTCAAATCTGCCCAAAATGTCCTCTAATCAGCTGGGTCAACAACAACCCAATTCAGCCTTCCAGGAGAGTCAAAATCAGCCCAAAACAAATCAATCAAACCCAGTCAAAGGAGAGAGAAACACTGCTGTAATTTTCAGCAGTCAAATCTGAAGTCAACACTGGTCAACCTCTCCCAAACTTCTCGTTTTTCATGCCAATAAATGCAGCCTAGAAAAATCAAACTTTTGGCCCAAAAACCGAGGTCAATGCTGGTCAACGCCCTGAAAACTTTGACCTGTTTTCCTAGAAAAACTCGGCCTCCTACCACACATGCAAAGAAGAGAGAGAGAGAGAGAGCTGCCCGCCACATGTGCGAAGAAGAGAGAGAGAGAGAGCTGCCTGCCACACGTGCGAAAAAAAGAGACCTCCAAGCTGTTCGAACTAAATAAGAGAGAGAAGATGATGTGATGAGTGATGTCCGATTGAGGAAAAGGTCTTCTCTATTTATATACTTCATTGAGGGTGAAGAGACACATCTATTGGGCTTCATGAACCTACATTTGATTGTGGCCGACCTTGACAATTTGTCCATAAGATAAATAAATTCATAATTCCATTTCTGCTTGTCAGAATCAGATGATCTTTATATCAAAATTGTACCTCTCCGAAAGAGGAATCCAATGCAATAATCATCTCCATCATATGAGTTGTCCTAAGGTGGAAGTATGCCCTAGTTGCCAATTTTAACAATTCAGCTTCCAAAGGTGTAGAAAATTTTCCAGAGGGCCAGAGGATCACTTCCAACAACAGCAGTTGGCATGACGTCAGACTCAGAGGTAGATTCTAGGAGTGTGAGTTATAGGCTATGCAGCATCTGCGCAGGGGTTTTGGACGGCTAGTTTTATGAGTGGTGTTATGCTGGGATTGCCCGTGGAGGGAGAAATTCCCTCAATAATTTTGCTAGATTTTCTTGCTGAGGATTGCCAAATTTTGGCATCTAGATTGTACTCATCTTTTCACTGCTGCATAATAATAAAACCCTCATCTACTGCATTGGTTTTCTCGCATTGGGTTTTTCTAGGGACATTTGTCCAAAAATAATTGTCAATTTTTATTTTGTGTGCATCATTTTCTCAATTCCTAGTTTTTTGCTTTCGCAGTTTTTTTATGGTGAAGAAATTGCAATGTGAATTATTCATTGTTTGTCGTTTCAAATAAATTGCTTAATAATTAACCAGTTAGAAGAATAATTTCCAGTTGTTGCATGTCAAGGAATTTTCACATGGTATCAGAGCAAGTTTGAAGATAGATTAGGAGCTCAACAACGAAGGAGAAATTTTGCACCTTCAGAGGGAGTCTCTGAGTAGAATTTTTTGGGTTTGCGCAGAGGCTAGCCAAGTAGTGCGAATTGCTGGACAGGGGTTCGATTTTCCATTTGCAGTTGGCAGGAAAGTTCGATTTGTTCAATAATAGTTCCAGCAGGTAGTGGTGTAACCAGGAAGCAATTCTGGTAAGCAGATTAGTGTTTTCGTTGGGTAGATCTGGGCACAGTTGTTTTTGCAGCAGTTTTGAAGTAGCAGAATTAGCGTTGGGTGGAAGAGAAATGACACACACAGAGGGATTTTTCTCAGAGGGTTTCCAGATTCAGTTTTTAGGAGGAAATCCATGATTTCCAATTGCAGGTGGCAACAACAGCTAGTAGGACTACACATTCGAAGATGAAGTGAGAGTAACAGAAGCAAGCAGCCTAGCAGTGAAGGAGGAGATTCTTGTTTATTTCACAGTTGTAAGTTTTTGCAGAAAATGGCCTCAACAGGACTTCAAGATCAGGATAGGTTAAATGGAGCCTCGAATTATTGTATCTGGAAAGCCAAAATGTCTTTCTTGCTAGATGAGCATGGTCTGAAGACGTATGCAGAGAGAGTTGTAGTCGTACCAACAGATCCGCAGCAGCTAGAGAACTATAATTTGGAGATGGCCAAGGGGAAGCAATTGATCCTCGATGGAGTTTGGGATCATGTAGTCTCACACATAGCAGTCAAGAATACAACCAAAGAGATGTGGGATGCTCTCTCATCACTCTACCATAATCCTTTTGTGAATCGTGTTAGTCTCTGTCGGTCCTGCCAGTCACCAGTGATCAAATGTACTCTTTCAAAGTTGTTGATAGGGTTATTAGGTCAAATTGTTATATTTTCAAATAAAATTTGATCGTTGGTCAGTTCTAGGTCATTGCTACTCTCTCCATTCTCAAGGTCAATTAATGCCATCATAGTCTTGTCAATAAAGAGTGTCTTGGTCAAGTCATCAAAATGGTCAAAAAAGAGTCATGACATCACTTATGGTTAATCATTATGGGAGTAGTAATTAGGGGAAAAAAATATGTTCAAGGAGATTTCAGCTTGTTTCAACATCCTCATTCATACTCCATATACCCCCCTCAAACTTTCCTCGTAAATCCCCCCATTCCATTTAAAACCCATTTTTCCTTGAGAAAATCCTTAAATCCTAAGTCAAAACCCATTTTTCCTTGGAAAAATCTCATATTTCGTGTTGAAATTCCCAAATTCTAGCCTTATCCCAAAGTCCCTTTGTATATTCTTCTAAGCCGCATTTCCATTGTTATACATTGAAACTCTAGCCGAAATCCCTTTTAAAATTCCAATTGTAGCCGAAAGACCATTCGGTATTAACTCTAGCCGCACCCATTTAAACTATGTTGAAGTCCCTTTAAAGCCCGGAGCCTATAATCGACGCATATCACATGAACTATAAAACAACGCTCCTCACCCCTTCCCGATTCCGATTGCGATATCCCGCAATCGGTCCCACATCAACCTTAAGTCTTTCCCCTTGCATGGTCCTTCCCTCGATTGTGATAAGTCCCAGCCCCCGACGATCGCACCAATCTAAATTCCCTCCCCCGCAAGGTCCTTCTCCTGATTGCGATTGCGATATGGTGAAAGTCCCCTTTCTGGACTTGCCGGGTATTTAGTTAGATTTTGAAAAACTTTGGGTCCGGGTTTGTGGTTAAGTCCTGCCGGATGCAATATATTATATAATGGATTTAAAGGGTTTTTCAGATCCGTTTAATGGAAAATCACCATGTAATAAGGATTCTGCCCCTTTTGTGCTGCGATTGCGATATGGAAAGCCCCGACTGGATGCCATATTTTATAAAGTTGTTCTTGATAAAGTTTCGGGTCCAGCTCGTCGGCAAAACACTATTGAACATGGTTAAGAGCCCCTCTCCCTGTTGCGATTGCAATATATAATCAGCCTGGATCAACGACCCAGATATATAATCGGCCCGTATCTTCTGTTAATAGCTTATATGAATGATAATCTCATCTCCTTTCCATATCTATGCTCTTCAGTGATTTTCCTAAGAGGTTTTAAACAAAATTCTTAAATTTAAGCTCTGTTTTGTTAGGAAATTCATGTTTATGTTACCTATCTTCTGATAAATGAATTCATGCTTGCCATGCTCATTTTGAATCTTTGCTTTTCCACCCTACACTACATCGACAAAGCCACAAAGTTTCACAAAAGCATACCTACCCTGCTTCTTTATATCTCTTGGAATTGAACCCTTGAGACCTGATCTAGCTCCTTGATTTTGACTCCTGATCCAACAAAACCCTAAATTTCAAAACCCTAGAGCTGAACATACCTAGCCTAATATCTTTTTCCCACTCCAGTCATATTTGGCTGTGAGATTTATAGAGAGAGCCCTCTTTGGTTTAGCAGGGCTAGTTGTTGAACCCTAAGTGGTTTGAGGTTACCTTCGTCGATCTCCTTTCTCAGCCTTGGGACATTGTGGAGGATAACAAATCGAAAGATGTTTCTGAAGGAGAAGCGAGAACCATTAGGATGCAAAAGGGAGAAGGTGTTACACCCTACCTCGCTAGGATTTAGGATGTCCGAAACGAGCTTGCCATAGTTGGACAGACACCTTAAGACACTGAGTTGGTGCATGTAGCTATCAATGGTTTCACCGAGGAATGGGCTACTTTCGCCCAAGGTATCACTGGACGAGATCAACTACCAGGTTGGGATCGATTGTGGGCAAATTTCATGCAGGAGGAGATGCGACTTGCTCTAGTCAAGAGTAATCTTAGTGGAAACAACAGAGGATTGAAGAATGTGAAGGAGGAGGAGAACGTAGCCCTTGCATCGAAGGGAAAGGCAAAGAAAATACTAGTTCAGGACAAGGCTCACAGGGAGGAGAAAAGAAGAAGAAGGATCTCTCGAAGGTAAAATGCTTCAGGTGTGGTGAGTTTGGTCACTACAGTATCCGGTGTTTTCAAAGGAAGAAGGACAAGAAGGAGAAGTAGGAGCAGGAAACAACTTTGGCGGAGATCGACAATTTGTCTTCCAGGGTGGAGGATGAATTCGCATTGTATGCAGCTATACCTCCAGAGCGAAGTGGGCTGTGAACTTTAGACACTAGAGTTGCATAATTTCTGGGTAGGGTCTTAGGAGGATAACATCGGACAAGTGTTTCCTCATGGATTAATATCCTTGCTACAGGGGCCCACCGTATTTAGTAGCAGATGGCACAGTCAGTTCTTGAGGGACAATTGCAGTACTAGTTGCAGTCAGATGCTGAGGGGTGCAAAGTAGTTGAAGCGTAGGCATTTGCAGTGGACGGTGCAGAGACTAGTGTGTTGATTTGGGGTAGCATCGGATGTGCTCTAGCCACAAAATTTGGTGGAGAGGCTAAGGCACATGAGATCTCCAATACCCAGAAAGGGTTTGGGCAGATTCTAAACAGTTTGGGAGATATTAAAATAATTAATATTTTTAATGGAGTCCCTAAGTTTAAACTTAGGGAAATTAAAATATTAATGTGAATTAATATAAAACTGTGTTAGAATGGTCCAAAAGTCATGGATCAAGCCAGATCTAATCTTAGCCGTTGATTAGGGACTTAATCTCGACCGTTGATTTGTCAATGAGAAAAGTATAAGAGGAGGTTTGAGGGTCACTTGGAGAACACACCAAGAGATCAAGATTTTGACTTTCTGGGGTTGGGTTTGCGGAGAAAGTTGAGAGAGTGATCAAGAGTTGCAGCTGAGGGGCAGTGAATACAGAAGCAGAGAGGCAGAAGTCAGAACAACCAGAACTGCAGGGAATTGCCGGAATAGCCGGGAAAGCTGACGCAGAGGGCAAAAGCCAAAACTGCTGGGAACAGTCGGAATTGCCGGGAACTGCCAGAACAACCGGGAAAGCTGATGCAGAGGGCAGAAGCCGGAACTGCCGAGATTTTTCTCTATTGGGTGAGCCGGATTTGGCACCTAGATTGTATTCTGAAACTGGTTAATAAATCAAACTCTCAGATCGCTGCACCGGTTTTCCTGTATGGGTTTTTCCGGGGACATTAGTCCAAAAATAATGGTGTCATTTGTGTGCTTGTTTTTGTTTCCTTCAGTTGATGATCTGTAATGTGTTGAGCATGTACTTGTGTTTATTTTCAGTATTTACATGGTAAATAACTTGTTAATTAATCAGAACAAGTAGGAAGGAATAAATCAGAAAGTACATGGAGGGTTTCTAACTGTTAGACTTAGAAACTTCAACATGGTATCAGAGGGTGGTTGCAGATCACAGGAGAACTGAGGACATCAGCAGAGCAGAGCAACAGTAGCAGAAAACAGTTGTCCCGAGTGACAGAAGCTGTTCCTAGCAGCAAAGTAGCAAGGGAGGGGTGACGCAGTGCCTGCGTCATCAAGTTCGAGCCAAGAAGAGGTTGTGCAAAGGCTGAGGGAGGCAAAGACAGGCTCACGCAGAGGCCAGGGGGCTGACGCAGTTGGCTGAGGAAGCTAGTTTGCCAGTGCTGGGACTGCGCAGAGCCTAGGAGCTCTCACCTTCAGGTTGCTGGGGTCTAGGAGGTTGTGGGTAAGTTGCAGAGTGGAGCTGGTGGGGTACTGTAGTCAGAACAATACCTAACAAGGCAAGGCCAAGGAGGAGGGAGTTGTTACCGAGGGTTTCTAGCCAAGAAATCCGGATTAGTGTTGTAGCTGCACAGACGATCAGAGTAGGGGGCATCTCGACATTGGCATAAGGGTTTCCAGGAGGGAAATCGAGGCTCAGAGGGAGTCACATCGAGAACTTTCAGGAGGGAAGTAGAAGAGCAGCGGAATGGCACAACAAAGAGTAAGAGACCAGGATAGACTGGACGGGGCCTCAAACTTCGTAGTCTGGAAGGCTAGAATCTTATCCATACTTGACAGAAATCGTGTCAAGCACTTCGCCTTGAAGACGATAGAGGTCCCAGTTGACCTAGCTAACAATGACAGGTATGAGGAAGCAATGGCGAGGGTCAAGAGTATCATTCTTGACGGGGTCAAGGATCATATAGTATCACATATTGCCGAGAAGAATACAACATTGGAGATGTGGGAGGCCCTTACCAAGTTGTATCAGCATACTTTTGTGCAAAGGAAGATGCTCCTAGAAAATCAGCTGCGGTCATACCAGATGCAAAAGGGAGAACAGATCGACACCTTCCTCAGTCGATTGAAGGAGATCTGAGATCAATTGACTTCCATAGGGGCCACACCAGATCCAGAGTTGATGGTGAGAACAACCCTGAATGCAGTCTCAGAAGACTAGGAGGTGTTTGTCTAGAGCATACTGGGCAGGGCGACCCTTCCAGATTGGGAGGAAATGTGGGCAGCTCTTCGCCAAGAAGAGATCAGGAGGGTGACCAAGACGGGAAGCAACAACAAGGGGATCAGAATCAAGAAGGAGGAGGAGGTGGATGTTGCCCTAGCATCTGAGGGTAAGCAAGAAAAGCGGAAGAAGAAGGACCTCTCCAAGGTCAAATGCTTCCACTGTGGGGAGTTGGGTCATTATGCGACCCAGTGTCTGAGGGAGAAGAGCAAGGGAGAAGAGCAAGGGAGAGGCTTCCGAGACCAAGGCAGCGCCAGCAAGGGCAGAGAAGGAAGTGGAGACAGACGATGATTGTGCAATGAGTGCACACATGCCACTTGAGCGAAAGTGGGGAGACATCGAGCTGTAGTCAAGCGGACTACAGGAGATGAGGGGCAGGATCCTCGAGGTACCCAACCTCTTGGATTATACCTGGCTACGGGAGCCTCGAAGAAGAGTAGCAGGACTGGCGGATGTCAGTAGAGGTAGATGCAGATGGAGTGACAGAGGGAGCTACAGTGCAGGATTCCTAGGACAACACGAGGCTAGTAGGCTGCAACAGTGTGAGAGGCACGGGAGTGTTGCACCAGTGCAGGATGGCACAGAGAGGTGTGCAACGGTGCAAGATGCAGGGAGTTGTTGCAGCAGCGAAGAGGTCAGAGAGGGAGCACTTGTCAGCAACAGAGGGAGCTTCAACATCGAGAGTGTCTCTAGCTTGACAGAGATGTCAGAGTTGGGAGATCAGTTACTTACTTCTCAGTAACTGAGTTGCAGTGCAACAGTTAGCAGTGGCGGTGCTATGGGCAACACGATGCAGCATGATGAGAGGGGATGCAGTGCAAACGCAATAGTGGCAGTGGCAGGGCCATGGGAAGCAACACAGATGCAGAGGGAGCTGTCGTACACATGCAGCAGTGGCAGTGGCAGAGCCATGGGTGGCAGTACAGAATGCAGCAATACAGATGATGGGCAACAAGCCTAGCATTAGTTACTGATGCTGGATGATCAGAGTAATACTCAGTGAGGAGTATTGCTAGAGCACAGTCCTCGCTAAGAGGGAGTGTTGATTTGGGTTAGCATCGAATGTGTTCTAGCCACAAAATTTGGCGGAGAGGCTAAGGCACATGAGATCTCCAATACTCAGAAAGGGTTTTGGCAGATTCTAAACAGTTTGGGAGATATTAAAATAATTAATATTTTTAATGGAGTCCCTTAGTCTAAACCTAGGGAAATTAAAATATTAATGTGAATTAATATAAAACTGTGTTAAAATGGTCCAAAAGTCATGGATCAAGCCAGATCTAATCTTAGTTGTTGATTAGGGACTTAATCTCGGTCGTGGATCTGTCAACAAGAAAAGTATAAGAGGAGGCTTGAGGGTCACTTGGATAACACACCAAGAGATCAAGATTTTGACTTTCTGGGGCTGGGTTTGTTGAGAAAGTTAAGAGAGTGATCAGAGTTGCAGGTGAGGGGCAGTGAATACAGAAGTAGAGAGGCAGAAACCAGAACTGTCGGGAAAGCTGACGTAGAGGGCAGAAGCAGGAACTGTCGGGAATAGCCGGAACTACTGGAACAGTCGGGAAAGCTGACGCAGAGGGCAGAGCCAGAACTGTCGGGAAAACTGTCGCAGAGGGCAGAAGTCAGAATTGCCGAGAACAACTGGAACTACCGGAACAGCTGGGAAGGCTGACGCAGAGGGCAGAAGCGGGAACTGCGAGGAACACCCGGAACTGTCGGGAACAGCCGAAACTGTCGGGAATTGCCGGAACAGCTGACGCAGAGGGCAGAAGCCGAAACTGCTAAGATTTTTCTCTGTTGGGTGAGCCAGATTTGGCACCCAGATTGTATTTTGAAACTGCTTAATAAATCAAACCCTTAGATAGTTGCACCGGTTTTCCCACATTGGGTTTTTTCCGGGACATTAGTCCAAAAACAATAGTGTCATTTGTGTGCTTGTTTCTGTTTCCTTCAGTTGATGATCTGTAATTTGTTGAGCATGTACTTGTGTTTATTTTCAGTATTTACATGGTAAATAACTTGTTAATTAATTAGAACAAGTAGGAAGGAATAAATCATAAAGTACATGGAGGGTTTCTAACTGTTAGACTTAGAAACTTCAACATGGTGGCAGTCAGATTCTCAGGAGACAGTGGCAATTCATAGGACACAGTTGATTCAGAGTTCTCAGTTGTGGTAGTTGCAACAACATGAGATTAGTTGCAGCGCAGTGCAGAGTTGGTGGCAATACAAGTTGTACAATGCAGTGTCAGCAGTGGCGCAGATGTAGGTTGGTTTAGCTTAGAGTAGCAGATGAATCAAAGTTGTGCAGTGGCTTGGTGGACATTGGCAAATTGTCACGGTTGTTAAACATCAACATGTATGGGAGGATGTTATGAGATGTTCTAGAACACCTTCCGCGCTAATAGGGAGTGTTAGTTTTTGATGGTTGGCTAGTGTCAGACAAGTGTTCTAGTCTCGACTTTGGTCAGAGAGGTTAAGAAACACTAGAGCTCCAGAACCCAGAAAACGTTTTAGGAGAAAACACCTAGAGATGGTTCAATTAAGTTAATTAGTCAACAATTAAATATTTCGTAAGTCTAACTTAGGAAAAGTGATTAATTAACAAGAATTAATTGAGAAAGGTGAGATTTCTATAGAAACTCACATGGATTGACTCACAGATGATCTTAGCCATTGATGATGATTTAATCATGGTCGTTGGTGAGTCAACGAGAGTTTATAAGAGGAGGTCAATGGGGTTGGAGCAAGACACACTTGAGGTTGAGTTCCTTGACTGAGATCCAAGTTCCCAGTTGCAATGATTCAACAGAGAGAGAGTTCGAGCCAGATGGGACGTAAAGTCAGTGAGGGGTAGAGATAGTGAGTCCGGAGGAAGATTTCCAGTTCCAAAGAGGCAACAACAGGACGCTGAGTTATTCCACTAGAGGCTGCGCAAGCAACTTCAGCATGGCAGATCAATTTAACTGAGCAGGGGGTCGATTTAGCTTCCAGAGGTCTGGAAAATTTTCCAAAGGGTCGGAGGATCACTTCCAGCAGCAACAGCAGCTGGCAGGACGTCAGACTCAGAGGCAGATTCCAGGAGTGCGAGTTACAGGCTATGCAACATCTGCACAGAGGCTTTCACAGGGATTTTGGACGATCAATTTTCTAAGTGGTGTTGTGCCGGGATTACTGGTAGAGTAGGGATAAATTCCCTTAATAATTTTGCCAGATTTACTTGTTGAGGATTGCCAAGTTTTGGCATCTAGAATGTACTCAGATTTTCACTGCTGCATAATAATAAAACCCTCATCTACTGCCCTGGTTTTCCCACATTGGGTTTTTCCAAGGATATTTGTCCAAAAATAACAGTGTCAATTTTCAATGTGTGTGTGCATTATTTTCTCTGTTCCTATTTTTGCTTTTGTAGTATTTTTTTATGGTGATGAAATTGCAATGTGAATGATTCATTGTTTGCCGTAGAAAATAAATTGCTTAATAATTAACCAGTTAGAAGAATAATTTCGAGTTGCTGCATTTCAAGGAATTTTCACATCTGTTCACTCTTTGAGGCAAGTTTCGGCCTATTTCAAGTTCAGAACATACACAAAAATGTGTGTATAGACCAGCGGCCCCAATCACAAAGATATATCAATGTAATAACCTCTTATTCAGGGTCTCGACCCTTCCCTTCAACACAAAACCTAAGCGCACTGATCACAGGCTTTAGGACAAAATATCATGGGCTGAGTATCTACGGAAATAGCCCTAACTAGGGCATGAACCAATCTCAAAAAATGACCTCTATACATGCCTGTAAAGACCTCCAACAAGGGCTGAAGATCACAGAGAAACTTCGTCTCATTCCTAGACAGATTCGTCCATCCAAACAAAGATATAATCACTACGAAAATGCTCCAGCTCTTCCTTACTTGAGGTCTGCAGCTCCCTTAGGTACTTGAACTCTCCTTGGGTAGAAATTACATGAGAAATGCTTGCTTGGATGGATCAAATGAGCTTAATCTTATCTCCCTTTTATAGTATTCATGGTAGAGTGCATTAGCCACCAAGGGTCACCACATATGTCCGAGCCGACCTTAGTGAATCATGCTTAAACACCAATAAAACTTGAGATAAAATTTCTTTCATTTATTTTTCGTCACATCATTGAAGCCCTAGGTGCCCCTTAGCCCTTCAAGGGTGCCCTTCATTCTTTCAGTAATTAAACAATTAATTTTCTAGTTGGGTCTTTGCCCACAACTTTGGGTACAAAGCCCATTGCTTGGGTACACTACCCATGAAGCTTCATTTTCGTGGGTTAGCTTCTCACAACCCAATGTCCTAGGGGTTGTGGGAATACCTCCCAAGCTACATATTTCAACACTCAGCGGTGCAAGGACATGAGGAGGATGATATGCATGGTGTGCATGATGAGCCATCTTTGTAGAGTCAGTTGCAGGCTCAAAATGGAGCCATGGTCGAAGGAGTTGAACATCCATCTTTGGGACCACCCATTGATGAGGTTCAAACACATGCAGAGGCGTTCAACAGTGCTCCAGAACTTCTAGATGGTAACCACCAGGAGAAGATTGCACATTTCAAGGTAGATCTTATGGTGTTGAAGCAGAAGATGCAAACAGTCCGAGGCACCATCTAGCAACAAAACAATAAAATTGAGGAGCTTAGAGTGGTATGTGCCGAGTCAACAGTCAAGCTGTCTAGCATTGAAGGACGACTAAAGTCTCTGGCGAAGCAACAAGAGGAGTACACTTGGGAATTTTAGAGTAGCCCTCTTCAGGATTACAACGATAGGGCTTACAACACTATCAACCCAACTCCGTGGTTTGGAAAGAAAAGTGCAGAGTTTTCTAGGTGGAAAAATGTAATGACCCGCCTATAAATAAAATACGAGTATTAGCATACATACGAGACCTCCATACGATAGCTATGTATGCATTGACCCGCATGTATCGCACTATATGTAAACTAGTTACTACTGGAGTAGATATAAATTAAGGTAATAAATTAATACCACACCAGAGAATCATATATATGATAAGTCCTTAAAACTAGCAGAAAATATTAATTTTAAAGAACAGATTAAAATTTACAATTTAAAATAAAGAAAATAATAAATTAATAATATAAATTAATTAAAAAATATAAATTTAATAAATTTAAATTAATTCATTAAAAATATATAATAAATAAACTTTATTAAATTAAACTATGTATCCAAATAAAGATCAACGAAATCAAAGGAGATTTGATTTCATAAAGTACATGTAACCAAAATTTTGACACGGGGATGAAGAGAAAGCAGTGGATGAGGAAATAAAAGAAGAGGGGAAAACCAGTTTGTGGGGGGCAGCAGAGTGGAGAATAATTGTGAATACAAGTCTTGATTATACTGAAGTTTTTGGGCACGAGGGAATCAGACTGCTTCATTTGTAAGCTTTCTGAGACTGAGTACCTAGGTTGTACTTAGTTCGGTAGGGTGGTTTTGACCGTTTTGGTGACATAGCCATTCAAGATTGCAGCAAAGCATATAGACTTTCAGCCGATTTTTCAATAGAGCAGACAACGGGACAAGATTTGCAGTAAACAGATTTTCAGCAAAGCAGAAAGGTTAGTATTCAGTAGATTAAATTTCTTTAAAATTATGTAATCATTATTTCAGGTTTTGGAACTGCTATTTAGAAATTAGCCTGAGGTTCAGGTTCTTACATTTAACATGAGTGGCGCATGGAGCAACATTGGCATAATAAACTTGTTCCATGTGTAGGTGTTCATGCATTTGATCCTTCCCATGGGATGGATTGGTGGGAGATTATGAGTTGGTATCCTATTGACGAGGTGATTCTTGGGATGCTATTTTTGGCAGAGGGTATAGCAGAACAGGAGCTCTTAGGCATGGACGATGATGATTGGCCATGGTGGCATTAGGATCCAGGTGAGTCTATTGATGGCAGGATGAGTTAGAGATTGGTTTGGGATCCAGGCATTGAGGAATCCATTCATGGTTGGTTGGCACGGAGGCATGGTGTCGCACAATGGTTTGTATGGGATCCTACTATCAGTGTACATATGCGAATTGCGTGAGGGTAAGCAATCTTGGGGCGGGAGGATTTGTAATGTCCCCATCTTCAATTTCCCTTAAGATGCGGCTAGGATGGATTTCCAAGGTTGATGGCGGCTTGGTCATGGGACCGAGATTTTGTTATGAGTGGGCCCGAAGGGTTCTGGAGGAGTTTTATGGGGTCCTATGGGGATCACTTGCAACATTTGATCATCAGGGCTAGTTTCGCTACATTCTAACAATTCCCGTAAAATGGGGTTATTATTGAGCATATCTTAATTCAATATGCTTAAGGTGTCATTCTAGGAAGAATATTCGATGAAACGCCATAGTGTAATAGCTCATTTGGACTGGAACGAACAGATCTACATGATGGGATGGTAGAAAGTGACTTTCAATGGGCTGAGAGATCGTAGAGGCAAATTTACCATTTTCCTAGATTAAAAGTGACTTTAATTTGTTACTTAATTAAATAAAAAGGGAAAAAAGCTCAATTGAGGAAAAAAGCCAAGTGACTAAAATGAAATAAAGTAAGTCTCTTAAGATAACGATAAGAGGAGAAACTTCTAGAGCGGGAAATAAAATAATAAAAAAAGTGCTTCTAGAAAGCAGGAGAGGGATCCATCAAGCCTTTAAAAGGAGGAGAAGCAAGACATTTGGGGATATCTTGGAGTTGAGTATTTTTCTATTGGTGAAGGTTGGAGAACTTGGTTTTCAACTTCAGTAGACTTGGGATGAAAACCCTTGGGAATTTCAGTGAGAGTGGACAAAAATCCATCTCATCCTTGGGTGAATTCATCTAGAATTCATAGGTGCACTTATATTGTTTCCAGTTTTAGTTTTGGAGGCCAACATCAACATTGTAGCCTATATTTTGGGTGGCCATTATCTCAACTATTTCTAGCTGTTCTATATTGGCATATATTCTTATTAATATAATAAAGCTGAGTTTAGATATTGCTGCAACATTTCTGATTGATTCTTGTGTTGCAATATTTCTATGAAATTGTTGTGTATTTCTAGGTTTATTGTAAATCTGAATTAATTACTCGCAATATTTTCTACAAATTGTATGTTGTTTTGAATGTATTTCCTAGTGCAATATTGTTGAGTTAAAACACTCGCAATTTTTATGAAAATATCCATTTGGGATAATACATTCAAATATCTAACTAGACCAAGTCCCATAAAAGTGTTCTGTACCTTTGTAGGGGTGGCTAAGTAGTCAACCCTATTAGGTGCTTCCAACACCTAAGGGGAGGTGGCATTTCCAAGGTTAACTCTTCAATCCATAGGTGTTAGTCAAAATAGGTGGCAATGGAGGGGAAGGACTTCATTGCCAAGTGCGATGGTCAGGGAGCCAACTAATGCGAGTACACATCGTGAGGGTATAGATGTAATGGAGGGAGCAATTGTGGAGGTATGAGTTACCGCTCTGTGGCTTGCTTTTTTCCACCGCTCTAGTGCGCCTTTTACTTCTTTTTGAAAATGCTTTTTATTGGTGCATAGCTCAAGGATCAAAGCTTGCTCGTTATGATGTAGCATTGTTTTATCCCTTGAGATAGTTTCTCGTTCATCAGGGTTGGACATGCAAGAGTTTTCCTTTTGACGAGATGTAGCATCTAGTGCTTAAGAATTGGGTGATAGCTAATGAGGGGAGTAGGGCTCATGCTAGGCTTTTGCCGACACACTAACTTATGTCTCTGTAGAAATTTCTCATTTCCCACCCCGGTTTTCAGTTTCTCCTTATTTCTCCCATATAGTTAAATGCCCTTTCCCATAACCATACATTTAACAAGCTGGAAAAAATAAATTTGCTGAAAACACAAATTCTGGAAATTTTACAGAATGCTGGAAATTGCAGAAATAAAAATCAGCAGTAATAAATAGCCATTAAAACACATTCAAACACTGAGATTTTTGGTCAATGTGACCCTGGAAAACCCCCTACAACTCTTGGGGAAAACCAGTTTGAGAGCTCTTTTTTATTTCTGGAAAATGCCTTTTTACAGTAAGAGAAATATTCAGCAAAAATCAGCAAGCAAACTTTTACAACTTATCTCAGCCTTGCTGAAACTCCGCCTTGCTGAAACTCCGCCCTGCTGAAACTCCGCTGTACAGACTTGCTGAAACTCCGCTCTGCTGAAACTCCGCTCTGCTGAAACTCTGCTCTGCTGAAACTCCGCTGCTGAAACTCCGCAGCTCACTGTCCAGAAATCTCCCTTGCTCGCTTGCTTTCCTTCTCTCAATCTGCTCATGAAAGAATGAATGACCTTTTCCTCCTTTAATCTAACCCCAAGTGACTTTTGGGTGATCCAAGTGACTTTTGGGTGATCCCTAAATCCAATGGCTGAAATAGATTGAGATTTAAGGCTGAGATTAAATGCTCATTTAAATCTCACTTTTTATTTTTTAATTCACCCCACTTTAATAAAGACCCACTTAGTCATTTATTTCCAAAGTCACTTTTCATTTCTAATTTTTCATTGACTTTATAAAAGTCACTTTAAAATTAGACTTAGTAACTTTATCACTTAAAGTCACTTTTAAATTAGATTTAACTTTATAAAATTATAAAGTCACTTTAGGAGAAAAATTAAATTCTTTTGGACACTTTTCCTTAGGCCAAAGATCAAAGCCTAAGGGAACCACCTGTCCTCCGGTACCAAATTTCAACACTCCCTCTTACTGAGGAAGGTGTTCCTCACCACACCCATCTTGTCTCTGAAGTAGACATGCTTGCCCCGTGGTAAGGCTTTGGTAAGAATATTTGCAACCTGCTCATCAGTGGAAATATACTCAAGCTTCACAGCTCCCTTCTGAACATAGTCTCTGATGAAATGATATCTGATCCCGATATGCTTTGACTTGTCATGAAATACTGGATTTCTCCGTAAGTTTAATGCAACTCTGATTATCACAGTAAATCACTGAAGGTCTCAACGGCTGACCAAATAAGCCAAACAACATCTTGCGAAGCCAGATAGCCTCACAACTAGCTAGACTGGCTGCCATATACTCTGCTTCCGCTGAACTCAGTGCTACTGACTGCTGCTTCCGGCTGAACCATGACACTACTGCTGAACCCAACCCAAAACAACACCCTGAAGTTCTCTTCCTATCAAAAGCACAACCTACCCAAACAGAATTAGTGTATCCTGCCAATCTCACTCCATCTCCCTGCCTGTAGTCCAGACCATAATCCATTGTCCCCTGCAAGTACCGCAAAATGTGTTTTGCAGCCACCCAGTGAGCCTTCCTAGGTTCACACATAAACTGACTCATCGTGTTGACTGCAAAACAGATATCTGGTCTAGTGTTGACCAAATACATCAAGGAACCAATCAGCTGCCTGTACAATGTGGGATCCACCAACTCGGAATCCGAAGCATGAAGCTTCTTCCAGTTGGTGATCATCGGTGTCGACATGGGTCTACAATCCTCCATGTGGAATCTGCTAAGGATGTCCACAATATACTTCCCCTGCCCTAGGAAGAAATGCCCCTCCTCCTGCCACACCTCCAAGCCCAAAAAGTAATGCATCAAGCGGATGTCCTTCATCTCAAACTCCGTCGCAAGATCTCTCTTGCAGTGCTCTATGAGTCTCTCTGCACCTGTAATGACCAAGTCATCCACATACAGCGCCAGAATGAGAGGCTCCTCACCAATCACAATAAAGTAAAGGTTCGGATCTGCCTCACTCTTTGTGAAACCCATCCCCGGCAAATATGTATCTATCCTGGAGTACCAAGCTCTGGGAGCTTGCTTCAGGCCATAAAGGGCCTTCTTTAGTCTGCACACATGGGACTCCTTCTCATGCACCTCAAAGCCCTATGGCTGCTCAATGTACACCTCCTCCTGTATGAAGCCATTGAGAAATGCAGTGTTCACATCCATCTGGTGGATCTTCCAACCCATCTCTGCTGCTATCGATATAATGGAGCGGATCGAAGTATATCGAGCCACGGGAGCGAAGGTCTCCTCATAATCAACTCCCTCTACCTGGGAGAACCCTCTAGCCACAAACCTTGCTTTGAATTTCTCAATGCTGCCATCTGCAGCATGCTTTACCTTGTAAAGCCATCTGGAAGTAACCACGGATTTGCCCTCAGGCCTCGGCGCCACCTCCCAAACATCATTCTTCATGATAGAAGAATACTCCTCCTGCATGGCCTCTCTCCTGACCTGCTGGCTAGCTGCCTCCTCATAGCTAGAAGGCTCAGAGTCAAGGATGCTGGTAACCATCGCCATATAGCTACAAAACCTCTCAGGTGGTCTACTCTCTCTGACCGACCTCTTCGGCTCAGCAACAGATGAGGCATCTCTCAAGGTGTCCTGAAGCCACTTGGGCTTCCTCTTCCCTGAGCGCACTTCTCCCACCAGAGAATGAAACTCCTCCTCCTCATCATCATCAGGAGCCTAAACTCCTGACTGTCTGTCTGCTGTCCTCCTGCCTGCACCTGAACCTGTAGAAGCTGAGGTACCGTGTGAACTGTCCATCAGTGGACTCCCTAGTGAACTGCTCTGTGAACTGCTCTACATGCTGCCCGAAGCACCACCCCTCTGGCTCGGTGAGCCACTGCTCACTGACGGACCTGACATCCTCATAGATGTACCTCCTGATCCTCCTGATCCTCCTGATCCCTACCCACTGGATCCTTGCGACTGACTCAACTGTTGCTGAGGGTCTGGTTGATCCAGATACTCTAACTCCCGTGACCTCCTAAAGGCCCTGTCCTCCTCGTACTTCACATCCCGTCTGACAACAACTCTCCTCTGTGCAGGAATGTAAATCTGAAAGGCCTTTGAGGTCTCATTGTAGCCCACAAAGATACCCTTCTCTGCGGTGGGCTCTAGTTTGGTCCTCTTCTCCTTGGGTATATAGGAGTATGTAATGCATCCAAAGATATGAAGATGACCAATATCAGGCTTCTTCCCAGAGAAAGCCTCCTTCGGAGTCATGTGCCCCAAGGCACGGTGCGGACTCCTGTTCTGCAAGTAAACAGCTGTGTTGCAGGCCTCTGCCCACAAGAACAATGGCAACCCCTGATCATGTAACATGGCTTTGGCAACCCCTATGATGGATCTGTTCTTCCTCTCTGCAACCCCGTTCTGCTGGGGGTTGTAAGGAACAATGAACTCCCTCCTAATGCCTGCCTCCGCACAATAGTCAACAAACTCTCCAAGGGTGTACTCTCCTCCATTGTTCGACCTCAGGGACTTGATCTTTCGACCTGTTTGTGTCTCCACAAGAGCTCTGAACTCCTGAAACCGCTTGAAGACCTCACTCTTGGTCTTCAAAAAATAAATCCAAGTCCTCCTGGAGTGATCATCAATGAATAAAACATAGTACTCATATCCACTCAAGGAAACATGAGACATCCGACCGCTCACATCGGAATGAATCAAATCAAGTATCCCAGTCGCTCTGCTGTCACTGCTGGGAAAAGGGGATTTGGCAAACTTGCTCATTGCACAACCTCTGCAAGTATCAAAGTGATCAGTACTGAAATCTGGCACACCTGTAGTGATCTCCCGTAATGTCCTCAAGGCTCCATGATACATATGTCCCATCCTGCGGTGCCAAATCTCACACAGCTCAAAACTGCTAGCTCTGCTGTCGGTACTACTGCTCAATGCCAAAAGGGGTTGGAATGCGTACACCTTTGCATGGCGTACACCTATCACTCTAGCTGAATCAGCTAGAGTGCCCCTGGGATACATCAACACCTGTCCTCCCCTGAACAGTACCTCATATCCTCTGTCCTCCAAAGCTGAGATGGATATGAGGTTCTTCCTCATCCCTGGCACATAAAGAACATCTGACATTTTCAAGGGAGGTTTGGACTCCCTCTGAAATGTCAGTGTCCCCACCCCGACTGCTCTAACAACTCTGTCATCACCGAGTACTACCTCTATATCAGTGCCACTCTCTGAAAGCTCTGAGAAGTACTCACGGACTCCTGTCATGTGACGTGAAGCCCCACTGTCCACATACCAGATACCTGAAGATGCTCTGCTAATCGAGGGAAAAGCATGCTCCCTCTAAACCTGTGTGGCAGGTGATCCTGCACTAGAGGACTCACACATAGTGAACGCAAACTCCCGGTCAAAACGACCTGCAAAGTCCTCAATCTCTGCTGAAGCTGCCACATCCTGGTTCTTCCCTTCTTCTTCTTCTTCTCCGGACACACAACTGCATAGTGTCCCATCTTTTGACAATTCCAACACTTCACCTTGGAATAGTCCTTCTGTGTGTTCCCCTGTTTACCTTTACCTTTGCCTTTGCCCCCACCACTGCTTGTGGAAGCCTGCTTCTTCCCTTTGCCTTTCTTGCCTCCTGCCACCAGTGCTACATCCTCATCCTGCTCAACTGGCTTGGCTACCCCAAGCTGACCTTTCCTGATCTCTGTCTGAATGCAATCATCCCAAAACCTCTCCCATGTGGGAAGGGTCTCACGTACACAAACCCCATCACCAAAGTTCAACCATGAACGGGGGAGGCCATTCACTGCAATCCGCACTAACTCAGTGGGTGGAATGGCCTCTCCAATCGTTGCCAACTCATCTCTCACATTAGTAATCTTTGTGAGATATCCGGCTGCACTATCATTACCCATCTTAATGTTCTTCAGCTTCTCCTTCAGGACCATCTTCCGGTTCTCATTGGTACTCTGGTAGAGATTGGACAATGCTGTCCACATCTCATGGGCATTGCTCTTTCCTCTCACATGAGGAATGCAATGGTCTTTGATTCTGTCTAGAATCAGCCTCTTACCCTTGTTGTTCTTTTTATTATAAGCTGTCAACTGAGTAGCATCAGTAGGCACAACAACAGGGTTCTGTGTGGTATGCACCATGATATCCCAGACTTCTGCCTCCTCAAAGATACTCTGCATTCTCTCCTTCCAAACGCTGTAATTTGTATGCCCATCCAGTGTATCTTCCACCCTCAATCCCAATGACATTCTGCTGTCCTAAAACTGAAAAATAGCACCGCTGTAGTAAAGATAAAACTGCTGTTTATGAAAAAAATCAGCTTGCTGGAATTTTCTGAGTGAAAAATCAACAGCTGTAATTTTTCCTTTTGCTGTCCCAAACTGTCCTTCAGCACTCAAGCTCTGATACCATGTAGAAATTTCTCATTTCCCACCCCGGTTTTCAGTTTCTCCTTATTTCTCCCATATAGTTAAATGCCCTTTCCCATAACCATACATTTAACAAGCTGGAAAAAATAAATTTGCTAAAAACACAAATTCTGGAAATTTTACAGAATGCTGGAAATTGCAGAAATAAAAATCAGCGGTAATAAACAGCCATTAAAACACATTTAAACACTGAGATTTTTGGTCAATGTGACCCTGGAAAAACCCCCTACAACTCTTGGGGAAAACCAGTTTGAGAGCTCTTCTTTATTTATGGAAAATGCCTTTTTACAGTAAGAGAAATATTCAGCAAAAATCAGCAAACAAACTTTTACAACTTATCTCAGCCTTGCTGAAACTCCGCCTTGCTGAAACTCCGCCCTGCTGAAACTCCGCTGTACAGACTTGCTGAAACTCCGCCCTGCTGAAACTCCGCTGCTGAAACTCCGCTCTGCTGAAACTCCGCTGCTGAAACTCCGCAGCTCACTGTCCAGAAATCTCCCTTGCTCTCTTGCTCTCCTTCTCTCAATCTGTTCATGAAAGAATGAATGACCTTTTCCTCCTTTTCCTCTTTTAATCTAACCCCAAGTGACTTTTGGGTGATCCAAGTGACTTTTGGGTGATCTCTAAATCCAATGGCTGAAATAGATTGAGATCTAAGGCTGAGATTAAATGCTCATTTAAATCTCACTTTTTATATTTTAATTCACCCCACTTTAATAAAGACCCACTTAGTCTTTTATTTCCAAAGTCACTTTTCCTTTCTAATTTTTCATTGACTTTATAAAAGTCACTTTAAAATTAGACTTAGTAACTTTATCACTTAAAGTCACTTTTAAATTAGATTTAACTTTATAAAATTATAAAGTCACTTTAGGAGAAAAATTAAATTCTTTTGGACACTTTTCCCTAGGCCAAAGATCAAAGCCTAAGGGAACCACCTGTCCTCCGGTACCAAATTTCAACAGTCTCGACCGTCTTTTGCATTCTAACTTTTATTTTTCTTTCATTGTGGCCGTCTTATGCATTTTCATTCTTTTAGCTGCATCAACCTCTAGGGCAATGGTTTTTGGCTTGATTTAAGGATGTGGATATGTGAGTGCCAAATCCCAATGAACCAATGATAGTTAACATGAATGGAGTTGATATCAAGGGAATGATGTGACATGGAAAATGTTAAGTATGGAAAGGGTCATGGACACACTACTTCAATTCAAGTTTCCCAAGTAGTGCCCCTCTTATGACCCTAACCCCTCAAGGGAGTTCCCACTAGACTAGGGCTAAAGATTAATTCCCCCGTAAGGTGAGAGAACAAGTTTATAGTCAAGATCTATCAATTATCCAGATCAGCCCTTTATCCATACTAAATGTCCAAAACATTAACTAAAAGCACTCGATTGCAAAAATGGTCATAGTACTTGTTGATTGGTAATTCACTTTCACCCAAGAAGAACGATGAATGGTGAGAGGTGTATAACTAGTGCAGATGGTAGAGGAACTGGCATATCATCATCAATGAGCAAATGTGTAGGACTGTTGGCCAGCTGGCTGGTTTTCTCTTATGGGGTTACCCAAAATGGTGGGTAACAACTGTGATCCATATTTATGTGGTCATATTGCACCATTTGATGGGAGTACTGATCCATCCATATTATAGGTTGATTTAAATTTTTTTCGTTAAGATGATCTAATGAGGGCATTTGCTCGTACCTTGGAGGATGAGGCATTCGAATCATTTCAAGATCTTGGTAGCAAAAAGTCTCCTCATTTGCTGATTTTATTAAAGTGTTTATTAAGCATTGGCACCTTTCTCATGAAGAAGGCAAGAATGGAAAGAATATTGGAGCCCTATATAAAGGGCACCTCGTAATTCATAAGAAGGTGATAATGGAGAATGTCTTCATGATTACATGGAAAATTTTCGTGATGCCTTTGAAGATCAGGCATACAAAGAAGGTAATGATGAAAAAGGCCCTCTAGTAATGAAGAATCTTTTCATGTTTTTATTGAAGATCGAACGCTTGAAGAAGATTTTGTTGGTAAGAGAATTGAAGTGTCGACTCCTCTATTTGAAGCCTTTGAAGACCAGGCATACGAAGAAGGTAATGATGAAAAAGGCCCTCTAGTAATGAAGAATCTTTTCATGTTTCTGTTGAAGATTGAACACTTGAAGAAGATCTTGTTGGTAAGAGAATTGAAGTGTCCACTCCTCTATTTGAAGACAAGGGTTTGGTAAGTTATAGCCCCTTTCAGATATTTGAGTTTGATGATATACTTGAGAAGTAATTTTTTGATGATAGATCCTTGAATTATGACGGGTTGACAAATATATTTACCTTCTCATTTGATGGAAAAGGACAGCCTAGGGCATGAAATTATGGACATTCAATTTTAAGTTTTTTGATCATAGTAGGGACATGGATTGTTCGAAAAATTATGGAGATCCTGTCTATGATACTTGTAGAGAGGCGTCTAATGAAGCAATTGTATGTTTGGTGCTTTTGGGATAGCCTAACATAGTGGAGGTAAATATTCTTTGTGACAGTTCCAGCCATATGCTTCTATTAATAATGCAAATTTTGGGACTCATGTGGTGTATATACATGCAGATTTTGGGTGCCATGTAGAGCATATTCATGCAGATTTGTTTCAGCCACGTCGTCTTATTTCTAGGGCAGATTTGTTCCAGCACTTTTAGCCATGTTATATGAGGTTTAATGCAGATTTTTCTCAGCATTTAGGGGAAATATATGCTGGTAAAAACTTTGAAAATTTCCATCCACAATTCTTGGCGAGTAAATGTGTGAATATCAGCTAAAAAATGTGTTTTAAGGGCTAGAAATTCTACGGTACAGAAGGATTTTAATTACATAAATTTTCAGCCACCTATTTCTTCAAATTTTTCTCATCTTCTGCATGTGTTTTCAGCTGGAAATTGTTTGGGGCAGAAAGCATTTCATTTTGAATCATCTTATTGAAATTTCTGGCCATCAAAAATAAGGTTTTAAGCCCTAGATTTGGGACTTAATTTATTTTTCTAAAGCTGTTATGTTGCTTCATATTTCATGTACATCATATTTGGAGGATAGCTGTGTCGTTTTAAGCTTGTAGGGCCTCCTAATCCCTTGTTGCTTGAGGGAGGTGATGATGATGTTGTAGCGAATGATGAGGTACTACTCTGACTTTTTCAGAAGTGATGATTTTTATATTATCCCTACCTAAACTTGGATAGACGAGTCTTGTGATGGTGCATGCCCTTCTTCACATGATTTTGGTATCTTTGGCCATCTTCATGAGCACATCTCGGATTTCAGCCATCATCTCATGGAGATTCCATCATTGATGCACCTTATCTTTGATGTATTCTTGTTTTGGTCAGTGACCAAACACAAGGGAAGAGTTCATGGCATTAATGAGATGCTAAGATGGTTACATTGGCTATTTGATTTCACTTAGCATCTTGCTTCATCATAGCATAGAGTAGGGTAGGATGGATAAGCTGAACATTCATGAGCATTAAGTTTACTTTCATGTCCTCTTTTGCATTGTTGGCTTATGCCTTATTTTGCAAATACAAATTCTGAAGAATTTTGTAGTATGAAGATTATGCTGGACTTGTGATGTGGTGTTTAAAGATGTGAATGTTGACCCTGTTGACCATGTAAATGTCAACAGTTCCAAGAAGCAGAGTACATAATTGTGGATTAAAATTTTTCATTATTATCATCATTATAATCCCAAATTTTGCGAATTATTGTAAAAAATTAAAATAATTCTAGTATGAATATTAAGCCATGTAACAACACCTAGGTAAACCTATGATTCTTTTTCAAAGAGTTTCACTCTAGGGAGTATTTTAACCTGCCCAATTACTTCTGTTTCTAAACATGATTAATTGGCATCGTTTTTCTCCCAGATGTACCCCAAAGCTAGGGTGGAACTCATTGACAAGGTCTTAGGTGAGTCCTAGTGTTATCGAGTCGATGATTTTTATCATACTAGATCATGTGTCTTGTGTCGCAGAATTTGGTTGAGTCTTAAGAGTTCTGTGTCTATGTGTAAATTCCCCTTCTAAGGGTTGATAATTGTAATATCTTGATGTAAAAGTGTGTTTCGAAATATTTTGGTGAATGGTTCCTCATAATTAGAACACCATTACCAAAGTATTTTTAGGATACACTTAGAGGGTGGAAAAAATATTTGTAATCCTCTCTTGAGCCCATAATTTTATTTTCTGGCAAAGATAAAAGAATAAATTAGCTAGAAATTGTCAAAAAATATAAGATGAAGGGAAAAATTAATTACCCTCCAAGTGGAAAAATTAATCAAAACATTATTGAGGCTATTTTCAAAGGAAAAAATTCTCATTTCCAAGGCAGGGTGGACTAGTCCAAAAATTTGTTGGGCCAAAGAAGAGTATTTCCTAGCAAACCGAAATTTTTGGACCAAGCAGTTAGTTATTTTGCACAAGAAATGATAATTCTATTTTTTGGAGGTCCTCCATGGTCCAAAAGTCAATATTTGACCCCTCCAGCATAGTGAATAAGGAAGATTGAATTATTTTGGAGATTTGTGCCTGCTAATCAAGGGTTTGATTTTTTTAGATGAGGATCAAGCCATGAATAGAGCTACTAGCTGTTATTTTCCACTTTGAGGGGTTGATCCCCCTCATTTTCTAGATAAGAAAGCTTTCTATCTCCTCATTGTAACTTATCTTTAGATGATCTGATCTACTGAGCTATGTTCTACTGAAATATTATTAATAAAAAGTCTTTGGGGTTTCAATTCAAAGTCTCTCTCTCTTGATGATTCATGGTATGTGCTGAATAATTTTAATGCTCTAATTGTGTCCATTATTGAAGATTATTTCTTCATAGCCAGTGGTTGGATTATCTATTAGCACAGGTATCTTGCTTTAGGTATTGGGCTAGAGTAAACACATTGAACCTGGCAGATCTAGCAGGTATCTCTAGATCTCTAGTTTTCTTGTGTGAATCAAACCCCTTTGAAACTAATAATCTATCTTTCGCGTGTGTAGAGAACTTCAGCTGATTCAGCCCTTGGGTAGGCCCCAAGTACATGGACTTTAAGGCGACCACGCCTTATTTGGACTTTGAGCTTATCTCACGATTTGTGATACAGGGTTTTGGCTAGTACATTAAAATAAAATTACTTATATCAATTATTTTCAAAATCTACTTGGGCTAAAAAGATTTCTTTGCTAATTAGAGCTTGAATTTAATTGTGAATAGTGTAAATAATTTGTGAAGTATTATCTAACCCTTGTATATTATTTTCCCTTTTTGTAAATAATATTTTGGGGTTTTTATTTTAGAATTTTCTATATCTTGTGGATTGGCTCTATTTATCTAACTTGTAGGTGCCAAAGATCAATTTTTTCAAGGACAAATCTCAAGTTGGAAGATCCTAGCCTTCACCTAGCCTAGACGACTAGGGTTTCGGCAGTCTTCAGCCTTAGGATGAGTCATCCAACCTCTTGGAAGAGAGCATTCAGCCAAGGAAGGTTGATTCAAGCCTTAGAGGCCTTGATCTACAAGACCCATGTCCCAGAAACTCAATGCCTAGCTTCTTTGTGGGGGCCACTAGCTCTAGAGGGCTTACTTGCTATAGAAACTGTGGTTTCACAAGTTTTTCTCATCCAAAATTTCTTGGCAGGGCTATCATTATTGTGTGGGAATCAATTCAACATCTGGAGGCCTTTGTGGTCTAGTCGCAACCCTAATAGGCCTTTTCAAGCCTGGCCATGGGGTTTTGAGGGGCTTAAGGCTTAGCCACAACCTTATCTTGGCCTACTAGGCCTAGCCATAGGCCTAGAAGGGCCTAATAATATCATTGCAATTGATTTTTGGGCTAATAATTTGTTTTGCAGGCCTAACATAATTTTTTGCAGGGGTTTTGAGGTGGTTTCTTTGAATATTTGCCATTAATCCATAAGGGATTGAGTTCATCTTGGCTAACCATTGGTTTTGCAGGACTACAATCCATTTGGAAGAAGCTTTGTGGGCTCAAATTAGGTTTTAGGCCTAGCCGTAGGCCTAGAAGTTCATTTTTACCCTAGCCATAGGGGTATCAAGGGTCTCAAGCCCTAGCCACAGCCTCTAAAGGGCTTTCAAACCCTAGCCACATACACTTGAAGGGCCCTTCTCCTGATTTCAAGCTAATTATTTGTGTTGCAGGTGTATGAGGGGTTAAACAAAGTCAAAACTTTACTATTTTGGTGCCTCAACTAGCCAAAATTGCAATCAAAGGAAGGCCGCTAGGCCTTAAAGGTTTGGACTCCCTAACTTTTCCTCCTTTCTTGACTGTCACATTAATAACCAGATCTGAAGCTAATCATAAGAGTGGCATTTAAGCTCATAATCTAATCAAGATAGCCTAAAAACACCATAAAAATATCATAGATTAATTGCTAATGCTTAATCATCATTCAAGTGTTTGTGTTCTCTTTTGTTGATGGCTATCTTGAGGTCTGATATAAATATTGCAGCAGTATAATCTCTTTGAAAGAAGCCCTAAAAGGTGATCCTCACAAGCTTAACAAGCTAAAGGAATATTGCATATTGACTAAAGGATCAATCATTGTTGTTTTGGCTTATTTGCAATTGACTTTGGGATTGTTTTCATAATAATAAGTGGGCTGATCTGATGCATCATTGAATGGTAAAAGCATTGGTGCATCTCTCTCTCTTTTGGTCTTGAGGATTAGCTAACCATTGCATCTTTCTCTTTGCATTCTTGCATCATTGCATTGTGTATCTCTTTCTAGCATCATAGTCAGTTAGATGCATTTGTTAGTCTCATCTTGCATCATTTATCACTGTTAGCAATCTCATTATTCCATTAGTGCTTGTTGCTATTGTGCTTAAAGAACATCAAAGCTTCTCTTGTTCCTACTCATAACATAAGTATAAGGGAGCTAGTTTAATTCATAAATAGGCATCTTGAAATCATTAAGTAATTGGTATTGCTAATCTTGTTTCATTGAGATAAAACATTCTCTAAAGTGCTTCATTCATTTGCTATTGTAATCTTGTAATCTTGTGTTAAAGGATAACATTTTGAGCATATTAATTTGAAGTGGTTTAATATTGTCATATTGGAGCATTTAATATACTCGTGATCTCATTGAAGCAATCAATCATTTGCATCTTCATTCTAAGTTAGAAGTGCATATATAAAAGCTACCTCCAAGCATAAGCTTGGTTGTAAGAGAGATAGGACCACCTTCTTCATCCAATTTGAGGAGACTAGACCCTCATTTGCAGTTAACATAGGTGACCTTGCAGTTCTCTTGTGGACAATCCCCTGTAGGAACGGAGGCACTTAGGTGGTTAGAACTCCATGAGAGCTATTGTTAATGAGGCCTTAGCCTCCTTCCTTTGGACTTTCCTCTACAACTTGTGTTCGAGACTAGCTTCAAAATACTTGAGAAAAATGATACACCTAGACTAAGCATTTAATTAAAATTGACTAAGATCTTGCATCTCATATTAGATTATGTCCTGCACTTCATCTAGGATAGATTTTTCATCTTGCGGTAATTGTTCATCCGATAATTTGATATATTAATCTCTATTGTACAAGTACTTTCTAATTTCAAGGCACTTGTTTATCGCTTATATCTTAAAGAATCTAATCTGGTTGTGCTAAATAATCATACTTGTCACACAATTTTAATTCAAGTTGCTAGGCCATTTAGTTGCATCTCCTGGAGTTGTTGGCTCCCAATGAGTTTCTCATCATCTCATCCATAGGGGCTACCCTCCTTAGCCTACATTTAGGAGATAGCTTAAACGGAGAGGGTGGGGATCAAAGTGACAACCCCTGCTTTGAGCATTGTCACATTTGGTGTACAATTCGAGCGACGACATTTTCTTGCACCGTTGCTGGGGATAAATTTCTTGTACTCGGTGCTACGACATTTTCTCCAGGACTATCTTTAGTTCTTGATTTTCAACTAACATCTCGACTTTTCATCTTTTGGCTCGACACTGTCACAACATTTTCTGGCACCATTGTTGGGGATAGATTTTTTTGTTCCTGGGCTTTATGACATTTCATCCTCACCTTTTCCTTAATCCAACACCGTCAAAACATTGTCTGACGCTCCTTGGTTTCCACAACATCTTTTCACTTCATCATTATCCCTTTGACTCGTTAATTGACACATTTTTTGGCATTTGATCATCACCGTTTTCTTAATCCGACATCATCAAAACATTTTCTAGGACTTGGGTGTTTGTGTTAGTTTTCTGTTTGGGTGGCGACTCCACTTATTCATCCTTTCACAAGAGCGTATACTAGAAGAAATCTAGGTAGTTTGGTTAATCCTGCTCTTGATCCAGAAATTGGCCTTATAGCTCGATTAAACAAACTCCATTCTAGTAAACATCATGTTTTTCTTGGACATGAAGCCTTCCTTGACATCCATTTTCTTTTCCCTGACCCCATCGAACAAGACATCATGGACTTGTTTGCCCCTTGTAACTTGGTATATGCGGGGTTATGCTCATGATCTTCTAGAACATGGTTTAGACAAAATGCTCTCTTTCCAAGGAAACAATGCAATTAGTGCTGAAGCTCATCTAAGATCTTTTACAACTTTCTTGATGAAACATACTAGCAGAGCTGCCTATAATCATGAAGATGTCAAAATGAAGCTCTTTGTTTTTTCCTTGGAAGAAGATGCGATGGAATGGTTCTCAGACAAGCCTAATAATTTTTTTGATTCCCTCCAAGCCATCATCAATGCCTTCAAAGATAAGTATGGGGATAAAAGGGAGGGAAGATATTTACTTAGAGCCATCAGTGATATCAAGAAAAAAGAAAATGAAACCGTGGTTGAATTCAATAAGAAGTTTAATGGTATTGTTAAAGAAATGCATCAAGATTATAAGCCCACTGACAAATCTCTATTGGAATATTATCTAGATGCATTTAGTGTTGATACGTCTTATGAATTAAGGCGTGCTAAGCCAACTGATTTGAAGACTGCTTAGACCTTGGCTGAGGAATTGGAAAAAGATAAGAAAGCATCTAGGAAATCTGATATCCCTGGTTTTGAGAGAGGTCCAACTAGGTCTTGTGAGCCTAAAGGAAAAGAGGTCAAAGAGGTTGAACATGATCCTATCAAGGAATTGACTCAATTAATTAAAGATATGAAGATTGAGCATGCTAGGGAAATGAATGTTATGCAATCTAGGTTGATCCAGATGGAAAAATCTCAAGCTCAGAATTTTCAGCTTAGGAATAATAATAACAAGAATAATAATGCATGGAAAAAGAAGAATCCTCCAAATGAGCAGAGACCGCCAAATCCGCTTGAAACTACCAATGTTGTTGATCAACCTTTGTCATTCTTCAAACCTTGCGAGAGTTTCCATGAAGAAAACTCTTGTGCCATTGCCAGAAGAATCTTGGATGAGGGAACAAGTGAACAGATAAATGTAAATAGTCAAGATTCCCATTTGCCTGCAAAAGAGGAGGATCATGATATGGAAATGATCCCGTCTTCCTTTGCCATTAACAATTTTTGTGATGAAAAAGATCCAATTATAAAATTGTATGGAGAGAAGCCATCTCAGGAACAAATCTTGGAGATTGCGAGAAGTAAGGGATACACTTATCGCAAGAAAAACAAAGATCAAGATAAGGAACAAATTGCTTCTAAAACTTATCAGTCATATTTGAAAATTGATTGGGTCACATGGATAAATAATGCTAAGATTTCTGTTCCTATGCTTGTGCTTTTAAAGATTCCATCTCAGAGAGCAGCGTTTCTGAACGCTGTAGGCATATCTCAACAGGATAAGCTTGATGCGCACCCTAAAGATGAAGAAATCAAGTTAAAGGACCCGTTGCACAGTATTTGTCAAAGTTCTAAGGAAGTGGAAGTACCAATTTTTTCAATAGGATCAGATCATTTATCAGCAGTTCATGTGTCATTGTAAACCCATTCTGCAAGTTATGTAATATAAATGATGCTAGTAGGACCATGAATGTATGTAACAACCTAGGTAAGCCTATTATTTTGGCGAGAGTTTCATTCTAGGAGGTTTTTCGTCTCACTGATTCATTTGTATTTCTAAACATGGATGGTCGGCAAAGTTTTTCCCTTTAGTCTCACCCTAAAGCTAGGGTGGAATTCTTTTTTAGTTTTAGGTGAGTCCTAGTGTTCTAGTCGAGTCTTATGTAAAAGTGATTTAGGAATAATTTAAGGTAGTTGGCTAAATTATTTTATTACAAATCACTCGGTCTACTAGATCATATTGTGTCGCAGATTGGGTATGTATTTTGACTCTTCAGGGTCTAAGCTGAATGGGTATTCCCCCTTTGAGGGTTGAATTGTAATTTTGATGTAAAAAATATTTTAATGCATGTTCCCTCATAATACTTAGACACCATGGTTAAAATATTAGAGGGTAAAAAAAAAATTAAATCGCTTCAAGTGTTAATTAATTAATTTTTCTGGCAAAATAAAATTAAATCCTAAGCCAGAAAATTAATTAAATTAGAGTAAAATTAAAATGTCTTAGGAAAATTAAATTCTCCAAGTGAAAAATTCGTGGGTCTTAAAAGAATTAATTTTTGGAGGTCTTCCACAAAGGGAATATTGAATATTTCAAGAAAAATTGGACCCTTAGACCTTTGTGGTTAAGTCAAAATCAATTTTTTGAGGAAATTAACTCAAAATAATTAATTTTGAGCTAATAAAAATGTAATTAAATGATAAATTCGAAAATTCCTCAAAAATAAAAATCCAACGACTAAGATTTAAAGATGGTCAATTATTTTTCAACGACCGAGATTATTTTGACGAGGATCAAGGAAACTAGCCGTTATTTTTCACTCAGAAGATTTATCTATAAATTAGAGGGTCATTTGAGTCTGTAATCATCTGTTTTCTGGCTAAGAAATTGCTGCTAAAGCATTTGTGTAAACTATTGTCTCGTTGGGAACTATTTTTTCTATCATAATAAAAACTTTGGGGTGCAACTCGAGGTGTCCATGTTCATTGATTTGTGGTATGTATTGACTATGGGCTTTCCTATGTTGTGCTGATAAATGGTAAGATCTGTTTTTCATTAGATGGAGATAAAATTATTGTATTGATATTTTTGGGCTAATCTCAGGTGATTTGATTCACCATATGATTAACAGATTGTCTTGAGATAAATACATAGTGTTTGCAAGTACTTCAGTCCTTGGTCTCCAAGTTCACAAACTGTGGGCAGGGATCAACTTTGCTTGGATCCTAAATATTTATGTGGTGGATTAAATCTTTGCTAAGGCTATAGTGTGCATGGGGTTTCTAAAGTGTTTTTAGCCATTTATCAAAGAAAATAACCATAAAAAAATTTATTTCTCAAAAATTTAATTTTCAAAACCCTTGTATATTTTTGTATTTGTAAAATAAATTTGTAAATTATTTTTGCTAATTGGGGTTTTGGGGTTTTAAGATTTTGTATATATTTGGGGTTTGGGTGTTTTATTTTCATTTTTGCAGGTGAAATCAAGAGAAGAGGCTGAAGTAGAGCTAGATCTAGGCCCTTAAGGGTAAGATTTAGTCTCTAATTTTTTTTTGCAGGGCCAGCCATTGAGAAATTTGCAGCAAAATTCAGATCTGGAAGAGAAATTTTTCCTGAAGCAAGGGTTTCATTTTTTGGACCTCTAGGGCCCGGTTTCAACCCTCCTAGGGCCAACTTCTCCCTTCGTTGGCCTGCATCAACCTTTTTTAGCCTCTGCGTCATCCTTCTGGGCCTCCAGAGGGCCAACGTCTTTTAGGGCTTTGGCCTTCCCTTGTGGGCCCAACGCTAGGGTTTTAAGGCCTTTTAGGCCTGGCCGTGAGGCCTAGAGGCCTCGGTCCCCTTCTGCAGCCCTCTTTCCTCAGGTCGTAGCCTTTGTGGGGCCCACGACAACACTTTTAGGGCTCTTTGCCTAGCCTTCTGGCCCTCTAGGGCTTCCTTCCTCCTACTTCAGCCTTTTCTTGGCCTCTTCCGCCTTCCTTTGCCTTTTCCTCAGCCTCCTAGCCTCCTTAGCCCTCAATGCTAGCCCTATTAGGCCTAGCGTTGGCCCTCCTTAGCCCTAATCTGCCCTAAATTTACCTCTAATTTTTCTGGACTAAATACTTGGTGGTTTTGCAGGTTTTGGGCCTCAAAAATTCTATTTTTCAAGTGGCAACTTGATCCCAAAGTTTCAACAAATTTGGACCAAGGGATCTTCAAGGCCTTGGGCCTAGGGTTTGCTCTCTAAACCCTAGCTTTTCACTGTTTACTACTGCTGTAAATTTTGTTTTATAACAGTGATAATTAGGCCGTAAAATCACATTTAAATTGGCCACTTGGGCATCAAGGATCTAGCCTAGATCTAAGTTTTTGTTTGCTGGAATTTACTGCATAAATCACTGAATCAGTTCTGAAATTTTCTGAATCATACACTCTAAAAAACCCTAAAACTTGTTTTTTTCAATTTTGGTAAATTTTTCCTAGTTTTGGGCATATTGGGCACTTGTTATAACACCATTAACTTGCTGACCTGCTGATTTGTTTACTGCTGTAATAAGTTACTTTAGATCTGATATATCACTGAATACTATATCTTAAGAGGGCTAATACATCTGATATTTGAGTTGGCTATTTTTATTTGGTAGTTGGATTATTCTTTGTGACATTGCGAAAGCATATGCACTTTGAATTTGATATTTACTTGCTGCTATCATAAGTCTCTTACTGCTGTCATAATAGTCACTTATTGATCATAAAAGGGTCATTGGAACATAAAGTGCATAAGTGTTTTCATAGTTCTATATTTTGTTGTTACTTGTTCCTAGCATTTACATTGTGAAAGTGGCTAACATTGTGTTTTTCTTATGAGTTTATGTGCTATTCATATTTCACATCTAATAGGCTCACTTACTAAAGCACTAAAATCATAAATCATCTTGGTGATGAGTCTCTTGGGCATATTGGTATCTTGTGAATCCAATTGAGTACTCTTAATAATTGGCATTGAGTAATAAGATCACACATAATCTTGTTTGGAAACATCTTTGGTAATTGTGATTGGCATCTTGTAGCTTTGTGGCTAATTGATAAGTGGATAGATTGCTCTAATTTCTTGAGAAAAATTGGTTAAGTATCTTGTGGATTATTCTAAAGTTGAAGCTTGCACTTGTATCTTTAGACACTTATCTTGTTTATGATTGTTATGTAATCAGTGTGAAGTACTCTTGCTACAAGATAATTTACATTAAGTACTTAAGTAACACAAACCAATCTTAACTCAAGATAATTTCACTCGTCATCATTGCACAAGCATTATACGACTTAGTTTTGCATTAATAACTTACCTCCAAACATAAGCTTGGTTGATAGACTCCTAGGACAACCCTTTCTCGACTAACTTGAGGGATTCAACCCTTCTTAGTGGTTAACACAGTGACCTTGTAGTTGCCAGAGTCACAGTCTCTGCAGCACCAAAGGCACTGGGTGGTTGGAACATGGGGGGAGGTATTGTTAATCAGGCCATTCCCTGCTTCCCGTTGGCTTCCATCTCACAATTTACTCTGAAAACTGTTTCTCAAAACAGTTAAGGGGGAGGTTCAACTTAGACTAGGCATTTAATCTAAAACTAACCAACGCCCTTGCATTTCACCTAGTTCTTAGGAATTGCATCTTTATATAGGATAGTCTATCATATTAAGAAACAGATATTCATTTGGTTACTTGGCATTAATTTATAATAAGCAAGAATTGTGACTCCATAAGGCACTGGTCTCATACTTAAAATCTAATCTAATCATTAATCTTGTTAAATTCTACCAAGTAGCTAGGCCACTCATCCATGTCTCCCAAACAAGTTGGTTCTCAACTTGTTTTACTTCACATCATTTCCATAGGGACTACCCCCCATAGTCTGCTGCTGAGAGACAACTAGAATTAAGTGGGCGGGGATCAGAGTGACAAGCCCCGCCCTGAGCAGTTGTCACGGTCACTGTATAATTCGGGCGACAACATTTTTTGGCACTGTGCCGGGGATAGATTTTTCTGTTCCTGGGATTTACGACAATTTCTTGTCCCGTCAACGCCACACTTTTTGGCACTTTTCTTGCATCATTCTTCATCTTCTCATGCCACACTTTTTGGCACCTTTCTTGCATCATTCTTCATCTACTCATCACCTTATCTTTTGTTCTTTCACTAATCTTCTCATCTTGTTCATTCACACCATTAGCACTTGAACATTTAGGTTGGTTTTGTTGAGAAATCAATGCTAGTAGAA
Source organism: Pinus tabuliformis (assembly GCA_031772625.1). Taxonomy (NCBI): domain Eukaryota; kingdom Viridiplantae; phylum Streptophyta; class Pinopsida; order Pinales; family Pinaceae; genus Pinus; species Pinus tabuliformis. The sequence continues at coordinate 589,152,720 of CM062820.1, read as the reverse complement.
TTAGGGTTAGATTTCTCTTTCTTGATAATTACTTGTGAATTATGTTGGCTTCTTTTACTTATTTGTTATATTTTGTTTCATCATGCAATTACCAAATTATGTGTGTATGAAGATCACAAAAACACAAGACACAAGATGTAGGCACTCTGCCAGGGAAAAACTCCTATCTAGGGGAAAATCCCAGTCAAAATCTCTTCCTTCAATAGTTTTCTTGAGACTCATCAACCTAGACACAGACCTCCTCCAACCACCAAGTCAACTTCCTCTTCCAGCAACTTCGACCCAAAATTTCAACCTTGAAGCAGCAACACTTCGACCCAGCAAATGGCAGCAACAACTTCGACTAGACAAGGAAAACTTCGATCTCCCAGAGGAATCCAAACGAGAGAGAGAGAGATAGCCCAAAACTTCGATTTTCTCTTTTAATTCCTCTTTCTCCAACTTCGCACTTCTTTCAGCCTCCTTTCCTTCTTCGCACTTTTCCAGCTCTTTCTTCTGGATATCGAACTTATGAGTGAGTGAGAGAGTGCTCCAAATGAATTTGATCTCCTTGTATATATAGGCTTGAGGTGAGGTCGAATTGCCCTGTTTGAGGCTGACTTGATCTCCTTGAGGCCGACTTGGTGTGGAGGTGTCAAATACCTAATTTGACTCAATAATAAATCTTTTTACATGATTCAAAAGCCCAAGAAGGGTCTCTTTAAATGGACAATGACTCTAATGACTCAGAATAAATCCTAGAAGTCCTCAATGGGGACTTTGACCTAAAACATGATGACCCAAGCATGAAACCCATGCTTTAATAAGTCATTGTGATAATAATAAAAATTTTCTTTTTCATTCTTTTGACAAGTACATTACATAATGACTCAAATACATTTATGAAGACCGAACCTAGTTACATTTTTCAACACTCCCTCTTAACTAGGGAGGTATTCATAATAACATATACAAGTATAGCCATGTCTTTCTTGAGTGATCATCAATGAATGTCACATAGTAAAGATGACCTCCAAGCGATTTGTCAAACATTGGTCCACACAAATCAGAATGAATGAGGTCTAATATTTCTTTAGACCTTGTTTCACTATTTGAAAATGGTTTTCTTGTATGTTTACCCAAAGAGCATCCCTTGCAAACTCCTTCACGATCTTCTTTGATATCGGGGATGCCATGAACTAGTTGATTAAGAGTGGGAATGACCTTGTAGTGAAGATGACCATATCTTCTATGCCATAGCTCAATGGGATTGATTTCCATATGAACTAGGGCTTGAGGAGGTGGTGTAATAACTCTATATAAGCTTCCTTCACGAACTCCAATAACCCTAGCTTTATCAATACTTGAATCCTTTCCCCAAACCAAGACCTTTCCATCAACAAAAGCAACTCTATCCCCTTTATCTTCTAAGAAAGAAATTGAAAACAAATTCTTTTTCAAACCTAGAACATATAGTATGTTGTTGAGATGTAGTTTAGCTCCATTCTCCAGCTTCAAAGATGTTGATCCATGCCTCTAACAACATAGCTTTTGTTGTCTCCCAATTCCACTGCATGAGAAGATGGTTCCTTTGATAGAGTTTGAAGTTGTTTACTTTCCCTTGTCATATGCCTTGATGCTCCACTGTCAATGATCCATGCATTATCATCATTAAGTGAACCTGTAAGTGCAGCTAAGAACCCTTGACTTTTGACCTTGTTGAATAAGTAGTAGAAGATCTTCTTGATCCAACTTCTTGCAGTATTGAATCCCATTCTTATCATAGAGGGAGTAATCATTTCCTTCAAGCCAACGAAGTGATCTTCAATCTTCTTTGACCTTAGCTTTGATACCATGTTGAGAAATCAATGCTAGTAGAATTAGGGTTAGATTTCTCTTTCTTGATAATTACTTGTGAATTATGTTGGCTTCTTTTACTTATTTGTTGTATTATCTTTCATCAAGCAATTACCAAATTATGTGTGTATGAAGATCACAAAAACACAAGACACAAGATGTAGGCACTCTACCAGGGAAAAACCCCTATCTAGGGGAAAACCTAGTCAAAATATCTTCCTTCAATAGTTTTCTTGAGACTCTTCAACCTAGACACAGACCTCCTCCAACCACCAAGTCAGCCTCCTCTTCCAACAACTTCGACCCAGAATTTTGACCTTGAAGTAGCAACACTTTTGACCCAGAATTTTGACCTTGAAGCAACAACACTTCAACCCAGCAGATGGCAGCAGCAGCAGCATCAACTTTGACTAGACAAGGAAAACTTCAATCTCCTAGAGGAATCCAAACGAGAGAGAGAGAGAGAGATAGCCCAAAACTTCGATTTTCTCTTTTCCTTCCTCTTTCTCCAACTTCGCACTTCTTTCAGCCTCCTTTCCTTCTTCGCACTTTTCCAGCTCTTTCTTTTGGATATCAAACTTATGAGTGAGTGAGAGAGTGCTCCAAATGAATTCGATCTCCTTGTATATAGGCTTGAGGTGAGGTCGAATTGCCCTGTTTGAGGTCGATTTAGTGTGGAGGTATCAAATACCTAATTTGACTCAATAATAAATCTTTTTACATGATTTAAAAGCCCAAGAAGGGTCTCTTTAAATGGACAATGACTCTAATGACTTAGAATAAATCCTAGAAGTCCTCAATGGGGACTTTGACCTAAAACATGATGACCCAGCATGAAACCCATGCTTTAATAAGTCATTGTGATAATAATAAAAATTTTCTTTTTCATTCTTTTGACAAGTACATTACATAATGACTCAAATACATTAATGAAGATCGAACCTAGCTACATTTTTTAACAGGTTTCTTGTTTGGGTGGCGACTCCACTTTTTCATCCATTCACAAGAACGTACTCTAGAAGAAATCCTGGTAGTTTGGTTAACCTCGCTCCCGATCCTGAAAAGGTTTTTAGAGACCGGTTAAACAAATTACATTCTAGAGATCGTTTAAATTTTCTCGGACAAGAAGCTCTCCTTGATCTCCATTTTCTTTTTATCAACCATCCTATAAATCAAGACATCATGGGTGACTTCTACGAGCCTTGCAACTTCACCAACATTCAAGGATATCCACATGATTTTTTGAATGAATCCACTATGAGTAAGTTGCCTCTCTTCCAAGGGAACAATGCTATTAATGCTGAAAGTCACATAAAGAAGTTCAACTACTTTATCCAAAGATATGCTCATGCTACTGCTTATAATCACGAGGATGTTCGAATGAAATTATTTGTGCTTTCTCTAGAAGATGATGCTCTCGATTGGTTTCAAGATAAAGCTGACAATGCCTTCAACTCTTTGAGATCCCTTCTTGATGCATTTAGAGATAAATATGGAGATAAGAGGGAAGGGAAGTATTTGGTTAAGGAATTCAACATTATCGAGAAAAGAGAAAATGAAACGGTTGAACAATTTAACCAAAGATTTAATAAATTACTAAAGGATATGACTCAAGATTACAAGCCTCCTGACAAGACAATTCTGGAACAATATCTTGAGGCCTATCCTATAGAGACGCAGTATGAGATAAGACGTGCTCATCCCAACACTTTAGCTATTGCCCAAAGCATAGCTGAGGAATTAGAAAAGGACAAGAAAGCCTCAAGAAAGTCAAAGATCCCTGGTTTTGAAAGAGTTCAAATCAAGTCTAAGGGGAAAGAAGTTAAAGAAGAGGAATCTGAGACAGTTAAAGAATTGACCCGATTTATGAAAGAAATGAAGGTTGAACATGCCAGACAGATAAGCGAGATGCAAAATCAATTAATACAAATGGAAAGGTCCTGAATGCAGAGTATGCCGCCTAGAAATAATAATAACAACAGGGGTAACAACAACAATCCATGGCCGAGAAGAAATCCACCAAATGATCAAAGGCCTCCTACACCACTTGAGTCTGCTAATATGATTGATGAACTTGTTCCTTTCTGCAGACCTTGTGAGAGTTTCCATGGGGAGAGTACATGTGCCTTTGCTAGAAGAATCTTGGAGGAAAGTAGAAACCAACAAGATCATAACATAAGTTAGGATAACTCCAAGGAAAGTCGATGTGTCCACATGATATCTTTAGCTCGATGTGTCCACATGATATCTTCAGCTTTTGCCATCAATACCTTCAGTGAAGAGAAAGACCCCATTACTCAGGCATATGGTGAAAAGTCGTCTCAAGAGAAGATTCTAGAGCTTGCAAAGAGTAAAGGCTACACAAGGAGAGGTAAAGATCAGAGTCAAAATAGACAAGTTCCTGTCGAAAGGTATAAGTTTGGACTAAAGGTAGATTGGGCAACATGGATCAATAACATTAAAATGTCAGTTCTGGTAGAGTTGCTAAAGATTCCATCACAAAGGGCCTCATTCTTTAAAGCCTTAGGCATTGCTCAACAAGAAAGATTTGATACTCAACATAAAGATGAGGAAATCGTATTAAAAGACTTGAACTGCTATATGACTAATGAAGACCATCAACCTTTCTTCTTGACATTGGACATAAATGATCGTTTGCTCCATAATTGCATGCTTGACTTTGGTGCATCTACAAATGTTATGACTAAAAAAGTTATGGAACAGTTAAACTTAAGGATCTCTACAGCTTATCATAACATTTGCTCAATGGATTCTAGAAACGTTGAAGTCCTTGGTTTGGTTAAAGATCTACATGTCACTTTAGCTGATTACCATACAAGATCATCACCATGGACATAGCAGTGATTAATGCACCAGATGTGTGGGGAATACTTCTTTCTAGAAAGTTTGTAGCCAACTTGGATGGTTCTATTTAGATGGATCTATATTACACAACTATTCTAGTAGCAACAGGTGGCAAGGTCAGATTGTACAAAGAAGTGGAGAGAAGGTATCACTTGGGAGTCCCAAAGAAATTGGAAAACGGTGAACAAGTTGTGCCATAGGAGCATCTGCCTCATTTTGAGTCAGAGTTTGTTCAGCCAGTCTGCCACTTTTCTTTGTTCCACCGCCCATCCCCTCCTCCGAGCAGAAAGAAATAAATTTCAGTTTGATAGAGATATGCAACACAGTAATGAGCAGTTACATTGACTGAACACTGTCAAGTTTCAACACGAGACATCCGAGAAGTAGCCCAATGATCTACTAGTCAATGGACATATGCCCGAGATTGTGCCTTGTCGATGACATCTGATGCCATGGGGCATTGTTTTGTATGGTATCTCTAACCCTCCTCCCTTTCATTTCATGTCATTAGATAGTTTTATTTTACGCATTTATATTATGTCTTCTATGTTTCAGTTTGTTAGATTAGAATTTTATATTCTAGTGACATTTATTATGTATGCATGATGACTTCGATTTTGAATGGATATCTATTTGATGGACTTATGTTTTCTTGGATGTAGGATTCTGGGATTCTCATGTTACTTCTTGGAAGCAATGTGTCCCCATATGGAGCCAAATGTTGCAAAGTATTTGTCAAAGTTCCAAGGAAGCGAAAGTACCAATTTTTTCAACAGGATTGGATCATCTATCAGCAGTTCATGTGTCATTGTAAACCCATTCTGCAAGTTATGTAATGTAAATGATGCTAGTAAGACTGTGAATGTATGTAACAATCTAGGTAAGCCTATTATTTTGGTGAGAGTTTCATCCTAGGAGGTTTTCGTCTCACTGATTCATTTGTGTTTCTAAACATGGATGGTTGGTAGAGTTTTTCCCTCCAGCCTCACCCCAAAGCTAGGGTGGAATTCTTCGTCAAAGTCTTAGGTGAGTCATAGTATTCTAGTCGAGTCTTATGTAAAAGTGATTTGGGAATAATTTAAGTTAGTTGGCTAAATTATTTTATTACAAATCACTTGGTCTACTAAATCATATTGTGTCGCAGATTGGATATGTATTTTGAGTGTTTAAGCCAAATGGGTATCCCCCTTGAGGGTTGAATTGTAAATCTTATGTAAAAAATATTTTAATGCATGGTCCCTCATACTTAGACACCATGGTTAAAATATTAGAGGGTGAAAAAAACATTAAATCCCCTCAAGTGTCAATTAATTAATTAATTTTTTTTTATTTATTTTAATTTTTATTTTTAATTTTTATTTTTAATTTTTATTTTTAATTTTTAATTTATTTTTAATTTAATTTAATTTATTATTATTTTTTTTTTGGCAAAATAAAACTAAATCCTAGGCCAGAAAGTTAATTAAATTAGAGTCAAATTAAAATGTCTTAGGAAAATTAACTTCTCCAATTGAAAAATTCGTGGGTCTTAAAAGAATTAATTTTTGGAGGTGTTCTCCATCAAGGGAGTATTGGATATTTCAAGAAAAATTGGACCCTTAGACCTTGGTGGTTAAGTCAAAGTCAATTTTTTGAGGAAATTAACTTAAAATAATTAATTTTGAGCTAATATAAATGGAATTAAGTGATAAATTCGAAAATTCCTCAAAAATAAAAATTCAACGGCTAAGATTAAAAGATGATCAAGTATTTTTCGACGACCAAGATTATTTTGACAAGGATCAAGGAAACTAGCCATTATTTTTCACTTGGAGGATTTATCTATAAATTAGAGAGTCATTTGAGTCTCTAGCCATCTGATTTCTGGCTAAGAAATTGCTGTTGAAGCATTTGTGTAAACTATTGTCCCGTTGGGAACTATTTTTTCTATCATAATAAAGACTTTGGGGTGCAACTCGAGGTGTCCATGTTCATTGATTTGTGGTATGTACTGACTACGGGCTTTCCTATGTTGTGTTGATAAATGGTAAGATCTGTTTTTCATTAGATGGAGATAAAATCATTCTATTGATAGTTTTGGGCTAATCTTAGGTGATTTGATTCACCATATGATTAACAGATTGTCTTGAGATAAATACATAGTGTTTGCAGGTACTTTAGTCCTTGGTCTCCAAGTTCACAAACTGTGGGTAGGGATCAACTTTGCTTGGATCCTGAATATTTATGTGGTGGATTAAATCTTCGCTAAGGCTATAGTGTGCATGGGGTTTCTAAAGTGTTTTTAGCCATTTATCAAAGAAAATAACCATACAAATTTTTATTTTTCAAAAATTTAATTTTCAAAATCCTTGTATATTTGTGTATTTGTAAAATACTTTTGTGAATTATTTTTGCTAATTGGGGTTTTGGGTTTGGGTGTTTTATTTTCATTTTTGTAAGTGAAATCAAGAGAAGAGGCTGAAGTAGAGCTAGATCTAGGCCCTTGAGGGTAAGATCTAGTCTCTAGAAAATTTTTGTAGGGCCAGCCATTGAGAAATTTGCAGCAAAATTCAGATCTGGAAGATAATTTTTCTTTTTCTTTTCTGAAGCAAGGATTTCATTTTTTGGGCCTCCCGGGCTCAGATCCAGCCCTCCTAGGGGAAACTTCTCCCTTCCTTGGCCTGCATCAGCCTTTTTCAGCCTCTGTGTCATCCTTCAGGGCCTCCAGAGGGCCAACGTCAACCTTTTAGGGCTTTAGCCTTCCCTTGTGGGCCCAACGTCAGGGTTTTAAGGCCTTTTAGGCCTGGTCGTGAGGCCTAGAGGCCTCGGCCCCCTTGTGCAGCCCTCTTTACTCAGGCCGTGGCCTTTGTGGGGCCCACGACAACCCTTTTAGGGCTCTTTCCCTAGCCGTCCAACCCTCTAGGGCTTCCTTCCTCTTGCATCAACCTTTTCTTGGCCTCTTTCGCCTTCCTTTGCCTTTTCATCAACCTCCTAGCCTCCTTGGCCCTCAACGCTAGCAATAATCTTTCCTAGATTTACCTCTTATTTTTCTGGACTAAATACTTGGTGGTTTTGGGCCTCAAAAAAGCCATTTTTTAGGTGGAAAATTAATCCCAAAGTTTCAGCAAATTTAGACCAAGGGATCGTCAAGGCCTTGGGCCTAGGGTTCGTTCACTAAACCCTATCTTTTCACTGTTTTACTATTGCTGTAAATTTTGTTTCATAATAGTGATAATTAGGCTCTAAAATCAATTTAAATTGGCCACTTGGGCATCAAGGATCTAGCCTAGATCTAAGTTTTTGTTTGCTGAAATTTACTGCATAAATTACTGAATCAGTTTTGAAATTTTCTGAATCATAGACTCTAGAAAACCTTAAAACTTGATTTTTTCAATTTTGGTAAATTTTTCCTAGTTTTGGGCACATTGGGCACTTGCTATAACACCATTAATTTGGTGATCTGCTGATTTGTTTACTGCTATAATAAATTGTTTCAGATCTGATATATCACTGAATACTATATCTTAAGAGGGCTAATACATCTGATTCTTCAGTTGGCTAAGTTTATTTGGTAGTTGGGTTACTCTTTGTGACATTGGGCAAGCATATGCACTTTGAATTTGATATTTACTTGCTGTTGTCATAAGTCTCTTACTGCTGTCATATTAGTCACTTATTGATCATAAAAAGGTCATTGGAACATAAAGTGCATAAGTGTTTTCATAGTTCTATATTTTGTTGTTACTTGTTCCTAGCATTTACATTGTGAAAGTGCCTAACATTGTGTTTTCTTAATGAGTTTATGTGCTATTCATATTTCACATCTAATAGGCTCACTCACTAAAGCATTAAAATCATAAATCTTCTTGGTGATAAGTCTCTTGGGCATATTGGTATCTTGTGAATCTAGTTGGGTATCTCTTACTAATTGGCATTGGCTAATAAGAGCACACGTAATCTTTTTTGGAAACATCTTTGGTAATTGTGATTGGCATCTTGTAGCTTTGTGGCTAATTGATAAGTGGATAGATTGCTCTAATTTCTTGAGAAGAACTGGTTAAGTATCTTGTGGATTAATCTAGAGTTGAAGCTTGCACTTGTATCTTTAGACACTTGTTTAAGATTGTTACCTAATCATTGTTAAGTACTCTTGCTACAAGACAATTTACATTAAGTACTTAAGTATCACAAACCAATCTTAACTCGAGATAATTTCACTCATCATCATTGCGGAAGCATTATGGGACTTAGTTTTGCATTAATAACTTACCTCCTAGCATAAGCTTGGTTGATAGACTCCTAGGACAACCCTTTCTCGTCTAGCTTGAGGGATTCAACCCTTCTTAGTGGTTAACACAGTGACCTTGCAGTTGTCAGAGCCACAGTCTTTGCAACGCCAGAGGCACTGGGTGGTTGGAACACAGGGGGAGGTATCATTAATCAGACCATTGCCTGCTTCTTGTTGGCTTCCATCTCACACCCTACTCTGAAAACTGTTCCTCAAAACAGTTAAGGGGGAGGTTTAACTAGGCATTTAATCTAAAACTAACCAACACACTTGCATTTCACCTTGTTCTTAGGAATTGCATCTTCATACAAGATAGTCTATCATATTAAGCATTGGATGTTCATCTGGTTACTTGGCATTAATTTATAATAAGCAAGAATTGTGACTCCTTAAGGCACTGGTCTCATACTTAAAATCTAATTTAATCATTAATCTTGCTAAATTCTACCAAGTAGCTAGGCCACTCATCTGTGTCTCCCAAACAAGTTGGTTCCCAACTTGTTTCACTTCACCTTATTTCCATAGGGACTACCCCCCATAGTCTGTTGTTGGGAGATAGCTAGAACGGAGTGGGCAGGGATCAGAGTGACAACCCTTGCCCTCAGCGGTTGTCGCGGTGCTTGTACAATCATAGAGACAACAAGACCTAAATTGTTATGTGACAAATGAGGATCATCATCCCTTCTTCCTGACGTTGATGGTTAATGATCAGCTGTTGCACAATTGTATGTTGGATTCTGGGGCTTCAACCAATGTAATAACTAAGAAAGCCATGGATCAGTGGAATTTAAGAATATCAAGGCCCTACCACAATATATGTTCATCAGATTCAAAGAAGATTGAGGTTCTTGGTGTGATTAAAGATTTACAAGTCTGCTTAGTAGCATTCCCATACAGGATAATTACTATGAAAATTGCTATTATAGACGTCCTTGATGTATGGGGAATGCTCTTATCTCGAAAGTTTGCAGCTGATCTTGGAGGGTGCATTTAGTTAGACCTATCATATGCTATTATTCCTGCGGCTGTAGGCGGAATGGTTAGACTTTACAGGGAAGTTGAAAAAAGGCATCATGTTGAGGATCCAAGGAGACACAACAATGTAGATGTTGATGGACCTCCTAGAGAATATACTGCAATATTGACTGATTTTGTTGAGCCTACCCAAGATTCCATGTCATCACGTCTCATGAACAAGAAAAGGAAAAGAAATAGATTTAATTGGTCTATGTAATGCAATATTGGAAATCTTCATCAACCTAAGAGAACCAGTATTCAACAGGGGACATCAGAAAAGCAACCGATGGATTCGTTTGTGAGCAGACAGGTTCTCTAGATTGGACTTCACCGATGACATCTGATGCCACAAGACATTCTTTGTATTGTATCTCTAACCCTATTCTCTTAGATTAGTTTTCATTTCTGTCATTAGAATATGATTTTATTTATGTCATTAGATAACTTTCATTTCAGTGTTTGTGTTTTATGTTTTTAGATGCCATTGATAGAATAGGATTTCTATTCCAACAGTTGATGATATATATGATGATTTTTATTGGAATGGATATCTAAGTGACGTTTCTTTGTTTTCTTGGATACATGATTATGGATTTTCACATTCCTTCATTGAAGCAACATGTCCCCAAGTAGAGCCAAATGTTGACTATGTACATGTCAACAGTTCCAAGAAGCAGAGTACAAAAATGTGGATTAATTTTTTTCATCATAATTATCATTGTAATCCCAAATTCTACAAATTATTGTAAAAAATGATTCTAGTAAGACTAAGCCATGTAACAACACTTGGGTAAGCCTATGATTCTTCTCAAAGGGTTTCACTCTAGGGAGTTTTTTAACGTTCCCAATTACTTGTGTTTCTAAACATGATTAATTCGCAGAGTTTTTCTCCAAGATGTACCCCAAAACTAGGGTGGAACTCATTGACAAGGTCTTAGGTGAGTCCTAGAGTTATCGAGTCGATGTATTTTTATCATACTAGATCATGTGTCTTGAGTCGCATAATTTGGTTGAGTCTTAAGAGTCCGTGTCCATATGTAAATTCCCCTTTAAGGGTTGATCATTGTAATATCTTGATGTAAAAGTGTGTTTAGAAATATTTTGGTGAATGGTTTCTCATAATTAGAACACCATTACCAATGTATTTTTGGGATACACTTGGTGGAAAAAATATTTGTAATCCCCTCTCGAGTCTATAATTTTATTTTCTAGCAAAGATAAAAAAATAAATTAGTTAAAAATTGTAAAAAAATATAAGATGAAGGGAAAAATTAATTACCCTCAAAGTGGAAAAATTATTCAAAAAATTATTCAGGCGATTTTCAAAGGAAAAAATTCTCATCTCTAAGGCAGGGTGTACCAGTCCAGAAATTTGTTGGGCCAGAGAAGACTATTTCCCAGCAAATCGAAATTTTTGGACCAAGCAGTTAATTATTTTGCACAAGAAACGATAATTCTATTTTTTGGAGGTCCTCCATGATCCAAAAGTCAAAGTTTGACCCCTCCAGCATAGTGAACAAGGAAGATCAAATTATTTTGGAGATTTGTGCCAGCTAATCAAGGGTTTGAATTTTTTAGACGAGGATCAAGCCATGGATCGAGCTACTAGCCGTTATTTTCCACTTGGAGGGGTTGATCCCTCTCATTTTCTATATAAGGAAGCTTTCCAGCTCCTCATTGTAACTTATCTTTGGATGATCTAATGTACTGATCTAAGCTCTGCTGGAATATTATTAATAAAAAGTCTTTGGGGTTTCAATTCAAGGTGTCTCTCTCTTGATGATTCATGGTATGTGTTGAATAATTTTAATGCTCTAATTGTGTTCATTATTGAAGATTATTGTTCCATAGCCAGTGGTTGGATTATCTATTAGCACAAGTATCTTTCTTTAGGTATTGGGCTAGAGTAAACACATTGAACCTGGCAGATCTAGCAGGTATCTCTAGATCTCTAGTTTTTTCTTTTGTAAATAAAACCCCTTTGAAATTAATAATCTATCCTTTGAGTGTGTAGAGATCTTCAACTTATTCAACACTTAGGTAGGCCCCAAGTACATGGACTTTGAGGTGACCACACCTTGTTTGGGCCTTGAGCTTATCTAACGATTTGTGATGCAAGGTTTTGGCTAGTATATTTTTTTTTCGATCAAAGAACTTCTATTATATTATTAGGAAAAGATAGGTTACAAAATGTTTCTCAACGACTCCCCGAGCTTCACTCCGACCAAATTTGTTAGCTAGGAGAGCTGGAGTATGCAGAAAATGTTCCCATTGAACCTTTATTTTCGACAAGCCTTACAAGCCAAAAAGGAGACAAAAATAACAGACAACCTGTGAGCATCCTATCATGGAGGTGGCTGAGGAGGGTGCAAAGGAGGCACTGCAAATAGACCAGATCTCTCATGCATATGGAAATCAATGTGCTCGACTCTGGCCTCCAACTCATGCAAGCGATCATTAGTCCAATGTTGGCTCCGACGGATGTTAGCCAATTGCTCTAGAATCTCATTCTGACTGAACTGGATGTCGTTCATGTATGCCACGAGCTCATTCCTATCCTCATATCTATGCTCCTTGAGGATATCCAGGTTGGCTTGGATTCCTCTTAGTTTCTTTGCAATTGATTCGGAAGTGTCTGGCATAACCACGCGACCTGGGGAGCGACCTTGTTCTTGAGCTATCTCCTCCACGTGTTCCACACTCGCAGAATTTGCAATCGACGAACTATGGCTGCCTGCCTCTGCTGACCACCTCCTCTATGAGGCCGACCACACTGGCGAGGCATAGCAGAATTCACGCTAGAATCCCAACTTGAAACCCAAGTAGGGCAACAAACTCCATGAGGACACTACCCCCAAGAACCCAAATAGGATATATATAGACCAAACCACAAGGCGGGAGTAAAAATACTACAACACGACAGAGCCCACAAAACACAGGGGTGCTAACAGTCTTAGCCAACCCCAAGCAACTCGTACAGTGAATGAAGCTGAATTTGGAAGGAGAATTACATGCCCACCCTGCCCAGAAGATTTTTACGTTATGCACAAAGCTGCCAAACAGGACCGCTACAAGATAGCCTTAGCCCTGAGACAAAACCTGCCTAGGGACAAGTTCAAAGGAGGGTTGGACTGAAAATACCCTATACTCTCGAACAATAGAAAGAGCAATTCCCTCGAGGCACAGAGGAATCCCCACCTGAAAGCTGCCAAGCACACCACCTCCCACACAACCTAAAAAGATCACAGAAAGACTACACAATATGCACGACCCATAGGGTTGGGCACCAACTATACACCCAAAACCTCGAGCCCAGAAAAGCACACAACTGCAACTAGAATCGCAACACCTCTAAAACGAAAGCCGCGTAACAAAACCACAACTAGATAACCTGAAAGCCACAAAACGCTAGTCTGAGTGAGAGTCTACTTCGTTGGCAAGTGCCAGAGTTTCCACTGCCAAGCCCAAGTCTGAGAGGGAGGTCTGAAGGACAATTCAAGTGCACTCCAGGGTCCCAAATGAATGCTTGAGAGCTAGCCAAGATACAATCTGCTGCATAAAGGTTTGCCGTTGCTTTGCGCCAATTGTTCTGCTTCTAGGGTGAGCTCGCATGGACACCCTCGTTCAACCTCACCACCCTACACCCACTGCTCATCTCCCAATTCTCATCAACCTTCCCAAAATGCCTAAGAGTCATTATAACGATAACCGCCATGTTTGGAATGATCGAAGGACGACCATCCCATCCCATAAGGCCATTCATTATGTGGAGCATGTCCACCGCATGCCAGGGGGAAAACCCTGAGGCCAATTGGCCCAACGTGTGTACACCCCCATCGGGGGATTTGGATAGTACATTAAAATAAAATTACTTCTATCAATTATTTTCAAAATCTACTTGGGCTAAAAATATTTATTTGCTAATTAGAGCTTGAATTTAATTGTGAACAATGTAAATAATATGTGAATAATTTTGTAAAGTATTTTCTAACCCTTGTATAGTATTTTCCCTTTTTGTAAATAATATTTTGGGGTTTTTATTTTAGAATTTCCTATATCTTGTGGATTGGCTCTATTTATCTAATTTGTAGGTGCCAAGGATCAAATTTTGATGGACAAATCTGAAGTTGGAAGATCCTAGCCTTCACCTAGCCTAGACAGCTAGGGTTTGGATAGTCTTCAGCCTTAGGAGGAGCCATCTGACCTCTTGGAAGAGAGTGTTCAGCCAAGGAAGGTTGATTTAGGCCTTAGAGGCTTTGATCTACAAGACCTAGGTCCCAGAAACTCAACGCCTAGCCTCTTTGTGGGAGTCGCTAGCCCTAGAGGGCTTATTTGTTGCAGAAATTGGGCCCTGGGGTTTTCACAAGTTTTTCTCTTCTGAAATTTCTTGGCAGGGCGATAATCATTGTTTGGGCATCAATTCAACATTTGGAGGCCTTCGAGGCCTAGGCTCAACCTTAAGAGACCTTTTGAAGCCTAGCCATGGGGTTTTGAGGGGCTTAAGGCTTAGCTGCAGCCTTATCTTGGCCTACTAGGCCTAGCTGCAGGCCTAGAAGGGTCTAATAGTATCACTGCAATTGATTTTTGGGCTAATAATTTGTTTTGCAGGCCTAACATCGTTTTTTGCAGGGGTTTTGAGGTGGTTTCATTGAATATTTTCCATTAATCCATAAGGGTTTGAGTTCTTCTTGGCCAATCATTGGTTTTGCAAGACTACAATCCATTTGGAAGAAGTTTTGTGGGCTCAAATTAGGCTTAGGCCTAGTAGTGGGCCTAGAAGGCCATTTTTACCCTAGCCACAGGGGTATCAAGGGTCTCAAACCTTAGCCGCAACCTCTAAAGGGCTTCTAAACCCTAGCTGCATACACTTGAAGGTCTCTTCCCTTGATTTCAAGCTAATCATTTGTGTTGCAGGTGTATGAGGGCTTAAACAAAGTCAAAACATTACTATTTTGGTGCCTCAACTAGCCAAAATTGCAATCAAACGAAGGCCGCTAGGCCTTAAGGGTTTGATCTCTCTAAACTTTCCTCTTTTCTTGACTGTCACATTAATAACCAGATCTGAAGCTAATCATAACAGTGGCATTTAAGCTCATAATCTAATCAAGATAACCTAAAAGCACCATAAAAATATCATAGATTAATTGCTAATGCTTAATCATCATTCTAGTGCTTGTGTTCTCATGTTGATCACTATATTGAGGTCTGATATAAATATTGCAGCAGTATAATCTCTTTGAAAGCAGCCCTAAAAAGTGATCCTAACAAGCTTAACAAGCTAAAGGAATATTGCATATTGACTAAAGGATCAATCATTATTGTTTTAGCTTATTTGCAAGTGACTTTGGGATTGTTTTAATAATAATAAGTGGGCTGATCTAATGCATCATTGAATGATAAAAGAATTGGTGCATCTCTTTCTCTTTTGGTCTTGAGGATAAGCTAACCCTTGCATCTTTCTCTTTGCATTCTTGCATCACTGCATTGTGTATCTCTTTCTAGCATCATAGTCAGTTAGATGCATTTGTTAGTCTCTTCTTGCATCATTTATCAATGTTAGCAATCTCATTATTCCATTAGTGCTTGTTGCTTTTGTGCTTAAAGAACATCAAAGCTTTCCTTGTTCCTAATTGTCTCACAACATAAGTATAAGAGAGCTAGTTTAATTCATAAATAGGCATCTTGAAAGCATTAAGTAATTGGTATTGCTAATCTTGTTTCATTGAGATAAAGCGTTCTCTAAAGTGCTTCATTCATTTGGTATTGTCATCTTGTAATCTTGTGTTAAAGGATAACATTTTGAGCATATTGATTTGAAGTGGTTTAGTATTGTCATATTGGAGCATTTAATATACTCGTGATCTCATTGAAGCAATCAATCATTTGCATCTTCATTCTAAGTTAGAAGTGCATATATAAAAGTTACCTCCAAGCATAAGCTTGGTTGTAAGAGAGATAGGACCACCTTCTTCATCCAATTTGTGGAGACCAGACTCTCATTCGCAGTTAACATAGGTGACCTTACAATTCTCTTATGGGCAATCAAGGATAATTTTAGGGGCGAATGTTCGCCCTTTGGCGAAATTAAGGGGTTTTAAATTTTTAGTGGGCGAATATTTTGTATCATAGTACATTTTTACAAATCACCTCAAATAGCCCACCTTATTTTAAGGGAGAGGGTAAAAAATGTAAATTTAGCCCTTGAAATTAGGACTTACAACCTTCCATTCGCCCATTTTCAAGAATAGGTTTTATTTAAGTGAATCCATTCGCCCATTTTCAAGAATAGGTTTTATTTAAGTGAATCCTATGGGCCAAATACCATATTTATAAAAGAGGTATGGTAAATTAATAAAAATATAAATAAATGAGAGGTATGGTAAATAAATAAAACATTTTTTATATTTACTCCATAAGTCACCTTATATACATGTAAGGGTGCAAACAAATAAAAATATAAGTAAAGTGGAGGTATGGTAAATAAATAAAACGTCTTTTTATACTTACTCAAAAGGTATGGTAAATAAATAAAATTTATACTTACTCAAAAGGTATGGTAAATAAATAAAAATATAAATAAACTAGACGTATCGTAACTAAATAAAACCTCTTTTTATATTTAGTCCATAACCCTCGTTCTATTTATGAAGGCTCAAGAAAGAGGTTTTATTTAAGTGAATCCTATGGGCCAAATACCATATTTGTAAAAGAGGTATGGTAAATTAATAAAAATATAAATAAACGAGAGGTATGGTAAACAAATAAAACATTTTTTTATATTTACTCCATAAGTCACCATATATTTACGAACACTCAAAAAATGGGTTATATTTAGGTGAAACCTATGGCCAAAATACTATGGGACAAATACCATGGACTAGATTGTTATTAATACCATGAAAAAAACCATTATTAACCCTAATATTAGAATTAATAAAAATAAAAATGGCACATGGTATTGACCCATGGTATTCACCAAAATGGCACATGGTATTGACCCATGGTATTCACCTGGAATGTAGCGTATTTAAATGGGGGAATTAAACCAGCATGTAGCCTATGCTAAGATTCACTAGGACTTTACAAAGTTTTATTATTTAGTGAAAGACTCGCCAAGATCTTACAAGATTTTATAATTGAGTAAAATATTCGCCATGCCTGGTGAGAGATTCGCCAAAAAATTATATATACATATTATATTATTGATAAAATTGCCTTCCATTTTTCCTATATACCATGGAGATTCGCCCATTTATTATATTTATAAATTTAGGGGGGGTTCTTAAAATTTTCCCTGTGGGCAATCCCTTGTAGGAACAGAGGCACTTAGGTGGTTAGAACTCCACGAGAGGTATCGTTAATGAGGCCTTAGCTACTTCCTTTGGACTTCTCTCTACAACTTGCATTCGAGACTAGCTTCAAAATAATTGAGAAGAAAGATTCACCTAGTCTAGGCATTTAATTAAAATTGACCAAGATCTTGCATTTCACATTAGATTAGGTCCTGCACTTCATCTAGGATAGAGTTTGCATCTTGCAGCAACTGTTCATCCGGTAACTTCATATATTAATCTCTATTGTGCAAGTATTTTCTAATATCAAGGCACTGGTCTATCGCTTATATCTTAAAGAATCTAATCTGGTTGTGCTTAATAATCCGACTTGTCACACAATTTTAATTCAAGTTGCTAGGCCATTCAGTGGTATCTCCTGGACTTGTTGGCTCCTAGCGAGTTTCTCATCATCTCATCCATAGGGACTACCCACCTTAGCTTGCATTTAGGAGATAGCTTAAATGGAGAGGGCAGGGATCACAATGACAACCCCTGCCCTTAGCGTTGTTGCATTTGTTGTCCAATTCAAGCGACAACAGATCCATTTGAACACATGTTTTTGTTTGATTTTTGATGGTCATTGCTAAAAGGTACATGTCAAGATTCTGAGGTTCTCATGCACTCCCAAGAAGAGTACATGTCCTCAAGTTGGGCTGAGTTGTTATTACTCATTTTGCATGAGGATTCACTTGCAATTTTGATCACAAAAACATGACTGTATCACAAAAACAAGCTTTTATGATTGATTTGATGGAGCATTGAATGTTGAGTGGCACAAACTTTCAAGGATATATGTTCTTGTTTAGAGGGTTGTGCTTTCATTTGGTAGAGTGATGCTCCTTTGATGCTACGATTTATTATTTATATTATAGTCATGGAGGTCTTGAAGGTGTATGCGTTGGTGTTTGATGATCGGTGGTTCCATTCATATATGAGCCTAGTAGGTGAATGTCGTAGTGCTTTGGGGTTCATCTCATCTACGAATTACATCTTGGCTTGGTTGATTAGTCGCTTATGTAGAGCAGTCCCCTTCTTTGGTTCATGTGTCGAGACATTTCATACACTTGATGCATCTTTTGATGAGGTTGTTCCCCTTTCTTGATGAATTGGCATATATATGATAGTGATGTTTGACTTGTTTGACTCTTTCCCCCACAAATATAGCACATTACACATTTTTGAGGACATATTAGTGGAGAGCCCCCTCCTTTAGTAGTTTGATGGCACAAGTGGCATATTCACACTTGGTAATATATTATTTGCTTGTGCCTTGGATGAAGGGAAATGCTCGCATCTTGAAGTCCTTATTCCAGACCTAAGTAACAAGACACCTCCAAATAGGGCCTGTTACCCACCACCAATGGGTGACCCCTATAGGAGAAATTTTCTCCTAGATTTGTCTTCAGCCAGCAGTCAACAGCCCCCTGCTGCCACCTGATAGCTCAACGTGCTACCATTAACCGCCACCTGAGCTAGCTGTTGTGTACCCTCACTCAGCGGTCATGATTGTATGTTGAAGGTAGGCCGTCCAACGCTGAACGTATGATTTTTAACTATGTAATTGGGTGTTTATGCTTGCTTTTCTTGGGCACACTTGGGCATGGATTATTGGGCAACTTGGAAGGAGGCACTTTGACTATACTCTTGTTTCCTTACCTCAGCTAGGGGAGTTAATCTTGCATCCTAGTCTTGTGGGATCTCCTTTATTGGCTACTAGCTTTAGGAGTGGCACTACGTGGGAAACCCTGATTTGGGTTGCGTGGTCATGCTTCCCGATACCATATATTTCACTCACCACTGCTCATTACAAGCCCTTCTCACATTTTCCCCTTCTGGGTGCACATTTGTCCATTGGGTCCACAAGGTGTTAGCCTCCCCTTCCCCTTTCCCACACCTTTGGTCGAGCCTAGAACGGTGCCCCAGAGGTTGACGAAACTAAAAAGAAAGATAAAAGCATAACATGGCCACATACAATAGGAAATGTACCACAAAATGCAAAAGATGGCTAAGACGATAAATTTTAGCACGTGGACAAAAGACAAACATGAGCATTACCCTCTATCATTATCCATCACCCTAGTTCCTAGGGCCCCTTGCATCATTAAGGAACCCATGAATGTCCCAACCCCTGGTGGGCGATGAACTGCCCCACCTTAAGGGGGTAATCACTGTTATATCTTACACATCATGCTCTCATCCCCTTGAGCCCCGAGTAGTAAAATGAAGAAAAATCAATAAAAGGCAAAAGGCAAATGAAGAAGGGTGGAAAAATAAAGGTTGGGGTAACTCATGTACCACGATTGCTCCCTCCTTACATTCATACACCGAAGATGTGGGCCTCCTTCATCATAGCTACCCTTGTACCATGGCATGTGTCTTGGAGCCTTCCCTTTGTTCCTGCTCCGTTCCATTATTATTTCACATGACACCTACAACAGGATGGTTGTACCATGGGCTTCTCATTCCCTTAAAGGTTGAGACCACCTAATAGGGTCCTTCATTAACCCATTTTGCGGAGAAAGGTAACAACAAGACATGTCTAAAGCCCCAAATTTGGAAGGAAACCCCCTATGACGTGTCCACTTCTTCCTATGATTAGCAAGCTTATTTACTCAATTGCACTAATAAATTATTGTATTGGAAGTTGAGGAGACCCATTGGATCTTATACAGGATTGCAGGTGGGTTTTCATCTTGGACTTGGCCTCCCTATACGGGATCCAAGCCCTGCAGAGGATCACAATGACATTTGTAGGGTGAACGTTGAGAGCCATGGGCCTCCAACCATGCATAAAATTGATTGCCACACCATGGGCTCCTTCAGCACCACCACTTGCTTGTTTGTTCCCCAGTTATTCAAAGATGATGATGCACTTGGGCCACATTGCACAAATGACTAGACATTGCACCTGACACTTAGTAGCTGATCCAGGGCCTAGAAGAGGTTGTCTTTCCTAGGGAGACATGGGAGGGCATGTGTCATCTTATAGCTCTCATTGATGGAGCATCGACTTGATTATGAGTCACTTGGAGACCCATGAGACCCACTTGGAGCCCACAAAGCCCAAATAGGGTTTTGGTCATGTTTTGCAGCATATGGAGGGCACGCGCCTCTTCATCATCAATTTTGAGGCAATCTCCCACACTTTGAGCATAAGAGGCCTCAAAGCTAGCATTGGAGAACACCTCACATGGATGACGTGGGCTAAAGGGGAAATAAAATAATGATTAATGTTTAAACTATCTTGGGTGGCTTGTAATGAAGGGTTTGTCACCTTATTTTGACAATTTAGGGTCTTCTTCATTAGAAATTCGAACTACTAGCTCTTATATAAATACATGAGAATTAGTCTCATTGCAAACCATCATCAATCGAATTTTCGGCCTCCTTGAGAGAATTTAGACTTGCAATTTGTGGATTATTTTGGGTGTTTATGGATGAATTTTGATGTTTGGATAATTTTGTCTCATTTTTGGAGCTTCTTGATGGCATTGTTATAGATGGATATACTCTTCACTATCATGTAATTGCTTTTATGATGAAATTTCTGAAATTTACCAATGTCTAGTGCATGGAATAATGTCTCAGGGTTGTTAATATGCCCTAATTGTTAAAGTATCATTTCAAATTGTAACTATTGGGAATTTTTGCATGTGTTACTCATTTGTTGGTGAATCACTGAATGTTCCTAGAGGATTGTTGCAGCTTCTTCCTTGAAAATCCATTAACATATGCCTATGAAGTATAAATATCTAAAAGGGCTAGCGAAATTGCTCCATTAGGTTTCCTTGAAGCGATTTGTCCATATTGAAATCTTTCATGACTCCTAACCTCCCAATGGCCAAACACTAGTCTTAAATCCTTGATGGTCATCACAACTCAAACTATTTCTCTTTCTTTAAATTTTTTCCCTAACCCTAGACGACTGTCTAGGGCCTTGTGCAGATTGCATTAGAGAGGTAGCATTGAAAAACCAATTGGATAGAGTACTGCATTGTTTTCCTCTCTAGTGGTCCTCAAATTTTGAGGCAATTCCCACAACTAGTTTGAGAGAAAACTTAGACCCTAGCTCAAACTTTGAATCGATCTTGAACGTTTTGGGCTCGTGGTCTTTGAAGATTATTGCTCCATCAAAGAAATTCATCTTTTTGGCCCTTCCTCTTCACCACCTTGACCTAGTGTGCTCTTTGAAAGGTCACCTCACATGATTGATCATAAATCCTAGGTCTCATGTGGTCCCACTTTAGGCTTCTTAAGGATATCAAGGGCTTATCTAAAGAGGTATAAGCATCATACAAAGCTTCTTGAGTGGTCCTAAATATATTTGGAGTCTTGATCTTAGGCATCCATCATTATTGAACATTTCTAAGCCCTTGGTCTAGTTTTCCTTCATAGGTCTTTCTTGGAGAGCCCTTTACTTCCCTTGAAGCATTTGAACCCTTAGTTGAGACTCCCCTCAAATGGGCCTTGGAAATCACTTCATATCTTATCATTGATCCTATCATCCTAAGTGATTTCCTCCATACTGGGATTCCTCCCGTCGATGAAAATCCAAGAAGTGTAGGGGACTTACACTGTGGTGACAGTGGGCCTTTGTCCCAGGGTGTTATTGTGCCCTCTAGCTCTTGCCTATTCACTAGCCCTGCTAGTTTGTGCAACAACATTTTTGGCGCCATTGTCGAGGACAAGAGACGTGTGCCTTGTTCCCATACGACATCATTGATATATCCTTTTGGTGATTGTTGTAGGGATTAATGCACGGGTGATGGTAGACAGAAAACCCTCTTAGGTCTCCCGGGACCTAAGGCAAACAAAATGAAGTGACTTGCAACTGTTCAAACATACATGTAAACGTATCATGTTGATCTAGGAATTGACAAAGCAACAGAGAAGGATTACCTGTTAGTCTTTCGTACAAATCCACTGGAGTTTTCAGTGTGACGGGGAAATGATCCTCGGTCAGTTCTCAGATCAGGACCTGCACATAAGAAAGACACAAAGTGATCTTCACAGCATATAGTACTTCAACAATCTAGAATGTCAACATATAATGTTAGGTCTCTATAATACTAGTTTATCCCCCTTATTGTCATTGATAGTGTAGCCACCTTATTGTTATTATTGTGCCCTTACATTATTATTGTTAGTTTTTGGTAGCATCGGAAGTGCTCTAGCCTTAAAAATTGGTGGAGAGGCTAAGGCACATGAGTTCTAAAGAACCCATAAACCGTTTGGTGAAATTCCACCCGGATTGTATTTTATTAAAATAATTAATATTTTTAATAGGGTTTCTAAGTCTAAACTTAGGGAAATTAAAATATTAATGGGTATTAATCAAAATATGTGTGAGAATGATCTAGAAGGCAGATCAAGTCATGTTTTAATCTTAGCCGTTGATTAGAGACTTAATCTCGGCCGTTGAAGACTCAACAGGAAAAGTATAAAATGGAGGCTTGGGGTTCATTTGAAACACACACACACAGAGATTGAGGAAATCGATTTTTTGAGGTGAGAAGTTCTCAGGAGGAAAATCGATTGGGGAGATCTTGCAACTGAGGGGCAGAGAGAATCTGGGAGAAGGAATTTCCGGAAAATACTGAACAGAGAGGTGGAGAGAGCTTACAGAGAGGCAATGCAGTAGCTGGGAGAGTTGACACGGAAAAGTTGTCTGTCACGTAGAATCCAAAACTGCTGGAACAGCCGGGAGAGCTGACGCAAAGGCAGTGCAGTAGCCGGGAGAGCTAACGCAGAAAAGCTGTCTGTCACGTAGAATCCAGAACTGTCGGAACTACTGGGAACTGCCGAGCCTGTCGAGAACTGCCGGGACAGCCAGGTGAGTTGACGTAGAGGGTAGAGAAGGTCATGCAGGGTTGACGTAGAGTCAACGCAGAAATAGCCGAGGTTAGCCAGTCTTGTGTCGGATTAGCTGGAATTCTGCCGGGTGAAGTGAGGTAAAACTCACTCAGATTTTCCGCCAGTATTTTCTTTGTAAAGGATTGCTAAATGAGCATCCTAGATTTGTATTAAGATATTTCTCTTGCATAATAATAAACCCTCAGAACTGCTGCACCAGTTTTCCCGCATTGGGTTTTTTCGGGGACTATTGTGTCCAAAAATAAGTGTGTCCTATGTATCTTGTTCTTTGCTTTGTTTTCTGTTTCATGAGATCAAATATTTAATTAGTGTAGGCTGCAGAAGTAATTTGCTTCAGTGTTCAGAAGAATAACTTGATAAATGTAATTTAAAAATCAAGTAGGTGAAGTAGATTCAGATTTGCTGCAGTAGGGGTTCCTTTGAGTCTAGGAATTTTCACATGGTATCAGAGCATTGATTTTGAAATAGGAAGAGCAGATCCAGTGCTGAGCAGTGAGGCCGAAAGCTGCACTTGGCAGCAATTCGAATCCCCTTGAAGGGATTGCACAGTCCTTGCCGGGAAGTAGATCCGAGGAAATCTCTCTCTGAGTGAGACGACAGAGAGGTACGATTTCCAGTTCGTGAGTTTCCAGAGGTAGAGGGAGTGACACAGAGCCTCAACGCAGTGCTTGAAGAGTGCAGTTTCCGCCAGGAGAGAAATCCGTTGGAAAAGAACGAAGACACATAGAAAGGGGAATTTTCTCCTCAAAGGACTTCCAACCAAGGAGTTTGAATCTTCACTTGTTGAACAACAGCGGAGAGGGGCAGATCTACAAGCTCCAGTAGGGAGTGCGTAGGCTAGTCTAGTGCTGTGCAGAGGAGAGAGGAGGTCATTCGACATTTGGCAGAGATGGCAGCCACATCTCTAGGAGGGAGGTGGGGAGATTTAGAGCTGTAGTTCGAAAGAGCTACAAATGGGCAGGATCCTTGAGGAGTCCACCTCTTGGATCAATTCCTTGCTACGGGAGCCCAAGATTCAGCAATAGCGAGATGGACTTAGTGTCAGATGATGCAATGGAGTGTTTGGAGGACATATGCAGTAGCTTGGGACCATACACTGATCAACGCAGAGCAAGGTTGGTAGCAGTGCAGATGGCACAGTGCAGGAGTCAGCGACAGTGCAGAAGATTCAGAGGGTCAATAGTAGTCAGATTCCAACATGCATTGTATTATGCTGAACACAGTTAAGTTCAACTAATTTTGGATGTTTTTCAGTTGCTTCTCTCAGCAACTGAGTTGCAGTATGGATGTAGTGTTAGCATTGGCAGTGCTAGCAACATAGCAGATGCAACATTTGAGAGGGAGATGTAGTATGGAAGGAAGTGTTATACCGCCATATTATTTTATTCAAGCAGTGACAAAAATAAGAACTTGACAGCTACGGAATCGATCAATTTTAGAGTATCTCATTAAGTGGAAGAACTTACCCATTGAAGATTCCACATGGGAGGATGAGAATTTTATACATAAGCATCCAGAACTACTCAAACGTTGAGGAAAACACTTTTTTGAAGGAGAGGGGCATGTTAGGTCCCTATAATACTAGTGTAACCCCCTTATTGTTATTGTTAGTGTAGCCCCCTTATTGTTATTATTGTGCCCATGTAGCCCCCATATTATTATTGTTGTGCCCCATAGAAGCCCATTATTGTTATTATTGTGCCCTTACATTATTATTGTTATGTAGGCTCTGATTATATTGTGACCCCTTAGACTCCTATATATACAAAGGAGGTATTGTCATTTGTATCATCTAAGAATTGTTCATTTATGTAATGTAAAGGAGGTTTCCATCTCGAAGAGGATAATTTTTAAGTCATTGATCTATCTATTAATGAGCTGGTTGCATAACATATAATAGCATATAGAGTTAGCATGCACCAATGATAAATATCAGTCTCGCCATTGAACCAACATATACAGAAAGAAGGTATCAACATCATCGCATAGATAAAGCAAGAACAAATCTATATTATCAAATGTGAGAAGAATGATTACAACTATGATTGCTGAATCAAGTCTTCCCTTAGCTCCTAGCTCCTCTCTCTCTCTCTCTCAATCAACTTCTCGACATCATAACAGTGCACAAATTCTGATTCTCATTATTGTGGCCTAATCTCCAATTTATAGGCAAGGGAGGCTCAATCCTTGACAATTTCTCCATAAGTCTCATTCGGGCAAAAGCCAGATGTTGCCTTTGCTTTATTGCTCTTTCCTCCTTTGTTTGGTTCTTTCAGGATTATCAATTTCCTTTGACAGGTTTAAGGTGGATGTTTCCAGCTTTTTGGAGTCGACATTGAGTGAAAGACGGAGTGTTAGTTAGTCAACTCATGTTTGAACCTTCAGAAACTCATGAAAATCCAGTATCGTGGCCCTTTAGGAAAAACTTAGCGTTAATTCCTAGGTTAACACACCTTGCTGGGTCTTGGAATGCATTAGCATGCTTTTTCCCTGTTTCTAGAGTGCGTTACCCTGGCAAATAGGCCTGTAACTTAGGTTTTCTTCCAGTCAATAGTTTTCTTCTTTGAGCTGATCGGGTCATTTTTGTATAACAATGACTCCATTTGAATAAAGAAGCCCTAGTTCTTCATTGAACTTCAAAGTCAATGCTTGTAGGGTGAAGCAAGCATCTCTAAAGGCATTTCATTCACCCTAGCGACTCCCATGCCATTAATCTATTGATCCCAACAACATGTTGACGACATATATCCCCGCCCTAGACATGATAGAGACCCCACAATATCCCAAATCAGAATGAATGAAGAATATGACAATGTTCGATCGGAATCCACTTTTAGCAGCCAATCATGTTGTAAAATTCATGAAGTACATTTTAAGGCAAAGTATAAGTCAACCTTGTGACCAATTGGAATTATTTGTCCTATCCATTACCCCAGATACAGATTGGCTTGAATTGCGTGAGCATAAGAGCATTTCTTCTTTCTCAAATTTGGCTTTGCACTTCCTCTAGCATAAAGGGCCAACTTTGCAAACTGATGAAGACATATGCCAAATCTTAGACAACCATCAAGGAGGAAGAGATTGTTGAATATGATTATACACTTAAGAAGAATATCCTGACTCCTCCATAGATCACTAAGAACAGGTTATTGACGGAGACCTTGACGAAGAAGAAGATTATGAATTAGCAAGCCTGTCTTCCCAAGATGATGACGAGGATCTTGATCCTGGAAGCCTCCAAGTGCTCCAAGAAAGAATGGATGAATATAAGGAGTCTTGCGTGGAGCTAGCCGGAAAATATAAAGACAAAGATCTTATGTTCCTTTTATATGGGCAAGGAGGAAAGCTCTATAAGATGAAGCATGAATATAAAGAGAATCCTACGGACACCCTTCTCCTTGAGCTTTATTTTCAAAACTATGTAGTAGAGACTTTGTGCAGTATTGTTCAGGAAAAGGAGAAAGAAGAGGAGCTTTCCTTGCTAGTCAATGAAGATGATTCTAGGAAGATGTCGAATGTAGAAAATCATGAAGCCCCAAATAGTCATGATGGTGAGGAATGCATGGATGAGTTCTGGTCTGCAGGCTGGGGGAGATAGTCTGATCATCGAGAAGAAGAAAATGTTTTGCCCCCTCCGATCGATAATATGGATCAATATGAAGCTTCTTATGAAGTCCATCCTAATGATTGGAAATATTTCTTCTTTAGGTTTCAAGACGATGCTAATCCTACCGAAGAGGATATTTCCATCATTGTGGATGATTCCAATAGCCATGGTGTGGAAGGGATTAAGAAGGGTTCTTCCTCTAGCCATGTCACTGACAAAGGGTTCTT
Source organism: Pinus tabuliformis (assembly GCA_031772625.1). Lineage (NCBI taxonomy): Eukaryota > Viridiplantae > Streptophyta > Pinopsida > Pinales > Pinaceae > Pinus > Pinus tabuliformis. Next base: position 589,125,693 of record CM062820.1, on the reverse strand, counting down.
CTTCATGTTTGAGTAGTATTCCCCTTGTTGTGGCATTGGCCCAAAAATGGATGTTTGTGATGAGGTTCATTTCCCTAGTTTTGAGGAAGAGTTAGGTCCTCCTCTTAAAGGATAGGAATTGTGGTTTTTCCCTAGGTATCGTGATAGTGTCACGTCTTGTTTATTTTCCAAAGGTCAAGATAGTATTATTCTAGATGTGTCTGAGCCATGTATCTCCTCATGCTACGATGATGATATGCCTGAGGTAACCCTTCATCGGAAGTTCATGAGCTTGGTTCATGGAAAATTTTAGGGGCTAATTTTCGCAAGTGGGCTGATTTTCCATGGTTTTCCCAAAAAAAGATTTGCCAATTTCCATTTTTTTCTAAAAATGATTCGCCCAAATTTTATAGTATACAATTATTTTACCTTAAAAATTGCCAAAATTTTATCAAGGCTATTTATTAAAATATTAGAAATTTGCATGTTTTTACAAAGATATCATCAAACGTTTTATAATTTGCAATTTGGGCACTAGTAAGATTCTCCAAAGTTTCTAAACTTTAAGACAAATTTTCATCCTTAAAAGTTTCCCTGGCTTGGTTGTTGACATCTCCATCTTTTGGTTAGAAGAAAGGATCCAATGGTGTAAACTGCAACCCCCTTTTCCCCCTTATCCATGATTCTTAGCACTTGGTCCTTTTGTTTTCCCACCTCCTGCCCTCATGATCCTGCATATGTTGGTTCTTATCCTTGTTTTCCAATTTATTGCATGGGTGATTATAGGGGTGGACGTTTCTATATTGACTTAATTATATGTTGGTTGCATTGGCTGCATGATTATACTTAGCATTTGCATACTATAACCATGCATAGTAGAATAGGATGCATTGCAATTAATTGTTGCATTAGAATTTAATATCATATTAATAATATTATGTTCTCATGCTAGAATAGGTGCATTTAGATTAAACCTGCACTTAGAATATTTTTTTTCCTATTTGGTTTATTATCTAACAAAAGCATGGGCAATCAAAGTATGCCTTCGACACATGTTGCCCCATTTGCTCGTCTGTGATGTGCAAGTAATAGGTCTATGGTCCCAAGAGATTGCTAGTGTTCTCATGACCTCCCGTTCAAGTACATGGTTTGTGCACTCTACTGAGAGCTCATGTCCCAGTTGGAGCTAGATGTTTCCCACCACCAGTGTGTGACCCCTATAGGAGAAATTTTCTCCTAGATTTGTCTTCAGCTAGCAGCTAGTAGCCCCCTGTAGCCACTTGATAGCTCAATGTGCTACCATTGTCCGCCACCTAAGCCAGCTATTGTGTACCCTCGCTCATCTATCATGATCGTATGTTTGAAGGTGGGCCATCTAACCCCGAAGGTAAGATTTTTGATTATGTAATTAGGAGTTTATGCTTGTTTTTCTTGGGCACACTTGGGCATGGATTATTGGGCAACTTGGAAGGAGGCGCTTTGACTATACACTTGTTCCCTTACCTTAGTTGGGGGAGTTAATCCTGTATCCTAGTCCCGTGGGATCTCCTTTATTGGCTATTAGCTTTAGGAGTGGCAATACATGGGAAACCTTGATTTTGGTTGCACGGTCCCACTTCCCGATACCATATATTTCACTCCCCACCGCTCATTACAAGCCCTTTCCACATTTTCCCCATCTAGGTCCACATTTGTCCATTGGTTCTGTTACCCACCATTTTGCGGTTGATATCACTAGGAGAAATTTTTTTCTCCAAGATGGTTCTCAGCTGGTAGCCAGGAACCCCTTGCAGCAACTAGCTAGCTCATTTTGCCATTTCTCCACCACTTGAGCCAACCATGTGGTCCCTCACCCATCTATCATGATCGTATTTTGAAGGTGGGCCTCCTGAACTTAAAGGTATGCCTTGTCATTTGGTAATTGAGTATTGTAGTTTGCTTATCATGGACACTTCTGGGCATGGATTAGTGGGGGGATTTGGTGGAAAGAATGGGTTAGGTTTGTGCCCTTGTCCCCTAGATCCCTTTTGGATATTAACCTTGCATTCTAGTCCCGTGGAATCTCTTTTATTGACCAATTGGCTTTAGGGATGGTATTTCATGGTGTTGACAACTACGTGTCAACGACCCATAGCAGTACACCCCCTTTTTTCATAAAAGGGATAGCGCTTGATCTATGTTTGCATGCTGATTCAGCTATCATTATCAACCTGATTTCCAAGATGTTATAATGTAAACTCATTCTACATGTTTATGATGTAAATAATCTCAGCAGATCCGTGTCATGTATGTAACAACCTAGGTAAACCTACTTTTCTAGTGACGATCTACATTCTTGGAGGCTTTTTGTCTCCCCGATCCATTCTTGGATGGTCGATAGAGTTTTCATTCAGTGTTACTCCAAAGCTGGAATGGATTTTGTCGCTAGGATCTTAGGCGAGTCCTAGTGTTCTAGATCGAGTCTATGTAAAAGTGATTTGGGAATAATCTTAACTATTTGGTTAGGTTATTTTATTACAAATTGCTTGGTCGGATTATATTTGTGTCACAGAAATGGGTAGTCTGTGAGGGTCTATTACAAATGGATTTTCCTCCTTATGATGTAAAAAATATGAAAATCATGATGTAAAGTGTTTTGAGGGTTGGAAAAATAATTTATCCCCTCATATGTTAATTAATTAAATTTTCTGGCAAAAAATTAATTAAAATCCTAAGCCATAAATTTAATTAATTCTAAGTCCTAGGTAAATTTAAATTCTCTAAAGGCAAAATTCATCGATCCTTAAAAATTAAATTTTAAAAGGTTCCGGGACTAAGGTAAATTAATTATTTTGCGAAATTTTAAACCTTTGATCTTTGGGGGTTAAGTCAAAGTCAAATTTTTGGGGAAATTAACTCAAAAATTTAATTTTTGAGTTAATTAAAATGCATTTAGTTAAAAGTTTCGAATTTCCCTAAATATTTAAATATTTCGACGGATGAGATTAAAAGAAATTTTAATCTTCATCAACGGTCGAGATTGCTTTGACGAGGATCACTCGAACTAGCCATTGGAGGATTTATCTTTAAATAGGAGGTCATTTGTCAGTTGATCCATCTGATTTCTGAGTCGTGTTCTTAACAAGAAGCTTTGGTGTAATATTTTTTTTGGATAATAAAGAAAGACTTTGGGGTTAAATTTCGTTGGTGTTACTCTTTATGGGAATATTGTAAGATGTGTTGTTTTCATGCATATTTTTTTTTCTAAAGCCATTGATGATAAATTTTGAAGAGTGATTTGAGTACAAATATCTTGCTCAGTCGCTGGGGTTTAAATAATAATTTAAATTTTGAACGTAATAGCAGGTATCTCTATTTGTCTGAATTTTATTATTATTTTCTCGCTCTATTTTGATTGCTGGATTGAGTTTTGTAGGGAAATATTGATGTTTAGATCCTCAGGCATTAGGGGAAGTTTTCGGTTGGACCAACCAACTCCTGATTCGTGTTTTCTGAAGAGTCTAGCTAAATTAGTTCCGGGCTTATCATAAGATTTTATTGGTGATACGCGAAAGGTTTCGAGTTAGCACCTCTAAAAATTTAAAAATTTAATTTTTGTGTGGAAAATTGATAGATCTAGCTGTTAAGAGCCTTAGATTATCAAATCTGGGAGTGGAGTTGGAATCATACTCCTCAGATCTGATAGATCTACCACTTTTGTGCATAGATCTGTATTTTTCTTAGTTTTTTGACTTGAGTTTCTGGGGTTTTATTTATTTTGTATATCTAGGTTCTGGGTGTTTTTTTTGTTTCTGTTTTTTGCAGGTACAGGGTGCAGATCTGAAAGAGAAGTTTAATTTGAAGCTAGATCTAGTCCCTGGAGGGTAAGATCTGGCCTCAAAATCATTTTGCAGGGATATTATTCAATTTTTTTGCAGTCCAGGGGTTTTAAAATTTTAAAGCTAGAAATTTTACAAGGGTTTCAAGGCCAAATCTGAAGCATAAAAAATATATTGATGTGATATTCGTTTTTCTAGGTTTATTTTGGGTTCTTTAAAGCTACCATTGGCTGCTTGGAACTGTTGTCTGGGTTTTTCTTTTTTATTCTTCTTGCTGTAGAAAATTTCAATTTTTTTTTGTAATCCTTTCGTAGCTCCTTGCCTTTGCTGCATCTTTGCCTGCGTTTTCCTCATCGCTACTCACCCGTGGCTCCAAACCATTCCCGTCACCCTTTACTGCCATCTGCGTGCTACTTCATCTCCTTCAAAACCGTTCTTTGCGGCTCCCTTTTCCTCGCGTTTTCCTCACTCATCTATTTGCAGCCTCGTCAACCTACCCTCGGTTCCTGCTTTTCTCTCTTAACCCGAGGTTCTCTCTCCATCGTTGCTACAAACCTTCCATCTGAAGCCACGCCAAGTCTGCTTCCCTTGCAACTCTTCTTCCTTGAGTCTCCAACGCTGCCATCCCCCCTCCATGCGTCCTACTTTTCCTCCATTGACCTGCATGCAAATACCTTCCTCCCTTTCACTGTTTCCATTAACTGCTCGTTGCCTTCTCCCTCTTAACCTGCTGCCAAGCACTGCGTATCCCTGCTCGTTGCTCCTCAAAACTTCTCTCCTTCGCCGCCGTCGTCGAGCTTGCCTACAAAAACGTTTCACTTCCTTTTGTTTCATTACTTTATTTTGATATGCATTAGGTTTAGGTTTTATTATTTTTTTAACAAGTTCGATTTTTGTTTAATTTGTATTATGTATGCATCAGGGTCAGGGTTAGGCTTATAGTTTTCTTAGGTTTTTGATTAATTCAATTTTATTTTTCTTTACTTTTAAATTGTTTTAGTTTGATTTTTTTTTTTTTTTGGTTTTGTTTCATTTTTTTTATTCATGATTTTTGTTTTGATTTCATTTAATTTTTTTTTTTAAACATTAGAAAATCTATATATATATATATATATATATATATATATTTTTGTGACTTTAGAATTGCTAAGGGATTAAATCAAAAAGGGGAATTTGTGCCTTCACATTTTAAATTTTTTAATTTTTATGTGGCCTATGGCCCATAAAAATTTAAATTTAATTAAGTACTTTTGATTTGATTTTTAGTCACTTTAAAAAATTTAATTGCCGCATTAAATTTGCTTCATAAGCTTAACATTTACCTAAGAGATAATTAACATTCAAATTTAAAGTTCCTTGGTGTCATTGGTGTTAAGTGTAAAATTTTAATTTTTGTGGTATTGATTTCTCTATTGGCAAGTGCGATTAATGTTTTGAAAATTATATTGCCTATAGGAGAAAGATAAATTCTTCTAGATCTAGGATTTAATTGCTAGAAACTCTTGCATGATAAAGTTTTGAGCATTCACATTTAATTGTTCATGATCGTCGCTTTGCCACATTATAAATTGCTCTGAGTAACTTGTTTTTATTTAGTCTTTGGTTAATTGAACATAAGGCACTGGTCTAAAATCATTTTTATCTTGTGGTTGTGTCTTATTTTATTAGATCTATCCATCTCAGTTAACCAGGACTCGTTTACACTCGTCAAGTTGTCCATCTTTAAGTCTCCTAGAGCCTGTGTTTCACAGGTTATTCTCATTCATTCACCTTAGGGACTACCCCCTTTACTTGTCTAGGAGAGAGTCTAAACGGAGTGAGTAAGGATTAAAGTGACAACCCTTACTCTGAGCGTTGTCGCGGTGCCTAGACACTTTGTGAGACAACACATGGGAAACCCCGCTTTTGGTTGCGTGGTCCTGCTTCCTTTTCTGCTCATATTACTCCCTATCCACTCATTATTACCCCGTTCATCATTTCTCCCACTTGGGTCCACATTCCTCCACTGGGTCCACATAGAGTTAGTTCGCCCCTTCCCCTTGCCCACACCTTGGGTCAGGACTGGAATGATGCCTTGGAGGTTGATGCAGCTAAAAAGAAAGATAAAAGCATATTTGGCTACATTCAACAGGAATGCAAAAGATGGTCGGGACAAACATATTTAGCACGTGAGAAAAAATCAATACATGAGCTTTACCCCATCATCATGGCCATCACCCTAGTTCCTACAAGATCTATGAACCCCCTTCATCATATAGGAACCCACGATTGCTCCCTCTCATACATTATAAACCCAAGTGTGGACTTCCCTTTTATTAGCTACCCTTGTACCCCAACATGTGGCCCAGGACTCCCCTTTCTCATCCCCTACTTCATTTTCCTATCTGTCACATGCCAGCACCTTTTGAAGGATATACCTTGAATATATTACCCCCTTTAGAAGTAGAAACCACTTAATATAATTCTTGGTTAACCCCATTTGGAGTTTAGGAGACATTGGCACATCCCGAAGCTCATTATGGAAGGGCAGGCCATTATGAAGTCGCCACCTGTGGTCCATGATTGGTAAGTTCATTTACTCGATTTCTCTAATGACTTGTTGTACTAGAAGGCTAAGGGACGCATTAGATCTTATGCAGGATTGCAGATGGTCTCCATCTTGGGTTTGGTCTCCCTATACGGGGTCCTAATCCTCCAGAGGGCTACATTGGCACATGTAGGGTGTGCGTTGAGAGCCATGGGCCTCCACAACAATAGAAAACACTCCATGGATCCCCGAGGATGGTCAGAGATGCTTGAGATACTCCCATTGGACGAGGAAGATGCACTTGGTTCATTTTTGCCCAGCCAGCCCCACAAATGTATCATGCACTTGGCAGCTGATCCAGGACTTGTAGGACGATGTGGCATCCCCTACATCATCATCAGAGCCCTTGCAGATGATCTACAAGCATCTTTGACTCATTTTGGAGACCCATGAGGTTATTGATGTGCCTCCACACCCATTGGAGCACCATAGGTTTATTGTTTGGAGAATAAGGGGCCAACCCCTTGCCCATCACTTTTGAGGGTCCTACTCTTCATTATGGCGCCCATGGACCTCATTAGGCCTCTTAGAGGGCCCTACGACATGCATAGATTATTATTTAACCTCTTGAGAGGCTTATTCTTTCATTTATGAGCTAATTTGGTGGACTTGTCACCAAAAGTTAGATTATTAGAACATTATTTTATTTTTGGGGCTTATGTAGGCCAAGGAGGCTAATTTGAACTCCCCATTAGTCTATAAATACAAGTGGGATGAGTTCATTATCTCATCATCACTTTGGATTGGATCTCTTCTCTATCTTGAAAATTTCGCACTTTTTCTTTGTGGATGAATTGGAGCTTTATGGATGAATTTTGATGTGTGGATTTGGTCTTTCTTATCTTGGAGCTTCTCTCTTGTCAAATTGTGGATGGTTGGATATATTCTATTACATGTAAGTGCATGCTTTTAATGTTATTCTGATACGAGAAAGCTTGTTCACTGAAATGTGTCAATTGCAGACTCATTTATGTAGGTAATATATATGTTATTATTCCAAATTTTTGATGATGATTACAATCCCTTGGGTGGTTCTCCTTATATGAGTTGACGGGTCACAAGGGTTAAAGACATGTCTTTTGGACATAAGTGCCCTTTCATAATTTAATTGGCCAACTTAATTTAATTTAATTTAATTAATTTGTTAATTATTAAAAAATTAATTAATATTTATTTATTATTATTTTATTTAGTTTAATATATATATATATATATATATATAGAGTTATGAATATTTTATTCATAACATTGCCTCTCTCTTAAAATGCTTTGTCCTCGAAGCATAGGCAATGTTGGGTGTTGCTGGAGAAAACGTTTTGTCTCCCATGATGAATCTTCTTTTGGTAGCCTCTTCCATTTGATAAGGTACTCCTTAATAGTCTTGGATCGTAGTACCTTCTCTTTGGTAGAGAGTATGCCTTCAGGTTCTAATATGATCCTTCCTTCTTCGTCAGTCTCAGATATCTTTGTTTGAGCTGTTTGATTTTGACCCAATACTTTTTTGAGACTTGATACATGAAATGTGTTGTGGATTCGACAATTGTCTTGTAGCTTCAATCCATAAGCCACACTACTTTTTTTTTTTATTATTTGGTATGGTCCATAATACTTAGGAGATAACTTATTTTTCCCTTGTTGTTTTAATGATAACTGCTTATAGGGTTGAATTCTGACGAAAATCCAATCTCCTTCTTCGAATTCTCTTTCTGTGTGGTGCTGGTCGGCTTGTTGCTTCATTCTATTGCGTTCCATTGTTAAATTTTCTTTTAACAGGTTAATAATTCTTTGATTTTCTTCTAAGTGGTTCCTTACTGCTTGAACCTTAGAATCATGCAGTGAAAAATCCTTCCGTCTGTGTGGTTCCTAGCCATATAGGGCTTGGAAGGGAGTCATTTTAGTTGAAGTATGATAGGTGGTATTGTACCACCATTTTGCTAGGTGTAGCCACTGAGACCATTTGTTTTGTTTGTCGGTGACGAAACAACAAAGATATGTTTCCAAACATTTATTTACAACTTCAGTCTGACCATCTGTTTGGGGGTGATAAGTTGAACTCATGTTGAGAGATATTCCTGCTTGGTGGCAGAAATCCTTCCAAAAATTGCCTTTAAATTTTGCGTCTCTATCACTGACAATAACCTTGGGAAAACCATGTAGTTTGTAAATGTTTTTACAAAACACTTCCGCAATTTGCTTGGTTGTGTCAGTTTTTTCTGATTGCCATGAAGTGGGCATATTTGGTGAGTCTATCTACTACGACAAATATCTTGTCCTTACCATCAGACATAGGTAGTCCTTCAATGAAATCCATCGAGATTTCCTCCCATTTTTGATTTGGAATATGTAATGGGTGTAGTAAACCAGGAGTTGGAATATTTTCACCCTTATTTCTCTAACAAACATCACATTCAACAACATATTTTTGGATTTCCTTACTCATACCTTTCCAGTAGAATGATTGCCGAATGTTGTAGTAGGTTTTGAAGAATCCAACATGCCCAGCTGCTGGAGAACTGTGAGATTCTTTTAGAATTTTCATTCTAAATTTGGATGATGGAGTTAGATAAATTCTACCTTTGTACCATAATATGTCATTTTTCCATTCAAAGTTGGCATATTGACTGATATTTTCAATCATAGTAACACAGCCCGAATCCTTGGTATACTCAGCTTGTATTTCATCTAACCAGTCAGGAACAATTACCAAGGCGACGCATGTTGTGTTGTCATCATCTTTCTATGAGAGTGCATCAACTACAACATTTTCCTTTCCCTTTTTGTGCAGTATTTCCAGGTCGAATGCTGAAAGTTTCTCCATCCATTTTTTTGTTCTGTTGATAATGTTTTTTGTTGAAGTAGGAATTGAACACTGTTGTGATTAGTTCGAATTGAGAACTTATTTCCGAGCAGGTACTGTCGCCATTTAGTTAATGCATGTATGATGGCAAGCATCTCTTTTTGGTAAGTTGACTTCAAGCTTTCCCATTTGTTAAGCTTCCTGCTTTCAAAGGCTATAGGATGGTTGTCTTGCATTAATACTGCTCCAATTCCAAATCCTGAAGCATCACATTTGACTACGAATGGTTTGGAGAAATCTGGAGTTGCCAATACTGGTGTGGTTGACATTACTTTTTTTAGATTCTCGAAGCATTCGTCTGCCTGGTTATTCCATTGGAAAGCGTTCTTTTTTAACAAGTTTGTTAGTGGCACCGTCAAATGTGCATAGTTCTTTATGAACCTTTTGTAATACCCTGTCAAACCTAGAAATCCTCTTAGTTTTGAAATGTTCTTGGGTTTTGACCATTCTTTAATTGCTTTAATTTTGCTGGGATCCACCTTGACTCCTTCTTTGGATATGACGTGTCCCAGGTATTCCACTTCCTTTCTGCCGAAAGGTACATTTTGATAACTTGGCATAAAATTGATTCTTCTCTAATACTAAAAGTACTTCTTCTAGATGTTTGAGGTGTTCCTTCCATGTTTTGCTGTAGATGAGGATATTGTCAAAGAAGACCAATACGGATTTTCGCAAGTATAGATGGAAGAGTTCGTTCATGGTTGCCTAGAAGGTGGTTGGTGTATTTGTTAAACCAAATGGCATTACCTTAAACTCGTACTGCCCTTCATGAGTTTTGAATGCAGTCTTCTCAATATCTTCTAATCTTACTCGAATTTGATAGTAACCCAACCTTAAATCTAATTGAAAAATATTCTGTGCCATGGAGTTTGTCTAGCAACTCATCAACCGATAATCCATACATAACCGGAAGGACCCATCCTTCTTCCTGACTAACACTATTGGTGCAACATATGGACTTCTGCGTTTTGTAATGATTCCACACTTTAATAGGTTTTGTATCAGCCTCTCTATTTTTCTTTTATGATGATGGGGGTTGTGGTATGGTTTTGATTGCTAATTATTCTCTCTTGGCCTTTTCTGAATTCCTCCTACTTCTTTTCGACATTGTCAAGGCGCTGGCGCATTTTGTCGATTTCCTCATGAAATTTCCTTGAATTTGCATCGTCATGGCTACTTTCCATTTTGTTCTTCTTTTTCTTAGTAGACCAATATATATATATATATATATATTTTTAATTTTGTTTAATTAAATACTTTTTATTTTTATTTTTTATAATTAATTAAATAATAGTAATATTATTATTATTATAATTAATATTATTTTCAAATAATTTAATTAATTTAATTTGGAACTATACATAATTTATAGTTATAATTTTGATGAACCGATACACCAAATTTCACACTGTTTGACCTGCAAAAACACGACGACAAACGTTGATCTGGTGATGTGAACTTGGGATATGGGATGTCGTACTGTTGGGAAAGATGGTTATGGGTGCAGTCGCAGGTCGACGACAACATGGATGAAGACGAAGAGTTGGATTAGATTGCTTGTCGTCTGTCGGGATAAGTTGACATGCCGACAACCATGCAGCGGGGACTGGTTGAGGAGGCTAGTCGACAACACAGGCAATGAGGCTGGTCGATGGATAGAGAGCACAGTCCGGAACGAACGACAGTTAGCTGCGGGGAACACGGGGCGTGGATAGGGAGTGAAACAGTGAATGAACCCACGGTGAATGAACCTAGCATAGGCAAAAGGATTTGTTGGCTCTGATACCACTGATACGAGAAAGTTTGTTCACTAAAATGTGTCAATTGTAGACTCATTTATGTATGTAATATATATGTTATTATTCCAAATTTTTGATGATGATTACAAGCCCTTGGGCGGTTCTCCTTATAGGAGTTGACTGCCACAAGGGTTAAAGACATGTCTTTTGGACATAAGTGCCCTTTCATAATTTAATTGGGCAACTTCATTTAATTTATTTTTAATTATTAATTAATATTTATTTATTATTATTTTATTCATAACATATTCTTGGTTTACTTTGCCATATACATTGCACTAGGATTTTCGCTATTCTTAGGGCTAATTGCTGCATGCATTTACTGCTTTAAATTATGGAATTTTGTCTCTATTATATCATCTCTCAATGTATGGGCCATGTAATGTGAATAAAATCTCCTAGGGGTAATTATATTAACGAATTGATCTTGATCAACCATCACCTTTTGCACATCGAAGTATAAAAGCTGCAAGATTGCTTCTCTTTGACCTAGAAGGCTAGCGAAGTAGTCTTGAGGCCTCCTTGACCAAGAACCAAAGGTCCTCACTCATATTCATCATAGACTCCATTCTCCCAAGACTAAAGGCACTGATCTACCAAAAGGTGGTCCCCTTAAACAAACCCCTTTCACCTTTTCCTGGGTCTAACCAAGTTGGGTCACCTAGGGCATCATTTTCCCGATGAACTAGCCCTTCAAAAATTTCGATCTCCTAGCCCCTCCTGCGTTGGTGTTTCCTCTAAACCTCCTCCAAATTTGAGGCCATTCCAACATTGGAGTTGTGAGAAAAGCCAAGCCCTAGCTCCGAGATCAAACTTTTCCCTAGCATCCCCAAAGGCTAGTACCTTATTGGATCAATTCAACACCTTTAAGTGAATATTCTTTCTTTGATCCTTTCCCCTACCTTGTCTAGGTTAAGGACACCATTGGTTGCTAAACTCCTTCCTCTTGACCTAGACCGGGTCCACTTGGTCCCATGTGGTCCTGTTCCTTTGAAAGACAATTCTTCAAGAACCATTCGGGATACCAATTTCAACAAGGATTTCAGGGATTGGGAAACTCCTTCACAAGTCATATCCCATAAACCTAACCCTCAAATCCTCCCTTCCTTTCCCTAAAAGACATTGTACATTGCTTAGAAAGTAAGCAAGCTCCATCTTTCAAACTCTTCAGGGAAGGGGATTATTTGGGTCACTCCATATCCATTCATTGATTTATCCTTCATTGGTGACTCCATAATATATTGAGTCTCCTCCCATCGGTGACTCCATAATATACCAAGTCTCCTCCCATCGGTGAAAGTCTGTAAATAGAAGGGAGTCTTAGCTGAGGTGACAGTTGGCTAAGTCTCCATTTGTTTCCCTTGGTCTAGCATTTTTCCGTTTAGGTCCCCTGCTAGTTAGAGCGGTAATAGATTCCACAAGGTGTTAGTCTCCCCTTCCCCTTGCCCACACCTTTGGTCGAGCTTGGAATGATGCCCCAGAGGTTGATGCAACTAAAAAGAAAGATAATAGCATAATATGGCCACATATAACAGGAAATGTACCACAAAATGCAAAAGATGGTCGGGACAATAAATTTTAGCATGTGGGCAAAAGTCAAACATGAGCTTTACCCCCTATCATTATAGCCATCACCTTGGTTCCTAGGGCCCCTATGAGTGCTCTTTGCGTCATTAAGAAACCCATGAATGTCCCACCCCTTGATGGGCGATGAATTGCCCCACCTTAAGGGGGTAATCACTGCTATATCTTACACATCATGCTCTCATTCCCTTGAGCCCCGAGCAGTAAAATGAAGAAAAATCAATAAAAGGCAAAAGGCAAATGAAGAAGGGTGGAAAAACAAAGGTTGGGGTAACTCATCTACGCGATTGCTCCCTCCTTACATTCATACACCCAAGATGTGGGCCTCCTTCATCATAACTACGCTTGTACCATGGCATGTGGCTTGGAGCCTTCCCTTTGTTCTTGCTCCATTCCAATATTGTTTCACATGACACCTTCCACTTGATGGGTGTAACATGGACCTATCATTCCCTTAAAGGTTGAGAGCACCCAATAGGGTCCTTCATTAACCTCTTTTGCCGAGGAAGGTACCGGTACATGTCTAAAGCCCCAAATTTGGAGACCCCCTATGAAGTGCCCACTTCTACTCTTGATTAGAAAACTTATTTACTCAATTGCACTAATGAATTATTGTATTGGAAGGTGAGGAGACACATTGGATCTTATACATGATTGCAGGTGGGTTTTCATTTTGGACTTGGCCTCCCTATATGGGATCCAAGCCTTGCAGAAGATCACAATGGCATTTGTAGGGTGAGCGTTGAGAGCCATGGGTCTCCAACCATGCAAAGCATTAATTGCCACACCATGGGCTCCTTCAACACCACCACTTGCTTGCTCGTGCCCCAGTTATTCAGAGATGATGATGCACTTGGACCACATTACACAACCGGCTACACATTGCACCCGATACTTGACAGCTGATCTAGAACCCAAAAGAGGTTATGTCTTTGCTAGGGAGACATGGGAGGGCATGTGTCATCTTCTAGCCCTCATTAATGGAGCATGGACTTGATTACGAGCCACTTGGAGACCCATGATATCCACTTGGAGCCGACAAAGCCCAAATAGGGGTTTGGTCATGTTTTGCAACATATGGAGGGCATGTCTCTCTTCATCATCAATTTTGAGGCCCTCTCCCACGCTTTGAACACAAGAGGCCTCAAAGCTAGCATTGGAGAGCACCTCACATGGATGAGGTGGGCTAAAGGGAAAATAAAATAATGATTAATGTAAAAGCTATCTTGGTTGGCTTGTAACGAAGGGTTTGTCACCTTATTTTGACACTTTAGGGGCTTCTTCATTAGAAATTCGAACTACTAGCTCTTGTATAAATACATGAGACTTAGTCTCATTGCAAACCGTCATCACTTGGAATTTCGGCCTTGTTGAGAGAATTTTGACCTGCAATTTGTGGAGTGTTTTGGATGTTTATGGATGCATTATGATGTTTGGATAATTTCGTCTCGTTTTGGAGCTTCTTGGTGGCATTTTTATGGATGGATATACTCTTCAGTAACATGTAAGTGCTTTTATGATGAAATTTATGAAATTTACCAATGTCTAGTGCATGGAATAATGTCTCATGGTTGTTAATATGCCCTAATTGTGAAAGTATCATTTCAAATTGCAACTATTGGGAATTTTTGCATGTGTTACTCATTTGATGGTGAATGAATGACTGTTCCTAGAGGAATGTTGCAGCTTCATCCTTGAAAATCCATTAACATATGTCTATGAAGTATAAATATCTAAAAGGGCTAGCGAAATTTCTCCTTTAGGTCTCCTTGAATAGCGAAATGTCCATATTGAAATCTTTCGTGACTCCTAACCTTCCAATGGCTAGACACTAGTCTTAAATCTTTAGTGGTCATCACAACTCAAACTATTTCTTTCTTTAAATTTTTCCCTAACCCTAGACTACTAGTTAGGGCCTTGTGCGAATTACATTAGAGAGGTAGCACCGAAAAACCAATTGGATAGACTACTAGGCTGTTGTCCTCTCTACTGGCCCTCATATTTTGAGGCAATTCCCACGGCTAGTTTGAGAGAAAACTCAAACCCTAGCTCAAACTTTGAATTGATCTTGAACGTTTTGGGTTAGTGGTCTTTAAAGGTCATTGCTCCATCAAAGAAATTCATCTTTCTGGCCTTCCTCTTGACCACCTTGACCTACTGTGCTCCAATCATTATAAACCCTAGGTCTCGTGTGGTCCCACTTTAGGCTTCTCAAGTATAATGAGAGCTTATCTAAAGAGGTATAAGCATCATAAAAAACTTCTTGAGTGGTCCTAAATATATTTGGAGTCTTGATCTTAGGCACTCATCATTATTGAACATTTCTAAGCCCTAGGTCTAGTTCTCCTTCATATGTCTTTCTTGGAGACACCTTTGCTTCCCTTGAAGCATTTGAACCCTTAGTTGAGCCTCTCCTCGAATGGGCCTTGGAAATCACTTCAAAGTTCATATCTTATCATTGATCCTATCTTACTAAGTGATTTCCTCCATACTGGGACTCCTCCCATCGGTGAAAGTCCGAGAAGAGTAGGGGACTTAGGCTGCGGGTACAGTGGGCCTCTATCCTAGGGTGTTGTTGTGCCCTCTCTCTCTTGCCTATTCACTAGGCCTGCTAGTTTGTGCAACAACAGGGCTCGTGTTTCCTATCCTACATGTTAGACACCAATACATGAGGACGCATGTTTGACACATGTTTTTCACGTGACGTATTCATAGGACACTTGCCAAACATGTGTTCGACAAATACCCTCACCGTGTCCCTCGTAAAAAAGGCTTCTGGCCGATAAAAACATGTTTTCCCTTTCATATGAGCTCATTTCACTCAACAGGTTGGAGGTGTGAGATGTTTTGGAGTCTAGCTGAGGGTTATTGTGTAGTGTTAGAAGGTATTGCAAGCACTGTGCAAGTGGATTTGTCCACCAATCTTCAAGTTTTTTCCTACAGTAATCCATTGTATTCCTCATTTCTTAGAAATCATGGCTCAATGATCAAGGGCATCTGGAAAAAGGTTAAATGAAAGGGAGGATTGCCCCCATTGATGTTGCCCCCCCTCCTTCATTTTCTTTAGGGTATGCTAGTGCTCTATCTACTATAAATGGGGCTACAACAATAGCTGCAAATGCTGAATAAACTGTTGTTTTAGCAAGACAACTGGCTCAAGAGCAAAGTTGTATGATTGAATTTGTGTCATGATCATGTAAAAATTAAAATTCTGAATGTTTTCAGTTTCTAAATTCTAAAAAAAATTGAATCTTTGCCTATATTTCATTTTTCTGTGTAAGTTACTACTTTTTTATATTTTTCAATATATATGACAAATTTTTATGTGAGTGTGTAACGTGTCCTTCATGTCCTGTTTCTGGGGTCGTCATGTTTTGTGTTGAACACTCATATTTCCCTGTACTCTGTCATGTCATGTGACTTAGTTCCACACATATTCATGGTTATGGAGGACATCTTCATCTTGTTGAGCTACATGTGACTCTCGGAGGTTTTATTACTATATTTAGGGTTTTGACTTTGGTTCAAATCCTCATTATGGAGGACGTTCACTTATTGGATCATTGTTGCACACATACTCATGCATCTAGAAGAGCATTCTACAATTGGAAGCCACATTGCACATTCATCCATGCCTTTTTGAAGGGGTGTTTCACTTGGAGATCTCACACTTGCTATCTCTGGCTCATGCCCTATTTTGAGGAGACATCCACCTTGAAGAGGTTGCTTGCACTCATATCTATTCTATTTTGAGGAAACACTCACATTGGAGGAGCTTTGTTGCACATTTATTTTCTTTCAGCAATGCAAAATGTGAGAAGCATTTTTAGTTGATGTTCTGTTCATGAAGTCAATGTTGCTTTGCTAATCATACTCTTTATGAGCTTAGTTGATTTTAATTGATTCAATGTGACATGTTGCTTAATTTAAATTGATTACGTTCGTAAATTTATATTCAAGGCTATCTTTTAGTCATAAAGTATTTTCTTATTCTGGTTTATTAAGCCATATTATATTGCTCACTGTTGTGATTTTAGACACACATTTCTTTGTAATCTTGGCGTTTTTGATTGACATTCATGGATGTTATTGATTATAAAAGAGTGTTTAATTTATGATTTATCCAACTATTTATAAGCTCCACAAATCTACTTGTTCTTGTAACATGTATTACATGGCTTTGTCTACACTTCTAACTGAACTATAATTACATGGCCTTTTAGGCACTGTCAATGTACACCCTAGCTTGTTGCCGTTATATAGGGGTGCTGCTCCAGTCCAAAGAGCATTGCAGGTTAAGAACTATACCTCCTAGTCATATGCTACATGAAATTTGTTATGGTCTTTTCATAAACTACTTTATGCTTGTTTTAGCTGATGTTTCATGTTTATATCTGTAGGATGGAGTGAAGGTTACAGGGGTATCCGTTGCATTCACAGTCTATGCATTGGATGCAGGGCCAATTATTGCAGCTGAAAGTATGGAAATTGATGATAGTATTAAAGTAAGAATATTTTTTCTAATTGGTTGCAATATACGGACCATACTTGTTGACTTTTGGTGTTTGACAAGGGCTGTATGCAATTCTTCTATCTTTGATGATTCTGTCAAAGTTACTTCGATGTAGCTGCTTTGATTGTGTGTCACTGTCAAATCACCATTAGTGATTTAGAAATGGAACTATTTTAACAATTACTTATAAGCACAAAGATAATAGAAAGTATGTAACCAATCTAACTATTGTAATCAAAACATCACCAAATGCTGCTGTTTCTGACAGGAAATGTTTTCATTATGGAAACTATATGGAAACACAACAGAAATGCCAGGCATTTTCATGCATGGAAAATGTTATTTACCTATTTTATTTACTTGTTTATTGTCGAACCATGGGTGAGCCCTGCATTCTTTAAACCTGAAAATAATTAACAACGTTAGAATAAATAAAAAAATTAATAAATGTGAAAGAGTACATCACTCTTCCAATCAACCACTTATGCTCCTGAAAACATAAAAAATCCACACAAGCATTATGCGCAAGTCAAACAGGTCTGTAATATGTACAACACTAATTCCCTGCCCAGGAATTTTATACAGGTCTATATTGGTATATAGAAGTCTTATTCTTGGGACATTTTATTTGATTTCGGTATTACTCTTGATGACGATAGATTATCACTAGTATGTACATATATCACTATTGTATTTATTAGTAATATAAAGATAATATTTGTATATGTACAATGGTATTACTTCAATAGAATATCAAATTGTTCAATCTTCACCCCTTAATAATTAATGTAGAGTAGCAATGTATTAATTGATAATGCATTAATAACAGATCCTTGGACGGACTGTTCAAAATTTCGTTGACATCTTCAACAAAATATCCATCAATCTTGTGGTAAGTGAATCCCGAAGATACCATCCATGTTAAATTCATTTCTTGTTTACTGCCCTATCTTTGGAAGGAACTGAAACTCTTCCTTGTTACTTATCTGGAACATGCATTCCATTTTGCTTCTTGTTAAACATACAGAAAAATGATAAACAGATTTAGATAAATTGTGGAATTCATTTCTATTCACAAAGATGTACATATTAATACATTTGTTTGACCATTGGTTTCATATTCCAAGAGGTCTCTTGGACTTCTGTGACAGTTCACATTTGTCCACACCAACCCTTAACGGATTAGGGGTCAACATTCCCCCCCTTAATCTGAAGGGGTGTATATGAGTCCAAGAAGAGAGATGAAATACAAAAGTAAAGTACATGGAAGCCAATGGCTGAATGTGCTCTCTGAAATGGTGGTTTTTAAGGAAGACCACAAACCCAATGAGGTGGGAGAACTCGAGGTTTCAACTGGTGGTGGTTTAAGGCTGACCACCAACTCTGGAACTAAATTTGAAAGCAGTTCCTGGAACAATTCCAAATATGGCTATAATCTGAAGACTTATTTTGGTGGAAGTGCTCCCTCATAATGGTTTATAGATGACCACAAATTGATGTAGCAGAAACTGAAGTCTTCTCCCAATGGTGGTTTAAGATAGGCCACCAACCAAAAGCATGCTCATGGAGCATTACTCTGTCTTTGGCTACAATTATGAATTTGGCTATGGTTGACATTGACTCTAGGCTCTGGCAATTGGCTCTGGTTCAGGCTTGTTAATTTTCAATTTGTTCAATGCTGCTGTAATCACTTAAAACAATTTCATCCAATTTCATTCACCCCAGTGATAGATAAGAAATTATAGATAGAACAGTGAATAGTAATGTACAATAGAAGATAGCCAAGCACAATGAGACACAGATTTTTGGTCAACGACCAGGGCAAAACCCCACAAGGGGGAAAACCCAAATCAATTCTTCTTCTCCTTAGTCAATCAATGTTTAGCATGAGATACATAGTCCAATAGTAAATCCATAAACCAGTCAAAGTCAAATATTTGACTATGCAAGTCAACCAAGTCAAAACAAGTCAAAAGAGAGAGAGTCAAATCTGGTCAAAGATCGCATTTTGCAACAGAGGGCCGAATTTTGGCCTATGGAAGTTCGGTCAACCTCCTGCAACTCTTGGTCAAAT
Source organism: Pinus tabuliformis (assembly GCA_031772625.1). Taxonomy (NCBI): domain Eukaryota; kingdom Viridiplantae; phylum Streptophyta; class Pinopsida; order Pinales; family Pinaceae; genus Pinus; species Pinus tabuliformis. The sequence continues at coordinate 589,106,482 of CM062820.1, read as the reverse complement.
GCCTCAATCAAACTTGTGATCAAATCCCAGTCAACCTTGCGGTCAATGCCCATAAAACGTTGCCAAAGATTCGGTCGACACAAAGAATATTCAACCTTCCTTCCTCAGTCAGAATTCGGTCAAATCAACAACAAATGGTCTTGGTCAAAGCAAAGAGAGTTGACCTACAGTGAACCTCAGTGAACGACCCAAAATAGAGAAATAACGCAATCGACCACATTCAAATATACCATAGAATATTCAGCCTCCAAAATAGTTCGGTCAAACAACAAAAGAATAGTCTTGGTCAACAAAAGTCAATGTTAGTCAAACACAAGCAGAAAGTCAACTCTCGGTCAAACAAAAAATATCTCCTTCCCCTTCACATCTGTGAAGTCTCCCTGTGATTTTAAGATCAGATCAAACTTGTTGAGTGATGATGTGATGCTCTAAATGAAGTCAACGATGGTATATTTATATTAGACTTGGGAGGTGGCATTTCTCTTGTGGGGCTTGTTACCCACCACTAGTGGGTGACCCCATAGGAGGAAATTTTCTCCTATATTTGTCTTTAGTCAGCAGCCAACAACCCCTAACAGCCACCAATGTAGCTGATATTGTGCCAGTTGTCTCCCCTCCCTAAGTCAGTGATGTGCCCCCTTACCCATCTGTTGAGAGCGTATGTTTGAAGGTGGGCCATCTAATCCTAAAGGTATGTCTTTCATTATGAAATCGAGTGCTTATGCTTATTTTTCCTTGAGCACACTTGGGTATGGATTATTGGGTGACTTGGAAGAAGGAAGGGTTTCGACTAAGTCTTGTTTTGTCACTCTAAATGGGGGGTTAATCCTCAACCCTAGTCCCGTGGAATCTCCCCTACTGGCTTATAGCTTCAAGATGGGCACTACTTGGGAATCCTCAGTTTTGGGAGCACAATCTCGTTTTCCCATTCTATCCCCTCCACACATTACATGCCCTATTTCATCATTTTCCCTCTCTCGGTCCACAAGGCTCTAGTACTCCCCCTCCCCTTGTCCACATGTTTGGGTTGGGCTTGGAACGATGCCCCAGAGGTTGATGCAGCTAAAAAAGAAGATAAAAGCATATCATGGCCACATACAAAAGGAAATAATACCACAAAATGCAAAAGATGGTCGGAACAATAAAATTTAGCATGTGGGCAAAAGCCAAACATGAGTTCTATCCCTTATCATTATGACCATCACTTTAGTTCCTAGGGCCCCCTATGAGTGCCCCTTGCATCATTAAGGAACCCATGCATGTCCCAACCCTTGGTGGGCAATGAACTGCCCCACCTTAAGGGGGTAATCATTGTTATATCATACACAGCATGCTCTCATCCCTTGGAACCGCGAGCAGTAAAATAAAAAAAATTCAATAAAAGGAAAAAAACAAATGAAGAAGGGTGGAAAAACAAAGGCCAGGGTAACTCATATACCACGATTGCTCTCTTCTACATTCATACACCAAAATATGTGGGCATCCCTCATCATTACCACCCTTGAGCCCATGGCATTTGGCCTTGAGAACCCTGTGTCCCGATCCACCTCATCATTATCCACATGACACTACCACTTGAAGGATGTAGCTTGGACATGACTTTCCCTTTAGGGGATGGGAACACCTAATAGGGTTGTTTACTAGCTACTCCTACCTAGGGAGGTAACACCATGACATGGTCAAAGCCCCAAATTTGGAAGGGAAACCCATTATGAAGTCTCATTTGTGCCGCTGACTAACAAGCTTGATTCACTTAGATGCACTAATGAATTATTGTACCTGAAGGTGAGGAGACGCATTGGATCTTATGCGTAATTGGTAGGTGGTTTCATCATGGGCTGGGCAACTTAACTGGGGCCCAAGCCCACCAGAGGATCATATTGACACTTGTAGGGGATGCATTGAGAGCCATGGGACTTCGTCATGTGATATAACATTGTCTCATCTTATGGGTGCCCTCAACACCTTCAGCAACTTGTTCATTGCCCCACATTATATGCGAGATGATGCACTTGGACCAGCAGTGCCCCCAGTTGGCTTAGCAGTATATACAGGGTTTGGCAGCTAATCCAAGGCCTAAAGGAGGTTTGTCTCATCCTTGAGACATGGGAGGGCAAGCACCATCTTCCGTGCCCTCATTTGAAGCAGTCTACAGACTTATTTTTCATCAGGAGACCCATGAGACCATTACTTGTGCCCTAGAGCCACTTTGGAGCACCACATGATCATTTGCATAGAGATTAAGGGGCCAACCCCTTGTTCATCATTCATGGAGCCCTCACCTTCATTATGGCACCTTGAGGACTCATCTCAGCCTTCCAACAATCCTTCTACACCACGATTTCATAATTTAGGCTCACTTATGGATGGGTTCCTCATCACTTCATGAGCTACTTGGTGGGCTTGTCACAAAGGACTTGTTATTTGCACATTATTTTATTATTGTTGTGGCTAATAGGTTAATTTGAATTAGGAAAAGGATTGTATAAATAGAGATGACTCTCATTGTGAGAGATCATCATCATCACACTTGGATCTCTCTTGTAAAGAATTTCACACTTCTTCTTCTTGGACGAATTGGATGTTCTTTGATGCATTTCGATATCTTTGGAAGCTAATTTCAATTTCTCTTGGAGCTACTTCTTGCTATGGTTGGATATATCTTGTCATCTTGTAAGTGCTCTCTTGTTGAAATTTTGTTGAAATAATGTCTAATGTGTGGAATTATTGCAATTAGCTAGATCTTTTGTGCCCTAATTTTATTGAATATCATTGTAAAAGATTCGTTTGATTGCAAATTGCACATGTTACTCATTGAATGGCAATAGATGAATGTTCCTAGTGGATGGGATTTTGTATTCTTCCATGAAAAGCGATAGATTTTGAAGTAGGTAATTGTTGAAAAGTGGTTGCTAGGGCATCGCTTTTTAGCCTCCTTGAAAACGAATTTACCAAAGTTTGAATCATCATTGACTCCATACCCAAGGGAAGTAGGCACTGGTCCAAGTAAAATTGGTGTTCACCTTCCTTTTCCTTGTCTTTTCTCTCCTAAAATTTTCGACCCTTTTTCTAGACTCCATCATATTGCAACTGATGATTGGATAGCTGACATACTTACCAAGCCTATGTCGAAAGGGAAGGTATTGGTATTCAAAGAGCAACTTGGACTGACAGACGTGACCCTTCCTGCTGGGGGCTGTCATAGATGATTGAGAACACTAAGCTATGCTCTTCCCTCTTGTTTGAGCTCCCAAGTTGGGAATGGAGCCAGGAGAGCTCCTGGGGTTGAGGGAACTCTTGACTGTAGGTTGTGCACGATCCTTGTCTTGTGTTAACAAGTGGTAATCCCCCCTACCATCAAGTCTGGGACTTGCCAAGAGTATACCCCAATATGCATCCTACCCACAAGTTGGGCTTGTTGGGAGTACCACCCATCTGGCCAATGGGTGTGGTAAAACTTGGTTGTGCGTGATCCTTAACAAGTGGTAATCCCCCCAAGCAGAGGTGAGACTTGGTTGTGCACGATCCTTGTCAAGTGTTAATCCCCCCACGCAGAGATGAGACTTGGTTGTGTGCAATCTTTGTCATGTGTTGACAAGTGGTAATGCCCCCAAAGTCTATGGATGCATGTGTTCTACCACTTAACTCTTGAGGTGAAGCTTGGTTGTGCGCGATCCTTGTCATGTGTTGACGAGTGTTAACCCCCCCAAGTAGAGATGAGACTTGATTGTGCGTGATCCTTGTCATGTGTTGATAGGTGGTAATCCCCTCAAGTCTGTGCCAAGGTGGGAAGATCAATGGATATAGGGTGATAGATGAATCTCCCCTATGATGATTCTTCTTCATTAGATTGAGACATCATTGTTCCAGATGATACAGAGCATAGATGAACAAAGATGAGTAGAGAAAGCAAAGATCTTTGATGCAGAAAAAATTCCTCCCTAGCTGAGAGGGAGTGTTGAAAATTGGCAGCTCAAGGATGAATTTCTTTATCTAAAATCTCGTTTCTGACAATTTTGGAGTGACTTTTCAAAAATAGAAAATCATGTCTAGCATCTCAATTATGACTTTCCAAAAATAGCAAATCACCTTGCATCAATTGGTAATCAATTATAGTTGATGAAAAATCACTTAACTTATCATTAATCAATCCTAATAGTTCAATCTCGACTTAATCATCAATATTGTTATTATTACTATTATTCCTTATACTACTATTATATTATTATTAAAAGGAAATTCATGTCACTCAATCATGTCATATGTAACTCCCCTCAATTAATGCATATGTTACTCTCTCTCACTTAATGGATACGTAACACTTTCTCTTACAAAGTCATTAAAAGCATGGCATATTCCTCTTACACACTCATTAAAGCATGTCATAAAAGATTCCTCTTACGCACTCTTTAATGCATATGTTACATTCTCTCCTTTATGGCATAAGTTACTAAGGCATGCGTTGATCTCCTTTATGGCATAAGTTACTAAGGCATGCGTACCTCCTTAATGGCATGAGTTACAAAGGCATGTGTACCTCCCTAAATGGCATATGTAACTCCTCCTCAAGGCATGCGTATTGCTCCTTCTTTATGACTAAAATTTGTTGCTCCTCCTATATATATGTATCTCATATCATCTCATTCTCACTACTTGTGCATTGTGAAAGAAGAATTTGAACTTGAGAGAGAGAGTTGGAGAGACTTGAAGAAGATTATGAGAGAGAGACTTGGAGAATAAGAGCTGGACTTGGTGAACCAAGGTTGATTCAGTGTTTTAGTGTTGATCCATTTGAAGGGAAGGTTGATTCAGTGTTTGCATTTGTTGTTGCTACCAGTTATCTTTATGCTACAACTTGTTTAGATTTGGGTGAACTTACTCATTCTCTTGATCTCTCATTGTACTTTGTATCTCTGCTAAACAATTGATATCTAATAGAAGAAGAATTTGGTTGGGTTTTCCCCTCGTGGGTTTTGCCTTAATCATTAGACCTAAATTCTCTATGTCTGATCTTGTTCTTCGTTGTCTTCAATTGTGCATTTGGTTTATGTTCTATCTACAATTGCTTAACTAATATTGCAGCAAAAAAGAAGAAGTTTTGGAATATGTAATTGTTACAACATAGAACATCACAATTTCAACATATTGTACTTTGTATCTCAACTGAACATTTGATGAATATCTAAGAAGAAGAATTTGGTTGGGTTTTCCCTGGTCTCTGACCTAAATAGTGGTATCTCTATTGTGTATGCTTTTTTTCTATTGTTCCTTATTGTTCCGCTACATTGTTGATGTTATTGTTCTCTCTACATAATTGCTAATGATGATATGATGTTACGGGTGAATGTAATGTGAAAATGTTGAAAAAGTTAAAAAATGCAATTATCTACAACAAAGAATTATTTAGCCCAAAAATTAACATGGGATCAGAGCTGGGCTAAAGAAAAGTCATTGAGATCACCCCTGTGAAGGCACTTATGATGGATTTCTTGGTCAAGCAGAGTGAAAAAGATGAAGATGTTGGAGACCTAAAAGAATACTAGGGTTTGAAGGAAACCCTTGGGAGCCTTTGTTCTTGCAAATAGAAGTTAGGGTTTGAAAGAAAACCCTAGGAGTGGCCTTGGATATGAAAAAGGCCTAGGTTCTATAACATTGGAACCCTAGTATGATTCAAAATTTTCATAATTTGATTTGTGAAAAGCCATTGAGTTATTGCAGTACCTATGACAGGTTTAGAGTAACCCTGGATGGGCATGTCTGCCAATAGGAGATGGTATGAAGCAAATCAAGTGGTCATCTAGTACATTAATAACTGGGCTTAGCTGCCGATATTAAGGATCTAGAAATGAGAATGCAAAGGAAGCATTTCTTAGATAGTGGTGACTCTTGGCTAAGAAGGAAACAAGATCAAGAGGGCGCTGAGAGCTTCCTATAATCCTCATCAAAGATAATTACTTTCGAGACTTATGTTTTTCTTTGTGACATTGTTCTTATTGATTATCCTTTTAGATTATTGTTTATTCTTCTTGCATGAGTAATTGGCTAACCAAATGCTTTTTTTCTTGACTTCTTGAATAAGAGTGTGAGAAAGCAGATCCATCTTGAGTGCCATCAAGATGTGGAGCAATGCAGGGACAGTTAGCTCCAAGAGGGAGCTGGTGCAGGAAAATGAAGAAGCCACTCTGGTACCTAGAGCAGAAAGACAACCCTGCCTCATCGTCAGGTACACCTTCATTATGTTTATTTAAATTTCTATTATTGCTCTTGCTCTTGTTTTGGGGTCAACAGGTACATCAGATGGATGTAAGGACCTAGTCCTCAATATCGAGAGTGATGAGGATGCATAGCCATCCCATGATTGGAGTGGTGCTTTAAAATGGACAAGAGGTCAGACCTTGAAGGATGGATCCCAGTGTCGCAAGTTGATATGTATGATTGAAGAAGGCTTCCTATTCAGACAGAGTACAAATTAAATGCAATTGTGAAATGAGATGCTGGGAGCAATATTTCCTTCATGCAAGGAAAATTCTAGATGACAAAGAGACAACAGTGTCAAATGCTTCCGCATCAGTGATGAAGGTCTATTATGAGATCCTAACACCTGTAGCTAGATGCAATATTATCAGCTGTATGTGAAGAAGCATATTTGGAGCTACCTCAGGGCATTGAGGAACATGAGTAGGAGACTCGTGATTGCAGATTGAAGCAAGTCCTCTAGACTTGGTATACTTGGATTAATGGACATCTAATGTGGATTCCAACCTCTCTTCAAGGTTGAAGTGTAACATAGAGATGATGAGGACTTCCTTGTCAAGGGAAGTATGCTGTTAGAGACTTGGCATGATGGATTACAATAAAGCAGTTGTGAGACTCCTCTTCATATTCAAATTTGATGGATCCCATGATGAGCAGGCAACCAGATGGATCCTTGCTTTGTAGCATGAGCCTTGAATCAGATAGAGCTTGAACATGTATATTGGACGCTGCAAAGATGGTATTGACATGGATTGAAACAACACTGTGACAGAAGAAATATGTTGATGCCAAGTGAACTAGGAGTGTTGTGAACAAGAACACATTGAGGTGTTGCTTTAGTATGGGTCTTGCTCATGATTTCCTCGATGAGCCGGAAGCAAAATTTTGTTGCTTTGAGTACAATAGAGGCATAGTACATTGCTGCTAGCATGGCGAGCTTTGAGGCAGTGTAGTTGAGAAAGCGCTTTGGAGAGCTGTTTGAGCATATGTTGGATACAACTGTGGTATATTGCGATAATCAAAGAGGGGTCCGACTTTTAGAGAATCTCGTGTTCCATGACAGGTCAAAGCACATTGAGATTAGATATCACTATATCTAGGATATGGTGCGAGAGGAGCAGTGAGGCTCTAACACATCTCGACTGATAAGTAGGTTGCTAACATTCTCACCAAGCCTTTGCCTAAAGGGAAGTTCTTGGTCTTCAGAGAGTAGCCTGGAGTTGTGTAGAAAGTATACAAGTATCCCTTCCGGGAAGGGATCTTGGTTGATCACGACCATCGAGCTCTGGGAGCTCTTGGGGGCATGGGGTACTCCTTGAAGATATAGGGTTTGGAGGATCCTTATCATTTTGATAAGTTGATCTCCCCTAGTCAAGTCCAGGACTTGACGGAGTACATACCCCAACATGAATCCTACCCACAAGTCGGGCCAATGAATGAGGAGACTTAGGTATGGGGGATAATTACCTATGGTGGACGCTTCTGGAAAATGGATCTTTAACAAGAAGTGGTAAATTGATCACCCCTATGATGATTGTGTTGGAGAAGGTAAATAGATTCGGTCTTCATAATGACTTTTGTAATCATGACATTATATACTTTATATAAAAAGAAAAAAATAATTTTTATTTATTCAAGCATCGGTTTCATGTTCAAAGTCTAGGTCAAAGCATGTTCTTCATGCTTCTAGGGCTTGTTGAGTCGAAGAATTTTTGTCATGTATTGTAGTCCTATTTGGATTTGTAACAAAAGAAAATCATTATTTTTGAGTCTAGAAAGTCAATTTTTCCTCCAAGTCCAAGTTGTCCTTGCTAAGGAGAAGTCGGCCTAGAAGAGGCCTATTCGACCTATTGAGATGTGTATATATAGAAGAGACTTCGGCTTATTTGGGAGACACTTCACAAGTTTGATTTGAAGCAAGACGAGAAGGCATTTCAAGAACGAAAGTCAAGGAAGAAGAAGTAGATCAAGAAGAAGAAGAAGATTTGTCCTTTCTACCCATTTCTGCTCACATGTGCGAGAAAATATAGGATTTCTGCAGTTGCTAAGGGGTCAAAAGTTGCAGGTCAAATTGCAGGCCCGAAGTTGTAGGACCGAAACTTTGATTGGGACAAATCTTAGAAAGTTTGACCTTCGTTGAATTTGGAAAACTTTTACTTGTTTGGAAGAGATATTATTAGAGGGCTAACTTGGTGCTTGGAAGGAATCTTGACTTTGGTCTTTGGATCTTGGAGGTCTCATTTTGATTTGATTCTATAAGAAGAGAAGTATTATTTTTGGGTTTTCCCCTTGGAGGGGTTTTGCATGGCTTGGAGCTTACATCTTGTGTACTTTGGATCTTTGTGATCTTCATTGTGTTGGTAATTGCTTGAAGAAGAAGAAATAAAAGTAATAAAAAGCCAACTGATATCACAAGTAATAATCAAGTAAGAAAGTCAACTCTAATCTACAAATACTTTGATTTTCCAACATGGTATCAGAGCTAAGGTGAAAGAAGGAAATTGGAAGATCACATCTTTGTTGGCACTTTTGTTGAAGAGCAATCTAAAAGCAGTTATCTACTCTTTCTTCTCAATGCCAAGCTTTATGAAGAAAGTTCTCAAGATTCTTGGGAGTCTCCTTGTAGCTATCAAAGGATGCATCTTGAAGTACATTTCCAAGCTATCAAAAGAAGTGATGGATGGAAGTTTCTTCTCCGCTCTCACGGGTACTTTTAAGGATGATAATGTATGGGTTATTGGTAGTGGAGTTTCCAGACATATGATAGGCGAATGTAGTCAACTCAAGACCTTATCAAAAGGAACCTCTTCTAATTTAGTCGAACTTGGAGACAATAAGAGCTACCCTATGAAAGGAATTGGATCTACTTCGTTGGAGCTAAAGACAGGTGGAAGTATTCATCTCAATAATATACTATATGTGCAAGGTTTGAAGAAAAAATTGCTTTCTATTTCTTGTCTAGAAAATAAAGTTGATAGGATTTCTTTTTGTGTTGTTTTCTTCCTGAGTTCTCGCATCCATGATTGTTTGTATCAACGTTTCAAGCCATCCACTGTGGCTCATCATCAGGATAGATCAGTAATTATGTAGGACAAATCTCATTGGACTTGAATAAATAGGGTGTGAGATCTGCCTTGTTCTTGGCTATCATAGATCTTAGATGTTCGAATACCCGAACCTCTTGTAATTTCTCCCTTCTGTATCAGGTTAAAATTATTGTTTTGAGGCTTCTGCAATCAGTGCTTTGTGTGTTGTTTTCTTCCCGAGTTCTCACATCCATGATTGTTTGTATCGACGTTTCGAGCCATCCACTGTGGCTCATCATTAGGATAGATCAGTGATTATGTAGGACAGATCTCATTGGACTTGATGGCAAAATTTTGGTTTGGGGAAAGGGCTCTAGTATTGAACATGCTAAGATAATTGGGATTCATGAGGGGATGTTGTATAAATGTCTTACATCTCTTCCTCAAGCTCTAGTACACTTAGATGTTAGCCCTTCTGAATTGTGGCATAGAAGGTATGGACACCTTCACTATAAGATATTGCCATCTTTGAATCAAATGGTCACTGACATCCCTGATGTGAAAGAAAAGCATGAAGGATTCTGTAAGGGATGTGCTCTAGGCAAGAATGTGAAGAAACCTTTAGCAAGCAGTGATAGAAGATCCAAAGAGATTTTATATCTTATACACTCTAATGTATGTGGACCTATGGCAGTAAAATCTCTTGGAGGACATCGATACTATGTGACATTCATTGATGATTACTCTAGGAAGACATGGATATACTTCCTCAAGAATAAATATGAGGTATTTGAAAAGTCTCAAGAATTCAAGAATGAAGTGGAAACTCTGACAAAAAGGAAAATAAAGATGCTAAGGTCTAATAATGGTGGAGAGTATACCTCCAAAGAGCTTATAGAATTTTGCAAGGAAGCAAGAATAAAGAGGGAGCTAATTGTTCCACATAACCTTGAACAAAATGGCGTGGCTAGAGCCATGCTTCATGACCAGGATCTCCCTAAATTCTTATGGGGAGAAGCATCTATAACAACAGCCTACTTACAGAATCAAAGTCCTCATAAGATTCTCAATAATATGACTCCAGAAGAAGCTTTTATAGGAAAGAAGCCTAGTGTGGACCATCTCCGAATTTTTGGATGTCTAGTTTACATGCACATTCCAAAGGATCAATAGAAAAAAATGGATCCTACAAGTACAAAAGGCATCTTTGTTGGTTATAGTGCTTCATCAAAAGCATACATAATCTACATTAAAGAGGATCATCGTATTGAAGTAAGTAGAGATGTCATCTTTGATGAAAATGTAGCTTACAAGAGATCCAAAGATATCACGGTTGATTCTGATGAAGAAGAGGTCACCTTTTTAGAGGAAATCTCAAGGGACAAAGATGTTCAAGATCCTACATCTAATCATGAAGATGTTGAAGGACCTAGTGGACTTGCGCAACATGTTGTCATTCCAGAAACTCGTAAAAGATGTGCTTGGTTGAAAACAACTCTACAAGAGGTTGAGGGACATGCAACAAGTAAGGAAACTTTTAGAGAAAGTAAGAAACCTAAAAGGTATTCTAGTTATGCAACTTATATGACTAAGCGGCTAAACCTTCCTCCTATGAAGATGCAACTGAACATCAAGAATGGAGGAATGCAATGTAATAAGAATACCAGTCGATCATGAAGAATGATGTCTGGGAAATTGTTCCTAGACCAAGTAATAAATCAGTTATCACTTCCAAATCAATATACAAGATAAAACATGCAGTGGATGGGAGCATTGATAAGTATAAAGTTAGATTTGTGGCAAGAGGCTTCTCACAAAAGGAAGGTATTGGTTATGAAGAAACCTTCGCTCCTTCAGCAAGATATGCAACTATTAGATTGCTTGTCTCCTTGGTAAAACAACTTTTTTGAGTGGGACCATTGCCGAAGAGGTTTATATTGAGCAACCTTAGGGATTCGAAGTCCATAAGAGGGAGACACACGTCTGTAGATTGAAGAAGGCTCTATATGGCTTAAAACAAGCACCTAGAGCATGGTATGCCAGGATGGATGCATACCTATTGAGACTTGGTTTTGTCAAGAGTTCTATAGATCCTAACCTCTACATCAAAGTGGTCAAGGATGAACTTGTGATCATACTTTTATATGTGGATGACTTACTTGTCATAAGTGTGGAGAATCAGATACAAGAATGCAAGAGGCAGTTGGCAGCCAAATTTGATATGAAGGATCTTGGACTTATGCACTATTATTTGGGACTAGAGGTTTGGCAGAAACTTGGTGAAATATATCTTGGTCAAGGAAAATATGTGATCAAGATACTATAGAAATTTGGCATGATGGATAGTAAGCTAATGACGACTCATATGATTACCAATCTAAAGAAGTTGAGAAGTTCAGAATCTAGTCCAGTGGATCCTACATGCTATAGAAAACTGATTGGCTCCTTAATGTATCTTGTGAATACTAGACCTAACATTTGTTTTGTAGTAAATGATGTCAGCCAATTTTAGATGGAGCCAAGGCATGACCATTGGATAGCAGCCAAACACATCCTGAGATATCTTTGTGGGACAATGCATCATTGCCTTAGATATGCTGGTAATGAGATTCAACTATTGGGATAAACAAATTTTAATTGGGATGGTAGTAAGACATATGGTAGAAGGACAACAAGTGGATACTTTAGTTTGGGATCTTCCATGATCTCTTGGGTGAGTAAAAAGCAAGAGATTGTTGTTTTGATTAGTGCCGAAGTCGAGTACACTGCTATAAGTGAAGTTTGCAGAGAGGCTATTTGGCTTAGAAAGTTGCTATTAGATTTATTTGAAGGACCATTGAGCCCTACAATTATACATTGTGACAACCAAAGTTGCATAAGGTTGACAAAGGACCTAGTGTTTCATGCTAGGACAAAGCATATTAACAATAAGTACCACTATATCAGAAGCTTGGTACGAGATGGGTTGTGAAGCTACATTATATCTCTACAGATGAACAGGTAGCTGATATTCTGACAAAGACACTTCCAAACAAGAAGCTTGAGTACTTAAGAAGCAAGCTTGGTTTGGTGGATATCTCCTCCCTGATTGAGAGGGAGTGATGATGGACATTATATTCTCTTGTTCATGTGTCATGCACTAGGCCAAGACTAATAGCCGTACGTCTAAGTGAAGGCCATGAAGGGAGAATGGGGTCCGAAGGATTGGATAAGCATTTGAGATTAGTACTTCTTGAGGATTGGGAGATCCAAGATAGAAGTAGTCTCATAGACCGATACTCTTTGAGGTTGAGGTAGGGCATCCAAGACAAGAGTAATCGAAGAAGACTAATATGCTTTGAGGATTGGAAATTGAAGATAAGAATAGTCATAAAACGACATACCTAGTGAACATTCAGATGGGGTATGTGCCTTAAGAGGTAGTGTGGTGTCTCATGTAAAGCCTCCCAACATTATGCTTTGATATAGATAGAGCTTGTCTATGTTGACAATGTTGGTTATTATGTTGATGCTTAAAAGATGGCTTATCAATCCGACTCTTCTTATGAGAATCATTGTACCTCATGATGGATTATGACTACCTCCCTAGTTAAGAGGGAGTGTTGGAAAATGTAACTAGATTCGGTTTTCATAATGACTTTTGTAATCATGACAATATATACTTCATATAAAAAGAGAAAAATAATTTTTATTTATTCAAACATGGGTTTCATGCTCAAAGTCTAGGTCAAAGCATGCTCTTCATGCTTCTAGGGCTTGTTGAGTCAAAGAAGAATTTTTGTCATGTATTATAGTCCTATTTGGACTTGTTGTAACGAAAGAAAATCATTATTTTTGAGTCTAGAAAGTCAATTTGTGTGATACCAAGTTGCCCTTGCCAAGGAGAAGTTGGCCTAGAAGAGGCCTATTCGACCTCTTGAGAAGTGTATATATAAAAGAGACTTTGACTCATTCGGGAGACACTTCACAAGTTCGATTTGAAGCAAGACAAGAAGGAATTTCAAGAGTGAAATTCAAGGAAGAAGAAGCAAATCAAGAAGAAGAAGAAGATTCGTCCTTTCTACCCATTTTTGCTTACATGTGTGAGAAAATATAGGGTTTCTGCTATTGCTAAGGGGAAGAAAGTTGCAGGTCCAATTGTAGACCTAAAGTTGTAGTACTGAAATTCTGATTGGGACTGACCTTGGAGAGTTTGACCTTCATTGACTTTGGAAGACATTGACTTGTTTGGAAGAGATCTTATTGGAGGGCTGACTTGGTGCTTGGAATCTTAACTTTGGTCTTTGGGTCTTCGAGGTCTCACTTTGATTTGATTCTATAAGAAGGGAAGTATTCTTTCTGGGTTTTCCCCTTGGAGGGGTTTTGCACTGGCTTGGAGCCTATATCTTGTGTATTTTGTATCTTTATGATCTTCATTGTTTTGGTAATTTCTTGGTGAAGAAGAAATAAAAGTAATAGAAAGCCAACTAATATCACAAGTAATTATCAAGTAAGAAAAGTCAACTCTAATCTACAAATACTTGATTTTCCAACATGGTATCAGAGCTACAGTGAAAGAAGGAAATTGGAAGATCACATATTTGTTGGCACCTTTGTTGAAGAGCAATCTAGAAGTAGCCATCTACTATTTCTTCTTAATGGCCATCTTTATGAAGAAAAGTCTCAAGACTCTTGGGAGTCTCCTTGTAACTATCAAAGGATATATCTTGAAGCACATTTCCAAGCTATCAAAAGAAGTGATAGATGGAAGTTTCTTCTCTGCTCTCACAGGTAATTTTATGGATGATGGTGTATGGGTTATTGATAGTGGAGCTTCCAGACATATGATAGGCGAATGCTATCAACTCAAGTCCTTATCAAAAGGAACCTCTTCTCATTCAATCGAACTTGGAGACAAGAAAAGCTACCCTGTGAAAGGAATTGGATCTACTTTGTTGGAGCTAGAGACAGGTGGAATTATTCATCTCAATAACATACTCTATGTGCGAGGTTTGAAGAAAAATTGCTTTCTATTTCTTGTCTAAAATATAACGGTGATAGGATTGCTTTTGTTGATGGCAAAGTTTTGGTTTGGGGAAAGGGCTTGTATTGAACATGCTAAGATAATTGGGATTCGTGAGGGAACGTTGTATATATTTCTTACACTGCTTCCTCAAGCTCTAGTACACTTGATGTTAACCCTTCTGAATTGTGGCATAGAAGGTACGAACACCTTCATTATAAAGATATTGGCATCTTTGAGTCAAATTGTCACTGGCATCCCTGATGTGAAAGAAAAGCATAAAGGAATGTGCAAGGGATGTGCTCTAGGCAACAATGTGAAGACACTTTTTGCAAGTAGTGATACAAGATCAAAAGAGGTCTTAGATCTTATACACTCTAATGTATGTGGACCTATGTTAGTAAAATCTCTTGGAGGTCATCAATACTATGTGACATTCATTGATGATTACTCTAGGAAGACATGGACATACCTCCTCAAGAATAAAGATGAGGTATTTGAAAAGTTTCAAGAATTCAAGAATGAAGTGGAAAATATGACAGAAAGGAAGATAAAGATGCTAAGGTCTGATAATGGTGGAGAGTATACCTCCATATAGCTTATAGCATTTATGCAAGGAAGCAGGAATAAAGAGGAAGCTAGTTGTTTTATATAACCCTGAACAAAATGGTGTGGCTAAAGCCATGCCTCATGACCAAGATCTCCCTAAATTCTTATGGTGAGAAGAATCTGTAACAACATTCTACTTACAGAATCAAAGTCCTCATAAAATTTTCAATAATATGACTCTAGAAGAAGCTTTTACAGGAAAGAAGCCTAGTGTGGATTGTGAAAATTCCGTAAGCTGGAATCCTTACTGTAGCAATTGATTAAATTTCTCCTATTTGTTAATTACTGAAACAAAGTATTTAATGTTTCCTACAACAAATATCGAAGCTAATACACTGCAACCTACACCAATTAAATTATATGCCCAAAACAAGAACAAAACAATAGAGAAAGATACAACACAAGTGACAGTTATTTTTGGACAAATGTCCCTAGAAAAACCCAATGTGGGAAAACTGGTGCAGCAGCTCTGAGGGTTTTTATTATTATGCAGTAGTTTTCTGAATACAACTCTGGATGCCCTCCCGAAAATCCAGTTACAGAGAAATAAACTGATAGAAGAAATTTGTGAGATTACCTCACTCTACCCAGCAAGTTTCTGCTGATCTGGCAGCCTAACCAATGTGTCCTCGACTATTTCTGTGTTGCCTCTGCGTAGGCCAAGCGCCAGCCTCTAAGGCTCTGTGTCAGCGCAACTGGGAATCAATTTGCCTTCTGGAGCAATTTCTAGCCCTCCTGGCTCAGAAATGTCAGCTCCCTCAGCAAATTCGGACTTTTGCTTGGAGAATTGCGCTGCTTCTGGCTCAGCATCAACCTTTGCGTGAGTCCTTTTGGCTCAGCGTCAACCCCTCCTGGGTCCTGCACTGCCTCCTTTTGGTGTCTCTCTGCCTCTTTGCTGCGTATCTTGGGCTTCTAGAGAAAATACTCCAACCCAACTATCCCTGCCCCTCACTACACAAGCTCACTATTGATATTCTCCCGGTAGCTGCACTGCTTCATAAAATTGAACTTCTGAACTCTCTGTGTGTCTTTCCAAATGACCCTCAAGCCTTCTTCAATAATCTCCTCGTTGACATTCAATGACCCAGATTAGAAGCTAATCAATGGCTAAGGTCATTTTTGCTTGATCACCGTCTTCTTCTAGAAGTTACGCCCACAGTTAGATTAATACCCATTAATTATTTTATTTTCCTAAGTTTAGACTTAGGGTTCCATTAAAATAATTAATTATTTTAACAAAACTGTTTTTGGATGGAATTTCCCAAAACTCTTTCTGGGTTCTTTGGAAGACATGTACCCAAGCCTCCTTGCAAAATTTGAGACTTAGAGGACATCCGATGCTACCAAAAATCGACATGGATCATCTTCGAATATTTGGATGTCCAGTCTACATGCACATTCGAAAGGAATAAAGGAAGAAATTGGATCCTATAAGTAGAAAAGGCATTTTTTTTTTGTTATAGTGCTTCATCAAAAGCATACAAAATCTATATTAAGGAGGATCGTCGTATTGAAGTAAGCAGAGATGTCATCTTTGATGAAAATGTAGCTTACAAGAGATCTAAAGATATCCTGGTTGATTATGATGAAGAAGAGGCATGCATTTTTGAGGAAATCTCAAGGGACGTAGATGTTTAAGATCCTACATCTAATCATGAAGATGTTGAAGGACCTAGTGAACCTATGCAACATGTTGTCATTCTAGAAAATCGTAGGAGTCATGCTTGGTTGAAAACAACTCTACAAGAGGCCGAAGGACATGCAACATCTTAGGGAACTTTTAGAGAAAGTAAGAAACCTAAAAGGTATTTTGGTTATGCAACTTATATGACTAAGCTCATTGAGGTTGAACCTTCGTCCTATGAAGATGCAACTGAACATCAAGAATGGAGGAATTCAATGCAAGAAGAATACTGGTCGGTGATGAAGAATGATGTTTGGGAAATTGTTCCTAGACCAAGTGACAACTCAGTTGTCACTTCCAAATGGATATACAAGATAAAACATGCAGTGGATGGGAACATTGATAAGTATAAAGCTAGATTTGTGGCAAGAGGCTTCTCACAAAAGGAAGTTATCGATTTTGGAGAAACCTTCGCTTCTATAGAAAGATGTATAACAATTAGATCGCTTGTCTCTTTGGTTGCCACTATGGGATGGAACATTCATCAAATGGATGTTAAAACAACTTTTCTGAATGGGACCATTGATGAAGAGGTTTATATTGAGCAACCTCAAGGATTCAAAGTCCATAAGAGGGAGAAACACATCTGTAGATTGAAGAAGGCTCTATATGGCTTGAAACAAGCACCTAGAGCATGGTATGCCAGGATGAATGCATACCTATTGAGACTTGGTTTTGTTAAGTGTTCTGCAGATCCTAACCTCTACATCAAAGTGGTCAAGGATGAACTTGTGATCATACTTTTATATGTGGATGTCTTATTTGTCACAGGTGTGTAGAATCAGATACAAGAATGCAAAAGGCAGTTGGCAGTCGAATTTTATATGAAGGATCTTGGACTTATGCACTATTATTTGGGACTAGAGATTTGGTAGAAACCTGGTGAAATGTATCTTGGTCGAGGAAAATATGTGATCAAGATACTATAGAAATTTGGCATGATGGATAGTAAGCCAATGACAACTCCTATGATTACTAATCTAAAGAAGTTGAGGAGTTCAGAATCTAGTCCAGTGGATCCTACATGCTATAGATAGTTGATTGGCTCCTTAATGTATTTTGTGAATACTAGACCTGACATTTGTTTTGCAGTAAATGTCCTCAGTTAATTTCAAATGGAGCCAAGCCATGACCATTGGATAGCAGCCAAACACATCTTGAGATACCTTCGTGGGACAATGCATCATTTTCTTAGATATGTTGGTAATTAGATTTAACTATTGGGATATACAAATTCTAATTAGGGTGGTAGTGAGATAGATGGTAGAAGCACTACAGGTGGATGCTTTAGTTTGGGATCTTCCATGATCTCTTGGATGAGCAAAAAACAAGATATTGTTGCTTTGAGTAGTGCTGAAGTCGAGTACATTACTACAAGTGAAGTTTGCAGAGAGGCTGTTTGACTTAGAAAGTTGCTATCAAATTTATTTGAAGGACCATTGAGCCCTACAATTATACATTGTGACAACAAAAGTTGCATAAGGTTGACAAAGGACCTAGTTTTTCATGCTAGGGCAAAGCATATTAACAATAAGTACCACGATATCAGAAGTTTGGTACGAGATGAGGTCGTGAAGCTACATTATATCTCTACAGATGAACAGGTAGCTAATATTTTGACAAAAGCACTTCCAAACAAGAAGCTTGAGTACTTAAGATGCAAGCTTGGTTTGGTGGATATTTCCTCCCTGATTGAGAGGGAGTGATGATGGACATTATATTCTCTTGTTCATGTGTCATGCACTAGGCTAGGACTAACAACTGTATGTCTAAGTGAAGGCGATGAAGGGAGAATGTGGTTTAGAGTGTTAAAATATGCAACTGCGGTCAAATTCCACTTTGGACAACTCATTTGATGGTGATAACAATTGCATTGAATTCCTATTTTTGAGAGGACCAAAATCGACCTAAATATCACTCAAATCGGATAAGGGAAAGTGTACTTATGAAGAAAAGCCCACATGTGCATATTTGATATAGTCGGCCCTAAAGCCAATTGGACACCCTTGGAAGGATATAAATACAAGTAACCTCTACCTCATTTGGACATCATCATGGATCATTCTTCTATTCTCTTTTTGGGTTTTGGCTCGCACAGGTTTGAGGCACATCCGTAGAGGAATAGGTTCGCTTGAAGATGAAATCGCAAGGTCCGAAGCTCACATATCTCTTTTAGGGTTTTGGGCCTCAGTCGCAGGCATGACACATGAAGAACTTGACCACAATCGCTTGTTAGTTTTTGGTAGCATCAGAAGTGCTCTAGCCTTGAAATTTGGTGGAGAGGCTAAGGCACATGAGTTATAAAGAACCCAGAAACCGTTTGGTGAAATTCCATCCGGATTGTATTTTATTAAAATAATTAATATTTTTAATGGAGTTCCTAAGTCTAAACTTAGGGAAATTAAAATATTAATGAGTATTAATCAAAATATGGATGAGAATGATCTAGAAGGTGGATCAAGTCATGTTTTAATCTCAGTCGTTGATTAGAGACTTAATCTCGGCTGTTGAAGACTCAACAGGAAAATTATAAAATGGAGGCTTGGGGTTCATTTGAAAACACTCACAGAGAGATTGAGGAAATCTATTTTCTGAGGTGAGAAGTTCTCAGGAGGAAAATCGATTGGGGAGATGTTGTAGCAAAGGGGCAGTGAGAATCCAAGAGAAGGACTTTGTTAGGATATTCCGACACATAGGAAATAGTTAAGTACAACTTGGTCTAGTGTAGAGTTAGGTATAGAGTTAGGTAAAGTGTGTTTCTTTACCGTTGTACATTTTGTAACTTACAATCCGACGGTCACGATATGTAGTGATCCGACGGTTCATTCTCTCCTCGGTATTACCGACACTTGATCCATGGCTTGACACCCGATTGGTCCATGAATTCTATTTAAAGCGCATGGAGGGTCATTTGTAGGGTAATCCGTGCATGAGAGAAACATATGTAAATTTTCATTCTTTTATTAATAAATTGCCTGAAGTGGCCGCGTTGGCTCAGGCCGTGGACTGTTTCCCTCTTTGAGGGTTTTAACCACGTCAAAATACTGGTGTATTGATCTGCGATCTGGTTGTGAGCAGTGTCCTTTTGGTGTTCTATCTGAGGAACTTACCCTGTAAATTCCTACATGGTATCAGAGCTATTTGAGGGCCGCGTCCGTTGGTGATCCAAATCTGAAGCCGGTAGAACTGCATCCGACTGCCGTTTCCTAGATCTGCTGTTTCTGACTGCTTTCGGGCCGAGAGGACTGCTCTGTTGTGTTCAGAGCATCTGTTCCAGTGAGGAACCCCTTTCGTTTCACGCGAAAAGGTTTCCGGTAGCCCTAGCTGCGTCATTTTTAAGATCTGGAGGTATACAGTGTTTATTTGCAGTTTACTGTTATTTTCTCTCTGTTTATTTCGGTTTCAGTTTATTTAGCCTTTTTATTACCGGATCTATACCTTTCATTTCTGCGTATGCTCTTTGCCCTGCGACTCTGTGCGATCTGGGCAAATCAGAAACAGAAAGGAAGGATTTTTCTCATGCGTATGCTCTTTTCCCTGCGCCTTAGGGTGATCTCGGAAAATCAGAAACATTGAGAAAAATATTTAGTTTCTGGCCAAAGCTAACTTTGAGCCGCAAGGTTCATTTTTGAAAATATTTAGTTTTTCGGCTAAAGCTAACTTCGAGCCATAAGGTTCGTTTTCTTTGCATGTCCGTGTTGGGTTTTGTGTTTTGTGTTTTGTAGGGAAAAAGAGCTTTCTCAAGGCAAGCATGCAACCCAAAGCACCCCCCCCCCCTCTCTCTCTCTCTCAAATTTTTTGCATAGATCAATTGGTTCAAAGCTATTTTAAGAGAGTAGAGGTCTTGGGTTCAAGTCTCCATTTTGTGGGGGCGGACTTTTTCATTTCCGCACTTCGTCGGCAACTTCAACAACTTTTTTTCAAAAAGCCATAACTTCTTCATCCGGAAGCCGTTTGCAGAGCCGTTTTTTTTAAACCAGCCTAATTTTTCGAGATCTATCCATTGGAACACTTATTTTCAGCATCTTTAGTTTCAGTTTCCATTGAAATGGAAAGTCAATACCAAGTTACCCTTGACAACACCAACTACTTCCAATGGTTGGCTTACATTGAGGATTTACTTAGAAGTAAAGGTCTCTTCAGAATAGCCTCAGGCCAAGAAAAGAAACCGAAGGATGAAGATAAGGCTGCTAAATGGGAAAATAGGCAAGATCAAGCACGTGGACTGATAGGGATGTCTATTTCTCCAGATCTTAGATTCCATATTGCAGAAATTTATTCTCCTGATGAAGCAATGAAACAAATCAATAAAGTTTTTGGCATTAAAAATGAAATTAGAGCCCATCAACTTGAAAATGAGTTGCTTACATTGGACCCTAATAATTTTTCTTGCATTGAAGATTTCTTGTCCAAGTTCAAGGCCCTTAGATATCTTTTGGAAGGTGTTAAAGTTAAGAAAGAAGATAGTAATCTTATCTATTCCATTCTTACAAAGTTGGGACCAGCCTACTCTGTGTTTGTTTCCACCTTCCATTCTACAAGAGAAGCCTTCATTTCTCAAGGAACAGACTACAAGTCCCCTTCCTTTGACTCTTTTTGTGATTCTTTAATAAGAGAACAAGAAAAACTCTTACACCTTGGTCTTCTTAATCTTGGAAACTCTTCCAAGAAAACGTTAGCCGCCCAGCAGCAACCAAATTCAAAGAATCCCAAGAAGTCATATCCTAAAAAGAATGGTCCTAAACCAAACAAGGGTCCTAAGCAATTTCAGCCCCAAAATGAAAAATCATTTTAACAAAATGATAAGACAAATAAAAACAAAGGGAAGAAGACTGATAGACATTGCAATTTTTGTAATCGAGATGGCCACTTAGAATCAAAATGCTTTAAGAAGATGGAAGCCTTGGAAGCAGCAATGAAGAAGCATAACATCCATTTGGGGCAATCTTCAACTTCAACTTCATCTTCAGGAATGGCACTTTCTGCATGTGGTTGTCAAGCATCTCGGTCTGGCTATGCATTAAATGTATCTTCTTCTTCTCATTCTCATGAGTGGCTCATTGATTCTGGAGCTTCTTATCACATGGCCAAAAACAAAGCCATGTTTTCTTCTTTAAATGATTGTAACACCAAAAATATATATGTTGGTGATGATAGATTTCTTAATGTTGTAGGGACTGGAACTGTTCATCTTGACAATGGTCAGTTTAATGATGTATTATGTGTTCCAACCTTATCCTGCAACCTTCTATCTGTATATCAGATAACTCATTCAGGTGAAGGTAAAATCGTTGAATTTTCACCTCATGATGTTGTAATCAAGGACTTAAGAGATCCTAAACAGATTTTGGCTACTGGCATTGCTGATGATTCCACAAGGTTGTATAAGTTTCACAACTTTGGGTCATCAAATCTTCCCTCAGTATTTGTTGCTCATAACGATGAAGTGAGCAAACTTTGGCATGAGCGATTTGGTCACTTAAACTATCACTCCCTTCAGCATCTATGTAAAGAAAATATGGTGACAGGTCTTCCTATGGTATCTTGCAGAGATGGTGTTTGTTCCGGATGTGTACTCGGAAAACATCATCGGGACAGTTTTGAAAAACGTGCCTCTTGGCACGCCTCAGCCCCTTTACAGCTTGTGCATAGTGATTTATGTGGTCCACTTCAAGTTGTGTCATTCTCTGGCTGCAAGTATTTCTTAACTTTCATTGATGATTTCTCCAGACGCACTTGGGTATACTTCTTAAAACTCAAGAGTGAAGTATTTAACACTTTTTTGGCCTTCAAGGCCTTTGTTGAAAAACAATCTGGACATCAAATTCTTAAGTTAAGATCTGATAATGGCGGAGAATATGTTAAAAACACATTCATCAACTATTGCACTGAGAATGGAATTCAAATGCAACATACTGTTCCATATACTCCACAACAAAATGGTGTAGCTGAAAGGAAGAATCGCACCTTAAAGGAAATGGCTAATTGTATGCTACAATCTAAAGGACTTGGTCTTAGTTTTTGGGCAGAAGCAATTAACTGTGCAAATTACATAATAAATCGCACTCCTACTAAGGCTTTAAAGAATATCACTCCAGAAGAAGCATGGAGCTCAATCAAACCAGATGTAAGTCACTTTCGTGTTTTTGGAAGTGAAGCGTGGGCCCATATTCCAGATGAAAAGCATAAAGCTTTAGAACCTAAGAGTGAAAATGTACTTTTGTTGGATATTCTGAAGATGTCAAAGGCTATAGACTTATTCCATTTAAGTCCAAAAATGTTATCATTAGAAGAGATGTAAAATTTGATGAAAATATATCGGCCTGCGAGCCTAGTCCGGCGGATGTGCCACCTCTCCCTATCTCTTCTACCTTTGAAAACATTTCTTCTTTAGATGATGAAAGTGAGGATGACAATCCTCCCCCACCATCTCAGGATCCTCCTTCAACTCCTGAGCTTCCAAAATGGGTTCGTGCTACTCGAGATGCAGCAGGTGATCTTGCCGGTGATCCTACAGATCAGCGACGTACACGTTCTCAGTTCGAGAGAGCCTCTTCTTCACTGGCTCAAGCTCCAGTAAATTATGCTCCTGACACCTTTGCAGAGGCTTCAGGCCATCCAGATTGGGAAGCAGCTATGAATGAAGAATATCATTCATTATTGGCAAATGATACATGGGATCTTGTTCCTCTACCAAAGGGACGAAAACTTGTCAGATGCAAATGGGTTTACAGAACCAAGTATGGACCAGATGGGAAAGTTGATAAACATAAAGCTCGTCTTGTTGCTAAAGGTTTTTCACAGGTTGAAGGCATTGACTACACCGAAACCTTCTCCCCTGTTGCCAAAATGAACTCTATCCGCCTTGTTCTTTCCCTTGCTGCCTCTTTCAAATGGGAAGTCCATCAGATGGATGTTAAATCTGCCTTCTTGCATGGGGACTTGCATGAAGAAATCTATATGGAACAACCCATTGGCTTCATACAAACAGACTCCAGCCTTGTATGTCGACTTAAGAAATCCCTTTATGGTCTCAAGCAAGCTCCTCGGGCTTGGTATGCCAAAATGGATAACTTTCTTTTAGAATCTGGCTTTTCTAGGTGTCATTCTGACAATACTGTCTACACCAAGAAAGTGGGCAACTCTCTTATCATCCTTGTTCTTTATGTTGATGATCTTATCCTTACTTGTAGTGATCCCAACCTTATAAACCATGTGAAGTCTAGCCTTAAAAGGAAATTTGAAATGACAGACTTAGGACACTTACACTATTTTCTCGGTCTTCAAGTCTTGCAATCCAAGGAGGGTATTTCCCTTTCCCAGTCCAAGTATGCTTGTGATATTCTACGTCATTTTCACATGGAAGACTGTAAGCCAGCCCCTTCTCCCTTTCAGTCTGGAGTCAAACTTTCAGTCACTTGTACTTCTCTTGAAGTTGATGCTACATTATACCATCAACTTGTAGGAAAACTCTTGTATCTAACTCATACTCGTCCTGACCTTTCCTTTGCTGTTGGCCTTGTTGCTCGGTTCATGCAAAAACCCCGTGAAAGTCATTGGAAAGCAGCTAAAAGAATACTTCGTTATGTTCGAGGTACAGTTCAGTTTGGGATTCATTACAGTGCCGAAGCATCTCCTCTATTGGTTGGTTTCACTGATTCCGATTGGGCTGGTGACCCTGATGATCGGAAGTCTACTGCCGGTTATGTGTTCACTCTTGGTTCAGGACCTATTACATGGGCTTGTAAGAAACAAGCTGCCATTTCTCTTTCATCAGCAGAAGCAGAGTATCGTGGTGCCGTAGAAGCTAGTAAGGAAGCCTTGTGGCTTCGTCAGATCCTGTCAGAGTTTGGCTTTCAGCAGCAGCATCCGACTACACTTTGGTGTGATAATCAAAGTGCCATTCAGCTATGCAAAGATCCAGTCCAACATCAGCGCAGCAAACACATTGAACTGCACATGCACTTCATCAGAAAGCTCATTCACGACCATGTTCTTGAAGTGCAATATTGTTCAACAGATGATCAAGTTGCAGACATCTTCACAAAGGCTCTCACAGAGGCGAAGTTCACTAAACTTCGATTTATGGTTGGAGTTCAGGAAGTTGTCACTAAGGGGGGATAGGCTCTAGTGCCTCCTTCCTTCTCCTATTGTGTCATATTTGTAAATCCTTCAATCCTATCCCAAGTTGTTCTTAAGGGGGGATGTTAGGATATTCCGACACATAGGAAATAGTTAAGTACAACTTGGTCTAGTGTAGAGTTAGGTATAGAGTTAGGTAAAGTGTGTTTCTTTACCGTTGTACATTTTGTAACTTACAATCCGACGGTCACGATATGTAGTGATCCGATGGTTCATTCTCTCCTCGGTATTACCGACACTTGATCCGTGGCTTGACACCCGATTGGTCCATGAATTCTATTTAAAGCGCATGGAGGGTCATTTGTAGGGTAATCCGTGCATGAGAGAAACATATGTAAATTTTCATTCTTTTATTAATAAATTGCCTGAAGTGGCCGCGTTGGCTCAGGCCGTGGACTGTTTCCCTCTTTGAGGGTTTTAACCACGTCAAAATACTGGTGTATTGATCTGCGATCTGGTTGTGAGCGGTGTCCTTTTGGTGTTCTGTCTGAGGAACTTACCCTGTAAATTCCTACAGACTTTCTGGAGAATACTAACAGAGAGGCGGAGAGAGATGCAAAGAGGCAACGCAGTAGCCGGGAGAGTTGGCACTGGGCCAGTCTGGGCCCACACAGTCCTGACACAGAGTCAGAAGGGCCAGCGCAAGGCAGAAAAGCTGCTTGTCACGTAGAATCCAGAACTGTCGGGAATAGCCGGGATAGCTGACGCGGAGGGCAAAAGAGGTGACGCGGGGCTGATGCAGAGCTTGAAACGCTGACACAGAACCTACGCAGAAATAGTCAGGGTTAACCAGTCTTGTGCCGGATCAGTCGGAATTCTGCCGGGTGAAGTGAGGTAAAAATCACTTAGATTTTCTGCCAATATTTTCTTTGTAAAGGATTGCTAGAAGAGCATCCTAGATTTGTATGCAGATATTTCTCCTGCATAATAATAAACCCTTAGAGCTGCGGCACTGGTTTTCCCGCATTGGGTTTTTCCGGGGACTATTGTGTCAATAAATAAGTGTGTCCTATGTATTTTGTTCTTTGCTCTATTTTCTGTTTCATGAGATCAAATATTTAATTAGTGTAGGCCGCATAAGTAATTTGCTTCAGTATTCAAAAGAATAACTTGATGAATTTAATTTAAAAAATCAAATAGGTGAAGTAGATTCAAATTTGCTGCAATAGGGGTTCCTTCGAGTCTAGGAATTTCCACTTCACTCGCTAGCAAGCTTATCCATGCGACCGAAGCATCCCAGTCGCACACACAACTCGTCCTCTGTGCAACTAGCATCTAGGGTCTCCGAGTTGCAGTCATAGACTGCGGTCGTTGGCTTATAGGCTCCAGGGAGCGACTAGAACCTTCCCAGTCGCACACGACTCCTCCTCTGTGCGGCCAGGACCTAGATGATGAAATTTCAGTTGTCCGAAGATTTCGCTCAGTGATTGCAGTGTTCGGCAGTTGACCGCAGACAGGGATAGTTCATTACAGGGTTCAGAATCAGAATTTTGAGTATAAGCATTGTTGGGTTCATTTCATGAATATTGTGTAGTTGTTTTTGCTGGATAGTTGTATGGATAAAGATATGGATCATTCTACCTCTTTTTGCTAAATCATTCGATGACAATCTAATAAGAAGAATTTGAAAGGGTTTTCCCCATAGTGGGTTTTTCCTTGGTGTCTGACCAATCCTGATGTCTCTATGTGTGAATGCTTTTCTTCTATTATTCCTTTATGTTTCGCTGCATTGATGATGATGATATTGTTCTTTCTATATAGTTGAATATGCTGCTAAATAATGATGTAAATAATGTTATGAGGTTATGGGGTGAACTTAATGTGTTAATGAAGAAATGCAATTATCAAAGCAAAGAACAATATCGCCCTAAGGAAAATTAACATGGAGGATTGGATAAGCATCTGAGATTAGTACTTCTTGAGGACTGGGAGATCCAAGATAGAAGTAGTCTCATAGACCGATAATCTGTGAAGATGAGGTAGGGCATCCAAGACAAGAGTAGTTGAAAAGGACTGATATTCTTTGAGCATTGGAAATCGAAGATAAGCATAGTCCTAAAAGGACATACCTAGGGAACATTCAGATGGGGCATGTGCCTTGAGAGGTAGTGTGGTGTCTCATATAAAGCCTCCTAGCATTATGCTTTGATATAGATAGAGCTTGTCAATTAAAGGCCTTGCTATGCTGACAATGTTGGTTATAATGTTGATGCTTAAATGATGGCTTATCAATCCGACTCTTCTTCTGAGAATACTTCAATTTGAGAATCCTTGTACCTCATGATGGATTATGAATACTTCCTTAGTTAAGAGGGAGTGTTGGAGAATGTAACTAGATTAGGTCTTAATAATGACTTCTGTAACCATGACATTATATACTTATATAAAAAGAGAAAAATATTTTTTATTTATTCAAGCATGGGTTTCATGCTCAAAGTCTAGATCAAAGCATGTTCTTCATGCTTCTAGGGCTTGTTGATTCAAAGAAGAATTTTTGTCATGTATTGTAGTCCTATTTGGACTTGTTGTAACAAAAGAAAATCATTATTTTTGAGTCTAGAAAGTCAATTTGTCCTCCAAGACCAAGTCGGCCCTACCAAGGAGAAGTCGGCCTAAAAGAGGCCTATTCGACCTCTTGAGAAGTGTATATATAGAAGAGAATTCGATTCATTTGGGAGACACTTCACAAGTTCGATTTGAAGCAAGATAAGAAGGCATTTCAAGAGCGAAAGTCAAGGAAGAAGAAGCAAATCAAGAAGAAGAAGAAGTTTCGTCCTTTCTATCCATTTCTTCTCACATGTGCTAGAAAATGTAGGGTTTTTGTAGTTGCTAAGGGGCTGAAAGTTGCAGGTCGAATTGCAGACCTAAAGTTGCTAGAATGAAAGTCTGATTGGGACAGATCTTGGAGAGTTTGACCTTCGTTGACTTTGGAAGACTTTGACTTGTTTGGAAGAGATCTTATTGGAGGGCTAACTTGGTGCTGGGAAGGAATCTTGACTTTGGTCTTTGGCTCTTGGATGTTTCATTTTGATTTGATTCTATAAGAAGAGAAGTATTCTTTCTGGGTTTTCCCCTCGAAGGGGTTTTCCCCTAGCTTGGAGCCTCTATCTTGTGTACTTTGTTTCTTTGTGATCTTCATTGTTTTGGTAATTGCTTGATGAAGAAGAAATAATAGTAATAAAAGGCCAACTAATACAGTGTTCCAAGGGGACGCGTCCCCCAGGGTCGGGTGCACGCACCCCTCACACCCCACGCACCCGAGAGGGGGGGACGTCTGGGGAAACGTTTTCCCACGTCCCCCTTTTGGGGAGACGCAAGGGGGGACGTTTCCCCAGTGTGGGGGACGCGACTCCCCAAAAGGGGGACACCTGGGCATCCCTCCTCAAAATGGGCTATGCGTCCCCCCTTAAATTTGCTTGTAAACAATGATTTATGACGGGAAAACGTAGTATTTGACCATATTTCCCTACTAATGCTATGCCATTCATGGTAATATTAAATTCTTAAAGTAAAAGTGACATTCTCCTTTATCTTTCATTTTCATCCTTTTACTTAAATTTTTAACATTACCATAAAATGACTCAGGATGTTTGAGAGTGGTTCTGACCTCATTGGATTTCATATGGAGAAAGTAGAATTTTAGATCTCACTCAAAATCCAGCAAACTTAACAGTTTTTCAGGAATTCAAGATTCGATGGAGTGAAATGTTTCCATTGCATTTTGTCATGTACAAGGGTATGGAATTGGTATTTAATCAAGAGCACCAAGCCCTCTGTGTACTTTAGAGTGACTTTTAGACTCATCACTCCATTGTTTTTGAGTTTTAATTATATCAATTTACTATTCCAGTCTTTAGATCAATTTTTCAGGAATTTAGGATTCGATGGAGTGCAATGTTTCCATTGCATTTTGTCATGTACAAGGGTATGGAATTAGTATTTAATCAAGAGCACCAAGCCCTCTGTGTACTTTAGAGTGACTTTTAGACTCATCACTCCATTGTTTTTGAGTTTTAGTTATATCAATTTACTATTCCAGTCTTTAGATTTCAGTGTCTATTATAGTCTATTTTGCTTAGTACTAATTAGATTCTAGAATGATAAATGATGAATTTTAATTTTAAATCAATTTAGAATCTAGAATGATGAATGATGAATTTAATTTTTAAATCAATGTAGATTCGAGAATGGTGAATAATGAATATTGAATATGGATAAGAGTATTTCATTATTGAATCTCATGGTTTAAACTTTATGGATGAATCATATATGTATTAGTAAGGATGATGAGTATGGATCAATGTATTTCATTATTTAATTCAATTATGTATGTATCATTCTATTTATGCTTTCATTATTGAATATGAATTTGAAATATATATATATATATATATATATATATATATACTAGCCCCAAGGGTTAGCCCAACTGGTCAAGTCGTGCCTCGCCAAAACGGGAGGTCACAGGGTCGATTCTACCCGAAGCCCTTGGGGTTAGGTCTGTGATGGCCGAGGGGTGTGATTCTAGAGATCAGCGCTAGTTATTTCGTGGACGTATTCTGCACCCCTGACCACGGGTGTACGTGAACCACCGGGAAAAAAAAAAAAAATATATATATATATATATATATATATATATATATATATATAATAAAAAGGAAAAAAAATTATATACCCCGACGTCCCGCCGTCCCCCCTAAATTTCCCTAAAATTTGAGGGTACTCCCACACGTCCCCCTTGTGCGTCTCCTCGCACCCGCGTCTCCTCGTCCTGAAGACTTGGTGGAACATTGAACTAATATCACGAGTAATTATTAAGGAAAGTCAACTTTAATGTTCTTTAGATTGGGACATCATTGTTAAACAAAGATGAGTTGAGATGAGACGAGATGGGCTTCTACTATGACGAATCATATACATCTGAGATGATACACATGGTACAACTGGAAATTCCTCCCTAGTGTAGAGGGAGTGTGGAAATTTGGGGTAGCTATGGAATGAAGTTCCCCAAGAGAAACCCATCTTGTCCCAAAGAGAATTTAGTTTCGGTGGAATGAAGTTCCCCAAGAGAAACCCATCTTGTCCCAAAGAGAATTTAATTTCGGTAAAGAAAATTATTATTTGGCTCTCCTCTTGTTATTATTTAATTGCACAAATTTATTTGGGCGAGCAATCTTTAAGGCCTTCGTTAAATATTTTCTGAATTTGGGTTTTCCCTCCAAAGTTACAAGTCATCTTCATAAATTTTCAAGTCGGCTTGTCCCAAAGATCATGACCTTTCACATATGGAAACAACTATAAATTGGCAACTATCCTTCCTCATTTTGGCATTCAATTCAGACTTCTTTGTGGCTTCTCTTTGCGGCACATCTGAGGCATCTCTGTGGCCTTGTGTGGCACTTCTATGGTCTTGTGTGGCATACTTTTGCGGCCTAATCATGGCATCTTCTGCGGCCTAGTTCAATGACTTTCTATGGCTCACACCAGACTTAATGCGGCCTATTTTCTATGGCATGTGTGGCCTATCTCAGAGGGATCTACGGCCTATCAGTGGCATCCTATGAGACCCTCTTCTATGCATCTCTGAGGCCTTAATGTGGCAATGTTGGCCTTCTTCTGTGGTTTGTATCGTGACTTTTGTGGCCTATTTCAGTGGAATATATGTGGCCTATCTCAGGATACAAGCAACTCTTTTATACACTCTTTCTCTGTAAGTGAATGTGGCTTTCTTGTCCTATTTATATGCGATCTTTCTCACTGAATAAGAACACTGTTCCTGTGAGGTTAAAAGGACTTTATGTGATGTTTCTTTGGCATATCTTGGTGTGGCCCTAATGGCCCTAATCCCTTGTAGTTAGGATGCTATTTGTGTATCATTCAAGGTAGTCTTTATGAGGCCTGTTAGGAGTACATTGTGGCCTACTTGAGCAGCCCTGTGACAAGGGTGACAATCATGTTTGATCAACGATTCTTATTCTTATATGACAAGTGTTCTTCATTATAGTGATGAGTGGCATGTCAATAATATAAGACCTAATGACAGTGTGAATGACAGTGTTGTATAACAGTGACCTTATAACAGTGTTCTCATGGCTGTGATGCGTGACAAGTATTGTATGGAAATATCCTTTATGGCAGAGATATATAGCAAGGTCCCTATGATTGAAATGTATGGAAGTGTTCTTGTACGAAAATACTCTTGTTGACAGTGATAACAATAATCTTGATGACATTGATAACAATAATCTTGATGACAGTGATAACGTATGTCTACAGTACTCTTGATGACAGTGATAGTGATCCCTATGACAATAATGTATATGATTGTGATGTTGGAGCAGTGGCTCTTGTTCTTATATCAGTGTTATATGGCAGTGTATTTATCACAGAGATGTGTGGGAATGTTCTAATGGAAATGTCCTTATGACAAAGTTGTGTGGTAGTATCCCTGCATGGCAAAACTTCTATGACAGTGACAGTGAAGTGCTCTATGATGGTGACAATGATGTATGTACTATGACAGTGACTTATGTATGCTGTGCTCATATCAGGAATACTTGATAGATACATGTGCTACTTGTGACAATGATATGGAGGCCTGTGTATGCCACTTTAATATACATATCTGTTGCCATCTTAGGAGGATCTTGTATGATCTTGGATTGGCCTAGGAGGCCTAATGTATTGGATGTTGAAAGATGTGTCTCATAGTTATTGTACTTTATATCTCAACTGAACATTCGATGAACATCTAAGAAGAAGAATTTGGTTGTGTTTTACCCCTTGTGGGGTTTTGCCCTTGTCTTTGACCTAAATACTGGTGTCTCTGTTGTGTATGTTTTTTTTTTCTATTGTTCGTTACTATTCCGATGCATTCTTGAGGTTGTTGTTCTCTCTACATGATTGCTAATGATGATATGATGTTATGGGGTGAATGTAATGTGAAAATGTTGAAAAAGTTAAAAAATGTAATTATCTACAACAAAGAATTATTTAGTCCAAAAATTAACACCCCATGCTACACTTCCTTTTCTCTCCCCCTTTGACATCAATGGCAAAGGGTGACTTATGTCTTTGGGGCTGCTCTGTTGAATTTGTAACTATGGTCAGTCTTCATAATGTACTTTTGGTCACTTGATGTAATGATATTTATCATTGTAAAGCATATTTATAAATGCTTAAGTCAAGGGAAAATTTATTTTGAGTCAAGGTCCCATTATGATTTTTGAAAGATGTAAATGTGAATTTTTAAAATGGAATTTTTGGCTCCAAAAGTGACAAGTCGGCTTCCCTCCAAGTCAAGTCGGCCTTGGGCAAGAGACACGTCCATTCACCCTAGACAGACTACTATATAAAGGCAACTCGAGCTCCTCATTCATGCAATTCACATTCCTCTCTCAAAACAGTTTCTGGGCAAGTAAGCGAAGGACAAAGAAGGACGAAGAAGAAGACCAAATTTTCTCTTTCCTCTCTCTCTCTCTAGCAACTCACATGTGTGAAGGAATCTCTCTCTCTCTGTAATTCACAATTTTTGGGGTAACTATTGCAGGGGGCCGAAGTTTTCTGGGTTATTGAGGCAACTGCTGTAGGGCTGAAATTATGGGCAACTGGCTATTACAGGATCGTCGAAATTCTAGAAGTGCAAGATCAAGAACGAAGTGCAGGATCAGTTCGGGTGACTTGACTTGGAATAGAAGGCTAGGTTAGACCATAGGTCTAGGTGTGTCTCTCATTGAACAATAAGAATTTCTCTATTGAAAAAGTTGTTGGATTTTTCCCCATAGTGGGTTTTCCTAGGGTAAATCTTGTCTCTCTTTGCACATTGTGATTTCTATTGTTCTCATGTTTTTTATTATTGAATTTTTGAAGTATAATTGCTGAATGATATATTGGAATAAGTTAAATAGAGATCTACATCAAAAGTAATTATCAAAATTTCATAAATATTGTGCTAATCCTAATTGTACTAGAAAATCAACATGGTATCAAAGCTTTGGTGAAGGAAGGAAGGAACACTAAGATCACCCTTGCAGAAACCGTAGAGAGTGCATTTTATTAAAGTCCTTGTACATTGACATCTATGGCTTCCTCCCTGAAATTCAAAAACAAGTTAGAGGGAGCATTAGAGATTTTAAAGTCAAAATAATTCTTATTCTTGCAAAGAACAAAGTGTTGGATATTGTGATAGGAAAGACTCCTAAACCAATGGATGCAGCTGGAAAAGAAAAGTTCAAAGAGGATGGCATTATTGGCATGAGTCTAATAGTAGACTCCATTAGAGATCATCTCATCCCTTACATTACAAAGCATGATACCTCCAAGAAGATGGTTGATGCCCTAATAAATCTCTACACTATCAAGAATGTTGGTTAATCCATGAGTTTGAAGAATGAGCTCCAAAATACAAGGATGACTAATGACGACATTATGGCGTCATACTTCATAAGGATTTCACAAATAAGAGATCAAATTCAAGCTTTGGGAGAATCAATTCCCGATCAAGAATTTGTGACTACAACTCTCAATGATCTCCCTAGATCATGGGATGCATTTGCAACAGACATAAGTAGTTGGAAAGAAGCTCCTTCATTTGAACAATTATGGACATCCTGTGCACAAGAAGAAGTAAAATTGATGACCAAAGATCGTCAAGATGAAGAAGTTCAAGCCCTTGCAACTCACTTCAAGGGCAAGGGAAAGAAGAAGTTTGGACCTCAACATAAGAAGTCAGGAAAGGGATCTTCCTCCTCTAAGAAGAAGAAAGGATTATCAAAGATACAATGTTATGGTTGTCAAGAATATGGACATTTCAAGAGACACTGTCCTAACATGGCTAACAAGAAAAGAAAAGGGAAACAACATGCTTCCACAATAGAAGTTGAAGAATATGAAAAACCAAAGAAGACCAAAGGTGAAAAAGATTTCTTTTACTACTCTGCTTTGATAGGTTCCTTTGCAGATGATGATGACATGTGGATGGTAGATAGTGGAGCATCAAGACACATGACTTGAGAGCGTGGGGATCTTTCATGCATAACATAAAAGAAGTTGTCTCAAAGGGTTGAATTAGGAGACAATAACACTATGCAGTCAAAGGAGTTGGAAAGACATCCATAGAGCTGGAATTTGGTAACGACTTTCATCTCAACAATGCCCTTTATGTACCAAGTTTGAAAAAGAATCTTGTCTCTATTTCTTGTTTAGAAGATAAAGGAGATAGGGTTGCTTTTGTGGATGGCAAATTACTTGTATGGTCAAAGGGCTCTAGTATAAATGATGCTAGGTTTATTGGGATTCGTGATGGAAGACTATATAGACTTGTGAGTCAACTAGATCAAGCATTAGTACATGAAAAATAGATCCAAGTGACTTATGGCACCAGAGGTATGGACATCTTCATTTTAGAGCATTGCTTGAATTAAGTGAAATAGCGTTAGGGGTTCTTGAACTACAAATCAAGAATGATGATGTATGCAAACGCTGTGCTCTTGGGAAGAACATTAAGAAACCATTTCCAAACAGTGACAACAGATATAAGGAAGCCTTAAACTTGATTCATTCTGATGTATGTGGTCCAATGCCTGTAAAATCACTTGGTGGTTCATTGTACTATGTGATATTTATTGACGAATTCTCCTGTAGGACATGGATATATCTGTTGAAGACAAAAGATGAGGTATTCGACAAGTTCCAGGAATATAAAGCTGAAGTGGAGAACTCGTTAGGTAAAAAGATCAAGATACTAATATCTGACAATTGAGGAAAATACACCTCAAAGGAGCTTGTTTCTTTTTGCAAGTAGGCTGGGATTAAAAGGGAGCTAATTGTCACTTATAATCCACAACCAAATGGTGTAGCAGAACGAAAAAATAGGTCCATTGAAGCATCTATCAAGGCCATGATGCATGATTTAGAGTTGCCGTTGTTCTTATGGGGTGAAGTGTCACAGACAACTATGTACATTCAAAATCGAAGTCCTCATAGAGTTCCGAAAGGTATGATTCTTGAAGAAGCCTTCTTTAAGAGGAAGCTAGAAATCGGGCACATGAGGATCTTTGGCTGTCCTGTATATATCCATGTTTCTAAGGATAAGAGGAACACGCTTGAGCCTTCAGGAAAGAAAGGCATATTTGTTGGATATAGTGAATCTTCAAAAGCCTACAAAATATACATTCTAGAGTAGCGATGGATTGAGGTCAGTCAAGATGTCACCTTCGATGAGAAAGTGGCATATTGGAGGTCTAAGGTGTTGATATTTGTAGTTTAGAAGGTACTCCAAACCATAGACTCATGGGTTTCGGAGGAATGGGCACACAAATATGTTTGTGGGCATAGAACCCAAGCTTGTGGGCTTTTGACCCAAGCATGTGGGTGTGAATCTATGAGGAGATTTCTACATGTGATGATTTGAGTTGATAGAGGACTTCAACAGTAACTGGGGAGATTTCTACATGTGATGATTTGAGTTGATAGAGGACTTCGACAGTAACTGGACGCAACGAAAATCACTTGAATCTGTGTTGTAGAAGTGAAGATATGAATTTTTGAGGTTAGAGTGTGGGCTTGTGCATGAAGAGTCAAGTTTGGCTTAGTGTTTGAGTGACCTTATGACAGTTGACAAGCCCTCTTGGACGAATTTGTGAAGCCCTTGTATTGTGTATATATAAGGTGGAGGAGATTCATTTAAGCATCGGTTTGAGCAACACATGAGCAAGTAAATGTGAAGAAGGGAGCTCACATTAGAGGAGATAGGCATCTTTGTTTTAGGCCGTATGTTAGGAGCTGCGTGAGCGAAGGAAAGAGGAGCCGTTTAGGCTATCTTAAGATTGTCTTGAGGAGTGAGTTAATCTGCAGGAAGGCCGAGTGATGGAGGAGTTGTTCTGGGCTTGTTTTGGTGTGGGAATTCTTCCTTGAGCAGGCTGAAAAGT
This sequence comes from Pinus tabuliformis, assembly GCA_031772625.1. Classification (NCBI taxonomy): domain Eukaryota; kingdom Viridiplantae; phylum Streptophyta; class Pinopsida; order Pinales; family Pinaceae; genus Pinus; species Pinus tabuliformis. The sequence goes on along the minus strand of CM062820.1, from coordinate 589,070,836 downwards.
TTACACACCTGTAATGATTAGGCTGCAAACCTGTAGTGGCAATTTGGTAGGCTAAACTAGCCTAAAACAAGGTGCTGTAGGAGCTTAACAAGGCAGCGAGTTACCAAGACTTGAAGAAGGGAGGAGGGCACAATATTTTGTGTGAGTTTTGGTCACAAATGGTGGGCTGTTGTGGGCTACAAGAGTGCCCTAACTAGTGACCAAAATTTAGTCCATGAACAATAATTTAAAGGTATGTCATTTCTCCATTATTGCTAGGTGTTGGGTCTAGTTTTGGACCAGATTGGATGGTATGCATTTGGATGATTGTAGCAACTAAGAGGTAGGGATGATGTGGCATGTTAGAAGCCCTAACTAGTGGGTAGATGCTACAGTGGTGATTGGGTGCCTATATTTGCGCAATAGCTCCTCTATTGCAGAGCAAAGGGCAGATCTTCAGAGCTCTAGTTGGATGATGTTTGAGCAGATCTGAAGGACACAATGGTTGGTGTTGTATTGGGCATTTGAGGTTTGTTGGAGGGCAGCGTGAAAGTGCCCAAGTGTGAAGCCCAAAGTGCAGTGTAGGGAAGGACACTTGGTTGCTAGGAGAGGCAATTTGTTGGAGCTCATAGGTCTGATCAACAAGAGGAGCAGTTGGTGCAACTCGTGTTCATTGTGGGAGAAGGACATCTTGCATTGATAGGTGGCAGCCCTCCGTGCTCTATGTTAGTCTTCATTGGAGCAGCGCAGGAAGAATATAGTTAGTTGAAGTCCCTAAGTAGCTGGGGAGCAGCAGTGGGAAAATGAGAGTTGTTCGGAAACAAAGTTGTGAACAACTCGACAAGAGTCTTGATGTGTTGATGCGTTGGAGGACGATTGATCAATGAGAGAACAAATTGTTGAGCTAAGACTCATTGGCTAGATGGACTTGGGGCTCTGATAGATGCAGATGCTGCAGATGAGGAGTTGAAGGACCAGGTAGATGTGTACAGGGTGGTCATTACGACAAACACCAAGCCCTATTTTTTGTATACTTGTACTAGTGGATATTTGAGGGCCATTATCCTTGGTACGAGAACCCTAGACTATTGTATTATGAGTTTGATTAATATAATTTCTGTCGATTAGATTGTATAGGAACGGTGTGACAATGACTCAAATCAGGGGCTGTCACCCTGGTCCCTGACCTCTTCGTTCTAACTATCTCCCAACAACAAACTATGGGGGGTAGTCCCTATGGAAGATGAAAATGAAGGACAAGTTGGAAACCAATGAGTCCGGGAGGCACGATTGAATGGCCTAGCCACTTGGTTGATTTAGCAAGCGCTTAGTGATTAGATTGAATTCTTAATGAGACCAATGCCTAATGGAGTTAACTTGCTTTATATCAATTAAGGACCAAGGGACTGGATGAACAACCACTGCTTGAAGGCTTAACTATCCTAGATAAGATGTAATCCCTATGGCTTAGGTGAGATGCAAGACTTGGTTTATTTTAATTATATGCCTATTCTAGGTATTTCCTTCCTCTTAACTATTTTGAAGCTAGTCTCTAGAGTAGGTTGTGAGAAAGAGGCCAAGGGGAAGCAAGCAGAGGTTTGATTAACAATACCTCCCCTTAGGTCCTAACCACCTGGTGCCTCTGGCATTGCAGAGACTGTGGTTCTGGTTACTGCAAGGTCACCGTGTTAACCACTAAAGAGGTGCTAGGCTCCTCAAGCTAGATGAGAAAGGTGGTCCTATTCTCTATCAACCAAGCTTATGCTTGGAGGTAAGTTATTAATGCAAGGCTAGTTGCTAGGATGAGATGCAATATGGGAGTGTGCTCTTGAGTTAAGATTGTTTAATGTTCTTAAGTACTTAGTATTGATTATCTTATGATGGGAGTACTTAATAATGAATTAAGAGACAATGTTAAACAAGACAAAGTGTTCAATGATACAAGTGCCAACAAGAAAAGAGATAACCACGATACAATTTTGCCCAAATGCTAATCAACAAGATATATGCTTTAGGAAAGATCACTAATATGCCAAAGATCCACAATAGATATCCACTTTAGACATGAACCATAGACAATTTAGAGCACTTATCCACTTAGAACAATTATCACAATGAGATTACCAATGCTCTTAAGATAAATTAGAAACCTTCCCAATTATGTCAACAAGGAAATGAAAATAAATTCTTTAGTGCCCACAATTATTCACGAGGTATGTGATTAGATTAGCAAGTCCTTAAGATATGTTACAATGCCAATGTGCCAATATGCTCAAGTCAAATAATGATTATCTTAGTTAATGCCAATGAAATGATATTTTAACGTTCAGGAGACTAAAAATAGTCTATGGGACCACCAGTTCCTGCTTTTTTGCCTTTTGCAATTCAATCCTTTTCTTATTCAAAGTGATGATGAGCTGGTCCAATCTTCTAACAATCCCCTCGTTGAAAAGACAATGCCAAGAAACTGATGCTAACATATTCCCATAACTTTCTTCGATGTCTTTGAATGCATCACATTCCAAAATGAAATGTTTTTCTGATTACACTACCCCAGACGTGCAAAATGTACACACTCGTTCTTCCCAAGCTTCTTTAGGCCTTTTCCACCTTCCCGTTTCACACCGAAGTTGATGTGAGTTGGGTTCTTAATTGAGAATAAGAACCTTTTCCCTCCACAGAATGCTGGCTCCAAATGTACTCTTTTTGTTGGAGATCACACGTAGGGTTGAATTCCTCAATGTACTACTTCTTTCTACCCAACTCTTCCCCATACTCGCTTACAAAACTTCTCCATAACAAAATTGTTTAGCTCCTTGCTATTTGTGAGAGAGGCATTGAGGTAGATGTTCCATTTTTACATCCATGTGTAGTTTTGTCTCATCCATTTTTTCTTTCTTTCACTCATGCCTTCACCGAAGATAACATTAGACCATCTACCTACTCCCATTTTCTCAATTCTTTTTAGATGTATTATGGGCTGCACCATAGCAATTGCTTTGATGGGAGTTGCTCCTGTTTCACCCAACATTATCTCATAAGGTACCAAACTTTTTATTTTGAACTTGCTCATGATCAAGCATTTTTGGATTTTCTCAATTTGTTTCCATTTTGAGATGAGGGTGCTGCTAGCCCACAATTCACACCCATATAGCATCACTAGATAAACGAAGAGTCCAAAAAGCACTTTAATCATTTTCCAATCTCATAACTCTGTCTCTCTACATCTATTTTGAAGAGCATATAATGCTTTCCACCCTCCTAAAATTCTCTTCTTTCTGCAGTCCTCCCAATTCAGTTTGTTGTTGAAATCAATCTCGAGGTACTTGTACTATTTACTCCTTCAAGAATGTTGCTTTCAAAGAAGAACATATGCTGGCTTTGCTTCCTTTTATTAGAGAAAATCATTATTTTGGTCTTGCTAGTATTAACTGGCATCTCCACTGCTCTACAAAAATGCTCAAGGGCATATAGGTGCATCTGCAATCCATGGGCCGATTTAGCAATCAATACAAGATCATCAACAAATAAAGGAAGCTTTATCACCAAATCCCCCAACCGAACACCATATCCACCTTGCAGATTTAGCCACTCTTCTAGTTTATCAATATATAAACCAAAAAGAGTAGGGGATAGAGGGAAACCTTGCTTGACTCCAATGTCACTTCTAAAGCTTTCTGAAATATTCATTGAGGTTCTAATTTTGACTTTCACCTCTTCATAAAGTCTATGGACAATGGCTCTATAATGCAAAGGAATTTCAATTTCTTCCATTCTACGCCACAACTTATCTCTAGGGACTGTGTTAAATGCCTTTTTGAAGTCAACAAAGCAACACAATACTTCTTCTTTGTCCCCCCAAACATTTTCAATAATGTGTCTCAGCGTGATATCATGATCCACTGTAGAATGCTTCGGCTTAAAACTCGCTTGTCCTTTTGCCCACTTACTGACTCTATTTTCTACCATGCTGCCAAAAAGCTTTGTAAACAAAGGATTGATCGTAATGGTCCTATAATTGGAAGGATTATTAATGTTTCCACTTTTAAAAAGGGGTATTGCTAGGCTAGTTGTCTAGTCTCTTGGGAATCCTTGTTGAATGATGTTGTTGAATATTTCCATGATGTGTGGTGCAAGAGTGTTCATTCCCCATTTTAGATACTCTGCTTGAAGTTCAACCAAGTCCTTTGCCTTTCCTGTTTTCAGCTTCTTAATTCCAATCTCCACCTCCTGTAACGTGAAGAGCTTTGTAGTTGTGTTGATCTTGGGGGGAGGCTCAGCCTCTGATTCTTTCTCATAGAGTTGTCTTGCATATTCAAACCATTGATTGACTGTAATATTATTTTCGATTTGCTTCTTCCTTGGTTGAAGTTCCTGCTAGAAAAGCTTTGGGTTATTCTTGCCTAGATATATTAACTCTTCTCGCTAATCCTAAAAAATGGAAGAGGTTTGTCGATGACACTTGTGTCATCTGGCCTCATGGACGTGAAAAGCTAGATCTTTTCCTCAACCACCTAAATTCTCTTTCAGATTCCATCAAGTTCACTATGGAGGTTGAGGAGAATGGTTGCCTTCCCTTTCTCGACATTCTCCTTTCTAGGAGGGATGATGGTTCCATTTTTCACCAAGTTTTTCGAAAGAAGACTCACACGGAATAGTACCTCCATGCTAGCTCTCATCATTTCCCAGCTCAGAAATTCGGGGTTCTCAACACTCTCGCCACCCATGCTCTAAGAATCTTTGATGATGACCACCTTGATCAGGAGAAGGCTCATCTTCTTGAGGTTTTTGAAAACAATGGGTACAACAGATCCCTGAGCCTTAAGGCCTTTCACAAGGCCAGCAAAGAACCTAGGGTTAAACCCGATGTTGCTGATCATATTCCTAAGGTTTATCTCCCGTACATCCAAGGGACCACGGATAGGATAGCCCATATTCTTAAGAAGACTAATGTTTTTTCCTCTTTCAAGCCTCTCAATACCATTAAAAATTCTCTTAGATCGGTCAAGGACCCTATAGACCCTAAAGACTCAAAAGGGGTCTACCTCGTTCCCTGCTCCTGTGGTATCCCCTACATTGGAGAAACAGGAAGATCTATTAAGCAAAGGATCAGTGAACATGCCGCTGACATTAGACACAATCGCTCCCACACCTCGGCTCTTGTAGAACATGCTGAGAAATCAAAACACCATGTTTGCATTGAGGAATCCAAGGTCATTGCTAAGATTGATCACTTCCACCACAGGAAGCTAAGGGAAGTGATTGAGATTGAGAGGCATGCCAAAAACCTCAACAGGGATGATGGCTGGAAATTAAGTAGGAGTTGGATTCCAGCTCTCACTTCTTAACTCCACCGCCCTTTCTTCACCCTTATCTTTTTCACCCTGACGAGATTCCCTTTACCCAATCTTTTCTTTCCTCCATTTTTAAGGAATCTTATCTTGTAGCTTGGCAGTGTGATCCTAATATTCTTTTATTAGGTCACTCCCAGCTAATAGTATTTTGTGTAATTATTTTAGGTCATAGTATTATAAAATTTGTTAATTATTTTATTACATAATAATTATATAAATTATTCATTTGTTTTTTTAATTTTTAATTTATTTTTTTATCACCTCAGCCCCAACTAATAATATTACATAAATAACTATTTTATGTCATAATATTATAAAATTTGTTAATTAATTTATTACATAATCAGTGTATAAATTATTCCCTTTTGATAATATTTATCTTGATAACAACTAGTTTTTATTTTTATTTTTTGAGCTCATCAACCCTAACTAGTGTTACATTATGATTTGACTTGTTAAATAAATTAGTTTTAATACTATTATAAACTAATTCCCTACCTAATAACCAATCTCAACCTATGATTATTATATAAATTATTTTTATATTATTAACTAATGGATTATAACAGTTAGTTTTTATTAGTAAATATATTAATTATTATTTTAAAATTATTATTAAATCCATTAAAGATAACGGCTAGTCTTCTACCTAACTTACCTTGAATAAATCAACCCTAACTTATGATATTATATTAATTAATTAATCTTAGATTATATTATTATTTAATTGGATAAATAAGTTACAATTTCAAGATTAAATATTTAATTAACATATAACAGTTATTTTCTAACTTAATAATTTTATTTCACCAACAGCTAGTTTTGAACGGCTTACCCTGAACCTTGATGCATCCCTGCTATTTATTCTCTCAGATCGTGTGGTTTCTCACCTTGTCCTGAGGATGAACCACATTAGTTGGTTCGAAACGTCGACCCAATCCTTACTATGTGATTAATCTGAAAGACTGCTCTCTACATTATGGATCACAAAAGTCTTAGATCTAACATCTTCTCACCTTGTTTGCATGAACTCATCTTTTTTCCTTTTTAGTATCTTCTTATATAAATTTACATTCATCTTCTCCCCTTGTTTGCATGAACTCATCTTTTTTCCTTTTTAGTATCTTCTTATATAAATTTACATTCATCTTCTCCTTGCCTGCCTTTTTCAAGGTTCTCCTTGCCATTTTGCATTACTTATCAAACCAAACATTTATAGGAAAACAATTTGATTTTGATTTCCTATTTTTTGCTCTTTTGCGCTTCTCAAGTGCACTTTGAATTATATTTGTTAAGTCATAACTATTGAAGCTTTGGAAACTAGTTTTCTCCTTCTGAATTAATCTCTCTAGGATTGTCATGAAGATTGTACAATTTTCTTGTGTTAGAAGAATTTTGCCCCTTGATAGTGATTGCTGAGAACATTGGGTTTTCCTCCTATGCTGCCTTTCTTCTAACCATGATAACTTTATATAAATTGGGTTATGGTCTGATTTTAAGTCCCAAATATGCTCTCCAATCTTAACTTCGTCTATCTTTTCTATCAAGCTTTGTGAACAAATCACATAGTCAACGACACTTGCCCCATTGTATGTGTTGCAAGTGAAGTTCCCAGACCTTTTCCATCTATCTAGACCATTGCAAATAATTAAGTTGAAAGCACCACACAGCATAAGCAACTCCTCTCCAAAATGATTGCTAACTTTGTCATCTTCTGAACATCTCACCCATTGGGGATTCTCCTCTTCAGTGAGCCAAATAGGATTGTGATCCTCTTTGCAACAAAGAATACTAGCTTGTTGATTTGTTGTTCTAGCATTGAAATCTCCCACTAAAAGAACTTCTCCCTGCTGAGAGTATGCGACAATATCTTGCTTTAAAGCTACATATGGATCCTTGCTGTCTAGCCCCTTATTTTTGTAAGTTTTTGAGACTCGAGGGGCAAAATAGCATGTTGCAATTCTTATGTGATTCTCATTCTTTGATATCTTGAACCAGTGTTACTTGGGAGCGGGAGCGGGAACGGGGAGCGGGAGCGGAAGCGGGAGCGGGAGCGACCATTTTCAGAAGCTCCCGGTTTGGGAGCGAATCCCGGAGCGATTTTTTAAAAATATATATATTTTTTATATTTTTTAATTTTTGATACATATATGTCAACAAAAACATGTAGAATGATGAAATAGACATAAAAAACATAAAAAAACATAAATTGATCATTGAACCATATCACATCAATCATCTAGAAATTATAATCGTCATCAACCTTAGTAAAATAATAAATTAAAATAACATTCAATTCAATAACATTTATCATCATTGATCACCAAAGTAACAAGTTGTACTTGTAAGCCAAGTTTAACCATTACAAGAAGTAATATCGAAGATATTTCTAAGTCCTAACTTCTAACTGTTAACATGATATGAAATGTTAAAAATTTATAAAATGAAACATGAATAATGAGATGAAATGAAACAACTTTAGTCTTTCACAAAGCATCATATTCATAATTCACAATCATTACCAATGAGTTATAATTGCCAAGGCCCAACTTCAAACTTCAAATTTTCATTGTCACAGTGATATAATGTTTACAAAAAATATCATAATGTCATAATGATATGAAAGAGTCAAGAGTCAAGAGTCAAGGACTCAAAACTCAACACTGAACAGTTATGAAAACTAAAGTGACAAGTCTAATAGAAACTAAAAAAGACAAGTAAACTGTAAATCTACAAGTGGCCCTTGCCACGAGAGTCTCCAGGAGTATAAGTAGGTCTTGGCGGTCTTCTAGGAGTCTCCCTCCCAGACCGACGATCAGAACTAGAGCCTCCACGCGAGGGTGTCGATGGAGGTGGCGACAGCAATGGAACAAGACTCGGGCCCCGAGAACTGCTACTGGATGGTGGAGGTGGAGGTGGCATGGCTGCTGCAGCTGCTTCAGCTTCATCCCGTACAAGCTCATCTTCTAGTTCTTCCATATGTACAATGCCATCCTCTAAATTGTCGTCCTCAGGGTGACTGTCCCAAATTTTATATGTGGGATCTTCATTAGCCCGATCACAGTAATGGCTCAACAACCTCAAATTGTAGTGCACATAAACCAAGCTTTCTGCTCGGTTTTCGTTGAGCCTGTTTCTTTTCACATTATGTATATAACTGTAGGTGCTCCAACACCTCTCTGCAGAAGAAGAATTTACAACCTGTGCAAGAACTTTCAATGCCAATTTTCGCAAAAGTCCGTCGCCGCCATATGTTTCCCACCATGTGAGAGAATCAAATTTATCTTTGTCGTCCATTGCATGGAAGTTACCATACAAACCACTGCCAGTGAAGTATCTGCCTATTTCAAGGCGCACAGCTGCACATTCCTCCCTGTCAGGCACCAACTTTTCTAATGCATCCAGATATCCTTTAGTTACCTCTCGATCTAAATGGGGTTTGGTCCTAACACCACCCCCTGCTGCAGGTTTGCCCAACCAAGAATCTGAGTAGTATTTTGGCGTAAGGATATACGCCAAGCAATGTAGTGGAAGGTTAAGCTTTTTCCACCGTTCACACACACAATCGTGAATCAGATTGTACAAGTCGGGATCTCTGTTATTAACAATGTCTTTTATTTCCCCCAACATGGTATCCATTTGCTCATACACCTCGCCAATCACTGGTTTGTCTGTATCTGCAAACCGAATCATGTTATAAATTGGCTTGGTGAAATCCAATACCTGTCTCACAGCTGTCCAAAACTGCCCATCAAGAGCGGCCTCCTCCACCGTTTCAAAACCTGCAATGTCAGCTACATTTGTAGCCCTTTCCTTTAACACCTGCCAATTTGGACTTGATACCATGCTAGCTAAACCCTCTCTTACCTTCAAAAGGCGCCTGAAGGTGAGGTAATAGCTACCAAATCTAGTCCTCGCAATCTTCAGCAACTCCAATCTCGAGTGACTGCGGAAAAGGCCATGGGTATTGCTATGATTTGTAATAAATTTTATCATTTTTTTTCCTCTCTTGTACAAATCCCCAATCCATTGGTATTGTTCATTTTTGTTTTTGACAATATCATGCAACAGAAGGTTCAATGTGTGAACCAAACATCCAGACCAAAATATGTTCGGGTATCTATCCTCAATAATTGCTCCCGCTGCCTTACAATTAGGAGCATTATCAGTGATGACTTGGATGACATTGTATGGGCCAATACGCTCAATTGTTTCAAGCAATGCTTCTGCAATGTTGATAGCGGTCTTGAACTTGTCTGAGTAATCATGTGCAGCTAGAAAAATGGGACCACTTCGGGACACAGCAAGAACACTTATCAATGGCTTGCCTTTTACATTTGTCCATCCATCAGATACAATGGACACCCCATTGTCAGTCCAAGAACTTGTCATTTTATTCAAAGAATGTGATATTTTTGCTTTTTCATGATCAAGGCCAACTGTTCTTGCCTTGTCATACCCAGGGCTCTTGTATCCTTTAGGGGCATCATTTATGGCAGAAACCATTTCGTGCCAATAAGGTGAGCGTAGAACATTGAATGGTATCCCATTTGCATAGAGGAACCTGTAAATTTTTGAATCCACATCATTCCTACACCCCTCATCAAGGAAATCTGATATGGTTCTACGGCGTAAAGATGATGACCCTGAGCCTCCATGTCCATATCCACTGCCTTGGGAGGATGCTGAAGGAGTTCTTTGTGAGCTTGGTTCAAAGAAACCCCTTGATCTTTTTGCTTTGTATTGGGCGTCCTCTTCCTTTATGTATTTGGCTCTATCAACTGTTGACACCGCGTCGCAAGTTCTGATTCCTATTTGTTTCTCTCCATCCCATGCCCTTTTCCCGCAAAGGTGTCTTCTCAAACGGGTGTATGAGCCTGTGAAATCAGTGTTGCAATGGGGCAATGAAATTTAGTGGTTCCACCCCCTCTCCCTGTTTCAGGCCTCTGAACATATTTCCACAATGGAGTTTGGTCTTGTTTAGTTTTTTGACCCTCATGTTCACCCTCCACATCCTCCTCACTGGGGTTTTCACCTATTTGACTTCCTCCGGCTTCTTCATCCACCTCTTCAGTTTCAGGCCCCCTCCGTTTCCTACTCTCCACCACCATAATAACCAGAAAGGGGACCAGGAAGAGGAAAATGCCAATAAAAATGCTCAGGTCCATCATGTTTGATGTTTGTAGGGTTTGAGTCTTGAATCTGCAAATTAATTTAGTTTATTGGGATTAATTCATTTAATTTATTAATTTAATTTAAATTAATGATCTTTAAACTCAAACAGGTAAATGAAACTAACCAAATTAACTACCTAACCAGCTAAACTAACTAAATGATTAAGTTACTTACCTCTGCAAGCTTGCTCCTCGCTCCTCGGCACTTGCTCCTCGCTCCTCAGCTCTGGCTCCTTGCTCCTCAGCTCTTGCTCCTTGCTCCTTTGCTCTCAAACTCAACCTCAATCTCATTAGAATGATTTTGTTTTGGCCCATTGGGCTTATAAATCCAAAAAAATTTGTTTAATTTTTTGTTTTTTTTCGGGTCCGCGGATTTTTTTTCCGCCGAATCGCTCCCGGAAATTTAAAATTCGCTCCCGGAGCGTTTTTTAATGCCCGGGAGTGATCAGGGAGCGATCGCTCCCCGATCGCTCCCGGGCATTAAAAAGCGCTCCGGGAGCGCGGGAGCGATCGCTCCCTGAAGCGCTCCCTCACAGACCAGGGAGCGCAAATTTTTTTACGGGAGCGCGCTCCCGAAAATCGCTCCCGTCCGGGAGCGATTTGGGGAGCGCGCTCCCGACCCGCTCCCGAGCCGCTCCTGCCCGGAGCGCGCTTCGGGAGCGGGTTCGTAGGGGGGGGGGCCGCTCCCCCGCATCACTGTCTTGAACCATAAATATTGGTTATTTGCATCTTCTTTCATTAATTGAATGTGACGACCTTCTTTTTCTTTCACTAAAACTAGTATTCCCCCATACCCTTTGCCATTTTCTGCTACCTTGTTCCAAACTGCTAACTTCAAATAACCATCAAACGCAGGAGTTTTGTAATGATCATATTCATGAGTTTCCGTGAGACAAATTATGTCTCTACCTTCCACAATAGGCCCTAACCCAGGTCCCCTCTTCCAAGGGTAACCTCTACAATTCCAACAAACTAGACTTAGGTAGACCTGGGTAGGATTTGACTGCTATGCAGTTTGGCACCTAAGACTCAAATTTGATTCTTCACGCCTTTTCATCCATGTGATCTTGTTGTTTTCCTCCCTATTATCGAAATCTCTGTTTTTTCTTTACTGCCAGCTTGCTGCCTTGTTTTGCCATGAGGCCCAAACACTGCAATAACTGCTTTAGCATTGTACAACCATGCCCTTTTTCCTTCATTTCTTGCTGCTCTAATTTTCGCCACTTCTTCCCTTCTCTCCTCTTGTTGTTCCCTGGTAGATGAGCCTTTCAAGAGTTTCTTTTTCTCAAGAGATGGTGTTTGTCTTGCACGCTTGCCATGGTGACTTTTATGGGTCAAGGCCTCTCTTCGCATATCTTCCCCACCTTTCTTGCTTGGCAAAGTTTCCCTTTCCAATGTAGTTTTTCTTTCAGAAAGTCCCTTGTCAAATTGAGAGTGCTTTCATTCTTCCCATAATCTCTTATTCCCCTAATAATAAAGTTTGTTTCCCTGTCCTTTCTTTCTTTGTGTTCTCTTTCCTGTGCTCTATGAGCACTTGCATATTCTTCTTCCTCTGTCCTTATGTAACCATTAGCATCTTCAGCTCTAGCTTTGATTTCTTTTGGACTATCTTTCCTATTGTTCTTTTTTGCCTTCTCTTTCGAAAGGTCTGTTTGCTGAGATACTTGTGTATCTACCTAAGTTGCTTTAGAAATGATCACATCCTTGTTTGCTGCTATTGATTCTTTCATGGTTTGCCACGTTGTCTTCATGCTTTTCCATTCTTGTTTTCCTGTCTCTAGAGCCTCTTGTAACATTGTTACATGTTCTTTTAAAATTCTATTACCTTCCATTAAACATCGATTTGCAAATGTGATCTCTGAAATTTTGCGGTCCCTTTCCTGTTCTTTGGCTTCCAAAATCTCCAGCCTTGTCCTGGCCTTCATTAGTTCTTGGACATAGAGATCTGATGACCAAGTAAGAGGTGTAGATGTGGGACTGTAAATGGTTGACTCTTCTTTATTTTTGTTGCTCTTATTTATTTTCTTTCTTTGGAACTATTTTCTTCTTCTTTGTTCCCATTTAAGGCGAGCAAGTCTACGCTTTAAAATGCCCCAATATTGCTTTGCATTTACCCAAATCCACTTTCCTGTTTTGTCTGTTGAAGCAATTTTGACTTGACCCAAATGATTTGTTTCCACAAAACCTGAGATTTCCTTGCCATTTTTAACATTTGCTATTGATTTGCTCTTCATTTTATGATGAGGCCATGCACTAAATATCCTTAAGTTGAAGGAAAACCTTTTTTTCACTTTACTGGTTTCCAAGACACAGATATCAAGCAGGGAAGGGCTAGAAAAATCTATCTCAAAGCTGAATCGCGTTGGTAGGAGAAAATCACGGGTCACAAAGCTTGTAAACAGGGACAATAATAGGTTGGCCTTTGCATAAGGGCATCCAATATGAATGTCTTTCTGTCGAGAAAATTTACTGTCCACTTCTTCCTCCTTCGCCTCGATCGTTTTGAACGATTCTCTTCCTCTTGTTCTTATAAATCTGCAACACCAACGGTCAAGCACGGACTCCGATGGTCACACAACAGGTTCACTGCAAGATTTTTGTTGAAATAGAAACCACTCAACAAGTGATAAGATCAATGTGCTTATATGAGTGAACTTATTAGTGCACAATGAGGATTATGAAAATCACAAGGCGAGAGAACATTAATATTTCTTATCCAATGTTACAATGCCAACAATCCTTTTTCACAATAGCATATTAGACAATGTAAACTAAGCTTTTCAACAATGAGTAACTATTAGAGCATGAGCAATAGAAGCCTTATGACAACAATGACTTACTTATGTTTTATTCTTGTGCTAAGTGAACAATGAATGGTTTTTTATGATAACAAGAAGTAGATGTAGTCTTAGAGCACTTAGAGGTGAATGATGCAACAAATTAGGAACCAAACCACTTTGCCAATGTAATGTAAACCATATGCTAGATAAGCCAAGAGACAAATGCCATTGATGATGCCACTGTTAAGCTATATTCAGACCTTATTATATGACTCATGATAGTCATCCAATTTTTGTGAAATCAAGCCAAATAAAAGATAACCCTGTTGTCGCACAGATTGTCACGACAACGCTCAGACCGGGGGCTGTCACCCTGATCCCCGATCTCTCTGTTTAAGCCTGTCTCCCGCGGCTAAGGGGGGTAGACCCTATGAGATGATGAAGACCAACTGTGGACCAGTTGGGTTGGGAGACACGAAGAAACAAGCACTAAATTGATTTTGTTAAGTTAAAAGACCAGTGCCTTGTGGAGTTAATGTTTAAACGATTAATTATCAGATGCTGCAGAAATATAAACCATGTAGAGCAATCATTTATCATCAAAGCTTAACTTTTACCAGAGACGAGATAATCAATAAATGCTTAATGGTTTGAAGATACTCCAGCAATTAAAATTTCGAAAGATAAAGAGCTTCAAACAATCACGTAATTTTGAACATTAACCAGATATCATATTCATGATCATTCAAGCATGTTAAATCACATAAAAATGATAACCATTAGTTTCACATCAAAATTTTAGCCTCAGCAGAAAAGATAAAACGTGATAAATCCCCGAGCCAAGATTGAATATGGCAAAATATTTCCAAAATATTTTTATGCTTTTCAGGTAAAACAAGACTATATTAACTAAAGTCTAAATAAAAAAAGCTTTTTGATTTTTTTTTTAATTTTTATAATTAATAGAAATAAAACTTAAACTAAACTATAAAATTAAAATCTAAAACTTTAATAAAACTAAAATCTAGTCTAAATTAAAGGAAACGGATCTTTGAACAAAATTTATAAAGCTCTAAACTATACAAATAAATAAAATAAAATCAACACTAAATCTAATTAAAACCTAAATGAAACTGGACTTTTTATATTTTATACCTTTTTATAATTTTTACGATTTTAAAATTTTAAATTTTAAAGCTATTTTTTTTTAAATACAATCAAATCTAAAGTCCTAAAGAAGTTTTTATGCTAAACCAAAATTAAACCAAAAAAAAGAAAAACTTAAATGAAATAAAAATAAAAAAAATGCAAGTTTCACGTGGATCCTTTTTCCCTTTTTTGTTTGCGCGTGATATTAATATCCAAAATTGAAAGATTCAGACAAAGCGTAAAAAAAAAAAAAGGATTTGATCTACACTCTAATGCAAACGTATGAATCGAAAATTTTACCTGACGCCCACGGAAAAACCCTGATCCTTACCCCGTCTCTGAAGCTTCAACGATTTTTGTTTGAGCAGGTGCAGGCCCACGAAAGTTTTGGTGCAGGTGATGCGTGGCTTAGGGTGAGAAACGTAGGAGTCTGGAGCAGCGGATGGACGCCTTCACAAAGATGAAATCCACGTTTGCTTTGCCTTTTGTTTGCAGGTGTGATGATGTTTGACAACAACGCATATGAAAGAGCCCGATCTTACCCACGTAATGCACGTTTCAGTGTTTTTTGCATTTATACGTGGGTGTATGCGGATCAGCAGAGGTTTGATGACTGCACAGATGACTGCGGAAGGCTGGAGCGGTCTTTGGCAGAGGACGTTTATGAGCAAGGGACGGAGGGAGCTGAGAACCGGACCCAAATTTGAACTGCGTATGGAGCAGAGAGTATTGAAAGCGATTACTGGAAGAAAGGCAGTGTGAAAAACGTGTGGAGCAACGATAGACAGAGATGGATGCGCAAAATGAGGATTTGGACGGAGGTTTCTGAGCAGATTTGATGGCAGAGAATGAAAGCTGCTGAAGGATGCCTGAGCAGATAGGGAAATGATGCGTAGAGAGTGAGGCAATGAGTAAGTAGCAGAGACGGCAGCTGCGTGAGATGAGCAGAAACGATGGACGCAGGAAAATGCCAGCGTAATTTCGAGAATTTCTTCCTGCTAATAAATCTTGAGCAGTAAAATAGCGCTGATAAACCCTCGGAATTCTTCAGAAACCCTGCAAACTGGAATAAAAAATTCACCCAAAAAATGATATGTGCATAAAACAAAATTAAAACCCTAGATCAGCTAAACAACATTTACAGCTTTTGGCTCTTAAACAGCGAGATTTATCAATAACAGCAGTAATATTATCAAAATTCCAGATTTATTATGAAATACTTCAGAAATCTCTCATGCAAATTAGAAAACAAACTTAAATGATAAACCCGGGGTCAAAACTGGCTGGGCTCTACAAGAAAATGCTTGCGGGAGTTCGCTGGTTCAACCGAGAACTTCCCCAAACGCCCACTGATATTCTTCAATAAGGGTTTCCTGCACAGCTCACCTCAACCATCAATAAAGAGAGAAAAAACAGTACTAGATCTCAAAAAGCAATGGAGATACCTGCCATTACTTCAGAAATTCTAATACCATTCAAACCCTAGCAAGTGAACAAGATACCTGTGCTCAACAATACTCTTTAATAAGCTGTTACTAATGGCTAAGAATTAAAATATGCAGAAAATAAAATAGCTCACAGCACTTCCAGAGAGTAACACCAGCAAGATTTCAACCCCAAAGTCTTTCTTTATTAGCACCAGAAAAAGTTTACAAGAGAGCTTCTTCAGCACAAGACTCCAAGATCCAATGATCTCAAATGACCCCTAGGACCCTATTTAAAGGAAAAATCCCCAACAGCTAGTTCGAGTGATCCATGTCAAAATGATCTCGACCGTCGATGAGGATCAAGATATCTCTTAATCTCATCCGTCGAATTTTTAATGCATTAAAAAACTGAAATTCTGCATTTATTTACTCAAAATATTATTATTTTATTAATTACTTTTTTATTTTTTATTTTTTATTTTTATTTTTTTATTTTTATTATTATTATATTTTTATTTTTATTTTTTATTTTATTTATTTAGTTATTTTTTTAATTTTTTAATTTATTTTTTAAATGGATCCTCGAACTTAGCCTTTGGAAAAATCACCTAGGACCTAGGACTTAGGACTAATGAGGGGATTAAAACATTTTTTAACCCTCAAGACACTTTACATCATGACTTTTACAACTTTACATCTCAAGGGGGAAAACCCATTTGACATAGACCCTCATAAACCACCCAGTTCTGCGACACAACTATAATCTAGCAGATTAACACACTAGGATTCTCCTAAGATTCTAATGACAAAATCCATTCCGGCTTTGGGGTTAGGCTGAAGGAAAACTCTGCCGATCATGGATCGGTGAGACGAAAAACCTTCTGGAACGTAGATTATCACTAGAAAGTTAGGTCCACCTAGGCAATTTACATACATGACTCATATCTGCTAAGATTATTTACAATTTATACATGCAGACTGGGTTTACAATATAATATGATGAAGCCGACGATGACTGTCGAATGGCACGGACATGTCGATCAAGCGCTATCCCTTTTTGCGAAGAAAAAAGGGGGTGTACTGCTATGGGTAGTTGACCGGTAGTGGTCAACAAACCCTATTCATGCAATGACTTGATAATTTGTTATATAGTTTGCCAATTAATTTAATGCCACTTATATGAATATCTTATCACTGTTAATGAAAGATTTGACTGCTGTAAGGGAATAGTGAGACAGTAGGGCCATAAGAGAGTAAACCAATGGGCTTAAGGCCTAGAAGGAGGCTAGGAAGCCATGCTCACCATTTTCTTGAGTAGTTGGTCCACCTGTAAACACAAAACTCACCCCAATTTCTCTGCAAACAACACCAATAGATAACTCAAAAAATAAATGACCCAAATCAGAGATGAAAAATGGCAACAAGGGCAAGAAAAAGGGATAGGAGAGAGGGAAACAAGGCCAAAATGGTCTGCGACTAAGGTTCAAGGCCTAATTAGGCCTGCAGCCAAGAGACTAAGGCCAAGGAGGACACACAACAAGGGTAGAGAGGCCCTAAAGGCCTCTCGCAAACCTTGAAGGGGCTGTGGCTTAAGGAAAGAGGGGAGCTGAGAGGGGGAAGGGATGAACAAAGGAGAAAGGAAGGCATACAAAGGGAAAAGAGGCCACGGGAGAGGGAGAAAAGGGCAACAGAGGGGGAAAAGGACGAAGAGGAGAAATAAGGATCTGCAACAAGGTTTCCAACGGAGGTTGAGGGCAAGGAAAAGGACGAAGAGCTGCAGGAGAAGGATTGAGGTCTTTAAGGCTTGCGACCAAGCTTAGAAGGCAATGGCTAGGCTTGGAGGAGGACGTTGGGCCTAGAGGCCCTAAAAAATTTGAAACCCTCGCCAAAATTTTAGTTTGCTTTAGATCTTCAGTTTCACTGCAAAATTCCTTGATGCTGGTCTTGCAAGAATTCTAGAGACTAGATCTTACCCTCAAGAATCTAGATCTAACTCCAACCCAACAAATCTTCTTGAATCTCACCTGCACAAATGAAAATACAGGTGCCCAAAACCCCAATATATACAAAATTTCAAATAAAAACCCTAAACCCCAAATAGATGGAAAACAAGGGTTAGAAAAAATTGTTTTACAAAATTAATTTACAAAATACATAAAAATATACAATGTTTGAATGATTTTGTAAAGAATATATATATATATATATATATATATATATATATATATATATATATATAATGACAATGGCTTGATGTATTTCAAAAGATAGATATTAACCATAACCTTAGCGAAGTAAGAAAATCACATAAATTTCCCGAAGCCCAAACAAGGTCAGTCTATGCCCACAATCTGTGAATTTGGAGCCCAAGGGTTGGGGAACCTGCAAACTCTATATATTTTCTTCAAGAAAACTTGTTAAACATATGGCAATCTGATCACCTAAGATAGGACCAAAATCTACAAATAGAATGTTCTTATGACCATCTAATTAATAAACAAGTTTATAAAATTTTAAGCACAATATAGGAAAGCCCATCACATACCACGAATCAATGAGACAAAGACACCATGAACTAAACCCAAAGTCGTTTATTATGAATTTCAAATGTTCCTAGCAAAACAGTGGCTTCACACTAGCTTTTACAAAATTACGTCAGCCAAAGATCTCATCATCATGACTTGAGAAGCAAATGGCTTCTAATTTATAGATAAATCCTCCAAGTGGAAAATAACGGCTAGTTGGCTTGATCCCCGTCAAAATAATCTCGACCGTTGATAAATATTTGATCATCTTTTAATCTCTATTGTCGAAAATATTTATTTTTGAGGAATTTTCGAATTTTTCATAAAAACCATTTTTTATTAATTAAAAAATAATTATTTTGAATTAATTTCCTCAAAAATTTGACTTTGACTTTACCACCAATGTCCAAGGGCTTAATTTTTATTAAAAGATCTATTTTTTCCTTGGTGGGGGACCTCCAAAATTTTACTTCTTCATGACCCACGAATTTTTTGGTCATTTTCCACTTGGAGAAATTAATTTCTCTAGAATTTATCCTTTGACTCTAAATTAATTAATTTTCTGGCCTAGGATTTAATTTTTATTTTGTCAGAAAAATTAATTAATTGATACTTGAGGGGATTGATTATTTTTCCACCCTCAAATATTTTAGCCATGGTGTCTGATTACGAGGGACCATGCACTAAAATATTTTTTACATTATATAATTACAAATTCAATCCTCAAAAGGGGAATACCCATTCGTTATAGTCCCTCAAAATCCAAGTAACCGGATTCGTTGAAAACCCCTGGCGAATCCGAATCTCGCGAATCGGATACGATTCGCTGGGAATTCGAATCCCAAAACAGGATTCGACGTGTCCGTACAAGATTCGTACGAATCCCGTACGGGCACATCGAATCCCGATTCTGGGATTCGTATCCCAAAAAAACGACCTCCGTGGCTTTAAAAACACGCTGTTCGAATCTTGTACAGACACGTCGAATCTCGATTCTGGGATTCGTATCCCAAAAAAACGACCTCCGTGGCTTTAAAAACACGCTGTTCCTTTATTCATTCACGCTTTTTCTCAGTTCATTTTGCATTGTTTGAGCTGTGGGCAAGGAGCTAAGGGTTTGGAGCAAGGAGCTAAGGGAGTAGAGCGTTCGACAAGGAGATTCAAGCACCAGGTAAGTGCATTTCAGCTCCATTTTTTTGCATTTCTTATTCTATTACAGCAGTTTGTATATGATTTTTTGTTTACAAATTTGTGCATGTTTTGTTCATTTTTTTTACAGTATTCATGGCTCAATCAAAGGCAGCAGTTAGGGGGCAAAGGAAGGGGAAGAATGTCTCCATTGGAGATGCCCCTCCTCCCCCAATATCATCAAAGTCTGCTGCAAGTAATGTTGAGGGAAGAGGAGGACCTAAAGACAACGTTGAGAAATATCCCTTTTGGAAATATGTCACAAGAGAGGATGGGACAAGCACCAAGGGGAAGGGAGGAGGCAATGTGCAATGGAGATGCAACTTTTGTCACATTGCTTTCAAAAGCACATATTTCCGTGTGAAAGGCCATTTGTTGGCTTTACCAGGTTGTGGAATTGGAGCTTGTAAAGCTATTCCTTTACAAAAGAGGAAAAAAATGGACAAGGAGTCCAATGTTGGTATGGAAAATGTAGCTGCAAAGTCAAGAAAAACCAAGAATGAAGACCCCTTTCCATTTTTGAGGAAAGGCACCACCAAATTTCCATTTGAGAGTTCTACTTCTGTTGGGGGACAAGCAACAAAAAGAAGAGCAATTGCACTTGGTCCAATGGACAAGATTTTCCAAAAAGAGAGACGGGAAGAGCTTGATCTCACCATTGCCTTCTTCTTCTATCAAAACTTCATATCATTTAATGTTGCACGCTCACCTCTATTTATTGAGATGTGCCGAGCTCTAACTCAAGGGGCTCCATCAGGGTATGTGCCTCCTGGGTCAGAGAAGCTGAGAACCACATTGTTGACGAAGGCAAAAAAAGAGGTGCAAAAAATGCTTGAGCCTATTGTAGCATCATGGCCAACATCTGGGGTTAGCATTGTTTCTGATGGATGGACAGATCCAGCACGACACCCAATCATCAACTTCATGGTGTCTTCCTTGAATGGTCCAGTTTTCTTGAAAGCAGTGGATACACTTGGAGAATACAAGGATGCACAATTTATTGGTGAGTTATTTATTAAAGTTATTGAAGATGTAGGTGTTGATTCTTGTGTGCAAATCATTACAGATAATGCACCTGTTTGCAAGGCTGCTGGCATGATTGTGGAAGCTAAATATCCACAAGTCTTTTGGACACCTTGCATTGTCCATTCATTGAACTTAGCACTTAAATCCATTGCTTCTGATGTGCTTTGGATTGGTAACATTATTGAGGATGCACGGCATATCCGTAACTTTGTGCAAAATCATACAAATAGCCTCACTATCTACAAGGAGTACACCAATCTATCATTGTTGAAGATTGCTGATACACGGTTTGCCTCTTCCTTCATGATGTTGAAGAGGTTGAGGGAAGTCAAGACTGCTCTTGGGTCCATGGTTATTTCTGAGTTTTGGTCTTTTTGGAGAAAGACAGATCAGGTAGCCTCTAAAAGAGTGAAGGAGACAGTGCTAGATGATGCTTGGTGGGAGAGGGTAGATCTAATTATTCGGATCATGGACCCCATCATTTCTTTGCTTCAATTTGTAGATACAGACAAACCCATCCTAGGAGAGGTTTATGAGGGATGGGATTCCATGATTGAGTCTGTGAGGAGCATTATTCTACAGAGTGAGTGCCCCGAGTATGAGACATCACTAGAGGTCTTCTGTGATACTATACAGGATATTCTTGTCAGTAGATGGGACAAGAATTGTACACCTTTACATTGTTTGGCTTACTCATTGAACCCAAAATACTACAGCCATGAGTGGCTGAATGGTGGACCTTCCCGCAGATTCCCTCCTCACATGGATGATGAAATCTCACAGGGGAGGAAAGATGCATTCAGGCGGTTTTTTCAGGATAGAGCATTGCTTGATGAGGTGGAGGATGCCTTTGCAAAGTTTTCCACTGGCATTGGTCAATTTGTAGGATATGATGTGATTAGAGATAGGGGGCTAAGAAGCCCTATTCTTGGTGGGCAAATCATGGGGCAACAAGCCCTCCTCTTCAGCAGTTAGCCATGAAGCTCCTCTCTCAAGTGACTTCATCCTCTTATTGCGAGAGGAATTGGAGCACATATGGGAATCTGTATAGTGTGAAGAAGAGCAGGCTTGAGCAGTCCAGGGCAGAGACTATGGTGTATGTGCACACCAACCTTCATCTTATTTATAGGCAGAGGGAAGAATGGTTGAGGGGAAAGACAAAGATGTGGGATGTCTTTCCTGATGATATGGGTCTGGACAACAGTGTTGAGTTGGCATTGGCCAACATGGATCTCAATGATCCAGTGCTAGAGCCTGTTAGATTTGATGACTTAGAGGGGTCATCTTCCACACCAGCGGATGCAGAGGCGACTATAGATACAGGCGAGGAGGAGGATGCAGAGGAGAGCAGTGGTGACCATGATGATGAGGACATTGATGCTGATTCTGATGATGACTCTGAGGATTGATGACTACCTATTGCCTTAAGGCTTATATACCTGTAGTTGTTTTATATTTTCTATTTCTATTTGCCATTGGCATTGCACCAGCAGTACCTATGTAACACTTTTTGATTTGATGACTTAATGAGAAAACTACAGTTGTCAGTGTCTTTATCTTACTATCTTGTAGTTGTAAGTTGTCTTTCATTTATGAATTATGAATCATGATTTATGTGACCACTGACATGTATTTGAATTTTATATGTACTATGCATGCTATAGATGAAGATTTATGTTTGAAATCAATGAATTTGTATCATCAATTAGAATTTGTGTAAGAAATATCTAATTTTTAATATATATATCTATATATATATATTTAAAATATATATATATATATATATATTAATAAAATAATATATAACGAATCCTACGTGTCCTGTTCCGGGGGGTCAACGTGTCCGAATCTGACACTCGAATCCCTGCATCCTATGAATCTTGAATCCTCGTGTCAGGTGACTTAGCTCAAAATATTACCCAATTCTGCGACATAATATGATCTAGTAGACCAAGTGATCTGTAATAAAATAATTTAGCCAAATAGCTTAAATTATTCCCAAATCACTTTTACAATAGATTCGACTAAGAACACTAGGAGTCATCTAAGGCTTCGACAACAAATTCCACCATAGCTTTGGGGTTAAGCTGGAGGGGAAAACTCTGTCGATTATCCATGTTTAGAAACACACATAATTTGGTGAGACGAAAAACATCCTAGGATGAAATTCGTCGTCAAAATCATAGGCTTACCTAGGTTGTTACATAATTCAATGGTCGTACTAGCATCATTTACATTACAATTTGCAGAAATTGCTATGAAACCGGATTCGTTCATACCCCCTGGCGAATCCCGAATCGTGCGAATCCGACACGATTCTGGTCGGATTCGTGTCCAAAATGAAGGGCACGTCGTGTCATTTTCTGACACGTCGTGTCGCTAACGTGCCGCTGATTTCCCAAATCGTGTCTCGATTTTTTGTGCGTGTCCTGTATTTCTGATTCGTTTTGCTAGGTTTTAAACGGCTTGGTTGACGGGCCACGGCTCATTATGCAAAGACAGTTGGTGCGGCGTGCCAAATTGTGTTGTTGCGGCGAGACGAGGAGCGGACTCTCAGCGCTGAGCGAGGAGAATCAACCACCCATCGTCCACTAACTTCTAAGTTCTAACTTCTGAGGTAAGTCCACGGTCCACAGCTCCAAACAAGTTTGTTGAACAGTAAATCGATAAATGAAGGCAATACAGGGAATTACTATGACGATTTCTTAAATAAATCGTTAAACCACATCGCATTTCTTGTATGCACCTCATGCTGCCATTGAGCTGGATCCCTTGTGCTCCTATTGCTCTAGCAGCCAAACCTCGTGATGGTTTGTGGGCCGAAAAGCCATCAGTGACCGAACCTGTGTGAACTGTGAACTGAAACTCGCATATCAAACTTTCCATGTATCACCGATTCACCACCATATAGCTCTGTTCTGATATAAAATGTTGGGTTTATGATTTAGCAACGTTGATACACTCAAACTGTCAAACATATATCGAGCCACAGAAGTTTACACGCAAGCATTTCTAAAAGGGAAAAGTCTATTCAATCAATCCATTTCAAATTGTAACTTTGTAAGTTGATAAGGAAACCGAAATATTATGTCAAATCATTTGACATAATTAAAAGGATCGTGAGGCAAGTTGCAACATATAGCCGCAGGTGGTTTGCGCTTTAGAAATTTCCGTCCAGGGTAGGCTTTATAAAACACAGGTACACGAAATTCTACAAATATGGTAGACCCTTACCGATTTCCACTTCCAGGCAATCTGATTTTTTTTATAAGAATTGCACAACCACATATCTAGTACCGAAATCCATATTTTAACAAGGCGGAGATAGAAGAATGCCAATCCTCATCTGCTGTTGGTCAAAAGTTGACATTCCAGTGGTACTAGAACATTCCAAGGATCTGAAACTTCTCATGCAAGCTATTCAATCAAAGTCCTGATAAATAAGGGGATTTAGGGTGGAAAGCATAAACAAGTTTGTTTGTTTGTCAATATGTAATTTTAATTTAAATAACTTATAAACACACTGCTGTAGGTGCATTTTTAAATTTCTTGTTCATTTCTTTTGCATTTTTAAATTTTTACAGCAGTTTGTTCATTTTTTTTACAGGTTGAGGTAACAGTGTTCATGGCTCAATCAAATGCAGCAAGGAAGGGCAAGAATGTCATGGGTAGAGATGCTATTCCTCCCCCAATATCATCAGAGTCTGCTACAAGTAATGTTGAGGGAAGAGGACTTAAAGACAATGAAAAATATCCATTGTGGAAATATGTCACAAGAGAGGATGGGCCAAACAACAAGGGAAAGGGAGGAGGCAATGTGCAATGGAAATGTAACTTTTGTAACATTTCTTTCAAAAGCACATATTACCGTGTGAAATCACATTTGTTGGCTATACCTAGTTGTGGGATTGGATCTTGTAAAGTTATTACTTCACAACAGAGAAAAGAATTGGAAAAGGAGGCCAATGTTGGTATGGAACATGTGGCACTGGCTTCAAAATCAAAAGCACCCAAGGGCAAGAATGAAGACCCCCTTCCATTTTTTAGGAAAGCCACCACCACCAAATTTCCATTTGAGAGTTCTACTTCTACTGGGGGACAAGCATTAAAAAGAAGATCACTTGGTCCAATGGACAGGATTTTCCAAAAAGAGAGACGGGAAGAGCTTGATCTCACCATTGCCTTCTTCTTCTATCAAAACTTCATATCATTTAATGTTGCACGTTCACCTTTATTTGTTGAGATGTGCCGAGCTCTAACTCAAGGGGCTCTAGCAGGGTATGTGCCTCCTGGGTCAGAGAAGCTGAGAACCACATTGTTGACGAAGGCAAAAAAAGAGGTGCAAAAAATGCTCGAGCCTATTAAGGCATCATGGCCAACATCTGGGGTTAGCATTGTTTCTGATGGATGGACAGATCCAGCACGACACCCAATCATCAACTTCATGGTGTCTTCCTTGAATGGTTCAGTTTTCCTGAAAGCAGTGGATACACTTGGCGAATACAAGGATGCACAATTTATGGGTGAGTTATTTATTAGAGTTGTTGAAGAGGTAGGTGTTGATTCTTGTGTGCAAATCATTACAGATAATGCACCTGTTTGCAAGGCGGCTGGCATGATTGTGGAAGCTAAATATCCACAAGTGTTTTGGACACCTTGCATTGTCCATTCATTGAACTTAGCACTAAAATCCATTGCTTCTGATGTGCTTTGGATTGGAAGCATTATTGAGGATGCAAGACATATACGTAACTTTGTGCAAAATCATACAAATGCCCTCACTATCTACAAGGAGTACAGCAATCTATCATTGTTGAAGATTGCTGATACACGGTTTGCATCTTCATTCATGATGTTGAAGAGGTTGAGGGAGGTCAAGACTGCTCTTGGGTCCATGGTTATTTCTGAGTTTTGGTCTTTTTGGAGAAAGACAGATCAGGCAGCCTCTAAAAGAGTGAAGGACACGGTACTAGATGATGCTTGGTGGGAGAGGGTAGATCTAATTATTCGGATCATGGACCCTATCATCTCTTTGCTTCGAGTTGCAGATACAGACAAACCCATCCTAGGAGAGGTTTATGAGGGATGGGATTCCATGATTGAGTCTGTGAGGAGCATTATTCTACAGAGTGAGTGCCCCCCGTATGAGACATCACCAGAGGCCTTCTGCGATACCATACATGATATTCTTGTCCGCAGATGGGACAAGAATTGTACACCTTTACATTGTTTGGCTCACTCATTGAACCCCAAATACTACAACCATGAGTGGCTGAATGGTGGACCTTCCCGCAGATTCCCTCCTCACATGGATGGTGAAATCTCACAGGGGAGGAAAGAGGCATTGAAGCGGATTTATCAGGATAGTGCATTGCTTGCTGAGGTGGAGGATGCCTTTGCAGAGTTTTCCACTGGCACTGGTCGATTTGGAGGTTATGATGTGATTAGAGACAGGGGGCTTAAGAAGCCCTACTCTTGGTGGGCAAATCATGGGGCAACAAGCCCTCCTCTTCAGCAGTTAGCCATGAGGCTCCTCTCTCAGGTGACTTCATCCTCTTGTTGCGAGAGGAATTGGAGCACATATGGGAATTTGCATACTGTGAAGAAGAACAGGCTTGAGCAGTCCAGGGCAGAGACAATGGTGTATGTGCACACCAACCTTCGTCTTATTTACAGGCAGAGGGAAGAGTGGTTGAGGGGAAAGACAAAGATGTGGGATGTCTTTCCTGAAGATATGGGTCTGGACACCACTGTTGAGTTGGCATTGGCCAACATGGATCTCGGTGATCCAGTGCTAGACCCTATTAGTTTTGATGACTTAGAGGGGTCAACCCCCATACCAGCAGATGCAGAGGCGACTATGGATACAGGGGAGGAGGAGGATGCAGAGGAGAGCAGTGGGGACCATGATGATGGGGACAGTGACGCTGATTGATGCCTTGAGGCTTGTATACCTATAGTTGTTTTATATTTTCTATTTCTATTTTCCATTGGCATTGCACCAACACTACCTATGTAACAGATTTTGATTTGATGACTTAATGAGAAAACTACAGTTGTCAGTGTGTTTATCTTACTATCTTGTAGTTGTAAGTTGTCTTTCAGTTATGAATTATGAATCATGATTTAAATTTTTAATAGATTTATCATTTATGTGACCAGTACCACTGAGATTTATTTGAATTTTGTATGTACTATGCATGCTAATAGCTATAGATGAAGATCTATGTTTGAAATCAATAAATTTGTATCATTAATTAAAATTTGTGTAAGAAATATGCTAATAACTAATTTTTAATATATATATATATATATATTTTTAAATATATATATATATATATATATATATATTTTTTTTTTTTTTTTTATTAAAATAATATATAACGTGTCCTAACGTGTCCTGTTCCGGGGGTCAGCGTGTCCCGAATCCGACACCACGAATCCCAAATCCTACGTGTCCCGAATCCCCGTGTCAGGTGACTTAGAGAAATTGGGTTTACAATGACATGATAACTGGCTGGCTGGCTGATGATTCTAAACTCTGAAAATTTTTGTACAACTGCTTCCTTGGACTTGTGACAAAATAGCTGTAGCAATAACGAAGTTGGGTTGGTATACAAAATTGTGTAAAAATTTGTGTATATTTTGTGCACTAGTAGATTTACTGTTGTTTATATTCTGCTGTGTAAAGTAGACTTGTGATACTTGGTTTTGTAGAGTCAGTGATTTAAGATTCTATCCTAGACACCAGTATCGTGGGAAGACAACATAAGGAAGTCTCCATAGGTTCCTTGGAAGAGGTAAAGTAGGAGACCTCAAGAGAAGAACATTTGAGTTCTACAAAATGTACTAGAAGGCCAGAAGGGCCTCAAGATCCAGTTGAACTAGTCATAGTTCCAAAGATAAAAAAAGACCAACATGGCTTAGATCCACAGGCAGAAGGACATGCAACTCCTGATGGCACATCTCGAGAGGTAAAGAAGCCTAAGAGGTTCTCCAACTATGCAACTCTCATGACAAAACTCATTGATGAAGAACCTTCCACATATGAAGAAGCAGCTAGTCAGTAGGTGTGGAAGGAAGCAATGAATGAAGAATATCAATCAATCATGAAGAATGATGTTTGGGAAATCATGCCAAGGCCTGAAGGGAAGTCAATGGTGACTTCCAAGTGGGTCTACAAGATAAAGCATGTTGCAGATGGTAGTATTGACAAATACAAGTCACGGTTCGTGGCTAGAGAATTCTCCCTGGAAGAGGGAGCAAACTATGATGAGATTCTTGCTCCAGTTTCCAGGTACACCTCCATTAGGTTCATCATTTCTCTTGCTACTGTGTTGGGATGGAGTTTGCACTAGATGGATGTGAAGACTTCTTTCCTCAATGGCGTGATTGACGAAGAGGTGTGCATACAATAACCTCAAGGATTTGAGGTAAATGGAAAGGAGCCTCATATTTGGAGGTTGAAAAATTCCTTGCATGGACTCAAGTAAGCTCCAAGAGCTTGGTATGCTTGTATTGACAACTGTCTAATGAGACTAGGATTTACCAAGCGTGAAGCCGATCCAAGCCTTTACTTTAAGGTTGTGAGGAATGCACCTATGATCTTACTATTATATGTTGATGACTTGTTTTTGATAGGTGCTGAGCCTCTTATCATTCAATGCAAGAAGTAGTTGGCTTCTGAGTTCGACATGAGGGATCTTGGGTTGATGCACTATTACTTGGGATTAAAAGTAAGGAAAAAACCAGGCGAAGTCTTCCTTGGTCAAGGAAAGTATGTGTTAGAGATCTTTGAGAGATTCGGTATGATAGATTGCAAATCCACGACAACTCCCATGGTGACGAACTTGAAGAAGTTAAGAGGCTCCAACTCCAGATTGGTAGATCCATCTATGTACTGGTGGCTAATTGGTATGTTGGTGTGATTGGTTAACACCTGATTGGACATCTGCTTTGCTCTAAACAACTTGAGCTAGTTCCAGATAGAATCGATACACGAACATTGGATTGCAGCAAAGCACATCTTGAGATATTTGCGTGGTACAATGAACTATGGCTTGAGGTATGTTGCAAACAAGGATGTACAACTTTTGGGATATACAGACGTTGATTAGGCAGTAGGTGTTGAAGACAGGAAGGGTACCTCGGGGGTATGCTTCAATTTGGGATCCACTATGATATCGTGGATGAGTAGGAAGCAGAGGTTGATTGCACTTACCATTGCTGAAGCAGAGTTCATCGCAACCAATGAGACTTGTACCAAAGGAGTATGACTTCAAAAGTTGTTTGCATGATTGTTCGACCAAGAGTTGGAAACGAAGGTGATACACTGCGATAATCAAAGCCATGTGAAAATTTTAGAGAATCTCTTATTCCTTGACAGGTCGAATCATATTGAGATCAAGTACCACTACATCCGTGACATGGTGCAGAGGAGAGCAATAAGGATCGAGTACATCTCCACTGATGAGTAGACAATTGATGTTCTAACGAAGCCGTTACTAACGGACAAGTTTGTGTATGTCAGACACAAGCTAGGGCTCGTGGAGATCACCCCTCTCGTTGAGAGCGAGTGTTGATTTGTCTGCAACATGAATGGACATTCTCTTGAAAGGGACAATGGGTCCAAGAGTGAGTGTATCTTGGAGGGGGATCCTAATCACACACCAGAAATGGTGGAGTGAGGTCTTGGACCCTGATCACACACTAGGCATGGTGGATTGAGGTCCTTCAGCATTTGGAACTTGATCACACATTGGAAGGGTGGAGTGAGGTCCTGGACCCTGATCACACATCGGATAGGGTGGAGTGAGGTCCTATTCAACATCTTGACCCAGTCACCAACTAGGCAAGGGTTGAGTGAGGTCTTGGCCCAGAGTGCTCATTTGGAAGGGTGAGCGAGTGCTTGCTAGTCAAGGGTCTCAACGTTTTGGCCTAGGTAGTGGCCATGAGATTTGAGGAACAATCACTCTGGAGGAGTGAGTCCTGATATGCTGATGACATTGCCATAGGCCTAGTACCACCGCGGATATGGCCACTAGCAGATGCTGATGATAACTGATGATGTTGGTAATAATGGATAACCTTTTCTTTAGAGAAATTTATTCAATTTGAGAACATTTATGACCGTGATTATGAATACCTCCCTAATTAAGAGGGAGTGTTGAATTTGTAACTATGTTCGGTCTTCATAATGTACTTTTGGTCACTCGATGTAATGATATTTATCATTGTAAAGCATAATTATACATGCTTGAGCCAAAAGAAAATTGATTTTCAGTCAAAGTCCCATTGCGACTTTTAAAAGATGTAATTTTGAATTTTTAAAATGGAATTTTTGGCTCTAAAAGTGACAAGACCCCTGGCTAAGAGACACGTCCATTCACTCTGGACAGAGTACTATATAAAGGCGGCTCGAGCTCCTCATTTTTGCAATTCACATTCCTCTCTCAAAACAGTTTATTGGCAAGTAAGCGAAGGACAAGGACAAAGAAGGATGAACAAGAAGGTCGAATTTTATATCTACTCTCTCTCTAGAAACTCGTACGTGTGAAAGAATCTATCTCTCTGTAATTCCGAGTTTCTGGGGCAATTGTTGCAGGGGGCCAGAATTTTCTGGGTTATTGGGGCAACTGCTGCAGGATTGAAATTCTAGGCAACTGGGTCTTACAGGAGGGCTGAAATTCTGGAAGTGTAGGATCAGTTTGGGTGACTTGACTTGGAGGAGAAGACCATGTTTGACCATAGGTCTAGGTGTGTCTCTCATTGAACATGAAGAATTTCTCTATTGAAAAGGTTGCTGGTTTTTTCCGCATAGTGGGTTTTTCCAGGGTAAATCTTGTTTCTCTTTACGCATTGTGATCTCTACTGTTCTGCTGTTCTTTATTGTTGAATTTCTGAAGTATAATTGTTGAATGATATATTGGAATAAGTTAAAAGAAGATTTACATCAAAAGTAATTATCAAAATTTCAGAAATATTATGCTAACCCTAATTGCACTAGAAAATCAACATGCTTCCCCGGAAAATATGGCACTCAACACTAATTCTGTCTTCTTGTCCTTTCCTTCTTTGTTGTGCTTTCAACTCCTTTGCTTGACCACAATTTTCTTTCGCTCTACTTGGTCTAGAATGTATATGTTGTTTGGTCTTCTTGTAGCTATTGCAACCAATCTTCTTGAGTCTTTTTCTCTGATTTCACACTTCCGAGAGTCAAACAAGATATTATACCCTTGATCACACATCTTGCCAACATTGAGACAATTGTGCTTCAAATCCTTAACTAGCAAAACATTTTGCGCTTTCATATGTTCGTTTCCAAGACTTGCTACACCTTTTCCACGTATCTTGACAAAAGAGTTATCTCTAAACACAACACTGCCACTTTTTTCTTTTAGGCTAAAAAATTTGTTTTGATCTCCAGTCATATGTGTTGAGCATCCACTGTCTATGTACCATTCATCTTCTTTATCTTCAACAATCAATGCTAGATTGCAATTTTTCTTCTTTCTCTTCTCCCATGTCATAGTTGTCTTGTTTGTCTGCAAGATTGGAGCATTCTCTTTCACAAACCTCCAATCTTGTCCCTGGTGACCTAGATTATTGCACTTGTAGCATGCAATGTTTTGATTCATTAGTGGTTCAAATGGATTGTAGTTTTTGTTGGTAGATCCATGAATATTTCTATATCTAAATCCATAATTATTCCCGCTCCTTGCATAATTAAATAATTGCATCTTGTATTAATTTTACAATGTATTGCTTTATGCCCAAAATTTCCACAAGAGTAATAATGACCAAGAAATATTTTTTCATAACTGGGATAATAGGATGATCTTCTGAAGTTGTTTTTCTTTGGAGGAGGTTCAATCCATTGTTGATTCTTGTGATGGGTGTTCTTGGAATCATCAACATGACTTCTTTTAGTTTCTTCCTTGGAGCTTTTGTCCTCATTGCTCGAAGATGCACTTATATAGCCAAGACGTGTTTTATAGTCTAGTGATATTTAACAATTGAGAATATTATCCAATACTAGTGAGCTGTTCAAGTTCCTTTTGAGTTTATCAACTTCAGCTCTCAATGTCACAATTTCCTCTTCCAACTTCTTACAATCTTCTTTTTTCTTCATCATTTGAGTCTTTATTTATTTGCTTCTTCAAGTTGAACCTCTAAGGAGATAATTTCTTCATCACATTTTTCAAACAGTGTTTTCAATTCTCTATTTTTGTTTTTGAGCTTGCTATTTTCCTTTTCATTATTTTTCAATTCTTCTTGAAGATCTTCATCTTCCTGTTCAGTCTTTGAATCTTTTCTAAGTCCCCCAAAAGAATCTATTCTCATATTTGGTTCATCATTTGAATTATCGACCTTTTCGTCATCATAATCATTATCTTGATTTTCTTGGGTTATGAAGAGAACTTCTCTTGCATCTGGTTCTTTTGTATCACTTTCACGTGAAGAGCTATTGTCTTCTTTAGAATAATGATTTTTCTTGTGGAAGCTTTTCTTTTCCTTAAAAGGACATCTCTTAGCATAATGACCTATTCTGTGACAATCAAAACATTTAAAAGGTAACTTAACCTTTGTTTTTTCTTGTACCTCTTTTGAGCTTCTTGATGAAATTTGCTTCTTCTATATCTGATTCATCGCCTTGTGTATCTTCTAGCTTGAGTTCTTTGTTTCTTGTCTTCTTTGTGGCTTTAAAGGATGCTTCTTTGTTTGATTGTCCGTCTTTTGTATCTATTCTCATTTCGTATGCTGTAAGAGTGCCATGTAATTCTTCCATTGTCATCTTGGTCATGTCCTTGAAATTCTTCCATAAAATCAACATCTTAATTGTGACTGTGACTGTAGAATACTGTGAATGTGGAGTACTGAGTAGACAACTTTAGATGACTCTGATTCTTTAAAACTATAAGAGTTTTTTTAAAATCAATCTCCATTACTTTATAATTTGTGAATCCCAAAGAAATCTTTTATCCTCCAAATATAAATTTAACTACTACTCTATCTGCCATCTTTTAATAAGAAATAAAAACGAACTTAATTGCAAACCTGGTACTTGCTATATTCTTCAATAATAGAGGTCTTTATTGTCTTTGACCTTCGGTTTCTCTTTAGCTCCTTCATCTTCTGCTATATGTGCTTCATTTCTTTCCTTCCTTTTATTGTTCTTATTATTCTTAGGGTCCTTGGGACAATCTCTCTTATAATTCCCATATTCATTGCAACCAAAACATTGGACTTTAGACATATCCCATTTACCACGAGGGTTGTTGTTTTTGTGCTTGTTGATGAGATCCAAATCTTCCAAACTTTCCAAACTTCTTCTTCGATTTAGCAGCAAATGCTTGAGAATTTATATTATTAGGTCCGGTATCATCTTTTGCCTTCAACCTTGTTTCATCTAGAACACATAGAGCCCAATGTTCTTCAAAAGATGGAGTATCTTTTCTTGCATAGATTCCACTTGCAAAACCATTCCAAGCTGGAGGTAGAGCATTGAACACTGAAGTGATTAATTCAGAATTGGAAATGATTTCTCCAAGTCCTTGAAGTCGATCCTTTATTTTTGATATCTTCACAAAGTATGAGGCCGCATCTTCGTCTTTTGACATTCTTGTTCCATAAAGTTGATTCCTTAGAGATATCTTTTGACCGGTAGTATTGACAGAATATATTTTGACCAATTTATCATATACTTCTTTGGATGTGGACAAGTCTGAAACAAAAGAGATAAGATGATCTTTGATAGACTCAAAGAGGATTCTTTGAGCCGTAATTTCTCCCTTGTTGTACTGGGCTACTTCTTTAGCATCATTTTTGTCTAGTACTGGAACAGTGCCTTCATTTTCTTTGAGAACTAGATTAATTCTCTTCTTCCAAGCCTTGTAGTTAGAAGCTCCATCAAGCTTGTTGCTTTCCTTACAAATAGATGTCATTTAGCTGGGAGGATTAGACATAGAGTATGGTAGAATACTTGTGAAAGAAGGAGAAGCTGTTGTAAGAGTGTCTCCAAGAATGCTGATGAGAGGACAAGAGTGTTGGTGAATGAGTGAGAACTTGATGATATTTCCAAATGCCTTCAATAATATCCTTGAGAGAGAGATGGCTGCTATGAGGATGTCTGCAACAAAAAGATCTTCAAGCCTTCCTTGGAGAGATAACTGCTGCAATAAAGTCTTCAAGTATGCAAACAATTTGTGATCTTTCAAACTGCCTTCCTTTCACCTTAGCTCTGAGGCCATGTTGAGAAATCAAGTGTAATAAAGATGATGCTTGATTTCTCTTAACTTGATAATTACTTGTGAATATTTGTTGGCTTCTTATTAAATTTTATGTTCTCTTCATCAAGCAATTACCAAAACATAAAGATCACAAAGAGACAAACACAAGAAATTAGACTCCAAGCTAAGGGCAAAACCCCACAAGGGGGAAAATCCAAAAATCCTCTTCTGATAGAATCAGATCAAAATGAGATATCCAAGACCCAAGACGAAGAATATCACAAAGAACCCAAGTTAGCTCTCCTACAAGTCACCTCCAACAAGTCAAAGTCAACAAAAAGTCAATGCTGGTCAAACCCTTATGAAATCTGGTCAAATCACAAAAAATATCGGACTTGTAGTGAAGGCTGAATTTTGGCTTTGTATTAGCCTCAAAAAACTGCAAAATTTCGCACGTGTGAGTAAAATTAGGTCAGAAAACATGAATTTTCTCTCTCCTTTGAATTTGGCTGATTTTTCTTCTTCTTGCACAAAAATTGATGTCATGAGTTGAGTGATGAATGAGGTCAAGTTGACTTCTATTTATACATGTCCAAGAGGGTCGAATAACGGCCTCTAAGGCTAACTTGTCCAAGGAGGGCCAACTTGGTCTTGAGTTGACTGTTTGACTCAAAATAAAGTTCTTTTTTTCTTTTTCTTACAAATGTTCAAATGGGACTTGACTCAAGTACATCTCTTTTGACTCATAATAAATTTTCTTTTTGACTTTATAAGCATGAAGAACATGCTTTGACCAAAATAAAATAATAATAATGAATATAATAATAAATCTATCAATGATAAAAAATACATTTTATTGTATTATGAAGATCAATAGTAGTTACATTTTTCAACACTAACAAGGTAGGGAACACTTTTACATGACTTGGTCTAGTTAGATATTTGAAGGTGATCTTGATTTTAAGTCTTACTTTTCCTTTAGCAATTAGGTATGGTCCACTATGATGCATCTATGGTCATTGTCTCTAATGAATGGTTGCTTTCACTTGAGATGGTTTTGCCAGGTGGTCCTTCATAAATCAACAAAGGCCATGAGGGCATACATTTCATGCTTGTACTCCACATGATGCTTAGGCTCTACTACACTTTCGGAGAGAAGTGATGACCTTGCAGATGCAACATTTCCCCTCCATAACAGAGCATTGGGCACTTTGATGATTCCAACAATTGATTGATACCTCAGAGCACCCTTAGATGTTGAAACGCTAAGCTCACTTTGCTTGGTGTTGGGGATTCTTGATGATGTACCCAATGGACCTAGCATGCCCCTAGGTTGGCCTTGACACTGTTTGATGGGCATGGCTTGATCCAGAGTCCATGTGATGATGATCATCCCCATTATGACAAGGGAGGGCTAGTACCACCTCATGGAGCCCCAAAACTAGAGAGAGATTGCACCATGTTGTCTTGATGGCCTTCTTGGAGATGACGTAGGGCACTCAGAGTTGACTTTAGACATATGGAGACATTTTGAGGCTTGATTTGAAGGATCCCCCTCAATCACTTGGTTGATTATGATGGTTGGAGATGCATCTTGCCCATTCCATGCATTTTTTGGACCTTTACATGCCCTAAAAAGGCGTGATGTTCATGCTAGAGAGGGGTTTCGACTGATACTTGTGGGATTTTAGTGGCTTGTTTTATTATGTTGAGCTATTGGGTTGGCTTGTAACCCATCTTCTTAATGTGCACTCAAAATTAAACTTGTCATAGGGCTTATAAGCTAATAATTAAGAGTGATTGACCTCATATAAATAGAGGACCACTCTTATGTTATTTTTTATCATCACTGATGGATTTTGACCTCCTTTAGAGAGCTCGACTTAGCCTTGTGTAACTTGCTATTGTTGAAGAAAGTGTAACTAGGTTCGGTCTTCATGACATTGTAATTATGATTTTTGTAAATAAGAAAATCAATTCATTATTATTCCTTGCTGCATGGGTTTCATGAGCAAGAGGTTTAATTATTAGTAGCTCCCATTGAGAGCCTTAGGATATCAAAGAGTCAATGTCATGCTCTTCTTGAGCCTATGTGTAATGTATACAAGTCTATAGAAAGGTCTAGAAGCCCTCCAAAGACAAGCACAATCCTCTTGAAGAAGGAAGCAAGCTAAATGATGTATAACACTGTCATGTCAGACTGCAAATTAAATATAAATCATGTTGGCTTGCATCAACGGACACACCTCTTCACACTGTCATGTTGGCTCAATATGGAGGACGAATTACTATATATACCCAACTAAGGTTTGCGCAAAACAAAGATACAAAACTCGGATTTGTCTGAGTTTTTTGGATGTCTGTACGGGGGTTTGCAATCAGCACTATAGGAGGACACAACTTTGTAGGTCTCTGAAACTTCATAGGCACAGTTACAGTCTCAGTGTAAATGCAGTCACTAACACCGTCTCGGCATAATTACAGTCTCGACATACTCTCTAAGCACAACTACAGTCTCAACATACTAAGGATGAAGAAGATCTAGGTGGTATCTCTGTAACAATGTCGACATAGTTATGATGGGAAGGATTTCGGTGATCCAACAGTGACATAATCTGTCTCAGCTTGCATTTTGAATGCAGTCATGATCTCAGAATAGCAGCAGTCATGATCTTAGTCATGATCGTGATAAAGATGTAGTTTCAAGATCTTGATCTTGATCTCGGTGCAACTGTCATATATATATAGACATATCTAAGTATAAAGATCTCACTGTTTTGATGAAGATCTCAGTGAGAAAGAAGCTGTGATCTTAGTGAAGGAGCAACAAAGATCTCAGTAAAGGAGCAGTAATAATCTCAGTGAAGGTGCAACAATGATGAAGTTGGAATGACCTCTGTGGTGCATTAGTAATGACCTCCGTGTAGCTGCAATGATGATGGTAAACTCAACAGTGATAAAGAAGAGGATTGGTGTCTTGGTCTTGGAGTGGCTTAATTAGGTGAAGGGTCATGGTCTTGGTATTCGTCAATTGGAATCTCTATAAGAAGAATTTTGAGCGGGTTTTCCTCTCCAAGAGGGAGAGATTTTGGCCTTGGCAGAAAGCCAACATCGTGTGCTTGTCTCTTTTGTTTTTGATAGCTATTTGATGAACTAAGAAAGGCACACTCTGATAATAAGGAAAGATTGTACTAATAAGAAAAGTCAAAAGAACCTCACAAATAGTTATCATGGCGAGAAGAATCCCCTTAATCTTAATTGCCCTAGATTCAAGGATCAAGTTTTAAGCAGGGCATCAAAGCAAGCTGAAGGATATCAAGATCTACATTGAAGAATCATCTTGATCAAACCCTAGATCAAAGAAGCAGTCTACAACAACAGTCTACAATGACAAGGGTTTTGGAGAACAATAGTCAAAAGATGAAGCATTCAGAACTCTGGTACATGGCAACAGTTTTGGTGCCTCCCACAGTTTCGATCAATGACATATTAAAGATGCATACTACAAGATTTGTCATCTCAAATCATTAATGCTGCATACCACAAGGTTTGAAGCAATTCAATGTCGACTCAAATCATAAGGATCAGATGTATAAGTCAAGTAACTTGAAGGCAAGAAGGCAAGCTTCCTATCATCAAGAGTCTCATTTGAAGGAAGCATCAATACATCTGCTTCAACCACTTTCAACGTAATTAAGGTGAAGATTCTATCTTCACATGTCAAGTAAGTATTTTCATTAATCAATTTGGTAAAATGACTTCATTGCAAGGAGATCTATAGGTTGGATGGGTCATCAAAGGTCCTTGCATGGAATAAGGAGGATTGTGATTATCATAATCCTCATAGACAAGAGAAGTTAGTAAACATATCAAGGTCTCCTTTGAATTCATGAGAGGGAACTCTTAAGGTCCTCTCATCCCTATGTAGCAAGAAAGGAGACATAAAAGAGATATATGAAATGCTAGAAGATATACTCTCTGAAATGAAGTTAAGAAGGTCATATCACTTAAACCTAATTGAAGGTATCAAAGAATGAAGGAATATCTTCATGAGATCTCAATTGGGAGATTTGGGAAAGATGATAAGAAGATGATCATCATTGATATACTAATTGATAAGCAAGGTAACAAATGTCCATAGACAAGGAAGTTACCTCATTCAACTTGTGGTCTCTATGCTAGATAGGAAAAGACAAGTTGAAGGTCAAAGAATGTAATGTCCCTTGCTAAATTATTTTGGAATAGGATTAATTTCTATTTTGGGGCCGATTTTGGAGGTGATGGGGCCCATTCAATTTTATTAGGAGGCTAGACTTAGTAGAAGTTATTTCGATGTGGTTAATTTGTACATGGGGGTCACCCACACTAGCAGAATACACATTCCTTAGTTCGATTTGCATGGAGGGGAAATCGATGGTTAAGTGAGGGACCCCCGATGGACAGAAATTGGAGGGAAAAGTGCTCCACGAGATCTATATAAGGAAGACAACTCTCCTCATTTCAGCATCTTATCTTTTGACATATTGAACTCAATCTTAGTTGCTCGAGTTGCTTAGCCGGGTTACTGCGCTGTTTAGCACATGAGTGTCTCCGAGCAGAGATCTCAACCCTTGCTTCGGTGGACTTCGAGTGCCATCCCTAGGAGGGAGTTCTTCTTCATCTCAGTTCGTAGTAGCAACAGGGAGATGAGTTACAACAACTGTAAGTCGAGTACCAGCAGTAGGGGGAGTTACAGTAGCGCGGGGATTGCGCAGTCACAGCGTGAGGCACTTCGGGAAGTTGGGGAGACAGGAGCATCCTTTCATCATTTTCAGGAGTATAGAGGGCAGCTACAGACAAGAGGGCCATCCTACACGCAGCTCTCATTTCATCACACGCAGGACTGCATCATCTCCTCCATGATTGTGCAGTCATTGGAGTGAGACTCTTTGGGGCAGCACCATCCGGGGGAGTTTGGAGTTGGGGTGCTGGGAGATCATTTGGAGGGCCATTTGAGGAGGATTGCTGGAGTTGGGAGAGCAGAGATTGACAGGATCAGTCACAGCAACAAAATTCGAAATTGGAGGAGGGCCAAGCTGTGAAGGGTCAATTTTTTAAGGTTGGAACCAAGGGAAACCCTTTTTGGTTTTTCTGGGTTTTGGGCAAGGATCACACTCCTAATTTTATAGAATTTTTTGGGTAGATCTGAGGGGTCAAATAGGGGTCCCAACTCAGTCAACAGCTAGAGGAGCTAAGGGGAATTTGGGCCAAAATTCCGAGGTCAACATTTGGCCAATTACTTTGTGGGTTATTCTGGGTTTCTTGCATAGAGGCTGGGATTAATTTCCCATAATTTTCTGAGCAGTAGGGAAGGCTCTAACAGTAGATCATTTCAGGCAGCAACACCTTTCTGGGCAGTAACAACGCAGCTCTTGGGCCGGATTACCAGTAGATTTGAGGAGGGTGTTCCATTGTTCATTTTGGGCTTTTGCTAGCTTGCCTAGAGCAAGCCCAGGTGCACACATTCTAGCACCTTGTTGTACACCTCTTCCCATTTAATAAAATGAGTAGACAACGCAGTTTGGTTGCCAATTTTGTGGTCTGATGGTTTGATTTAATTTTATGGTGTTATTTTTATTGTCCGCTTTGCATAGCACTATTTTCCCTAGTTGGGAACATTACAAGTATTAGAGCATGATCTTGGCCCGACTATGGGAAACTAGCCAGAAGATAATGGAAGCTTTGGGTATAAGTGCACAGTGACAGGTGAAACCAGAGACAAACCCATGGCTCAAGGGAAATCCAGTATGCAAAAATTTTGGGTAGAATTCATTGTGACGATGAGCGGTTGGCTCAGTTGAGGAGGGTGACAGACCAAACCCATCCTCACCCTTACAACAGAGACGTTAGACGTGAGTAGGCCATGGGGGTGCAACCATCTACATCATGTGGGGAAAGTCGATTAGATCAGGGCACCAAATCTCTTGAAAAGGAGCAAGCAGGACAAAGACAGTTAGAGGGTGAGACTAGGGGGTGCTTTTGCTGGTGGAGCCTTGACTTTAGATATCAGGAGCCTGAGAAGGAGGTTGAGCATGATGCTGAGAGCCCACAGGATGGTGAGGAGCACATCGATATACTCGGTGTGGCACAAGAGTCACCTTTATTAGGGACCTCTTTGATAGCCCCAGTTGACACCTTGGTGGAGAAGATAGAGCCTATACACATAGAGCCATCTGTTGAGGAGGAACCACCCATGGACGAGATGCCAATAGTTGCTGAGGTATCTGGAAATGTGACTGATTTTACAGGCGGTAGATGCCCACGATAGTTCCACTAGTTTCAGGCCAACCTTCTAGCATTAAAAAGGAAGGTTGCATTAGTGCGTGAGGCTATTCTAATTTCTGCTACAGAACGAGGTGGAGGGAACAAGAGCGGTTTGTGCCGAATCCACGACCAAATTGACTCACGTTGGGGAGCAGTTGGATTCCCTACTGGTGCAACTAGAGTGCACATTGGAGCGTGAGAGAAACCCTCTTCGGGCATACATAGACGGGGCTGGATGCATTGTTAGGTTACCTTGGCCCATTGGACAGAGAGAGACAGAGCTACCTAGTCAGATTTTATGTATTGACTAGGATAGCGAGATGAGACGATACCCGCATGCTGGGGTTGTTCTATGTGCGGGAGTTCGTGGATTTGATCCCTCTCTTGGGGTTGGGTGGTGAGAGATTCTGAGTTGGTAACCGATGGAGTGGGCTATGGAGATGGCAGTGGACCTAGTTGGAGCTCAATAGGAGTTTCTAGGCACTAGGGATGCTAGAAGCCCCGACTGGCATTGGGATCCAAGAGGGACCACCTATCATTTCCTAGGTATACAGTTTGACTACAACCTAGAGGGTATAGTTGACCTAGCAGTCGAGCGTGCACCTCCACTAGGAGAGTTTCGGTTAGCACCAGTGGCCAGCTAGTTTATGGATAGGCTTCTTGGGTTGACTTGGTACAACATTTGTACATAGGATCACAGGGTGATTAGCACACTCTGGCAGGAGTTTGTCGAAGGAGGTGGCATTGGCAGGCCACCAGATGGCGCCTTGTATGGAGTTGGGGATTCTTCACTTTTGTGTGGGGCACAAAGGACGCAAAGGAGCAACGCAGGGATAGCATCATTGCTGACACATAGGGAGATTCACTTCTCGGATCCCTCAGGGAGGATTTGGAGTGAAGATCCATTCACTGGATGGTGTGATGATGTGATGATGGAGGTGATGATACCGGTCAGGTGTGGGCCGACGCATAGGGACACAACTTTAGGCCATCTCATTCGGGGATGGGTAGGAGCATCTAGCATGGAGCATTGGTCTGTAGATGGATATGGAGACGCATGGGGGAGTGCCTCACATCGCATTGAGTACATGTGGGGAGTGACCGGTGCAGTGACATAGGACGTTACAGGATGGCATAGCCATAGCCAAGGGTATCAAGTGGTGTACAGGGACAGGTTACGACACACAGTGGCATGTCGAGGAATGCGATGTTGCTTGGTGGTGTGCACTGATGCATGGAGCGACGCAACGAGCTCTTGGAGCATTGCCTCCATGGAGGCATATGGACAGGGGCATTAGGTGTACCATAGGATGAAACTCACCTAGGATCGATGAGGACATTGTTAAGCATCTAGGGACACCATGCTTAGCGGAGACAGGGCTTCGAGGGAGTTATCAGCAGATCTGAGGCAGAGAGAGTGTTGTCTGTAGGATCACTCTTGGGCATTCCGACAGAATTTTGATCATACCGTTTGGGACATACCCGCCCATCATCCTCCAGTGTTTCTTACAGTCATAGAGTGTTTGGTTGTTTCCCCTTGACACTCTCCATTGAGGTAGCAGGGTATGAGAGGCTCAACCTAGACAATTGGATGAGACACCGCATGCCATGGGCCGGGAGGAGACTCTTTAGTTGAGACCCTTGGTAGGTGCACGAGCTGTCGGATACAGGCTTAGGGATGGTGTGGTTGATAGCTAAGGTAGCATATATTCCGCCCCTGAGCTCACACTTGAGGGACGGTGGATGGTAGACTTCATCTACAGGAGGGTACCCAAACTCCGAGCAGCGTCGAGGTGTAGCATCAAGAGTTGGGATAGCGGATTTCACTGCGTGGTTTGGCGGGAGTAAGGCAGGTTCACAGGCATGAGAGCTACTCCTTATGCTTGGGGTCCACCCAGGGAATACATACAGGGATCGAAGATGAGGACCAAATGGGTTCTAGCTGGTAACGACGTTACGCGACGACATCCTACGAGGAGTGGGAGTTATGAGCTCCTCATATGTTTGGGGAATCCGGGGACCCAGTTGGCGGGCAGATCACTCCACTTTGTGACAAGTAGGTTCATGGCAAAGGATGATCTAGTTCACTTTGGGTTTGACACATGGGGGATCACTGAAAGCTCCACTCCATGGCGAGGCAGACTTGTCCTGTTATGGCTTAGAGTTGAGATTGGCAGTGGAGGGGTAGATATTGGCATCAATGTTACACTAATCGTTATCGGTATTAATTCAGCGCGGGGAAAAAATCAGAAAAAATCGTAAAAATCGGGAAAAAATCGTAACATACAAAAATATTCATTTTTTTTCAATTTTTTTAATATCTAAAGCATCTACAACATAAAATAAATACATTGACACATAAATATGATAAAAGAACTAATATATAAGATGTTTAATATCATTTCTAGTGTCACATCACACATAACAATGAATCATGTCCTAAATAGTAATTCCTGACTCATGACTCCCAACTCAGCATCAAAATATCAACAAAAAATATAATAATGTATCTCATATCATGAGTCATAATGTCATATACAATGAAATGAACCAAATAACTAAAGTCTAATACTTCTGATTTCCTTTGCCCTTCTAGATGTAGAGGTCGGTGGAGTTGGCAGTAGACTCTGCTGTGCTCTAGAAGCTGAAGAACTAGGAGCTACAGGAGGTAGACCACGTCCTCTACTGGTGACAGGGGTAGCTTGGGTCACCTCCTCCTCAAAAAAAATAAAAATAAAATAATAATAATAATAATAATAATATTTATCTTTTTTTTCAGCGATGTTTTCCCAAAAAATTGCCGATTTTTTTTTTTTGTGATTTAATCGGCCGATAATATCTCCGATTTGAAAAAATCGCGATTAGTGCAACACTGATTAGCATTATGGAGATGCTCGGGTAGGATGAGATTGACTCTCACAGATTTTTCGCTACTAGGCCTAAGGAGGGGAGGATATTGTCTGCGCACGATGGGGAGTATGTCATATTCAGAGTAGCGCAGTGTCAACATGGTGGCACCACTCTGGGACTAGCAGGGAACTGGGGCATCACATCTCTTCACAGCGCAATAACCTTTAGGGATGCACTGGCTACTACAGTGGGAGATCATACAGATCTTCCA
Source organism: Pinus tabuliformis (assembly GCA_031772625.1). NCBI lineage: Eukaryota > Viridiplantae > Streptophyta > Pinopsida > Pinales > Pinaceae > Pinus > Pinus tabuliformis. The sequence goes on along the minus strand of CM062820.1, from coordinate 589,027,581 downwards.
TTGGGCTTTAGCGAGTCACTAATGGAGCAGGGGAGTTCTGGTACTTGCACTGGGCAGGATAATGAGTGGAGGGAGGGGAGCTTCATGTTGGATAAGATGGCTTGGGATCCTAGTATTGAAGGATTCTTTCATATCAGGACAGTGCAAAGGCCAGGGACGATCCAGTGGCACATCTGGGACCCTGGCACATTTTGCAGTGACAGTGGGGAGCAACAGTTAGAGAGGATTCTTGCTCAGACATTGCTTGAGGATAAGCGATTTTTGGTGCATTGGAGGAGCTTGTCGGATGAGGATGCTACTTGGGAGGGCAAGCACATACTTGAGCATCCAACACTGAAGTTGCTTGGGGACAAGCAACATTTGGGAGGGGAGGACTGTAATGTCCCTTCCTAAGTTATTTTGAAACAGGATTAATTTCTACTTTTTGGGGCCGATTTTGGAGCTGATGGGGCCCATTTGATTTTTTTAGGGGGCTAGACTTAGTAGAAGTTATTTCGATGTGGTTAATTTGTATGTGGGGGCCACCCACACTAGGAGAATACACATTCCTTAGTTCGATTTGCATGGAGGGGAAATTGATGGTTAAGTGAGGGACCCACGATGGAGGGAAAATAGAGGGAAAAGTGCTCCACGAAATCTATATAAGGAAGGCAACTCTCCTCATTTCAGCATCTTATCTTTTGACATATTGAACTCAATCTTAGTTGCTCGAGCTGCTTAGTCGGGTTACTGTGTTGTTTAGCACACGAGTGTCTCTGAGCGGAGATCTCAACCCTTGCTTCGGTGGACTTCGAGTGCCAACCCTAGGAGGGAGTTCTTCTTCATCTCAGTTCGTAGCAGCAGTAGGGAGACGAGTTACAACAGCTATAAGTCGAGTACCAGCAGCAGGGAGAGTTACAGCAGTGCGGGGATTGCGCAGTCACAGCATGAGGCACTCCGGGAAGTTGGGGAGACAGGAGCATCCTTTCATCATTTTCAGGAGTATAGAGGGAAACTACAGACAAGAGGGCCATCCTACACGCAACTCTCATTTCATCACATGCAAGACTGCACCATCTCCTCCATGACTACGTAGTCATTGGAGTGAGACTCTTTGAGGCAGCACCATCCAGGGGAGTTTGGAGCTGGGGTATTGGGAGATCATTTGGAGGGTCATTTGAGGAGGATTGCTGGAGTTGGGAGAGCAGAGATTGACAGGTTTAGTCACATAAACAAAATTCGAAATTGGAGGGCGAAGCTGTGAAGGGTCAATTTTTTAAGGTTGGAACCAAGGGAAACCCTTTCTGGGTTTTTCTATGTTTTGGGCAAGTATCACACTCCTAATTTTATAGAATTTTTTGGGCAGATCTGAGGGATCAAACAGGGGTCCCAACTCAGTCAGCAGCTAGAGGAGCTAAGGGGAATTTGGGCCAAAATTCCGAGTTCAACATTTGGTCAATTCCTTTGTGGGTTATTCTGGGTTTCTTGCGTAGAGGCTGGGATTAATTTCCCAGAATTTTTTGAGTAGCAGGGAAGGCTCTAACAATAGATCATTTTAGGTAGCAACAACTTTCTGGGTAGTGACATTGCAACACTTGGGCCAGATTACCAACAGATTTGAGGAGGGTGTTCCATTGTTCATTTTGGGCTTTTGCTAGCTTGCCTAGAGCAAGCCAAGGTGCACACATTCCAACACCTTTTTGTACACCTCTTCCCATTTAATTGTCCGCTTTGCATAGCACTATTTTCCTTAGTTTGGAACATTACAAAGAACTCAAACATTTGCTAAAAGGAAAAAGGAAGTTTGGTCCTCAAACAAAGGCAAAATAGTGCTATGGAAAGATTATGAAAAGAAAGCTCATATCACCTGAAAGATGGAGGAAGCTGAAAAGGGCCAAGAAAAAGAGGGAATAATAGATCTCTACTATGATTGAGATGGTATCCCTCACAAAAGTGTCCTATCATAAGCTTCTGTTATAGATATGACCATGATAATAAGATGCATCATGGCATCATGGAAGCATTAGAAACAAGAGCTCGTGACATCACCATGGGAATCATGGAGGACAAAATCTATGGCAGTCAAACATGAAGGATATAGCTCTTGGGAACCTCATTGGACATTAAAGGAAAGGATGAAGTCATCTAGGACAAGGCTCATCATACAACAAGTCAAAAAGGAAACATTTGCCAGATGGGGATATGTAAGATTCTCGAAGTTCTCTGATGGAATCCTAAATAGAGGGTTCACTAATCTAGAGAAGAAGCATGTGTTTCATCGGGAACTCCAACTTATGGAATTCATGGGATTATGATTAGGGGTGATTTTAGGGGCGAATGTTCGCCCTTTGGCGAAATTAAGGGGTTTTAAATTTTTAGTGGGCGAATATTTTGTATCATAGTACATTTTTACAAATCAGCTCAAATAGCCCACCTTATTTTAAGGGAGAGGGTAAAAAAGGTAAATTTAGCCCTTGAAATTAGGAGTTACAACCTTCCATTCGCCCATTTTCAAGAATAGGTTTTATTTAAGTGAATCCTATGGGCCAAAGGCCCAAATACCATATTTATAAAAGAGGTATGGTAAATTAATAAAATTATAAATAAATGAGAGGTATGGTAAATAAATAAAACATTTTTTATATTTACTCCATAAGTCACCTTATATACATGCAAGGGTGTAAACAAATAAAAATATAAGTAGAGTGGAGGTATGGCTAAGTTGCACGAAACGGGGAAACGGGTATGAGTTTCCGAAATAGGAAGCGATACGAAACGCGACCTCCCCAAATTTTGGAAACGGGGAAACGCGAATATATATATATATAGAAAATATTTAAATATATATATATATATATATATATATATGTGTCTGTGTGTGTGTGTGCAATCATAAAGCATAAATGATACATTATAATTTATTACACTTAAACATTAAGATTTAATTTATATCACATTTACTCATGAATGATCACATAATGAAAATAAAAATATCGGAATATCCAAAAGCAACCTTTATTAGATATCCAAATCTCAAAATCAGCCTTTATTTATATTAATATATGAGGCTGCAAGTACAATAAAGACTATAAGGCTGCAAGAGAGAGATCCAAATCAGGATTTTCTGCATCCACATCCCATTCTTTAGAAGGGGACCACTGTTGTATTGGGAGTCTCCTCCTACATAGTCGAACGACCTTAGTGCTCTTGATAAATACACGTTTCATACCCTAGTACCCTACATGATCTTGATTATTGGGAGTTTCTCCTGCATAGAGGGCTTGGTTATCTTGATTAAATACAAGTTCCATACCCTAGTACATGATAAAATCCAATGGAAACATTGCAATCCCCCCAATCCTGAAATCCTGAAAAACAAATAAGTCTGTTGGATTTTGAGTGAGATCTAAAATTCTACTTTCTCCATATGAAATCCAATGAGGGCGAAACCACTCTCAAACATCCTGAGCCATTTCATGGTAATGTTAAAAATTTAAGTAAAAGGATGAAAATGAAAAATAAAGGAGAATATCACTTTTACTTTAAGAATTTAACATTACCATGAACTGCATATCAACACTAGGGCAAAAATTCACTTTTATAACTTTAGACACACATCTAGAAAATTAAAAAACAAATTTGAAAAAAAAAAAAAAAAAAAAAAAAACACAATTCAATTGGGAAACGCGGGCTGTATGGCCGGGAAACGCGTTTCCGGCCGTACTGCCACGTTTCCATTTCGGGAAACGTGGCAGTACGGCCGGAAACGCGTTTCCTGGCCGTACCAAACGCGTTTCCGCGTTTCGTCCCAGTTTCCAGCCGGAAACGGGCCCCCCCCCCCACGTTTCCTGCAACATAGAGGTATGGAAAATAAATAAAACGTCTTTTTATACTTATTCAAAAGGTATGGTAAATAAATAAAAATATAAATAAACTAGACGCATGGTAAATAAATAAAACCTCTTTTTATATTTAGTCCATAACCCTCGTTCTATTTATGAAGGCTCAAGAAAGAGGTTTTATTTAAGTGAATCCTATGGGCCAAATACCATATTTGTAAAAGAGGTATGGTAAATTAATAAAAATATAAATAAGCGAGAGGTATGGTAAACAAATAAAACATTTTTTTATATTTACTCCATAAGTCACCTTGTATTTATGAATGGTATGGTAAATTAATAAAAATATAAATAAACGAGAGGTATGGTAAACAAATAAAACATGTAGAAATTTCTCATTTTCCACCCCGGTTTTCAGTTTCTCCTTATTTCTCCCATATAGTTAAATGCCCTTTCCCATAACCATACATTCAACAAGCTGGAAAAAATAAATATTGCTGAAAACACAAATTCTGGAAATTTTACAGAATGCTGGAAATTGCAGAAATAAAAATCAGCAGTAATAAACAGCCATTAAAACACATTTGAACACTGATATTTTTGGTCAATGTGACCCTGGAAAAACCCCCTACAACTCTTGGGGAAAACCAGTTTGAGAGCTCTTCTTTATTTCTGGAAAATGCCTTTTTACAGTAGGAGAAATGTTCAGCAAACAAAAATCAACAAACAGACTTTTACAACTTATCTCAGCCTTGCTGAAACACCGTTGCTGTTACATCGCTCTCAGTTGCTGTTACACCATTGCTGTTGCTGTTACATCGCGGCTGTTGCTGTTACACTGCGGCTGTTGCTGTTACACCGCCGCTGTTGCTGTTACTCCGCTTTCAGCTTTGCTGTTACACCGCTTTCAGCTTTGCTGTTACACCGCTTTCAGCTTTGCTGTTACTCCGCTTTCAGCTTTGCTGTTACACCGCTTTCAGCTTTGCTGTTACTCCGCTTTCAGCTTTGCTGTTACTCCGCTTTCAGCTGTCCAGAAATCTCCCTTGCTCTCTTGCTCTCCTTCTCTCAATCTGCTCATGAAAGAATGAATGATCTTTTCCTCCTTTTCCTCCCTTAACCCAACCCTAAGTGACTTTTGGGTGATCCCTAAATCCAATGGCTGAAATAGATTTAGATCAATGGCTGAGATTAAATGCTCATTTAAATCTCACTTTCTATTTTTAATTCACCCCACTTTAATAATGACCGACTTAGTCATTTATTTCCAAAGTCACTTTTCCTTTCTAATTTTTCATTGACTTTATAAAAGTCACTTTAAAATTAGACTTAGTAACTTTATCACTTAAAGTCACTTTTAAATTAGATTTAACTTTATAAAAATTATAAAGTTACTTTAGGAGAAAAATTAAATTCTTTTGGACACTTTTCCCTAGGCCAAAGATCAAAGCCTAAGGGAACCACCTGTCCTCCGGTACCAAATTTCAACACTCCCTCTTACCGAGGAAGGTGTTCCTCACCACACCCATCTTGTCTCTGAAGTAGACATGCTTACCCTGTGGTAAGGCTTTGGTAAGAATATCTGCAACCTGCTCATCAGTGGAAATATACTCAAGCTTCACAGCTCCCTTCTGAACATAGTCTCTGATGAAATGATATCTGATCCCGATATGCTTTGACCTGTCATGAAATACTGGATTCTCCGTGAGTTTAATGCAACTTTGATTATCATAGTAAATCACTGAAGGTCTCAACGGCTGACCAAATAAGCCAAACAACATCTTGCGAAGCCAGATGGCCTCACAACTAGCTAGACTGACTGCCATATACTCTGCTTCCGCTGAACTCAGTGCTACTGACTGCTGCTTCCGGCTGAACCATGACACTACTGCTGAACCCAACCCAAAACAGCACCCTGAAGTGCTCTTCCTATCAGAAGCACAACCTGCCCAATCAGAATCAGTGTATCCTGCCAATCTCACTCCATCTCCCTGCCTGTAGTCCAGACCATAATCCACTGTCCCCTGCAAGTACCGCAAAATGTGTTTTGCAGCCACCCAGTGAACCTTCCTAGGCTCACACATAAACTGACTCATCGTGTTGACTGCAAAACAGATATCTGGTCTAGTGTTGACCAAATACATCAAGGAACCAATCAGCTGTCTGTACAATGTGGGATCCACCAACTCGGAATCCGAAGCATGAAGCTTCTTCCAGTTGGTGATCATCGGTGTCGACATGGGTCTACAATCCTCCATGTGGAATCTGCTAAGGATGTCCACAATATACTTCCCCTGCCCCAGGAAGAAATGCCCCTCCTCCTGCCACACCTCCAAACCCAAAAAGTAATGCATCAAGCCGATGTCCTTCATCTCAAACTCCGCCGCAAGATCTCTCTTGCAGTGCTCTATGAGTCTCTCTGCACCTGTAATGATCAAGTCATCCACATACAGCACCAGAATGAGAGGCTCCTCACCAATCACAATAAAGTAAAGGTTCGGATCTGCCTCACTCTTTGTGAAACCCATCCCCTGCAAGTATGCATCTATCCTGGAGTACCAAGCTCTGGGAGCTTGCTTCAGGCCATAAAGGGCCTTCTTCAGTCTGCACACATGGGACTCCTTCCCATGCACCTCAAAGCCCTGTGGCTGCTCAATTTACACCTCCTCCTGTATGAAGCCATTGAGAAATGCGGTCTTCACATCCATCTGGTGGATCTTCCAACCCATCTCTGCTGCTATCGATATAATGGAGCGTATCGAAGTATATCGAGCCACGGGAGTGAAGGTCTCCTCATAATCAACTCCCTCTACCTGGGAGAACCCTCTAGCCACAAACCTTGCTTTGAATTTCTCAATGCTGCCATCTGCAGCATGCTTTACCTTGTAAAGCCATCTGGAAGTAACCACGGATTTGCCCTCAGGCCTCGGCACCACCTCCCAAACATCATTCTTCATGATAGAAGAATACTCCTCCTGCATGGCCTCTCTCCAGACCTGCTGGCTAGCTGCCTCCTCATAGCTAGAAGGCTCAGAGTCAAGGATGCTGGTAACCATCGCCATATAACTACAAAACCTCTTAGGTGGTCTACTTTCTCTGACCGGCCTTTTCGGCTCAGCAACAGATGTGGCATCTCTCAAGGTGTCCTGAAGCCACTTGGGCTTCCTCTTCCCTGAGCATGCTTCTCCCATAGGAGAATGAAACTCCTCCTCCTCATCACCATCAGTAGCCTGAACTCCTGACTGTCTGTCTGCTGTCCTCCTGCCTGCACCTGAACCTGTAGAAGCTGAGGTACCGTGTGAACTGTCCATCAGTGGACTCCCTAGTGAACTACTCTATGAACTGCTCTGCATGCTGCCCGGAGCACTACCCCTCTGGCTCGGCGAGCCACTGCTCACTGATGGACTTGACATCCTCATAGATGTACCTCCGAATCCTCCTGATCCCTGCCCACTGGATCCCTGCGACTGACTCAACTGCTGCTGAGGGTCTGGCTGATCCAGATACTCTAACTCCCGTGACCTACTAAAGGCCCTGTCCTCCTCGAACTTCACATCCCGTCTAACAACAACTCTCCTCTGTGCAGGAATGTAAATCCGAAAGGCCTTTGAGGTCTCACTGTAGCCCACAAAGATACCCTTCTCTGCGGTGGGCTCTAGTTTGGTCCTCTTCTCCTTGGGTATATAGGAGTATGTAATGCATCCAAAGATATGAAGATGACCAATATCAGGCTTCTTCCCAGAGAAAGCCTCCTCCGGAGTCATGTGCCCCAAGGCACGATGCGAACTCCTGTTCTGCAAGTAAACAGCGGTGTTGCAGGCCTCTGCCCACAAGAACAATGGCAACCCCTGATCATGTAACATGGCTTTGGCAGCCCCTATGATGGATCTGTTCTTCCTCTCCGCAACCCCGTTCTGCTGGGGGTTGTAAGGAACAGTGAACTCCCTCCTGATGCCTGCCTCCGCACAATAGTCAACAAACTCTCCAAGGGTGTACTCTCCTCCATTGTCCGACCTCAGGGACTTGATCTTCCGACCTGTCTATGTCTCCACAAGAGCTCTGAACTCCTGAAACCGCTTGAAGACCTCACTCTTGGTCTTCAAGAAATAAATCCAGGTCCTCCTGGAGTGATCATCAATGAATAAAACATAGTACTCATATCCACTCAAGGAAACATGAGACATCCGACCGCTCACATCGGAATGAATCAAATCAAGTATCCCCGTCGCTCTGCTGTCACTGCTGGGAAAAGGGGATTTGGCAAACTTGCCCATCGCACAACCTCTGCAAGTATCAAAGTGATCAGTACTGAAATCTGGCACACCTGTAGTGATCTCCCGCAATGTCCTCAAGGCTCCATGATACATATGTCCCATCCTGCGGTGCCAAATCTCACACAACTCAGAACTGCTAGCTCTGCTGTCAGTACTACTGCTCAATGCCAAAAGGGGCTGGAATGCAAACTTGTACACCTTTGCATGGCGTACACCTATCACTCTAGCTGAATCAGCTGGAGTGCCCCTGGGATACATCAACACCTGTCCTTCCCTGAACAGTACCTCATATCCTCTGTCCTCCAAAGCTGAGACGGATATGAGGTTGTTCCTCATCCCTGGCACATAAAGAACCTCTGACACCTTCAAGGGAGGTTTGGACTCCCTCTGAAATGTCACTGGCCCCACCCCGACTGCTCTAACAACTCTGTCATCACCGAGTACTACCTCAATATCAGTGCCACTCTCTGAAAGCTCTGAGAAGTACTCACGGACTCTTGTCATATGACGTGATGCCCCACTGTCCACATACCAGATACCTGAAGATGCTCCGCTAATCGAGGGAAAAGCATGCTCCCTCTGAACCTGTGTGGCAAATGATCCTGCACTAGAGGACTCACATGTAGTGAACGCAAACTCCCAGTCAAAACGACCTGCAAAGTCCTCAATCTCTGCTGAAGCTGCCACGTCCTGGTTCTTCCCCTTCTTCTTCTTCTTCTCCGGACACACAACTGCATAGTGTCCCATCTTCTGACAATTCCAACACTTCACCTTGGAATAGTCCTTCTGTGTGTTCCCCTGTTTACCTTTACCTTTGCCTTTGCCCTCACCACCGCTTGTGGAAGCCTGCTTCTTCCCTTTGCCTTTCTTGCTTCCTGCCACCAGTGCTACGTCCTCATCCTGCTCAACTGGCTTGGCTGCCCCAAGCTGTCCTTTCCTGATCTCTGTCTGAATGCAATCATCCCAAAACCTCTCCCATGTGGGAAGGGTCTCACGTGCACACATCCCATCAGCAAAGTTCAACCATGAACGGGGGAGGCCATTCACTGCAATCCGCACCAACTCAGTGGGTGGAATGGCCTCTCCAATCGCTGCCAACTCATCTCTCACATTGGTAATCTTTGTGAGATATCCAGCTGCACTATCATTACCCATCTTAATGTTCTTCAGCTTCTCCTTCAGGACCATCTTCCGGTTCTCATTGGTACTCTGGTAGAGATTGGACAATGCTGTCCACATCTCATGGGCATTGCTCTTTCCTCTCACATGAGGAATGCAATGGTCTTTGATTCCATCTAGAATCAGCCTCTTACCCTTGTTGTTCTTTTTATTATAAGCAGCCAACTGAGTAGCATCAGTAGGCACAACAACAGGGTTCTGTGTGGTATGCACCATGATATCCCAGACTTCTGCCTCCTCAAAGATACTCTGCATTCTCTCCTTCCAAACGCTGTAATTTATATGCCCATCCAACCTGTCCTCCACCCTCAATCCCAATGACATCCTGCTGTCCTAAAACTGAAAAATAGCACTGCTGTGGTAAAGATAAAACTGCTGTTTATAAAAAAATCAGCTTGCTGGAATTTTCTGAGTGAAAAATCAGCAACTGTAATTTTTTTCTTTTGCTGTCCCAAACTGCCCTTCAGCACTCAAGCTCCGATACCATGTAGAAATTTCTCATTTCCCACCCCGGTTTTCAGTTTCTCCTTATTTCTCCCATATAGTTAAATGCCCTTTCCCATAACCATACATTCAACAAGCTGGAAAAAATAAATATTGCTGAAAACACAAATTCTGGAAATTTTACAGAATGCTGGAAATTGCAGAAATAAAAATCAGCAGTAATAAACAGCCATTAAAACACATTTGAACACTGATATTTTTGGTCAATGTGACCCTGGAAAAACCCCCTACAACTCTTGGGGAAAACCAGTTTGAGAGCTCTTCTTTATTTCTGGAAAATGCCTTTTTACAGTAGGAGAAATGTTTAGCAAACAAAAATCAACAAACAGACTTTTACAATTTATCTCAGCCTTGCTGAAACACCGTTGCTGTTACACCGCTCTCAGTTGCTGTTACACCGTTGCTGTTGCTGTTACACCGCGGCTGTTGCTGTTACACCGCGGCTGTTGCTGTTACTCCGCTTTCAGCTTTGCTGTTACACCGCTTTCAGCTTTGCTGTTACACCGCTTTCATCTTTGCTGTTACTCCGCTTTCAGCTTTGCTGTTACTCCGCTTTCAGCTGTCCAGAAATCTCCCTTGCTCTCTTGCTCTCCTTCTCTCAATCTGCTCATGAAAGAATGAATGATCTTTTCCTCTTTTTCCTCCCTTAACCCAACCCTAAGTGACTTTTGGGTGATCCCTAAATCCAATGGCTGAAATAGATTTAGATCAATGGCTGAGATTAAATGCTCATTTAAATCTCACTTTCTATTTTTTAATTCACCCCACTTTAATAAAGACCGACTTAGTCATTTATTTCCAAAGTCACTTTTCCTTTCTAATTTTTCATTGACTTTATAAAAGTCACTTTAAAATTAGACTTAGTAACTTTATCACTTAAAGTCACTTTTAAATTAGATTTAACTTTATAAAAATTATAAAGTTACTTTAGGAGAAAAATTAAATTCTTTTGGACACTTTTCCCTAGGCCAAAGATCAAAGCCTAAGGGAACCACCTGTCCTTCGGTACCAAATTTCAACAAAACATTTTTTTATATTTACTCCATAAGTCACCTTATATTTATACTATGGGACAAATACCATGGACTAGATTGTTATTAATACCATGCAAAAAAACATTATTAACCCTAATATTAATATTAATAAAAATAAAAATGGCACATGGTATTGACCCATGGTATTCACCAAAATGGCACATGGTATTCACTTGGAATGTAGCCTATTTAAATGGGGGAATTAAACCAGCATAGATCCATCTTTACTCTGGATCTACTAACCCCCGAGAGGTATCAAATATCGTGATATGCAAACTAGCATAGAGTGAAAAAGTATTTGATCCGATCAAGAGTAAAAATGGATGTTGTGATTTAATGTATGTTAAACATTTTAGCTTGGTTAAAATAAAAATAAAATAAAAATCAACTATTAATTTTATTAATTTTTATAAATTACTAATAGTAATTTTTAAGCTCCAGGTTTATGATAACCCATGGTATTGACCCATGGTATTCATGTGAGCATAGACTATTTAAAGGGGAAATTCTATCTTAGATCCATCTTAATTCTGGGTCTACCAAGTGCTCAGAGGGATAAATAGATTTCATCCCTCTAAGAGTGGTAGATGTGGAGTTAAGATGGATATAGGTTGGTTTTTATGATAATCAAGATATTAAATAGACTTAGGAAATTATATTGTAAAAACATTTTAAGGTGAATGGTTAAAGCATAGACATTGGACAAGTATATTTGTATACTTCTGTTTTAAACTGAAACAAATCCAGGGCTAAAAGGAATGGATTGATTGCACTAGTCATCCTTCTATAACTTTCCAACATATGCTGGAGTAAACAGATTGTAATTTGGGTAATTTTTTTAATTGCAAACGGGAACATACTTGTGTATTGGCAGGGTGGTTACGAGGTCCCTAGAAGTGGAGTAAACAGATTGTAATTTGGGTAATTTTTCTAATTGCAAACAGGAACATACTTGTGTATTGGCAGGGTGGTTACGAGGTCCCTAGAAGTGATGAATTTGAATTTTTCTTGGTTTTATATATAGTATTAGGTTTTTTCTCATGCTTTCTATGAATGGCACGGGTGAATTTTATCCTACACCCACTAGGTTATCGATATGTAATTTCGGTAATTTTGCAAAAGATATTTTAAAGAAATGCAATGATTTCATTTGTGTATTCAATAAACACAAGATTTTATAATTGAGTAAAATATTCGCCATGCTTGGTGAGAGATTCGCCAAAAAATTATATATAGATATCATATTATTGATAAAATCGCCTTCCATTTTTCCTATATACCATGGAGATTCGCCCATTTATTATACATGTAAATTTTGGGGGGGTTCTTAAAATTTTCCCTGATGATGATGTGATGACATGAAGCAGATCAAGGGATTGAAGATCTTTCAATCAAGGAAGGATCCGGAAGAAGCCTAGATGACCTAAAGGTAAAATGAGGTATGTATGCTTGTATTTAATATTATAATGTCATGTCATATGGTTGTAGGTAACATGGATCATTACTTCTATCTTGAGAAGCATGACCAAGAGAAAAAGCATCTCCTCCTCTGAAAGGATGCAGGAAGGCATAAGTCACACTAGATGATATCAACATAATATGTACTCATATGAAGTATGAGGTGGTTGACTATAATGAAGAAACGCTGATTAAAAGCTCCTGGGAATGGAATGTGTGAGGAAGGAAGAGATCATGAGATATGCAACCCCGATAAAGGCGATCAACATCCAAAAGACCAAGAAGACTTGACTAGGAAATCTCCTGGAAAAGATATGAAGACTCTGATGAAAGTCTGAAAAAGATGGAGACCCTTGACAATGGATATCTTTGGGAGATGTGTCAACATGAATGCAAAATGCTGATACCTACAGGAAGATGTCATAATGAAGAGCCATCTAGTAAGGTATGATTTGATTTAATGTTATGTTTTTATCTCTTGAATAATATCTGGATGAGTGCATGCAGGGCTACTGGAACAAGAGTTGTAAGTACAAGTACAATTAGCGTTCATGTGGTGGATGGAAATTCCTGAAAGAAGCATGATGGGAAGAAGTAGCTATATGATGAAGGTTCCAGATATGTATCAAGAAGGCCACTTTCCATGAAGAAGGGAATGACATGACGAACCAAGAAGGAAAGTGATCGATGGCTGATGCCCTACAAGGAAGAAGCTCAACTGAATTTTATGACATCAAGGAAAAAAGTTGATCAAGCAGTTGAAGGAACCACGAAGAAGAAGCTGCTGATGAAAAGGAGAGTCCCTTATTAAGAGGGATCTTCGACAAGTCCCTGATTAAGAGGGAGCTGGGATTGAGTCACCCCTGATTAAAAAGGAGTGACAATTGTGTTTTTCTATTTCATGTATCATGCACTAGACCAAGACTAACAACCGTGTGTCTTAGTGAAGGCCATGAAGAGAAATGTAGACGCATGATTGATGTATCCTCCCTAATTGAGAGGGAGAGATAGACACAACATTCTTGTCTTCATTTAGGAAGAAGAATGGAGGATTAGGTAATCATCTGGCATCCGATGCTCTTTGAGGATGTGTAGGGCATTCAAGATAAGAGTAGGCAAGAGGACTGATATTCTTTGAGAGCTGGGAACCCAAGATAATAATAGTTCTAGAAGGTGATATTTAGTGAACACCCGGGTGGGTATGTACCTTGAGAGGCAATGATGAAGGTGTCTATAATCATTGGTCTTGCCAACATTGTGCTTTGATCTGATGAGAGATAGATTTGTCATTAGAGGCCTTGCTGTGGAAACAATGTTGGTTACTATGATGCTATACAGATGGGTTACCAATCCGATTGAGAAATTCTTCAGATTGAGAATGACCAAGTACCATTATGAATACCTCCCTAGTTAAGAGGGAGTGTTGAAGAAAGTGTAACTAGGTTCGGTCTTCATGACATTGTAATTATGATTTTTGTAAATAAGAAAATGAATTCATTATTATTCCTTGCTGCTTGGGTTTCATGAGCAAGAGGTTTATTTATTAGTAGCTGCCATTGAGAGCCTTAGGGTGTCAAAGAGTCAATGTCATGCTCTTCTTGAGCCTATGTGTAATGTATACAAGTCTATAGAAAGGTCTAGAAGCCCTCCAAAGACAAGCACAATCCTCTTGAAGAAGGCAACAAGCTAAACGATGTATAACACTATCATGTCTACCTGCAAATTAAATATAAATTGTTGGCTTGCATCAACGGACACACTTCTTTACATTGTCATGTTGGCTCAATATGGAGGACGAATTACTATATATAGCCAACTAAGGTTTGCACAAAACAGAGATACATAACTCGGATTTGTTTGAAATTTTCGAATGTCTGTCACAGGTAATTTTCGGATGGGTACAGGGGTCTGAAATCCGCACTACAGGAGGACACAACTTCGAAGGTCTCTGAAATTCGTAGGTAGAGTTACAGTCTCGGTGTAAACGAAGTCACTAACACCGTCTCGACATAATTACAGTCTTAGTATACTCTGTAAGCACAACTACAGTCTCGACATACTAATGATGAAGAAGATCTAGGTGGTATCTCTGTAACAGTCTCGGCATAGTTATGATGGGAAGGATTTTGGTGATTCAATAGTGACATAATCTGTCTCAGCTTGCATTAATGCAGTCATGATCGCGATAAAGATGTAGTTTCAAGATCTTGATCTTGATCTCAATGCAACTGTCATATATATATATAGATATATAGACATATCTAAGTGTAAAGATCTCACTGTTTTGATGAAGATTTCAATGATAAAGCAACTATCATCTCAATGAAGGAGCAAGAAAGATCTTAGTGAAGGAGCAGTAATAATCTCGATGAAGGTGCAACAATGATGAAGCTGGAATGACCTCTGTGGTGCATTAGTAATGACCTCCGTGTAGCTGCAGTGATGATGATAAACTCAACGGTGAAAAGAAGAGGATTGGTGTCTTGGTCTTGGAGTGGCTTAATTAGGTCAAGGGTCATGGTCTTGGTATTCGTCAATTGGAATCTCTATAAGAAGAATTTTGAGCGGGTTTTCCTCTCCAAGAGGGAGAGATTTTGGCCCTAGTAGAAAGCTAACATCGCGTGTTCTTGTCTCTTTTGTTTTTGATAGCTATTTGATGAAGTAAGAAAGACACACTCTAATAATAAGGAAAGGCTGTACTAATAAGAAAAGTCAAAAGAACCTCACAAATAGTTATCATGGTGAGAAGAATCCCATTAATCTTAATTGCCCTAGATTCTTCAACAACTACTTGTGGAGATGTGATCCTTTTGGGCTATTGCTATTGGAGATTGATTCTTGTCTTAGAGATGTTTTTTTGGGATTGAAAGAAGGCTATTTCATGGAAAAATTGTAAGTTTATTTGTAATTTTTTATTGTTTTAGATGTGATTAATTAATGTTAGGGTTTTTCTTGTTCCATGTCTAAATGCATATTATTTATGGAAAATCTTGGTTTATTATTGCAAGCATTTCATTTTCTCTTAAATTTAGCTCTAAAGACTCCATCACCAGAGTAGGAATAGGCATTGCGAATCCTTGTGTTGATAAAAAACTACAAAAGGCTTTTATATTTTCTTCCATTTCATTTTTCTAAGTCCTTCGAGGCAAGTCGCCAGGTCTATTTTGTAGGGCTGAATTCAATTAGGACACCTCTAGGTGGACATTGGAGCTAGAGAGGCTTGATTTTAGCCTTGTTGAGCCATATCATTGAAAACCTAGCATTCTACATTGTTAAATTTGCTTAGAAGGGCTAATGCCATCCTCCCTAAGTAATTTGTGTCCTAGAAAAACTCTAACCCTAGCTAGGGCTTAATTTGAGGGTTTGCTTTCACCTTTGCTGATTATGTCATTTGCAACTCTTTCTTGGGTGCTTGTAGGCCTAAGACATTCCTTTGTTGATCTACATCTTGAAACCCTTGGTTACACGTGCGTCTCTTGGGGCTTGGATTGAGTCACCCCTGATTAAAAAGGAGTGACAATTGTGTTTTTCTATTTCATGTATCATGCACTAGACTAGGACTAACAACCGTGTGTCTTAGTGAAGGCCATGAAGAGAAATGTAGACACATGATTGATGTATCCTCCCTAATTGAGAGGGAGAGATAGACACAACATTCTTGTCTTCATTTAGGAAGAAAGAATGGAGGATTAGGTAATCATCTGGCATCCGATGCTCTTTGAGGATGTGTAGGGCATTCAAGATAAGAGTAGGCAAGAGGACTGATATTCTTTGAGAGCTGGGAACCCAAGATAATAATAGTCCTAGAAGGTGATATTTAGTGAACACCCGGGTGGGTATGTACCTTGAGAGGCAATGATGAAGGTGTCTATAATCATTGGTCTTGCCAACATTGTGCTTTGATCTGATGAGAGATAGATTTGTCATTAGAGGCCTTGCTGTGGAAACAATGTTGGTTACTATGATGCTATACAGATGGGTTACCAATCCGATTGAGAAATTCTTCAGATTGAGAATGACCAAGTACCATTATGAATACCTCCCTAGTTAAGAGGGAGTGTTGAAGAAAGTGTAACTAGGTTCGGTCTTCATGACATTGTAATTATGATTTTTGTAAATAAGTAAATGAATTCATTATTATTCCTTGCTGCTTGGGTTTCATGAGCAAGAGGTTTATTTATTAGTAGCTGCCATTGAGAGCCTTAGGGTGTCAAAGAGTCAATGTCATGCTCTTCTTGAGCCTATGTGTAATGTATACAAGTCTATAGAAAGGTCTAGAAGCCCTCCTTAGAAGGGCTAATGCCATCCTCCCTAAGTAATTTGTGTCCTAGAAAAACTCTAACCCTAGCTAGGGCTTAATTTGAGGGTTTGCTTTCACCTTTGCTGATTATGTCATTTGCAACTCTTTCTTGGGTGCTTGTAGGCCTAAGACATTCCTTTGTTGATCTACATCTTGAAACCCTTGGTTACACGTGCATCTCTTGGGGCTTGGTATATGATACTCTGCTCCTATAAAAAAGGAATTGTCTTTGTCCATTGAAGAGTATCTTTACCTAGTCTACATTTACATCTCCTTGACCCATATAACATAGAATACCTTTAAGGTGATCACTGGGAAGCCTCTCGTGTGGTGAAATTACACAAAAGAGCAGGAGGAAGATCACTGAGGTGACAGTGTCACTCTCCCTCATCGTTGCAACAAGTTTTGGCCCTTGCCTTGTGATGCCTGTCTGAAGGCTTGCTAGATTTTGAAGCAACAGGTCCAACAATATCCACACAACAAGTTCCCTTGCACTGACATTGATCCCAAGGCAAGGCATTCACCCAATCTAAGCTCTCCAAATTTCAAACAAAACAAAAGAGGGGTGATGAGACCAAAATGCCTTTCACATCTCATGAAGTGCTCTCTTAGCATGCGTGGAAACACTTTTGAAGCACAACTGAAAACTAACATCAGTCTTTCCTCCCAGAGATCTTCACTACATTCTACTAGACAATGTAGCTTGGCTTGTTAGACAAACTATCTGTGCTAGCTTTTGAGTGCAAATACCTATCGGATCGATTGAGCAGTTGTTGTGTTAGGGATTGATTTGAGTGGTTAGCATTGTTATTTGCTGCCATATTATTTTCATTTAATAATCTGCAACTTGTATTTATTAATAGTTTAATTTCATAAGTTTAACAACTTTAGGAATGTTAACTAGTATAAAACCCTTCCTAGGTTTTGTTTAATGTTAAAAAAATTGATACTTGTTTCCATCCTGTAGAATTCGTGTGCCTGTATTCCTGCCCACCCTTTATTCTCTGTGTGATATTTGCCTCACTGTCCAGTTCGCTTTTTGTATGCAAATCCTGTTGGCCACAATTCATATGGAGATGCCTACAATGTCTACATCGTCAATGTGTCTCCTCAAATACCCTGTGCTGTTTGGCATTGACCTCCTAGATGCCAACCTTGTTTCAGGGTTTTGACCTCCCAGATGCCAATGGTTGGATCTAATACAGTATCAAAATTGCACATTCACATATTGTAAAATATTTGCAGAGAGATATTATTATTATTAATATTCATTGTTTAAAAGTCAATACACAATGATTTCTCATGAGTGATATGTAAGTTTAGACAACAACCTATGTAACGATAAAATGGTATGTGACTTAATTCGGCAATAAGTCGCTTGGTTAACTATTCATAACTTTAAAGTCCTAAGCTATGTAATAATACATGATCTGACCATTACTATAACATTAACTATCATTGGATCTGCAATGTATCTTGTTGCAAATCTGATCTGATCAGTGAAAACACAGATCCTAGATCAAACCTAGGTGGATCTTGTAACATTTATTTTATCAAATTTCTTTTATTTCAAGGTAATTCTTTGCGTTGAACTTAAGCCATATCTATTTTTTTACATTTCTAGCATTATCTACTTATCTCACATGATAAACCATCTAATTGGCAGAGTTCCATGGAACTTCTTTGTAGGCACCTGAATTGCTTGCCACTCTTTTTAATCGAGGTATGTGATGCTTTTATCAATATTGATTCATGACTAGAAAGAGTGTATTCATCTTGATATTGATGCATATTGTAAGAAATATCTTAGCATATGGTTGGTCTATTAGTTGCTTTTCTTATCACCAAGTGTTTGTTTCCTCTTTTGTTACTTTGAAACTTTTTGTGTTCTATTGTGAATACACATTTCTTGTGGAATTTAAGACTCGAGACCATCTTAAGTAATCTAGTTATAAAATTTGTTGGGCTCCCAAATGGGTCACATTTCGGAAAAGTTGATAAGACTAATAATAATTAGACTAACAACAAGAAAAAGAACTGGTGAAGGTTTCCATCCCCTTTATTTTGACATCTGGATATGATTATAATTGAACCATTAAGATTTTGTTATACTAAAGGATTTTGAGTTAATTCTATGAATGCAAAATAATCAAAGCATGCATTGATAACATAATTACTTTCTTTCTGAATAAAAAACTTCCTTTAACAACTAATATAATCAAAATATGAACATGGATGGCATTTTATACAAAAAAATGCAGTTACCACAAGCACTAGCAAAACTCAAGGTTGGGCTGGTTAATTAATAGAAATGTTCATATGTCCTGTTACTCAAATATTTTGAGATGTTTACTCCGTTATAGTACTGTCATCTTTAGGTGTATTTCCAGCACATTCTGGCAGTGATTGTTTACTGGTGGAGGTTGCTGTTGCTTTTAGATGCCAGCTGTCATTGTGTAGGATTTGCTTGATGAAGAGGAGAACCCAGGGATGTACAAGCAGTTTGATAAATTGGTTTATGGGCATACTGTTCACATGGAATGACCTATTGTTAAGTTTAGGTATGTTCTATGCTTAGAGCAATTTATTTCAATTTTCATAGTTAGTTCAATATCTTTTCCAGATTAGCAATCACATCAGCATTGAAGTAAACTGCAGATAGAACATAAACATAAATCACAGAAGACAAGCCAAGACAAGAGGACACAAGATGTGGCGCTAGCCAGGGACAAACCCCAATGTGGGGAAACCCTTGATCAATTCTTCTTATATGATCTTCAATAGTTCAGCAGAGAGAGAGAGAGAGAGATAGTACATTTACAACAGAAGTCAACACTTTGACGTTCTAGATAAGAGGATAGATCATCTCTACATGAGATCAGTTGAAGACATGCTGCTTCAACTGATTCTCCAAGGTGACTCTTTCATCTATCATTGTGCTGCATCTCATCCATGTGTTGCATCTCACCGTGCTGCACTCATCATCACTTCTGGACGTAATGACCATGTTATGCACTTCATGTTGATGCTCCTGTCACTGTGCTTCTCCAATCACTGGGCTGTTCTAATCACGGATCTGCACTCTATGTTACACTCATCATCACCGCATTCAGTGATGTAGCTGCATCATACATAGTGCTGCACCCTTTTTATATTATGCTGCGTTGCTACCCATAACTGTATGTTGATAGTACTATGCTGTACTAGCTGCTGTCCCATAATATGTTCAGCTACACCAACATGCCCAAATAGTCCAATTAGACCATGCTGTCATTTGTTTGCACCGCTGTTTGCTGCAGGAAACTCCTATTTCATAGACCATAGAAAAGTAAATGCTGCCTGACATGCAAGGCAGATAGCTTTTGCCCTCTGAGTGACAGCACGTGAATCGAGATAGCAACCTGGAGAGAGAGGGCGAAAGCTATCTGCCTTGCATGTCAGGCAGCATTTACTTTTCTATGGTCTATGAAATAGGAGTTTCCTTTGCTGCACACCTGGTTAGGGCACTTGCAACAGCCCTAGTTTCATCCCACAGTCAACAAACTAACCCTTTAAGGGCTGCGACATACCCTCATAGGTCTTCTCCTCACCCACGCTGCTTGCTTAGGGTGCTGTCCACCCTTGACAACCCTCACGCAGCCTCTAGTTGTGTGCTATGGCCTGCGGCCTAGCACAACAGATTGCTGTAGTAACAGACCTCCGAAAATGTGCCAAAATAACTTCCAAACAGCAACGTGTTTGACCCTTAGGAACTTGGCCTAACAGTCAGCCTTCTCGGCCCTATTCACAACAAACTCGGATCTTGATTATATCACTGTTCCAGCCCTAAGACTATCCACACTTACCTCAGTCACTCAGCCTCCTGTAGCAGACTTTGGATCCCTGTTTTCCCACGCTGTCCAGACTCTAGGTTGCTGCGGCTAGGGTATATCCATATCACCCTTAGGTAGGGCAACGTAGGGCCTCCTCTAGTTGCTGGTTAGGGCCTTCCCTTTGCTGCGGATTAGGGCTCCCTTTAGCTGCGGATTAGGGCTCTTCTTTAGCTGTGGATAAGGGCTCTTCTAGCTGCGGATTAGGGCCTCTTCTAGCTGCAGATTAGGGCCTCTTAGATCTGCAGCCAGATCTCCTACAAGTCTGCGGCTAGGGCTCTCCTAGATGACCCTTCTTTAGGGCTGCGTAGAAGGCATCTCTTCTAGACCTCCTCTTCCACCAAAAACCCAAAATAAGTGGAGAGTGAGATCACAAGAGATGAGTATTAAATGACTTGAAGTCCTCCTTTATTTATACTAAAACGTTGAGCACCAGTGGGGTTTATTTGGTTGCTGGCCGACCTTGACGAATTGTCCCATAACACTAATAAATTCATATCTCCATGAATATTTATTGGAATCATATGATCTTTAGATCAATCCTACACCTCTTGATGAGAGGGATCCAAGAAAAATATCAGTTGCCATAAATAAGATGACCCACATGGAGTTTGGCCCTAAGAGTGAGATCACAAGAGATGAGTATTAAATGACTTGAAGTCCTCCTTTATTTATACTAAAACGTTGAGCACCAGTGGGGTTTATTTGGTTGCTGGCCGACCTTGACGAATTGTCCCATAACACTAATAAATTCATATCTCCATGAATGCTTATCAGAATCAGATGATCTTTAGATCAATCCTACACCTCTCGATGAGAGGGATCCAAGAAAAATATCATCTGCCATAAATAATATGACCCACATGGAGTTTGGCCCTAGTTGCCAATTTTAACACTCCCTCTCAACTAGGGAGAACTCCATCCGCTGATCCATATGTCCGACTGTACTATCTCTGCCATCAGTGCCCTGCACTGCTCTGCTCTGCTGAACCATGAAGAAGAAGAATTGATCGAGAATGTCTCATACCATTCTCTACTGACCCAAAGTCAGTTTTATTGATCCCAGATCAATATCACAAGAGAGTGTCTCAAACCACTCATACTGATCCCAGATCAGTTTCGTTGATCCCAGATCAATGGAGGTCATCCTAGCATAGGGAGTACGGTAGATACAACGATGCATCCATCGATAGTACTACTATGGTCCCTAACCCCATTTCCTTGCTCATTGATCAGATGAGAGGTACTTCCCATGAGTCCCAGACTGCATGGGTAGGATGCCTCGACAAGGGAACTAATCATCCTGTCCCATAGGAGAACGAATCATTCTGTCCATAGTCGCCATGTGAGAACTAATCATCCCGGCCCACAGGAGAACTAATCATCCTGTTCCATAGTTGCCATGGGAGAACTAATCATCCCGACCCACAAGAGAACTAATCATCCTGTTCCATAGTTGCCACGGGAGAACTAATCATCCCGACCCATAGGAGAACTAATCATCCTGTTCCATAGTTGCCATGAGGACCGAGGTATCACAGGGAAAGGTTGAACCTGTCACCCTGTACATATTGCGCCACTAGGGGAGGTTGAGTCACCCAGTGGTCGTATGTCACTCCAGTAAGTACCCCAAGTCCCCCAGAGCTCCCAGAGCTTAGTGCATGCAACATGTAGGACCCTTATATGAAGGTCCCTCAACGACTCCAAGTCGTTCGGGAAAATCACAAATTTGACCTTTCCTCGGGGCTTTGTCAAAGTGTCTGCGACCTGTATATCAGTCTTAATGCGATGGAGCCTCCTCGCTCATCGACTTACCATATCCCAGATAAGGTAGTATCTGATGTCTATCTGCTGGAGCAATGATTGAATACGAGATTCCTCAATAATCGAATCCCCCCTGGTTGTCACAAAGAATCACAGTGGTGTTCATCATGTGTACAAACAACTAACTGAAGAGCTTCCACAACCAAGCAACTTCACACGAGATCATACTCGTAGCTATGTATTCGGTCTCGGCGGTGCTTATAGCAACCAACTTCCGCTTCCTGTCCATATCACTATATCGAAGCAGAATCTAGAGAGAATCAGCACTCATAAGTGCTCTTGAGATCCTCCACACAGCCTTCTTAGTCAGCGTTCGAACAATCATGCAGCTTTATATTTCTGGCAGTGTATCTCAATCCATGAGAGATTTTGCCCCGAAGACATCTTAGAAGATTCTT
The DNA here is from genome assembly GCA_031772625.1 of Pinus tabuliformis. Classification (NCBI taxonomy): domain Eukaryota; kingdom Viridiplantae; phylum Streptophyta; class Pinopsida; order Pinales; family Pinaceae; genus Pinus; species Pinus tabuliformis. The sequence continues at coordinate 589,004,926 of CM062820.1, read as the reverse complement.
GGCACCAATCCAGTGAGGCTCAACCAAATATGAGCTCACCATGCTAACTGCAAAACATTTATACAGACGGAAGTTCTCCAAGAACATCAATGCAGATGAGTTTATGAAACTCAGAGGCATTTCGCAAATCTGGTCCAGCATCACCACCATATAACTTCTGAAAGTTAAGATCCTTGAGGTAGTCATGGGCTTGCAGTTTACCATTCCATATCTGGAATCCAACTCCCTCTTACTTCTGCAAATGAGAGGGTCTGCACCTGTTAGAAATAGGTCGTTTCTCAGAAGGTGCCGGTATGAGAGGTCTATCATCCACAACCTTCAAACAATGGTTTGGATCGGCTTCACTTTTAGTGAATCTCAGCTTCATCAGACAGCTATCAATCCTCTCATATTAGGCCTGGGGTGTTTTACTTGAAGCCATAGAGGGCTTTCTTCCACATGTATACATGAGATTCCCAATCATGAATCTCAAACCCCTCAGGTTGTTCCAAACCTGTGGCCCTGCTGCATGAGGGGAATGGTCCCCTTGTAAGATTTTTCTTCGGTACATCTCAGACATGTACCTTCATGCTCTTCTTGAATTCAGGTATCCGAGTCACCATTTGACTCACATCGGTTTGGGGCCTCATAAAGTAGATCTCAGGTGTTATAGATGAGATATGTCATGATCCCCAATGGACCATCCTGCAACTTGACAAAAATTGCCAACCTTGAACCCATGAGTAAAAGCATCTTTGAAAATTTCATTTTCAAACACGTACCTTTCCATCGATAAATGCCACCCTGTAACCTTTGATTTCCATTGCCGAAATGGACACCAGGTTCTTCTTGTGATCAGGTACATTAAAGAGATTCTGTAAATGAATCGAGTTACCCTCATTCAATTGAGGGGTAACATTCCCTACACCCTTTTCAGGATAGGTGGCATCGGCTCCAAGTATAATCCCACGATTGTTTTCATCTCTACCAAATTAGAGAGAGCACCCTTCTATCTGATGAAGTTCCTTGAAACACTATAATCGATAAGCCAGATTCCCAAAGAATTTGAAGGAGAGGGCCAATACAAGATAACGCTTCTTTATCTAATCAGAAACAACATTTGATTCTTCATACCTGGGGTTCCTTGCTTTCTATGAAGAGTCGGCCATTTCCTTGATGATTTGCATTCCATGTCATTCCTCTGATCATTGAAGATGACCCCGGAATGATTGTTATCATCATCAAGTGATGTGTCCATGCCATTCGGACACTCCTTCGCATAATGGCCGAACTTATTGCAACCAAGGCATCTGCCTTTCCTTCCACCCTTAGATCTGATCTTTCCATTGAAGTGATCTTTAGGTAGGCCATCAGAAACTTCCGCTGCGCCATTCTGATAATATTCTCTGCTTTGACTTCACCCTCGGTGAATTTTAAGAGGGATGCGGAATCCACTGATCCTTTTGTTCTTTCCCAACTGTCTTCGGTGATTGCTCTTTCACTCTTGCTTGGGATTTGTCTTCACTCAGCTCTAATACCATGTTAAGTTTAGGTATGTTCTATGCTTAGAGCAATTTCTTTCAATTTTCATAGTTAACTCAATATCTTTTCCAGATTAGCAATCACATTAGCATTAAAGTAAACTGTAGATAGAACATAAACATAAATCGCAGAAGACAAGCCAAGACAAGAGGACACAAGATGTGGCGCTAGCCAGAGACAAACCCCAATGTGGGGAAACCCTTGATCAATTCTTCTTATATGATCTTCAATAGTTCAGCAGAGAGAGAGAGAGAGAGAGATAGTACATTTACAACAAAAGTCAACACTTTGACATTCTAGATAAGAGAATAAATCATCTCTACATGAGATCAGTTGATGACATGCTGCTTCAACTAATTCTCCAAGGTGACTCCTTCACCTATCATTGTGCTGCATCTCGTCCATGTGCTGCACTCATCATCACAGTGCTGGACCTAATGACCATGTTATGCACTTCATGTTGCTGCTCCTGTCACTGTGCTTCTCCAATCACTGGGTTGTTCTCATCACAGATCTGCACTCTATGTTGCACTCATCATCACTGCATTCAGTCATGTAGCTGCATCATACATAGTGCTGCACCCTTTTTATATTATGCTGCATTGCTACCCATCACTGTATGCTGATAGCACTATGCTGTACTAGCTGCTGTCCCATAATATGTCCAGCTACACCAACATGCCGAAATAGTCCAATTAGACCATGCTGTCATTTGTTTGCACAGCTGTTTGCTGCACACCTGGTTAGGGCACTTGCAACAGCCCTAGTTTCATCCCACAGTCAACAAACTAACCCTTTAAGGGCTGCGACATACCCTCATAGGTCTCCTCCTCACCCACGCTGCTTGCTTAGGGTGCTATCCACCCTTGACAGCCCTCACGCAGCCTCTAGTTGTGTGCTATGGCCTGCAGCCTAGCACAACAGATTGCTGTAGTAACAGACCTCCAAAAATGTGCCAAAATAACTTCCAAACGCAACGTGTTTGACCCTTAAGAACTTGGCCTAACAGTCAGCCTTCTCGGCCCTATTCACAACAAACTCGGATCCTGATTATATCACTGTTCCAGCCCTAAGACTATCTGCACTTACCTCAGTCACTCGGTCTCCTGTAGTAGACTTCGGATCCCTGTTTTCCCATGCTGTCCAGACTCTAGGTTGCTGCGGCTAGGGTATATCCATATCACCCTTAGGTAGGGCAGCGTAGGGCCTCCTCTAGTTGCTGGTTGGGGCCTTCCCTTTGCTGCGGATTAGGGCTCCCTTTAGCTGCGGATTAGGGATCTTCTAGCTGCGGATTAGGGCCTCTTAGATCTGCGGCCAGATCTCCTACAAGTCTGCGGCTAGGGCTCTCCTAGATGACCCTTCTTAAGGGCTGCGTAGAAGGCATCACTTCTAGACCTCCTCTTCCACCAAAAACCCAAAACAAGTGTAGAGTGAGATCACAAGAGGTGAGTATTAAATGATTTGAAGTCCTCCTTTATTTATACTAAAACGTTGAGCACAAGTGGGGTTTATTTGGTTGCTGGCCGACCTTGACGAATTGTCCCATAACACTAATAAATTCTTATCTCCATGAATACTTATCGGAATCGGATGATCTTTAGATCAATCCTACACCTCTCGATGAAAGGGATCCAAGAAAAATATCAACTGCCATAAATAAGATGACCCACATGGAGTTTGGCCCTAGTTGCCAATTTTAACACCTATACTTGGTCATAGGGCAAGCATGGATTTGAGGATGGGGATAATTTGGGGTCTGTTGTTCATAACATATAGATAAACAAGTTTCTAAAGGATTTGCAAGAGCTGGATAGTTGGCTGAAGCGTTGTGTGTTTGTGCAATCATGGGATCAAAGGAAGTGACACTTGATCATGCCAATGTTGGCACCTAAATCTGGACAAGTCGATTGATTATTGAAGTCTAAAGATCGTGCAAAATGATTCCTTGGAGCCTTTCATGGACTAACTGTGGAAGAAGGCTTATGTTTCACGGGACATTGATTTGTGTTAAAATATTAGCTTTAGAATGATCTTACAACATCGCTGTTTGCATGCCCAAGATCATCTCCCAGATTAAAGGTGGTAGCTGTTTGATTGTGCTGCTGTAAAATAAATCTTTCAGGTGCCCTTCTAGCAGAGTTTAAAGATGAAATAAAGCTGATTCTGTATCAACTTTCAAGAGAGCAAAATTGAATGATCTGGAAGACAATTTAACAGTGGAAATTGCAAATGTATGGGACAAAGGATGAGGAATACCAAGCTTATGAGGTGTCTCTTTTACAGGCAGTTATGACACGATTGATTTGATATTGAAGAAGGGGCTTTTAACCTCATATGCAATCTAAGGAAACTCCATCAAAGCTCATTAAAGCATACTGCATGATTAAACAGCCCTCATTGCTTGATCATGGGGTAACAGCTCTCATCCAAACCAAAGACATCGGTTATCTACTAAGATTTAGTACTCCTGAATCTGCCATCTTGGAGTATTGTATTCATTTTTGGTGTGGTGATTTTTGTCATAAGAACTAGTATTACTGAGAGCTGAAGGAGTGGTGTACTAAGGATTTTTTGTTGGAGTGAACAACTCACCATATGTGGCTTGAGTGAAGGGGTAAAGAGCCAAAGAATGAATGCCTTCGCCGGTAGCTATGGTGCTTGTTGTCATCAAATCGAGCACCCGAGTCTGAAGAATCAATAAAAATATCACTTATTGCAATCAACTGGTAATTATCCAATGTATTTAATTTTGAGCAAAATTATTTTACTGCAAATACTGAATAAAAACACGATTGCAATATTCACAAAAATAAACTGCGGAAACTTTGATAGAAAACCAATCACAAAATGGACACAATTATTTTTGGACAAAACGTCCTTGGAAAAACCCCGAAGGGAAAACCAATTCTTCAGATTTGAGGGTTTTATTATGATTTAACAAATTCTGCAATTGATGAATATTACAATACTGCTTGCCAAACCCCGACAAAGCTCTGGCAAAATATTTCTTCACCTCCACAAGTCGATCTGACCATTGGGAGGCTTACGGTCTCCCTCTGCAAATTGACACAACCTTTCCTGGAATTTGCACAACGAATTCCGACAATCCTCCTTTCCTGCAATCGCACTAATTTCTAGCAATTCGCTCTGTAACTGGAAATCTTGATATGCTAAACTGGCAACTCATACGACCTCTTTTGGCAATCTCGTATGATCTCTCTATTTGCAGAATAACTCTAGGAGAATTCCTCCTACGGATCTCAGAAACTGGAAGAGTATTGATGAAAGAAAATCTCGGAAAATTTTCACTACTTCATCTGCTGCTGAAACCCTCGCTGGTGTCAGATCCCACGCTATCACTGCGCCCTCTTCACTACAATGAATGATCTCCAAGACTGCCCATTGATCTCCTTTATAATCTCTCGTTGAGAAATCAACGACCAAGATCCATATATGAAATGATCTAATCGATGGCTAAGATCACTTAGAAACTTTAATAAAAGTCTCTAGAGGAAATTAAACCATGTCTCGATTATTATTACTAATTAATTAATCTATTTCCCTAAGTTAAAACTTAGGAAAATATTAAAAACTAATTAATTAATTTAATTAAGACATTTATATTCAAAAGAATAACTTGGGCTTAGAGTTATTTTTCGCTCGTGTTCCTAGCCTCACTAACACCACTTGAGGCTAGAACACCTGTCTGAGCTACATCAACCAACACTTCCTCTTAGCAAGGAAGGTGTTCTGCGTTGTACACCATTGTGCTTCGTGCTTGCCTCTGGAACACCTGTCACCTTGAGTACTCCATGGCCCATTTCACTATGCCACAACTCTCTTGGACTGTTGCTGCAAGCGATGAGTGCAAACTCATCCTCTATTTGTCTAGAAAGCTCATTTGCAATTACTGTTGTTTGCTTCTTTCCCTTCTTGTCAGCGTTCTTCTTGAGTGGGCAGTTGTTGCAGTAATGGCCGAACTTGTGACAACCATAACACTTGATCTTCGACATGTCCTTCTTCTTTTCCTCCTTGGAGTTGGATCCTTTATTGAATCCCTTCTTCACTTTGTCCTTTCTCACAAGAGCAACATTCTCGTTGTCATCTCCCTTCTGCTCAGAACTACTGCTAGTACAACTATTTCCTCTCATAAGGCTCAGTAGAAGCTCCTCTTGTGTGAAGTCATTCCACAAGCGTTCGTAAGTAGGAAAATTAGATCTTCTAGTAACCACTTGCACGAAAACATCCCATTGCTTTTGAAACCCATTTAGGGCTGTTCTCACAAGCTCTTTGTCATCGACTTTCTCTTCAATGGCTGCTTGCTCATCGTTGACAGTCATCTATTCTATTTTCCTAAGTTTAAACTTAGGAAAATAATAAAAACTGATTAATTAATTTAATTAAGACATTTACATTCAAAAGAATAATTTGGGCTTATGGAGATATTTTCCGCTCTCGTGTTTCTAGCCTCACTGACACCACCTGAGGCTAGAACACCTGTCCGAGCTACATCAACTAACACTAAGTGCAAATCCTTTCACAAGGTGTTAAAGACTAGTGGAACATGGAAGTGTTACCACTTTCACCTTGGCAATAATTTCCCTCGTTTTAGTGAAGAAGGATAGATCCTATGCAAGGAAGGCTTCCCTGGCATTGGGCAGCCTCCAATGTTCTCAAGGCAAGAGAAGATCAAGTCTAAGGATAGTTATGTAGCTATTTAATTCCCCACAAATTGAACAATCAAGGTGAATTAAAAGGTGGTTATGAATTCAATTTAAAAATTTGAATGAATGAGGATATATGGCAATATAGAAGGCTCATCAAGTTAATAATTGAAACAAGAGAATCCCTAAATACTACAAAAGAAGAAAAAGCTGTAAGCTGTTAAACTTAGAGCAAGTTATGATAGCAGCAATAAAATCAGCCCTTAAACAAATGATTCTCGATCAAAACTAGGGCTGAAATAGTGAGGTAAGATAGGGTTTTATCAAACTAGCTAAATATGAAAATTAAAATGCAAGTGACAGCCCTAGATAACAAGATATCTAGCCTTAAAAGGGCTGTAAAATAAATCAACAATATAAAGTATGATGAGAAGATCAATTTCAAGCCAAGTAAATGCAATTACCCAATATGTAAAGCTTTTTCATGGAGAATGTTTGTAAAGCTGTTGTAAACCTTAATCTAAATAAAAGTTAAATTTTTGAGTTTTATGGTTGTGAATTGGGAGAAGACAAGTGCCTATTAGTTTTTTTGGGGTATATGGGATCAATTAGAGATGACTAAGGTTGTCCACAATTAACCCTAGAAGATCCACCTAGTACCATACGAGCCTAATTTTTTTTTAAGAGAATGTTCTCCACTAAAAATGTTCTCTCTGGCTGGTTTGTGCATGCATGAGCTTGGCTTCCCTCTATTGAGAAATCCATTAGGGCAATAACTTAGGGTTTTCATTGATTTCTCTTATTATGACATTATCTTGTGACATTTAATTATTAGTTCTTCTTCCTAATTATCTTGTTCTTATCATCAAGACTAATGCCAAAACAAAAGAGGACACAAGATGTAGGTGCACAACTAGGGAAAAACCCCTAGGTAGGGGAAAAACCCAATCAAGAACTCTTCCATCTGTAGATTCAAATCAAGATGAGATAGACCAAAAACCTAGACCAAGGACACCTTCCATCCATTAAGTCAACCTTGTTCCTGAGTGACACATCATACTTAGGTTCTGCAGTCATATCATACTTCACTCCTGTAGTCTTGTCAAGCTTCGGTCTTGTATTCAAGCCATACTTTGATCCTGCAGTCTTGTTATCCTTCAGTCCTGTACTCATGCCATATTTTGGTCCTGCAATCTTGTCATACTTCGCCTACATTACCTTAGTGCCTCGATCCTTTATTACCTTGATCCTGTTGATAATCCGAATCATTCTACCTTTGATGTCCTCTGTAGTATATCAACTTCTATCCTCTGCAATAAATCAACTTCTATCCTCTGCAATAAATCCGAACTTCTGTCCCCTGCAATATATCTGAACTTCTGTTCCTTCACTACTCTGAAATATGTCCGAACTGTTTTTCTTCAGGTGGGGGTTGAGTTCATCTGGGTATTTATAGTTTTTTCTGACTATAAATGAGCCTACATGAATAATTTATTGAAGCTGACTTGTATAGGGTCAATCTGGAGGCTAACTTGCAAGGTGACTTGACGGAGGAGGTTTTGACATGACTAAATAGCTTTTTATCTTTGACATCATGAACCCAAGAAGGGATTCTTACATATTAAATTTGACTTTGACTTGAACAAAAATCCTAGAAGCCTACAATGGAGGCTTGACCTATGAACATTGACTCGAGCATAAAATTCATGCTTTAATAAGTCAATTTAATAATAAAAATTTCTTTTGACAAATATATTATATCATGACTCAAGTAAATTATCAAGACCTACACTAGTTACATTCTTCAACACTCCATCTTAACTAGGGAGGTATTCATAATTACATACATATGAAGGTACATGGAAGATCTCAAAATGAAATGAACTACAAAGAGTTCTAGCACACTCAGTGTTGTGGACTAGATACTTGACTAAGGTAATTTATCTGGGTGGGACTAAGATGGACTCAAAATTTCAGCCAGCCAACCTAGGTACCATCAGGTGTACTTTCTGACCATCAACCTAGGGATCTAGGTGCGTATCCAAGGTCGGAGCTCCATGACCAACGCACCCTCCCTCTTCAGGATCTAGACATCAACACATAGGCCGGTTAGATGTCCTCCCAAGCATCTACCATTAGATGCTTCATCTCTCCCTAATAAACTAAACCAGATATATCCATTTGTCCAAGCATGCTTCCCAAGTGTTCATCCTTCTTTATGGAGAGATTTACCTGTTCAAACACAAACCCCAATAAAATTTCAAATATACATATAAGTAAACACAAACCTTCGGGGTCTTCAATCATCCTGGTGCCACTTATTCATATACAAATTGTCGAAAACTTTTCTTCTTTCATTTCTTCAGCAACACCAAGATATCCTCAATATATTGCAGATCTTATTCATTCTCCGTCGAAAACTTTTCTTCTTTCATTTCTTCAGCAGCACCAAGATATCCTCAATATATTGCAGATCTTATTCATTCTCCGATTTCTTCTACAAGGTATCCATCATGACTATCATAATAGGTCCTCCCTCTCAACTGGGGAGATGTACTCTTTTCTTTTAACCATGCTCCCTCTTAACAATTTTCTTCTTCTATAACATCGGAGAAGCTTCAATCTTTCATGACTTTATCAGTGTCATCTTTGATCATCATCATTCTTATAGCTTACTTCATCATGCTCATCATTATTTTTCAATTACGAGTATCTCCAACATCTTGAAGATTATGTACTTGCAAAATTTTAATAGCAAGTACATCCAAATATATATATATATATATATATAAGCATGAAGTTAACTATACTGAAAATCATATCATTATAATGGAAGCATTAAATCATTCAAACTTTAGACATCAAACACTTAAACCTAGATAGGTTCATAAGAGACACATACTAGATTTCAACCTCTTGCTAGGGTTTTGTTATAAACCCTAGACATCAACAACTTTAGTCAAGATATTAGTCTCATTATATCTAGGGCCTCAATGTGACTTTTAGAGATATATGACAGATTCTACTATGATTTACTATAAACCTTAGATTCCTTTTTTGAGTCACAAAGCTTTAGATATCAGTAATTTGATCAAATAACAATTCTACTATGCATCTAATGTTTCAATTCTACTAGTGTTTGTTCAAAACCCTAGATTTTATCATCAAAGCTAAATTCATATCAACAATCGAAAACAATATCATTATCATTTTCTACTAGGGCTTAGTTACAAACTATAGAATTCAGAAACATGAGTATTTAATAATAAGATTAGCATACTCACATATATCTAGGATAACATAATCATGCATTAGCATACAACTATATCTACTAGGTAAACCCAAGACACAAACATTAATACATTAGAGTTAGATATACATCAATTTTTCTTTCAGGCTAGGGTTTTGATTAGGCAGATGAATATTCACCTAGGGTTTCATTCCTAGGAACTTACTATGACTATTATAATGGTTTTGCTTATAAACCCTAAATTATCAAACCCTTAATATCTAGGGTTTCAATACATAACTTAGACATTGACAGCAAACCCCAAAGGGCTAGGGTTTCCATCATAACAGTATCAAAACTCTAAACATCAAGAGAATAGGATTTCTAGACTTGATCAACAACCCTAAGCAGACCAGGGTTTCATAAATATACCCTTAGGTTAGGGTTTTATAGTGAACCTTTTTAGGGTTTCACAAGAATGATAATATAATGAGGGTAGATTCAATCTAATTACTAATCACCCTAACAAGAATCTTTGTGATTCAAAACCCTAGACATAATGATGTTAGTAATGTAAAGCAAATTTTAAAAGAAAATGAACATACCTTTTTCTATGAAGAGATCCTTGCAACAAAACTTCTAATCTAAGACATACCTTGAGTTACTCCTTTGGTAGGTTTCCTTAATGAAAGGGCTCCCTCTTAAATATGATCACATCTTTATTTGATTTACCAAGTTCCTACAATATTTCTGGACAAATACAACCAAAATATACAAGTACAATAGTGTGATGATTATCTAGAATCTAGAGTTTCTAGAGTTTTGAGCTACAAAATCTAGACACCTTTAATTTTACTATTGCTAAGAATCGTCATATATGGATTATTCTTAGACAATTGGGAAAACAAGTAAGTGAGAGAGAGACTGACATATGTACTATTCTAGATATTAACAATCTTTAATGAGGATTTGTTATTCCTAGAGATACACTAGTAGTTAACTCTAGAAACATACCTCAAAACTTACATACCTTTTCATAGAGCTTGTTGCCTCTTCTTGTAAGCTGCATACACATTAGTTAGATGACTAAAGCATGAAGAGCAACGACAATACTTGATTTTTAATGAAGACTTTGAGCTGATTCCTAAATGTTGGATGCCATTTTCTTGACAGCAGTAGATGCTTCCTAGAGCTGCTTCTTCCAATGATACTGTTTCCAGAACAAGATGCAATATGCTACTACTTCCTTGCTACAGGTCTTCTTGGCTTCTGAATTATACGGGACTGCGAATTTTATTGTTGACTGTATGTAGTTGATGACTGAATATACGTCTTCGGCTCCTTTTTGTGTGTGATGGAGGCTTTATAACAGGTCTTTCAAAATAGACCATTAATGCTTCTAAACCATTCAGCGTATGTCCCTTTCTTGCTAGCTGTCTAGTCCTCAAATAATACTTTATTGAAGATAGACTTTGGACTTCTGAGGTTACAGGTTTTCGGATTTCTGGAGAGATTTCAGATCATGATATTTATTTCTAGGACTTCGATTCTTTCTTCAAGGGTTCGGTCTTGATATGGCTATCATTCTGGCCTCTCGACTCTACAAAGTGATGCTTCCTTCTTTCTTAAATCCTTCGCTCCCTTTGCTCGGGTCTGCGGTCCTAACCATAGATATACTGACTAGTGGATATGTCCAGAGTTCAGAATTTCTTCCCTCTAGGAGCTCGATTCTAGGTGACTGTCTTCTTTGCTATTTTGAAGTTCATGTGTCCTTTCTGCCCTTACACAAGTGAACCTCACTTTGATACCATGTTGAGAAATCCATTAGGGCAGTAACTTAGGGTTTTCATTGATTTCTCTTATTATGACATTATCTTGTGACGTTTAATTATTAGTTCTTCTTCCTAATTATCTTGTTCTTATCATCAAGACTAATAACAAAACAAAAGAGGACACAAGATGTAGGCACACAGCCAGATAAAAGCCCCTAGGTAGTGGAAAAACCCAGTCAAGAACTCTTCCTTCATTAGATTCAAATCAAGATGAGATAGACCAAAAACCTAGACCAAGGACACTTTCCATCCATCAAGTCAACCTTGTTCCTGAGTGACACATCATACTTAGGTTTTGCAGTCATATCATACTTCAGTCCTATAGTCTTGTCAAGCTTCGGTCCTGTATTCAAGCCATACTTTGATCCTGCAGTCTTGTTATCCTTCAGTCCTGTACTTGTGCCATATTTCGGTCCTGCAATCTTGTCATACTTTGGCCTATATTACCTTAGTGCCTTGGTCCTTTATTACCTTGATCCGGTAGATAATCCGAATCATTCTACCTTTGCTGTCCTCTGCAATATATCAACTTCTGTCCTCTGCAATAAATCCGAACTTCTGTCCCCTGCAAATAAATCCGAACTTCTGTCCCCTGCAATATATCTGAACTTCTGTTCCTTCACTACTCTGAAATATGACCGAACTGTTTTTCCTCAGGTGGGCTTGAGTTCATATGGGTATTTATAGTTGTTTCTGACTATAAATGAGCCTTCATGAATAATTTATTGATGCCGACTTGTATAGGATCAATCTGGAGGCCGACTTGGAAGGTGACTTGATGGAGGAGGTTTTGACATGACAAAATAACTTTTTATCTTTGACATCATGAACCCAAGAATGGATTCTTACATAGTAAATTTGACTTTGACTTGAACAAAAATCCTAGAAGCCTACAATGGAGGCTTGATCTATGACCATTGACCCAAGCAAGAAATTCATGCTTAAATAAGTCAATTTAATAATAAGAATTTCTTTTGACAAATATATTACATCGTGACTCAAGTACAATTATGAAGACCGACACTAGTTACATTCTTCAACACCCTCACCAGTTCGAGATCCACCCTCACCACTGTTGTCCTGCCTGCCTTGAAGCTACAAATGCGCACTAGCCAACTATGCTATCATATCCATCATGAGTTTTTGTTGTCTGGCCAACTCTGCAATTGTGGGTTATTTTCCTCCCTGTTCAGGCTGCTCTTGGTTCCCTTGATTCCCCATGTGCTCTTTGTCCCAACCTTACTCTCTCTAGTGTGCTCTAGCTCAGTGTCTGAAAAAGGGTCAGGCACTCGGCCTCTACCATGCCCTCTTCTGCCTCGGCCTCTGCCTCTGTGAAAGACAACACCCCCAAAACGAAGTGGCATCACCAGTTCTTGCGCCCACAACTAGCCGAGAACATGCTCTGATACCACTCTAATATTCCTAAGTGGAAAATGATAGTAAATACCAAACACATGAACTAGGAACAACAAATAAACTCAAAAAAAGCACCCAAATAAGAACACGAGAGACAATGAGCAGGAAAGCTGAGCCATTTTATTAAAAATGTAAATCTGGGTACATAATGAGTAAGAACAATGCAACTTGGGCTTGCTATGCAAGCTATCCAAAGACCAGGTTGAAATCCGTTGACCCAAGTTTCGAAATGGCTCCAAACTAAAAATGCACACTACACAGAAAATTCTGCTATTGGCTACCTGAAGGAACAAGTATTTCTTCCTGAAATACTGCTCAAAAGATTCTACAAAAAATTAGCCTCCAACTCCTCTCACCAAATCGACAAAGTAAGAAATGTTTTGGGCTAATTTTGGGTAAGAAATAATGCTCAGAAAATTCTGCAAAATTAGCCTCGAACTCCTCTCACCAAACTGACAAAATAAGAAATGTTTTGGGCTAATTCCGTGTGACCAAAACGCCTTTTTAGAGGTGTGAGTGGCCTTTTTGGCTGGTTTTGCGCTTTGTGAAGGAAATACTACTACTGCATGTCCCCAAATGCTCCACTGAAAAACACGTTCAAGCTTCTTGCCAAATTCTCTCCGGAAACCCAACCTCCTCCAGCCCCTGACTTGAATCTGCCTCACTCCCACACCTGCGCAGACTTTGCCTAGAATTGCTTGCGCACTACCAAAATTAGAAATATTTGGCCCTCAAGATTGCCTCAACTCCAACCTTGCAAATTGGTGTCAAAAATGCGGTCTCAAGGTAAGACATTCTTTTGCAAAATTCCTGGATTATCCCAATCACTGAAGCTAGCCCAAATTGTGTTGCATGAACTACCTCTGCGCCCAGGAAGAGCGTAGAACTAGAAATCTTCTGCAAGTAAAGCCCTATGAAAGCCCTGAAGTGGACTGCCAAAATTCCTCACTAGGGAGACGCTCGAAGTTCTCCGAAATGAGGGTGGAATTCCACCTGAAATTCCTGTGCTAAGCAACACCAACTCTTGTGCTAAACAACTCCAAGATAGGTCAACTTGTGTATCAAAGATAGTCAAAAGATGCCTCCAAAATGCCTCCCTTTTGCCTCAAGTACTCTAGCCCATGCGTACCCCCTTAGTGCTTCCCACAATCCACTAATTTGTTGCCTTTTTCCTTGTGGGTCGAATTGCCTCCCTTGGGTGGCCCCCACCTTCCACTAAGAAATCGATTTTCCTTTTTCTCCTAAGTCCAAAAATGTCATAGTGTGCCTCCAATACCAAAATTGCAAAAATGGCCATACTAAGAAAAATTTATGCAATTGGGATGTCACAATTTTAGAGGGTTTCTACACCACTCTCGGCACCTTAAGCCCTCAACGCAATTTTAGAGGGTTTCTACACCACTCTCGGCACCTTAAGCCCTGAACACATGCCCGAGAAGGTCTTACAAATGGATAACGTCAACGTACTTTTCCCTACGGCTCACATGTGTGGGCAAATTATTATGTTTTTGTCTTAGCTAGGATGTTGACTGCTGACCTAACTAATCATTGTGACATATTTTATTGTTTTTAGGGGCTCTAGGCTAAAATAAACATTAGTCCTCCAAATATAAATAGAGGAGAGATTCATTGTATTTCGGCCTTTCGTGACTTCGACCTTCATGTCTTGTCGAGAATTGGGACCTATGAATGCATTTTGACATTTGGAGCTGATTCGCTTGTCTTTTGAGCTATTGTCTTGAATTAATGGATGGATTTTTCATCCATGTTATAATGCATGTTGTTAATTTTTAGGGCTAGATTGTTCTCTGCTATAGATAATTGCATCTATAAACTTTTTAACATTTTCACATTGCATTCATCCCATAACATCATATCATCATTAGCAATTATGTAGAGAGAACAATAAACATCAGCAATGTAGCGGAACAGTACGCAACAACAAAAGAAAAGCGTACACAATAGAGACACCAGGATTTAGGTCAGAGACCAAGGAAAAGCCCCACAAGGGAGAAAATCTAACTAGATTCTTCTTCTAATTGATATTCATCAAATGTTCTTTCTGAGATACAAATATCATTAGACATCATCCTTAATTACATTAGGGCACCTAGGGCCAGTCCAACAGCAGACCATATCATACTGTCATGAGAACATGATATACATCACTATCACTGTTGCTGACATAGAGGTTCTACCATCACTGTCATGTCATGCTCAAACCATACATCATTGTTATAATACTGCCATCCATAGCTATCCTTATTGATATGAATACACTGTTATTCACCAAAGTCTACTACTGTGTTAAAGTCATTGCATCAAAGTTACTCTCAAGATTACTGTCATATTTGTTAGTTTTTGGTAGCATCGGAAGTGCTCTAGCCTTGAAAATTGGCGGAGAGGCTAAGGCACATGAGTTCTAAAGAATCCAGAAACCGTTTGGTGAAATTCCACCTAGATTGTATTTTATTAAAATAATTGATATTTTTAATGGGGTTCCTAAGTCTAAACTTAGGGAAATTAAAATATTAATGGGTATTAATCAAAATATGGGTGAGAATGATTTGGAAGGTGGATCAAGTCATGTTTTAATCTTAGCCATTGATTAGAGACTTAATCTCGGTCGTTGAAGACTCAACATAAAAAGTATAAAATGGAGGCTTGGGGTTCATTTGGAAACACACACAGAGAGATTGAGGAAATCGATTTTCTGAGTGAGAAGTTCTTAGGAGGAAAATCGATTGGGGAGATCTTGCAGCTGAGGGCCAGAGAGAATCCGGGAGAAGTACTTTCCGGAAAATACATAACAGGGAGGCAGCGTAGTAGCCAGGAGAGTTGATGCAGAAAAATTGCCTGTCATGCAGAATCCAGAACTGCCAGAACATCCGAAATTGCTGGGAACTACCAGAACAATTGGGAGAGCTGACACAGAGGCAACTCAGTAGCTGAGAGAGCTGACGCAGAAAAGCTACCTGTCACGCAGATTCCAGAACTGTCGAAACATCCGAAATTGCCGAGAACTGCCAGAACTACCGGGAACTGTTGGAACAACCGGGAGAGCTGACGTAGAGGGCAGAGAACGTGACGCGGGGCTGACTCAGGGCCAATGCAAAAATAGCTGGGGTTAGCCAGTCTTGTGCCGAATCAGCCGAAATTCTGTTGGGTGAAGTGACGTAAAACTCACTCAGATTTTCCACCAGTATTTTCTCTTTAAAGGATTTCTAGATGAACATCCTAGATTTATATTCAGATATTTTTCTTGCATAATAATAATAAACCCTCAGAATTGCTGCACCGATTTTCTTGCATTGGGTTTTTTTGGGGACTATTATGTCCAAAAATAAGTGTGTCCTATGTATCTTGTTCTTTGCTCTGTTTTCTGTTTCATGAGATCAAATATTTAATTAGTGTAGGCTGCAGAAGTAATTTTCTTCAGTATTCAGAAGAATAACTTGGTTAATGTATATTAAAAGTCAAGTAGGTGAAGTAGATTCAGATTTGCTGTAGTAGGGGTTCCTTCGAGTGTAGGAATTTTCACATGGTATCAGAGGGTTGATTTTGAAATAGGAAGAGCAGATCCAGTGCTGAACAATGAGGTCGAAAGTTGCACTTGGCAACAATTCAAATCCCTTTGAAGGGATTGCGCAGTCCTTGCTGGGAAGCAGATCTGAGGAAATCTCTCTCTGAGTGAGACGACAGAGAGGTACGATTTCCAGTTCGTAAGTTTGCAGATGCAGAGGGAGTGACACAGAGCCTCAATGCAATGCTTGAAGGGCGCAGTTTCTGCTAGGGCATAAATCTGTTGGAAAAGAGCGAAGACACGTAGAAGGGGAATTTTCTCCTTAGAGAATTTTCTACCAGAAAGTTCGAATTTCTCACTTGTTGAGTAGCTGAGCAGTGCTAAGCAGTGACTAGAGGAGTTAGTTCGACAATTGGGTGAGATGGCATCGCATGGGCTCAGAGATCAGGATAGGTTGGAAGGTGCTTCCAACTATGTCATATGGAAGACCAGAATCTTAGCTGTTCTAGAGGAATATGATCTCGAGGCCTACGTCAATAGTGTTGTAGCTGTTCCTGCTAACAACGATCAAAAGAAGAAGTACAAAGCCGAGCAGGGGAAGGCAAAGAGGCTCATTCTCGATGGAGTTCGAGATCATGTGGTCTCACACTTGCAAGGCAAGGATACAACCCGAGAGATGTGGGAAGCCTTGTCTTCTCTATATGAAGGCTCTTCTGAACAACGAAAGATGTATTTAGAGCAGAAGTTGCAGCAGACTTTGATGCAGAAAGGAGAAGGGGTGAACCTCTATCTTCAGCGTCTTCAGGACACTAGAGACCAACTTGCTGCAGTGGGGTCCACTCAACCAACCGCGATGGTGAGGATAGCCCTAAATGGAGTCTCAGATGAATGGCAAGTTTTCGTCCAAAGCATATTGGGCAGAGAAAAACTACCTTCATGGGAGGAGATGTGGGCGACTCTTCAATAGGAAGAGTTAAGGAGGGACCTAGTGAAGGTAAACCTCAATGGCAGTAGTGGGAGTGGCACAAAGACGAAGGAGGAGGAGGAGAACGCAGCTCTGGCATCAAAGGGACAACAAAAGTCGAAGCAAAAGAAGGACATTTCAAAGGTGAAAAGTGTCAGTTGTGGCGAGATGGGCCACTGTGCATCCCAGTGTCCTTTGAAGAAAAGGGATAAGGATGAGAAACATGATCCTAAGGCTGCTTCAACAAAGATTGATGAGGAAGAGTATGCCATGGGTCCCACGCATAGGGAGATGGGGCGATATTGAGCTGTAGTCAGGAGGACTACATGTGGGCAGGATCCTTGAGGAGTCCACCTCTTGGATCAATTCCTTGCTACAGGAGCCCAAGGATTCAATAGTAACGAGATGGACCTAATACCAGATGATGCAGTGGATTGTTTGGAGGTTAGATGCAGTAGCTAGAGACCAGTGACTAATCAGCGCAGAGCAAGGTTGGCAGCAGTGCAAAAGTCAGCAGCAACGCAGAAGATTCAGAGGGTCAGAGACTGGCACCAGTCAGACTCCAACATTCATTGTATTACACTGAACGCAGTTAAGTTCAGCTAATTTTGGATGTTTTTCAGTTGCTTCTCTCAGCAACTGAGTTGTAGTACGGATGTAGCAGTGGCAGTGGTAGTGGCAATGTCATGGGTAGCAGTACAGTAGCAACAACAACACAATGTTGGTGGCAACAACAATGCGGAAAGGGAGATGCTTCAGAAGCAAAGCAACATGCAGTTGGGCATTGTTGCTAGAGCACTTTCCTCGCTAAGAGGGAGTGTTAGTTTTTGGTAGCATCGAAAGTGTTTTAGCCTTGAAAATTGGTGGAGAGGCTAAGGCACATGAGTTCTAAAGAACCTAGAAACCGTTTGGTGAAATTCCACCCGGATTGTATTTTATTAAAATAATTAATATTTTTAATGGGGTTCCTAAGTCTAAACTTAGGGAAATTAAAATATTGATGGGTATTAATCAAAATATGGGTGAGAATGATCTAAAACGCTGATCAAGTCATGTTTTAATCTTAGCTGTCGATCAGAGACTTAATCTTGGCTGTTGAAGACTCAACAAAAAAAGTATTAAATGGAGGCTTGGGCAACCTTGACCATGAACTCAGGATCTGGTGTAGACCCCACGGAAGTCAACTGGTCTCTAATCCCTTGCAACCGGAGGAGGGAGGGATCGATCTCTTCTCCCTTCTGCGCTTGGTACTATCTCAACTGATTTTCTCATATCATCTTCCACTGTATGGAAGTGCACTGGTACAAGGTGGTCAATGCCTCCCAAATCTCCCTTGCTGTTTCTTTCTCAACAATGTGTGGTACTACATGATCTTTGACCCTGTCTAGGATCGTATACTTGGCCTTCGCCTGGGCCTCCTCGTACTTCTTTAACGGATCAACGTCGAGTACAACAACAACTACTTTCAAGGCATAGTCCTTGATGCAATGTTTCTCTAGGATTGGAAGGATCCTGGCCTTCTAGATGACAAAATTAGATGCTCCATCCAATCTGTCCTGATCCCTCAGTCCATGGACTGCCATCTCTGCTCAACAAATATAGAATAGGTTCTCTTCTCCCTCTCCTGCTGCTAATCCAGCAAGACTTGGATCTAGATTTCTTTGGCGCAAGAAAACATCTAAGGAACAAGCTCCTCTAGACTCCCTCTGAGTCCTGATTTCCTTCACGGAAATCCTCCGACCAAATGTCGAATCACTCCTCTCCAATCCTCCTTTGCTACTGCAACTCGGATCTAGATTTCTTTGGCTAGAAATCTGTCAAGGCAGTGACTCCCTCTACCTTGGCTCTGTCTCCACAGACATTGTTTTGCACCAACAACAACAACGTCCCACTAGCTCCTCCAATCGAATTTGCTTTGCTCCCCCAACCCCAACAACTGAAGAATCTGAGCTCCTATGGCTTTGCGCAATCATTGCGTGAGCTAGATCAGCTCCTCCTGGCCACTGTGTCACTCCTTCCTGGTCCAGAAAGACGACGTGGCTCTGCGTGATCCTGATTTTCCCTTCTCTGCTTTTTCGTTGGCTTAGACAGCTAACGCAGTTACTGCGTGGGCTCCTCCCAGCTACCGCGTCACCCTCACATGGCTCAGAATGCTGACGCAGGCACTGGGTGAGCCTCTGCGTCACCTCTTCTGCACTGCGTCACTCTCCCTCTGCGTCTGGCTCTGGAACAACGCTGTCACTCGGGACAGTTGCTTCTCTGCAGCAAATTCTCTGGATCTCTCGGTTGGTGTCTTCATTCTCCTATGATCTGCAATGCTTCAATACCATGTGAAAATTTCTGAATCTACACATCAGAAATCCTACTGCAATCACTGGTTTATCATCTCCTACTTGTTTTTACATTCAACAAGTTATTTAATTATTTAAATAGCGATGAAAACACTATTGCAGACTACACATACATACAGATCATGAACTGAAATAGAACGAGACAAATACACAAGGGACACCGTTATTTTTGGACAATCGTCCCCAGAAAAACCCAATGCAGGAAAACTGGTGCAGCATATAGAGGGTTTGTATTATTAAGCAGATTTCTGAATACAACTAGGGTGCCAAATTTGGCTCACCCAACAGAGAATAAACCTGGCCAACACCTGGATGAACAAACCCCACAGGTGACTGTGCTGTTCCCAGTGCTGGGCAGCGATGGCTGCTCCAAGCTCTGCGTTGGAACTGTGTCACCTCCTCTAGGAGCTGCTCACTGCGTCACTGAGACCCCTTAGCCTCCACTGCGTCACTGTGTCACTGCATCACTGCATCATTGTCTTATTGCGGCACTGCGTCAGAGCTCTCCCTCTGCGTTGTCTCTCCTGGTGTTGCTCTACCTCTCTGCTATGTATTCTCGGCCTTGGACTGAAGTCCCTCTGTCAAACTACCCCTCTCATTACAACTCAAATCACCTATTTGATTTTCTGAGCAAACCTCGCTCTAGAAAAATCGAACTAACTGATCTCTCAAGTGTATCTCCAACTGACCTTCGAGCCTCCTCTTATACTTTTCCCTGTTGATGAATCAACGGCTAAGATTAAGTCCCTAATCGACGGCTAAGATTAAAACAGACTTGATCCTCGTCACTTAGAAGTTTCTCACCCATATTCTTATTAATACCCATTAATATTTTTATTTTCCTAAGTTTAGGCTTAGGAACCCATTAAAATATTAATTATTTTAATAAATCCTCATCCGGGTGGAATTTCTCCAAACGATTTTTGGGTTCTGGAGATCTCATGTCTTCTAGCCCCTCCACAAAATTTTGGAGCTAAAGCACATTCGATGCTACCCAAAATCAACGAGAATATGTTGCAATATCTGCTTTTAACGCTGCAAATGGATCTTTGTGGTCAAGCCCTCTATCTTTGTAGATTTTTGAAACTTGCGGCGCAAAATAGCGTGCTGCAGTTCTGATGTGGTTTCCATTTCTGATATTTTAAACCAAATGAATTGTTTATTTGGGTCTTCTTTTTCTAACTGAATGAGATGACCTTCTTTCTCCCTCACTAAAACCATGATACCCCTGTGCCCTTTGCCATTTCGTGCTGCCTTGTTCCACACTGCCATCTTCAAGTATCCTTCAAATAGAGGTGTCTTGTACCCTTCATGCTCATGTGTTTCTATGAGGCAAATTATGTCTCTATCTTCCGCAATAGGCCCTAACCCAGGTCCTTGTCTCCATGGATAACCTCTGTAGTTCCAACAAACTCATATTAAGGAAACTTGGGTATGACTTGATTGCTATTTATTTTGACATGCACGGGTCACATTTGTGTATTTGTCCCTGCTTTCCCATACTGACCTTGCTTCCTGATTTCATGTTGAAGAGTTTGTTGCCTCTTCTTTATTACCATCTTGCTGCTCTGTTTTCGAAGGAGGTCCAAATCGCACTATCACAACTTTACCTTTATAAATCCATGCTCTCTTGCGTTCATCTCTTGCTGCCCTAACCTTTATCATTTCCTTTCTCCTTTCTTCTTGTTGTCTTACAGTTAAATCTTCTTCTAGAAAAAAGCGAGAACCTCTCAAGAGATGCTTCTTGCTTTGAATGATATATTTATCACGCAAGCTAGGTATGATGACTTTTATGGGCCTGGCTCTCTCACCGTTAAACTTACCCACCCTCCATGCTTGGCATATTTGTCCTTGCCATAGTAACTTATCTTTCAAAAAGTCTCTTGCAAGGTCAAGAGTAAATTCATTTTTCCCATAGTCTTTCACCCCTTTAATAATTTTGTTTGTTGCTCTATTTTTTCTTTCCTTGCCTTCTCTATCTTGCATGTTTTCAACCCAAATGTTTGTTTCTCCTTCCTTATTAGCAGAATTGCTAATAACTTGAGCCCAAGTTTTGGAAACTTTGGTGAAATCTCCTTTCCTTTCTTCTCTTGCTTTCTCTTCATGGTTGTCTATTTGGGCAATCGTTTTCCCTTTATCCTGGGATGATTTTGCATTCACCACCTTTGTACTTTCCACTATAGATTTCTTTGTGTTTTGCACATCCGTCTTCATACGTTGCCATTCTGTCTTCCCTATCAGGAGAGCTTCCTGTAACAATGCCACTTGTTCTTTCAAAACTTTATTGCTTTCTGCTAAAGCCTTTTTCTCAGCTGTTATTATATGAATTTTATGATCTCTTTCCTGCTCTTTAGCTTCTAAAACCTCCAACCTTTTTTTTGCATTTAACAATTCTTTCACATAAAGATCAGATGACTAGGTGAGGTGTGGATGTGGGACTATAGAAGGAAAAATCATCAATGACTTTTCCTCTAGACTTCTTGTTGCCACATGCTTGTAGAGGGGACTTGTTTGAGTGCTTATTGCAAAGGGCTCGAGTACTTTCCCTTTGAGACCATTTTTTCCTTGTCTGCTCCCATTTTAGATGGGCTAGTCTTCGTTTTAAAATGCCTCGATATTGTTTGGCATTGACCCAAACCCACTTCCCAACTTTGGCGGTTCTAAATCATTTGTCTCCATAGGTTCTGGAATTTGTTGTTCCGTTGTCATGTTTGAATGCATTTGTCGTCCAACCTGTTCCGAGAAAGATGTAGGTCCAACCTATTCCTCACTGCGTGCCTGTAGAAATTGGTCTCTGCCCTGCTCCTCACTGCTGCTATTTGAACCCCGCTGCCCCTGTCTGCTATTCGCTATCCCCTGTCTGCTATGCTATCCGCTGCTGCTAATGCTATCTACTGTAGGACTGCTTGCGACTACACAACACCCTAGAGATGCACTCTCGCACTCTGCAACTGTGACTACTCTTGGCCACGACTACACCCTAGAAACGTTCTATGGCTGAGGAAAGATCAAAACAAAAAATGCTCTGCGGCTGAGACGCACTCTCGCACTCTGCGGTTGTTACTACCCTACTCTCGGCGATTGTTTGTGGTCTCGACGGCTGGTTCTGCTCGTAGATTGTGGACTCAGCACTATCCAATGTTGGTCGGGACCATCTACCTCAGACCATCTACCTCAGTAAGTGTTGAGAAAACAGCCATTAATGGCAGCATCAAGCAATCTATGCAATATTACATGATTCGTAGAACATGATGCATAAAAATCAGCGAACCTCGAAAAAATGTTATCCACATGTTGGAGACTAAGAATTTTTTGATAAAATATTACATCATAATAATTTTTTTCCCATTGAGGGAAGTCAATGTGGTTCATAAGTCCCTTGAGAGTACAATGTTTCGCTTGTGTTTGACCCAAAAGTTGAATGAATGAAGATAAATGTTCAAAAAATGCCCAAGGATCTCCCTAGATTCTCAACGTCTCACTCTAATGACTAGATGTGGCTTGACTTGGTCCATAATACAACTCACTTGGAAGACTTCAATTTGGGTAAAGATGAAATCTTTTGACTTTGCAACAATTAGAAATTTGTCCACTTGATATCTTTTGGTCCATAGTACCCCCAACGTTCCACTTTCACCCTCCAATGGCTAGTCAATAAGCTCAAATGACGTAGTAGAAGTGGTTATAATGACTAGTGCAACTTGATTTGGTGCCCCTTTAAGTAGTTCTTCAATGCCTTGATGAATTTTTCACTTTTTCCATTTAGGTTTTTTGAGATTTGCCTTGATTTTACTTGGGTTTAGCCCTATTTGCTAGAGTACCTCCCAATGTTACCATATCAATACTGTTTATGCCACGTTATCATGCCCAATTGCTGGATAAAAAAACCCTTAGGAACATGGGAAAACTAAGACATGAGTCTTTCTCCTCTTTTTGTAGGCCAAATTTGACATAGTGCATGTAGACAATTGACAAGTCCCACACTTGTTATGCCACTTGGAAGCTGCATGCACCATTTGACTAGCTTTGATCCCCTGTAACTGTATCAAGGCTTCATTGTTTGGAAAGATTTCCATGTGGCATGTCATCTCCTTGTCAATCTGAGCACTTTGGAACCAAGTTGGCTTTTTGACTTATGGGAACACTTGCATTTGAAAACCTAAACTACCTCAGGAAATGTGAAATTGCTGATTATGTGAGATTGCCATGTTAACAACTGTTTGAGGAATGTTGCACTAAAGCTAAGGCCACATATTGACTCTATGACTCATAACCATGTGGTAAGATATAGGTGCACCCTAACACGGGCTAGACTGGGCCATACATGAGTGATCATTACTACATAAGCAAGGATCCTCTAAAACCATGACTCCCCCCAAGATCCTTCCAGAATCCCTCGATCCTAGATATGACAAAGAGACCAAGGACTTAGCCCAAAAGGACAGACCATGTTTGACCATCACAAGCCCTAGGATACCCAAATACAAAGACTCACAGGGTTTTTACAAGGCTTTAAACTTGTGACCTTGGGCTTATATTGGTGATATTGCAGTATGAAAAAATGTGTGTACCCCTGATGACACTGAAAATTCCACTAATGGAATCCTATTGCAGCAACTGGTATTGTTTCTTCTAACTGATAAATTAATTACTTAGTTTATTGCTACGACGACATCGAAATAAACACACTGCAACCTTCACAAATAAAACTGCGGAAAATAAATAGCGTTGGAACTGAGAAAATACTAGCACACACACATAAGCAACAACACAGTCCTCTTTGCTTCCTCATTGGGAATAACTCGACGCTCTTATTGTTGCCTCTCCGAATCTGGAAAACTTCCTCTGGATCACTATCTCTGCTGCCTCACTGAAGCTCAAACTCTCCGGCAACTGACTGTTGTTACTCTGGAAAATCAAATTCTCCAAGTGACTTTGGTGTATTCGCCATCACCACATTGATCCCTTCTTATATCTCCCTGTTGGGACTCCAATGACCAAGATTAAATCTTAATCGATGGCTCATACCATTTTTGGATCGATCCGTGTGAGTTTCTAGAGAATTCTCACTTTGAATGAATTAATTTTGATTAATTAGCCATATTACCTAAGTTTAGACTTAGGAAATATTTAAAAATTCGCTAATAATCTCATTAAGCCATCTCTAGGTGGAATTTCCAGAATTTTTTTTGGGTTTTGGAGGTCTCATGTATTCTAGCATCTCCACCAAATTTCCTGGCTAGAACACATTCGATGCTACAAAAACTAACACTCCCTCTTAGTGAGGAATGTGTTTTGGTGCTGCACATCCTGCCACAACACCCTGTATTTGTATCACCTCCTATCACGCTGCTGATGTCTAGATGTTGCTTCCACCCAACTACTGTGCAACCCTGATGCTGCATCTGTGCTGTTGCTGACACTGCCATACTACTGCCAACATTGCATCTGCATTGCAACTCCCTCTCATCTGTTGCTGCTGCAACTGAGAAGCATCCAAAACACTGAATCAACGATGTTCAGTATGATGCATTTGTCTCCCGAGTCTTTGACTGCTACTAGCATCTACACTGTCATTGAAGACTTTACGTTGTTGCCAACTTCTGCACTGAGCCACCTACTCTGCTGTTAACACTTCTCTGCACCCCTCAGCATTTGACTGCTACTAGTTTGCAACTGTCTCTCTAGTACTGACTGCATCAACTACCACTGATCCGTCTTGCTACTGAACACTGTTGGCCCTGTAGCTAGGTAATGATCCATGAGGTGGACTCCTTAAGGACCCTGCCCAATCTATAGCTCTCTGGGGATACAACTCCAAGTCACCCCACCTCACTCCTGGAGGTATGGCTGTCAACCTTGCGAAGTCTTCCTTCAACCTAGAGGACAACTTTTCGATCTCAGTTGACGCTGCCTGCTGGTCTTGCTTTTCCAACTTGTCCTTCTTTCTGAGAGGACACTGCGTGCTATAGTGATCGAGCTCACCACACCTGAAGCACTTGACCTTTGACAGGTCCTTCTTCTTCTTTCTCTGCTCCCCCTATCCCTGACTGGGACCCTTAGATGCTTGGGCCACATTCTCCCCCTCCTTCACCACCTTCTGTCCACTGCCACTCTGCCATTGCTCCCACTGATGGAGCTCTTCAACAAAGCTCGTCTCAACTACTACTGCTGCAAACCGGCCCACATTGTATCCCATTCTGGTAGCGTGTCTCTTATTAATATACTTTAGACGAAAACCTGCCAATCCTCTGAGACACTGTTGAGTGCCAATTGTACTAGTTTTGAAGGTTGAGGCGTTGCCCCAACGGCGGAAAGTTGGTCTCGGACCTCCTGAATCCCCACGAGGAAAGGGATCTATGCCTTCCCCCTTCTGCATCCTGATGCATCTCAACTTCTCCTCTAGGAACATCTTCCGCTGCTCAGAAGTACCCTGGTATAGCATGGAGAGAGCATCCCACATCTCTTTAGCCATTCCCTTGGCCACTATATGTGAGACTATATGGTCCCAGACTCCATCCAGGATCAATCGCTTTGCCTGCGCCATCTCCTTCCTATATTCCTTGAGTTGGTCTGCATCTTGAGGAACTGCCACTACATTATCAATGTAGGCTTTCAGGCCATATTCATCTAGAAGGAAGGACATCCTAGCCTTCCAAATGACATAGTTGGAAGCTCCATCCAACCTATCCTGATCTCTAAGCCCTACAGTGGCCATCTCTGAAATTGTCAAAAACTCCCTCTTTCCCTGTGCTCGGCTACTGCTCTGCTTACCTTCTGGAATGTGCGGATCTGCTAGCTGCTACTGCCAATCTGCAATTGGAAATTCGAACTTCCAAGACTTGAAGTTCCTTGAGGAAAATTTTCCCTCTGCTATGTGTGCTTTTCTCTTCCACCCGACGCAGATTCTGCTTTTGCAACCTACAACAAAACCCTCTGTGTCCAACCAGGAATTTGCTCAGCGAAAAATCGAGCTGTTGCTGCTCCCTCTGCCCGCTGGAATCATTGATTTGGGAAATTCAAACTTTTTTTTGCCTTGTGCACTGAAAAATCGAACTTCCCCAAGCAACTTGGCATTCCTGGCAATGAATTGCGTTGCCTTAAGAATTTCGGCATGCTGCTCCTTCCGAGCATCGAAATTCTTTCCTTCGCTTTTGAGCTTCTGATTGATCACTTATGCTCTGATACCATGTGAAAATTCCACTAATGGAATTCTATTGCAGTAACTGAGATTATTTCTTCTAACTGATAAATTAATTGTTCAGTTTATTGCTACGACAACATCGAAATAAACACACTGCAACCTTCACAAAGAAAACTGCGGAAAATATATAGTGTTGGAACTGAGAAAATACTAGCACACACATAAAAATGACATCGTTATTTTTGGACAAATGTCCCTGGAAAAACCCAATGCGGGAAAATCGGTGTAGCAGTGAGGGTTTTATTATTATGCAGCAGTGAACTCAGATTGTACTTAGATTTTTTGAACTGCTTCTCTGAAGCAACTGCGCAGTCCTCTGTGCTGCCTCGCTGGGAATAACTCGACCCTCTTGCTGCTGCCTCACTGGCAATAACTCGGCCCTCTTGCTGCTGCCTCTCCGGATCTGGAAAACTTCCTTTAGATCACTGTCCAAACTCCCTGCCCCTCACTACCTTTGCTGCCTCACTGAAGCTCAAACTCTCTAGCAACTGACTGCTGCTACTCTGGAAAATTGAATTCTCCAAGTGACTCTGGTGTATTCTCCATCACCACATCGATCCCTTCTTATATTTTCCTGTTGGGACTCCAACAACCAAGATTAAATCTTAATCGATGGCTCAGATTATTTCTGGATCAATCCGTGTGAGTTTCTAGAGAATTCTCACCTTGACTTAATTAATTATGATTAATTATCCATATTCCCTAAGTTTAGACTTAGGAAATATTTAAAAATTGGCTAATAATCTAATTAAGCCATCTCTAGGTGGAATTTACAAAAACGATTTTTGGGTTTTGGAGATCTCATGTATTCTAGCCTCTCCACCAAATTTCGTGGCTAGAACACATCCAATGCTACAAAAACTAATAGACACGAGGAGAAATAGGTACCAAGCCGATCGATTGAGCTAAGCCAATGGCTTAATTGACCTTGTCACCTATCAATCTAGTCAAGTTGACTGAATATGAGTCAACTCGAATCAATTTTTAAAACACTGGTTTAAAGAGAGAGGCAAGGCTACTAATGTGACAATGAGTAGCTTGTTTAAGTTGTCCTTGGGGTATCACAACTTGTGCTTTGGGACTTTTACACCAAGTGAGGTCCTAGGATGTAACATACTCCACAAGCCATGCTTGCTACAATAGAATAAACAACATTTGACATACTTCAATGTAATGATACTTGTGTATTTATATATTGATCGAATTTAGGCTTCTGTGATCCATATCTTGTTTTTTAGAAATCTTTTTCGGTGAAAATCACATAAAGATTCATTTGTCGACGTGTTTTGAACTAGCCAGTGTGGTTCACCATCAAGACAAGATGAAGAAGCAGATCATGGCAACAAGTTAAATAGAGATGCAAATCATTCCAATGGCTAAATTGAAACAACTACATTTGACTAGGTCAAAAATTGGGTAAAGGATTATTTATATAGTAATACAATTAATCAAATAAAATATATTTAAGATATTATTTTAATATATAAATTATGTTTGACTTAGACTAAGGGATAGGAAAAAACTAATAACCAAATAAATAAAATATATAAGATTAAGGAATAATGATGGGATATAATAAAAAGAAATATATTTAAGATATTATTTTAATATACAAATTATGTTTGAATTGGACTAAGGGATAGCAAAAACTAATATCCAAATAAATAAAATATTAGAAGACTAAGGACTAAAGATGGGATTTTACTCAATCCTCAAAATGAGGCATGGGATAACTGATAAAAGATAAATTACCAATGGTAAAAAAATAAAAATAAAAGCTAAAGACAATGGGACATAAATAATTTAATTGAAAAGATTTTAAAAGAAAACTCAAAAAATATATAAAATCAAAATTCCATCCAAAGGTAAAATGTTGAAAATAAAAAGGTAAAAGTTTGAGGGCCCAGGTAATTGCGAAGATTGCTCACTTTCATCACCGAAATTCAGGGAGGCCATTGAAATTGAAAGGAGGCCTAGCAATCTTAATAGGGATGCCGGCTGGAAAATCAACAACTGTTGGATCCCTGCCTTTCCTCTTAGCCTTTCTTTATCCTTGTGGTTGTTTTTATCTCTTTGTTTTCCCTTTGTATTTTATTTTTATTTTTAATTTTTGATTGAATAGTTTTAATATTATTTTTGTTGATTGGGGTAGCATCAAATGTGCTCTAGCCATGAAAATTGGTGGAGAGGCTAAAGCACATGAGATCTCCAAGACCCAGAAATGGTTTGGGGAAATTCTACCTGGTGAGAGAGATATTAAAATAATTAATATTTTTAATGGGTTTCTAAGTCTAAACTTAAGAAAATAAAAATATTAATGGTTATTAATATAAAATTGGGTTAGAAGGGTCTAAATGACACGGATCAAGTCAAATCTAATCTTAGATGTTGATTAGAGATGTAATCTCGGCCATTGAAGACTCAACAGAAAAAGTATAAGAGGAGGCTTGAAGGTTAGTTGGAGATACACCAGATTGATTAGTCAGTTCGATTTTCTAGAGTGGGGTTTGCTAAGAGAAATCGAACCAGTGATCATAGTTGCAGGGAGGGGCAGTGAGTGCATAGCACAGAGGCAAAGATAGTGCCGGAAGGCCAGCTCAGAGGCAGAGAGGCAGACGCAGAGGCTGCAGAAATGACACAGAGGGCTAGAGAGCTTGCGTAGAGCATCAGAAGGTTGATGCAGAGGGTTTCAGGCTGACGCAGAGGCCAGGAAGGCTGACGCAGTGCCTCAGAGAGGCGTTGGAGATTTTTCGTGGAGCAAACTTTTCGAATATCTGCTTCCGAAGGGAGGTATTATTGCCAAATAGATTTCTTTGTAGGGTGAGACAGTTGTACTCAAGAAAGTTGCTTAATAAGAAAACCCTCAGAATTGCTACACCGGTTTTCCCATGTTGGGTTTTTCTGGGGACGATTGTCCAAAAATAACAGTGTCCCTTGTGTGTTTGTCTATTTCTTTCAGCTGATGATCTGTAGATGGTTGAGATTGCATTGTGTTTATTTCAGTATTTATATGGTTAAATATCTTGTTTAGTAATTAAACAAGTAGGTGAAATAAACCAAATAGTGCAGGAAAAATTCTAACGGGTTAGACTGAGAAATTTCAACAATTTTTAGGTTTCTACCCCTAGGATCTAGTGTCTCATCTTTGGTCAACCTTTTCAGTTTTACCTTTGGATGGACTTTTGATTTTATATATATTTTTGAGTTTTCTTTTATTAATCTTTTCATTTAAATTATTTATGTCCCATTGTCTTTAGTTTTTATTTTTATTTTTTTACCATTGGCAATTTATCTTTTATAAGTTTATCCCAAGCCTCATTTTGAGGTTTGGGTAAAATCCCATCTTTGGTCCTTAGTCTTTTTATATTTTATTTATTTGGTTATTAGTTTTTTCCTATCCCTTAGTCCAAGTCAAACATAATTTGTATATTAAAATAATATCTTAAATATGTTTCTTTTTATTATATCTCATCATTACTCCTTATTCTTATATATTTTATTTATTTGGTTATTAGTTTGTCTAAGTCAAACATAATTTATATATTAAAATAATATCTGAAACATATTTTATTTGATTACTTGTATTACTATATAAATAATCCTTTACCCAATTTTTGACCTAGTCAAACGTAGCTGTTTAAATTTAGCCTTTGGAATGATTTGCATCTCTATTTAACTTGTTGCCATGATCTGATTCTTCATCTTGTCTTGACGATGAACCACACTGGCTGGTTTGAAACGCATCGACAAATGAATCTTTATGTGATTTTCACTGAAAAAGATTTCTCAGAAACTATTTATATATTCTCATGAGTGTTCCCAAGGGTCTATGTGAACTGCCCTTTCTTTTCATATTACTTCCTCAACTATGTAGCGGGCCACATTATGTTCATTATTCCCTTTGGATACTTCCCTAGCTACCCCATATTATCCTTCCTAGGTACATTACAACTTTGACTATCATTCTTTCTAGTTCTTGACCTAGTTTTCTTCACCCTTCAACTGTTCAATTGATCGCATTTGGTCACTTGCATACATCAATAGTAATTTCACTTCATTTCAAAGTTGCTACATTATAATATAACATTTGCTGACTGCAAGCCAATTTCTAGCTCCACACTATTGGTTGGTTTTATTGCTTTACACTTTCTTGCTGTTTGTTTGTATGGTCTTCACTGATATGAAATGTTTGCACCACTGCAGATATCAAGAACAATTATTGCTTTCATAATATTTCTCGTTTCAACCTTACAAAAGTACTTTTATGATCCCAACTAAAATAATTTCAGAGATTTATTCTGAAATGTTGTTTCAATGTGTTTCATGGAAACAATTTTTTACCCGAACAATATTGCTTCTTTAGTTATCAAGTTTAAACCATGAAATGTATTATTGTGACAAGGTTTAGGGGCAACTTTTAGTATGTTATTTGTATTTTCAATTCTTTTTTCTGTTCAAGTATTTCTCAAAATGGCTTTTAAATTTTCTTAGGCACACATCTTTTATTGCATGAGCTTCCATCAATTTTGAATGGATCAGCTGCAGAAAGTGCACAAGAACAAGCTCATTCGCTCGCATCTTTGGCTCCTAAGGTAACATTTGGTGGATAGATATGGACAATTTTCTATTCACATGTTTCCCTGATAAAGTAGAATATTACCAGAACAAAGCCACTTGCTATGATGTTTTTGGAATGAATTCCGAATCAGGTTGACACAGAATATTGTTTCATTGCTCTGAATATTTCTTAAAGAAAAATAATAAAATATTTTAGTGTGCTTTATTATCTGCGGATTTCTGTTTTATTTTCTTAAGTAGTAAGCTTGTGCTAATGGCTCCATAATCAGCTAGGCCTGCACACAAGTAACAAACTGATCAAGCTACATGAAATCCTCATCCATATTTAAGAAGCAAGATACAGTTGACATCAAATTGGCCAAGATTCAGGTCTGCATTGCTTGCAATATACCTGCGAGGATTCTAACAATGCACAATGCAGATGTGATAAACTCTGAAATTGCTAGAGACAATGGTCAACTCTCTTACTTTGCATTATTCAACATAAGTCTGTAAAGAAAAACCTAGGCAGAGATCTATATGCCTGTTAAGAGATAAATTAAGAAAAAAAAGAATTGTATTAATGTCCACTGATGACCAAAAGATAGGTTAATGGGACTAAACTGCACATCCAATATTAATATTTAATGGGTGAGTGCCTATCAATGTTATCAGAACCGGGCCAGTCATCCCCCTGGATCGGGAACCGGTCAGAACCGGACCGGAACTGGTAAAAAAACTGGACCAAAAACCGTTCAACCAATAAGACATAAAATATTCAAATTTTGAAGAAAAACATATGTATTCATGTGCATCGATATGAATCCAAACCGTTTATACACAAATAAGAAAAAAATCTCATTTATATAAGCATGTAAGGATGCACATAACCAAAATAACACCGAGTGCAGTCCGTCTCCGAACAAAAAATACATCTAAAAACAGGCCCTAGATGGCCTTTAGTATCCAAAAAAAAATCATGCTACAACAAATACTTACATATCATCAAAATCTTTGCCTATATTGGGATCTTTGTCATCAATATCATCCTCTAAGCATTAAAATAAGATAGAAAATGCTTAGCATGTCAATTCAAGATTTTGTTTGAGTGATGGGTACATTTTTAGTAGGATCATGATAGAGGAGTTTGACAACCAATGCCACTAACATCAAGGTACATAGCGAGCTTGATGCTCTTAATTAAATACTCGTTCCATACCCTCGTACATGACAAAATCCAATGGAAATGTTGCAATCCCCCCAATCCTGAAATCCTGAAAATCGTTAAGTCTGCTGTATTTTGAGTGGGATCTAAAATTCTACTTTCTCCATATGAAATCCAATGACTTCAGAACCACTCTCAAACATCATGAGTCATTTCATGGAAATTCTAAAAATTTAAGTAAAAGGATGAAGTGACATTTTCTTCATCCTTTTAATTTAAAAATTTAACATTACTATGAATTGCATAGCAATAGTAGGGCCATAGGCTTGAATATTAGGCACCTACTGTAGGCCAATATCTAGTTAAGAGAAAAAAAGGCCCCACGTGCTGTGTTGTACGTGGGTTTACTAAACTGATCGGTTTGGTACCAAATCTGCTGGTTCGGTTAAAATGGCCGGTTCGGTACAAAACCGGCTGATTCAGTACAGAACCGGCCGGTTCGGTACTGAACCAGCCAAAACAGTTCAGGAGGCTGGTCCAAACTGCTTTTTCCCTCCAACCAGTCGGACCGGCTAGTTCAGACCGACTTGGTCCGGTTTTGATAATACTCGTGCTTATAGCCTCAATAATAAGACCTTATACAAATCTTTTATTTTTCTTGTGTGATTTGATGAATAGAAATTACTTCTACAAATTTGCTGGTATAATCTTTGAAGGACAAGTTTGCTCCAATACTGAGATGTTAGAGTTGGAGTGAAACCATCACTGTTTCTTGCTGTAATCATTGTGTTTATTGAAAGATACTTCTTCCATGATGTCCCAGTTAGGGTTGTTCACTCTTCTTTGAGTGCTGCCCTAGCTATGGGTGAAGATTATGTGTGGCACATTGAGGTTCTCTTGATCTTGTGGCAGAGATCATGGTTGAAGAATGATGTATTCTTGGATGTGTGTTTTATAAAGAAGGCTTCCTACTGTTCCCTACTTCACTTGCTTTTAAATATGGCTGTCCTTCAATTATGCATTGCTGCACATTATTACTTGGCTGATTTTGTACTTGTTGTAAGGAGCTTTTTTGGAA
The DNA here is from genome assembly GCA_031772625.1 of Pinus tabuliformis. Taxonomy (NCBI): domain Eukaryota; kingdom Viridiplantae; phylum Streptophyta; class Pinopsida; order Pinales; family Pinaceae; genus Pinus; species Pinus tabuliformis. The sequence goes on along the minus strand of CM062820.1, from coordinate 588,971,422 downwards.
AATCCCTTCTTTTATTTTTTTACATACTGAAGTAGATCAATCTTGTTAGTTTGAACATGTTTATGATAGCCTAATTATACTTGCTGTCATACTGCTTGAACCCCCTTGATTATTGAACCTTACTCCATTTCACAATTGGATAAGCACTAGTCTTGGCAATCCCTTCATTTTGAAATAATATTATAAATTATCTTTTCTACGGTTTCCCCTTTGTGTCAAAGGAGAGCCATCTTGAAGTGAGAGGAAGAGTCGATGCAGTGACAGTGGGGAGCCTTCTTAAGTGACTCTTGGGTTGCGCTTTGTTTAGGGACTTGAATGAATATCTTTGGTTGCAGGTCAGGGAGGTAACAGCCTGCAAAAATCTGTTCGTGTAACAAATAATAATTGTGAGCAAAATATTGATGCTTTAAAGAATCCGTTCATGTGAATTTATTCAAGGGAATTTGTCTGACAAGCTTGCAAACCTGAGAATTATATTACTTAACCTGCAAATTACATACCTCAACTTACATCCATGTAGAGTGTAAACGTCTAGAAGAAATTCTCTAGGAAATTATCAAAGCATCAATTAATTCAATCCAATTAAAATATGAATGGTTTACGATGTTCATTAGTGGCCAATCTTGGCCAAGAAGACTGTAAAAGGTAAAGAAAAAAGATAAAATTGTTGGGAGTGCTAAATCATCTTTAAAAGAAATACAGTAGAAGGAAATGAGAACATATAGAACTGCCAAAGAAACTCCAAGAAGTGGGAGGAGAAATTGAAGGAAAAGAAAAATGACTATAAAGAGATAAGACCAAACTACAAATACAAGATGTATGACAGCTAGAGGGAAGCCCGAAACCAATGATGTTGTCATCCTACTACTCTTCTAACATCCAAGGTTGAGAAGAAGTTGGTGTTGACATTCATGCTATCCATTGGTTGGTCACTATGGAGTGTGCCCTATTTAGCAAACCTAGTGTTGAATGCTAGAATATGACACAAATATATATCAATATGTTAATGACATGTCACCATATTAATAATATAATGTTGAGGATAGGGGTTAGGTGGCTAAACCACCATAACCAAGGGTGCTATATATTGATATATTATGAGATGATTAGATGAGAGAGTGGTAAATGTATGTTAAGCAAACCTATATCAAGCTGCTGTAGATATACCTGCCACAACAACATTAATATATGTGACATTCATTATTCTCTAGAACGACGTTTTTCTACTATTGTGATATGTATGCATGCATATGAAATCCTATATGGTATCTGTTACCAATCCACATACATGGGTAACCCTAGAAAAAATATTTTCTCCTACATTGCAGCTTGCCAGCCAGCATCCCTACCATGATTCATAGATAGCCAGCCTTAGATGCCTCTCATCCATTTATAATTTTTTCATTCTTTGATCTAGCCTATTCATTCGATGAAGGTGGATCATCTATTATAAGGTACTTTAACCATTTTTGCATTCGAGTGATTTCATTTAATGAGGTATTCTAGTATGGATCATAGGTTGAAATTGGGTTATAGACCACTATTGGATGTGTACTTGTTCCTTTTCTTCACCTTGGTGGTTATCATGTGCCCCTAGTCCAGTGTCACTTTTCTCAGGATCTTTCTTTCATTGTCTAGGAAGGGAACAAATAGGAGGCTTTGATGGTGGTAGTGCACCATGTTATTCATACTTAGTGCTTGTCAACATTCCCATATATCCGTTATCCCATCTTTTGATAGGTTGTTGTCATTCGCTCATACTGGTTCCCTATTAGCCTTGTCCTATAAGAAGAAGGGGTTGAATATACCCCGTGTTGATGCGATTTTAAGAAAAGAAAGAGTATGAGCCAAATGTCAAAATGAAAAAGAATGGAAAGGGATGTAAATCAAGCAAAAGCCAATTTTAGCTTGAGCTCTACTCCCTCTTATATAGCTACTAATCATCCTTGTTATCCACACAAATGGGTAACCCCTAGAAGAAATATTTCTCTCATTTTGATTAGCTTGCTAGCTAGCAACCCTACGATAATCTATAGATATCTAGCCTCAAAGGTCCCCCCCATCCATGCTTTGGTCAAAGGGCTTGCAGTCACCGCAGGTCAAACAACTGCAAATACCTCGATTTTTGTGCTAGGAGATGCGGCCTAAAGAAATCAGACTTCTTGCCTGAAAAACGCAGTCAAAGGTGGAGGTTTGACCCTTGGTCAACGCTGCTGCAGATGGCCCAAAAATAGTCCTAAAATTTCACCTTGAAATTTTTGGTCAACCCAAGTCAACGCATGAAGAAGAAGCGTTGCTCCTTTGTTGTACAAACCAATGAGGATAGGGGAGAGAAAGATGTGTGTTGAGATGTGTCCAAATGAGGAAAATGCCTCTTCTATGTACACACAACGTTGAGGGTGATGAGACATGTCTGTTGGGCTTCATGAGCTTACATTAGACTTTTGGTTGACCTTGACAATTTGTCCATAGAAGAAATAAATTCATAATTCCATTTCTTCTTGTTAGAAGGAGATGATATTTAGACCAATCTTGCACCTCTCGGAAAGAGGAATCCAATAAAAATATCATCTCCATCATATGTGCTATCCAAGGTGGAGTTTGGCCCTAGTTGCCAATTTTAACATTTTCCTTGGCATGAAAAGGGGCAGCGGGAAGTAATTGATTCTCCTTTTAGGGAAAACCAAATTTTTGATGCCAATAGTAAGGAAATTGATAAGGCTCCTACCAATCCTCCTCATGATTCTATATTCAAATCACCTGAGCCTTTAGATGATGAATTTGGGGAAGAGAAAGCTATTGGATATAACACTTGGCCCTCCCCTTTGCCGCCTTCTCTTGTTCATCATTTTGAGAGTGATTCCCTCATCTGTTCTCAAATGATCTCAAGTGACTTTGATCCCTTTCCCCTTTTGAGTAGAGTGTCGAGGAAGAACCCCTCATTGAATATTGTTCATCACCTTGGGCACCCCCTCGGGATCATGATCAATCTATAATCTCCCATTTCCAGTGTGATGATCATGGGCAACCTACTTGTGTTTCTCCATCTCATCAGTCTCACTTTCCTATTAATCATAGCCCGATAGAGGCCATAAAATATGACATAAATAATAAAGACCATAATGGAAATAATATTCCCGAAGTTGCCATCCATCAAAAGTTTACGAGCCTAATCATTGACATCTCTATATTTTGGTTAGACGAGAGGATCTCATGGACTAGATTACATCCTTTTCTTACCTCTTCTCACGTGATCACCCATGTGTGGGCATTCTATTTTCCTACCTCCCACCGGCCTTATCATCCATATGATTTTGTGGACATTCACTTTGGCATTTGCTACATGAGTAGTCATATAGGGCAACATATTTATATTGATTTGATGATATGTTGGTTGCACTGGCTTTATGATTACACTTAGTATTAGTTTTGTACCATATGCATGTTAGGGTAGGATGCATTGCATGCTGATTTTCATTGACATCAACATCAAATGATATTCTCATGCTAGAATAATTGCATTTAAATTTAAAATTGCATTTGAAGATTTATTTTCTTTATGATTTGATTTTATGGGTCTAATCCAAGCATATGCGATCAAGAGACGCTGTGAAAGCATGCCACCCCGTGTCTTTCATCTATGATATGTGCAGGTAACAGGTCTACGGTGAATCAAGAGACTGCTGGTGTTCTCGTGACCTCCCGTTCGAGTAGCTTTACCCACTTTCGAGAGATCGCATCCCAGTTGGAGCCAGATTGTTACCCATCATTTTGTGGGTGATATCCTTAGGAGAAGTTTTCTCTCCAATATGGTCCTTAGCCGGCAGCCAACAACCCCTTGCAGCCACCAACTAGCTTGTTGTGTCATTTCTCTGCTACCTGAGCCAACCATGTGGTCCCTCACCCATCTGTCATGATCATATGTTTGAAGGTGGGCAAACTTGAAGGTATGCCTTGTCATTTGGTAATTGAGTATTGTAGTTTACTTATCATGGAAACTTTTGGGCATGGATTAATGGGGGGATTTGGTGAAAAGAGTGGGCTAGGTCTATGCTCTTGTCCCCTAGACCTCTTTTGGATGTTAACCTTGGACCCTTGTCCCGTGGGATCTCTTTTACTGACCTTTGGGCTTTAGGGATGGTACTACATGGCAAACCTTGATTTTGGTTGCGTGGTCCCGCTCCCTCATCTACATATATCACTCCCCTTCCGCACATTATAATCCCATTCATCATTCCTTCCACTGGGCCCATAAAGGGTTATCCTTGCCCTCCCCTTTGCCCACACCTTGGGTTGGGCCTAGAACAATCCCTGGAGGTTGATGCAGCTAAAAAGAAAACAAAAAGCATAATTGGCCACATTCAACAGGAAAATGTACCACAAAATGCAAAAAATGGCCGGTACAAACACATTTAGCATGTGGGCAAAAACCAATACATGAGCCCTACCCAATTTCCATGGCCATCACCCTGGTTCCTATAGGCCCTAAATGAGCCTTCTCTATCATTTAGGAATCCATGATTGTCCCAACCCCTGGTGGTCAATGAACCGCGTCACCTTAAAGGGGGTATCCACTGCTATACTTTACACATCATTCTCTCCCCCCTTGAGCCCTTAGTAGTTAACCAAAGAAAAATCATAAAAGGTAAAAGGCATATGAAGAAGGGTGGAAAAATCAAGGCTGGGGTAATCATGTACCACGATTGCTCCCTCCTATACATTATATACCCAAGTGTGCGCTTCCCTTTATTAGCTACCCTTGTACCCTGACATGTGGCCTAGGATTGCCCCTTTCATTCCCTACTCCATTCATCTCTTTATCACATGTCACCATCATTTGAAGGATGTACCTTGGACATACTATCCCCTCTAAAGGTAGAAACCACCTAATAGGGTGCTTGGTTAACCCCTTTGGAGCTTGGAGACATTAGCACATGATAAAGTCCACTATGGAAAGGCGTGCCATTATGAGGTGCCCACCTCTTATCCATGGTTTGTAAGTTCTACAACTCATTTTCTTTAAATGACTTGTTGTATTGGAAGGCTAGGGGACGCATTGGATTTTATGCAGGATTGCAGATGGTTTCCATTTTGGGTTTGGTCTCCCTAGACGGGGTCCTAACTCTCCAGAGGGCTACATTGACACGTGTAGGGTGTTGATTTGAGGTAGCATCGGATGTGCTCTAGCCATGAAAATTGGTGGAGAGGCTAAGGCACATGAGATCTCCAATACCTAAAAAGGGTTTGAGCAGATTCTAAACAGTTTGGAAGATATTAAGATAATTAATATTTTTAATGAAATGCCTAAGTTTAAACTTAGGGAAAATAAAATATTAATGTGAATTAATATAAAATTGTGGTAGTGTTGATTTGAGGTAGCATCAGATGTGCTCTAGCCACGAAAATTGGTGGAGAGGCTAAGGCACATGAGATCTCCAATACCCAAAAAGGGTTTGGGCAGATTCTAAACAGTTTGGGAGATATTAAAATAATTAATATTTTTAATGAAGTCCCTAAGTCTAAACTTAGGGAAAATAAAATATTAATGTGAATTAATATAAAATTGTGTTAGAATGGTCCAAAAGACATGGATCAAGCAAGATCTAATTTTAGCCGTTGATTAGAGACTTAATCTCGGCCGTTGATTTGTCAACGATAAAAGTATAAGAGGAGGCTTGAGGGTCACTTGGAGAACACACTGAGGGAGACCAGTCAGTTCAATTTCTGGAGCGGGGTTAGCTGAGAAATTGAACCAATGGTTTGGTGAGCAGTTATGAAGCAACAGGTACTGAATAGAGAGACGGGATCAGTGACTAGAGATCAACGCTGAGGCAGGAGAGGCAGACACAGGGCATTTCAGGCAGACGCAGAGGCAGCAGGAGACTGCGCAGTCATTAACTGGGCCTGTGTGGGTAACACAGAGAGGCCTAGGGCTGACACAGTCAAGCAGGGGCTGACGTAGAGAGTCTGAGAGGCACACAGAGGTCAGCTGGGCTAACGTTGGGATTGGGAGAAGTGTTGGAGATTTTTTTTTTTCTCCGTGGGTAAGCCAGCTTGGCACCCTGTTGTACTGAATAATAAAAACCTCCCTTGCTGCACCGGTTTTCCCACATTGGGTTTTTCTGCAGATTGTTGTCCAAAATAACTGTGTCAATGTGTTGATTCATGTGCATATGTTTGTTTCTGTATTATGGTGTGATATATGCAACAATATTTATTTTAATGTTTATTGAAGTAATTTCATAAATAACTTATTGTGGAATAAGTAGGAAAAATAAATCAGTTGCTGCAGTGATAGAATTTTCACATGGTATCAGAGCAAGTAATCAGAGACAGGAAGGGAAAATCAGTTATGGGTCAAGACCACGATGCAGAGGCATCCATGTCAGGGGACTCACACAAATTTTCAGAAGATTGCACAAGAGAAAGAGATTTCAATTTCTCTATGTTAGCTTCTAGGCTGGAAGAAGAAGTGGCGTGTATGACTAGTGCTGCATCATCAGAAGTATGGTATATAGACAGTGGAGCCTCGTGGCATATGACGGGAATTAGGGAGTGTTTCTCAGAATATTGAGAAGAGAAGATGAACTTTCAGATCACCATGGGGAACAAGGCAAAGTGTACTCTAGTAGGGAAGGGTACCATAGTCTTTCAGACAGAATCGGGAGAACGGTTCCGTGCTACAAATGTGCTGCATGTACCAGGATTGGGGATGAACTTACTTTCTGTGTCACAACTACAAGGCAAGGGCTATGATGTCTACTTCATCAAGGAGAAGGTATACGTCAAACACCTAAGCTGGAAAAAGAAAGTGCAGATCGGGATCAAAAGTAATTGGTTCTATAGATTACAACTAGAATCACCAATGGCACTAATAGGCAGTCACGGAGACAAAGACTTGAATGAACTATGGCACAGAAGAATGGGTCACTTGCACCATGGAGCTCTGAGAATTCTCAGGAGCACTATAACAGGAGTTCCAGATCTGAGTATGGAACGAGATGATGTATGCAAGGGATGTGCTCTAGGAAAGTATGCCAAGGCAACATTTCCTAGGAGCAAACATAGGGCCAAGAGTGTACTAGGATTGATACACTCAGATATCTGCAGACTTATGTCCGTCAAAGCTCTTAGTGGTACCGAATATTTCCTTACCTTCATTGATGACCACTCAAGGAAAACTTGGATTTATTTTCTGAAACCCAAGGATGAGGTTTTTTGTCGATTCAAGGAGTTGAAGGCTCTGGTGGAGAATCTGACTGGGAAGAAAATAAAAGTTTTGCGATCAGATAATGGTGGAGAATATGTCGATAAGGACTTCATTGATTTTTGCGCTAAGGAGGACATTAGAAGAAAGTGAACAACTCCCTACAATTCAGAGCAGAATGGGGTAGCAGAAAGAAAGAACGGGACTATTGTAGAAGCAGCTAGGGCCATGATGTATGACTAGGATATGCCAAAATTCCTGTGGGCGGAAGCATGCAACACAACAGTATATGTTCAGAACAGGACTCCTCATCGGGCATTGGGCAAGATTACTCAAGAGAAGGTCTTCATAGGGAAAACACATGAAGTCAGTCATTTCAAGATATTTGGGAGTTTAGCATATTGCCGCATACTCGAAGAAAAGAGGAAGAAGTTGGATTAGATTGCAAAAAAGGGATATTTGGTGGGATGTAGCGAGAACGCTAAGGCATACAAAATCTATCTTCCAGGGATCAGGAAGGTAGTAATACGACAAGATCGAAAGAGGAGCCGTTGGTTAAGCCTCTACAACCAATAGAAGTAAAGAATTCTCCCTCAGAATAGGAAGATTCTCAGGATGAGGAGGAGCGAACAGAAGCACCCGCTAGCAGAGGAAGAACTAGCAAGGAACTTCGTCAGATTCTGCGAGATGCAGAGGACTTCATCAGTGCGCCAAGAAACAATAAGAGGGAGCGAAAACAGCCAGAAAGATATCAGGGATTGGTAGCTTAGGATAGAGAGCCTGCCAGTTTCAAAGAGGCTGCTCAACATCAGGTTTGGCTAGATGCGATGGTAGAGGAATTCAACTCCATAATGGTAAACGATGTCTGGGAGGTGGTGCCAAGGCCTCAAGACAGATCAATGGTAGGTTCAAGATGGATCTACAAGATCAAATACGTTGTAGACGACAATGTTGAGCGATACAAGGCCAGGTTTGTGGCTAAGGGGCATGCTCAAAAAGAAAGGATTGACTATGAGGAGACCTTCACCCCGGTAGCCAGGTATACATCTATTTGGACCGTGATATCTCTTGCAGCCTAGATGGGATGGGAGATCGATCAGATGGATGTCAAAACAACATTTATGAACGGGGTAATAGAAGAGGAGGTATACATTGAACAACCAGAGGGCTTTTAAACTCATGAGAAGAAGTCTCATGTATGCAGATTGAATAAAGCTTTGTATGGGCTGAAATAGGTATCGAGAGCATGGTATGGTCGAATAGATGGCTACTCGCAGAAGATGGGATTTGTCAAGAGTGACGCGGATCCGACTCATCAAAGGGAAGCTAATAAAGGGTGGCGGACATCCTCACCAAGGCCCTTGGAAGGACAACGTTTGACTACTTCAGGGAAAAGATGGGGATGGTGAAGAACCCATTTCAGAAGTAGAAATGGGAGTAATAGCAGCACGGATGCAGAGGGAGTTGTAGTGCAGATGCAGTGTTGGGAGAAAGGACTAGCAGCAGCACAGATGCAGAGGGAGTTCTCGTACAGATGCAACAGTGGCAATGGCAAAGACATGGGCAGTAGTACATGATGCAGCAGTGCAGAGGATGATGGGCAGCAGGCCTAGCATTAGCACGGGGACTGATGCTGGATGATCAGGGTGGTGCTCAGTGAGGAGTATTGCTAAAGGACAGTCCTCACTAAGAGGGAATGTTGATTTGAGGTAGCATCGGATGTGCTCTAGCCATGAAAATTGGTGGAGAGGCTAAGGCACATGAGATCTCCAATACCCAGAAAGAGTTTGGGCAGATTCTAAACAGTTTGGGAGATTTTAAAATAATTAATATTTTTAATGAAGTCCCTAAGTCTAAACTTAAGGAAAATAAAATATTATGTGAATTAATATAAAACTGTGTTAGAATAGTCCAAAAGTCATGGATCAAGCGACATCCAATCTTAGACGTTGATCAGGGACTTAATCTTGGCCATTGATTTGTCAACGAGAAAAGTATAAGAGGAGGCTTGAGGGTCACTTGGAGAACACATTGAGGGAGACCAGTCAGTTCAATTTTTGGAGCGGGGTTAGTTGAGAAATTGAACCAGTGGTTTGGTGAGCAGTTAGGAGGTAGCAAGTACTGAACAAAGAGACGGGATCAGCCACTAGAGATCAACGCTGAGGCATGAGAGGGAGATGCATGGCATTTCAGGCGGACGCAGAGGCAGCAGGAGACTGCGCAGTCATTAACTGGGCCTGCGTGGGTGATGCGAAGAGGCCCAGGGCAGATGCAGTGAAGCAGGGGTTGACCCAGAGGGTCTGAGAGCCACGCAGAGGTCAGCTGGGCTGACACTAGGATTGGGAGAAGTGCTGGAGATTTTTTTTCTCTCTGTGGGTAAGCCAGTTTGGCACCCTGTTGTACTGAAGAATTGCTGAATAATAAAAACCTCCCTTGCTACACCGGTTTTCCCACATTGGGTTTTTCCAGGGACTGTTGTCTAAAATAACTGTGTCAATGTGTTGATTCTTGTGCATATGTTTGTTTCTGTGTTACGGTGTGATATCTGCAGCAGTATTTATTTTAATGTTTATTGAAGTAATTTCATAAATAACTTATTGTGGAATAAGCAAGAAAAATAAATCAGTTGCTGCAGTGATAGAATTTTCATAGGTAGAATGGTCCAAAAGTCATGGATCAAGCGAGATCTAATCTTAGTTGTTGATTAGGGACTTAATCTCAGCCGTTGATTTGTCAACGAGACAAGTATAAGAGGAGGCTTGAAGGTCACTTGGAGAACACACTGAGGGAGACTAGTAGTTCAATTTCTGGAGCGGGGTTAGCTGAGAAATTGAACCAGTGGTCTGGTGAGCAGTCAGGAGGCAACAAGTACGGAATAGAGAGATGGGATCAGCCACTAGAGATTAGCGCTGAGGCAGGATAGGCAGACACAGGCCATTTCAGGCAAACAGAGAGGCAGCAGGAGATTGCGCAATCATTAACTGGGCTTGCATGAGTAACGCTGAGAGGCCTAGGGTTGGCGTAGTCAAGCAGGGGCTGACACAGAGGGTCTACTAGCCACACAAAGGTCAGCCGGGTTGACGTTGGGATTGGGATAAGTGTTGGAGAATTTTTTTTTCTCTCTGTGGGTAAGCTAGTTTGGCACCCTATTGTGCTAAAGAATTGTTGAATAATAAAAACCTCCCTTGCTGCACCGGTTTTCCCACATTGGGTTTTTCTGGGGACTGTTGTCCAAAATAACTGTGTCAATAGGTTGATTCTTGTGCATATGTTTGTTTCTGTATTACGGTGTGATATCTGCAGCAATATTTATTTGAATGTTTATTGAAGTAATTTCATAAATAACTTATTGTGGAATAAGTAGGAAAAATAAATCAGTTGCTGCAGTGATAGAATTTTTACATGGTATCAGAGCGAGTAATTAGAGGCAGGAAGGGAAAATCAATTATGGGTCGAAACCACGATGCAGAGGCATCCACTTCAGGGGACTCACACAGAGTTTCAGAAGATTGCACAAGAGAAAGAGATTTCGATCTATCTATGTTAGCTTCCAGGCTGGAAGAAGAAGTGGCGTGTATGACTAGTGCTGCATCATCAGAAGTATGGTATATAGACAGTGGAGCCTCGTGGCATATGACGGGAATCAAGGAGTGTTTCTTAGAATATCGAGAAGAGAAGATGAACTTTCAAATCACCATGGGGAACAAGGCAAAGTGTACTCCAGTAGGGAAGGGTACCATAGTCTTTCAGACAGAATCGGGAGAACGGTTCCGTGCTACAAATGTGATACATGTACCAGGATTGGGGATGGACTTACTTTCTGTGTCACAACTACAAGGCAAAGGCTATGACGTCTACTTCATCAAGGAAAAGTTATACGTCAAACACCGGAGCTGGAAAAAGAAAGTGCAGATCGGGATCAAAAGTAATCGGTTGTATAGATTACAACTAGAATCACCAATGGCACTAATAGGCAGTCATGGAGACAAGGACTTGAACGAATTATGGCACAGAAGAATGGGTCACTTGCACCATGGAGCTCTGAGAATTCTCAAGAGCACTGTAACAGGAGTTCCAGATCTGAGTACGGAACGAGATGATGTATGTAGGGGATGTGCTCTAGGAAACTATGCCAACGCAGCATTTCCTAGGAGCAAACACGGGGTCAAAAGTGTACTAGGATTGATACACTCAGATATCTGCGGACCTAGGTCTGTCAAAGCTCTCAGTGGTGCCGAGTATTTCCTTACCTTCATTGATGACCACTCAAGGAAAACTTGGATTTATTTTCTGAAAAGCAAGGATGAGGTTTTTTGTCAATTCAAGGAGTTTAAGGCTCTGGTGGAGAATCTGACTGGGAAGAAAATAAAAGTTTTGCTCTCAGATAATGGTGGAGAATATGTCGATAAGGACTTCACTGATTTTTGTGCTAAGGAGGGCATCAGAAGAGAGTGGACAACTCCCTACAATTCGGAGCAGAATGGGGTAGCAGAAAGAAAGAATTGGACTGTTGTAGAAGCAACTAGGGCCATGATGTATGATCAGGATATGCCAAAGTTCCTATGGGTAGAAGCATGCAACACAACAGTCTATGTTCAAAAAAGGACTCCTCATCGGGCATTGGGCAAGATTACTCCAGAGAAAGCCTTCACAGGGAAGACACTTGAAGTCAGTGATTTCAGGATATTAGGAAGTTTAGCATATTGCCGCATACTCAAAGAAAAGAGGAAGAAGCTGGATGAAACTACGAAAAAGGGATATCTGGTGGGATATAGCGAGAATGCTAAGGCATATAGAATCTATTTTCTAGGGAGCAGGAAGGTAGTAGTACGACGAGATGTAAAGTTCATGGAGGATAGGGCTCTCAGAAGATCTCGCGAGATGCCTTCTGAGGAGCAATTGAAAGAGGAGTCGTTTGTTAAGCCTCTTCAACCAACAGAAGTAAAGAATTCTTCCTCAGAATAGGAAGATTCTTAGGATGAGGAGTGAACAAAAGCACTTGTTGGCAGTGGGAGAACTAGCAGGGAACTTCGTCAGATTTTGCAAGATGCAGAGGACTTCATCGGTGCCCCAAGAAACAATAAGAGGGAGCGAAAACAACCAGATAGATATTAGGCATTAGTAGCTCAGGATGGAGAGTCTGCTAGTTTCAAGGAGGCAGCTCAACATCAGGTTTGGCTAGATGCGATGGTAGAGGAATACAACTCCGTAATGGTAAACGATGTCTGGGAGGTGGTGCCAAGGCCTCAAGAGAGATGAGTGGTAGGTTCAAGATGGATCTACAAGATGAAATATGCTACAGACAGCAGTGTTAAGAAATACAAGGCCAAGTTTGTGGCTGAGGGGTATGCTAAAAAAGAAGGGATTGACTATGAGGAGACCTTCGCACCAGTAGCCTGGTATACATCTATTAGGACCGTGATATCTCTTGCAGCCTAGATGGGATGGGAGATCCATCAGATGGATGTCAAAACAACATTTTTGAACGGGGTAATAGAAGAGGAGGTATACATTGAACAACCAGAGGGCTTTGAAACTCGTGAGAAGAAGTCTCATGTATGTAGCTTGAAGAAAACCTTGTATGGGCTAAAACAGGCACCGAGAGCATGGTATGGTCGAATAGATGGCTACTTGCAGAAGAAGGGATTTGTCAAGAGTGACACGGATCCAAATCTCTACTATTTGGTTGTAGAGAACAAGCCCCTAATCTTAGTATTGTATGTGGATGATCTCTTTCCGACAGGATCATCCAGTCTCATTGGGGACTGCAAGAAGAATCTAGCCATAGAATTCGATATGAAGGATTTGGGATGAATGCACTACGTCCTAGGGTTGGAAGTTTGGCAGCAGAAGGGGGAAATCTTCCTTGGGGCAAGGAAGGTATTCTACAGAAATCTTGAAAAGATTCGGGATGGAGGACGGTAGACTTATGGCTACGCCAATGATCACCAACTAGAAGAAGATTGATGCATCAGAAGACAAGGATGTCGATCCCACTCTATATAAGCAGCTCATAGGGTCCCTGATGTATCTGGTCAATACCAGGCCAGACATTTGCTACGCTATAAACACCCTCAGTCAATTCATTGTGGAACCAAAGAGGGCACACTGGGCAACAACGAAACATGTTCTCAGGTATTTACAGGGAACAGTCGATTATGGGCTCTTATACACTAAAGGTAAGGATATCAGTTTGAGTGGTTTACTGATGCAGATTGGGCAGGAAGTTCAGTGGATTGGAAAAGTACCTTTGGGTATTGTTTCAACATTGGATCAAGAAAGACTTCCTGGTGTAGTAGGAAATAAAAGTCCGTGGCTATGAGCTCATCTGAGGCAAAATATATGGCAGCAAGCACAACTTCGTGTGAGGCCATATGGCTTGGAAAACTGCTGGTGAACCTATTCAGAAAGAATATGGAGGCGACCAGGATCATGTGCGACAATCAGAGTTGCATCAAGCTCTTTGAGAATCCAGTGTTTCATGATAGGTCAAAGCATATTGATATCTGGTGTCACCTTGTCAGAGACTGTGTCCAACAAGGCGCTGTATAGTTGAGCTACACTCCTACAAGAGAACAGGTGGCGAACATCCTCACCAAGGCCCTTGGAAGGACAAAGTTTGACTACTTAAGGGAAAAGATGGGGATGGTGAAAAACTCGTTTCAGAAGCAGAAATGGGAGCGATAGCACGGATGCAGAGGGAGTTGTAGTGCAGATGCAGTGTTGGGAGAAAGGACTAACAACAACACAAACGCAGAGGGAGTTGTTGTACAGATGAAGCAGTGGTAGTGGCAGAGGCATGGGCAGCAGTACAGGATGCAACAGTGCAGAGGATGATGGGCAGCAGGCCTAGCATCAACACAGGGACCGATGTCGGATGATCAGGTTGATGCTCAGTAAGGAGTATTGCTAGAGCACAGTTCTCGCTAAGAGGGAGTGTTGATTTGAGATAGCATCGGATGTGCTCTAGCCATGAAAATTGGTGGAGAGGCTAAGGCACTTTAGATCTCCAATACCTAGAAAGGGTTTGGGTAGATTCTAAAGAGTTTGGGAGATATTAAAATAATTAATATTTTTAATGAAGTCCCTAAGTCTAAACTTAGAGAAAATAAAATATTAATAATGTGAATTAATATAAAAGTGTGGTAGAATGGTCCAAAAGTCATGGATCAAGCCAGATCTAATCTTAGCCATTGATTAAGGACTTAATCTCGGCCGTTGATTTGTTAACGAGAAAAGTATAAGAGGAGGCTTGAGGGTCACTTGGAGAACACACTGAGGGAGACCAGTCAGTTCAATTTCTGGAGTGGGGTTAGCTGAGAAATTGAACCAGTGGTCTGGTGAGCAGTCAGGAGGCAGCAAGTACGGAACAAAGAGACAGGATCAGCCACTAGAGATCAGTGCTGAGGCAGGAGAGGCAGACGCAGGGCATTTCAGGCAGATGCAGAGGCAGCAGGAGACTGCGCAGTCATTAACTGGGCTTGCGTGAGTGACACTGAGAGGCCCAGGGCTGACACAGTCAAGTAGGGGCTGACGCAGAGGGTCTGAAAGCCACGTAGAGGTTTGCCGGGCTAACACTGGGATTGGGAGAAGTGCTGGAGAAATTTTTTCCTCTCTGTGGGTAAGCTAGTTTGGCACCCTGTTGTACTGAAGAATTGCTGAATAATAAAAACCTCCCTTGCTACACCGTTTTTCCCACATTGGGTTTTTCCGGGGACTGTTGTCCAAAAAACTTTGTCAATGTGTTGATTCTTGTGCATATGTTTGTTTCTGTGTTACGGTGTGATATCTGCAGCAGTTTTTATTTTTATGTTTATTGAAGTAATTTCATAAATAACTTATTGTTGAATTAGTAGGAAAAATAAATCAGTCGCTGTAGTGATAGAATTTTCACATAGGGTGTGTATAGAGAGCCGTGGGCCTCCACAATAGTAGACAACACTCCATGGATCCCCAGAGACACTCAAAGATTGCTAGAGATCCACCTATTGGACGAGGAAGATGCACCTAGTTCACCATGCCCATCCGACCCCACAGTTGTATCATGCACTTGACAGATGACCCAGGATCTATATGATGATGTGGCATCACTTACATTACAATCCGAGCCCTTGCAAATGATCTACAGGCATCTTCGATCTACTTGGAGACCCATGAGGTTACTTGTGTGCCCCCACACTCATTGGGAGCACCACAAGTTTATTATTTGGAGAACAAGAGGCCAACCCCTTGTCCACTAGGTTTGGGAGTCCTATCTCTCATTATGGCACCTATGGACTTCATCAGGCTTCTTAGAAGACCCAACGACATGTACTATTGATTATTCGACCTCTTGAGAGGCTTATTCTTTTGTTTATGAGCTCGTTTGGTGGTGCTTGTCACCAAAAGTTAGCTATTTTGCACATTATTTTATTCTAGGGGCTAATGTAGGCCTAATTAGCTAAATCAAACTCATTAGAAGTGTATAAATACAAGTGATGTGAATTCATTTTAGCATCATCACTTGGATTGGATCATATCTACTTGTGAGATTTTCGCTATCTTTTGAGGATGAGATTTTTGGGATGAATGGATGAATTTCGATGTTTGGTTAATCTTCTTTGTCTTGGAGCTTCTATGATTGGCATATCTTGGTGATTGGATATATTCTTCTTACATGTAAGTACCATGTTAATGCTATTTTGATTCTTTATGTTGCTGCATTCATGATATTGGGATTTTCGCTATTTTAGGGTTAATTTGCTGTTTTTCTTAGAACGAAATTGTGGAAATTGAATCTCTAAATAGTGATATATCATGTATGGGCCATGTTTGAATGAATGAATGTTCCTAGAGACATTTTGTCTTGATAAGTCACCAAATATTGTTGAACGAAGTATAAAGACCTTGAAGCTTCTTCCATTAAGCCTTAATTCCCAACGAAGTTGCTTTTTAGGCCTCCTTGACAAGTGGAAATAAATCCAAACTCTTGATCTTCCATGACTCCATCTGTCCCAAAGGATTAGGCAGTGGTCCTCCATAGGTGATCACCTTAAAGCATATTTGTTTGGCGCCTTCTCTCTTTCCTTCTAGGCCTAGGCTACATAGGTCACCTAGGGCATCACTTATCTCACAATCCAGCCATCTAGATACTTCGATTTTCGGTCCACAACTACGCTGGAGTTTGTGCTAGAGGCCCTCCAAATTTGAAGCAAATCCGACTATGGGATCTCGAGATATTACAAGCCCTAGCTCGAGGACCATTTCTTGCCCCAGGTTTCCCTTGGCTAGTGACCTCATTGGGATTATTGCATCAAATTCAAAGAAAATTTCTCCTTTAATCCCTTTCTCCCCTCCTCAATTAGGTGAAGCACACCCATGGTTGATAAATTCCATCTCCTTGGCCTAATTCTGGGTCCACTTGGTCCCATTGTGGTCCCACAACCTTTTGAAGATAATTCCACAAAGACCACTTGGTATCCAAGTTTCCATAAGGAACTCAGGGTCTAGGAATCTCCTTGATAAGTCGTATACTCAAACCTTGACCTTTGGGATTCTCCCAAGCTCTTCCTAGAGAGCCTTTCATCTTGCTTTCTAAGCAAGCTAGCCATATATTCGAGCCTTTCTTGTGAATATGCTTCTAGGATCGCTTTTCTCCCTATCATTGATCCATTCATCTTTGCGATCCTCATTATACAGAGTCTCCTCCCATCTGTGAAAATCCGTAAAGAGTAGGGAACTTTCGCTGAGGTGACAATGGGTTATTGCTCCATTGTTGCCCTTGACCTAGTAGTCGCCCTATAGGACCCCTACTAGTTTGAGCAGTAACAATACTCAATGCACTACCTAATGAATGGGGCAACTTCGTATCAAGAATTTTTGAAAGAAGGAAGCCAACTCATTTAGTGAACTTTGGTCATTGTGTAAAATTGAAAAAACTAGGTTAAAAGCAAAGAGCGATGTGGGACTAGGTGAACCAGTTCAAGCCTTAGCTTCCATGACTAAGAGAAAAGGAAGGTTTGGAAAATTTGGTCCTCCAAAAAATAAGAAGGATATTTCAAAGATCCAATGCTATGGTTGTCAGGAGTATGGGCATCACATGAAAGATTGTTTGAAATTCAAGAAGGACAACAAGAGGAAAGAAAGAAATAAAGCTCATATCATCGAAAAAGTGGAAGAACCTAATGAGAAGAAATCCAAAAGGATAGATCTTCACTATTAGGGTTTGTCCAATGCATAGCAAGGAGAAGTAGGAGGTGAAAATACCTCTACTATGGCAGTAAAGATGATAAGCATTATGACTAGATGCATCTTAGTAGAAGTTGGCATCATATTAGACGCATACTATTAAACAAGAGCTCACTAGAATAGATTGAAATGATAGCTAATGTAGAAGTCTACGTGATTGTAGAGTCATCATAGAAAGGATGTAGCTCTTGGTAACCTCATTGAAAGCATAAGTATTACTTATGGGAAAAGAAAAGTCATTTAGCATAGAAAGAGCTCATCATGTATCATCATCATTAGGAAGGAGCATTTGCAAGATAAGGATAAGCAAGATCCTCCGTTGGAATCTTCATTAGAAGGTTCACCTCTCTTGGAGGAAGCGTCTTGTTGAGAATTCCATCTTGTATGGGATTCATGGGATGATGGTATGATGACAAAGGAGTGCAACAGGTCAAAATGGTTGAAGTACAAGTTGTCGAAGGAACTCTAGATGACCAAAAAGAAGAATTTGAGGTATGTATGCATGTATTTGATAAGATTGAGTCATGTCATCATATAGTTGCAAATAGCATGGATGAATGCTCTACCTCATGAGAATGATCGAAGAAAAGGGATCTCTTTCGTTGGAAAGATGCATGAAGGCATGGTTCACATATTGATAAGATGAAATCAACATAATATGTCCTCATATTGAATGTGAGGTGGTTGACAAAGATGAAGGAACTACTGATGGATGTTCCTAAGGAGAAATATGTGAAGAAAGAAAGAAGAGATCGTGAATGCTACAACTATGGTCACAAGGAATCAACATTCGATGAATCTGATATTACATCTCCATGGGAAAGGTATGAAGATCTTGATAAAGTTCGAAAAAGAAGAACACCCTCGACATTGAAAGTCTTGGATATGTGTTTATGAATATGCAAGATGGTAATGTCTCTAGCAGCATATGTCATTATGAAAGGCCATCACAAAAGGTAACTTCGATTTGATGTTCATTTTTATTTTTATTTTTATTTTTGAACAACATCTGGATGGGTTAATGCAGAGCTACCAGAAAAAGAGTTGTAGATGTCACCTACAACTAGCACTCATGTGGTGGGATAAAAGATCCTAAAAGAAACATGACGTGGAAAAGGTAGTTGTATGAAGGAAAGCCAGATGTGGACTAGAAGATCACTTTCCAATGAAGAAAAGGATGACATGACTGACATTGTTCGTAAAGGAAAGTGATGGATGGTCGATGCCCTACAAAGAAAAGATGAAGGCTCCATAATAATGAAGAAGAAATTCATGACATCGAAAGGAGGAGCCCTACAAGCAGCTATAGGTCCCATGATCTCCACCAAAGAATAGATAACTGTTGCTGGAAACAAATCCCTGGTTAAGAGGGAGGTTGGAAGCAAGTCCTTGGTTAAGAGGGAGCTTGGAAGCAAGTCCCTGGTTAAGAGGGAGCTTGGACAAGTCCCAAGATGAGAGGGAACTTGGGCACATTCCTTTTGTAGGAATGGGTACATTCCTTTATAGGAATGGGTATATCCTCCCTAGTTGAGAGGGAGAGATAGACACATCATTCTTGTCTTCACTTTGGGAAGAAAGAATGGAGGATTGGGTAAGCATCTGGCATCTAATACTCTTTGAGGATGTGGTAGGGAATCCAAGATAAGAGTAGTTGTAGAGGACCGGTATTCTTTGAGGACTAGGAATTGAAGATAAGAATAGTCCTGGAAGGATATACCCTGTGAACACCTGGGTGGGGTATGTTCCTTGAGAGACAATGAAGATGGTATCTATATATCATTGGTCTCGCTCGCATGTGCTCTGATCTTGTGGAGAGATAGAGTTGTTAGTCAAGGCCTTGTTATGTGACAATGTTGGATGATATTGTTAGTTTTTGTAGCATCGGATGTGTTCTAGCCACGAGATTTGGTGGAGAGGCTAGAATACATGTATTCTCCAATACCCAGAAATCGTTTCTGGAAATTCCACCTAGAGACGACTTAATTAGATTTATTAATCAATTTTTAATATTTCCTAAGTCTAAACTTAGGAAATATGATTAATTAATCAGAATTAATTAAGTCATGGTGTGAATGTTCTAGAAACTCACACGGATCGATAGGGAAATAATTTGGGCCATCAATTATGTTTTAATCTTGGTCGTTGGTGCTCCAATAGAAGATTATAAGAAGAAGTTGATGGGTAGATGGAGAACACACCAGTGCAATTACTCAGTTGCCCAGGCAGATTGATTTTCTCAGTGGCTATGATTCAACAGAGGAGATAGAGCTAGAGGGTGAGTAGTAGGTGAGAGAGAAAGAGGGTAGCAGCAGGAGTCCGGAAGGTAGATTTCCGAATTTAGGAAGAGGTTGCGTGAAGGAGAGCGTATTCCATGAGAGCACTGTGCAGAGAGTGACGCAGAGGCACCAACATATGGGCAAAGGGTCCATCTCTTGGTCAGGAAGTTGCTGTGGAGAGTGAGAAATTTCTTATAAAATTTCTCTCAGTATTTTTCTTTGTCTAGATTGCCAAAATTCTTGTACTCAGATTTGCTGCTAAAAATTAATAAGAAAACCCTCATTTGTTGCAACGGTTTTCCCACATTGGGTTTTTCCGGGGACAATTGTCCAAAAATAATTGTGTTAATATTTTCTGTGTGTGCTAGAATTTCTCTATTTCCAACATTTTATTTTCCGCGGTAATTTATTGTGAAAATTGCAGTAGTAAACTTATTCGATATTTGTCGTAGCAAATAAATTGCATAATCTATTTGACAGTTAGAAGAATATTTTTCGGTGATTGCAATAGATGAAATTTTCACATGGTATCAGAGCTGATATGATCAGTCAGAGAGCTTAGTAGTAGAGAAAGGAAGAGGATCACTGCTCAACGTGAGTAGCAATTCGAATCCCCTGAGGGCAGCATAGTCTCTTGGCCAGGAAGCCGTAATTCTTGAGGAAAATCAGCTTTTCGGAGAGAGCAACATAAAAACTTGATATCCCTAGATCAAGAAAGTCAGAGGCAGAGGGAGCAACCCCCATATTTTGTTGCAGCGCAAATCTCTAGTTGGATGCAGTAATGTAGCAGTTTGTTGAGCAGATTCAACGTCAGGAGGAAAGAGAAATAACACAGAAAGTTATGGACATAATTAATAGTCTGAAGGATTCAGATTTATGTTCTAGGTTGGAGGATGAATTTGCTTGCCTATCAGGATCAGCTTCACCTGGTGTCTGGTATATAGATAGTGGAGCTTCAACTCATATGATAGGAGTTAGAGAATATTTCTCTAGCTATCAAGAAGAGCAGATGGACTTCCAGATCACTATGGGCAATAGAACTAAATGTACTCTTGTAGGTAGAGGCACCATAGAGTTTCAGAGGGAGTCAGGAACTAGCACCAGTGCTACTAATGTATTGCATGTGCCTGGATTGGGTATGAACTTAATTTCAGTGTCCCAGTTGCAGGACAAGGGGTATGATGTACACTTCGTAGGGAAGAAAGTGTATGTCAAACACTCAAGCTGGAAGAAGGTGAAACAAATTGGAGCTCGGAGCAACAGGCTAGACAGTGTTGATTTGAGGTAGCATCGGATGTGCTCTAGCTGCGAAAATTGGTGGAGAGGCTAAGGCACATGAGATCTCCAAAACCGAGAAATGGTTTGGGCAGATTCTAAACAGTTTGGGAGATATTAAAATAATTAATATTTTTAATGGAGCCCCTAAGTCTAAACTTAGGGAAAATAAATTATTAATGTGTATTAATATAAAACTGTCAGAAGGGTCCAAAAGTCATGGATCAATCCAGAGTTAATCTTAGCCGTTGATTAGGGACTTAATCTTGGCCGTTGATTTGTCAACGAGAAAAGCATATAAGGAGGCTTGAGGGTCACTTAGAGAATACACCAGAGTGATCAGTCATTCTATTCTCTAGAGTGGGGTTTGCTAAGAGAGATAGAATCAGTGATCAACAGCGAGGGGCAGTGAATACAGAAGCAGAGAGGCAGAGAGAGTACCGGGAGGATCAACGCAGTAGCCGAGAGTGAGGGACGTTGAACTAGCCAGGGGTTCACGCAGAGCCAGCCAGGGCTCACTTAGAGGCATCCAGGAGCTGTGCAGTGCCTCAGAGGGCCAGTGTGGTTGACACAGAGGGCCAGAGGGTTGACGTAGTGCCTCCAGAGGTTGACGCAGGCCAAGTTAGAGTGATGTTGGGTAAACGCTGGGCCAGAAAGGGCTGACGCTGTCCCTAGAGGCTAACGCTGGGGTTTCGTGGGGTAGATTGGAGCTGTGAAGCTACTGGAGTGATTATCTGAGGTTTCAGCTGGAACATTTGTCTTTGACTGAGAGGTACTACTGCCGAGATTATTCTCTGATTGGGTGAGCCGGTTTTGGCACCTAGATTGTATTCAGAAACTGCATAATAATAAAACCCTCAAATAGCTGCAACGGTTTTCCCGCATTGGGTTTTTCTAGGGACATTGGTCCAAAAACAACGACGTCACTTGTGTGCTTATTTTGTTTCCTTCAGTTGATGGTCTGTAATGTCTTGAGCATGTAATTGTATTTATTTCCAGTATTTACATGGTAAATAACTTGTTAATTAATAGAACAAGTAGGTAGGAATAAATTAGTAAAGTACATGAAGGGTTTCTAACAGTTAGACTTAGAAATTCCAACATGGTATCAGAGCGTAGTTGCAGATCACAGGAGAACTGAGGACATCAGCTGAGCAGAGCAGCAGCAACAGAAAACAGTTGTCCTGAGTGACAAAAGTTGTTCCTAGCAGAGTAGTAGCAAGAAAGGGGTGACACAGTGCCTGCATCATCAAGATTGAGCCAGGAAGAGGCCAGCGAAAAGACTGAGGAAGGCAGAAAAGGCTCACGCAGAGCCACGCAGAGACCGGGATGGTTGACGCAGTTGGCTGGGGGAGCATTTTAGTCAGTGCCTGATTGCACAGAGCCTAGGAGCTCTAATGTTCAGTTTGTTGAGGTTTAGGAGGCTGTGGGTAAGTTGTAGAGTGGAGCTGGTGGGGCACTGTAGTCAGAATAGTACCTAATAGGGCAAGGCCAAGGAGGAGGGAGTTGTTACCGAGGATTTCTAGCCGAGAAATACGAATCAGTGGTGCAGCTGCACTAACGATTGGAGTGGGGGCATCTCGACATTGGCAGAAGGTTTTCCAGGAGGGAAATCGAGGCTCAGAGGGAGTCACACCAAGAACTTCCAGGAGGGAAGTAGAGGAGCAGCGAGATGGTAGTGAACGGGGTAAGAGACCAGGATAGACTGGACGGAGCCTCAAACTTCGTAGTCTGGAAGGCCAGAATCTTATCCTCTTATCCGTTCTAGACAGGAATCGTGTCAAGCACTTTGCCTTGAGGACAATAGCAATCCCAGTTGACCCAGCTGATAACGACAAGTACGAGGAGGCAATGGCGAGGGCCAAGAGCATCATTCTTGACGGGGTCAAGGACCATGTAGTACCACATATTGCCAAAAAGGACACGACAAATGAGATGTGGGAGGCCTTAAAGAAATTGTACCAACATACTTTTGTGCAGAGAAGGATGTTACTAGAAAATCAGTTGCGGTCATACCAGATGCAAAAGGGAGAACAAATCGACACCTTCCTCGGACGATTGAAGGAGATCCGGGATCAGCTGACTTCTGTAGGGGCCACACCGGATCAAGAATTGATGGTGAGAACAGCCCTGAACGCAGTCTCAGAAGATTGGGAGGTGTTTATCCAGAGCATACTAGGTAGGGAAACCCTTCCAGATTGGGAGGAAATGTGGGCGGCTCTTCGCCAAGAAGAGATCAGAAGGCTGAGCAAGGCGGGAAGTAGCGACAAGGGGATTAGAATCAAGGAGGAGGAGGTGGATGCTGCCCTAGCATCTGAGGGAAAGCAGGAGAAATGGAAGAAGAAGGACCTCTCCAAGGTCAAATGCTTCCACTGTGGGGAGCTGGGTCATTATGCGACCCAGTGTCCAAGGAAGAAGAGCAAGGGAGAGGCCTCTGAGACCAAGGCTGTGCTAGCAAGGGCAGAGAAGGAAGTGGAGACAGACGATGACTGTGCCATGAGTGCACACACACCACTTGAGCGGAAGTGGGGAGACATTGAGCTGTAGTCAGATGGACTACAGGCGATGAGGGGCAGGATCCTCGAGGTACCCAGCCTCTTGGATTAGACCTTGCTACGGGAGCCCCGAAGAGGAGTAGCAGTACTGGCAGATGTCAGTAGAGATGGATGCAGATGGAGCGACAGAGGGAGCTACAGTGTAGGATTCCCAAGACAACGTGAGGTAGTAGTGCGAGAAGCACGAGAGTGTTGCACCAGTGCAAGACAACACAGAGAGGTGTGTAATGATGCGAGATGCATGGAATAGTTGTAGCAGCGCAGAGGTCAGAGAGGGAGCACTTGTCAGTGACAGAGGGAGCTTCAGCATCGGGAGTGTTTCTAGCTTGACGGAGATGTCAGAGTTGGGAGATCAGTTACTTACTTCTCAGTAATTGAGTTTCAGTGCAGCAGTTAGTAGTGGCAATGCTATGGGCAGCACGATGCAACATGATGAGAGGGGTTGCAGTGCAGACGCAGCAATGGCAGTGGCAGGGTCATGGGCAGCAACACAGATACAGAGGGAGTTGCTGTACAGATGCAGCAGTGGCAGTGGCAGGGCCATGGGTAGCAGTACAGGATGAAGTAGTGCAGAGGATTTTGGGTAGTGGGCCTAACATTAGAATAGGGATCGATGCTGGATGATCAGGGTGATACTCAGTGAGGAGTATTACTAGAGCACAATCCTCGCTAAGAGGGAGTGTTGATTTGGGGTAGCATCAGATGTGTTCTAGCCGCGAAAATTGGTGGAGAGGCTAAGGCACATGAGATCTCCAATACCCAGAATGGTTTGGGCAGATTCGAAACAATTTGGGAGATATTAAAATAATTAATATTTTTAATGGAGTCCCTAAGTCTAAACACAGGGAAAATAAAATATTAATGTGTATTGATATAAAAATGTGTTAGAAGGGTCCAAAAGTCATGGATCAAGCCAGAATCTCAGCCGTTGATTTGTCAACGAGAAAAGTATATAAGAGGCTTGAGGGTCACTTGGAGAATACACTAGAGTGATCAGTCATTCTATTCTCTAGAGCGGGGTTTGCTAAGAGAGATAGAATTAGTGATCAGCAGCGAGGGGCAGTGAATACAGAAGCAGAGAAGTAGAGAGACAGTATCGGGAGGATCAACACAGTAGCCGAGAGTGAGGAACACAGAACCAGCCAAGGGTTCACACAAAGCCAACCAGGGCTCACGCAGAGGTAGCCAAGAGCTGGTCAGTGCCTCAGAGGGCTAACATGGGTGACGCAGAGGGCCAGAGGGCTAACGCAGTGCCTCCAGAGGCTGACCTAGGCCAAGTTAGAGTGACGCTGGGTAAACACTGGGCTAGAAAGGGCTAATGCTGTCCCTAGAGGCTAACGCTGGGGTTTTGTGGGGCAGATTGGAGCTGTGACGCTGCCAGAGTGATTATCCGGGGTTTCAGCCGGCACATCTGTCTCCGACTGAGAGGTATTACTGTCGAGATTATTCTCTGATTGGGTGAGCCGGTTTTGTCTCCCATATTGTATTCAGAAACTGCATAATAATAAAATCCTCAGATAGCTGCACCAGTTTTCCCGCATTGGGCTTTTCCGGGGACATTGGTCCAAAAACAATGGTGTCACTTGTGTGCTTGTTTTGTTTCCTTCAGTTGATGATTTGTAATGTGTTGAGCATGTACTTGTATTTATTTCCAATATTTACATGGTAAATAACTTGTTAATTAATAAAACAAGTAGGTAGGAATAAATCAGTAAAGTACATGAAGGGTTTCTAACAGTTAGACTTAGAAATTCCAACATACAGGTTGCAACTCGATTCTCCAATGGCACTAATAGGCAGTGACAGTAGCATTGGAAAGGAGTTGAACAAATTGTGGCACAGGAGGATGGGACATTTACACCATGGAGCACTCAAAATGCTTAGAGAAACTGTAACAGGAGTTCCAGTTCTCAGTACAGAGCACGATGATGTATGCAGAGGATGCGTACTTGGGAAGTACGTGAAGGCAGTATTTCCAAGAAGTGACAGCAGAGCAAATGGCGTGTTAGGACTGATACACTCAGATATTTGTGGCCCTATGTCCACTAGAGCTCTTAGTGGTGGTGAATACTTCATCACCTTTATTGATGACCATTCCAGAAAGACCTGGATCTATTTCTTAAAGACCAAAGATGAGGTCTTTGATCAGTTCAAAGAGTTTAAGGCACTCGTAGAGAACGCGACAGGGAAGAAGATCAAGGTGCTTCACTCAGATAATGGTGGAGAATACATTGATAAAGAATTCACAGATTTCTGCGCGAAGGAAGGCATCGAAAGAGAATGGATAACTCCATATAACCCTCAGCAGAATGGAGTAGCGGAGCGGAAAAACATAACAATAATTGGGGTTGCGAAGGCTATGTTGTATGATCAAGATCTGCCCAGATTTCTATGGGCAGAGGCATGTAACACAACAATGTACATTCATAACATAACTCCTCATAGAGCATTGGGGAAGAAAACGTCAGAGGGAGTCTTCACAGGAAAGAAGCCTAAAGTAAGTCACTTGAGGATTTTTGGGAGTACGACTTACTACCACATGCCAGATGAAAAATGCAGTAAATTGGATCACACTGCCAAAAAGGGGTTCCTCGTCGGGTATAGCGAGACCTCAAAGGCATAGAGGATCTACATTCCTAGCAATAGGAAGATTGTAGTGAGACGAGATGTAAAGTTCATGGAGGATAGAGCTTTTAGGACATCTCAAGAGATGCCTGCAGGTGATCATAATCAATTAGCAGAAGTTCCGTTAGTCTAGCAGCAGGGTCAGCTAGTGGGATCAACAGGGTCAACTAGTGGAACCAACGGGAGGACATTGACATGGATCAAGTACAATGACTAGTACCAGTATTTCCTCAGGGGTAGGAGATCCAGGGAGGTCTCAGCAAACAGAGCAACGGGAATAGGAAGAGAAACTGATTGAACCTCCCACCACCAGTGGTAGAGCCAACAGGGAAGTTCGTCAGACATTGAGAGATGCAGAGGAGTTTATCGGAACTTCTAGGACGAACAAGAGACAATGCAGGTAGCCTGATAGATATCAAGCCTTGGTAGCTCAGGTAGCAGAACCCTCTAGCTTTCAGGAAGCCGCACAACATCAGGTGTGGGCAGATGCCATGGTAGAAGAGTATAGCTTTATTATGACAAATGATATTTGGGAGGTAGTGTTGAGGCCGAAAAACAGATCAGTTGTAGGTTCTAGATGGATCTACAAGATCAAGTACGCTGTAGATGGCAGTGTAGAGAAGTACAAGGCTAGGTTCGTGGCAAAGGTGTATGCACAGAAAGAAGGAATAGACTACGAGGAGACCTTCGCCCCAATCGCCAGATATATCTCTATCAAATCTGTTATATCCCTAGCAGCTCAGATGGGATGGGAGATTCACCAGATGGACGTCAAGACAACATTCTTGAATAGGGTGATAGAAGAAGAGGTGTATATAGAACAACTTGAAGGCTTCGAAACTCATGAGAAGCGCACTCATGTGTGCAGGTTGAAGAAAGCCCTATACGGGCTCAAGTAGGCACCCAGGGCGTGGTATGGTCAGATTGACAGTTACTTGCAGCAGTTGGGATTCGTCAAGAGTGATGCAGATCCCAACCTCTACTATTTGATGGTAGAGGATGAGCCACTCATTCTGGTTTTGTATGTGGATGATCTCTTTTTGAAAGGATCATCAAGGCTCATAAAAGACTGCAAGAGGAACCTTGTAGCAGAATTCAACATGAAGGATATGGGCTTGATGCACTATTTTCTAGGATTGGAAGTTTGGTAGAAGAATGGGGAGATCTTCCTTGGGCAAGGGAGATGTTCTATAGATATTCTGAAGAGGTTCCGAATGCAGGATTGCCGACCCATGATCACCAATTGGAAGAAAATAGATGCATCAGGGACAAGGAAGTTGACCCCACCTTGTATAGACAGCTCATTAGGTCTCTCATGTATTTGGTCCACACTAGGCCAGACTTTTGATTCGTTGTCAATACCCTTAGTCAGTTCATGGTTGAGCTGAAAAGGGTACATTGGGCAGCAACAAGACACATTCTGAAGTATGTGCGCGACATAGCTAGGTATGGGTTGAAATATACTCAAGGAGATGATGTTAGATTATGTTGATTCAGAGATGCAGATTGGGCAGGCAGTTCAGTGGATAGAGAAAGTACTTCTGGGTACTGCTTTAGCGTTGGATCAAGGACGGTTTCTTGGTGTAGCAAAAAGCAAAAGTCAGTAGCACTGAGCTCAGCAGAAGCAGAATATATGGAAGCCAACACATCTACTTGTGAAGCTATATGGCTTAGGAAGCTGCGTGTGAGCTTGTTCAAGAAGAGGATGGGAGCAACCAATGTCTACTATGATAATCAGAGTTGCATAAAACTCTCTGAGAATCCAGTGTTTCATGATAGGTCAAAGCACATAGATATCAGATGTCATTTCATCAGAGACTGTGTACAGTGTGGGGCAGTCCAGCTGTAGTATGTTCCCACAAGAGATCAGGTAGCAGACATACTCACAAAGGCTCTAGGGAGAGCTAAGTTCATCCAGTTCAGGGAACATATGGGTATGGTGGAGAACCCGTTTCAGTAGCAGATATCGGGTATCTCAGATGGTTCTCAGTTGCAGATGTTGTAGTTGCAGCAACAACAAATGAGAGGGAGTTGCAGTTCAGATGCAATGTTGGTAACAGTTTAGTAGGGTCAGCAACAACACAGATGCAACGTATATCAGAGTTGCGCAATGGTTGGTGGGCAGCAGTAGCCAGACATTAGTAGCGTGACAGGAGGTGGTGCAGAGACAGGGTGTTGCTTCAGTGGGTTGCAGCGCTAGAACACATTCCTCGCTAAGAGGAGTGTTAGTTTTTGTAGCATCGGATGTGTTCTAGCCACGAGATTTGGTGGAGAGGCTAGAATACATGTATTCTCTAATACCCATAAATCATTTCTAGAAATTCCACCTAGAGATGACTTAATTAGATTTATTAATCAGTTTTTAATATTTCCTAAGTCTAAACTTAGGAAATATGATTAATTAATCATAATTAATTAAGTCATGGTGTGAATGTTCTAGAAACTCACACGAATCGACAAGGAAATAATTTGGGCCATTGATTATGTTTTAATCTTGGTCATTGGTGCTCCAACATAATATTATAAGAAGAAGTCGATGTGTAGATGGAGAACACACTAGTGCAGTTACTCAGTTGTCTAGGCAGATCGATTTTCTTAGTGGCTGTGATTGAACAAAGGGGATAAAGCTAGAAGGCGAGTAGTACGTGAGAGGGAGAGGGTAGCAGTAGGGGTCCGGAAGGTAGATTTCCGAATTCAGGAAGAGGCAGCGTGAGGGAGAGCGTATTCCATGAGAGCACTGTGTAGAGAGTGACGTAGAGGCACCAACGTATGGGTAGAGGGTCCATTTCTTGGTCAGGAAGTTGTTGTGGAGAGTGAGAAATTTCTTATACAATTTTTCTCAGTATTTTTCTCTGTCTAGATTGCTAGAATTCTTGTACTCAGATTTGCTGCTGAAAATTAATAAGAAAACCCTCTTCTGCTGCACCGGTTTTCCCACATTGGGTTTTTCCGGAGACAATTGTCCAAAAATAACCATGTTAATATTTTCTGTGTGTGTGCTAGAATTTCTTTCTTTCGAGGATTTTATTTTCCACAATAATTTATTGTGAAAATTGCAGTAGTAAACTTATTCCATATTTGTCGTAGCAAATAAATTGCATAATCTATTTGACAGCTAGAAGAATATTTTTCAATTATTGCAATAGATGAAATTTTCACAAGTATGATGCTAAACGAAGGGTTACCAATCCAACTTTTCTTATGAGAATTCTTGAGATTGAGAATGTCCAAGTACCTTGTATTGATTATGAATACCTCCCTCGTTAAGAGGGAGTGTTGAAATATGTAACTAGGTTTGGTCTTCATAATGACATATGCAATCATGATTTTATGTGTTTAATAAAAAGAGAAAAATAAATTTATTATTTTTTCTTGAGGCATGGGTTTCATGCTCAAGGGAAATCTATTTTTAGGTCAAACACCCATTGAGTGCTCTTCTAGGTGTGTCATAAAGTCAATTGTGTTGAAAAATGTGTAACTAGGTTCGGTCTTTATAAATATGAAATGTACTTTTGATTCTTGTAAATTGTAAAATGAAAGAAAATTACTATTATTATTTTTGGAGCATGGGTTTCATGCTCAAGGTCTTTTATTTTATAGGTCAAGCACCCATTGAGTGCTTCTAGGGTTGGTCGTAGGTGAAGAAGTCAAAAGAGTCATTGTCATAAGTTGAAGACCCCATCGGGCACATTGTAACTTGTAAAGAAAATTATTTTTGTCCTTAAAAGTGTCAAAATACCCTTCAAGACCAAGTCGGCTTGGCAGCTAGCAAGTTGGCCTAATTTGAGGAGCAACGTCCACTTTGAGAAGCTTATATAAAGGAGGAATGTTAAGTTATGGTATGTTCTATGCTTATAACAGTTTACTTCTTTTTCTTATTATATTCCATCGATTAGCAATCACATGTACATAAAGTAAAGTGCAGATAGAACATTAAACGATCGACAGAAAACAAGCCAAGACAAGAGACACAAGATGTGGCGGCTAGCCAGGGACAAACCCCACAATGTGTGGGGAAACCCTTTGATCAAATCTTCTTTTATCTTCAATAATTCAGCAGAGAGAAATAGTACAATAAATCTGATTCATATCAGCAGTAGCAAACCCTAGATCAGTAGCATCAGCATTAGCGGCTTCATTATCAAACTAGGGCAGACCATATCTCACAAACCGACAATCGGATTGACTTCATTCCACCACCAAAAGTTTCGGCTTCCAGAGGAGGTTCAGATGAACCTACAGCGCAGTTCAGATGAGGAGATCTTCTAGGCCATGCAAGTCAATCTTTACTTCTGCAGTTGCAGCTTCAGTTTCAGCAGTTTCCGGCTTCAAACTAGGGCAGTCGATATCTTGCAAACCGTTCGTTTGATTGACTTCATTCCACCACCAAAAGTTGCGGCTTTCAAAGGAGGTTCAGATGAACCTACAGCGCAGTTCCAAAGAGGAGATCTTCTAGGCCACGCAAGTCAATCTTTATTTCTGCAGTTGCAGCTTCAGTTTCAGCAGTTTCCGGCTTCAAACTAGGGCAGTCGATATCTTGCAAACCATTCGTCGGATTGAATTCATTCCACCACCAAAAGTTGCAGCTTTCAAAGGAGGTTCAGATGAACCTACAGCGCAGTTCCAAAGAGGAGATCTTCTAGGCCACGCAAGTCAATCTTTACTTCTGCAGTTGCAGCTTCAGTTTCAGCAGTTTCCGGCTTCAAACTAGGGCAGTCGATATCTTGCAAACCGTTCGTCGGATTGACTTCATTCCACCACCAAAAGTTGCGGCTTTCAAAGGAGGTTCAGATGAACCTACAACGCAGTTCCAAAGAGGAGATCTTCTAGGCCACGCAAGTCAATCTTTACTTCTGCAGTTGCAGCTTCAGTTTCAGCAGTTTCCGGCTTCACATGTGTGAGTGAGAGAGACCCATTTCAGCGCAGTAGAGAAGAGACTCATATCTGCGCAGTAGAGAGAGAGAGATGTGATGAGATGAGTGAGTCCAAATGAGGAAAAGTCCTCTTATATTTATACACAACGTTGGTGGGTGAATAGATGCGACTGTTGGGCTTCTGAGCCTACATGAGTTGTAGGTCGGCTTGATAATAATTCCATAATCAAAATAAATTCATATCTCCATGAATACTTATCAGAATCGGATGATCTTTATATCAATCTTACACCTCTCGACGAGAGGAATCTAATAAAAATATTATCAGCCATGAATAAGATGACCCACATGAAGCTTTGCCCTGGTTGCCAATTTTAACAAGGAAACTCAACCTCCTTGGAACACATTTGTCACTCACTCATTCAAGTGAAGGAGGAAGAAGAATAAGGTAGCAAAGAAGGAAGAGGACGAAGTTGACTTGTCTTTGGGCTATTTCTCTCTCACACGTGCGAAGTAAGGCTAGAGTTTCTGCCGCTGATCTAGGGTTTTCTTCTACAAGTTCGATCTTGAAGAAGGAAAGGAAAGAAGGTCAAGCGAAGGTCACAAGAAGCCATCCTTGAGCTCCAAAAGGAAGAGAAAGCCAAGCGAAGGTTTGACGGAGCCTTGGGAGGATAAAAGAAGCTCACATGTGTGGCAGTAGCATTTACAGGAGGCCCGAAAATTTCAGGTCTGCAGTGAAGGCTGAAATTCTGTAGCTGGGGTTTGAAGTTGTGCTACTGGAAGAGATTTGTCTGGGTTTGACTTGGACAAGGAAAGCACATCATCCAGAAGGGTTGGACTTGGTCTTGGAGGGTTTTGGTCCTTGTTTATAGGTCTTGGAATTCATCAATTGAAAAATCTATAAAAAGAGAAAAGATTTGCAAGTTTTCCTCTCAAGTGGAGAGGTTTTGGCCCTGGTTTGCAGCCTATATTTTGTGTTCTTGTGCTTCTTGTTTTGATATCTGTTTGATGATATACAAACATAATAATAAGTAAAGAAGCTAATAAGTAAGAAAAAGTAAAAATACATCACAAGCAGTTATCAAGAAAAGATAAATTACTCTAATCATTGCCCTATAGATTTCTCAACAAATTAAGTCATTGTCATGTATTAAAGACCGATTTGGGCATGTTACATATTGTAAAAGAAAATTTATTTGAGTCAAAATAGAGTCAAAAGACCCTCCAAGACCTCGTCATGGTACAAAGATTAAGATGACCTATATGAAGGGACATGTTGGCCTAAAGATAGTAATTCATACCCTCTCAAAAGCCTATAAATAAGAAGGAACTCGACCTCATTTGAACACACTCTCAAGAAAGTTCGATCTCCATAAGATAGAAGTTGGAAAAGGATGAATAAGGAGAAGAAGAGCAAGATCGAAGTTTTGGGCCTTTCTCTTTCTCTCTTTGATGTTAGGGTTTTTACAATTATTGGGCAAGACGAAATTCTGAAGCTACATCAAAGCTGTGAAGTTGCATCGAATCTATGAAGCTGCATCGAAGCTATGAAGTTGCAGCTAGGTTGACGCTGTGAAAGGGCGAAGAACCGAAGCTGCTGGGTTGAAGTTGCAGAAGAATCTGCTGGTCAAAGTTGCAAAAGAGTTTGTTGGGGATCAAAATTGCGGAAGTTGCTGGAAAGCAGGAAAGATTTGACTTGGTCTTGGAGGGTCTTGGTCAAGGGTCATAGGTCTTGTAATTCGTCAATTGAAGATCTATAAGAAGAGAATAATTCTTGTGGTTTTTCCTCTCAGGTGGAGAGGTTTTGGCCTTGGCTAATTGCCTATATCTTGTGTCCTCTTCTCTCATTGTTCTTCATTTTTTGGTAGCTGTTTAATGATAAGAACACTAATTATAATCAAGTGAAAGAAGAAGCTAATAAAGTTAAGTAAAAAGACATCACAAGCAGTTATCAAAGTAAGAGAAATCATATAATCTTGCTGCCCTATAGTTCTCAACATGAGTACAACTGAAGCTGAGTACATTGCTGCTAGCATGGCGAGCTGTGAGGCAGTTTGGCTGAGAAATCTCTTTGGGGAACTATTTGAGCAAGTTCCAGACACAACAATTATATATTGTGACAATAAGAGTGGAATTCGTCTTGTAGAAAATCCTATGTTTCATGACAAGTCCAAGCATATTGAATTTGAATATCACTATATTCGGGATATGGTGCAGAGAGGAGAAATGAGGCTCCATTACATCTCCACTGATGATCAGATAGCTGACATTCTTACCAAGCCTTTACCAAAAGGAAAGTTCTTGGTTTTTAGAGAGCAACTTGGACTTATGGACGTGACCCTTTCGGGAAGTGGTCACAACTGATCGAGAACACTGAGCTGCCTTCCCCCCTGTTAGAGCTCACAAGATTAGGGAATGATGCCAGAAAGCTCCTGAGGATGAGGGACCTCTTGTGTAGTGTGTGCCACAAGAGTAGGCCTCAGTATGCATCCGACCCACAATCTGGGACATGGGAAGAGCCACCTATCTGGCCAATAGGTGTAGTGAGACTTATTTGTGTGACTTGTCTAGGATGTAGGTGTTCCACCACTTGACGTTTAATGAAACTTGGTTGTGTTTGATTCTTGTTTGTGTGACTTGTTTGAGTCTTATCTATGTGATGTTTGTGTTCTATCACTTAATTTTTGAGATGAAAATTGGTTGAGTGTAATCTTTATCTATGTGACATGTGATGATCCTTTCCAAATTTGTGTCAAGTGGATGATTCTTCTTTAGATTGCAACTTCATTGTTACAGATGTTACAGAGCAGAGTTGAACTAAGATGAATGAAAGAGATTAGAGGAAGCAAAGATCTTTGATGCAGAAAGAAATTCCTCCCTAGCTGAGAGGGAGTGTTAAAGTTTGGTAACTCAGAGGTGGATTTCTCTTAGAAGAAATCATATCTTTTAGTTCTGTTTGAACCACTTATAATAAAATTTAATTTCTAATAATTCTAATATGATTTTCCAAAAATAGTAAGTCACATCTCAATTTGGAAGTTACTTTCCAAAAATAGAAAGCCATTTATAAATGATCAAAGATGATCTCGACATATGGAATCCACTTTAAAATCAATTCAATCATGATTATACAAGTCAAGAATTAATATTTTATCCTTGCTAGTATTATTATTATTATGATACTATTATTTATAAAATAGTCCAAAGTCATTCACCTTTAATGGATTAATAAAAAATGAATTCCCAATAGTCTCTTGGAATAAATCAATTAAATTGAGAATCTCTTACTTGGCAATTCAAACCTCTTTCTTGGAATAAAATAGTAACTCCACACTTAAGAGAATGTAACTCTCCCCCAATAATTCGATGTATGACAAAAGTGTAACTCCTCCTCATTAAATGCACTTGTAACTCCCTCACTCAATTCAATTTGTAACTCTCAACAAATATTCTCTCATGTCTAATTGTAACTCTCTCTATCTCTCTAATTCAAATTGTAACTCCTCAAGACAAGTGTACCTCTCTCTCTCTTCTTGGGATGAGT
Organism: Pinus tabuliformis; assembly: GCA_031772625.1. NCBI lineage: Eukaryota > Viridiplantae > Streptophyta > Pinopsida > Pinales > Pinaceae > Pinus > Pinus tabuliformis. The sequence goes on along the minus strand of CM062820.1, from coordinate 588,936,839 downwards.
TACACTTCTTCTCAAGTAACTCCTCCCTCATGGAATTTGATTCTCCTATTGCTGGCTCAAGGCACGAATTCATTTTGTAACTCCTCCCCTTTTTCATCTATTTAAGCAAGAGCGAGAGTTGAGTGTAGCATGTTCATTGTGAAGAAGGAGAGCAAGTGTTGAGTGTGTGCAAGAGAAGTGTGAGAGCAAGTGAAAAGCAAGAGAAAGGGAAGAGTTGGAGCAAGTGTGAAGGACAAGATCTAATCAAGAGGAGGAGATCTTCAAGCAAAGAGACAAAGCAATTCTACTACAAGTTGATCAGACATTGATGACTTTATTCATTCTCATTCTCTCTCTCTCTATACTCCGATGAACAATTGAAGAAATCTAATAGAAGAAGAATCATTTGGGTTTTCCCCTTTAGGGGTTTTGCCCTGGTCATTGGACCTAAATCTCAGTGTCTCATATTTGTTCTTGACTATCTTCATATGATCCTTATGTTTATGTTCTATCCACAGTTGCTGATTTGAGAAGTTTTGAAGAAATCTGCATTCTAAGTATTTGTAACAACATAGAACATTTAATTTTTGCAAAGTACCTTCAAGTCCTAGCATAAAACATTCAATTTTCTGCAAAAAACATTCAGCTTTCTGTAAAGTACATTCAATTTTCTGCATAGAACTTTCAAGTTTCATCAAAGCATTTGTGTTTCTGCATAGAACTTTCAGATTTTAATATTGGAGCGATTCTCTAGCTTTGGAGATGTCATTGCAGAGCAATAAAGGACTTGATCATGCATTGTATTTTGTAAGTGTACCTTGTATTTTATAAATCTTTGTGTTTTGTGGCTATTGTATGGAATTGTTAATTATCTAGGGTATTTATGTGCAACTTATTGTTGAAAAGTATTATGTGGAATCTAGATGATAGTATTGCATGCATTACCCACTTATACACTGTGAATGGCAATCCCATGGGTGAATCTTTCTACTAGCTCTCCCCAATGACTTTGCTCCCTCTCAAAAGTAATAGTTAAGGTTTAGAACCTAGGGTTTTGTTGAGAATCAGTGCATGTAGATATTAGGGTTTGATTCCTCTTTTCTTGATAATTACTTGTGATGTGTGTTGGATTCTTTTACTTCTTTATTATGATGTCTTTCATCAAGCAATTACCAAAACTAAAAGTGCATGAAGATCACAGGAGCAAGAAACACAAGATGTAGGCACTCAGCCAGGGCAAAACCCCTCTCTAGGGGAAAACCCAGTCAAAATTTTCTTCAATAATTGAATCAAGTCAGAGTGAGACAATCAAAGACCTTTAGACCTAGACAAATACCTCCAATCACCAAGATAGCCCTCCTAAGTAGATAGATTCTGTTAAAGTTAGTGAGAGTTACTTCCTTCAAAACTACTTCAATCTGGAATTTCGGCCCCTTGCAACTCAAAATTTTGGACTTGAAGTTGTTGTAGGAGTTCTACCCCTACAACTTGCCCAGAAACCATAGAAAAAACTTGCACGTGTGAGAGAGAGACGCCCCAAGAACTTCGATTTGTCTTTTGATTTTTATTCCTTCTCCTTGACTTCTCTCTCCTTTTTCTTGCTCTTGTATTGCAGATCGAACTTGTGGATGATGGATGCCAAATAGGTCAAGCTCCTCATCTATTTATACTGCTTCCATAGGGTCGAATAGCCCCAATCTGGGCCGACTTCTTCAAGGCAGGGCCGACTTGGTGAGGAGATGACAAATGACCATTTTGACTCAAAAATACTTTTCTTTACATGATATAAAAGTCCAAAAAGGTTCTAATAAATATGACAATGACTCTTATGACTCGAGACAAAACCTAGAAGCCTTCAATTGAGGCTATGACCTAGGAAATAAATAAAAGAACATGAAACCCATGCTTCAAAATATTTTTTCTTTTATAATAAAATTTCTTTTTCTTTCTTTTGACAAATACATTACATCATGACTCAAATACATTTATGAAGACCAACACTAGTTACATTCTTCAACAGGTTTCATATTCCCTTACTCTTTTGCCAAGGTTTAGTCATTTTTAAACATCCCCTAGACTCCATCACCCAAGGTCAAGGCATTGGTCCTGTTTACATGGTTGATCACCTTGAAATCCTACATAAAATCACTATTCTAAACTTAGAATTTCAGCCTCTCAAGGTAAGCCGTTAGGTAGGGCTAGGGCAACTTTTTCAGCTAGAGTTTGAAACGTTCCTTGGTAGAGGGATTCAATATGTGGAGGTGAGGTATTTTCCTCAAATCAATTCATTCTCGTGGCTAATTTCTCTATTTTACGGTTAACATCCATTGCCCTTGGTAAATTGTGCCCTAGAAAAGCCCTAGTTTTCCCTAAGCTTCAACTTGGGGCTTGTTGAAGGTTTCTTGTTCCATTAATTGAAAGTTTACATCTATTTGAAGCCTTTTCTTATCCTAGATAAGCCTATTTACCTAACTAATTCTCAAGCCCTAGGTCGCTTGAGCCCTAATTAGGCCTTTTGGAGGATGCAAATTGACTTGTTGTGCTAGCTAAGCCCTGTTCTTAAGTAGAGCAACCCTCCTTAAGCCTATCTTGTCACCTTATCCCTTGTACTTGATAGATCCTTTAGGTGACCTAACATAGGGAAGCCTCCCTTGTGGTGAAAGTCCACTAAAGAGCAGGAGGTAGTGGTTGTGGTGACAGTGGGCCACACCTCATATTGTTGTCCCTTGGTCTAGGTCTTGCCTTGTGAGCCACCTCACAAGACTTGCTAGATTTATAGGCAACAAGAAGACTACCTCACATCATATCATTTTGGTTGTTTATTTATACCCATCAAGCCCTCTAACTTGTCCTCATTCAAGCTTTTCATAAAATTTTGGTGCTCATGACCCCAAATTGTTTGACCTTAGCACACAGGCTCTGTATGTCTTCGACGCATGTGACCTAGGTGCTATAACCATAGGCTTAAATTCTTTAGTGGGTCAAAGATTGATGTACCTGGCTTTATTCGAGAGTTGGGGTGATGAGCCGAGATTGTGGTTCTGAGATGATAGATCCTTGGGTGCTTTTCGCTAAGCCCTTCGCGATCGAGAGCTGTGACCATACCTATTGTACAATAGATATAGGATATTGGAGGTTTAGGTTAGTTTCGATGATGATGCACTAGAGTCTTAGACTGAGGTCTCGATTAGTGATAGACCCTTTCGGTGCTTCTACTAAGTCCTTTGCAACAAAGGGATGTGATGATGGTCTTGAGCTTCTTAGATCTCAGGAAAACCTTCTAGACTCCAAACATCGAACTCCAAGACCAACGTCTCTAGATGGGGTCCACTGCCACATCACCTGCCATTTTGTCTGACACATCATCTGTTACTGCCACTAAGAACCTGCTAGGTGTTCCACCTATTGATGTGTGCCTGCCACGTATCTTGGCCTGTCAAAAGTGCTGAAATCACCTGCCACATGTCAACCCCAATGTGCCACCATGTCATCTGTTTGCTACATATGTTCCATTGTGCAACCACACCATTGCCACTTGTCATTCTCGTAAAATGTGCCACGATTTGCCATGTGTGCCAATCACCACTTTCCCAGTCATCACTCTAGTGTGAGCAAATAGAAACTTTAACTCGCAGTGTGATAAGTGCCTAGGTGCTTATCGCCATGCTCCCTGTGACTGAACATTGTGACCAACAACTTGCTGGTTCACTGGCCATCTATGAAACCGAATTCGACCCCCACCCTTTGAGTGTCCCGAATCGGGCAAATCAGACACAATTCGGTGGGACACGTGTCCTCCGGATCGTGGCCCAGTCGGATGCATTCGTGTCCTAGCGTGTCCCGAGGCGAACTCGACGTGTCCTGATTCTGGGACACGTGTCCCTTTCTTGGCATGTCGCGCGGCCCATAAAAGGCGGTTTTGGCCCATTTCACCCTCACTTTTCACTTTCTCTCTTGTTGTGGGTGTGATGTGAGTGTGTGGGAGCGATTAGCAAAGGGTTTGGGAGCATTTTGGAGGCGATTCAAGCAACAAGTAAGTGCATTTTGTTTCCATTTTTTTGCATTTTTATTACAATGGTTTTCATGTGCATTTTTTTACAAGTTTGTGCATTTTTTCTTTATTTTTTTACAACATTCATGGCTCAATTAAGGGCAGTAGGGAAGGGGCAAAGGAAGGGGAAGAATGTCCCCATTGGAGATGCCCCTCCTCTTCCAATTTCATCAGGGTCTACAAGTGTTCCCTCTATCGAAAGTGAGGTTGCAATAGCAGCTTCAAATGTTCAGGGAAGACAACAGGCTCAAGATAACAAATATCTTTTGTGGAAGTATGTCACAAGAGAGCAACGGTCAGGCAACAAGTTGAAGTGAGGCAATGTTGCTTGGAAATGCAACTATTGCAACAATCATTTCATGAGAACATATTACCATGTGAAATCTCATTTGTTGGCTTTACCAGGTTGTGGAATGGCAGCATGTACACAGGTGTCTTTAGTTAAGAGGAAAGAAATAGAAAAAGAGGCCAATGTTGGTATGGAAAAGGTGGCAGCAACATCTAAAAAAACCAAGAATGATGGTCCCCTTCCATTCTTGAGGAAAAGTAACAACAAATTTCCATTTGAGAGTTTTGGTGGGGGACAAGCAACAAAAAGAAAGGCAGTGGCACTTGGTCCAATGGACAAGATTTTTCAAAACAAGAAACGGGAAGAGCTTGATCTCACCATTGCATTCTTTTCTATTAGAACTTCATATCCTTTAATGTTGCACGCTCACCTTTATTTATTGAGATGTGCCGAGCTCTAACTCAAGGGACTCTATCAGGGTATGTGCGTCCTAGGTTAGAGAAGCTTAGAACCACATTGTTGACTAATTTCAAGAAAGAGGTGGACAAAATGCTTGAGCCTATTAAATCAACATGGTCAACATCTAGGGTTAGTATTGTTTCTGATGGATTGACAGATCCAGCACGCCACCCACTCATCAACTTCATGGTCTCTTCCTTGAATGGTCCAATTTTCTTGAAATCAATGGATGCACTTGGACAATACAAGTATGCACAATATATGGGTGAGTTGTTCATTAAAGTTATTGAAGATGTACGTGTTGATTCTTGTGTGCAAATCATTATAGATAATGCACTTGTTTGCAAGGCTGTTGGCATGATTGTGGAAGCTAAATATCCACAAGTATTTTGGACACCTTGCATTGTCCATTCCTTGAATTTAGCACTTAAATCTATTGCTTCTAATGTGATTTGGATTGGAATTATTATTGAGGATGCATGATATATCCTCAACTTTGTACAAAATCATACAAATGCCCTCACAATCTACAAGGAGTACACCAATCTATCATTGTTGAAGATTGCAGATACACGGTTTGCCTCTTCATTCATCATGTTGAAAAGGTTGAGGGAGGTCAAGACCGCTCTTGGGGCCATGGTTATTTCAAATTTTTGGTCATTTTGGAGAAAGATAGATCAAACAACCTAAAAGAGAGTGAAGTACACAGTGTTAGATGATGCTTGGTGGGAGAGGGTAGATCTACTTATTAAGATCATGGACCCTATCAGTTATTTGTTACGATTTGCAGATACAGACGAACCCATCCTAGGAGAGGTTTATGAGGATGGGATTCCATGATTGAGTCTGTGAGGAGCATTATTTTATAGAGTGAGTGCCCCGTGTATGAGACATCATCAGAGGCCTTCTTCACCACCATACATGATATTCTTGTCAGCAGATGAAACAAGAATTGCACATCTTTGCATTGTTTGGCTCACTCATTGAACCCAAAATAATACAACCATGAGTGGCTGAATGGTGGACCTTCCCGCTGATTCCCTCCTCACATGGATGGTGAAATTTCATAGGGGAGGAAGGATGCATTGAGGTTGGTTTTTCAAAATAGAGCATCCGTTGATGAGGTGGAGGATGCCTTTGCAAAATTTTCCATTGGCACCGGTCGATTTGTAGGATATGATGTGATTGGAGACAAGGGGCTAAGAAGCCCTATTCTTGGTGGGCAACTCATGAGGGCTTGTCTACAGCAGTTAGCCATGAGGCTCATCTCTCAGGTGACTTCATCCTCTTGTTGTGAGAGGAATTTGAGCACATATGGGAATTTTTATAGTGTCAAGAAGAGCAGGCTTGAGTAGTCCAGGGCAGAGACAATGGTGTATGTGCACATTGTGAAATTTCGGAGACCCGAATTCCTACTGCAACAACTGATTAAATTTCTCCTACTTGTTAATTTATGAATCAAGTTATTTATAGTGTTACACAGTAAACATCGAAATAAAATCTATTGCGTCTTTCACAATATATAATACCGCGCAAACAAAATTCTACATAGGAGAGAAATAAGCACACACACAATTACACCGTTGTTTTTGGACCAATGTCCCTGGAAAAACCCAACTTGGGAAAATCGATGCAACAGTTGAGGGTTTTATTATTATGCAGTAGTAATCTGAGTACAAATCATTAGATGCCCAAACTGGAAATCTGATGTAAAGGATAAACTGGCAAAGAGGTAGTGAGAAATACTCTCACACTATCATTGGCTATCCGAATCTGATCTAGGCTCTGAATGGCTAGCTGCACACTGCCTCAGCGTCAGCGTACGCAAATCTGCGTCAATGCTTCTAGGAACTGTGTCACCCTTCCAGCTGATCTTCTGCTGACTGGAACTTTGACCCTCTGGCCCTTGGTCTCACACCTCGGCTTCCGGCTCTAGATCTCGACTGCTCCTAGCAAAAATATAGACTCCCTTTGAAGCTCTGCGCTGCCTCTGTGTGGCACTGCACTGCCTCTTTGAACCTCTCGTTGCCTTCTCTGCCTTGCACTCTCCGGAACTGGAAAATGCTCCTCCAGTCTACTATCCCTGCCCCTCACTGCAAGAAGATCACTCAATCTCTCTCCGGCAACTCAGCGCTGCTACTCTTGAGAAATTCGATCTCTAGATCTCACTATCTTGATGTGTTCTCCAAGTGCCCATCAAGCTCCTTCTTATAATCTCTTGTTGGAGCACCAACGACCAAGATTAAAACATAATCAAAGGCTAAGATTAACTGGGAGTTGATCCTTGTCTTCTTCTAGAAGATTCACACCAAATTTAATTAATACCCTTTAATTAATCACATTTCCTAAGTTTAGACTTAGGAATACATTAAAAATGATTAATTATTTTAACTAAACCATCTCCCAAACGATTTCTTGGTCTTGGAGAATGCATGTGTCTTAGCCTCTCTGCAAAATCTTGAGGCTAGAGCACATCCGATGCTACAGAAATCAACACTCCCTCTTAGTGAGGAATGTGCTCTAGTGCTACAACCCACTGAAGCATCACTCTATCTCTGCACCATCTCCTGCTGTGCTGCTGATGTCTCGCTGCTGTTGCCCACCAACTATTGCACAACTCTGATTGCTGCATCCCTGCCACTGCTGGTTCTGCTGAACTGTTGCCAACACTGCAACCTTCTCCAACTGCTGTTGCTGCAACTACAACAACTGCAATGGAAAAGCATCTAAAATATTGAACCAACTGTGGTCAGTATGATGTATTTGTCATCCGAGTTTTGACTGCTGCTAGCCTTTGCACTGTCACTGAAGCCACTGCACTATTGTTGACTCTGCATTGTGCCATTTGTATTACTGTCAACTTTATACAGGTGTTCTTTCTAGGTCGGATGGGCCACTCTCGCGTGAGTGTCTATGGCTTCTTATTTGGGAAAGCTAACATCCAGAATATTCTCCACACTGCTCAGTCTCAGACCACTACTAGCTACTGCATTTGTCACTTTGGCACCTAACTGCACCAACTGCCATTGGTTCATCCTGCTACTGCTGACTATGGGCTCCGTAGCAAGGTACTGATTCAAGAGGTGGACCTCCTCAAGAATCCTGCCCATCCTGTAGATATCTGGGGCTATAGTTCCAGATCGCCCCACCTCACCCCTAGAGGCATTTCGACGATCATAGCAAAATTATTCCTCCAATCTGGAGGACAGCCTGTCGATCTCAGCGGATGTAGCTTGCTGATCTTGCTTCTCCTCCTTGTCCTTCTTTTTGAGAGGACATTGAGTGCTGTAGTGGCCAAGCTCACCACACCTGAAGCACTTGATCTTTGAAATGTCCTCCTTTCTTCTGCGCTGCTCCTACTACCCCTTAGATGCGAGGGCCACATCTTCCTCCTCCTTTACTTGTTTCATCCCATTGTTGCTGCTAGCACCACTGATGGTGCTCTTCACCAGATCTCGCCTCATCTCCTCTTGCTGCAGATCAACCCACACACATTCCCAATCTGGCAGTTTTTCTCTGCCCAGGATACTCTGGACAAAAACTTGCCATTCTTCAGAAACGTTGTTTAGAGCTAATCGTACAAACTTTGTAGGTTGGGGCACTGTCCCTACTGAAGCTAGCTGATCCCGGACATCTTGAAGCCTAGTAAGGAAGGGGTCTATATGCTCCCCCTTCTGCATCCTCATGCATCTCAACTTCTCCTCAAGATACATCTTCCACTATTCAGAAGATCCTTCGTACAACGTAGCTAGTGCCTCCCACATTTGTCGGGCAGTATCTTTGCCAGCTATGTGAGATACCACGTGATCTTGAACCCCATCGAGAATCAACCTCTTAGCTCTCGCCATCTTCTTCTTGTACTTCTTAAGCGGATCTGCATATGCGGGTACAACTACCACACTATCAATATAATTTTTGAGATCATGCTCATCTAGAAGGTAGGAAATTCTAGCCTTCCAGATCACATAGTTGGAGGCTCCGTCCAATCGATCTTGATCTCTCAACCCAGCTGATGCCATCTCTCAGAAAAAGTCGAATTCCTCCTCTTCTCCTCTGCACAACTACTGCCCAGCTATTTGCACTCCCTTCTGGAGTGAGAAATCCCACACACAGCTACTGCTGCTCTACTAGGAAAATTTGAACTTCTTGGCTAGAAGTTCCTTGAGGAAAGAATTCCCTTAGTGTGTGCTCTTCCTTCCTCCTGACGCTATTTGCACTAGTAAACTGCTGCAAAATCAGCGTCCTAGCTGAATATCTGCTCTGCAAGGAAACTATTACTACTCCCTCTACCTCTGGTACTCTTCGATTTGGAAAATTTTATTCTTTGTTGACTCACTCAAAGAAGTAAAATTCCCACGAAAAACTGACCCTTCTGGCCAAGGAAATATGTTGCCCCTGAGGGTTTCGATTGGCTGTCTATGCAAAAATTCGAACTGCCTCATTCCTTTTGCGCTGAGCTCTCCGGCTTACAATCTGTGCTCTGATACCATGTGAAAATTCGGAGACCTGAATTCCTACTGCAACAACTAATTAAATTTCTCCTACTTGTTAATTTCTGAATCAATTTATTTACAGTGTTACATAGTAAAAATCGAAATAAAATCTACAGTAGACTTCACAATATAAAATACTGTAGAAACAAAATATTGCACAGGAGAGAAATAAACACACACACACAATTACACCGTTGTTTTTGGACCAATGTTCCTGGAAAAAACCTTGGGAAAACCGGTACAGCAACTAAGGGTTTTATTATTATGCAGTAGTAATCTGAGTACAAATCATTAGATGCCCAAACTGGCAATCTGATACAGAGAGTAAATGGGCAAAGAGGTAGTGAGAAATACTCTCACACTATCATTGGCGAACCGAATTTGATCCAGGTTCTGAATGGCTAGCCCCACGCTGCCTCTGTGCAATCTCTGCATCAGTCTATACAGATCTGTGTCACAAATTCTAGGAACTATGTCACCCTTCCAGCGGATCTTCTGCTGTCTGGAACTTCTGGCCCTTCGGTCTCACACCCTAGCTTCCGGCTCTAGATCTCGACTGCTCCCAGCAAAAATATGGATTCCCTTTGAAGCTCTGCGCTGCCTTTGTGTGGCAGCGTTGCCTCTCTAAACCTCTCGTTGCCTTCTCTGCCTTGCACTCTCCGAAACTGGAAAATTCTCCTCCGGTCTACTATTCATGCCCTTCATTGCAAAAAGACCGCTCGATCTCTCTCCGGCAACTCAACGCTGCTACTCTTGAAAACTTCGATCTCTAGATCTCACTATCTCGATGTGTTCTCCAAGTGCCCATCAAGCTCCTTATAATCTCTCGTTGGAGCACCAACGACCAAGATTAAAACATAATCAAAGGCTAAGATTAACTTGGAGTTGATCCTCGTCTTCTTCTAGAAGATTCGCACCATATTTAATTAATAACCTTTAATTAATCACATTTCCTAAGTTTAGACTTATGGATACATTAAAATGATTAATTATTTTAATTAAATCATCTCTAGGTGAAATTTTCCCAAACGATTTCTGGTTCTTGGAGAATGCATGCGTCTTAGCCTCTCTGCAAAATCTCGAGGCTAGAGCACATTCGATGCTACAAAAATCAACACACACCAGCCTTCGTCTTATTTGCAGCCAGAGGGATGAGTGGTTGAAGGGAAAGACAAAGATGTGGGATGTCTTTCCTGATGATATTGGTTTGGACAACAGTGTTGAGTTGGCATTGGCCAACTTGGATCTTAATGAGCCAATGCTAGACCCTGTCACTTTTGATGATGGTGATACCGTAGAGGGGTCATCTTCCACACCAGTAGATGTAGAGATGACATTGGATACAGAGGAGGAGGATGCATCAGAGGAGAGCAGTGGTGACCATGATGATGACAGTGATGTTGATTTTGATGATGGTGATTGATGGCTCATGAGTTACCTATTGCCTTGAGGCTTGTAGTTGTTTTGTATTTTCTATTTCTATTTGCCATTGGCATTGCTACTACCTATGTAACACATTTTGATTTTGATGACTTAATGAGAAAACTGCAGTATCTTGTCTTTCTCCTATTGGATCATTGATGAATATGTCACAATTGTATTTGTATGCATAATGTTACTTTGTAAAACTTACATCTAGATGAAGATCTATGTTTGAATCAATGAATTATCATAATGAATGAGATTGTGTAAGAAATATCTAATTTTTAATATATATATATATATATATATATATATATATATATATATATATTTTAATAAAATAATATATAACGTGTCCTATTCTGGGGGGTCAACATGCCCGTGTTCGACACTCAAATCCTCATGTCGCGTGTCCCTGTGTCAGGTGACTTAGCTGCCCATTGGTTGTCAGTGTTCCCTCCTGAGCTTATGACTTGGGCTTTGGCACCTATTTAATGAGGGGCCTGCTTCCTGTGATTTCAGATCTCGGATCTCGGGGTTTCCAAATGGTGTTATCGTCCTGAGCTTTGCTTTCGTAGTGTTGACACCTAATCATTGGGATTGAGTGAATATATGTAAATAGTAAATAATGGAGAATAGGAATATGAAGAGACACTGGGAGGTGAAGCCCAAGAGTCTCTCCCTCCTTGTATATATCCATGAGCAATCTTAATGCATAGACACAATTCGCATTGTGGAGTTACCTCCTGGCCTGACATGGTATCAGAGCACAGGTCCCAACCTCTATTTTTGGCTCTCTTCCTACCCTTGTAACTCCCTCTCTGCCTCTGTCCTGCCTATATTTTGTAGAATGACACCTTTGTTCTGCCATTCAAATCTCTTCGCTCCCCTCTCCATAATCGATTTTTAATAATAGTTGATTTTAAACGCCCCTCCATACAACGCTTCCCTCTCTCTGCTTTCTGCGCCACTGTGTTATTCTCACAGCATAAGGAGAAGATTCATCTCTGTCCTGGCATGGTGTGGCTGGTACAATGAAGATGGTGCATTGAAGCCAGAGTGGTGAGTTGGTGAGTCTGCAGAGCGCTATGACAGTGAACCCAACGTTGCTGTGACTGTGTTGTTGGGGTATGTATTGGTAGTGGCACGAATGGTATGTAGTGAAGCACCATATGTTGAATACTATGACTGTGAATACCGTGACTATAAAGAATAGATGTCCTTTGAATACTGTGACAGTGAATACCGCTTGGCACCACTGTGAGGTTTTTAACTGCGCTTTCAATATATATATATAACTCCCATGGTCCCAGAGTGCATCCTTTACCCGGTTTTTAACACTCGCCATAATTAACGCAACCCTGTCCGTTGCATATAACGGTTGCCAAGCGTGACTGTGATATGTTGGCGCTATGGTAAACCCAGCTCTCCCCCATCCCACCACCATATGAATGCTATCATATCAACGCTGTCCCCTCGAATACCACCCATACCACCATCGGATACCACCCTCCATCGTCCAGTTCATACACTTCTGGTTAACGCCTCTCACACATCTTCGCTGTTTGAAGCCCGGTCCATACGTTGACTGTTGAATGGTCCACATACCACAGTCTGGTTTTTTACCACTGTTTATTATTGTGTTGAATAATACGTGTAATGTTGGCCATTAACACAGTCTGCCTTTTCATTTCATATAGCTTTGCCTCATTTATGATTTGTTGTAAAACGCATCATACATTACTACCTCCCCTTCCATACTACCTTCCCCAAATATACCTCTGTTTTAATATATCAGAGTCCATTTTTTACACATATAACCACCACAAGTGCAATTTTTTTCTTGGAAGCAAAGTACATTTTACACAATATACATTTTAAAATGCATTCATTGATATCTATTGTTGGAGTAGTTCTCTCGGGAAAAGAGAACTATCCTGAATATTCGCGGAAGATAAAACACACTCTTATTTTCAATGAAGTGTGGAAAGGAGTTTGTGTAGGAGAAAGAGATAATGAACTTGCAAAGCCCACCTCAGATAAGGAGATTGCCATTTGGGAAAACAAGAACAACAAGGCTTATGCCTTGATTGCAGCATCTGTAAATGAAGAGGTGAGTCGCCATATTTCACCATTTTCAAATGCTTTTGAAGCCTTACAGAAGTTGAAGGAACTCTATGACTCACACTTTGAACTTGAAGTTGTCCAATTGATGATTAAATTGTTCAGTCTTGAATTGAAAAATGATGATCCTCTTGCTTTAGCATCAGAAGTAAGATCTATTATGCATGATATCAAAACCACTGGTGTTCAACTAGACATTCCTCTCATAGCTTTTGTCAAGGCACTATATCCCACTTATTCAAATTATCTTGAGTCATTGCAAGCAAGTGGAAACCTCAAGGAGATTACCTTTGACTCCCTTGTGAAGAAGTTTGCTGAGAGAGAGAAAGATTTTGGGAAGAAGACAACTCCTCAGTCTTCTGAAGAAGCTGTGTGTCTTGCACATAGAGAGAAGAATCATGCTCAAGATTCTTCTAGAGGAAGAGGTGGTCGAAGAGGAAGAGGAAGAAGAAATTTCAGAGGCAGGGGGGCAGACACTCTCAAGGAGAAAAGTCTGATCTTCATTGCATACATTGCAATAGAGATGGACATGATGCATCTACATGTAAGTTGCCTTGGGACAGAATTGAGCAGGAAAGAAATCAAGCCCAAGGTAAAACCAATGACAAAGAGAAAGGTAAAGCACCTGAATCCGCTCACTATGTTGTGGCACATTGTAATATTGGAGTAACTGAAGACTTGTTTAATGCTTCACTTGCTTCTTGGAAAAATGATTGATTGCTTGATTCAGGGGCAACTTGCAACATGACTTTAGAAGAGATTCTTTTGAAGATTTTACTGACAATGTTGATGGAGTAGTATACTTTGCAGACAAATCAAAACTCAAGCCATCAGAGCTTGGCACCATCATGCTCAAATTGCCTGGTCTTCCAGACTTTCTTTTGCATGATGTTTTATATCTCCCACAGCTGAGGAGAAACTTGCTGCCCTTGGTCCACATCCGCCAACAAGGACATTCCATTCATATGTTTGATGGCAAGGTTAAGTTCAGAAAAGCATTAGATCACTCACTTGTCATGACGGGGATAGAAGAAGAAAGACTTTTGAAGTTGCAAGGTGCCTCTGTTCGTGCACAAAACTTCTCATATAGTTCTCATTATGATGAAGGTGCATTTCCATCAAGTTTTTTATGGCACGCTAGATTTGGACACTTGAACTATGACAACCTTTGCTTGTTGAAGAAAAATGGTGTCACTGGTTTGCCTACAATTCCTAAGAAACTTAAGCAATGTGATGCTTGTATTCTAGGAAAGCATAGCAAACAATCTTTTCATGATTCACATTCCAGAACACATAGAAAACTTGAACTCATTCATTCAGATTTATGTGGTCCAATGCATGTTCCTTTTGCAAATGGAAATAAATATATGATGACATTTGTTGATGACTACACCAAAATGTGTTGGGTTTATTTATTGAAGAACAAATTTGATGCTTTTCAAACATTCAAGGACTTTCATACATGGATTGAAAATGATGCACAACCTCATATTGGTTCTATACACATTGATAATGGAAAAGAATACACTTCAAATGAATTTGAAAACTATCTTCACCAACATGGGATCAAACATCAAACAACTGTTCCTTATAATCCCCAATAGAACGGAGTAGCTGAAAGAATGAACATGACAATTTTAAATATGGTACGTTCCATGATGTTTTTCAAGAATGTAAAATTGATGTTTTGGGTTGTGTTGGAAATATTGAGAGGGGTCTGAATCAATATTTCTTTTCAATTGTTAGTTTACCAGTTAGATCATTTATATTTAGAACACAAAATGAACAATAAGAATAAATGCTTTTATTAATTTCTTTTTCACAATAAATCAAGTACAATGTATATAGGGCTCCAACCCTAGATGAAGACACCGATCTTCAATCTCCCAGGCTCCAACCTGTTGCCAAGCACCAACTTGGACTTTTGTGAGGCTCCGAACTCTAAGGCACCAATCCTATCTACCCAAGGCTCCAACCTTGTCACTTTGAGGCACCAACCTCTAGGGCTCCAACCTGGTCTTCTTGAGGACTCTTATCCTCTAGGGCTCCAAACCTTTGCTTTGATTCTTCAAGATAAGATCAACGATTCTTCACAGATCCCAGTATCTTTTGCAACGAGCCCTGACAATATCTTCACCTTCAACACTGCCCTCAAACGATCTCCAAGGCACTTAGCTCATCAATGACAACTTTGTCTTCTCATGAAGGTGTCTCCACAACTCTTCATGTTACCCAAACAATTTCTCCAAAGTCACCTCATGATGGCTTCAATGCACCATGATCTCCAAGGATGTCTTCACAAAGCTTCAACAATGATGGCTTCAATACTTTAGATCAATCCTTAATCAAGCCTCCAATTATGCTTCAAGTGGTTTTCAGAATTAGCTCAATGATGATGTCTTCAAAGGTTCCTCAAATCAACCCAAGTCTTCACAAGGATGTTTTCAACAATCTGCTTCAGATATGATGCCTAATACTCTCAAAAGCTTCCTTGTCTAAAGCTCCAAATAATTCACTGTCTAGAGGTTCAATTTCTTCACTGCCCAAGACTCCTTCACTATCCAAATTCTTTACTACTCCAAGGCTCAAAAAAATTGCTTCAATACTTCAACCAAGCTTGCAAGACTGTCTACAAGGTGTGATTGTGTGTGTGCTTAAAGCTTGGTTCAACACAATGCAATCTGCTATTCTTGGCTTCAACAGGTCATCTGTACTTCATAACTAGTCCTTCATATATTATTTCACTTTACCATACATTCTTCACAAGTTGCACTTAGTCACAAGACTTGGACAGTCTTAACAAGTTCTTGTAGACTCTCTTCAATGTCCAAAGGGAAGTTCCAACACTGCACTGATCTAAGTATGGAAAGCCACAAGTATAAGTCTTCTACAGAAATAATACCACATATATGAGTTCTCCCTATAGGACCAACGCCACAAAAGCAACTCTTCAGATTCAAGTTATTCTACAGGAGTTACGCCATACGTTGATCCTTTTACTTCTATCGAAGCACATATCTAAGAGTATTGCCACACGTCACAAATTTTTATTTCCTGCAGGAGCACAGATCAGAGAGTATGTTCAAACTTTTACTGTTATACAGATCTGAAAATACTGCCCAATGTTGCACGAAGCGGGAGCGATGCGGAAGCACGAAGCGGAAGCGCGGAGCGCGGAAGCGTCATTTTCCAAAAATCTAGGAAGCGAAGCGTCCGCGGAAGCGTCTGCTATATATATATATATATATTTTTATATTTTTTTGCATTTATACTCAAAACAAATATCCCAAATACCAAATTAATTGTAGAAGACATGAAAACATGCATATTTTTGCATAAATCAAGATAGATATGGCATCCATGATTCCATTGTAGTTACTAGTATGTACAACAATCATCTATATTCTAGCTATTACAAACATACATCAAATTTTTAAGCGGATATACGAATCTCTGTGGCACATTTTGGTTAAAAAACCGAAGTTTGCACTTAACACTTCGCTTTGGTGCAACCATATACTACATATGGTATAACAAAGACCCGACAGTGACAAGGCCTTGTGGCATCAGATATGATATAGTCGTAACCATATGATAAACATAAGCTCAATTGAACCGACAGATGATATGTTTGAGTTCCGCATGGCATATATTTGATAACTTTGGCATATGCATTATAACCAAAGTCCGACGGTGCGCCATCCGTGATTGGATATGACAATTATAAAAAATGTAACCTTGGCATATGAGCGCATGAACTCCGATAGTTATGTAACTCCCCTCAGTGGTGTGGCAAACATTGACGGTGTAATATTACTCCGACCCATGGCATATATCAAATATAACCAAAGTTTGACATAGCTCCCTGCGGAATATTCGTGATATACGATTTGACTTTGGAATATGGTGTTGCCGTAAAATTTCTCCACGCCGAGTTTGGTGGAGATTCCTGTGATATTTGGAGTGTTGCTAACCAACTCCGGAATGCCAAATATAATGAACCAGCGGACATATAAACCAAAGTTTAGACATACTCCGCCATATTGACTTCGCGCTGAGTTGCTGCTATCCATGAGTTTCAAGCATTGATAACATTGTCTAATGGTTTAGCGGGGCTGCTAGGTTGGCGGGGCTCCACCAATCCTTACCCCCATTAGCATTACAACAAAACTTTAAATAAGACTTGTGCGTCACCATAAATAAAATAAACTCATAGCGGATGGTAAGCGGATATTCCAGGAATCGTTTCAAAAAATAGGAATCGCGCTTCAGAAAAACCGGAATCGCGCTTCGCCTGGAGGTTCCGGAACGCTTCCGTACGGGACGCGATTCCGGCTTAGGATCCGAGGGGGGGGGGGGGGCGATTCCTGCAACTATGATACTGCCCACGTCCAAGCTTTTATACAGATCCAAGAATAATGCCCATGTCTAAGTCTTTACTAAATCGAAAGTAATATATCGATACTTCAATAGGTAGAGATTTTCCTTTAATAGGTTCAAGTCTTCAATAGGTTGAAACTATAGTTGATCAAAGTAGATACAACGGTTGAAGCAACAACTTTCTTGAGTTCACGAGTTGTGAGCTATTTTGTTTTCTTGCTTATATATTTTTTCACCTAGATAATTCATCAATGAAATCGCATATATAATCAGATAATTCGCTCGGATAATTCTTCAACGAAATCGCATAGTCCTGCTACAGGTTCGTAGTCCCTTTATCTCATTTGAGTTTTACCAGATGTGAACTATATTAATTCTTCTACCTGAGATATTTTTTTCACTAACATAGTTGATTTGTCTTGTATTTATATAAGGAAGGTATCATCATTGAGGAGGCCGACTGTAGTTATGGAGGCCGACATAAGTAGTTGAGGATTTTCTTATAATTAATTTTGGTGGTCGATAATTGGTAAGGGATTTTGTTTTTTGGAATGCGTTAGATTTTAATAGGACAAGGGTTATAGTAGAATAATAGGAACTAGGAATTTTAAGAATTTAGGAGTTCAGGAATTTGGGATTTTTAGGAATTTTGGATTTTAGGAATAGGTTAGGGTTTTTCATGGTTAGGGTATTAGCTAGGGTTTCATGTAGTCTAGGGTTTCTTTTTTTTAAGGGTTTCAAATGTAGGGATCCTTTGTAGGGTATGCACATAGGATTAGGATTTCACACCTTTAGGGTTTGGTTCAACACAACAAGGGTTTCTCTAGGTTAGGGTTTGTATAAGGAGAGGGAAACATCTCAAAGGTTAGGACATGTATCACAAGAATATTTGCCATCATAAATAATGCCATATTGACATCAATGATAACCTTGATTAATAGGCTAATTCAGTTCTATGTGCTATGTATGTAAAGAATAGATGTCCTTCTAATGCTATTAGAAACAAGACTCCTTATGAAATGTGGTATGGCCACATTCCTTTGGTAAAGCATCTCAGGGTCTTTGGTTCCACTTGTTATGCCTTGATACCAAAGGAACAAAGAAACAAACTTTGTGCAAGGAGTCGTAAGTGTATCTTCTTGGGGTATTCAAATACCTCCAAAGCATATCGTCTCTATGATGAAGTTAATAAGAAGTTTGTTATATCTAGAGATGTAATCTTTCTTGAATCTTCCAAAGCTGACAATGTTGTTGAGTGGCAACTTGATTGCTTGGATAGATTTGACATGCAAAATCGTTTCAAGAATTTGATAATAAGATTCCACATCTTAAAGGGGGTTTCCTCTACTTGATCAATCTGTGGAATCTTCTTTTGAAACACTCTCTCCCCCACATGAAGATCCAACCACTGATGATACTTTGAGTGATGTGATTGACAGAATTGGGAGACTCAATCTTGATTCAGTCCCAACCCAGTCAACTAAACAGCCCGAGCCATCTCAGAAAGGTCTTCCAAAATCGCTGACAAAGACACTTGAAAGTGTTCATCTTGATGAGGTTGGAAAGACAGGAGCAAGAAATTCAACCAGGAAAAATGGAGGTGATGTAGTTGATTCTAATTCATTTGTTGATATGGATGTTTCTTATGATTGTGAACTGAATTTGTTTACAGATGTTGAACCAACTTCCTTCAAAGAAGCCGCTTCTCATGATGAATGGAAAGAAGTAATGCATAAGGAATATGGTGCCTTGATAAAGAATGGCACTTGGAAGCTGGTTGATCCTCCATTGGGAACTAAATCAATTGGCTGCAAGTGGGTCTACAAGAACAATTATAAAGCTGATGGCTCACTTGACAAGCACAAAGCTAGGCTTGTGGCAAAAGGTTTTGCACAGAAGGAAGGGGTCAATTATGAGGACACTTTTGCTCCCACAGCAAAATGGGCTACCATCTGGACACTCTTGCCTTGGCAGCTCAGAACGGTTGGAAAGTCCATCAAATGGATGTAAAAACTGTTTTCTTGAATGAAGATTTGAAAGATAATGTTTTTATGTCCTAGCCATAAGGATTTGTTGTGAATGGCCAAGAACACTGTTAATTTTAGGTATGTTCTATGCTGATAGCAAATTTACTTCAATTTTCCATATTAGCTCAATATCAATTCTAGATTAGCAATCACATTTAGCATGATAGTAAAATGTAGATAGAACATAAACATAAATCGCAGAAGGCAAGCCAAGATAAGAGGATACAAGATGTGGCACCAGCCAGGGAGAAACCCCAATGTGGGGAAACCCTTGATCAATTCTTCTTATATGTTCTTCAATAGTTCAGCAGAGAGAGAGATAGTACATATACATCAGAAGTCAACATTTTGACTTATCTAAATAAGAGCAGAGATCTTCTCTAAGAAGATGGCACATGAGGCAGTTGATCTGAACACAGGGGATTCCATCACCTTGCTGTACCAACATACCATGTCCATCATCACTATGCTGCACCATCACTGAGTTGTACCTCATCATGTTGTACCCAACATGCTGCTCTTCATAGTCATGCTGCACTATTCATCATGCTGCACTGTGCATCACTGTGTTGCACCACTGTCACTGCTGCTACTCTTTTGCCTTGATTTCTGTGCTTTACTGTTGTAGCTTCCTATTACTGGTTAGGGCACATAACACAATGTGATAGCCCTCCAAAACTGCCACAATTCATTGCGGTTCCCTTTCCCAACTAGGTTGCTTGTCCTTGCTGTCCTTCTAGGCATCACTATACATTTTGTTGGCCTTGGAACCTTCACAAGCCACCCAACAACACAGTCATGTTCCAACAATACAAGCCAACCTTCTAACAAAGGTAACTACCACTTTTTGGGTTGCGGTCTCCTTTACATGTCTGCGACTAGGAGAGAGTGTCTCACTAGCCCTCTCAGCTCTCACAAACACTCTCCAGAACTCGTTGTTGTAGCTTCCTATTTCTGCGGCCCAAACAAAGACAAAATACACACATAAAATATGCACAAAATCCCTCTTACATTTCCTCTGATCTACGGCATGGTCTGTAAGGCAATTCGTCTCAAATCTGCCTAGGAATCTTCCTCACTGACTGCCTTAGAGTTGCAGCCCAATCTAAGAGAGCCCCTCCCATGCTACGCTGCTACATAAGGGCATATACCAGCCCTTGATTGCCCTACGCAAGCCCAGCTATGGTGTTATGGCCCGCGGCCTAGCACAATAGCAACTGGTAGCTTTCGGTCCCTTAAAACATGCCCAAAGAATTGTCAAAATCAACAACGTTTAGCCCTTAAGAACTCGGCCTAACAGCGAGCACCCTTAGCCTTCATGATATCAACTCGGACCCTTGTTTTGACCCTAAAACAACCCTTTATCTCCTCATTGTTTCTTCCTTCTGTTTTGCGGCTAGGAGACTGCAGTTAGGGTTAGGGAAGTGGCCAAATAGACTTCTTTTGGACAACGTTGATTTCACTTAAGCATATAGGCCTCCTTGTTGCGTATTCACCTTCTTGACAGCGTTATAGGGCATCTCCTTCCATGGCTGTAATATGATCTTCCTTAGGGCAGCATTAAGGCATCATTAGGCCAGCGGTTAGGGCTTCTTCATGATAGCTTAGAGCCTTCTCCATGATGGCTGCATTAGGCTTCTCCATTAGGGCAGCGTTGTCTCTTAGGATCTCTCCTCTCACCAAAACCCAAGTGGAGAGGAAGAGATCACAAGAAGAGTGTGTCCAAATGAATAGCAAGCCACCTCTTTTTATACTAAAATGTTGAGCACATGTGGGGGCAAGTTGGTTGCTGGTCAACCTTGATGTATTGTCCCATAACACAAATAAATTCATATCTCAATGAATACGTGTTGGAATCAGATGATCTTTAGATCAATCCTACACCTCTCGACAAGAGGAGTCCAACAAAAATATCAGCTGCCATAGATAAGATGATCCACATGGAGTTTGGCCCTAGTTGCCAATTTTAACACTCCCTCTCAACTAGGGAGAACTCCATCTGCTGATCCATTTGCTAGACTGTACTATCTCTGCCATTAGTGCCCTGCACTGCTCTACTCTTTTGAACTATGAAGAAGAAGAAATGATCAAGAATGTATCATACCATCCTCTATTGACCCGTAGTCAGTTCCATATAAAAGATAGTGTATCATACCACTCTTACTAATCCGAAATTTGTTCCAAAAGAGAGTGAGTTATATCACTCTTACTGACCTGAAGTCAGTTCCAATTGATCCCAAATCAATATCATCCTAGCATAGGGAGTACGGTAGTAACATGATGTGTCCATCGGTACTACTATGGTCCCTATCCCCATTTCCCTGCTCATTGGCCAGATGAGAGGTACTTCCCATGAGTCCCAGACTGCATGGGTAGGATGTCTAGGCAGGAGAAGGATGAAACACTCATCCTACCTACATGTTGCAAGGGGTATCCCAGGAAAAGGCTGAACCACTCACCCTGTACACAACAAATCACTAGGGGAAGGCTGAACCAATCACCCTATGACTGTGTCTCGACAGGAGAAGGATGAACCACTCATCCTGCCTACATAGCAGACCACTAGGGGAAGGCTGAGCTACTCACCCTATGGTTGCTCATCGCTCCAAGATGTACCCCCAAGCCCCTGGAGCTCCCAGAGCTCAATGTACATATCATACAGGACCCTTAGGAGAGAGTTTCTCCACAACTCCTAGTTGTTCTCGAAAAGTCACAAATTTGACCTTTCCTAGGGGCTTTGACAAAATGTCGGCAACCTGCACATCAGTCCCAATGCGATGGAGCCTTCTTGCTCCTCGATGTACCATATCCTAGATGAAGTGGTACCTGATGTCTATATGCTTGGAGCGATCATAGAATACGAGATTCCTCAACAATCGAATCCCCCTCTGGTTGTCACAAAAGATCACGGTGGTATCTAGCATGTGTCCAAACAACTCATTGAAGAGCTTCCTCAACCAGGCAACTTCACACGAGGTCATACTCGTAGCTGTATATTCGGTCTGAACGGTGCTCAAAGCAAACAACTTCTGTTTCCTGCTCATCCAGGATATCGTAGCAGAACCCAAAGAGAAACAACACCCAGGAGTGCTCTTGAGATCCTCCACACTGCTTACCCAGTTAGCATTCGAATAATCATGCAACTTCACATTTTCGGCAGTGTATGTCAATCCATGAGAGAGTGCCCTGAAGATATCTCAAAAGATTCTTGGCACCAATCCAGTGAGGCTCATTCATTTATGAGCTCAACCTGCTAACTGCAAAACATATATATCCGGATGGGAGTTCACCAAGAACATCAATGCTAGAATGAGTTTATGAAACTTAGAGGCATTTCCCAAATTAGGTCTGGCATCACTACCACATAACTTCTGAAAGTTAGGCTTCATCGTGGTAGTCACGGGCTTGTAGTTCACCATTCCAAATCCGTAATCCAACTCCCTCTTACTTTTGCAAATGAGAGGGTCTGCACCTGTCAAAAAGAGGTCTTCCTCATAAGGTGCCAGTAGGAGAGGTATATCATCGACAACCTTCAAGCAATGGTTTGGATCGGCTTCACTCCCAGTGAATCTTAGCTTCATCAGACAACTATCAATCCTCTCATATCAAGCCCAAGGTGTTAGCTCTAAATCATAGAGAGCTTTGTTCAACCTGCATACGTGAGATCCCTGATCATGAATCTCAAACCCCTCGGGTTGTTCCAAACCTGTGGACTTGGTACATGAGGGGAATGGTCCCCTTGTAAGATTTTTCTCTCCGTACATCTCGTATATGTACCTTCATGCTCTTCTTGAATTCAGGCATCCCTGCCACCATCTCACATCGGGTAGGGCCCCATAATAAGTAGACCTTTGGTGCTATAGAAGAGATGTGTCAACTGACATGGTCCCCAATGGACTTCCTGCAACTTGATACAAATTGCCAACCCTGAACTCAAGAATAAAAGAATCCTTGAAAAATTCTTTTTTCAAACACGTACCTTTCCAGCGATGAATGCCACCTTGAAACCTTTGACTTCCATTGCTGAAATGGACACCAGGTTCTACATAAAGAACTTCTTGTAAATGAATTGTGTTACCCTCATTCAATTGAAGGGTAAGATTCCCTACACCCTTTCCGGGATAGGTGGCATTGACTCCAAGTATAATCCCCACGATTGATTCCATCTCTACCAAATTAGAGAGAGCTTCCTTCTATCCGATGAAGTGCCTCGAAGCACTATTATCAATAAGCCAGATTCCTGGAGAGTCTGGAGGAGAAGTAGTGGAGAGGGCCAATATAAGATAATATTTCAGAAACAACATTTGATTCTTCATACCTGGAGTTCCTTGCTTTCTTTGAAGAGTCAACCATTTCCTTGATGACTTGCATTACCTGTCATTCCTTTGATCATTGAATATGTCCCAGGAATGATTGTTATCATCATCAAGTGATGTGTCCCTACCATTCAGACACTCCTTCGCATAATGGCCGAACTTATTGCAAACAAGGGATCTGCCTTTTCTTCCACCCTTAGATCTGGACTACCCATTGAAGTGATCTTTAGATAGGCCATCATATGCTTCCGCTACGCCACTTGGGTAATATTCTCTGGTTTGACTTCATCCTTGGCGAATTTGAAGAGGGATGAGGAACCCATTGAGCCTTTTTGTCCTTTCCAACTGTCTTCGGTGATTTCTCTTTCACTCTTGCTTGGGCTTTGTCTTCACCTCAGCTTTGATACCATGTTAATTTTAGGTATGTTCTATGCTGATAGCAAATTTACTTCAATTTTCCATATTAGCTCAATATCAATTCTAGATTAGCAATCACATTTAGCATGATAGTAAAATGCAGATAGAACATAAACATAAATCACAGAAGACAAGCCAAGACAAGAGGACACAAGATGTGGCGCCAGCCAAGGACAAACCCCAATGTGGGGAAACCCTTGATCAATTCTTCTTATATGTTCTTCAATAGTTCAATAGAGAGAGAGATAGTACATATACATCAAAAGTCAACATTTTGACTTATCTAAATAAGAGTAGACATCTTCTCTAAGGGGATGGCACATGAGGCAGCTGATCTGAACACAGGTGATTCCATCACCTTGCTGTACCAACATACCATTGCCATCATCACTGTACTGCACCATGCTGCACCATCACTGAGTTGTACCTCATCATGCTATACCCAACATGCTGCTCTTCATCGTCATGCTGCACTGTGCATCACTGTGCTGCACCATTGTCACTGCTGCTACCTTTTTGCCTTGATTTCTGTGCTTTACTGCTGTAGCTTCCTATTACTGGTTAGGGCACATAACACAATGTGATAGCCCACCAACACTGCTACAATTCACTGCAGTGCAGCACCATTGTCACTGCTGCTACTCTTTTGCCTTCATTTTTGTGCTTTACTGCTGTAGCTTCCTATTACTGGTTAGGGCACATAACACAATGTGATAGCCCACCAACACTGCTACAATTCACTGCGGTTCCCTTTCCCAACTAGGCTGCTTGTCCTTGCTGTCCTTCTAGGCATCACTATACATTTTGTTGGCCTTGGAACCTTCACAAGCCACCCAACAACACATAGTAATGTTCCAACAATACAAACCAGCCTTCTAACAAAGGTAACTACCACTGTTTGGGTTGTGGTTTCCTTTACATGTCTGCGACTAGGAGAGAGCGTCTCACTAGCCCTCTCGGCTCTCACAAACAGTGTCCAGAACTCGTTGTTGTAGCTTCCTATTTCTGTGGCCCAAACAAAGACAAAATACACACATAAATTATGTTAGGTAAACTTGACTCGGGATAGAGTCAAAATTGACGAGGTTAAACAGTGATGGTTTTGGGGCACATGGTATTGTGCACCCATAGTATTCTGCCCGTGGTATTCTATGTAATGGAGCTTATAAAAGGTTGGAAGGACTTCATTGTAATGCAAGGCCTGGAGGTGAGCGGTGAAGGCTCACTTGGCCGGATTGGCCAGGGTTTTGGCCAAGGATAATGAAATTTCATTATAGTTGGGTTTTTCCCCGGATTTGGTGTTTTCCCGGATAAACATTTGTGTTTATGTGTTTATGGTTGTTTACTTGGGGTATTGTTAACCTGACATCCCCCCTATCACCTAGGTCTAACCCAGGCTTTACGAGTGATCACCGAGGGGTACACATGCCTTACCAGGTCTTACAGTAGTATGCCCATTTACATGCAATAATTTTGACTTCATTATTTTTTTTTTTGGCTGCTGCGATTCTGATCCATCCTCTCTCAATTTGATTTGCTCAAAAACTTCTATCAAACTGCTCCAACTGCGAGTCCGACGAGAACCTCATAGATTCCAGCACCGGTGGCCTCACGTAGCAGAAAACGAACAATTTTCAAAACCGCATGAACAATTTTCTTCTGCTGACCTTCTTTAAATAGCCGCATGGAACAATTCATCAGCATGTTCCAAACCGGTAAATATCGTAAATGCACTACGATCCCTGGCAGTTACAGCACTATCTTCCGCACATTCTCCTTGAGGTTCTTCCGCATACAATTGTTCCACCATTATTTTCCAAACCCAGATCTGAAAAAAGGCTGCATTGATCTCATCAGGCAATATAAACCCCTGGCATCAAAGAATCCCTTTGAAGCCAATATCTGGCTCTGATACCAGTTGTTAAGAAATTTATTTATTACGGAGCAATGGAACACATAAAATATTGCAGAAATATAAACACAGAAAACACATAAAACAAGAGAGACACAGATATACGTGGTTCACCCAGTTTGGGCTACGTCCACCCCGAACAGCCAGTCCTTCCTTTCTATTATCTAGCAAAATGAAGTGACACAACCTACAACAGATCCGCTGTAATATCCTCTGTTTTCTCTCACAGTCTCACCTCTCTGTTTCTCGCTCAGAGAATACACATCTATTACATAGACTCAATACAATGCCCTCATACAAAAAGAGGGGTTGCCTTCTAGGGCAAAAAACCCTAAATTAAACATAATTTCTACCATCAGATCGTCTGCCTAATGAACGGCCCAGATTGACTAGAAATTACTATACTTTTACAAGGCAAATTTACATCTATTTTTGGCTTTAGGGGCGCTGCCCCTGTACCCCCCTCGCGTGGAGGGGTGTACAAACTTCCTGGGGTATACATCTGGCTGAAACAAAGACCTCTGAACAATCATGCTCCACATGCAACAAATTATGCACAAAAGCCCTCTTACATTTCCTCTGATCTATGGCATGGTCTATAAGGCAATTCGTCTCAAATTTGCCTAGGAATCTTCCTTATTCATTGCCTTAGAGCTGCGACCCAATCTAAGAGAGCCCCTCCCATGCTACACTGCTACCTAAGGGCATATGCCAGCCCTTGACTGCCTTACGCAAGCCCAGCTATGGTGCTATGGCCTGCGGCCTAGCACAACAACAACTGGTGGCTTTCAGTTCCTTAAAACATGCCCAAAAAATTGTCAAAATCAACAGCGTTTAGCTTTTAAGAACTTGGCCTAACAGCTAGCACCCTCAGCTTCCATGTCATCAACTCGGACCCTTGTTTCGACCCTAAAACAACCCTTTATCTCCTCACTGTTTCTTCCTTCTGTGTTGCGGCTAGGAGATTGCGGTTAGGGTTAGGGCAGTGGCCAGATAGACTTCTTTTGGACAACGTTGATTTCACTTAAGCATATAGGCCTCCTTGCTGTGTATTCACCTTCTTGACAGCGTTATAGGGAATCTCCTTCCATGGCTGTAATATGATCTTCCTTAGGGCAGCATTAAGGCATCATTAGGTTAGCGGTTAGGGTTTCATCATGATAGCGTTGAGGCTTCTGCATGATGGCTGCATTAGGCTTCTCCATTAGGGCAGCGTTGTCTCTTAGGATCTCTTCTCCCATCAAAACCATAGTGGAGAGGAAGAGATCGCAAGAAGAGTGTGTCCAAATGACTAGCAAAATCACCTCTTTTTATACTAAAATGTTGATCACATGTGGGGGCAATTTGGTTGTTGGCTGACCTTGACGAATTGTCCCATAACACAAATAAATTCATATCTTCATAAATGTGTCAGAATTAGATGATCTTTAGATCAATCCTACACCTCTTGATGAGAGGAATCCAACAAAAATATCAACTGCCATAGATAAGATGACCCACATGGAGTTTGGCCCTAGTTGCCAATTTTAACATTTAGAATTTCCCACTGTAGATCACCTGATAATGCAATATACTAAAGCAAAATACTTGATCTACTTCTACAAACAAACTTGCGGAAGCTTAATTGATTTTGAGCAAGATCAAATAGAACACATATAACAGAGAATGAGAAATCAATCACACATGAACACAGAAGAATACTCTGGGAAAAGCCTCAGCTAAAAACCCCGATCTCTATATTATCATACAAGTGGAAATATGTCCGGATTACACAAAGCTTTAGCTCACAAGCTATCCAGCTCTCAGTACAATCCCTCAATGCTGCTCATAGACTGAATAGACACAACATATGCCTTCCCTTAGTCCTCCAAGCCTCCTATTTCCTTGCGCAGTTTCTCCTGGGTCCTTTGGCTGCCACCTATGTGAATTCACCTCTCACACAACTCACCAAACTCAGAAATAACTGCGCAATCTCCAAGGAATGAATTCCTTCTGCATGCAAGAGATATCCTCAATGGAATATTCTTGCAACTGATAGTACACTGTCCCATCATCTGATCTCAACTAGGTCTTTGACTGAACTGACATGCATGAGTTATTTATGAGAGAATATTCAGTTATCTGAAGTGCAGTAGTTACATGCATGCATGCATTAACTAACTGAACTCACAATCAGTTCAACAAACTGTTGGAACTAATCTAACTGGACTTAACTCAGTTAACTGAGTTAACTAATTACAACTCAATGTACAACTCATCCTGATCTCCTTAATCAAGGGATAACTTCCTCAATCAAAGGGATAACTGTTGCATGTCTTCACATAGACTTCATGTTTGATTTTCTCCAACTAATTAACTCAAGATGAATTAATTAATTATTTTTCAAATAGCTACTGAAATCAAATTCGAAATTTAATTCTCAATTTTAGTTCAAGGACTAACTAAAATTGGAATGTATCCCGAAATGCAATTTATAGCAGTGCTATTTTTAGTGCTTATGTTTTTAACATTTCTTGTTGCTATTTTCAACATAACAAACACAAAATATGCAAACTTGTGAAATCCTTGTATGGCCTCAAGCAAGCACCGCGAGCCTGGTATGAAAAGTTAACTGAGCATCTTCTGAAAATCAACTTCAAACATTATGATCTTGATGATGCAACTTTGTTTGTCAAGAAAGTTGGCAAAACAGTTGTATATCTTGTGGTATATGTAGATGATCTTTTGATGACAGGGAACAATTAGAGCTACATTGCATCCATAAAGAAGGAATTGAGGAAAGGTTTTGAAATGACTGATTTGGACTATGTTCACTACTATCTTGGTATTGAAGTAACTCAACATCCGAAGTTTATATTCCTCTCTCAAAAGAAGTACATTGGAGATCTGTTGAATAGGTTTTGCATGGTTGAGTGCAATCCTTTGACTACTCCAATGGAACAGAACTTGAAGCTCACATCCATTGAAGGAAAAGAATTTGAGGATGCAACAAAGTATAGACAACTTGTAGGAAGTTTCAACTACTTGACTACTACCAGACGGACATTTCATTTGCTGTTGGAATCCTCTCTAGGTTTATGCAAAAGCCTTGTGAGGGACATTGGTTTGCTGCAAAAAGAGTTCTGAAGTACTTGAAGGGAACTCAAGACTTTGGACTCAAGTATACACAGGTGGGCGACTTCAGCTTGATTGGATACTCTGATTCAGACTTCGATGGAGACAAGGAAACTGGGGTATCTACTTTAGGTTATGCTATGAATCTTGGATTAGGAGCTGTCTCCTGGAGATCTCACGCAAACAATCAGTTCCAGCAGATTCCACAACAGAGGCAAAATATGTGGCAGCAACTGAGGCAACAAAGGAAATTGTGTGGCTCAGGAAAATTCTGGAAGATTTGCAGGTGAAACAAGTGCATTCAACTCCACTCATGATTGAAAACACTTCTGCAATAAAGTTGGCCAAGAACCCAAAGTTCCATGATCGAACAAAACACATCAATACAAAATACCATCTGATTCGACATCATGTTGAGGCCAAGACAATCCATCTACGCCATTGTTCCACTAATGAGCAAATTGCAGACATCTTCACCAAAGCACTTGGAAGAGAAAAGTTCGAAAGGTTCAGAATGATGCTTGGACTCATCAACATCCCTTCAGATTAAGGGGGGGGGGGGAGGGGGGATGTTGACACCTAATCGTTCGGATTGGGTGAATATATGTAATAATGTAAATAGTAAATAATGGAGAATAGGAATATGAAGAGACACTCGGAGGTGAAGCCCAAGAGTCTCTCCCTCCTTGTATACATCCATGAACAATCTTAATGCATAGACACAATTTACATTGTGGAGTTACCTGCTGGCCTAACACGTAGTGCAATGGTCGATGAGCTTTTAGCCTGATGAGTCCATGGAACTGTGACCCTGGCTGGAACTTTGCTATACTATGCTACTTTGAACCCAATTTTCACGTCATTCCTTGAGAGTTAGGCAAAGTGCCATGTATTGTTGGAAAGGCCCTTGATCAGGCTAGACAATTGTAGTTGTACACATGATTCTTATTTGGCCTAAGGAACTGAAGAGGAAATGCCTACAAAGATGGACAACTAAAATCTACAACTCCATCAATGACATTAGTCTAGACAACTTACACTTGGCAAGCCATGACAACATACATTCAGCACAGTAGCAATAACATCGAGGACAATGACAATGACATCAATGACAACATAGAAAATCTGCCAACACACTCAACAACATCATCTAGTCTTTTTTGTATATATGGGATGTTGATTTGGGGTAGCATCGGATGTGCTCTAGCCACAAAATTTGGTGGAGAGGTTGGGGCACATGAGATCTCCAATACCCAGAAAGGATTTGGGCAGATTCTAAACAGATCAGGAGATATTAAAATAATTAATATTTTTAATGGAGTCCCTAAGTTAACTTAGGGAAAATAAAATATTCATGTGTATTAATATGAATTTGTGTTAGAATGGTCCAAAAGACATGGATCAAGCCAGATCTAATCTTAGCCATTGATTGGGGACTTAATCTCGACCGTTGAGATGTCAACAGGAAAAATATAGTAGGAGGCTTGAGGGTCACTTGGAGAGTACACCAGAGTGATCAGTGATTCTATTCTTTAGAGCAGGGTTTGCTAAGAGAGATAGAATTAGTGATCGGGAGAGAAGCTGAGGGACTTTGAGTACAGAGAAACAGACAAGGCAAATATTGTGCCGGGAGAGCAGCGTAGTAGCCAAGGAGAGTGATGCAGAGCCAGCAAGGGCTCACGCAGGGCCATGCAGAGGTAGCCAAGTGCTGCGCAGAGCACCAGAGAGGCCAGCGTGTCTGACGCAGAGGCCTAGAAAGCTGACACAAGTCCTCCTGGGGCTGACGCAGGGCCAGTGTGAGACAGAGGGGGGATGCCGCAATCCAGATTGCGCAGACGCTGGGGTTGCAAAGCAGTTTTCTGCTGAGGAGCTGTTAGAAGGATTTTCCGGGGTTTTAGCCAAGAGATTTCTCTCAAACTGTGAGATATAGATGCGAAGGAAATTCTCTGTTGGGTAGGCTAGTTTCGGCACCCAGATTGTACTCTGATATTGCTTAATAAGAAAACCCTCAGATAGTTGCACCAGTTTTCCGGCATTGGGTTTTTCCGGGGACATTGGTCAAAAAATAATGGTGTCATGTGGTGTGTTTGTTCTTGTTTCTTAGTTGTTGATCTGTAATATGTTGAGCATGCACTAGTATTTATTTTCAGTATTTACTTTGTAAATAACTTGTTAAAGAAAAATTAACAAGTAGGTAGGAATAAATCAGAAAAAGTGTATGAATGGTTTCTAAATTAAGTAAACTTAGAAATTTCAACATGGGATGTATGGTTATATTGTTATCTACTTGTTTCTACAAATTTGTGTGAAGAAAACATCCTTTTTCTGGTAAATTTTTGGAATGTTATGATTTGCTGGTTGATAATAGGACCTCAGAATCCTTGTTAAAGATGCAACCTTCTTGCACAATGAGCCAGTGTTGATAATATCAGTATTGGCAAATTATCGGCAAGGGTCTAGAAAACATCTTATCGGCAATATTGGCGAAAATATTGGCAAATATCGACAAGCATAAACATGCATATTATTATTATTATTATTATTATTATTATTTTTTTTTTTTTTTTCAGATTTTTAAACATATAAAGCAATAACAACATGAACCAAACACATTGGCACATAAATATGAAGAAAGCACTGATATATATGATGCCAAATAGAAATGATACATCAAGGCGATACCAAATCCTGTTGATCCATAATAATTGTCCAATCAAGGACTCAAATGTGGAGAACCAATACAAAATATTAAATAACATCACATATATAAAAGTATCTCATCATTGTGAGTTATAAACTTATATGTAGCAAAACAAATAAAACTAGCAACTATCTATCTGTAACCAGTGCCCTTTCCCTAGCAGCTATCTTTCTGTCTTGTTCAGTGATTGCTTCGAGAGATTTTTGTATAACCTCCGCACTAGAAACCATACAAGGCATTACATCTGCATCATGTGCAGGGAGTCTAGCCAAATGGTATTTCAATCACGTAACCCCTCTTGACATCTTGGTCCCACACAATTTGCATGATAGATATGCCCGATTTACCCCATCAACAGGCTCCCCATACTCCCAAAATGGGTCCAAGGCTTTTGGCATATTTGACATTTGTAGTGAACAAATTCAAACCTAGGGCACAAAAGAAACAAAAAATTGGCATTAGACCCCCCAACACAAAAAATAATAAGTAATAACCACCTCATTTAAAAAAACTTACTACATTATTTGCAATGTGAATGAAAAATGGCAATAAGAGGGTGCATAAGAAAGTTGGAAAAAAAATGAAGTTTGCTGTCCAAATATGGAGAAAACCCTTGCATTGGCTCATGGGCATGAAAACCATAGCAAATGGAAAAAAAGAAAAGAAACAAAATGTTGGTAGGCAAAGAGGCAAGCAAGCATAACCCTAAATCTATGAAAAAATCATTAACATTGGGGTTTTTAAGAACATACTTGTTAATGGAAGAAATGAAGTTTGTCTCACTATTCTTCAATCTTTGATCCATAAAAAAATGTTAGTTGGTGGTGATAATCGCTATTTGATCCTCAATCCCTCCTTGACAACCACCACAAAACTCTTCCCCTTCCTTCTCCAATGCTCAGAAACAGAAATGAGGAAAAAAAAGGCAAATTTCCCTTTTTCTAGAGGTGGCTTAGCCTGCCTGGTGATATTTTATATCGTAGCGCGATATTTTGCCGCGCGATATTTTCTCGGCGATATTTCGGCTTGCCGAAAATATCGCGATATTTCCGATATTCGGCGATATCTCGCCGATATTATCATCACTGGTCTGAGCTTCTTTTGTATGTATTAGAGATGGAGTCTAGCTTGTGTAGGACTCTGTTCCTTCTTATCTTTTTATACGCATATAGATTCTAGAAGTTTGAGCAGACTCAAAGATTGTACAGTACCATGCGATAGTTTGGTATCTTGATGTGCTATTCACGTGGTTTACATTATATTTTTTTTGCATCCTAATGGAGGGGATTATTTCATTTGGGTGAGTGTTGAAGTGTCTTTGCTTGACTTCTTAATTTTCTAATCTATTAATGTATGCTTTGAGGGTGAGGTAACCCTTTTTGGTTGGGGGAAGATCTTAGAGGGTCATTGAAGTTGATCCAACTGAATCGACATGTCAGGTAGAATAGATTGTTAGGTTGGCTAGTTGACCATGCCAACTAATCAACATAGTCTGTAACTATCTGCTAAGTTCTACACATATAAATATCTAATCGATCTATGTATGAAAGGACAGAGAGAAAGCTTATCCTCCTATATATTTGAGTCATTTATAATACGGTCTACTTCTTTGCATCATGTATTAATATATGCAATGTATGATTAATATGGTTGTCTACTTGTTTTTGCAAAGTTGTGAGAAGACATCTTCCTTTATCTGGTTAATCTTTGGATTGTTGCTGTTTGCTGGTTGATAATATGACAAATACTCAGAACATAGATGCGATCTTCTTGCACAATGTCTGAGCTCTGATCTTTATGTATTGTAGATGTAGTATAGTTTTTGTAGGACCTTGTTCCTTATCTTTTTATATGAATATAGAAGTTTGAGCAGACTCACAGGGATTGTACAGTACCATGCAATCGTTGGGTATCTTGGTGTGCTATTCACGTGGTTTAAATCTAGGCTCAGAATTATATTTTATTGCATCGTAATGTGGGGGATTATTTCATGTAGGTGAGCGTTGAAGAGTCTTGGCTTTGCTTTGATCAACCAGCTTTGATGCTTCATAACAAGGTAATTTTTTTGTATTTCATGAGGATAATATGAGACTACCTCAGGAAATGTAATGCAAGGATCTTACATGTAATTATGTAAACTACTTATACAGCTATTGTGTTATTAACTTATTACAGTGGTTATTGCTATCTTTTATAGGTTCGAGCATTTGCAGGGTGGCCAGGAACAAGAACGAAAGTACAGATTAGCAATGGTGATGGTAATGGTTTTGATGACAGTCAGATTCTCGAGATTAAAATTGTCACAACAAAAGTGGGTTCCAAACATTATCAGGGCAATGAGGCCACTATAACATTTGATCTAGATGCTTTGATATTTTGTTGTGGGGGAGGCTCCACTCTTGAGGTGAAGTATAAAATAGATTTTCACTTTACTAACCTAATCAATTAGAATATAGTCCAAGATTATATGCTTTCACCAAAATTCGCATCTGTTTATTTAACGCTATCAAGTTTTGTGTGAAATTAGGTGTTGGAGCTTCAACCTCCAGGTAAAAGGATAATGAGTGCACAGGATTTCTGGAATGGGTTACGTGGTAGGAAACTGCTAAAAGCATAGTAAAGCAAAAATGATATCCAATGTCATCTAACTCCCCTGAATCTCTCTCTCAAATTAATAACTGAAGTTGGCTTATATATTTTCATTCCCGAATTAATGTAAACCATGCTCTGCATTTTAGAGTTCTGACAAGTAGTTTAGTGTACATTACAACTAGAAGAATGAAAAAAAGTAAATACAGCACGCAGAAGGTTCAAGACCCAACACTAGTGATTGTGGTTACCATGTCTTTGCAATCAAATCATGAAATGCCATCGCTTACTATCTCCCTTTAATTGTAAATCTTTGGATCTGAAGGTGCACATTTGAAAATGTCTTGTTTTCTGTTATTCCAAAAACACTGCCTTGCAAATTTTATTTACATGTCATGGTTATGGAGATGATGTTGGTGTTATGAGTTTCATTAGACATGAAAGTGCAAAAAGGATGGACTGTATTAGTGGTTTTTATTTCCATATTAATTCTGTAAACAAAACTACTATAGATCCATCTTGACCCCAGATATATTAAGCATTAAGAGGGATAAATTTTTTCGAGGTGCAAACATTAATGTTTGTGTATCCTTGGAAACTTTTTAATAAACATTGAGATTTGCACCTTGTCTTTGGTAATCTCCTTGGATGGGTAATAGATCCAAGGTTAAGAATTGATGAATCTAAGTTATTTATAGTTGTTAGTTAAATATGGTAAAGATTAACTGATATGTCAACTTTTTTTTGACTCTGGTAATAATTAAAAAAAAAATCTAC
The DNA here is from genome assembly GCA_031772625.1 of Pinus tabuliformis. NCBI lineage: Eukaryota > Viridiplantae > Streptophyta > Pinopsida > Pinales > Pinaceae > Pinus > Pinus tabuliformis. The sequence goes on along the minus strand of CM062820.1, from coordinate 588,901,789 downwards.
CTTTTTCTTTTTGAATTTTTTTAGTATTTTTCACACACGCAGACATCGCCCACTAGCTGGGCTTTAGAACACCTTTCTTTTGAGTGCATTTAAAATTGGCAATGAAAAGCTGATATTATTTTGTATGTGTTTCTGTTTTTGATAAATAATGAAACAAAGTCCCTTGCTTTGTTCAAATATGGAACAATAGTCAATACAACAAATAGAACAACTTCTTTTCTTAACAGCCTAGTATCTAACATTTCTTAGTGTTGTGTAGGGTTAGGCTTATGGGCTTTGTATGCGGCAACTCCAAGCTAGGTTTGAGGTTTTGAACATTCTATAGTCTTCTTGAAAGTTCACATGTGACTAGCTCCATAGGTGTGAGTAATGGGAGCTAACATTGGCATCCACTTGGCACCATGGTGGTTAATAACATAGGTCAACTTATGGGAGGAAAACATCCTTAGACAAACTTTGATTGAGGTGACTTTTTCAGAATTGGAAGTTCTCAATGTGTAAAACAATGTCGGGGTTTGGGACTACATCCATAATGCTTTGACCCGATAAAACATTTAGTGCATCAAGTGGGCTCTTTAAGTTTTAGGACCTGTTGTATCCTCCTCATTTTTGTGTTAGTATTCATGTTGCAGAGGAGGCTTGTTTTGTGTACAGGGAGACATTGGAGACTTTGGAAAAGCGGAAAAAAAGGTTAAAAAGGAAAAAGCAAAAGGAGGAAATAGAGAAAGGGCAGTAGGGCATGGGCCTCCCCCTGCATTTCGCATCAAAGGGTTAAATAGCAATCACCTGTCGGGCGGATCACCATCCATCACAAAGGCGCCTACTCATGGTGAGACTTCGATTGGGTAACGAGTGCGACAGTTAAGCCAACACTTACCCCCAGAAAGTCAAGGTCAAAAAGGTAAGTGGGGCAGATCGACGGTTGGGATTAATTTCGGGGGGTCGAACCCCATTCTTGAACCCATCCAGGCACCCCACCGGAGGGTGGGGACCATGCATGCCACTTGTCATGCCAACAGAGTAGCAATGCCAGCAAGCGAGCATGGACCACTGCTGTGCAAATCACCCCCCTCTCACTCCTTTCCAACCCTATCATGTCGCATGTCACGCCATGTCAAGCCCTAGTTTTTCCTGCCCACACCCCTCCATAAAGTGACCGTTACCATTTGAATTCCTCTGTTTTATGCAGTTTTTCCCTCGCAAATGTCGTTCATTCGAGCTACAGGCTAGCCCAGAGTCCTCGCACCCTTGATGTACGACCGTCTTTGTTCAACAAGTAACATGTAATCTCTTGTCCTCAGATCGTTAATATCATGATAAAAATGAAGAAGTCCATGCCTAAAACCCCCAAGTCCCAGGAGGCGAAACCCTCAGGCCACACCGAGCACCTCATGGATATAGAGGTAGAAATTCATGACCCTTTCTACCCCCAACACCTGTCATACCTCCGCTTTGACCTCTATGGTAGCTACATGAACCAGGAAGACCCTGTTCGAGTCGTTGAATCAGGGTTTTATACTACTTGATCATTCCAACAGTGTATCCCTTCCAAGAATTTGTATCTTGGCTTATGTTGTTAATTTTAGGCAACAATGGTATGTTCTATGCTTAAGAACAATTTTACTTCAATTTCTTTATTAGCCCAATATCAATATCCAGTTTAGCAATCACATCAACATGATAGTAAAATGTAGATAAAACATAAACATAAATAATAGAAGACAAGCCAAGACGAGGACACAAGATGTGGCACTAGGGACAAACCCCAATGTGGGGAAACCCTTGATCAATTCTTCTTATAGTCTTCAATAGTTCAATAGAGAGAGATAGTACAATTTACAAATATGATAATTTATAACAGTGGCAAAAGAGCCCTAACCAGAAAAGTCAATGCTGGTCAACAATCAACGTTTAGCCTCGATTTCTGTGCCCAAAAATGCGACCTGCCCAAACAGAGATAGCCCTCACAAAAACACAGTCAAAGGCGGTCAATGCAGTCAAAACAACTTCTTGAAGTTTTCGGTCAAATCTGGTCAACGCAGGGACAATAGAAAAATAGCGTTTTTTTCGCACGTGGGGAGAGAGAGAGAAGCCCATAAATCTGTACCCAATCATGTGAGGAGAGAGAGATGTGTGAAGATGAAGTGTGTCCAAATGAGACTAAGTCACCTTCTATTTATATGCAACATTGAGGATGAATAGACATGACTGTTGGGCTTCTGAGCCTACATGAGTTTGCTGGCCGACCTTGACAATTTGTCCATAATCAAAATAAATTCATAACTTCATTTGTACATGTCAGAATCGGATGATCTCTAGATCAATCCTACACCTCTCGGAGAGAGGAATCCAAGAAAAATATCAGCTGTCATAAATAAGATGACCCATGTGGAGTTTGGCCCTAGTTGCCAATTTTAAGATATGCCCACCTATGTTAAGGAGAAGAATTGTTGTTTCTCATCCACATGGGAGAAGATTCTAGAAGTTACCCCAGAGTTGATCCAGAACGCTTTTATCTACCCCAAATCCCCAAACTTGGAGAATTTCATTGAGACCACCCTTGTTTTCAATTACAATGGACTCTCAGTCGTAGAGAGACAAGCCCTATTCTAGCAAATTGCAACCCCAAACACCCAATTGTCCACAAGTTCACAGACATTCTCTATCTCTCTGTTCTCAGAAGCTGTACAACCCATCTTAGCCACCATTTTGTTGTTATTAGGAGAGGATGAGACTGCCAATGTCACTAAGGCAGCCCTAGGGTTCTTACACACCATGATGAAGTCTGACTTCATCCTTGACATACCTTCATTCATGGCTGAAGCCATAAAGTTTCAATTCAACCACTTTTACCTCACCTCTTATTTCAGGTACTACTCTACACTGGTCTACCTTCTCTTGTATACTCATGTGGAGGAATTTTAATACCTAGGATTAAGTATTATAGACTCCAATAAACAAAGAAAATTTGTAGTTGACTAGGACAGTCCCCTGAAGAAGAAACCCAATAATGAGGGATTTTCCCAATTCATTTCCACTTTCATGTCTTCTGCATATAAAATAATCAACAATGTCCCTCCCCCAAGAGTCTTGCCTTAACGGAGAGAGATCCTTCAGTTTATCAAAGGTACAATGGTAGGTGACTAGTTCTTGTTTGAAGACTATACTGAAATCAGGGTCTATGAGTCTGAGCTCCCTCCTTATCAATTACCGGTATTCATGCCCATGAGGATCTTTGCTTTAGAGTTCATCAGGCATAGCTTAAATTCTGACGAAATCCACTTTCTCCTTGCCAGGAAGGTTATATATTCAAGCTCTCAGGAATTGTGGGTCCCTTTGTTGTGAATTCCAGAGAAGCCTTCCGGCAAGTAGAAGAAATGCTAAAGGAATTTAACTTTGAGATAGGAGAATTTTGGCATTATGATCCCCATGGTGTTATATAAAAAAGAAGAGAAATAAATTCATTTGCTTATGAGAGCGTGAGTCTAAACCAAAGCTAGAATAGAAGGCTAATACAAATTCCCGACCTATTAATACAATGATGGAGATTGAGACACCAACCAAAAAGGAGAAGATTCTGAAGAGAAATGTAGATGAAGTTGGAGATACAATGATGGAGGATGCACCATCAACTGGAAAATTCAAACTACGGGAGCAAAACAATGAAGAGATTGAGGTCAAACTGATCGAGAGGAATCTGGACCAGTCAGGATTCCAAGTGCTCTTGGAAGATCCTTAACAAGCTACCACCTCCAGTGCCACTAAGGTAGCTATTCTTGGCTCTTTGGGGAGCACATCAGCGACTGACCCTAAATGGGAGGAAGGGCAGATGACAGAGGAGAAAAACAAGAAAATCAAGGAGGAGATGCTATCAGAGCTAGCATCTCACTCAGTCCCATATTAGACTAGGGTATTAGCTGCCATGGACCTGGAAAGGAATCAAATGAAATTCTCATTGTATCATCCCTCAACGTAGTCCCTCCCATCTGTACCACAATTCAAGATTGTAGATCTGTCATTGGATATGGCTAGTGTCCCCTTGCAGGACAAAATAAATTTGCACAAGCAGGAAGGAGAGATGATTTATAGTGAACTGAGGAAGGGAGCCTTGACTATCAGTAAGGATGAGAAGTTGTTGGAGAAAGCTGCCACTAAAGTAAAATAGGAAAAAGCCAATTCAAGAGCCCTTCATTTGCAGAATGAAGGCTTCAAGGAACTGATTGTCAAATTACGGGTAGACCCAAATGACAAGGTTGCATAGATGCCAACATTTAAGGCTCATAGTCAGAGATTCAATCATTGAGGCAACAACTTAAAATGTTTGCATCAGAACATGTACAAACAAAAGAATTGGCCTAGGTAAAGAGTGAGAAGGAAATTTTGGCCAAAGAACTGATAGAGAGAAATAATGAAGTGGTGGTCCTTAGACTGAAAGTTACAGAGCTTCAACAGAGGATTGATTCTCACATTTATGTTGTGATTGTGCCAGACAATCCGCAATATCCTATTGAGCAGTGGACCAAGGCTCTCACTAATTTGCGGTTATCAAAGAGCGAGCTCAAGAAAATATAGATTGATTTGGACAACACTAAGCACATGTTTGTAAAGAAGGAGAAATAACTCGAGTCCACCCAGGTAAGTGTGGAACAAATTAACAATAAATTTTAGGTGGCACAAGATGAAATTAAAGTGATAAAGACTAGGTTGAAAGGCAATATGTCCCTTATTGAAGCTAGGCAACCAATTTGGGATGATATTATTTTTGAAATGAAGCAGATATGGGAGCATATGAACTTAGTTGCAAAACGTTGTAGTCAGGAATATTGAATTCTTCATCCTGTCACCCAAAAATGAAGATGCTAAAAATGTTAGGACTGTAGAAAATTTTATTAGATATCTCAATGAGAAATCAATTAATGACCTAAGAGCCATGGATATCATAGACATGACAGGGGAAATTATTGAGGTTACTAAAATGATCCAGAAAGAAGCAGTGAGGGCTAAAGCCAAGGAGTGTTTGAATGATTTAGAAAAATTGGTAGTTGCATTCAATTCAAATTTTGATCAGAGAACCAGGGTAGGGTTACCTAGCTGTTGGGACTTCCAAGGGAACTTGCTTCCATGGGAGAAGTATGAGCAACTATTAGTTGAAGCCAAGAGTAAAGTAGACTCTTCTCATGAAAAGACTACCACTCTCAAGGGCAGGACTATAGTCAACTATTTGTAGAGGGATTTCCAACTACTTTGGTTGGTGAAGACCTTGTTCACTGCCAAGCCAAATTACACCGAGCTTACAAATCTGAAGATAGCCTACAATACTTTCTTTCGCACTCCTTCATCGGACCCAATACTGTGGCAAAAATGTGACCAGTTTGTTAATCCACCACGAGTCCGAACAATAGAGCATGGGTCCACCTCAAGAGATCAAAGGAGTCAACAATGAAGATATTTTGATCCAAGAATCATGGCATTTTCATGTCATTTTTGAAATTTTTGTAAATATTTTATTTTCAAGAAGTGAATCAAATATGTTATGTAATAATTAGTACAACTAGACAAGTTGCACAATTGCACAATTGAATATTTAGGTAGTTGTTGTTTTCCGGGACATTTTGTAACCATCCTTGGTCTGTTTTCTCCCTATAAAAGGGAAGAAAGGCTCATTAGTAAGGGTTTGATGTTTTTGTCCTAGAGGCCATAAACACTCTGAAATTTTGCAAGTTTTGGATCTATGAGATGTATATCATTTTGAAGATTAATGAAGAAGTTTCCTAGTGATTCCAAGCATTGAGATGTGCAATATGTGTTTCTATCTTTGTTGATTATTTCATGTGTTTCTTTCCTCTCAGAAATTGTGTAATTGTAGCTATTGGATTCTATCTTAAGTTACGAATTTACCTAAGTTAGGTTATTGCAAATGGTACTTGTAATGTGTGGGATTGAAGGCCTTAAAATGCGCTCCATAATTTTTGCATTTTATCTCTTCAGTTTAATCCATTATTCTACCGAGATTTAGTGCATAGGATTCTGTGTTCAACCTTTTGCACTTAGTCCCTTTTCTTGTATTTCTTCTTTCACCTATACCACAACAATCAATGAAACTACATTCTTTGTGTGTAGGCCACTAGGTCTAAGCATTAACTCTTTGGAATGACATATTGTCTGTGTATAAATTGAATTTTCCTCTGAGTAGGGTAATTGAACTATATTTAGTCATTTTATATCTAACTCTTGAGCATAACAGATTTATATTTAAGACACATTAAGATGTCCTAGGCACTGGCCTTTCCTCAACCTGGAGGTTGTCTCTAAGAACCACAACAGGACCCAAATCACTAAAATAAGATTCACCACTAAAATGGGACCTTCAAGTTAATAACTCCAATTTTTCACTTAGACAGTATCAAAACACATGGAAAATTATATAGTGATCCATTTCCAATTACATCTCCTAATCTTGGGTAGCTTTTTGTCCCAAAAGCTTTTATTGAAGGAGGTTAGAAAATTTTGGCCTTACTTAGAAGTTGTTTGTTCCACTCGACCTACTAGAGTTCATGTTGGCCTTGTCTAGTTGTTTTGGATTGTCTAGTTGTTTTGGACATTTTTTTTATAGCAAAATTACGTTGTCCACTAGCTTTGTTAGAGAGTCTAGTGTTAAGTCCGCTATGGTAAGTAAGACTTGCTCATCATTTTATTGGTCCAACATGGAAGGATCATAGAATTTTAGATTTTCAACATTCACTATTTAGTGAATGCTGATATATGGAGGTAGATTAAGTAAGACTTGTTCATCATTTTCTTGGTCTAACAGGGAAGGATCACGGAATTTTAGATTTTCTAGATTCACTACCAAGTGAATGCACATATATGGAGGTAGATTGAGTATGTAGGCATTACCACCTACCTACATCAACACTTCAAAAAGGCCATATTGTAGAGCCTTGATCTTCTTACTAGTACCCTATAGCATTTCTTTGTTTAGATGCAACCAAGCTTGGTTTACTACATTGAATTGCTTGTCAATTTTGTGTTGGTCATACTTTTACTATGACTTCTTCAATGTCTCTTGTACTCATGAATGGATTTGCTTTGTCTTATCAAAGAATCTTTTAGCTTTCAATGCTTCACATATGTTGTCTTTCCTCACTCCTTTGTGCTGTCCATATACAACATCTAAACATGAAGGTGGAAAATACCTAAACTAAGTTTGAAAAGAGGACTTACTGGTGGAAGTGAGCATTGCTATGTTATAAGAGTGCTAGACATAAATCAAATTTTCACCCTAGGTCCTTGGATACTTTTGATTTTAATCCCTCAAAAACTAAACCACTGCCCTGCTCACTATCTTTGTCTAACCATAAATATGTAGATGGAAAGTTATAGATCTTTTCAACTTGGCTCCCACCTTTTCCTAAAAGTGTAGTTCAAATGTCATTGAGAAATTTGGCATCTCTATTTGAGATGACTCTCAATATCCTAAAGTGCAAACATATATTTTCAAAGAACATTATTGTTGCATGTTATCCCTGTTAATTTGGCAGCGCAATGACAAATTCTAATCATTGGACTAGATTCCTATTTTCGAGATGACCAAAATTGACCTTTGAAGCATTGAATTTGGATTAAAAAAAATGTATTTTTGAAGTCAAGCTCACATGTACACAAATTTTCAAGGTCGACCTAAGGACAAATTGCCCCTCCTCCAACACATATAAATATAATTAACCTCAAGCTCATTTGGACTGCAAATCAAATCAACACGTCTTCTTTCTCTCAATTTGATTGGTTTGTACAGGTCTAGGGCAACTTTTTTTCACATGTGTGGGTAGAAAGGATAACGAAATTACATGTGGCCGAAAATCTGAACTATTTTGCAACTTTGACTAGCGTTGACTTTGACCTTTGGAGGAAAGTTTGACTTCAATTTTTCTGGGGTATTTTTGTCTCTCTAGGCCACATCTTTTGGCACAAAACCGGGCATTTGGAGTTGTTTGACTTGGGTTGACCGCAAGAAAAATCACAGACTTGACCACATAAGTTTCTCTCTCATTTGACTGAGTTTGACTAAGTGTTTTTGCACTGTTTTTAGCTCTGTTTGACAAACACTTAAAGCCACACTATTTGACCTTTGTCATAGTTTCATTTGAACACTTTGACCACAAGATTGTGTGCTAGTTAGGGAACATTGACTACTGTTGACCGTTGAATCAAATTGTAGATTATGATAGTTGACCATATCTAACTATTTCTTCATTGGCATAATTGATTTTTGGATGGTTGATTTGTTGGATAAGTCAAACTTTGGCTTTGACTCTTATTATTGAATTTGGCTCATTGTACCCTGCGAATCATTTGAAGGCAATCTAATAGAAGAATATTTTTCAAAGGGCGTTCCCCCCTTGTGGGATTTTTCCTTGGTCTTTGACCAAATCAACGTCTTTTGTTGATGTTCTTAATTGTCTCTTATTGTCATTGCATTCACTGTTCTATCTTCAATCATTGTTGATTATTTGAAGAATTAATTGTTACTGAAAAGATTGCTTAATGAAGGATTGAATTGGGCTAAAGTAATTGATATAGCATAGAGCAGTGGAAAACTTAACATTGTTTCATAACTAAGGTGAAGGACAAGCCCAAAAGGAGACAAGAGCTAGAGCAATCATCTTTGGAAAAGTGAAGGAGTCTATCTAATCAAGTCAAGATGTCTACCTCATTCTTCAAGGACGCTGAGAAGCTGGGAGACTCATCAAATTTTGTTGCTTGGAAGCTTAGGTTGGAAATCATAGTGGATGGCAATGATGTCTGGGAGTACATTCAAGGAAAAGTACCCGAACCTCCGAGAAATGCTCCCATTGCTGTCAACAACAAGTACAAGAAAGGTGAGTTAAAAACAAAGAAAATTATTGTTGATGGTTTACAAGATCACTTGCTTATGTTGGAAATTTGAAGAAGTCTAAGGATATGTATGATACGCTGATCGACATGTATGAGGTCAATAATTTGAATGAAATCATCTCCTTCAAAGATCAACTCAAAGATATGAAAATGAATAAAGGAGAATATGTTCAATCCTATATCATGAGGATATCTTGTCTTAAATATCAACTATAGAGAATTGGGGAAATTGTACTTTACAGAGAGTTGGTGTTGGTAACCCTTAGAGGTCTCCCTCCTATTTGGGAAACCTTCATTACCACCATAAGCAATAACAACAGTTTCCTGTCATTTGATGAGCTTGTTGGAAAACTCACTCAAGAAGAATCCAGGATGATTTCAAGAGGGAGAATTCAAAAACATGGAGAAGGAGAGCCCGTTGCATTTGTTACTCAAGACAAGAAGAAAAAGGGAAAAGGAAGACCATCTGGTTCAAATAGGCCTTCTCCCAAGTCAAAGGACTCTAATAGAAGATTAAGGGATATTGAATGCTATAATTGTCACAAGTGTGGTAACTATGTCCAATATTGTCCGAGAAATAGAGATGCTTCAAGATCTGGTCGAAGCTACAACAACAACAGGTACAACAATAGAAAAGGAAGAGACAATCGAAGGAGAAGAGATACTTTGGATGATCGTGAAGAAAGCCCTCATCCTCAAAAGAAGTAAAGAAACTCCAGGTATGAAAGTAACGTAGCTACTAGTCAATCTAAATACATTCTTATTTTTGCTATTTCTGGTTCTTCTCCTTCGGCTTCATATAATAGTTAGCTAGTAGATAGCGGGGCTTCTAGACACATCTCTGGGTATAAGTAAGTCCTCTCAAATTTGGTTGAGAGGGAGACGAGTTTGAAGATTATTCTTGGCGACAACTCTACATATCCATTGAAGGGATTTGGAATTGTCAAATTTGATTTAGACTATGGAAAATATGTTATACTTCATGAAGTTATGTATGTTCCAGAACTAAAGAAGAACCTGATATCTATTTCTGCCTTGGAAGACAAAGGAATGAGAGTAGCCTTCATCAATGGAAAGGTCCTCTCATGGCAAGGAATTCTGAATGAAAGATGCTTTTACGCTGATATTTAGAGTTAAAGGACTCTATAGAGTCAATGGAAAACCTCTTCTAGCAATGGTCAATGACACTAATCATCGAAGTGAGCTATGGCATTGAAATAAAGACAAATCAAGGGGACCATTCCCCTCTAGCAAGATTAAGACCAATGATAATCCCGATCAAAATGAAGTAGTTGTGAGAGAATTGGTTTGGAAGGATGCTATGGCCGAAGAATAGATTATGAAGAATGATGTATGGGATGTTGTTTCGAGATCTCAAGGAAAGTACGATGCAACTTCAAAATGGCTATTCAAGATGAAGCATGAAGCGATTGGAAGCATTAAAAAACACAAGGAAGAAGTATGTGTTGAGTAGCCTCAGAGGCTTGATGTATAGGACAAGAAGACCCACGTTTGCAGATTGAAGAAAGCATTATGTGGTTTGAAGCAAGCTCCCCGATCCTGGCTTTCCTGAATTGATAGTTACCTAGTGAAGCTTGGAATCACAAGTAATGCCGATCTGAACCTCTATTTGAAACTGGTCCAAGATATGACTTTGATTTTGGTTTTATATATTGACAATCTATCCTTGACAGGTAGTGAGCATCTAACAATGTAAACTTTGAAACGGGAACTATAAACTCAAAATGGGAAGCAAAAAAAACTCGTAAAAACATCAAAAGCAATGCTAAAAATGAAAAGTGTTGATGCTGGAATAACACCTTTTTTTTTCTAGGATAAGTTTTCAACATGTTTTAAAAATGGCGGTGAAAACCAATGTTTTGTGCAAAAATTGTCCAAAAAACACTCTCAAAACGAAAAGTGTTGACGCTGGAATAACACTTGTATTTCGAGGGAAAATTTTCAACATTTCAAAATAATGGTGTAAAAGATTTTATCATGACTCCAAAAAACATTAAAAAATAGTTTAAAAAAATAACAAAACGTAAATTAAAATATATATTAATAACAAAACATAAAATTAAAAAAAAAACAAAAACAAATTGAATATATAAAAAAGGACAAAAAATTAAATATATAAAAAAAGACAAAAAAAAAATCAATCATAAAACTGTTAAAAAAACCAAAATTAACCTATAAAATATAAGAATTAAAAACTAAAAAAAAAATAAAAATTATAAACAAATAAATAGTAAGAAAATCATATTTAAAAAAAAACGTAAAAAAAAGATTTATCTTGTAAGCCATAAAAAAATTTGGGAAAAAAAAATAACAAAACAAAAATATGAAACAATTTTTTATTTTTTATTTTAAAAGAAACTATAAAATTAAGTAAAAATAGAAACATTAAAAAAAACATTAACAAAAAACTAAAAAAAAATTAAAATTAAAACAAACTAGATTTAAAAAAAATAAAAATAAAAAGAAAATTAACAAAAATAAAAATAAAAAACTATTAAAATTAAGATTAAAAACATTTAAAAAAACCTAAAAAAAAATATACTCAACTTAAAAAACAAAAGGAAAACTAAAAACCAATTAAAAAGTAAAAAATATATATGTATTTTCAAATAAAAAAAACAAAATACATTTAAACTATATATATATATAATTAAAATAAATACAAACAATTAGAATTTTTATTTAAAAAAAAAAACAATTTCAAAACCATTTTAAAAATAAATATTTTTTATTTAAAACAAAATAAAAAATTTACTAACCATTTTTTAATAAATGAACTTTTAATTTATTTTTTTTTGTTTTTTTAATTGATTCACACCGACCGCCCGTGGTGGCACAGTTGGGTGGAATCGCCTCGCCGCCGCCCGTGGTGGCACGGCCGAGTGGAATCGCCCCACCGCCGCCCGTGCTGGCACAACCTTGGGCGGAGGAGGCTGCATGCAGCCCCTCCGCCCATGGCCGCGCCACCATGGGCAGCCGGATGACGGCAAAGCGAATTCGGGAATTGCACCGCTGCCCATGGTGGCGCGGCCCTAGGCAGAGGAGGCTACATGTAGCCCCTCTGCCCATGGCACGCCACCACGGCGATCGGGCGTGAATCAATTATTATTATTATTATGCTTTATTTTTTTTTAATTAAAAAATATTTGTTTAAAATTTTTTAAAATTAATTAAAGTTTAAAATTTTAATTTTTTGTTTGTTGGTAAGTTTATTTAAAAAAAAAAAAAAAATGCTTATAAATTAATTAAACTTTAATTTTTTTTTCTTTTAAAATAAAAAAGTCCTATTTAAAAAAACAAAAATTAAATGTTTGTTATTGAAAAAAAATAAAAAAATATGTGCATATTTATTTATTTTTTTAAATAAAAAACTCTTATTTATTAAAAAAAATTAAATGTTTATTTTTTTTAAAAATCAAACATATATATGTTTGTTTGTTTGTTTTTTTTTTTTTTTTTTTTTTTAATAAAAAATATAGGGTTTAAGAAAAAAATTAAAAGTTTGTTTATTTTTTTCTTTTTAAATCTAAAATAGATATTTATTTTTGAGTTTAAATGTTTTTTGATTTTTTTTTTTTTAAATATATATATTTTAAATTTTCATATTTTTTTGGTTTATAATTGGAGTTTTCTTTTTCTTTTTTTCTTTTTTTTTTCCCCTTCTTTTTGTTAATTTTTTTTAAATTTTTCTATTTTTACTTACTTAATTTTATATGTTCTTTAAATTTTGTTTTTCTTTGCCAAATTCTTTTATTGTTTATGAGATACTATTTTTTTTTGTTGGTCTTTTATATATATATATATTTTCAAGTAATCAACATTTAAAAAAAGAAAAGAAAATAGCTTGAGCATTCTTTAAGTAATTATGATTTCAAAAAAATTGGACATAATAAATTTTAAAGTGTAAAAAATAAGCCCTTTTAAAAAAAAAAAGGTATGTTGCATCTACACGTTTCAAAATCAGCATGAAAATCACTAGCATTTAAAAACAATTTTTTATATTTGATACATAAGAAAATTTAAAATGTCAAAAATATGCTCCAAAAAAAAGGAGTGTATTCTGCATCACCACTTTTCAAAATCGGGTCACTTTTTTGCTACTTTTACGAAACGAGTAATCGTATCAGTTATTTAAAGTGCCAAAAACTATGTTCTAAAAAAATATGTGTGTTTTGCATCGCCTCTTTTCAAAATCGGGTCATTTTTTTGCTATCTCTACAAAACGGGTAACAGTATCAATTCCCATTTCAAAGTTTACGTTGTTCTCTAATGATTGAGCGTAAGAAAGTGTTGGCTTCTGAGCTCGAGATGAAAGATCTTGGTCTGAGATACACTTCCAGAGATGTGCCACTGCATGGATACAATAATGATGGCTAGGCAGGGAACATTATTTATACGTAGAGCACATCTGGGTGCTGCTTAGGATCTTCAATGATATCATGGATAAGTAAGAAACATAAGTCCATTGCTTTAAGCACAACTGAGGCAGGATACATTGTTAGCTTGGAAGCGCTACTTGAGAAGGTCCTAGATATGATAGTGATATATTGCAACAACAAGAGTGGAATCCAATTGGCAGAGAATCTCATGTTTTATGACAAATTCGATCACATTGAGATCATATATCATTACATATGTGACATGGTGCAAAGAGGAGCCATGAGTCTCCATCATACTTCGAATAATGAGCATATTGCAGACATAGAGCAGCTTGGACTGATGGATGTGACCCTCCCAAGCAAGGGTCCTCGTTGATCATGGACACCGAGCTATGCTCTTCCCCCCTAGCTGAGCTCCTAGGTGAGGAATTGAGCCTTAAAGTTCTCAGGGTTGAGAGACCTTTGGATTTGATAGAGTATACCCCAGTTGACATCTGTATTTCCCACCCATTTGGCCAATGGGTGATGGTTGTTTAAGTTAGGTGTGATCCTTACCATTTATGGTAAGTGGTATCCCGCTCAAGCTAGAGATGTAGGTGTTCTACCACTTGACTCTTTAGGGTCATGTTGATAAGATCAACAGATAATAGGATAAGTGCAATCCTTACCATTTATGATAGGTAGTATCTCTCATATTATCACTAGGAAGTGGGATAGGCACGATCCTTACCTCATAAGGTAAGTGGCATCCCTCCTATTGTCTGTAGGATTCCCAGGTAGTACCATTGGCTCCCTGCTAGCAGATGATTCTTAGGTAGTAGCATTGGCTCCCTGTTGGCAGATGATTCCCGGGTAGTAGCATTGGCTCCCCACTGGCAAATGATTCTCGGGTAGTAACATTGGCTCCCTGCTGGTAGATGATTCCTGGGTAGTAGCATTAGCTCCCCATTGGCAGATGATTCCCTGGTAGCAACATTGACTCCCTACTGACAGTTATTCTAGGTGGAAGCAGTGGCTCCCCGATGGATATAGAGGGTGGTTGCTGAAACTCCCCTATGATTCTTCTTCTTTAGATTCAAGAATCATTCAATAGATAGAGTCGAGTAGAGATGAGACATGATTTGATGATGCAGTTGGAATTTCTCCTTCGCTGATAGGGTGTTAATTTGGCAGCTCAGTGACAAATTCCAATCATTGGACTAGATTCCTCTTTCCAAGAGGACCAAAATTGACCTTTGAAGCACTAAATTTGGATAAGGAAAAATGTATTTTTGAAGTCAATCCCATAGGTACACAAATTGTCAAGGTCAGCCTAAGGACAAATTGCTCCTCCTCTAACGCATATAAATATAAGTGACCTGAAGCTCATTTGGACATCACATTAGATAAACACATCTTCTCTCTCTCAATTTGATTGGTTCGTATAGGCCTAAGGAAACTATTTTTCACATGTGTGGGTAGAAAGGAAGATAAAATTATAGGTCGTCGAAAATTTGAACTATTCTGCAACTTTGACCAGCATTGACTTTGACCTTTGGAGGAGAGTTTGACTTCGATTTTTTTGGGTATTTATGTCTCTCTAGGCCACATATTTTGGCACAAAAACTGAGGCATTTGGATTTGTTTGACTTGGGTTGACCATAAGAAAAATTGCATACTTGACCGCAAAAGTTTCTCTCTCATTTGACTGAGTTTGACTGGGTGTTTTTGGACTACTTTAGCTCTGCTTGACCAACACTTTAGGCTACACTATTTGACCTTTGATTGGAGCACTTTGACTACAAGATTGTGAACTGGTTAGGGCACATTGACTATTGTTGACTGTTAACCAAAATTGCAAATTATGACTATTAACTAGATTTGACTATTTCTTCATTGGCATATTGATTTTTGGATGGTTGATTTGTTGGATAAGGAAAAATTTGAAGTTGACTCTTATTATTGAATTTGGCTCATTTTACTCTGCTAAACATTTGAAGGAAATCTAATAAAAGAAGATTTTTCAAAGGGTTTTCCCCTTGTCTTTGACCAAATTGATGTCTCTTGTTGATGTTCTTGATTGTCTCCTACTGCCATTGCATTTATTTTTCTATCTTCAATCATTGTTGATTATTGGGAGAATTAATTGTTACTGAAAATATTTCTTAATGAAGGATTGAATTGGGCTAAAGTAATTGATATAGCATAGAGCAATGGAAAATTTAACAATCCCTTGCTGGTCTTTTTATAGGGGAATGTCCAACTTACTAAACCTATCCACCACCACAAAGAGTTGTTGAAATTGTTGAGAAATCTAGGGGAAGCTAAATTAGTTGATTTCTCTTAATTTGATAACTCCTTGTGATTTCTTTTTGCTTAACTTGATTAAATTCTTCTTCAACTTGATTATTATTGTGTTTTCTATGATCAAACAACTACCAAACATTAAAGATCAATGAAGCAAGAGGACACAATGTAGGTTGTAAGCCAATTCCAAAACCTCTTCTCTTGAGAGGAAAACCTAAAAGAATTCTTCTCTTCTTATAGAACTTCAGATGACGAATTCCAAGACCTAAGACTTGTGTCAAAGACCCCTCCAAGACCAAGTCAACCTTCATAGCTTCCAACAACTTTTCTAACAACTTCGACCCCAACAATTTTTCCAGCAACTTCGACTTAGTAGAAACTTTGAATTTCCAACAAATTTGACTTCCCCATCAACTTTTTCTGCAACTTTGACTTCCCCAGTAATTTATTCTGCAACTTCGACTTCACCCACTGTTTCTTTTGCAACTTTGACTTCCCTGACAATTTTTTCTGCAACTTCGACTTCCCCATAAAATTCTACAATATCCGGTCTAGAAACTACTTTAGAAACCCTAGAAAGGGAGTGAAAGAGGTCCAAAACTTTGATCTTGCTTTTCTTCTTCTTTTCCTTGATTTTCTTCTTTTTCAGCTTCCTTCTTGAGGAGATCGAATTGCTTCTTTCTTGAATGAATTGTGTTTTCAAATGAAGCTGAGGTTCCCTTATATAAAGGATTCTTGGGAGTTCAAATTGTTGTCCTTGAGGCCGACTTGATCCTTCTTGTACGTTGACTTATTTGACAAGGTCTTGAAGGGTCTTCAGTGACACTTTTGACTTTACAAAATTTTTCTTTACAAGATACCGCATACCCAAAGGGGTCTTACATGTATGAAATGGACTCTTTTGACTTCATAACTCTATGGAAAACCTAGAAGCACTCAATGGGTGCTTGAGCTACAAATAAATTTATCTTGAGCATGGAACCCATGCATCAAGAATGACAATAATAAATTTCTTTTCCTTTTTACATCAAATACATTTATTCATGATTACATATGTCATTATGAAGACTAAACCTAGTTACATATTTCAACAATCCCTCTTCACTGAGGAGGTATTCATAATCTATACAGGATACTTGGACATTCTCATACTGAAGAGTTCTCATAAGAATAGTCAGATTGATAAGCCATCTTATAAGTTATTATTTCGATGTATCTCATTGCATCTAATCATACCAACCAACATTGTCACATAGCAAGGCCTTGACTAACAACTCTACCTCTACACAAGATTAGAGCACATTGCTGGTGAAACAATGGCTGATAAACACCATCATCATTGTCTCTCAAGGCACATACCCCATCTGGATGTTCACAAGGTATGTTCTTTTAGGACCATTCCTATCTTGGCATAACACATCCTCAAGGAATTTCCTCTTCGACTACTCTTGTCTATTGGATGTCCTACCACATCCTCAAAGAGTTTCAGAATCAATCTCAGATGCTTACCCAATCCTCCATTCTTTCTTCATATCATAAAGACAAGAATGATGTGTCTATCTCTCCCTCTCAACTAGGGAGGATTTGCACATTCCTATAAAAGGAATATTCCCAAGCTCCCTTTTAACAAGGGACTTACCCAATCTTCCTCTCAATTAGGGACTTATTTCTAATCAGCAACTATATGCTCTTTGGTAGAGATTATGGTACTATTAGTTGCTTGTAGATCTCCTCTTTCTGCATCATGTCATGAAATTTATCTTCTTCATTATAGAGCCTTCTTCATCATAACTTCTTCGTAGGGAGTCTACCATCTTCTACATCACTTTATTTTCAACAAGACATGGTATTGAATCAATAGTCATGTCAGCCTTCTCTTCATCAGAAAGTGATCTTCTAGTCCACATCTGGTTATCATTCATGCATCTACCTTTTCCAAGTAATGTTTCTTTTAGGTTCTTCCATCCAATCTCATGAGTACTAGTTGTAGGTGACATCTACAACTATATTTCGGTAAGCTTGTTTCAATCCAATTAGATGTTTCAAAAATCAAAATGAATATCAAATCAAAGTTACTTTTTTTATGATGGCCTTTCGTCATGACATCAACTTCTTGCAACATCAACATCCTGCACATGTATGAATCCATCTCCAAGACATTCATTACCAAGATTCTTCTTTTTCAATATGCATATGAGGGTCTTCGTACCTTCTTCTTTCATGGAGATGTCATAGTTAATTCTTCTAGTTATCGGATGATGATCACTTATCATACATGACTATAGTTGCATCTTTCACGAACTCTTCTTCTTTTCTTAACATATTGATTTCCCGTGAACTTCCATACATAGTTCCTTTATCATAGGAACTATTGTCGTTCGAATTGTACATGCACTGCGACAACCGCTCAGGGCGGTGGCTATCACTTCGATCCCCACCCACTATGCTCTAGCTGTCTCCCAACAACAGGCTATGGGGGATAGTCCCTATGGAATGAGGTGAAGGACACCAAGTTGGAAACCAACTTGTTTGGGAGACACAAATGAGTGGCCTAGCTACTTGGTTAAATTTTGAAAAATTAATGATTGGATTAGATTTTAGTATGAGACCAGTGCTTTAATGGAGTCACTATTCTTGCTTATGGTAATTTGAACCAAGTGACCAAATGGACACTCATTGCTTGAATGACTAAATATCCTATATGATGTGCAAGTCCTAGGATCTATGTGAGATGCAATGATCTTAATTTATTTTAATTATATGCCTAGTCTAAGTATGGCTTTCCCTTAACTATTTTGAAGTGTTAATTTTTCATAGGGCTACATTGTTCTTTGCTTTTATAAGTTCACCCCATATCATCATTACATTATTCAGATCTAAACAATTATTTATCAGCATATGCAATTATGTAGAAAGAACAACATCATCCTCATCAATGCAACAGAATATAAAGGAACAATAGAAGAAAATCATGCACACACATAGAGACACCAAGATTGGTTCGAGACCAGGGAAAAACCCACTATGGGGAAAACCCTTCCAAATCTTTTTCTTCTTAGATCGTCATCAAATGATACAACAAAAGAGAGTACAATGATCCATAACTTTATCTGTGTAACAAAACAACTATGATATCCATGAAATAAATCTAATCATGCTTGAAATCAAAAACCTCATACTGATGGCTGTAATGTGCTATCACAGACTTAAGTCAAATGTTCTATATGATTGTCACTATGCCGAACACTACTGAATATTGTTATCACCGAGAGGAAACTTTGGAATAAAGAAATGTCATCTTTGAGTCTTGGACGCAAGGAGGAGCTATGCGAGTGTCTATGGCATCCTAGATGCCCCTAGGCCATTATGTGCATGCATTCGACGACCAACTTACCATATCTGCCAAAAAACCTTTGGATGCTCCTATGTAGTTACCGTGCATGTGTCCGGGACAACCTAGACACTCTCAAGACCACTTTGTGCGAGTGTTCGGGGATCGACACCTCCAGGTCTACCTTTGAAGCCCTGGATGCTCCCATAACTCACTATGCCAGCGTCCAAGGCTCCCTAGATGCTCCCATAACCATGTTTGATAGCGTCCAGGACTAAAATGCCTAGTTTTGTGCCAACCTCCAGAAACCAGAAAACCCTAACTCAGAGCGAACCTCACGCTCGTGATTTCGGACCCTTGCGCGAACTCCATCCGTCGAACTTTTGCGAACGAAGACAAAATAGAAGAGAAGATATCTTGATCGAATGTGTCCAAATGAACTTGAGGTCTCTTCTTTTTATAGGCTTTCCTGACGGTCCACTTGGGGTTAAGGCTGACCTAAGCAGCTACACATGTGGTTAGGGCCGACCCATACCATAACATGTATGAATAAAAGAATTCATAACTCAACTTCTTCTTGACCAAATTGTGTGATATTTAGGTTGATTTTGGTCCTCTCGAAAAGAGGAATCTAATGCAATCATTATCTCCAACATATGAGTTGTCTAAAGGGGAATTTGACCGCAGTTGAAAAAATTAACACTCCCTCTCAACTAGGGAGAATTCCACCTGCCAATATATTTCCATCGATCAATATGCCATTCTGGAATCTTCAAGTGTCATCACGTATTATCACGGTTGATCTATGTCATGTAGTCATCGTGCCATGTCCATCTCAATTGAGTCATCATCACAAATCATCATTGTACATATCGGTCTATCCTTTGCTTATTCCTACTTATCTCTTCATTGTTCTTGCTCGTATGTTGAACATTCTTGGATCTAGAAGAAGAAGAAATTGTTAACGGAGGGGAGCTAAAGCTACCACCCTCTATCCATCAACTTGCTACCTAGAATCTCTACCAACTAGATCCTACCCAGAATATCATCATCGATCGTCATCGAAGAGCATATCATCGGGGAGCACATCTCAACTTGGAACCACATCAGGGAGCACATCTCAACCTAGGATCTCATGGGGGAGCTACACATCTACAACCTCATATCGAGCAATAGGATAAGTCATCATATAGGTGAGTACACCCTCAATCCTAGAATTTCATCGGGGAGCTTACCCTCAACCCAAAATCCTATTGACTACCGATCTTCCCAACAATGACTCTCAGTAGTCCTGTGATAGACCATCTACATCATAATCGCCTTGGGTTGTACACCCCAAGTACACTCTCAACTCATTGGCCAGACAAGGAGCGGTATTCCCAGCAAGCCCTGCTTGTGGGTATGATGCCAACTAGGGTATACTATGAAAATACCAGACAAAGGAGTAGCACCCTCAACCTTATGGGTAACAGATAAGGGTCATGCCCTATTTTCTAGAGTTCCCTCAACCCCAGGAGCCCCTCTCCCTCAATTCCTCATCCTAGGAGCTCAAACAGGGGGAACAGTTGGCTTAGTGTCCTCGATCAATGTTGCTCTCATCATACTCATATTTGGTATCAGCGTGTCTCAATAGTAGTTGTTTCATGTTCATACATAACATCAAATCAAATATCATGTCAGAACATAAATAATCATATAAATCACAAAAGGATACCATAATCATCCTCCCTCTCAAGGAGGTGCCAACCACAAGCCTGAGCTTGTTTCAAATAGTTGCATTATCTCAATATATGAGAGTATCCTAGTCCCAACTATATATATATATATATATATATATATATATATATATATATATATGGGTTTCTCTATCATTGCAATGTACCCATGTCATATCCAAATCATGTTCAAACAACTCTTTAAGGAGGTTCTGTATCCTGCCTCGCAGCTAGCCATGCTAGTAGCATCATGATCAACCTCGGTCATGCTATGGACCCCTCATCCAAGATATCATGGCAAATATCATACTAAAGTAACATCCAAATGTGCTTATCAACAATAATCTCAAATGTCAGCAATACATCTATGCTGTCACATATTAGGAGAAATATCTCATCCCAAAAATAGAATATCTCATGCAGAGATTTCAAAGGATGCTTGGTAGCAACTCTGTGAATGAAGCAGTTCAATCATGAATTCATTCAAGTTCTATGCACATCATATATATATATATATATATATATATATATATATATATATATATATATGGATGTTCAAAACAGAACATCAATGCTTCAATCAATTGTCGGATGCCATGTCAAGTTCAACAACATTTAGAACTTAAAATTGGAGTATCCAAGGATTTGCATTTTCATTATTCAAAAACATTTTCAATAGCTATGCAATATAAAATTTCTTTTCCAAATTCCAAAAATTGATCCATCAGTCCATGATACATCATCTCAAGCTTCATAAGCTACCTCCCTCTGACTTAGGTCATTAGAGGCTCGTCACCTATCAAGAGTAGACCATCAGGTTGTAAAACCAAAACCATAATCAAAATCAAAGCCATACCTTGGAACTCATCATCCAGACTTCATCAGATAACTGTCAAATATAGACATATCAGGATCAGGGAACTTGCTTCATGCAATGCTCTAAACATAATGCCTTGCTAAGCTAGCATAATCATAAATCAATATCAAAGTTAGCATTATCATAGTATCAATACATTCAATCAGGTGACAGGGAGAGCTCATATCAAGTCGTGACTTCATTAATTATCATACCAACAAGTTGTCATCAACCTTGCATTATCAATCCGAACTTTATCAAGTCATTCTCATAATCATAACATAAGTCATTTTTGTCGCTAGGTGCAAATGCATACACCAAGGATGAGTCATGCAGGTTCCAATTTGATGTTGAATCACAACTATCAGTACCTCAATCATTGTGCTAGGAACGAGGAGGCCAATACAAAATCATTTTTCTAAATATAAGTCATTGTGCCCACATAGCATTGACATCAGGGCAAATCATCAATCGTCAAGTCAGATCATTAGACATCAAGTCAAGTCCAAATTAGCTATCGTAGAGAGATCTATAGTCAAAGCATATCTCTGTTCATCTATAACAATAAGCCAAATCATGCCAAACTCTTGTAGCACAAACATAGTGACATATCTATATGTATGTCTCAGTCACCTGCAAACACAAGTTCAGTCTACTTGTTCATGTTATGGCAAACATTCAAGCTTTTCCTGCTTCCAAATATTGTTATTTGCAACACATTTGTGGAATTGACATCTTCCAAGTGACCATCCAACTTTATGCACAATACTTCATTTTTATGTGATCAACACTTTTAACCCAACAACTTCAGAAATCAAATTATAATGGCAGAATATGTCAGAGACACCTTGATTCAGAGTTCAGACAACTTTAGAAAGCTTCAAATGATGGTCAAATGTAGTAAAACCCCTAGACGCTCTCTTCAGGTTAGCATGGGAGCGTCTTTAGCTTCCTGGATGTTCTCTTTGCCTTAGCATGCGTGCGTCTAGGGATGAGATCTCCCAGTTTTGTCACTGCATCCAAAGCAGAGACCCTAATTTCTATACAAGCTTCAAATCTGAGATTTTACTGCAGAACAATAATGTCAGGTGCACATAAATCATATTTCAGAATGCAAAAAGTGGTTTGAGAAGAGATTCTCCCTCTAACTGGGGATCTACTTCATATATCTTCATTCATGTCATCAACCTGTCCCTACTAGAGTCATGCAACAACAGATCTGTTAGAGCATAAACATATATTTGTCATGGTTGTTAGCAACATGACATCACCCTTTCATTAAAGGTTAGACTCCAAGCAACATATAGATGCAACATCATATCTTAGAGACTATGAGCACAATAACACTTTCTATCAGGTCACTCTATCAAGTTAGGTCATTCAACTTTACCATATGACCACATGAAGTAGGAGATCTAGAATATCAATCTCATAGTTATACCTCTAACATCAAGGTTTCCATGCTTATCATGATCAATAAGATCAAGTAAGGTCATTCAATAAAATTTTTGCCAAAACAACGAGTGTTAATCTCTCTTTCCATATGCTTTCATCATGCTTATCACAAGCATTATCAACACACTCATGTATAGGAGTCAATGAGCTATCCGTCCATTATGACAAGTATCAAAAGTATCATTTACTAGAGTCAAGGTGTTGGCTGTCTTTATAGGATCAAGATGTCCAATGGATGGATGTTAGGCAATCATTAAGTGTATCAATGTATCAACATTAGATAGCCTCATATAATTCAAGAAGATCAAAATGTTCAACACCAGGTGTATCATTTCATCATAGGAAACATATATCCAAGTCGCTTTCATATGCATGTATGAGCCATCAAAGGAAGAGACATTCTCATCATACCTTAGGGCTTACCGAGCCATCAAATGTTACAGTTGAAATACAACATACCATGCATACCTTGTGGTATTCAAATACTGTGCACCTTCTCATTAGACATAGGCAACACTTTGTCTTCTTATAGTGCCTCTTAACCTTTTCCAACTCTAGCCATCCTTCTTGCATTTCAAATTATCCTCAAGAAGGATCTATCTCATCACAACTCATCATGGAGGTTAGAAACATCCATTTACTCAAATACATATGCAAGAAACATAATAATAAGATCCATAAGTCTAAACAAAAGCAAGAGGCACCATGAGTCAAGAAATACTTATCTTCAATGAGAGGTGATCCTCTTCCTCTTGAACCAATCTTCAAGAGCCATCAATGTCCATGGTCCATATACCAATGTTGCCTTTAGTTGTCCACCTAGGTCTGCTAGAGATTATCCCATCTAGGGCTTCATCAAATCTCCCACAAGTGCTTGAGCATCTTCACATTGACCATACTAGGCTTCCAACCCTAACCTCATAGAATCCATCAAACCCTAAAATTATTTTAGGTCTCCACCATCCTCTTCTTTTTTCCATCAAAGGTGTCATCATCGGGGTGATCTCCATAGCTTTTCTTAAGCCCAGCTTCGATACCATGTTAATTTTTCATAGGGCTACATTGTTCTTTGCTTTTATAATTGCATTACTTCATTAATACATTAAGTTCACCCCATATCATCATTACATTATTCAAATCTACACCATTATTTATTAGCATATGAAATTATGTAGAAAGAACAACATCATCATCACCAATGCGGCATAATATAAAGGAACAATAGAAGAAAAACATGCACACACATAGAGACATTAGGATTGGTCTGAGACTAGGGAAAAACCCACTATGGGGAAAACCCTTGCAAATATTCTTCTTCTTAGATTGTCATCAAATGATACAACAAAAGAGAGTACAATGATCCATAACTTTATCTATGTAACAAAACAACTATGATATCCATGAAACAAATCTAATCATGCTTGAAATCAAAACCCTCATACTAATGGTTGTAATGTGTTGTCACAGACAGAAGTCAACTTCTGTATACTATTGTCATTGTGCTGAATACTGCTATCACTGAGCGGAAACTTTGGAATAAATAAATCTCACCTTTCAGTCTCAGATGCAAGGAGGAGGAGTTGTGCGAGCGTCCATGGAAGTCAGATTCCCTTAGGCCATTCTGTGCATGCATCCGATGACCAACTTACCAAATCTAACCAAAAACCTTTGGACACTCCCATGTAGTTACTGTGCATGCGTCTAGGACAACCTGGACACTCTCAGGACCACTCTGTGCGAGCGTTCGGGGACTGACACCTCCAGGTTTTCCTTTGAAGCCCTAGATGCTCCCATAACTCACTGTGCCAGCGTCCAAGGCTCCATGGACGCTCCCATAAGCATGTGTGCTAGCATCCAGAGACTAAAATGTTCACTTTTGTGCCAGCATCCAGAAACCAGAAAACCCTAACTCAGAGCAAACCTGACGCCTGTGATTTGAGACCCTTGCGCGAACTCCTTCTGTCAAACCTGTGTGAACCAAGACAAAAGAGAAGAGAAGATAGCTTTATCGAATGTGTCCAAATGAGGTTGCAGTCTCTTCTATTTATAGGCTTTCCTGAGGGTCCACTTGGGGTTAAGGTTGACCCAAGCAGTTACACATGTGGTTAGGGCCGACCCATATCATAATACATGCATGAATAAAATAATTCATAACTCAACTTTCGGTTGATCAAATTGGGTGATCTTTAGATCGATTTTGGTTCTCTCAAAAGAGGAATTTAATGCAATCATTATCTCCATCATATGAGTTGTCCAAAGTGGAATTTGACTTTAGTTGCAAAAATTAACATGAAGTTGGACTCCAAGGTAGGTTGTGGGAAGGAGGCCAACAGGAAGTAGGCAAGGGCCTGATTAACAATATCTTTTGTTGTGCTCCTATCACCCAATGCCTTTGACGCTGCAGAGACTATGGCTCTGACGGATGCAAGGTCATCGTGTTAACCACTGAAGAGTTGCCAAGCCCCTCAAGCTAGGTGAGAAGGGTTGGCCTAGATTTCTATCAACCTAGCTTATGCTAGGAGGTAAGTTTTAATGCAAGCTAGATCTAGGATGTTTATGCAAGAGATTATGCGTGAGATTATCTTGAATTAAGGATTTTTTATGTTACTTAAGTACTTAGTGTGAATTAGTTTATAGCGAAAGTACTTAACAATGATGAGATGACAATCTTGAACAAGATAGATTGCTTTAGAGACACTAGTGCAAAACTTCAAAAAATTCTCACAAGATGTAAAATGCCAATTTTTCAACAATGTTCGATACCACTTTAAGATAAACTAATCACCATTCAAGATAGCCAAATGAAAACTTAGATGCCAATATTTTGAGTGATTATCAAAGAGAAAGATGCCAATTAGATTCCAATTGTCACAAGATCAGATCTAGAGCTTAAATGTAGGAGTGCTTTAGGTGCCAAATTTCGGATATTTGACAAAGTTAGAGTAAACCACACAAGTGTTAGATCTCAATAGTTAAATCAGCAGTAGTAGTTTAGAAAATTTCAGCGCTTATTAATGTTATGACAACAGTTGAAAAATCACTCTAAATTATAAAATTTGCCCAACATATGAAAGTACTAAACTTTCCAATGACCAACAGAAGTAAATTTATGTGTCTGGCTTACTTTATGAAGCTGTATTAATATTTCAGACCTGTAATAAGATATTACAACAATAAATTGACTCACACATCAACAAGCTAGAAATGCCAGAAACAATGCCCAATATACCAAAAATAGTAAAATTCACCAAACTTAAAAAATTCAATTTTTAGTGTATTTAGAGTGTGATTAAGAAAATTTCAGATTTGATCTATTTACTACAACAATGAATAATTGATATATCTATTGGAATGCTTTTATTAAAACTCAAGATAGTGCAATGAAATAAATACAATATAAGTATATATCTGACTGTGAATAGTTGCCAAGCTCCAACTTGGACTTTAGAGAGGCTCCAACCTCTAGAGCACCAACTCTGTTTTGCAGTGGTTCTACACTTAGGAGCACCTACCCCTAATGACTTTAGTCTTGTTCAATTCTGAGGCTCCAACCTCTTGGGCTCCAACCCAACCTTGGTATAAATTGGTATGCTGCTACACTCTGTTCAGCTGAGGTTCTCTCACTCCTACTCTCCTGCCTCTATTGCTTCTACAGCCTCCGCTGCTTCTGCTTCCTCTTCTGCCTCTGCTGCTTCTACTGCCACACTCTGATTCTTCACCATCACAACAACACCACAGTCCTCTACTTTTACTATTTTATGCATTCCCATGCCTCTGTCCATTGGTTTCCTCTTACACTGCCTCTTAGACTTCCTCAACGCTCGCTGTCATTTCCTCTGTGCTCTCTTGCTTCTTTAGCTTCCCATCTTTCGGTTTCCTCTATCTATTCATACTCACAGGACACGTTGAATCAATGGCCAGGTCCAAACGATCCACTGGAGAACACATCTTCCCGGTTAAAACTGTAACAACGCTCCTTTCAACAATGTAGAAGTTATACACAGAGCTTTACGGTGTAACGAACATGCCACGTCCTATCGCAATCACAATCGGCGTAGTTCAGCCTCCTGAACTATTGAGAGCGTTATTGTATTGCATTTCTGCCTCCAAACCCTGCACTGGGCAAATATCAATTACATAGGAAATATAAGAAAAAACAGGTGAAAGTGCTAAAGGGTGGACTTCAAGGATCATTGCACCCGTATCTATACCTATGTCGGGTCTGCAGTGAAATTGCAATCGGCAGTCGCAGTATATGGTCGATGGCCGATGGCTGATCCACCACTGGATGTGATATTGTATTAAACCAAGTTGTGATGTCGCATCGGGTCCGCAACGTTCATCGCAATCAGAGGGTTTCTCTTGGCGGAGGACTGATGTGATATCGCTATCGGCAATCTCAATAGACCACTTGACATATTGTAGCGCCCGCTTCTGAAGTGCCTATGTGATAATTGATATCAGCGATCGCAAGTCACACACCGTCAAGACTCATCGTTAACATAGATCCCTCATAGGGATGCGATGTGCCGGACCCGATAGGATCCCAAATCTTCCATGCATATATTTTCAAGTTCATTTTCTGCCTCCGATAGTGTTAAATGCATATATGTAAGGTTTAGGCCTTTGATAGCATATTTACTGGGGATGCATAGTTTTCCCCCCCGATAGTGTTAAGCCTATATATATGGGTTTTACTGGCCCGATAATGTAACTGGATATATTTATGTGAGTTCTGCCCTCGATGACTCCTGATAACTCTGTCTGCTTCCTCTGTGGCTTTGATGGCTCTGTTTGCTGTTAAATGCATATACAGGTCTTGCTACCTTCATGTCTCCGATGGCTCCTGATAGCTGTTACCTGCATGCACATAAGCTCTCTGATGACTTATTTTCATGCCTCCATTGGCTCCGTCTGCTCTTTGCGCTGTTTGCTCCTCTGGTGGCTTTGTCTCCTCCTCTTGGCTCCGATAACTCTGTGTGCTCCTCTTGGCTCTGTCTACTCCTTGAATATTGCCATATTGACATCAATGACAATCTGTGTACAATAATCTCCCCCTTTGTTATTGATGGAAATATTCTTCTGCTCTCTCCCCCTTTGACATCAATGGCAAAGGAGTACATATGGACTCCCCCTGTCAAACTGCTCCCCCTGTCCTGCTACATTTTTATGAATGAACTTGAGTGATGATAAAGAAATAACTTCCATCTTTTGACGCAGATGTTCGAATGATTCTCAAGGAATAGGTTTTGTGAAAATATCAGCTATCTACTCCTTAGTACTGATATATTCCAAGACGATGTTTTGTTCAACTACTTGCTCACGGAGAAAATGATACTTGATTGGTATGTGTTTGGTTCTTGAGTGCATCACTGGATTTTCGCTGAGACTGATAGCACTTGTGTTGTCACAATAGATGGTAATCGGTTGATCTGTACATATGTCGACATCTTTTAGAGCTTCCTTCATCCATAGTATCTGAGTACAACAGTCTTCTGCAGCAATATACTCGGCTTCGGCTATGGATAATGATATGGATGACTGCTTTTTGCTGGGCCAGGATACCAAACAGTCTCCTAGGAAGAATGCATTTCCACTAGTTCTTTTCCGATCATCTATACTTCCAACCCAATCAGCATCGATGTATGCAGTTACAGTCAGTGTTGAGTCCTTTGGGTATCAAAGACCGAAATCAGAAGTTCCCTTCAGATATATGAGAATTCTTTTTACAACTAATAAATGGGATTGTTTGGGAGCAGATTGAAATCTTCCCACCATTCCTACTGCTTGCATTATGTCTGGTCGTGTAGCTGTTAAGTATAGAAGGGCTCCAATCATTGACCTGTAATGAGTTGCATCTATTAGAGGGGAGTCATCATCTTTTCTCAATTTGTAGTTTGTGGTCATAGGCGTGCTCACGGGTGCACAGTTCTCCATTCCATATTTTTTGAGCATTTCTTTTAGATATTTGGTTTGAGATATACACAATCCTACTCTGGTTTGAGATACTTGAAGTCCAAGGAAGTGGGACAGCTCTCCTATCATTGACATCTCAAACTCTTTTGACATGCTTTGAGAAAATTCATGGCTCATTTCATCATTATTACTAGCAAAAATCAGATCATCAACATAAACAAGAGCAACTAGTAACTTACCTTGATTTGTCTTTATGTATAGATTGCTTCCAGCCACTCCCTTTTTGAAGCCTTGTTGTTGTAGATATTGATCTAGTCTTGCATACCAAGCCCTAGGAGCTTGTTTCAACCCATATAAAGCCTTTTTCAACTTACAGACTAAGTCCTTTCCTGCTGTTAGATCAAAACCTTCTGGCTACTCCATGTAGACTTCCTCCTTGAGTTCCCCATTTAGAAATGCTGATTTGATGTCCATTTGATAGATTTTGAATCCTTTTGAGCAAGCAAATGCCAAGAACATCCTGATAGCTTCCATACAGGCCACTGGTGCAAATGTCTCTTCAAAGTCAATTCCTTCAATTTGTGAATAGCCTTTGCAGACAAGTCTTGCCTTGTTTCTGATAACCTGTCCTTCCTCATTCATTTTATTTTTGAACACCCATTTGGTTCCTATTATGTTTTTGTCCTTTGGACAAGGTACCAGTGCCCATGTCTTGTTCTTCTCAATTTGGGTCATTTCTTCTTCCATGGCTTTTACCCAATGAGGATTCTTACTTGCTTTTGCAAATGTTTTTGGTTCTATCATAGATAGGAGGGCAATGACTTTTCTCTTGGGTGTGATTGTTATCCTTCTTCGGGTCTGCACACCTTCACCTTTATCGCCAATGATCCGCTCTTCTGGATGATATCTTTGGACATACTTCATCTTTGAAGGGGTATTAGGTGGTTCTCTTTCCTCTTCTTCTTCTTCTTCTTCCTCATCTATTACTTCTTCTTTAGGTTCTTCTTCTTCAATGAGAGAGTCATCTTCATGTTCTTCAATTTCCCTTTCTGGAGGATCTTCATCAACCTTTACATCAATGCTTTCCACTATTTTCTTCAGTCGATAATTATAGCACTTGTAAGCCTTGCTCCGTGTAGAGTATCCAAGAAATATCCCTTCATCAACCCGAGAATCAAACTTTCCGGGTAAGCCATCATTTATTTTTATGAAGCACTTGCTTCCAAAGATCTTGAAGTACTTCACTGAAGCAGGTCTTCCTTTCCATAACTCATAAGGAGTTTTTTCAGAATTTGGTCTTAATTGAGTTCGATTCAGTGTATAGATAGCTGTCCCTACTGCTTCTCTCCAGAATTTAGGTTGTAAGTCTGCTGCTAATAGCATAGTTCTTGCCATTTCTTGGATTGTTCGGTTTCTTCTTTCAACTACCCCATTTTGCTGAGGTGTTCTGGCAGCCGAGAATTCCCTTTTAATTCCATGAATATTACAGAACTCACTAAACTTGTTTGATGTGAATTCTCCTCCTCTGTCTGTTCTGAGGCACTTAATTTTTGAATCTTTTTCATTTTCTACAAGGGCTTTTAGATTCTTAAAACACTCAAAAGTTTCAGATTTATACTTTATGAAATATATCCACATCATTCTAGTATAATCATCAACAAATAACAAAAAGTACCTTTCTCCTTGGAGTGCTTGATTTCTAGTTGGCCCACACACATCAGCATGGATGATCTCCAAGGGCTTCGATGTAGAGAGCTCCTTTGTCTTGTGGCTGATTCTGGTCTGCTTTCCATGTTGACATGGACCACATACTGCTTGATTTGGTTTGAACAGCCTTGGGATGTCTCGTACAGCTTTGATCTTGCTGATATTGATCAGATTTTCGAAGCTTGTATGTCCAAGTCGCTTGTGCCACAGCCAACTCTCATCTGTTTGACTCAAGTAGCATTTATTTTCTTGAATCTTGTTCAGAATGTAAATGTTGTTTGGTGTTCTCACCCATTTTTCCACAAGTTTCCCTGAGGCAGAGTTCCTTATTTCACAGTCTTTGGTGCTGAAAACAACCTTATGTCCTTGATCACAGATTTGGCTGACACTCAGGAGGTTGTGTTTGAGTCCGTCAACCAGCAGAGCATCTTGAGCTTTTCCTTTTCCATTGATCAAAGTAACTGTTCCTTTTCTTGCAATTCTACCAGATTCGCTTCCAAAGGACACATTCCCTTCCTTTTTTCTCAGTGAGACAAACTTCCTTCTATCTCCTATCATGTGTTTGGAGCACCCACTATCTACAAACCACTGGTTCCCATTATTTTGAGCATATAGAGCCAGGCCGCATTTGTCCATGCTGGAGTTCTTGCTACTTGTCTTTCTTCCTTTGAGTGGGAAGTCTTGTGCATAGTGTCCATTATTGTAGCAGAAAGAGCAAATCAGATCAAATTTGGTCAAGGGATCAAATGAATTGAAGGTTTTGATTTGTCCCTGCCTTTTGGGGGCATATGTGTTGATTATTCGGTCCTTTAGCTTTGTATTTTTACTTCTGCATGCCATACAATGTCTGGCTTGATGACCAAAGTTTTTACAGTGAAAGCAGTGTCCAAGAAAGATGGTTTTGTACTTGTTGAAGCAACCACGGTTTGAGTCGATTTCCTTCCTAGGAATTACTCCTCCCTCGTTCTTTGGATTTGCGATGGGCCCTTGGTGGAGTATAGGTTTGTATTTACTGTAGTGTCCATGATTCGACTCCACATTCTTCTTTGGAGTAATTCTCTCTTCATTCTTGGGATCTGGGATGCACTTTTTATAACATACTTTTTCATCTTTTGGATTGTAGGAAAGTGCATCGGCATAGCTTTTCACACTATTCTTAGTGCTTGAGGATTCTCATTTGAAACCTATTCCAGACTTGTCACGTTGAGGTTTTTGATTTTTCAGAATAGTCTCAAGTATTTGAGAGCGTTTACAGCCCTTTTTAATTTGCTCCAACTCCTTTCTCAGAGACACTATTTCGGCCTCACGTTCTTCACAAGTCTCTTCTTTTTCTTTAAGCTTTGCTTCCAAGAGATCTTCTCTCCTTCTTATTTCCTCGTTTTCCACTTTGAGAGAAATGATTCTGTTCTGTAGTTTCTCATTTTCTTCAATGGCACTTATTAACAGTTCATCTACATTTCCCTCCAGCCCTGAGTCATCATCATCTGCGAGTGCCATGAATAATGTTTCTTGGCTTTCATCATGATCACTTTCCTCATCTGATTTCTTTTTGATGACCATAAACTCATCCTCATCAGACTCATCTTGCTTGGAGAAGAAGTTTTTCTTATTGAACCCTTTCTTTTTGTGTGCCATTATTTTAGAATTTCCTTAATCATCATTGTCATGTTTATGAGGACATCTTGCTGCATAATGACCTATTTTACCACATTTAAAATAGATAAGAGGATGCTTGCCTTTAAGCTTAGATCCTCTCTTCAGCTTTCGTACAAATTGAGCCAATTCGGATTCCACATCTGACTCATCACTACAGTCATTCCTTTCTTTCCCCTTCTTTGACTTTGAGGCCTTGAATGCTGCATCTTTGGAGCTTGGGCCACCTTTCCTCATTTCATAGGCAGTGAGAATTCCATGGAGTTCATCCATTTTGAGGGTATCTAGATCCTTTTCTTCTTCTATAGTGCTGATTTTGGAGTCAAATCTGTCTGGAAGAGACCTTAATACCTTTTGAACAATGGTACTTCAACTTTTTCGTCCAATCCTTTCAGGGAATTTACCATTTCAGCTACTCGGAGGAGGTATGCTGCAATATATTCTTCATCTTCCATCCTCAAACTTTCAAATTGTCTTCTGTGAGTTTGAAGCTTTGCCTTTTTGACTTTTGAGTCTCCATCGTACAAGCC
This sequence comes from Pinus tabuliformis, assembly GCA_031772625.1. NCBI lineage: Eukaryota > Viridiplantae > Streptophyta > Pinopsida > Pinales > Pinaceae > Pinus > Pinus tabuliformis. The sequence continues at coordinate 588,869,045 of CM062820.1, read as the reverse complement.
AACTAGCTTCTCCCACATTTCTTTGGCAGAGGTACAGTGCATGATTTTTGTGAACTCGGAATTAGTGATTCCACTAGTGATGGAGTTCATGGCCTTTGCATTTGCGATGTAGGATTTCCTCTCATCTGGATCTGTTGGAAGAGTGGAAGTCGTTTGGTATTCATTTTGAACAAAATGCCAGACTTCAGGTCCAAGGGACATTAAGTAGTAAGTCATTCTTTTCTTCCAGAAACCAAAGTTAGTGCCATCGAACAAAGGAGGTCTTCCTGATGCTTCGTGATTTCTCATCATGTCTGTGGATCCTTCTTCAAGCTGCTAGGCTAGTATGAAGAAGCTGGCTCTGATACCAATTGTTGGAAATACTGGGGGGGGTGAATCAGTATTTCTTTTTTTTTTAATTGTTCTAGTGATTTCCAAAGGCATATATAGATATGTATATGTATACATAGAACAAAGAAATCGACAGTTGGAATAAATGATTTTATTAAAACTCAAGACAATGCAATGAAATAAATACAATATAAGTATATATCTGACTGTGAATAGTTGCCAAGTTCCAACTTGGACTTCAGAGAGGCTCCAACCTCTAGAGCACCAACTCTGTTTTGCAGTGGTTCTACACTTAGGAGCACCTACCCCTAATGACTTTAGTCTTGTTCAATTCTGAGGCTCCAACCTCTTGGGCTCCAACCCAACCTTGGTATAAACTGGTATGCTGCTACACTCTATTCAGCTGAGGTTCTCTCACTCCTACTCTCCTGCCTCTGTTGCTTCTATAGCCTCCGCTGCTTCTGCTGCCTCTTCTACCTCTGCTGCTTCTGCTACCTCACACTTTGGTTCTTCACCATCACAACACCACCACAGTCCTCTGTTTTTACTGTTTTATGCATTCCCATGCCTCTGTCCATTGGTTTCCTCTTACACCGCCTCTTAGACTTCCTCAACGCTCGCTGTCATTTCCTCTGTGCTCACTTTCTTCTTTAGCTTCCCATCTTTCGGTTTCCTCTGTCTATTCATACTCACAGGACATGTTGAATCAATGGCTAGGTCTAAACGATCCACTGGAGAACACATCTTCCCGGTTAAAATTGTAACAACGCTCCTTTCGACAATGATAGCAGGCATACAAAGAGATTTACAGTGTAACGGACATGCCACGTCCTATCGCAATCACAACCGGCGTAGTTCAGCCTCCTGAACTATCGAGAGCACTATTGTATTGCATTTCTACCTCCAAACCCCGCACAGGCCAAATATCAATTACACAGGAAATATAAGCAAAAACAGGTGAAAGTGCTAAAGGGCGGACTTCAAGGATCATTGCACTCGTATCTATACCTATGTTGGGTCCGCAGTGAAATCGTAATCGACAGTCGCAGCATATGGTCGATGGCCGATGGCTGATCCACCACTGGATGCGATATTGTATTAAACCAAGTTGTGATGTCGCATCAGGTCTGCAACGTTCATCGCAATCGGGGGGTTTCTCTTGGCGGAGGTCCGATGTGATATTGCTATCGACGATCTCAATAGATCGCTTGACATATTGTAGCGCCCGCTTCCGAAGTGCCGATGTGACTTCTCATCGTCAACATAGATCCCTCATAATGATGCAATGTGCCAGACCCGATAGGATCCCAAATCTTCTGTGCATATATTTTCATGTCCGCTTTCCACCTCCGATAGTGTTAAATGCATATATGTAAGGTTTTGGCCTTTGATAGCGTATTTGCCGGGGATGCATAGTTTTGCCCGCCGATAGTATTAAGCCTATATATATGGTTTTATCGGCTCGATAACATAACTGGATATATCTATGTGAGTTCTGCCCCCGATGGATCTCGATAACTCTGTTTGCTTCCTCTGTGGCTCCGATGGCTCTATTTGCTGTTAAATGCATATACATGTCTTGCTGCATTCATTTCTCCGATGGATCCTAATAGTTGTTACCTGCATGCATATAAGCTCTCCAATGACTTATTTGCATGCCTCCATTGGCTCTGTCTGCTCTTTGCGCTGTTTGCTCCTCTGGTGGCTCTGTCTCCTCCTCTTGGCTCCGATAACTCTGTGTGCTCCTCTTGGCTCTGTCTACTCCTTGAATATTTCCATATTGACATCAATGACAATCTGTGTCCAACAATATCAACAACCTAATGCAGTTACAATTAATGCCAAATTTACCTAGAAATAGAAAAATTTACCAGAAACTGAAAATTTCAAGTTTTAGACCCTTATTGAGTGCTTGCTTTAGAAAATTTAGATCTGAAAACTTTAGTTATGTAGTAAATGCCAACAAGCATAAAAGTTAGATCTAGGCTAGATCTGGGATGCCCAGTGGGCAAAATTTATGAAAATGAAAATTTTGCAATTTTAAACAATTTTGACCATGTAAGATGTGATTTTAGGGCTTAATTGTTATTGATTTGAATGTTGTTGTAATGGCCCACTCTAGTTGACTGACAATGATATAACATTAACATTTATTTAGCCCTAAGGCCCACACTTTATTCTTTGAGGACCTCAGGTTGAGGATCCAGACACATGACTCTATTATTAGTGGATGTGATGTTTATGTATGTTCTCTATTGATATTATGATGATTGTAGCATTAATGGTTATGTTTGTTCTCTATTGATATTATGATGATAATAGTAGTAAAGGATATGTATGCTCTCTATTGATATCATGATGATGATAGCCATGACAAATGTGTCCCCTATGTTAGCTACTTACATTAGTTCTGGTTCACAATGAACAATGATGCGAATGACTAGGTCATGTTGATGATGCTATTATGACAATGAATAATAATGAGAAACTCTGTTACTAATGATTATTGAGTATGACAGGAAACCACTAGAGGCACTCGCATATGATGAGTTGATGATACTTGGTTTGATGGAAATTAATATTTTGTCTTTGAAATTCTAAGTCCATTTTGAAACCTACTATATATATATATATGATATGTTAGTGGCTACAAGCACATGTTAGTTGCTTGGCCGAATGACTCACATATGGGTGATGGGGTTGTACAATTGGATGGAACTACATGTGAGGGGTGGGACAGTGTCCCTGATCTCACCCGCTAGCACTCCTGTCCTGACTTGGGTTGGCAAGGTTGAAACACCTTCGCCTTGAAGATCACGATGCCATGGGGGTAGGTCCCAAATCTGGGTCGCTCACGAGGATTTTACTGGGGGCATGCATCAAGGTGGATTCCTTGATCCTCATCACCATTAGTCTCACTATAACAGGAAACGTAAGAGATGATAGCGGTCTCTGTTGTTGCACCTAGACTTTCCCCTTGTAGTCACTAAATTCTTGAAGGGCAAGTGGCGTGGCACCTTTGGAACTTCAAGGGAAGTTCTTGAAGGGCACAACCGACTTGGCACCCTTGGCATCATAAATAAATTGTTAGGCATGGCACCCTTGGAACTTCAAGGGAAGTTCTTGAAGGGCACAACCAACTTGGCATCCTTGCTATTATTGAAAAGAAACTAATAAATATAATCAATATATGAAAATCCTACAAATTCACATCAAATGGTAAATGATGTTATAACCGAGGCAATTAAATCAAGAATAAAACTTGGGGTAAGGGGAGAATAGGAAAAAATAAAATATTTTACCTTGAGAACTCTACCCTTCCTATGCTGAAAAATATTAGGTAGACAATGTACATAAGTAACTTAATTAGGTAAAAGGGGGAAATATGGACATAGATGTAAGTATAAATATTAATCTTAAAATAGTTAAACTTCATTAAGAGAAGAGGGTGGTGAATTAAAAGAAGATAAATAAATTAAATTTTAGAGAAATTTAGAGAGCCTCCATGTGGCAACAACCAACATAAGAATATCCATCTAAGAGGAAAATTGCGTTAAATTAAGAAGTAGTTAGGGGACCAAATATCAAACTTATCAATTTACTTTAGTAATTAACACAAATTAAAGAGTAAAAAAGGGGATCAAGAGACAACTAGGAGAAGAAATAGGAAGTATTGTTGGGGTGAGGAAAAATATTTTTTTAATTAAGATTTAAGTAAATCATTTTGGAGATCTTTAGTGAGAGAGTGACACATGGGTGGGTGAATAATCAAACTATTGGATTAATAAAAATAATTAATTATGCATGAAATGCCAAGTGTCACCTATGAAGCCTCTTATAAAAGAAAGGGCAAGCCATGGGAGAAGAGACTTTTTACCTTATTGTTGGATGGATGAGACTATGTCAGAGTAGTGACTACGAGCTATAGTTGAGTTTGGTGAGGTAGAGGAGTTTAGAGATGTTATCACTCTAAAATTTCCCTAAGGTTGTCATGAAAGAAATAATAGAGGTAACCACAAACCTACTTTTGAGATCAGGATCTAGCCTTCCTAATGCTCAGAGAGGGCTCTCTCTTAATGATTTAACTTTGTTGAGTTAATTGATTTTAGGCTAGTTATGTAAGCTTGATTGGGTTTTGATTTGGTGGTGGAATCACTGATTCAGATGGATAGATAAATATCTTTTTACCATTGGGCCATGGAGTCCAAATTGTCAAGAAAACAGGACTGAATCAAGTTCTAAAGATAGTGTTCACAGGGCAAGGTAGTTGAGTAATTTCAGATCTTTTAGGCTGGATGGTGAAGTGGTTTTTCAATCGGGGTCAAGGAGCAATCAAGGATTCCTCAAACTGGATAATGAAGGAAATGAAAGAGGTCAATCGAAACTAGGGAGCAATGAATAATTCCCTACTCTGGATATCAGAAGAAAACATTAAAATGAATAACTGTTCAAGACAGAGTGTACTTAAACAAATTTTGAAGTAAAATTCCAGTTATTTCATTTAAATTTGAAAACATGTATGTATGTGAAAAACTTAAGAAGATAACAATTCAACAAATGAAAGATACTTCACTGAAGTGGCCCAACACATGAATCCTGTAATGCAATGCCTTTATTACTCAGTCCAGTCTGCTGACTTGAAAATGTTTACAATAAACCCTCAGGTTTTCAAATCAATGTAACTATAGAAATTTTTAGAAATCCACCTCTATACTTCGAATTATGAAGTATTTATACAAAAAATAGTTACAAAATATCCTAAACTATTTTAGGAATTATTCAAGGAAAATAAATATCTTCATGCAAGAAGATAGAGACACCTAGGAAACTAAAAGGCTAGCTGTCCCTTCTTTTACTAATTTTGTTGTTTTATACTTTGATCTTTTGCTGCTTTCTCTCCTTTGTTGTTGCTCTATGCTGATTGTTCTTTTACTTTTCCTTTTGACTGATACTCTTTCATCTGATACTCTTTGACTTAGTTGATCTGTTGTTTTACTTTCACTGCTCTGTATTCATTGTTTAACTTGAATTTTGACAGTAAATCATTTAACCTTTCCCAAGTTTCTGTATCTAGTAATTTAATATTTACCATTCACTTCATCAACTTCTGTATAGTTTGCAAAGGTGGGCTTGTTTACAAAAAGATGTTTTACCTCATGTTGGAGGTAAAAGAGGTTCTCAAAAGTCTGGTAAAGAACATTTCCTGTAGGCATCCCTTTCATGGAGGAACTATTGGCTTGCTCCTTTGCTACTTCTTTGATTCTCTTGTCATAGTCTTCATGTGGCATTAACCTGTCATTAATTACCAGTGGATTAGGTAGACCTTTCTGCCTCAAAGCATCAAATTTGACCATGAACCTACCTATAGCTAGCTCCATTGTTTGGCATTTGTCCTCAAGCTGCATCATCAGGTTCCTCTTGGTGATTACCTTCTTCACCTCTAGTATAGTGCCAGTTCTGTCAGCTATTCCAAGCTCCTGCAATTCATATTTATTCTTTGAGTTAAGGAACTGGATTATTCTAGAGGCTTCTTCTGGCATGTTTCCAAGTTCGGCCTTAACCCTTTGAATTGCTTCACCAACCTCTTTGACTAAATCATTTTGTTCAAAGATCACCTGTATAGATGGCCAAATATCATTGACTGAGTCAATGATATTGGCCCATAAAAGTTGTTTTTCTTGGGCTAGTGGCTCTTTCAGTGTTAATTCTTTTTCCAGCTTCCCAATCTTTTCATTCAACTTGTTTGTCTTCTGAACTTCATTCTTATGCATAATTTGAGCCAATTTCTTCTCATCCTCTAGAATTTTGATTTGTTCCTTAAGTCTATTTATTTCAGTGGTCTGGATGGACATATCCTCCATGGCTTTGACCAGTTTAGCTGCTTCATCACTAGGATGAGCTGCTGCTGTTGTTGAACCTGTTGCTGATGTAGTTGTTGTTGCAGCTGGAAGTGTTGTAGCTAGTGGAGCTGTTGGGGCCAATGAAGCTGCCAAAGTTGAAGGAACTGTTGTAGTAACTGTAGGAATAGCAGTGGCAGTGGTTGTCTCAATGTTGGCTTGTTTCAACTGTATTAAATTGTCCAATTCATTCTCCATTTCTTTTAATTGAGCATTTAGCTGGAGAATGAGGTCCATCATTTCATCTTTCTGGCTTTGGCTCTCTAGAACCTCCTTGGTTTGTGGATGTTCAGAAGGAGGCAACTTTAGTTGTTTCTTCAGTGCAACAATGTCTTCATTTTTCTTCTTTATGAGCTTTTCTGCAGCCTTGATGTCATTTGGATTATATCCAATCTCAATAACCAAGTCTTCTAGTGACTTGATTCTGTTATCCTTTGCCTGTGATGATGCTTTCTCTAGTTTAAATTGTGTTGTGATGTTGTCTAGAGAATTTTGAAGTTTCTGAACACTCATGACCTTGTTGATCATTATTGAGTATAGCATTTCTCCTGCTTTCTTATGAAATTTAATTTGGTCAATAGGGTGAACATCCCTGGCCAAAACTTCAAATTCTATTTTCCTGTAGTCTGCTGATGATTTAGGCTGCTGGACTGTAGGCTGCAAAAAGGTCATTTGCATTTTACCAGTTTTAATGTCAAAAGCTGACATCAACCTATTCTGATTGCTAGGAGTCTGTTTGAAATATTGGGCATATGTTTCAGCCTTTAATGCCTCATTCCTTAATTTGATCTCTTTATACTTCTCCTTTATGTCCTTTTCCTTATCTACTGGTTTGCTTGATGAAGAAACCTCTATGCTAAGCTATTTTTGAATGCTTTGGGTATTAGAGGTGGAAGGTTGATGAGTTTCCTATGAAACTAATGGAGCTGTATTTTCTTTGACCATTGTTTCTCTATCAATGATTTGAAGTGTCTCAACTGTCCCAACTATCTCTGCTTGCTCTTCTTGCTCATTAACAGGATTTAGCTTGGGCTTCTTCCTGTACATGATTTCAAATATATCATGTGTTGTATCTATGCTTGAACAAGAACCTTCTTCCCTGGTCCTCTTTGTACTTTTGTCCTGCAGGGCTGGAGTATGCATAATGGAACTAGTATCCATTTGTTTCTCCATATCTATCAAGGTATTTTCCAACCATTCTGACTGGTTGGCATATTTTTCAATGTCTACCTTGGACTCATGCATAAAAGGGCTTAATTTGAATTTGAGCCTTAGTTTGTTTATGACTCCTAAAGGGTCATACTGCCATTTAAAACTGCTACTGAACTTCATTTCCTATAAACACTTCTCTGCTTCTTCTCCAGCCTCCCTATTATTATAGATAAAAGGACCAAGCTGGTTTTTTATCTTGAACTGTGTTTTCTTCCTAGCTGATAGGAAATTCACATCATCTGAGTTTATAATCTGCCTGATATATTCTAATGCAAATATCATCATGGGAAGATATTTGGGCAACTTATAGGGAGTGATATGGCATCCATATATTCTAATTTCAGTGTGGTCCTAGTATAGCTACCAATCTCCTATTCTACTGTTCTTAGACAAGCGCAAAACTCTTTTTATCTCATCACTAATCCTAGGTTGAATGCTACTGGTTAGCGTATTTACAACTGGATGCACAAAGGAATCAATGAACTCTTTATAACTGAAAAGAGTGGAATACTTTTGGATTAAGGATGTCCAAAATATGACTGATCTGGGATGGCCCTTAGTGTCTAGCTTCTCGATATTGACTGGAAACTTATCTGATTGGAAATACAAGAACATGTGGAATAATACTAAAGAGTATTTGAATACTCTTTCATTTGGCAATCTGATCAATTGATCGTGGATTCTGTCTACCAAGAACTGGACAAAATTGAAAATTGCAGCTGGAGGTTTTCCTGGGCAAAAAATAGAGAGGAAAGCAAGAACAGGCTCATCTACATGCTCATTTGTGGTGTATCCTAGAATACAAGACAACATGGTCACAATATTTCTAGCCCTCATAGAAAATGGTAGCAGAGTATGGGGGACTGTCTGTAGGGGTATAAGACTCTTCTACGATGAAAGTCTGAAAGATTTGAGTCTTCTTGGGAAGTTCCAACTTCAAATAGAGTTCAAGGAGATATTCAATGGAAGGAGTTTCATTTCGGTTTGACTAGATCTGCAACATTTGGTTTATTGACTCTGCAGTGATTGTAAACAAAATCTGCTAGTTAGGAGAGACTATGGCTCTTTGGCTTGGGATATAACAGTTTTGGCATAGATGGATGATTTCAGGGAACTGGTATACCTGTGGGAACAAGTATTTGGGAAAATTGGATTCCCATAGATGAATGTCATCATTTTGGTTAAGGAATTTGTCTTTACTCCAGCAGTGGAGTTTCAATAGATGGCTAGGGGAAACTGTGTCTTTAATTTGGAAATCTCTGTCAGCTAATGGGAGGTGGTCAACATCCAGGTGAGGGGTTTCTCATTTAGAATGCTTTGGGAATCCATAATTTGGTTTGTTCTATTGAATTATTGTTTATCTAGCTTAAGAAGTAAGCTCAGGACTTCTGGAACAGTGGGAAGGGTGAATATAGTCTGGAGAAAAGGGTTTCTTCGGATGCATAGTAGGTTTCTTCAGTTTGGTAAGGTTTTTAATTAATTTAATTAATTAACCTTTTATAATTACTGTGCAAAGCTTAAGTAGAAGGTCGTTCTGGTTTTATTCAAGAATACCTAGAAAAATGGAGTTTTGGTGTGCAGTCAGGGTTCTGTGGTAGCAGCAGAGGTTTCTGAGACTTCAATTGCCTGTGTGCTGCTTGAAACTTGAAGTCTGTCGCATCTTCTGGTTGCAGGTGAGGTTAAAATGGTTGAGCAAAGCTTAGGGGTTCAGAATTGGTCTGCAGAGGTTGTTTGCAACGAAATAACGACGAAAAGGGTAAAAGGGCGGCTTTTTGGCTTTTATCCAACAACGGTTAACATTTGGGCGCGAGATTAAAGTATGAACAATGGGCAGTTTCATCCTACACGGGGAGGCGGTTTTGTGGCATATCACACCGCTTTTGAGTGAAAGGCAGTATTTTCTGAGAGCACGCGATATAACGTGGGGCTGCCACATAGCAAAAGAGCGCTCAGGAAAAACCGCGAATCTCGCGTGCTTTTGGGATTTTAACAGTCGGACGATGGGAGTGCGTGATATGGATATGGGCCGTCAGATCTGGGAGTGTTTGATCGGATGGCTATCGCATGGTAGAGTTGCAAGGGTGGAGTCGGGGTGTGGTTGGTGGGGCCCAGGGATAAATAATGCGGCGGGTTACATATTTTCAAAGGTTTAGTGAGGGTCGAGGATTTATACAGTGGGGGGTTAATATACATAAAGTGAGACTATAGGTTAGGAAATAACTTAGGATAAGGGGGTCTAGTGGGTTTTTAAGGGAAAAGGGAAATTAATAAGGGGAAAATGATTTTTAAAGGGTAATGTCTAGGGAAAAGTGTAAAATCAAGGGGAAACAGGGTTAAAATGAAGGGAAAGGGTTTTTACAATGGGAATGTGTTAAAATGAGAGGAAGTGAAAGGGAAGGGTCCTTTGGAATCAAGAAGGGGAAATTAGTGAATGAAAAGTAATGAAGGGGTAATGGAGGGAAACTTAGATATGTAAGGGTTTGAGTGAAATGAGGGGAAATTAGTGAATGAACTTTAGTATTTAGGCCTAAAATCATATAGAACTTGTTTAGGGTAAATACCCAAAGTACTACACAACTTTTGTGAATGTCCTCTTTCCTTTGACAGTTCCTCTTGCACATGAAACATAGGATTAAGCATAATGAAGGTGCATTTGAGCTTGCAACCTTGTGCACTCCAAAACCTCTTGTACCTACCCTTTATTTACCCTAGCATTTTCTCTTCATTTATTGGGTGCATTTGAGCTTGCTGACCCTTGATTTCTTTTTCTTTGATAAGAAAACTATCTAATTCTAACCTTATAACTTCCAAGGGCTCAGATTAAACTGATGAGCTCCTTATTATTCTCTACCTAACTACTGATCCACCAAGGTTAAACAGTTTGGCTGGATCTTCATTCTCTATCTATCAACATGAAATTTAAAGCATGAATGAATCAAGATTAAACTATTTGACCATCATGGATTGTGGCATTTTTGACAAGCTGCACACAATCTTATTTTTGCAAGGAAAAGTAAAAAGTAGTGGCATTTGAATTTGCATCACTTTTAGAATCTATTTTAATCTCTTTTTGGTGGGGTTCATATTTTATTTTCTTTTTGATCCTTTTCTTTTAGTCCTTTGATTTTTCTTTTAGGACTTACCCTCTTTACATTTTTTATTTTTAATATAGGAAAACATTTTGCAGAAAGCAAAAGTATGTACAATATTACAAGACTAATCATAGCCAATTCAAAATTATGAATCCTATTATTATAGGACCCTAACAAGAGAGGGGACTCTTGAGCCAATGAGTGCTCTTGTCTACTAACTAGTACATCTCCTCCCTTGTACAATCAAATTGCAGCTCGGGGGTCCACGGGGAAGGAGAGTACCCAAGGAGTAAGTTGGGAGGTCAACCGGTGGGTCACTACATTCGGATTAAGCACGTCAACATTCACACTTGGAGGTGAACGACAACAAGAAAGTGCAAGTAACGGCAAGTCAAGATTGAAACTCATCTCCTAGTGAACGGTACCTATGTTATTTAAAATGTTCTTTTATATGACTTCATTGTGACTATAGTTAACAATGTGTAAAATAGATGATATGTGAAATGCAGTGAAGTTCACGGATGTTTTATATAAGTGCTTAATATTTTTGAATTCCCAATTCTATCTGGTTATGGTTTTATTCTTAGTTTACTGTATTATTCTTTAAAAAAAAACACAAGGTTGGTCCCTACACTTGGTATCGGAGCTAAGTTCAACCTTTAAGACCTAGGGCCCCTTAAATTTGAACTATTTCATGATTATGACGGTAATAAAATTGCATTAACTGTATAATTGTTCTCTTTTGAATTTAATCCATGAGAGGATAGCTCTGATGTAAACCATGATGTGTATTGACACATTTAAAAAAAATATATATGTGGGTGAAAGAAACTAAAACTCAACTAAAACCAACAAAAACATTTATAAAGACTTTTGAAATACAACCCATCATAAAATTATAAGACAAAAATTTCAACCCTGAAAAAGGCTTAGCAAGGAAATAAGAACCAAAATTAGGAGGTTTTCTTGGATGGGAATTTAATCTAGGTGCCAGTACTCGATATAGATTCTTGAGGTCCTATAAAATTTTTGACACATGTACCATGTCTTCTAATCAATGTAGACTGGGCTATAGAACATCGCGTAGTTAAATGATGTTTTTTGATTCCAATACAATATTTTGATCAAGCGAGAACGAATGATGGTATAAGAGTTAAATAAAGATATTAGTTAGATTTTCCTTTTTCTATATATACCTGCAATTTTTACTAACTTGCAATAATCCTATGTGGAAATGAAACAAAAACTGATCAATTGATTTGGTGGGACTACCCTTCTATCTTTAAAAATCGAAAGGGCCATGATTATCCATGTCAGGATTTCCACAAACTGATTTTCTGAGAACCCAATTGGTTTTATTCCTAACATTAGTGTTAAAGTAGGAAGCCATGCCAAATACCTTATAATCCAAAATATCATTTTAATAAATCTTTCTACACAGAAATAATGATGGTCATTGGTACCAAATGGCAGTAGTTTCACCAAAATCAGCAATGGCAGTGATAGAAATGTTGAATGACCTCCATTTTGGCCAAAAAAAAGAAGCGGTGCACAAGTTATAATATGTTGTCACCCATGTGATTCAATCAATCTTGATCGAACTGTCACACCCTTTGACATATCTCTTCCATAGGAGACTTGCATTTTGTTTTTATGATAACAAAGGTTTTAGTATATCAGTACCTCACCATTTCCTCATACCTAGCTAGTAGTAAACAAAAATGTAATATTGTATCTTTGGCATCTCTATGCTATCTAAACTCAACACTTGATGTTTAGGTAAAAACAGAAAAAAAAAAAGGAATACCTTTGCCTTTTTACTACCTACCCTTTTTTGCAATGCATCCATCTTGACAAGAGTTGTAAATGTTTCGAATGCTAGCTAACCAAATCAAGGAAATAAATCCCCAGGTCAGATCTAAAATAGGCATACCACCACCTTACTTGGTCTTGAGTTAACGATCCAAAGAAAAGGCGATTTCAAGAAAGACCAATCCCTCAGTTGGTTCAGTTGCTCTCGATTCAGATCTGCTATGAATAAAGCACATAATCTTTGCCACATTGCAGTGGGTAATTAATAAACAAATTGTAGAAGTCCTCAATTCCATATTTCAATAGCTTGTGTAGTTGAGGATAACTTTAGTTATTTTAAATTACAAAGATACACGAGATCAATTGGATCAATGCACTAAAATTCATGGATCAAACATGTGACCCTTAGATCTTTAGTATGACGCTCTTTAACATTAAATCCAATGAAATCCTTGCTCTTAATTAGAGCCACTAAAGTCGAGAACTAATTCCAACCAAACTAAACTCTTGTCCTTAATTAAATTTGACGAACTATAAAATTCCAAAACAGGGCATCAAATTTTATAAAAAATTTAACAATTAAAAAAAATAAACCTGAAAACATCTGGAATACACTTTATTTGTTAGTTTCAAATACGTTAATTTTAATAAATAGAGGAACAATTCTATATAGATTTGGTGGTTTTTCTATTGGGTACAACGAAATTGAAATGGGTGTTATATTTTCAGAATAGTAAATCCAGTGGTATATAATTACTGCGTTTCACTTTCTCTATTTTTTTTATTATTATATAAAAATATAAAAAATTAAATTTTTTTTTTGGATATTTTTGACAATTTTTTTCAGAGGGAAAATCAACATATGGCCGAGGCCAGCAGATTTTTACAACATATGGCCGAAGCCAGCAGATTTTTACAGCATATGGCCGAAGCCAGCAAAATTTCAGAATATTTACGGCATAGCCGTTACAAATCGTTCATAAGGCCGAAGCCAGCAGATGACCAAAGCACCGTCTACAAAAACACCCCGCAGGAATCGATCCCGGCTGGGGGAGCGAAAGCCATCCGCCCCAGCCGTCTAATCATGCACGTCGCGTGCAGGGTATTTTTGACAATATTGTGTGTTTAAAATTTGTATTAGAATAAAATTAAATGGTATTAATTTTTCCGATTCGTTTGAAAGATTTTGTTTGTTTCTTTTGTTTTGTTGCGTTGGCAAGAATTTATTCTGACCACCATATAATATTATTATATAACTTTCAGGTAGGATTTTGCAATCCAGCGAGGTTCAAGAGTTTAGATATTTTTGAGAATAATGACCTTATATTCATAATTACTTGATATTTTCACAATCTTATCCAATAAATTTTATTCAAAACTTATCTTCGGAAAAAATTAAAAAAATAAAACATGGAATTATTAGACTGGGGCTTCCCTCTAATACAACTCTGTAAACAAGTTTACAACAGTCTACAGCTGAGGACCATGACCCTCTTTCTTCTTATCTTTGTAACTCGTTCCCTACTGGCCTTCGTATCTCTCCATCAACTGGTTCATGTAGTGATGCATTTATCCTTGTGTTAAAAATGGCGTCTCAATGGTGTGAAATCATTATTACTTGAACTTTCAAAACTCTGGAATTTTGATTTCGAACATTTGCAATTATTTAGGTGGTATAACCAGTATATGATATCTTTAGTGTAATAATAAAAAATAAAATTACGACCTTATTAAATAATGAATATGGACTATTTCACTATATTACTAATGTACATTATATTTTAACTTGAGAAAGAATGAAGTTATACTTGAGAAAGAATGAAGTGAAATGACTATTTAATTTAGTTATTATTCTGAGAAAGAATGAAGTGAAATGACCATTTAATTTAGTTATTATTCTGGTAAAAGATGTAGTTAAAATTATTAAAATTATTTTTATTAATTCTAAACGTAAAATTTATTTATACCATAAATACTATTTTTGATAAGCAATTAAATTACTTTGTAATATTGAATTGTTTAAGAAATAATACTTGAATTAAATTGTGTTAATGAAATAACTCAAAATATTTTACATTATTTCCTTTAGTGCCTTCAATAATTTTATTTGTATCATGTAATAACTACTATAAATGCAATTGTTATATTAAATTTCTCTATGTAGGATTTAAAGATAACAAACAGTTCTCAAAAATATGGTTGAATTTGAACGTTGAATGGATGAAAAATAAAATAAAATAAAAATTGCATAGATAATGGTGAGCAATAACTCTTGGTAGATATGCTTCTTTACCTGAATATAATTAATATCTCAAATAACTCTTGCACTATTCTAGTAATTTACTCTTCATGGTTGTGCTAGTTTAACATTATCAGAATCATTACATTCATTTAATTATCTAACTATTTTCCATATAAATAATGGAATTTATTATATATACTCTCATTATTAATACTCGTTCTTAGATATCTTATATAATAAGATATAACATTATGTCATACCATACACTTTTAACTATATAAGCACTTATATATAAATAGTTATTAATGTAATTCCAAATTATCCATTGTTTTGAATTGGTATCCCTATCATACATGCATGTAATATAATAATTACCCTATTCTAGTAGTATGCCATATAACACAAGTAGTATGTCATATAACACAATATTTAACTATGCTTATTATTAATATTAGAGTTTTTGGTACTTCCATTATTGAAATCATAAAACGTTAGAAACTTATTCTCTCTCTCTCTCTTTTATTAATGACATTGTCAGTTTATGTTATGATAATGCTGCTAACCACATCTACCATTTACATAACATAATGCAGTTTAAGCCTACTATGCTGAGGTATATTGATTATGTCCTTGTGATTAAATCTTATAGGAAGGTTTGAAATTGATAGGTGAAGTATATCATCAAGAACTTAGAAATGCATAAATTGTTTCTTTGGAAGTATATAAGAATAGCAATAACTTATAGAGCCACTCACATTGGTTATAATTTTTATTTGATTGGTTTTATCTTATAAGGAAAAAAAATCGTGTTAAATTGTGGCAGGATTCATTAGTGAACCATGATTAAAAGAGGTACAAGAAGGAGTGGGGCAACTAAAGGGCACAACATGGTGCCAACACAATAGCCAAATCCTACCACCCCACCCAGTGATGGGGAAAACATCACAACACAAGAACGAATACTAGCCAGAGAAGTGTTGAACTTAATGAGATCATTCCAACATATGTCTGAGGCATTAATAAACCATTTGGAACTCGAGCATGGAGGACCTGTCATACAACATGAGTCACTGCTAGACTATAAAGAAAAGGTACTACATTTCACAGATGATGACGACCAAAGAAAATCCTTGAGGGGAAAGAACCGAGGGGTGTCCCTGAGGTTCATCTCCTCCATGCAACTAATGAAATGTAGGCGAAAGGGATGTCAAATGTTCATGGTGGTAGCTCTAAATGATAAGGGTGATTCTGAAAACCTTGATAAACATCCAATTATTGTTGAATTTAAGGATGTATTTCTGGAAGAACTACCTGGGCTACCCCCAAAAAAGGAAATTGATTTCACCATTGACTTTAAACTAGGCACTGAGCCTATTGCAAAGGCACCCTATCGTATGTCACCTTCTAAGTTAAAGGAATTGCAAATCCAATTAAAGGAATTGTTGGACTTGGGGTTCATACGACCCATCATATCTCCATGGGGAGCCCTTGTGATTTTTGTTAAGAAGAAGGATGGGTCTTGGCGATTGTGCATTGACTACCACCAGTTGAACAAAGTGACGATAAAAAATCAATACCCTCTACCAAGAATATATGACTTGTTTGATCAAATGAGGGGGGCAACCGTGTTTTCAAAAATAGATCTGAGGTTAGGATATCATCAGTTGAGAATCAAGGAAGAATATATCCTGAAGATAACCTTTAAGACAAGATTTGGGCATTATGAATTTGTACTTTTACCCTTTGGACTAACAAATGCTCCAGGTGTTTTCATGAGTTTGATGAATGGAATATTTCTGGATTACTTAGAAAGTTTGTACAATTATTTATCGATGACGTTTTGATCTAATCAAAGACCCTAGAAGAGCATGACGAACACTTGAGGATAGTTCTACAATGTCTTAGAGAAAACTAGTTGTACGGGAAGTTGTCAAAGTGTTCCTTCTACCAAACCAAGATTCATTATCTTGGGTACATGATCTCTAGGGATGGTATCATGGTAGACCCAGATAAGATCGAGACCATCATGGAGTGGCCAACACCAACCAATGTTCATGAAATACAAAGTTTCATGGGCATGGCAAGGTCTTATCATATATTTGTCGAAGGGGTTTTTGAATATAGCAAGCCCCATTACTGAACTCCAAAGAAAGAACAAGAAATTAATTTGGACTGAAAAATGTGTGGGTGCATTCCAAAGGTTAAAGGTGTTATTAACAATGGCACAAATTTTGAAGGTGCCAGATATGGAACAAGAATTTTTAGTTTGCACTGATGCCTCCAAGGAAGGGTTGGGTTGTGTATTGATGCAAGAAGGAAGAGTAATAACTTATGCATCAAGGAAACTTAGAACTCACGAAGAGAACTACACAACCCAAGATCTAGAAATGGAAGCAATTATTTATGCACTAAAGATTTGGAGACACTACCTTCTAGGAAGGGAGCTTGAACTTAGGACTGACCATTGTGGGCTACAACACATTCACTCAAGACCACTTAAGTGAAAGACAAAGACGGTGGTCTGAGCTAATCAGTGAATATCATTTTGATATTACTTACATAAAAGGAATGGTAAATAGGGTGGTTGATGCTTTAAGTAGGAGGCTTTAGATATTTTCAATGATTCCCTTAAAGACAAATTTGAGGGAGAATTTTCTTGACTTACAATTTAAGGACACCCAGTACCATGAGGTTAGCAAAATTTTGAGGGAGGATGAAATGAGGGTCCCAAAATGTGAACAATACTCCCTTGATAGTGATGGGCTACTGCGATTTTAGGGAAGGATATATGTGCCATCGAATGAAGATATACGATAGTTAATATTGAATGAAGCACATTGCGCAGTATACATGGCACACCTTGGTATTAAGAAGATGAGTGCATTCTTACAGCCGCTCTTCTTTTGGAAAGGGATGAAGAAGGACATTGTACACTTTGTATCAAGATGCTTAGAATGTCAGCGAGTAAAAGTTGAGCACAGACATCTAGTAGGCTTATTGCAACCCCATGAGATGCTAGAATCTAAATGGGAAGTGATATCAATGGACTTCATTATGGGACTACCAATGACTTCAAAAAGGCATGATGCGATATTTGTAGTGGTGGACACTTTAACCAAGAGTGCCCATTTTATACCAGTTAAGACTACATATAAGGCACCTGAGATAGCCAGAGTTTTTATTGATGAGATTGTGAGATTGCATGGAGTGCCTAGGAAGATCATATCAGATAGGGGAGAAATGTTTATAGGAAGGTTTTGGACTAGTTTCCAAGAAACCTTGGGAAACCAGTTGAACTTCAACACTGCTTATCACCCTGATACAGATGGGTAGACAAAGAGGACTAATCAAATCCTCGAGGACATGCTACAAATGTATATGATGGACCAAAAAAAGAGATGGGAGGAGTTTTTACCCCTAGTGAAATTTATTTACAATAACAATTATTAGAGTTCCATCAAGATGACGCCATTTGAGTTATTGTATGGAAGACCTTCTAGAACATCTCTCACTTGGGATCGACTAGAGGCTGGAGTACTAATAGGACCAGAAGTGGTGCAAGAGATGGAAGAACAAATGACTATGATTAGGGGGAGGCTAAAAGAAGCACAAGATCGACAAAAAATATATGCTAATTCTTATTAGATAGACCGAAGTTATGAAGTGGGAGATAGGGTTTTCCTAAGAGTAAGGCCACAAAAGAGCTCTATAAGATTTGGAAAGGGAGGAAAATTGTCTCCACGGTTTGTGGGACCCTTTTAAATCTTAGAAAGAAAAGGGTCGGTGGCATATAGCCTTGCATTACCCCCATCTCTAGTGCATATGCATGATGTGTTTCATGTTTTTGTTTTATGTCATTTTATTTCAGATCCTTCACATGTTATTGACTTAGACCATTTGCTGGTTTCAGATGAGGGAACAATGATGGTTGAACCAGTTCGCATACTAGACCAATGAACTTTGCAGCTTAGACAATGGTTAATGGACCAGGTTAAGGTCTAGTGGGACAATTATAGTCCCAGTTTAGCCACTTGGGAGGACACCGAGGAGATGCGTCACCATTTTCCTTACCTATTCCAAGGACTTCGAGATGAAGTCTATTATTAAGAGGGGGTGTATGTAGTGCCCCACTCTAGTTGACTGACAATGATATAACATTAACATTTATTTAGCCCTAAGGCCTGCACTTTATTCTTTGAGGACCTTAGGTTGAGGATCTAGACACATGACTCTATTATTAGTGGATGTGATGGTTATGTATGTTCTCTATTGATATTATGATGATGATAACATTAATGGTTATGTATGTTTTCTATTGATATTATGATGATTGTAGCATTAATGGTTATGCATGTTCTCTATTGATATTATGATGATTGTAGCATTAATGGTTATGTTTGTTCTCTATTGATAGTATGATGATGATAACAATAAAGGATATGTATGTTGTCTATTGATATCATGATGATGATAGCTTTGATGGATAAGTATGTTTTCTATTGATGTTACGATGATGATAGCTTTGATGGATATGTATGCTTCCATTGATGTTATGATGATGATAGCCATGATGGATGTGTCCCCTATGTTAGTTACTTACATTAGTTTTGGTTCACAATGAACAATGATGTGAATGACTAGGTCATGTTGATGATGCTATTATGACAATGACTAATAATGAGAAAAATTGTTACTAATGATTATTAAGTATGACAGGAAACCACTAGAGGCACTTTCATATGATGAGTTGACGACACCTGGTTTGATGGAAATTAATATTTTGTCTTTGAAATTCTAAGTCCATTTTGAAACTTGCTATATATATATATATATATATATATATATATATATATATATATATATATATATATATATATATATATATATATATATATATATTTATATATTCTAATGATATGTTGGTGGCTGCAGGCACATGATAGTTGTTTAGACGAATGACTCACATATGGGTGATGGGGTTGTACAATTGGATGGAACTACATGGGAGGGGTGGGACACTATCCCTGATCTCACCTGCTAGCACTCCCGCCATGACTTGGGCTGGAAAGGTTGAAACACCTTCACCTTGAATATCACGATGCCATGGGGGAAAGTCCCAAATTTTGGTTGCTCATGAGGATTTACTGGGGGCATGCATCAAGGCAGATTCCTTGATCCCAAACACCATTAGTCTCACTACAGTAGGCAACATAAGAGATGATAGCGGTCTCTCGTTGCACCTAGACTTTCCTCTCGTAGTCACTAAATTCTTGAAGGGAAAGTGATGTGGCACCCTTGGAACTTCAAGGGAATTTCTTGAAGGGCATGACTGACTTGGCACCCCTGGCATCACAAATAAATTGTTAGGTCTGGAACCCTTGGAACTTCAAGGGAAGTTTTTGGAGGGCAGGACCAACTTGGCATCCTTGGCATCATTGAAAAGAAACTAATAAATATAATAAATATATGAAAATCCTACAAATTCACATCAAGTGGTAAATGATGTTATAACCGAGGCAATTAAATCAAGAATAAAACTTGGGGTAAGGGGAGAATAGGAAGAAATAAAATATTTTAACTTGATAACTCTACACTTCCCATGTTGAAAAATATTAGGTAGATAATGTACATAAGTAACTAAATTAGGTAAAAGGGGGAAAGAGGGACATATATGTAAGTATAAATATTAATCTTAAAATAGTTAAACTTCATTAAGAGAAGAGGGTGGTGAATTAAAATAAGATTAATAAATTAAATTTTAGAGAAATTTAGAGAACCTCCATGTGGCAACAACCAACATAAGAATATCGATCTAAGAGGCAAATTGAGTTAAATTAGGAAGTAGTTAGATGACCAAATCTGAGAATTAACAATTGACTTTAGTAATGAACACAAATTAAGGAGTAGAAAATGGGGATCAAGAGACAACTAGGAGAAGAAATAGGAAGTCTTGTTGGGGTAAGGTAAAATATTATTTTTAATTAAAATTTAAGTAAATAATTTTGTAGATCCTTACTGAGAGAGTGACACATGGGTGGGTGAATAATCAAACTATTGGATTAATAAAAATAGTTAATTATGCATGAAATCCCAAGTGTCACCTATGAAGCCTCCTATAAAAGAAGGTGCAAGCCATGGGAGAAGGGACATTTTACCCTATTGTTGGATGGATGAGACTATGTTAGAGTAGTGACTATGAGCTATAGTTGAGTTTGGTGAGGTAGAGGATTTTAGAGAGGGGACTCTTGAGCCAAGGAGTGCTTTCCTCTACCAGCTAGTACATCTCCTCCATTGTACAACCTCGTTGCAACTCAGGGGTCCGCGGGTAAAGAGAATACCGAAGGAGTAGGTTGGGAGGTCAACTGGTGGGTCACTACATTAATATTAAGAACGTCAACATTCACACTTGGAGGTGAAATGACAATAAGGGAGTGAAAGTAGTAGCAAGTCAAGATTGAAATTCGTTTGCTGGTGAATGGTACCTATGTTATTTAAAATGTTCTTTTATATGACTTCATTGTGACTATAGTTAACAACATATAAAATAGATGATATGTGAAATGTAGTGAAATTCATGGATGTTTTATATAAGTGCTTAATATTTTTGAATTCCTAATGCTATCTGCTTATGGTTTTATTCTTCATTTACTATATTATTCTTAAAAAAAAAACAGGGTTGGTCCCTATAGTTGTAATAAATCAGAGATAAAATTAGGGTTTAGAGGTCAAACCCTAGGCCCAGGGCCTTGATGATTACTTGCCAAAATTTCTCCAATGTACTTGGCACTTGAAAACACAACATTTGAACCAAAAATGATGTAAAACAAATTGTTAGAGATAAATTGCCAATCCTTTGAAGAAACTCTTGTTTGTAATGATATATATCCCTTGTAGGGATTATGGCCTTCTTAATGTTTGCAAAATAGATCCCAAACACTAGCCTTTTAGGTTGGGTAATGACTACGACCTTCAGAAAATGGGTCTTTTCCTCGATTTGAAAATAACCAACCTGCAAAATAACCTGAAAACATTAGACATCTAGGGTTTTTGAGGTCTCCAATTCCAATTTCTTGCTCAATCTGAAACAAATTTAGAATAGAAACTCAAATAGCTAATATAAAAAATTTAAATTATAGCTAATAGCTAACCCCAAATATTGTACAAAAATTGAAAACCCAAAAGACCCAAATATATAAAAAAATACTAAAAGTCCCCAAAACCCAATTTAGAAAAAATAATTTACAAGTTGGATCTACAAAATTATTCAAAAGATCTACAAATATACAAGGGTTTTAGAAAATTTAAATTTTTTGAGAAAAATATTTTTATGGAGCTTTTTCCTTTGAATAATGACTAAAAATATCTTAGAAACCCCAATGTATATTATAGCCTTAGTGAAAATTTAATCCACTATATAATTATTTGGAATCCAAATAACATTGATTCTTGCCCAAGTTTGTAAACTTGGATGCTAATGACTGAAGTACATGCAAGCACTATGAATTTATCTCAAAATAATTTGTTAGATCACATGGGGAATCAAACCACCTAAGATTAGCTCAAAAATATCAATAGTATGGTTCTATCTTCATCTAATGAAAAAACAAATTTTACCAATATGCAGCACAACATAAAGATGTCCATAGTCAACACATACTATAAATTAATATGCAAGAGCACCTTGAATTTCACCACAAAGTCTTTATTATGATTGAAAAAATAGTTCCGAGTGGGACAGTAGTTACAAAGTTGGTTCAACATAAATTTTCTAGCGAGATATCAAGATGCTAGAGACTCAAATGGCTTTCTAATTTATAGAATTATCCTCCAAGTGGAAAAATAATAGTTAGTTTCTTTGATCCTTGTCAAAACAATCTTGGCCGTTGATAAACACTTCAAGATTTTTTAATCTTGGCCCTTTATTTTTTATTTTTGAGGAATTTTCGAATTTATCATTTAATTCCATTTTTATTAGCTCAAAATTAATTATTTTGAGCTAATTTCCTAAAAAAATTGACTTTGACTTAACCACTAAGGTCTAAGGGTCCAAATTTTCTTGAGATATACAATATTCCCTTGGTGTAGGACCTTTAAAAATTGATTCATTTAGGACGCACAAATTTTTCCCTTGGAGAATTATTTTTCTAAGAAAAATTAAGTTTGACTCTATTAATTAATTTTCTCGGTTAAGATTTATTTTATTTTGCGAGAAAAATTAATTAATTTACACATGAGGATATTTAATTGTTTTTCCACCTTCTAATACATAGATACATTTACAATCCTCAAAAGGGGAATACACATTTGGTTTAGACTCTCAAGACACATAACCCATCTGTGACACAATATGCTCCATTAGACCAAGTGATTTGTAATAAATTAATTAAGCCAACTAGCTTAAATTATTCCCAAAACACTTTTACATCAGACTCGACTAAATCCACTAGGAATCACCTAAGATTTCGACAATAAATTTCACCCTATCTTAGGGGTTTACGTTGGAGGGAAAAAATCTTCTGATTAGCCGTGTTTAGAAACATAGATAATTAGTGAGGTTAAAAAGCCTCCTAGGATGAAATTCGTCGCCAAAATCATAGGCTTACCTAGGTTGTTACATATACTCAAAGTCTTATTAGGATCATTTACATTAGATAACTTGCAAAATGAGTTTACAATGAAATATAGACTACTGACAAATGATCTGATCTTGTTGAAAAAATTTGGCACTTCCGCTTCCTTAGAATTTTAACAAATCTGATGCAACATTTGGCTCCATATGGGGACATGTTGCTTCCATGAAGTAAGATGAGAATCCCAGAATCTTGCGTCCAACAAAACATAAGTCCATTAAATAGATATCCATTCAAAATTGAAATCATCATGCATATATAATAAATCTCACTGGAATAGAAAAATATACTCTAACAAAACTGAAATATGAAAGACATAACATAAATGCGTGAAATAAAACTAGCTAACGACATGAAATAAAAAGGAGTAGGGTTAGAGATACTATACAAATTATGCCCCATGACATCAAACGTTTTCAACATAGTGCATACTAAGTATCTGCCGACTCTTTGGAAGGTATGGAAGCTGCTTCTCTTGACCATATGAATATTGAGCTACTCTCAACCATGATATGCATCACACCTCCTTCTTCTCTTCCTCTACCTTTTACTTTTGTTCCTAGTGGGTCGTGATGTCAATAATGAGACCCCTATAGATTTCTTGCCTTGATCTTGAGTGTGTTCAGGTGAAAGATCTCAAGAGCCTAAAGTACGACCAATCTTATTCTGAATATACTCTTCCAATGGTGATACATAAGTTTGATCTTTCTTAATTTCTTTTCCTATCATGGCATTTTTAGCCAACCTATTTTCAAAGGGACAAGGGACCTCTTTGTAATGAGATGAGAATTGTTTTGGTGCACTTGGATGCTTATGATATATCATAAGTTCTTTGTTCCTTTTATTGTCTGATCCATGCTAAAATACCTGTATATGAAATCATGGTAAATTTTAGGGGCAAATTTTAGTCCAAGGGCAAAATTTAAGGGGTTTTTCATTTTAGCGGGGTGAAATTTTGATAAAACACCCATTTCATATATTTAGCCCAACTTTTATTTAAAAAATAATTATTTTTTTCATTTTAGCCCCAAAAAAAGGGGCGGATAAACTATGAAAATACTCATCTGACCTGATTCGTCTAGTTTGGGAGGTTATATTCCATTACAATCACCTGATTTTCTGCTTTGCAATGTTAAATTTGTTTGCAATTGCCCATTTTCTGGTTTGGGAGGTGGTTTGAGAGGTTGTATTTGGTCCCAATCGTCCTGATTTTTTCTATGAATGGCTCCCTGTTTTCATATTTGGTTTTCATAGATGACAAGGGTGTAAATAAATAAAAATATAAATAAAGTGGAGGTATGGTAAATAAATAAAACATTTTTTTATACTTACTCCAAAGGTATCGTAAATAAATAAAAATATAAATAAACTATAGGTATGGTAAATAAATAAAACCTCTTTTTATATTTAATCTATAACCCTCTTTCTATTAAGAAAGCTCAAAAAAGAGGTTTTATTTAAGTGAATCCTATGGGCCAAATACCATATTTATAAAATAGGTATGGTAAATTAATAAAAATATAAATAAATGAGAGGTATGGTAAATAAATTAAACATTCTTTTTATATTTACTCCATAAGTCACCTTATATTTATGAACACTCAAAAAATGTGTTATATTTAGGTGAATCCTATGGGCCAAATACTATGGGCCAAATACCATGGGCCAAATTATTATTAATACCATGCAAAAAAACATTATTAGCCCTAATATTAGTATTAATAAAAAAATGGCACATGGTATTGACCCATGGTATTCACGTGGAATGTAGCCTATTTAAAGGGGGAATTAAACCATCATAGATCCATCTTTACTCTGGATATACTAAGCACTGAGAGGGATCAAATATCGTGATATGCAAACTAGCATAGGGTGAAAAAATATTTGATCCCTCTCGGGGCTTGGTAGATCAAGAGTAAAAATGGATCTTGCAATTTGATGTCACTTAAACATTTTAACTCGCTTAAAATAAAAAATAAAATAAAAATCAATTATTAATTTTATTAAATTTTATAAGTTACTAATAGTAGTTTTTAAGCTCTAGGTTTATGATAACCCATGGTATTGACCCATGGAAATACCATGGTATTCATGTGAGCATAGACTATTTAAAGTGGAAATTCTATCAGCTTAGATCCATCTTAATTCTAGGCCTACCAAGTGTTGAGAGGGATAAGTAGATTTCATCCTTCTAAGTTTGGTAGATGTGGAGTTAAAATGGATATAGGTTGGTTTTTATGATAATGAAGATATTAAATAGAATTAGGAAATTATATTGTAAAAAACATCTTAAGGTGAATGGTTAAAGCTACATTTAGTCACTTCACAAAATTTAGTAAAAAATACCAATATCTCCATTAATATTGGTTTTTATGATTTAACAAAAAAAATTCAAAATCTTATCACTCTTTCCGCGTCACCCTCGCAGAAGAGAGATAGTCACTGCCCAAATTTCCCACCATTTTTCAAACATTCTCAATATGATATCTTCATGAAAAATTTAAGGTACTAATGTTGGATTAGTTGTTTGAAAAATATGCTTGTACTACCTTTCATCTTCTCTGTTATTCTTAGTTTGTCGTAATGATTTGTAGGGGTTGGGCCACTGCACCATATTGTCCTAAAATGCGAAGATTGTGCACTAAAAAGGAAATTAATCCACATGTTACAACGCTGTTAAAAAATGCAATACGTACGAAGGTAGTGAATTATGATAATAAGCAATTTAGATTGGGAGAGACGTAATTAAATTTTATTATTTAATTGAAGATTTCCAATTAAAATAATAATAAATCTACATTTATATATTTATATATTGATTGGAAGGCTTCTGACAACAATCACTTCTTTCCATTAGATCCCCTTCAGGCCTTTGGGATACCTACTACTTTCTTATATTATATAGTTGGGGCTTGCTACTTGTTGGCGTGTTGGGGTAAACAAACTTGATGTGTTTTTTTTATCTCATAGTTGTAGTCTATGGAATAAGATAGAAATTTGATTTGCATTTTCTCATCCTGATAGGTAAATATTTGTAGATGAAGATTCCATCTTAGCAACTCTGTCACAAGGAAATTCTGTATATTTTGTTGTTACTCAGTACAAAATCAAGCAATTTTTTTTTTTAACTCAACATTGGTTGCGTTTAGGAGCAAAGAGTTGTCTCCATGTCTTCTTCACGCAATAAAGTTGTATGGTGCAACGATCCTACCATATGATTTTTGACAGCTAGCTTGCGGTACAAGGCTATCTTTGATGTTGAAGTAGTAGTAGTAGCTTGGTGGTGGGGAAGATTTGGAAAGTTAAATATTCAATGAAATCCATGATTTTTATGTGGTTGGCCCTAACAAATAATGTTTTGATGTGAGAGGTTCTAGAAAATAGGGCAGGGTAGGGTCCTGGAATTTGTACTCTATGCAAATGTGAAGGGGAAATAATAGACCACGTGCTGGTGTTCATTTGCATTTTTTCTCAGGAGGTATGGGGTGTTATTCTCCCCTTATTTGAGGATAGGGTAGTTGGAAGGAGGCTTCCTTGTTGGACTATTTGATGATAGAATGCCCAAATAACATAAATCGTTTTTCCTGATTGCCTATAGAGCCATTTAGACAGGAAAGAAGGAATAACAATTTTGTAGACAATGAGATCCCTCCTCTTCAGGTACATCATCAAATAAACTACCTATATGAAGGCATAAAAATGACTCCAAAGGTTAAAGTTGCAAGGTGGGTTGCAATCTGGAGGTTGATAAAACTTATTGATGGCCTTTCTTTGTTGGTGCTTCCCAAGGTGATATTCTTGTTATATATATTATATGTGAATATGTGTGATATTATTGTTCTATATATTTTCTGCAATTCGAACCCAAGTCAACTGCTCCTGCATGTGTGATATTATTGTTCTGTATATTATCTGTGATTCGAACCCAAGTCAGCAACGTGCAGGAGGCAAATTCAAACTAGTGCTACTTTTTGGTGTCTTTCATGTCTACCTCTACCAAAGAATTATCCATAATACATCAAGTTATGGATTCACATGTCTCCCGATATTTGATTATTTCTCACATTTTGAAGTGGGCACAGAGGATAGCTCTTGTTTCAGGTGCAAACATATTCATTTCAGGTCATAATGGGCATTGGAGCAGTTGGGATAGGCTTGTTGGGTCAACATAATTTGAACCCAACTGCAAATTTGATGCCCAAAACTTCACAACTAGTTTTGGGGGTTCCCTGGCAATAGAAAAGTAGAAAATTGGGAGGTTTGAAACTTTGAGGCCATGCCCATCATACAAACTTTTTTGTATCACAAGAAGCTTGACAATGGGAAATTCTTTGGCGTTCATGCTGGCACAACCCTGCAACTTCCCATTTGTGCATGTTGTTCACAATTCACACTATGATTTATTTATTTATGTATTTGTTTTTGGTTGAAATTGCTACATGTATAGATAGCCTGTGTGACATCCTTGATAATCTTTCCATTTGAAGACCAAGTGAAGAAAGCACAGATCATAGTTGAATATAGTTTAACTTGGAGGTGTTTAGAAGATTCATTTGTGAATTGAGTTGCTGCAAATAAGATTCTTATCTTCATTTAATGAACTATGTCAAATACCTCGGTTTTATTTATAGTTTTGTTGAGTTAATGGTTAGTGAATGGCTTGATAAAGACTTTCTTGATCTAGATTCCCCTCGAATGCCAACAAATAGAAATTGTAGACCTCAATAATATAATTAATGCTCCTGTAAAATTGTGCCTCAGTTATCGAGGGTACTAAATTTATTGTGATTTATTTATCTAGTTTGTAAATTACTCCATGTAGAGGGAAAGCAAAGCTTTGTAGATCCTCCTCTGAGTGAGCTCGATCCTGAAATGAATGTGATAATTGAGAAAGAAAAGCAGTCGCAATTCAGTGGCTTGGAACTTATTTCTTCTGAAAATTTTACATCCTGGGTGGTTATGGAAGCTGTTGGATCATGTCTAACAAACAAGTATTCAGAAGGACTCCCTGGTAAGAGGTAAGTGCCTGAAGATATAACTTGGAATGTGAAGAATGGCACCATCATGATTATGATTGTGTTTGAGCTGCTTGGTAGTTTCTTCTTGCCACTTGGTATTTTTTTCTTGTTAAATTCAATTTCTCTTAGCTTTTGGACCTGTACTTTTTAGTTTGAATGTTTGACATGTGTGTAATGGTTTCTGGGTTTAGCATTATAGTGTAGAGACCTGTAGTTGTTGCATGAGTATCTATTATCACAATGATGGATACAGTTGTTGGACACTTTTCTATATTTATTCACTACTGTGTTGGGTTGGGATTTATGCCATGCATATAATATGCTGGAAATGAATTCATTGACCAAAGTGAGAGGCTTTGCTAGCAGAGGGCCCTAGAAGCATTCCATCTTGACAATAGTATATGGGGTGTTAATTTGAAACCATTATCTCGATCCCTAGATAATTTTGTTGTTTATACAACTCTCCTCCAACCACATCATCGCATTATGGTGTGTATGGTTCTGAACTACGAACCTTCGTTGATAAGATTATCATTCCTATTTGGGCATGTAACATGTGAAAATTTTCTTTGCAACGTTTAGGGTTTGGACTTACCACATGGAGGTCATCTTTCGCATGGATTCATGATAGAAAAAAGTGAGTATCTGCTACATCAATTTACTTTGAATCAATGCCATATCGTCTAGATGAGTCCACAGGTGTGCTTGCATTTCCAATCTAATAATAATTAAGAGGGAAACAATTCCATCATTGACAAATATTGAACCAATCTTTTGGGGAAGTGTTCAAAGTGTTAATGGTTGGGTTTGTTTTCATGGGTTATAGGATTCATTGTCTATGAGATGCTTGAGAAGAATGCCACCCTTTTTAGGATCAAGCTTATCATTTCTGGTGCTAGTGCATATCCCCGAGATATTGATTACCCTCACATGAGGCATGTATTGAAGCTGGGTATTTCTATAGATCTTATAATGGCAGTCCTTTCAAAAATTTCTCTTTCCAGTGATGTTTATTATAGCATATTTATTAATATGTTCTTATAGTATGTAATGTTGGTTTTTTTATAATTTTTAGTACTAAAAAGTTTGTGGTTTGGGAATATTTCCAATATAGTTGAGGCATACTTAATGATAGACATGGCACACATAAATGGTCTCATCGTTGCTTGTATAATGGCCAGTCCATTTGATTGTTGTGATGTAGTAACAACTACAATGCGTAAGGTGAGTTGATGCTATTAATTTTCTCTGCACTTCACCCTTTCAATTAAAAATATGACTATATTAGATGGATATTTTTTGGGATCTATCTTAATGCTATCTATCTGTGCCATTCCCCCCTTGTAGAAGAAAAAGAATCCCATTAATGTTCAAGAAACGGTGAAGAACTAAAACAAATATGACATTCCCATCATAGGAGGAGCGATTATAGAGTTAGGAGGTGTGGATTTTCCTTTTGATTTTGGTACATGTTCTTTGATTCAATTTCCTATTTTCATTTTTTTATGTTCTTTCTGTTTCTTATCACTACTAGATCAAAGCTTCGATGAAACTCATTATGTTCCTTGAATTGTTTGTCAATTGTTTCACTTTTTTTGCTTTCATTTTTATCTTTCTGATATTTTCATTCTGAAATATTTTTGGATTGGAAGGTTGTGATTTTTAGTCTTTACGAGGTCCTTGGGGAGGCATGATATTCTTCAGGAAGGAACCAGTATTGGGGGTCGACCTAGAGACAACCATAAAAAATGTAGTTTTTCCAGGATTACAGGTCAATTTGAGTTCTCCTTCCTTTCCTCCATCATCCATATTGTTCTTCTGCTCACTAATATCATAATATTGGATATATTGATTTTTTGTATCATTTCGTTTCTAAAATATACATGAAATAATTTGTGGCTTTCTAGGGAGGACCACATAACCATACAATAGGAGGGTTGGTTGTTTGTTTAAAACAAGATGTAGCTGTAGAGTTTAAGGCTTATCAAGTACATGTATAACACTTTGACATGTCTAAGCTTCTGTAAAATTCATGCATGTGAATTATTTTTTGAATGGATTTTGTTTCTTATCAAAGGTAAAATAGTTTTAGTAAGTTGTAGAAAATTGTTGAGCCCTTGCAAAGAGCCTAATGGATTTGGGTTACAATTTGGTGTCTGGTGGTAGTGAAAATCACCTAGTTCTACTTGATTTGAGGCCCTTGGTAAGGATCCTCTGTTCATACGCTGGAGTACAAAACCTACTTGTATATTGATTTCTATTGGATTTAGTTGGTTGAATGTAACATGGTATATATTAATGGGCTTGGACAGGGCATTGATGGTGCAAGAGTAGAGGATGTTTTGGATGTTGCTTCTATCACACTGAACAAGAATTTTGTACCAGGTTACATGAATTTTTTCTTTGTATATTTAGATGTAAGGGATTCATTGATTTTCCTTTATCCATGGGATGATATAGCTTACTTTAATACCTTACATTTTCAGGTGATAAAAGTGATATGGTTCTCGGTGGTATACGCATAGGGACTCCTACATTAACCACCCATGGGCTTCTTGAGGATGACTTTATTAAGGTTGTATATTTTATCCACGAGGGGGTGTAGATATCCATTGAGGCTAAGGGCTCTGTGAAAAGTACAAAATTAAAATATTTTACAGAATTTATTAAGTTAGACAATTTCCAGCTACAAAATAGCATTGTTGATCTCAAAAAGCAGGTTGAACCATTTGCTAGCCAATTTCCATTGTCTGGTGTTGGCATTGAAAATCTTAGTTATATATATGACGTGCTCACAAGATTAGAAGTGTCCTTTATTAACTTTTAGGTTGGGCTTCAGTGACGATAACCAGGTTGGTAAGATTTGGTTCCATGTGTATATTATAGTGATGAATAATGTTTTAAGCTGATTTTTGTTTGAATTTATGTGCTTTCCCAGCATTGGCATTAACAGATTCTATTTTGATGTGTTGGATATTGAGTTTTCCATTTTATTTATTGGCAATTATGTATGAATCTCTTTTTGTTCATCACAAGAATTTTGGGTTGAAAAATATTGATGACTTGTATGGAAGCTATTATAGCACATTTATGTGGTGTGACTATGGATATTTTATATAGGCTAGAAAGCAATATTCCATACTTCTCAAGGGCCCATGTATTGGGCCAATTACACAGTTTCATAAATTGTGTTCACTAAGATACTTCTACACATGCATAGATTCCATGTATACATGACACATTTGCAATCAATTGGGCTTCTAAGATTTTATTAGTACATTCATCTTCTCACGTAGGCTAGTAATAATTGGTCCCATTTGTAGATTATAGCAATGAACCATGCTAAGATCTGTATTTTTCTTGAATTTATGTGCTTTCCCAGTATAATCATACAGATTCTGTTTTGGTGTGATGGATGTTGAGTTTTCTATTTTATTTATTGGCAAAAAAAGTCTACATAATTTGTATGGTACACCCTTTCAATCCTTCATTTTCTTGAGTAGTTATTTAGACTCTCTTCTATTGGTTAGGACTAAGTAATAGGAATAGTAGGCATAAAGACTTAGGTAGGAATAAATAGAAAGAAAGTTTTACTGTTACATTTATTGTACACACCCTTTATAGAATGAATTTACCACCCTATCCATGGTTTATAGATATAATTGACATAGCTTGAGTAGGTACTTACACAGGGTTTGATTACTGAATTTGCCACTTTACACACCCTGTCCGTGTTTCATTTGACTGATTGACTACTCTTACTGTTTTGAATTATATTAGTATTAGTCAGTATATTAGATCAATTGGGACTTACACTATTAGGAAGCTACATCCTGATTTTATTGAGTCTATAGAATCAAGCTCTCATTTAGTCTATAGGAAAGAGTGATGCAAAGTATATAGAGACAAATTTGAGAGCCAAAAACACAAAAAATAAGTGGAGTATTTGATCCAATTACTATTGGATCCACTTATTCCAAAAAAGTGTATATATAATTTGTTATGGAGTTTTATGGGGTGAAGAAAAAGGTGCAAGGATTGCTGGATTAAGGCTGTGAGACGTGATGTGATGTGCCTGAGGACTGTAAAATATACCATGATTGGGTGGTATCTATTTTTCCAAAATTGCGTAGGACTTGTAACTGGTCCCATACACAATAAGAAGCCCCTTGTGGAGGTATGCTAGTCCATGAGATGTGAACATGTCACTTGGGTGATTTGAACCCTAGTGGGCATGATAAAAACACTCCTCTTTCACTGACCAGGTAAGACCATGTTGACAACATTGCTTAGCTTTTGATTTAATAGTCTTCTGGTCTTAATTGTCTTAATAGGAGAGGGTATTATTCAATGGAATCATAGAATCTAAATGATGAACATGGGTTAAGTTTTGTTTCAAAATATTTGACTCTTGAATGATCAAATTTTTGTGTGACCATCAAATGCAAGGTGTTTCAACAAACTGGATGTTCAAAGTAGCGCAAATTATAGTGAGTGCAGTCTCACATTGCTAGGGATTATTTTTTCAGTTGGAAGTGCTGAAAAGAATAATGGGAGTTTTCCAAACTGGGACTGTGAAACATATGAGTAACTGCTTCTATACCTTGGTGAACTTTCATTTGCATATACATACATTCCAACTAATCTCTCCTTGAATTAGCAGGATGTAAAATCTTTTGTGAATGGTGGGAATGGTGTATTGGGATGTTTCCATTAACTCAAGTTCTGAACATCATGATTGAGTGTCAATTTACACGTAAAAACTTGGCATGTTTTGAATTAGTAATAATTTCTTTCTCAATGCAAAATTTTCATCTGCATATACATCCTAGCTGGGCCTCTCTTGAAAATGGCACAATATAAAAATTTTGTTGTTGTGTCATGGATGGAATAAAGTAATATGATTTAATTAGCTCAACTTTTCATTAGGTCAGGTGTCAAAGATCAGGATTGAAAGTCATCTACAACATGGTGGTTTATCAAATAGTACTAGTGTTTTAATGAGAAACCTTCATCTACATGTACATTCCAACTCGACACTTTCAGAAATGATGGAATGTACTTTTGTGTTTTGAGTATTATTGGTCAAATAAGGTAACATTATTTAGGCAAATCGGTTATTGCATAGCAGCCATGATTTTCCTGTGTCTAGTCATCATCTCAAATTCTTGTGCTTGCTTTTTTGGTGTAGACAGCAAAATTGAGAGTTTTTTTCTTTTGATCAGTTACCCTGATTTTTCAATGGGAATTTATGTCCGATAATGTGGTGATTGTGCATGATTTGTTTTAATTCCTACACAGATGTTGTGATATGTCATTCATCAAAAGATAACATTTTTTTCAGTCTGGATTATTTTTCATTATTCCGCTGTCAAAACACAGAAGTCCCTCCTACGTTATGCATGCATTTGATTCTTGGGATTTTATATTGACAGTTCCACTGTTGTTCATTGTAATACATTTGAAATTAAACATGCGGTGTTGTTTTTGGTGTAATAATACATTTGAAATTAAACATGAGGTGTTGTTTGTGGGGTAATACATTATTCTTAGGCAACACCTCTTGTTGATCAATGCTTTGAATTTTTTTTATTTGATGTCATGATCCCCAGTCATTCTTGCTATATGGAGATGTTCTCGCAAACATTATTTCATGCTTAATGTCTTGTCCTGAT
Organism: Pinus tabuliformis; assembly: GCA_031772625.1. NCBI lineage: Eukaryota > Viridiplantae > Streptophyta > Pinopsida > Pinales > Pinaceae > Pinus > Pinus tabuliformis. The sequence goes on along the minus strand of CM062820.1, from coordinate 588,835,137 downwards.
ATAGTGACCTAATTATGTTTTTTTATTGTTGCAACTCCATTGATATTATTGTCAAGTTCTCATTGGTTCTATTCAATTGTAATCAATGCCTCATGAGTTTCTGATTCTGGAGCAGGTGATAAACTAGGGGAGGGAAGCCAATATTGGAATGGGGAGAAATAGTGGAGATAGAACCTGACCTCTCCTAGTTTATCACCTGCTCTAGAATCACAAACTCATGAGGCATTGATTACAATTGAATAGAACCAATGAGAACTTGACAATAATATCAATTGAGTTGCAACAATAAAAAAACATAATTAGGTCACTGTATCAGGACAATACATTATGCATGAAATAATGCTTGTGAGAAAAATCTCCATTATAGCAGTAATGACTAGGGATCATGACATCAAATAAAAAAATATTCAAAGCATTGATCAACAAGAGGTGTTGCTTAAGAATAATGTATTACCCCACAAACAACACCTCATGTTTAATTTCAAAAGTATTATTACACCAAAAACAACACCTCATGTTTAATTTCAAATGTATTACAACGAACAACAGAGGAACCACCAACATAAAATCCCAAGAATCAAATACATGCATAACCCAACAGGGACTTCTGTGTTTTGGCAGCGGAGTAATGAAAAGTATTCCAGATTGAAAAAAGTGTTATCTTTTGATGAATGACATATCACAACAGCTGTGTAGGAATTAAAACAAATCATGCACAATCGCCACATTATCGGACATAAATTCCCATTGAAAAATTAGAGTAACTGATCAAGAGAAAAAAACTCTCAATTTTTTTGTTTGCACCAAAAAAAACAAGCACAAGAATTTGATATGATGACTAGACACAGGAAAATCATGGTTGTTATGCAATGAACGAGTTGCCTAATAATGTTACCTTATTCGACCAATAATACTCAAAACAAAAAAGTAAATTCCACCATTTTTGAAAGAGTCGAGTTGGAATGTGCATGTAGATGAAGGTTTCTCATTAAAACACAATTACTATTTGATAAACCACCACGATTGTAGATAACTTTCAATTCTGATCTTTGACACATGACCTAATGAAAACCTGAGCTAATTAAATCATATTACTTTATGCCATCCATGACACAACAAAAAAAGTTTTATATTATGCAATTTTCAAGAGATCCCAACTAGGATGTGTATGTAGATGGAAATTTTGCATTGAGAAATAAATTATTACTAATTCAAAACATGCCAAGTTTTTACCTGAAACCTGACACTCAATCACGATGTTCAGAACCTAAGTTAATGGAAACATCCCAATACATCTGTGTTTATGTACCGATGACACATTATAAGAGTGGTATTAAAATAACGAAGAATTCTCACAAGTTTAAAAATAGTCCATAAACTCACTAGGCATACATTTGTCTAGAAAGTGACTCTTAGTTCACTAACATACAAAACATCATGTCCAAACACATATTTAAATGCTCTAACGTAAAGACACCCCAAATCATTAGACATTAAGAACCATCAAATGTTTAGTCCAACAAGGTTCGGTTTTGATGTACATATTACCTATCACATCTGACAGAGTGGTTGATTGCTGGAGAATGTATGCAATAAATGATGTTCCAATATGTATAACCTCCAGTCCATATAGAGCCCAATGCTTCTTTTCCCTTGTGCATTTGATCATACATGAATAGGTAATGCTTATAATTCAATGTTTTCCATGACCCACCCCTAATTTTTCAATCTATAATGCAAAGGAGTAACTTATTCAACTATGTTCAAAATGACCATTAATCAAATCAATCTGCCAGGGCCATTAAACATTTTAGAAGCACTAGGATTGGCTAGGAGAAACTAAGAACCCCTAGATCATAATCAAATCAATCCTACACATAGATATCATCATTCTGCATATGCAATCCATGTCGATGACCATTCACCACTCAACTTTCCAATGGAATGTTATACATTTAATCTATAATTCATGGAAGCACCATTGTGGCAACTCAGTTTACAATACTGCTCTCTAAATCATTGCTAGAATTTCATACAATGTATCTTTATTCTTGGGACTCATCAATCAAGATTTCCAATGGAGAATTATAAATATAAACCATCATTAATGGAAGCACCATTTCTTCAACTCAGTTTACAATATTGCTCTATAGATCAATGTAAACATTTCTCTCACCACAAATCTTTAGTTAGGGATCAACATTATTTCATAAACTCTCTCCTTTTATTGTTTTGTTTCATGTCACCTATGTTTACCTTAAATTTTTTCGTTTCCTTGTTGCTATGCACTGCATCAACCTCTATTATTCTACAATATTTGTTTGTTCAATGTTTTTCTATCATGCACAAGGAAATATTGTTGCTCTTGTGAGGGTAAGAATGCAAGTGACAAGGGTTGATCATCTACAAAAATCTTCCTCAAATGAGGAGTTAAATCCGATAGGTTTTGAAGAACATAATGATATAAAAGCTGAAGAGCATATGATGTAGATGTTGAAGGTGGTGCTTCTACATGAATTATGGTGCAAGGTGCAAGTTTAACCAAGAATATTAGTGTTAACAAAGGCAAAACTAAAGAGGATATGCTAAAGGAAATTGATGATGTTGACTTCAATGGATGATTAATAAGACTTTCAGTGAGAAAATATGAAACTCACCAGCATCAATACATTATTGGCTAAATACCTCATGCAAGGAAGAATAAGAATGGGGTTATTATAGTGTTAATTGAACAAAAGGAGGAAATAGTTGATTGGTGTAAGGAGATACTTGAAATTTACCATGACCTAGAGTTGATACAACTTAAGGCTAACATTGCTCCACTTTGAGTCCATTCAAAGATGGATTTTGGGGAAATCGGGGTGTGCAGGAGTTAAGAGAATATATCAAGAGCTGGCATTATGAACAATTGAAATCCTAAATAGAGACAAATCTATGGACTTACACCCTACAATTATGACCAAGTTCTATTACACTCTATCCAAGGCATATAAAGATCATTCATACAATTTACAAAATATATATGCAATTGTGACGAGTTTCCTTTCGAAGTTGGATGGAATTGTGGCATCTAGATAAATGCTAAGAGAATGAGTGAAGATGTGCCAAATTGTCTCCTAAAAACAACATGGATAACTATATTTTGTTGTGCAATTACAATTGGTTTATCAATGTCTAGGCTATATTTGTTTTAGGGAAATAAAAATATGAAGAACTATGTCAAGAATTGTGAGCAAAGAATATCTGTGGTTGCACATCCTAATGCATGGATGACTAGATAATTGTTTATGATTTGGCTATACCATTCTGTTACTTTTTACTTGGAGGCGTCTATCTTACAAACATATACTTGTTAATTTTTTATGGCCATCACAACAACATAGTTTTACAAACCATAGAGGCAAACACGATAGGCATACATAGTGTTGGCACTGCTTATACATTACTCATAAGATGCAACCCCTTGAAGTGAGTTTGGGCCTTTTAAGAATTATTTAAGGTTTGAGAGAATAAATTGGATGGCAAAGAACACATGGAGAGAGGTAAAAAGGTTTGAAACAGTTGAAATTGCTAGCATATCTATTGAAAGGACATTGACACCCTCTAATATTAATGTGGAATGTAGGTGCAATGGAATTTGGCTAGTCAATTATGATGCTCTTACCAACGATGAGGCTTGTAGCCAATTTTTTGAAATACTTGGTCATAAAGATGCAAAAGTTGTTATATGTTGAGTCTACCTCAAGGATGTTATCATCTATTAGGTGATGATGATGAACATGGCAATTCTACTTGAGAATATGATGGAGAAATTCAAGAAAAAATAGTAGTTGTTGATTACAAAAACCACATACAAATTTTACAAATGCTAATCAAAATGAAATTGTTGAAATGAATATGAGTGAAGGTGGTCGAATGATGGGAAGCATTAATGAGAAATTTGCATTGCCAAGCCAAGTGACCCTACATGAGTGGTTAGCAGAAGCCATGATGAATATGAATTGAAATTATCTTTACGAAGATTAATGAAGAAATCCTTAACATGCCTTCATTTGTGTTGGGCCATAAGATGTTCAGGTGTCGGGGACCAGAGTTACATAAATATTTTATTGTTGGTCTATTAAACTCCATCATTCAAGGTAGGAACCATTTGGTTGTTGGGTAAGATACAACTATTTAGGTAAGAGAAAGGAAGGTTGGTAAGTAAGGGGCCCATGTTTCATTTTCCTACTTGCATAAAGCCTGCTTGAAGGGGAGGGACTTTAACACAATGACTCTAAACAGAATATTGCATCGTAAGACCACATGTAAGGTTGATGGGTATGGGATTCCCTCGATTCAAAACTTCATGACATGGTAGAATGACTTTCATAACTTATATATTTCTTGAAGAATAGAGTGTAATGACGAAATATCATATGGAAGGATGAACTACTTGAAGATCGATAACCTAAAAACTACCCAGAGAGCGAATGAAAGTGTTTATAAATTGCCCCTGCAAATATAACAACTTCTCCTTACAATGAGGCTGCAAATTTGTAGAAGCACGAAATTCCTTTATCACAGTTAGTTTGGCATTTGAGAAATTGGTTTGATATGGAATCAACAAGGTAGTGATGGAAACACTCAAGGAAACAAAAGTTGGGAGAAAAGTAAAACAAGAAATGTACAAACATTAATCTCTCATAGCTTGAAAAAAGTGGTAGAGAAAAGATTAATCTCTCATACCTTGACAGAACTGGTGGTCAAGATCAACACATACAAGAACTTTGTTGTGGAATATTATCAAAACTAATAGAAGGATATGAAAGAGCGTATAGTAAGAACCTTGACAAACACGACCACTGAAACTTACAACATTGTTTGTAGGAAGAGAAAATTATGTTTCTTTTTTCCAAACATGTATGTTAGTATATTACAGTTTAATGAATATGTTTTCCTATTATCATATATGGTTTCATAATTTAACAAAACATTCGCCAAGATTTCACAATGTTTTATTATTTAGTGACAGATTTGCTACGATCTTACAAGATTTTATAATTCAGTGAAAGATTCTCCATGACTTTACAAGATAATATAATCTGGTGAGAGGTTTGCCAAAAAAATTATATATACATATTATATTATTGATAAACTTGCCTCCCATTTTTCCTATGTATCAGGGGGATTCACCCATTTATTATACATATAAATATAGGGTGGTTCTTAAAATTTTCCCTGTATGCAATCTTTCCATATTTTGCAATTTTACCATTTTCTAATTCCTCAACTAAAGTTTGAGAAACCCTTATATTAGTGGGCTTCCCACACATCAATTCATAAGAAGTGCCAACATCAAATGCATCAATGTAAAGGTCTAACAAAAGTTTTTCAGGAGACTTGTAATCTTGAGATAATTCTCTTATAATGCCATTGAACCTCCTATTAAATTATTTAACAATTTCATCTTCATTATTTTTATTACTATAAATAGCACGAAGTAAAAACTTTTCATCCCTCTTATCTCCATGTTCATTGATAAAGGCCTTGATTATAGCTTGTAGAGAATCAAAAGAACCATTAGGAAAATCATGAAACCAATCCATAACATTATATTCCAAGGAATAGACAAAGAGACACATCCTAATGTCTTCATGATTATAGTTAGTATTGCTGCACCACTTAGATATACAAAGATTAAATTTCTTGAGATGATAATTGACATTAATTTCACCATTGCCTTGAAAATAAGGTAAATTATCAATGGTTTTTTTTGGAATATCATGGGGATAAACCTGAATGTTAGTAAAATTACAAGGGGCAAGTAAGTCATTCATGATGACTTGCTCACTTGAGAGCAAATGGATATCAGTGAGATGTTTGTGTCAAAGATAAATGAGAATTCTACAAAAAAAGGCTTCTAAGAGAAATTCTTGTAGAAAATGGAAGAAGTGGAGTCACCCTTGAAAATGAATCTAACTCTAAAATCCAAATGCAGAAAACGAAAAATTTAGCTAGGGAGAAGAAGGTGGATATCAAGGAAGGCTTCATGTTTGAGAAAATTGAATGCTCACTATAATGTAATTTGTTTAACCGAGCCTAGAGAGCAGGGTTAACCAAGCTACCCATGAGCTTTTATGAATGGATGAATCAGTGGAGTCACCACCCAAACAGGAAACTAACCTAAATGTCCAAGTGCTAAAGTGAAAATAGAGATGTGAATAAGGCGATAAGAAGATTAGTGAGATATCAAATATGAATGCAATGTTTGACGGATCAAGAAGATGAAAATGGATTAGAGGATTATGAAGATCAAATGAGGATGTTGTCAACACCAAGGTCCAATAAATTGGTCCCCGAAAACGACACTAAAAATGTTGTGGCGTTGGTAGGACAATGAATGAAGGATGAAATATCACAAGATGATAGAATGTCGTAAAACTTGGTAACGAGAAAACTCATCCTCGACAACAACACCAAAAAATGTTGTGCTACTTGACAAGCTAGATGGAAAAATGTGAGAAAAATAATGATAATGTCATTAACTTTGCCAACAAGAAAAACTCATCCTTGGCAATGGTACCAAAAAATGTTGTCGCCCAGATTGTACAGGCACCAGGGCAGGGCTGTCACTCTGATCCCTGCCCACTCCACTCTAGTTGTCTCCCAACAACAGGCTATGGGGGGTAGTCCCTAAGGAATGAGGTGAAGGAACATAAGTTGGAAACCAACTTGTTTGGGATACACGGATGAGTGGCCTAGTTACTTGGTTAAATTTAGCAAGATTAATGATTATATTATATTTTAAGTATGAGACCAGTGCCTTAACGGAGTTACAATTCTTGCTTATGGTAATTTGAAACCAAGTGACTGGATGGACACTCGTTGCTTGAATTATTAACTATCCTATATGATGTGAAAGTCCTAGGATCTATGTGAGATGTAATGATATTGGTTTGATTTAATTTTATGCCTAGTCTAAGTATGGCCTTCCCTTAACTATTTTGAGGTTGGGCTCCATGGTAGGTTTTGGGAAGGAGGTCAACAGGAAGCAAGCTAGGGCCTGATTAACGATACCTTCTGTTGTGCTCCTATCACTCGATGCCTCCGATGTTGTAGAGACCGTGGCTCTAACAACTGCAAGGTCACTGTGTTAACCATAGAAGAGTTTCCAAACTCCTATGTTACACAATATTTTGTCGCACCTCTTGCACTTCCTTGTTACCCCAGAGTGCCAAAACATTGACAACTATGTAGTGTACCCATCCTAATATGCAGTCCAGATCCTCGCTGAAGAACTAATGAAGAGTTTCATTGAGCATTTCTTAAGAAAAATGAGCTCAAAACCCTAATTTCTGGTTCAACACGATTGTGACACTACCCTCTCATGCTAATGACAAGTTTCACCATGTGAACCTCGTGCTACCAGCGCAACTTTTTCCTGGATCCTGGATACTCACATTGATCCCTAAAAGGAAAGTTTTCCCAAAGTGGAGGAGAAGCTTCGTGATCTAGAGGTTTCCAGAATGATGAACTAGATGATGTTCGTTGTGGATGTGGTCAAATTTTCCCAATGTTTCCCTTTGATATTATCCCTATGAGCTTCCTCCTTGATATGAGGACCTTCCCCTATCTTTGGTGAGATTATAACTCCCTCTCTTTGCTTATAAATTCATCCTCTTCCATTCACAAATGGTTGGTCTCTGATTATTTTCACCCTTATGCTGAGATAATGCCTACATGTTATTCACTTTGGCTTGGAGAATGAGTGCTTGGAGAGATTGAGCTTGGACTTGAACATTCACTCAAGGAGGGCTACTAACATCAAGGCCCAGGTTGTAAGTTTTCTCTTTTATTTATTAATATATACAATTGTTGGTTCACTTTCCATAAATGCTTGTGTTAATACTTCATTTATATTAATGCTCCTTGATTTGTTAAGTGAATTACATTTGATTATGTTTGTTGAACTTGTATTCTTTGTTATTTCTTTGGCCGCTTGTGCAGGTATTCAAATGCTATGAATAGTAAGGACTGAGCCTGAGGAGGAAGTGATCAAGATCTTCAACAAAGGAGTGCATTATAGCATCAGAATGAGGTAGGTCTCCTTCCTCTTCTCTTGCTTTGATTTTAATTTAGGAAAGTATCTTGTAGATTGTCTCGTTTGTTGCTAGACCCACTCATTGGGCTAGAGGGATCGTCTCTGTTCGTAGATAAGATTTACCTAGACAACAAAATGGTGACTCTGCAAAGGGTTGCCCTAGATTTATATCAACTTAGATTATTCTAGGAGATAAGTTTTAAGGAAAGCTAGATCTATGATGCTTATGTAAGAGATTGAGTGAGATTATCTTGAATTAAGATTGTTTATGTTATTTAAGTACTTAGTGTGAGGAAACTTATAGAGAGAGTAATTAACAACGATGAGATGACAATCTTGAACAAGATAAATTGCTTTAGAGGCACCAGTGCAAAACTTCAACAAATTCTCTCAAGATGTAAAATGTCAATTTTTCAACAATGTTCGATACCACTTTAAGATAAACTAATCACCATTTAAGATAGCCAAATGAGAACTTAGATGCCAAGATTTAGAGTGATTACCAAAGACAAATATGCCAATTAGATTCCAATTGTCAGAAGATCAGATCTAGAGCTTAAATGTAGGAGTGCTTTAGGTGCCGAGTAAACCACACAAGTGTTAGATCTCAACAGTTAAATAAACAATAGAACTTCAGAAAATTTTAGTGCTTATTAATGTTATGAAAAGAGTAGAAAAATCAATCTAAATTATAAAATTTGCCCAACATATGATGTACAAAACTTTCCAATGACCAACAAAAGTAAATATATGTGTCTAGCTTACTTTATGAAGATGTATTCTATAATATTTTAGACCTGTAATAATTTATTAAAACAGTAAATTGACCCACAACCCAACAAGATAGAGATGTCAGAAACAATGCCCAATAGAATAAAAAATAGTAAAATTCGCCCAACTTGAAAAAAGTCAATTTTTTAGGGTTTTTAGGGAGTGTGATTCAGAAAATTTCAAATCTTATATATTTACTACAGTATTGAATTATTGACATATCAACAAGCTAATGCAGTTACAATCAATGCCAAAATTTCTTTGAAATAGAAAAAAAAATTGGAAATTGAAAATTTCAAGTTTTAGACCCTTATTAAGTGTATGTTTCAGAAATTTTAGATCTGCAAACTTCAGTTATGCAGTAAATTCCAAGAAGCATACAATTTATATCTGGGCTATATCTGGGATGCCCAAGTGGCCAAAATTTATGAAAATGAAGATTTTGAGATTTTAAACAATTTTGACCATGTAACATGTGATTTTAGGGCTTAATTTTTATTGATTTGTTTGCTGTAATAAATCATAGATAAAACTAGGGTTTAGAGGTGAATCCATAGGCCCAAGGCCTTGATGATTACTTTTCCAAATTTTCCAAAATTTATCCAATGTACTTGGCACCTGAAAACACAAGATTTGAGCCAAAATGGCTGCAAAACAAATTGTTAGGGATAAAATGTCAATCCTTTGAAGAAAACCTTGTTTGTAGTGAGATATATCCCTTGTAGGGTTTATGGCCTTCTTAGTTCTTGAAAACTAGATCCAAAAAACTAGCCTTTTAGGTTGGGTAATGGATAGGGCCTTTAGAAAATGGGTTGTTTCCCTGATTTAAAAATAAACAACCTACAAAAATAACATGAAAACCCTAGATGTTTAGGTTTTTTGAGGTCTCCAATGCCAATTTCTTCCTCAATCCTGAAACAAATTTAGAATAGAAACCCAAATAACCAATATACAAAATTTAAATTTCAAAACCCCAAAACCCCAAAACCCCAAATATATACAAAAATACTAAAAATCCCCAAAACCCAAGTTAGAAAAAATAATTACAAGCTAGATCTACAAAATTATTCACAAGATCTACAAATATACAAGGGTGTTGAAAAAATTTAAATATTTGAGAAAAATATTTTTATGGAGTTTTTTTATTTGAAGAATGACTAAAATTACTTTAGAAACCCCAATGTATACTATATCCTTAGCGAAGATTTAATCCACCATATAAATATTTGGAATCCAAACAACAATGATTCTTGCCCAAGTTTAAAAACTTGGAGGACAAGGACTGAAGTACTTGCAAGCACTATGAATTTATCTCAAAATAATTTGTTAGATCACATGCGTAATCAAACCACCTAAGATTAACCCAAGGCTATCAATAGTATGGTTCTTTCTCCATCTAATGACAAAACAAATCTTACCAATATTCAACACAACATAGAGATATTCGTAGTCAGAACATACCAAAAATCAGTAAGAAAGAACCCTTTGAATTGTACCACAAAGTCTTTATTATGATTGAAAATAGTTCCCAATGGGACAATATTATAAAGTTGCTTTAGCAGAAATTTTCTAGCGAGAGATCAAGATGCTAGAGACTCAAATGACTCTCTAATTTATAGATTTATCCTCCAAGTGGAAAAATAACAGCTAGCTTCTTTGATCTTTGTCAAAATAATCTAGGCCATTGATAAACACTTCAAGATCTTTTAATTTTAGCCCTTCATTTTTTATTTTTGAGGAATTTTTTAATTATCATTAAATTTCATTTTTATTAGCTCAAAATTAATTATTTTGAACTAATTTCCTCAAAAAATTGATTTTGACTTAACCATCAATGTCCAAGGGTCTAAATTTTCTTGAAATATACAATATTCCCTTGGTGTAGGATCTTTAAAAATTGATTCCTTTAGGACCCACGAATTTTTCCACTTGGAGAATTATTTTTCCTAAGACAATTTTATTTTGACTCTATTAATTAATTTTTTGGCTTAGGATATAATTTTATTTTTCCAGAAAAATTAATTAATCTACACATGAGGGGATTTAATTAATTTTCCACCCTCTAATATATAATATTTTGTATTTACAACTGTTAAAGAGGGAATATACATTTGGCATAGACCCTCAAGACACATAACGCATCTGCGACACAATATGATGCAATAGACTAAGTGATTTGTAATAAAATAATTAAGCCATCTAGCTTAAATTATTCCCAAATCACTTTTACGTCAGACTTGACTAAACACTAGGATTCATCGAATATTTTGATAATAAATTTCATCCTAGTTTTGGGGTTTAAATTGGAGGCAAAAAACTCTTCTAATTAGATGTGTTTAGAAACACAGATAATCAGTGAGGTTAAAAAGCCTCCTAGGATGAAATTCATCGCCAAAATCATAGGCTTACCTAGGTTGTTACATATACTCAAGGTCTTACTAGGATCATTTACATTAGATAACTTGCAAAATGGGTTGACAATGACATATAGGTTGCTGGAAAATGATCCAATCTTGTTGAAAAATTTTGGCACTTCCACTTCCTTGGAACTTTGACAAATCCAGTGCAACAGGAACCATAATTGTCAACCACCTCATCTTCCATATGAGGTCATGTTATGTTGATTTCATCTTATTAATATGTAGAAGAGTTCAAGGCACATTGTCTACATGCCTTCATGCATCATTCTAATGGAAGATATTGTTCTTCTTTGATCATCCTCATGAGATAGAGCATTTAGCCATGTTATCTGCAACTATATGATTGGCACGACTTTATCTATCAAACATACATACCTTTTCCTTCTTTTGGTCATCTAGACTTGCTTCTAGTAGCTTCTTTTTCTTGCTTGAAGAGAAAGTACTTCAACCAACTCAACATGTTGTACATCTTCATCATCATACCTTACTAGTGGATCCCACACAAGGTGGAATGTGGACTATCTATGAGGCACTTGCTTCTTCTTAGTAGAGGTGAACCTTCTAATGAAGATTCCAATGGAGGATCTTGATGATCCTCATTTTGCAAATGATCCTTCCTAATAATGATGATGTATGATGATTTATTTATCTTATATCTTGCTACATGACTTTCCTCCAACCATATATATTGCTACTTCAGATGTCCTTATATGCTTCCAATGGAGATGCCATGAGCTACTTCCTTTTTATCATGATGACTACTACAACCATGTAGACTTGTACTTCAAATATCTTTCTATGCTTCTATGGTGATGTCATATTTATCTTGCTATAATGCATCCTATCATACTTGTGACGCTTTCTATCATATTCTATAACTGAAAGGAACTAAAGGAAGGAGGTTATCTCAGTCATAGTAGAGATCTTTCACTTCTTCCTCCTTTGATTTCTTATTTTCTAATTCTTCCACTTCTTTGGTAACACGGGCTTCATTTCTTTCCTTTCTCTTCTTGTTGTCATTCTTGAGTTTAGGAAAATTCCTTTTAAGTTCCCATATTCATTACACTCATAGCATTATATCTTTTACATATCGATCTTCTTTTTCTAAGGGTCAAACTTCCCAAACTTTCCTTTTGTCTTGGCCATGGAAGCATATGCTTGAACTTGTTCATTTGATCCAACATCACTTTTTTCTTTTAACCTAGATTCTTCAATCTTACATAATGACCAAAGTTCACTTAATAGAGTGCCTTCCTTCTTTCCATAGATACTTGATACAAAGTTGCACCATTCATTAGGTAGTGCATAAAGCACAACAGTGGTCATTTCTTTATCATACATTATTTATCCTAATTCTTATAGTTGATCTCTTATTTGAGATACCCTCATAAGGTATGAGACTACCCCTTCTTCCTTGGATACCTTAATTTTGTATGGTTCGGTTTTCAATGATATGAATTCTCCTGCAGTTCTTACAGAAAAAATTCTACCAACTTTTCATAGATATCCTTTAATTTCTCCAACTTTGCTACATAAGAGATGAGGGAATCCTTGATTCATTTTATGAGGATTATTTGAGCCATTATTTCCCCTTTCATATACTTCGATAATGCTTTAGCTTTCTCTTGATATGATTGGGAGATTGAACCTTTAACGTATTCAATAACTTCATTCTATATGAGGACCAAATCTATCCTCTTTTTCCATACAAGGAAATTTGATGACCCAACCAGTTTGTTTCTCTCCTTTAGAATGAAGTCACATTGATAGCAGATTTAGACATTAATATAAAAATACTTACTTGTCAATTAAAGATGCTCCTTCGATGATAATACCATCAAATTGATGATTTCTTGATGATGTTGCTTCGTTGATGACCTTGTTCAAGGATGTTTGAGATGTGATCTTTGCTTCAATGTGAGAGAGATCACCTTGACATGTTTGATGATGATGGAAATGCTTCTTCTTGCTTCCTTGGATGATGATTTAGGATGTGTGAGCTTCACAAGAATTCTTCAAGTGTAGACTCCTTCTTTGAATGAGCTAGGGTTTTTGAGGTCTTCTTTTTCCACAAGGTGTTGATCCTTCTAGATGATATGGTCCTTGAGATGGGTAGTCCTCTTTGATGTTCCTTGATTCCTTCCTTCAATATGGTGTCTGGATTAGTCCTTCTTGATCTCCTTGTGCTTGGACCTTAGGTACCTTCTACAATTGATGGTCTTCTTCAAGTTGGCTTTCCTTGTTTTTTCACCTTAGCTCTGATACAATGTTGAGAAATCTAGGGGAAGATAAATTAGGTGATTTCTCTTAAATTGATAACTGCTTGTGATTTATTTTTACTTAAATTGATTAACTTATTCAACTTTATTATTATTTTGTTTTCTATCATCATACGACTACCAAAAAATCAAGATCAATGAGATAAGAGAACACGAAATATAGGTTGTAAGCTAGGGCCAAAACCTCTCCTCTTGAGAGGAAAATCCACAAGAATTCTTCTCTTCTTATAGAACTTCAAATGACAAATCCCAAGACCTAAAACCCTTGTCAAGTTCCCCTCCAAGACCAACTCAACCTTTACAACTTTCAACAACGTTTCTAACAACTTCGACCCCAACAACTTCTTTAGCAACTTTGACCTAGAAACAACTTTGACTTTCCTAGCAACTTCAACTTCCCCAACAACTTTGACTTCCCCAGTAATTTCTTTTGCAACTTCAAATTCTCCAACTGTTGGGTGTGGAGCCTGATTATCTTATGTATTCAAAGGTATTGCTACATTGGACCCCAGTTTGTTGCCACCCGTAAAATATTCGCTGCAGGGGGGGTCCAGGGGGGGGGCGGCTGCGACCTTTGGGGAGCCCCCCCCTGACGGGGGTTTTCGGGGGCAGTGCCCCCGAAGCTAAAAACAGATGTAAAATTACCTTGTAAAAGTATAGTAATTTCTAGTCAATCTAGGCCGTTCATTAGGAAGATGATCTAACGGTAGAACTTATGTTTAGTTTAGGGTTGTTTTCCCTAGAAGGCAACCCCTCTCTTTGTATGAGGGCATTGTATTGAGTCTGTGTAATATATGTGTATTCTCCGAGTGAGAAGCAGTGGTGTGAGACTGTGAGAGAAAACAGAGGATATTCCAGTGGATCTATTGTAGCTTGTGTCTCTTCATTTTGCTGGATAATATAAAGGAAGGACTGGCTGTTCGGGGTGGACGTAGCCCAAACTGGGTGAACCACATATATCTGTGTCTCTCTTGTTTTATGCATTTTCTGTGTTTATATCTCTGCAATATTTTATGTGTTCCATTGCTCTATAATATATAATTTTCTAACATCAACAATTTCTTCTGCAACTTCAACTTCCCTAGTAGTTTCTTCTGCAACTTTGACTTCCCCAAAACCTTCTCCAATTTCAGTCTAGTAACCACTTTAGAAACCCTAACAAGAGAGAGAAAGAGGTCCAAAACTTCAATCTTGCTTTTCTTCTTCTTTTCCTTGATTTTTGTGCTTTTCCAGATTCTTTCTTGAGGAGATTGAATTGCTTCTTACTTGAATGAATTTTGATTCCAAATGAAGTTGAGGTTCCTTTATATATAGGCTTCTTAAGAGGTCGAATTGTTGTCCTTGAGGCTGACTTGAACCTTCTTGTAGGCTGACTTATTTAACAAGGTCTTGGAGGGTCTTTGTGACACTTATGACTTTACAAAAAATTTCTTTACAAGATACAACATGCCCAAAGGGGTCTTACATGCATGACAACGACTCTTTTGAATTCATAACTCTAAGAAAAACCTAGAATCACTCAATGGGTGCTTGACCTACAAATTAATTTATCTTGAGCATGAAATCCTTGCATCAAGAATGATAATAATAAATTGCTTTTCCTCTTTAAATCAGATACATAAAATCATTATTACATATGTCATTATGAAGACCAAACCTAGTTATATTTCAATGGAAATTTGGGAATATTCAGGATGAATTTCCCCAAAGGGAAAACCAACGACCCTTAGAAAATCCCATCTTGCCCAAAAGAGAATTTATATTGGTTAAAGGAAATATTATTATCAACATGGCTCTCTTTCATTATTACTTGATAATTTACTTGGGTAAATTATCGTTAAGGAATGTGGTCAATATATTTGATATTATTAAAAGGAAATTAATAAGGTATCTTACAAGTCAGCTCCACTATTGAAGGATCACTTCCACCATATAATGCCTATATAAGAATACGGTATGGCTCATTATATGCATGCTTTGTGACTCACATCTATTGCTCTTATGAGGTTCGAATATATTCTTGTGGTTCTCATTTGCAATTTTTCTGTGGCTCACATAACATTCTATGGCTCATATACTGTTTTGTAACTCACATGTATATTTCTAAGGCTCAAAATTTATCTCCGTGGTCCCAATTATTTATGACTCAAATTACATTTCTTGTGGTTCGTTTTATCTATGGCTAGCATCACATTGTGTGTGATTCACATCAGTGGCACATTATAGTGGCTCACTTCTATGGCTCATTATAGTGACTCACATCAGTGGCATCACATCTGTAATTGTGGCATTACATTTATATCAGCGACATCTAATCTATAACTGTGGAAATATATTTATATTAGTGGCATCACATCTATAACTATGGCATTGTAATGGCATCACATCTATAATAGTGGCATCACATATATAATAATGGCATCACATATTTTACAGTAATATTCTAATACTCTCACTCTAATATACTCCAAGACTCTCACTCTAATATAATTTGAGGCTCTTGGTCTCATATACTCTAAGGGGCTTGAAATTACATAGTGGCTCACGTTTGATATATATAACAATGATTACAATGATTACACTATATTGTTTCAGTGACTTTGTTGACAGTGAGACAATGACCTTGTTAATAGTAAGACATGGACTTTGTTGACAGTGAGACAATGATCTTGTTGACAGTGAGATAGTGACTTTGTTGACAGTGAGACAATGACCCTGTTTGATGCAAGAGCATCAACAAACTTTTATAAACATTATTAGACATTTTTTTTTAGGGAGTTGGATTCCTCATGCAATGATTTTAATTTTGTAATAATTAGTCAAACTCTAGAAACATTATCATCGAATATTATAGATTAGGCTAGCTAAAATTAGTCTTAGTTTTGATTTTTCCAAATTAGTTACTAAAATAATGGATCTTATCCACTGATTATGGATCTTGATCCTATTTTATATTTAGAATGATTTTTATAAATTAGTAAGTATGTGGAGAACTAGAGAAGATTGGAAGTATGAGTGTAAGAGGAGGAAAAAGAGAATTCTTTCCATTATGAATCCTCTCTTAGTCATTGAGGAAAAAACTATCTTGTTGTAATATATTTTTCAAGATGTGATATTATTTTGGTTTGGTGGAGTATTGTAAATGAATGTACATGAAACATACTTGTTGATTTGATGCATATTCCAAGTAACCATTTTGTTGCTCTTTCCATTGGTTCTTTCCAATGGAGTTATAACAGAATGAAAGGTTGTTATGTCCACAATTAAAATTTATGCATACTAGTCAATTGAACTGATATGATCCAACCTTTGATTGATTACTCTGTAAAAATTGTGTGTGAGTGATAATATTGTTGCTGTCAGGATCCATGCATAGAAGAAATTCAATAATTTCTAGCATGGTTAATTTATAATTGTTAATTCAGAATTACGTCATGGAAAATTAAATATTGGAACACAGTATGGTGGATGCTTCCAATTAGTTGTTAAGTATTCAAACCATTATTGTTAAAAACAAATATTAGCTATTAATTAAGGAAATAGAATGGATATGAAGGGGTTTATTTTTTCTTCAAATCAGATTGCAATCCCATTGGATCACTGTGTAAACTTTGGTATTTAACACAAATTGTTTTTTGAATAAATAATTTGGTAGAACCTTGGCATCAAATTTTATTGGAGCAACTACAATAGTTATGTCATATCGAAGAGAAGCAACAATAAGGGCATGAGTGGGTAGGATTGTGGTAAATGTGGCTTTGCATGTGGAAATGAGGAGACTTCAAGAGAGGATGACAAACATGGAAGCTCCACAAAGAAGAGGAACTAACATGAGAGATGTCAATGATGTCGAATAATAGGCTTCTAGTGAGGAAGAAGCGGAGGAGACAACAAAGGAGAAAATACTGAAGATGTTCGCCAAGATTTTTGCTAGGCCAAAAATAGAAGTACCATTATATGAAGGTAGCTTGAATGCTGATGAGTTAATGGATTAGATAGATGCATTAGATAAATACTTTGATTATGAGGATGTTGACAAGGATAAGCAAGTCAAGTATGCAATGACTTGACTTAAAGGACATGCAACCCTATGGTGGGACAAGGTACATGTTAAACAAAGGAGGAAAGGAAAATCCAAAATTAAAGATTAGAACTGGATGGTGGTGAAACTTAAAGGTAATTTTTTATCTAAGAATTAGCGTATTAATATTTTTAAGAAATTACAAAACCCAAAACAAAGGAACATGACTAATAAAGAATATACTGAGGAATTTTACAATTAAACATTAGGGCTAGACATGTAGAAGAGAATGATGAAAAAGTTGCAAGGTACATTACTGGTTTAAGATTTGAGATTCAAAATGAAATTAGCTTTTTTCCTTTGAAAATTGTGGAAGATGCATATCACTTAGCTTTGACAACAGAAGAGAAGATTTCCCAGAAACAAATACTGATAAGTAGAGGAAAAATTCCTGTAAAGGAAAAAGGACAAATTAAAAAACAAGGAGTTTAGGTTCCAAAGGAGGAAGAAGGAATTTCTAGTAATAAAACACCAAGAGAAAGTGATTTTAGAGGGAGGGGGTCATTTTCTTGATGTTGGGGTTAAGGAAGAGATTATCAACTAAAATGTTACAATTGTGGTTAATTAGGGCACATCTCTTGGGAATGTCTTGAACATATATCAACAAGCCAATAGGATGCTCATGTGGTAGAAGAAAAGGAGGAGGATGGAGATCTAATTGCAATTGTAAATGCTCATGAGGAAGGTGAATCTTTGCTATTAAAAAGAGTGTTGATCCAAGTAGAAAAAGAGACCAAAGAACTAGCTCAAAGGAGGAGTTTGTTTAGAACTATGTGTAACTCCAAAGATAAGTGTTGTAAACTTGTGATTGATAGAAGTAGCATAGATAATCTGGTATTTCTTGAAATGGTAGAAAATTTAAGCTTAAAGAAGACACCACATCCTACACCTTATAAGGTCTTTCGGTTACAAAAGGGTCATCAAGTTTTGGTTACTAAGCAATGTAAGGTAGAATTTCAAATTGGAAGTTATAAAGATGAAATTATGTGTGATGTCTTGCCAATGGATGTCTGCCATATTATATTAGGAAGACCTTGGAAATACAATAGGTACATAACACATAATGGAAACCAAAACACTTACAATTTTGAGAATGATGGGAAATTACATACTCTTCTACCATTAAAGGATACAAGCAGTAGTCAAGTGTTAATGCTTTTGAAGGATGAAGCATGATGCAAGGAATGTGAACTAGTAATTGAGGTAAATCATTTGTTTCCAAAAAAGCTGGATATGAGAATATGATAATAAATTAAATGTTTATGGTAGAAAATAGAGGTCAACCAAGAGTATCCATGGAAAAACTGGTTCTGAATGAAAACATTTGAATAAATGAACAAAAAAAGAATGTCAAGGAGAAGGTTTCCTTGAAACCCAGTGAGAAGTTAATGTGCGAAAAACTCCAAATTCCATATGAAGACAATCGTAATGCAGAATCTTTTGGACAAGAAATGGAAGCAGTAAATAGAGCAAGGAATGTTGTCAATATATTTGATATTCTTAAATAGAAATTAATAATGTATCTTACAAGTTGGCTCCACTATTGAAGGATCACTTCCACCATTGAATTCCTATATAAAAATATTATATGGCACATTATATACATGCTTGGTCACTCGAATCTATTGTTCTTTTGAGGTTTGAATATATTCATGTGGCTTGCATTCACAATTTTTCTGTACCTCACATAACATTCTATGGCTTGTATACTATTTTGTAACTCACACTCTATTTAATAGCTCACATATATATATTTCTAAGGCTCAGACTTGATCTCTATGTTTCCAATTATTTATGATTCACATTACATTTCCTGTGGTTCATTTTATCTATGGATGGTGTTGTCACTTTTTCTAGCACTTGCAACAACAATGCTTCAGGAGATATAGAAATCTTCCTAGAGACAGCCTCTGGGTTGATTGTAGACCAGTGCCTAGGACATATTAAAGAGAGGAGTGCACAGAAGATTATCTGTGAGGGGGTTTCTACAACACTCCAATTGTCATGTAATTAAAAAAGAATAAATGGGGCTTGGTTCAATAGTTTGTCATCTAGGTAAACTCAAGCGAATACATGGATCCAAATGCATAGGGGGTAAATTGGGGCAACCTCAAAGAGAAATGTCTTGTTATGGTGGCTGACACACAACAATGAACAACTTAAAAATGAAGTTGTAGTAAAATGAAGAGGAAGAAAGAAAAGAAGGAAATATATGCATAGGGTTGTAAACAAGACAGAATCCTAAGCAACAATGTTCCAGCAGAAGGATGGAAGGTAGAAGAGATGGAATGATAGAAATAGTGGAGCGCTAATTAAGGTCCCAAAATCTATACATCATGAGTACACTTATCACTAAACAGTGTAAGTAAATCTGTGCTCATACATGTACTGTAGGTTAATCGAATAACACAAGTAAATCTATAATTACTACAGGTACTATAGGCTATTGAATGATACAAGTAAATCTATAATTAACACAGGCATTATTCTGTATTTAGCAGCAAAATATATAGCCATGAAAGCATGATATCGACAACTTCATTACACAATTTCAGTAGAAGAGGAAAACATATACGAAAATGAGATTTATAGAGGGGAAAACATACTGCGCATTACTCTGATTGGAATCACCAAATAGTTTCATTAATCCAATATGAGTCCAACATACCAGTCCATTTACATTCAGCCAAATATCACTCAAGTCTCACATGAATAGGCAAGTAGAACTAAAAAGTGGAATCATAGAATTCACACCCTTAGCTGTAGAATTATAGAACCTCTATTAAGTGTTTCTTCCCCCTATTTATAGGAAGAGGGAGAGCTTTGAATTTATAGTAAAAAAATATCTGAGCCAAGGGCTAGTTGTCTGATGGACTAGCTGTCTAGGCCTACGATAGCTCTATTGCCCAAAATGATTTCCAAGGATTTGATTCCTTTCTTGAAAACAAACAGAAATTACTAAACAAAAGAAATTACAGAAAAACAGAAAAGAGGAAATTGAATGATGATGGAGAAAAATATCGTCTTGCGGTTCCTGTGAAGGCCCCTAATCAGGCCACGTATCTACCAAAATGTATCCCTCCTGCTACTTGGTCGGTTTCTGTTGCTTTTGCTTTAACTGCCTGAATCGCTCATTCTACAGAGCAAGGAGTGGATCAATTGTGAGTTTCCTGTTATCGACTAGAAGTGGAGAATGTCTTAACAATCCTTCATTGTGTCTTTGAATGGAGCTCCATGCTGAGCCATTAATCTTACTGAGTCCCCTCATACTGTTTTTCCACTACACCATGCCTTCATTTAAACTTCAGTTGTTGACCCATCCTCCTTCAAAGCTCTGTACTATGCCTATTAGAGCCATATATGCCCTGTGACGCAGTTAATCCAAGTATATAGGAGCTCAGAGATCGGGGGTTTTAAAACAGAACATGACTTATAAACTATGAATGATGATCTCCTTTGGCCCCCTACGGTTTAGCCCCTTTTAGTGTTTCTGCATCATAGGACCACGGGTTGTGACCTAGGGCTCAACCAAATATTGGAGGTCAGAAAATTGGCGATTTCCTTTCAATGTCCTTTGGTGCATCCTCTTGAAACTTGTGATCACTAATCACCTTTACGTTATGCTCTTAGATCTTTGACACCTTATGTGACCGCGACAAACCCTTGTATCGGATCCCCTTTTATTGGTGGATTGCAATTAGGGCTTCAACTTTAATGTAACAACATGCCTCAACCTGCAAACACTGATTTGCGATCTCTGATGTGACATCATTCTCTGCCACGTGTCACCTTGTGAGTGGTGACACATGTCACCCATATATGCCCTCTTTTGACCCTTGAAAATGCTAGATTTGTGTACCACATGTCCTCCATAACACCATGTCATGCTGACGTCAGCACCACCGTGGATTTATCAGGACCAATGGTGTATTGCCATGTGGCCTTCTAGAGGAGATAGAAAAGGCCCATCCACCCTTTATTTTTCCCTAATTTCCTTTGTTAACTTGTTTCGACCCTCCTGACATTTTAACACCATCAACGCATTTCTCCTGCAACTTCTTAAAAGTGGTCCATTGGACCCGCCGATCGCTGGTTTTGTCCCAAACCTCTGATTGCCTTGTCGCTGCATGGACCAACCGATCACTGGTGTGTGATATCAGCGTTCGTTGATTGTTGATTTCACTTTTCTCCGTTGCTGCTATTTCAGAAAATTCCATTGCGATTTGCGATGAGCCTTACCCTTGGTCTTTTAATCCTTTTTTTGGCTTTCAAAGGGTAGATTCAATCTGCTCTAACTTTTGATCCAGGATTCCATTTTTGGCCTTCCACATACCGTTGGAAAGCTTGTTCCGAGCCCTATCCAATGGAGAGGGTATGATTCATATTTGAGAGATTGTGTGGCTTGGGATATGGTTGAAAATTTTTCTCCTCTTTTTCACTTTGGGTAACTTGAAAACACTTTTTTGTAGCAAGTGACAACATATGGTATCGCATTTTGTGTGACTTGCATCAGTGGTTAGTTACAATGGCTCGTTACAATGACTCACATTAGTTTCATCACATCTACAACCGTGGCATTACATTTATATTAGTGGCATCACATCTATAACTATGGAATTACATTTATATCAGTGGCATCATATCTATAGTTGTGGCATTGCATTGGAATCACATCTCATAGTGACATTGCATCTATAACAATGGCATCACATCTTTTAGAAATAATATTTTTAGACTCTCACTCTAATATACTCTAAGGCTCTTGATCTCATATATTTTGAGGGGCTCGACATTACATAGTGGCTCGGGTTTGATATATATAATAGTGATTACATGATATTTTTTTAGTGACTTTGTTGATAGTGAGATAGTGACCTAGTTGATAGTAAGACAATGACTTTGTTGACAATGAGATAGTGACCTTATTGATAGTGAGACAGTGAATTTATTGACAGTGAGACAATGACCTTGTTGATCATAATGCAATGAATTTATTGACAGTGAGACAATGAACTTGTTGACAATTAGACGGTGACCTTGTTAACAATGAGATAGTGACCTTGTTAACAATGATACAATGAATTTGTTGACAATGACCTTGTTGATAGTAAGACAATGAATTTGTTGACAACGAGACAATGACCTTGTTGACAATGATACAATGACCTTGTAGACAGTCATCTTGTTTCATAATAATGACTTTGATAACAATGACTGTGACCTTGACATAGTAGGAACACTCTGATTGACTTGATAGAGAAATATGCTAGTTGGAAATCTACCTCCATGTACTTATCTACTGCCAGTTTTGGCCTGGGATCCCTAATGTATTGAATGTTGAAAAATGTGTTTGATTACTATTGTACATTGTATCTTAGTTGAAAATTTGATGAATATCTAATAAAAGAAGAATATGGTTTGGTTCCCCCCCTTTTGCGCTTTTTCCCTGGCCTCTGACCTAAATCCTGGTGTCTCTATTGTGTATGCTTTTCTTTTGTTGTTCCTTATTATTACATTACATTGTTGATGCTATTTTTATCTCTACGTAGTTTATAATGATGAGATGATGTTATAGGGTGAATGTAATGTGAAAAAGTTTTAAAATACAGTTATCTACAACATAAAAAAATATAGCCCTAAAAATTAACAATAGGTTGTCATGCCCCCCTTGTTTTTTGTCAAACCACCCATGAAATCCATGGAGATACTCTCCCATGGTCCGATAGGTAATGCTAAGGGATGGTGTAAACCTTCCTATTACTGGGTTTGTTGGTACAATGAAGTATACATCATCTCATAAATTGAGTTACATATTCTTGTATTTTGGGTCATTATACATACTTTTGTAGGTCTATTAATGCTTTCTCAACACTAAAATGCCATGTAAATTAGGAGGTGTGAGCCTCTCTGCTGAGTTGCAATTTTTCTCCTTTAATAAAAATAAACTTAATAACTTATCCAATTTGTAAAGCAACCCATTCTAAAGTTGATAATCATCTTTGTTGTCACCCTGTTTTTCACAAACTTGACCTTTTAGTTGGTCAAATACCTCCTTAAAATCCTCATCTTCTATATGCTCCTCTTTGTATGCATAATTGATGAAGGGTTCAATATGCATATGTGTACCTGTTACCCACCCAAATGGGTAATCCCTAGGATAATTTTTCTCCTATTTGATCAACCTAATAGTCACACTCTTCTACACAAACTTGGCCTTGTAGTTGGTCAAATACCTCCTTAAAATCCTCATATTTTGTGCATTCCTCTTTATATGCATCATTGATGAATGATTTGATATGTTTATTTTTTAGGGTTTTTTAGATTGATTATTACTTCCATTTATTATTAAACCAATTCATCTTATACCACATTCATCATTAAATAATTATACAAGAAAATCTTCAATAGTAAAACAACAATAACAGTAGAGACAACCAAATAAAAGAGACATGAAATTTATCCTGGGAAAATCCCAAACCAAAGGAAAAACCCAATAACCTTTTCTTAGAGAAATTTATCCAATTCAACAAGGAATATAATTTGAATTTTCAAAACAACTCAAACTGACCAATAACCAAACCCATCTGAAACCTAGTCAAATTGCCCTCAATTAGCCTCAAAATTTTTGTCTATTATGCCTTAGAAATTCAACCTTCCTTAGAGAATTAGGTTTGCCTAAAATTTCTTCCTTTTATTGTTCCTCATATTTGTCCTTCTCTTGTCTCCCACGTGTGAACACAAGTGATCTGAATTATGCCTTAGATGATCTGATTAGATGCTTAAATGGAGAGGACAAATGCATAGGTGTTGAATTAACCGAATTGGCGTGACCTTTAATTGGGGTTGAACTTACATTTTGAGGAAAAGCTTAAAAGCTTAAAAATTCACTTTTTCTTCTTTTGAGGCCGACTTGGAATCCAAATATATATATATATATATATATATATATATATATATATATATATATATATATATATATATATATATATATATATATATATATATATCATTTCTTAAATATTTGGAGGGCTAAAACTTGATTATGAAGATTGACCATAGCTACAAAATTCAACTCTCCCTCCTAGCTATGGAGGTATTCATAATGACTTCTACATATGTTCTCTTATTGAAAATTTATCTATTACATGAAAAGGTTGAATGATCTCAGCTATGTTGAGGAATTCATCCACCTCAGGTTCAACAACAAAACCATGAGGAAATCATCTCCACATCAGCATGAAAGGAGGAACTAGTTATCCACTAGTCCTAGGTCACCAGCTCAACAAGTCGTCACTTGGAGACATGTCGGCACCATGCCAGGAACCCCATATGACCCATGGTGAAACCTAGGGCCCATTTACTATTCCCACATGTCATTACATGTCATTGAAAGGTAAATAATTTCCTGAAGCTATAATGAACAAACTCAACTAACTAGCCAAACCCCATGTCAATATGGTTGGAACCCCACTAACCATGGGAGAAATCCATGCCTTAATTCTAACATGGCCAATCTCTCCAACCATAAACCATGGTTTCTTGGTAAAACCCCATTACCTAAGAAATAAATCTAGGTCTCAATGTTTATAGGGCTAATCTCTCCAACCATAAACCATGGTTTCCTAGTCAAACCCCATGAGCTATGAGATCAATCCAAGTCTCAATGAGTATAGGGCCAATCCATCCAACCATAAATTATTGTTTTCCAATCAAACCCCATGACCTAAGAGAGAAATCCAGGCCTCGATGCTTATAGGTTCAATATCCATAACCATAAACCATTAGCTTCCTCGTCAATCCCCATGACCCAAGGGAGATTCTCCTACCAAAGATGTTATAACATTGACACTCCCTTTAAAAAAGGGAAGCATTCTTAATCACTCCAAGCTTGTCCTAGAAGTACCCCAACTTCAACAACAGATAAAGGTTTTGTGAGAATGTCAACAACCAGCTTAACCATAGAAATAGATAGGAGCCTCACTACTCCACTTGCTTTGACTTGTCACCATGGTAGTTACCACACTTGATAAAACACACTCGAAGCTACCATGTTTCATAACTTTCCAAGCAACCTACAATATACTCTGTTTCATTAGCGTTTATAGCTTACTACTTATCATACTAGATCCCCAAGCTGAATTCGTGAATCCAAACAACTCCACTCAGCACATGATCTGAAAATGGGGTACTAAAAGCTTCTTGTCAAGCTTACAAGAACCTATCCCACTTCCAAATCTTAAATATTCCCAAGACCTTATGATTAACCAATTGTGGAATTAAAAAGTGCTTGAAATAGGTGTATGCTTGTGTTTGTTTTTAACTGTTAAGTGCTTTAAGTTTTGTTGCTTATGCTGATATTTAAATACATGTGACAGTAAATAATGAAGCAAAGAAACACACACACATAACAACAATATTAATATGGAGTTCACCCAAACCTCTTGGGCTACATCTCCTTGAGCTCTAGTCAACTCAACTAGGCTCTCTGGGATTATGGCATAAGTTCTTTTAAAAGCTCCACACTCAGCTCCATTGGATTACACAGAAACAATGGGCTTAGAATACCATCTTATCCCACTTGCTGTCCATACTTTTGCAGACAGATTTAGGCTTCTCTAGACTAAATTCCTTCAATTAGCGCTCTAAGCGATCTTGCTCTAGCATGCACAAAATCCCTCAGAATTCTCTCACTATCTTTGGAATGCCTTCTTCTATCTTCAACACATTTCAGACACCAACAACAACTTGATCATTGGATCTCTTCGTTGTTTTGCAACTTCACTACGGCATCATGGCTCTTGGAAGTCTGCTTTGAGCTCTGTGGCTCTGAGTCTCTGCCTCCAACCTCTCGTGGCTATGCCTCTGTCAAGCACTCTGGCTCTGCAGCTCCGGTGCTCTCGCTCTCGGCTCTAGCTCTGGCTCTTGGCTCTGGCTCTGGCTCTCATGAGCTTCTCTTGGCCTCTGCGTGCATCAATGGTTTGCTTGACTTCCAAGTGCTCCTTAGCAACCTTCCAACAACCTTCAAAACTCTATGCCCCTTCTCTCAATTATGCTCTCTAGCTTTTGAGAGGCATTCTTAGACTCTATGGCTTCCATAGCCGTTCCTCTATCAATTGTGATCATGAGGAATCATTTTTTCCTCGGCTTTTCCTCTTTGCGCCTCAAAATGCATTCCTGTTGCAGAAACGCCTACCTGCAGCGTGGCACAAGGAATGATGGCTATTTCCAAATGGAAATGAACTGACGGCACATGAAACTCGGTCGTTTTGGCCTTTCTGTACAGAAATCACGAAAATGAAATATAATGAAAAATACACAGGCAAATGCATGAAAACATGTTCATTAGCCATGATCTAGAACTCAAAATGCATTCAATCACATCTAATCCCTCTCGGGTCCATCCTGTCATCGCAAATCACGATCGCACTAGTGGGAGGTCAAAAAAGCCAAATACAAAGGAATACATTGAAAATCCGCATAACGTGGATTTCAAATTTTATGCAATCACATTTATAATCCTTATCGGGTCTGGTTTTAATTAGAATATCGAAATCTCATGTCGCGTACGTGCATTGGCCCTTTGTATCAGGGATTCGCCGATCGCCGATCACCGATATCAACATATCGCTATCAGCCCCATCGCTACATCGCATATCACAATGTCCAATGGCCCGAGGTCTGTACATCGCCTGTGCCGTTCACCGATCCATCAATCTTCCGATTTCCGATATCACTCCTGCTCCTCTAATCGCCTAATCGTTGATCGCTTTAATCGCATATCGCTCATCACGAATCCTTCATGCCTTTGGCTTAAGTCTGCCCTTTGAGCCTTTTGGATGCGATTTTCTTTAGAAAGCCTTCATTTCTCCTAAGTCTCATTTAATAAGAAAATGCCTCCTTTTCAAAGGACAATGGGCAATTTCTTTTTACAATAACTTCTTCATTTGAAGTCCATTTTCACCCATTCAAATTGTGTTAGATTTTGAATGAAGATATCTCTGCAATGAGAGTATTTCCAGGAGTATCCTTTGACTTTCATTTTCCTTTGTGAGGAACATTCATAGACTTAGAAGTCTATTCTAGATCCATTTTGGATCACACCTTCCCACTAAGAAGAACTTTTGGTCTCCAAAAGACTGACATATTGATCTGAACAATAAATGAGAGTAACATCACCCTCTTCTTTCAGCATCCATACACTTGCCTTTGACCACTCTCCTTCTTGGATGTGCTGGTCCTCTTGGGAAGAACTGGTTTCATCCTTGACTTCATGCAAAACTCATGCTGAGATGGTCACAGAAGGTAGTTTGAACTTCTTTGCCTTAATCATTGATCCAAGGTGGCTCAAACAAATGTGAAGTTACATCTGCTTCACAAAATTTTCATTTGTACCTGTTTGACAAGCTTTCAACAACAATTGTTAACAACAATAGAAATACAGACAACAACTAGATGGCATAAACTCCTGATTCAACAAAAGAAATTGATTTCACATCTTGTGAACACCTCCATGTCTTACATTTTCATACAAATGATGGACTAGATACCAAGCCCACAAAACATGCCTTTAAAAAAAATGACCCTTCAAGTCAAGCATGTAGAAAAGATCTCAAGGATTCTTTTCAAAAGATGAAACACTTCATCATCATCTCCATCTTGGAGACCAAATCAACTTTTCTCAAGTCAATATTGCATTGCATGCATGCCAAAGCAATCAACCATTCAAGTTAATTACACATACATGTTTAAATACAAGGAAATCATTAGCATCCCTGTGTTCATGCACATCATTCTCATGCATGCATTTCTTCCTTCAACTTTTGCTTAAGCACACTATACTTTTGAAGCTGAAATGAATATAATGTTGCAGCAATAAAGTGAGTCTCCTACTCAACTTTTCCATTCACCTTCTTGGTAAAATACTACAACTTGAATTCCATTAACAAATACATGCAAATAGATGCATCAAATAAAAAGACATGCAATCGTAATTGGATAAGAACTCTATCCATTTCTTACCAATCCATTTCAAAGGTTCTACCTTTGTCTGCACATCATCATCCACATGTGAATCATCTTGAAACACACCAATCATGGAATCTTCCTTTCCATTTCTGCCATTTTCTCCTTCCACCTTCTTCAAGTTTTGTGGAAGCATTGTTAGATTCAAAGTCCAACACCTTTCAACAAGATGTCCTTGCTTATGGCAGTGGGTACAACACATGTGCATCCTCTTGATAGCATGATTTGCCTTGTCTAATGGACCTTTGGCTTCTTGCTTCTTGTCCTTCAAAATTTTCTTGTCTGTGGCCATTCTCTTCCAACATCTAGAAACATTATGGTTATCCAAACCACAAAAGGAGCATGCAATTATTTTCCCATACTTATATGGAAATTTACCATGTTGAACATAATCAAAAGGAATATGGTTAGAACCAGATTTATACCTTTGTTTTTAACCTTTATTGCCTTCATGAGGAGGTGAATTGAATGAAGAAGTGTCTTCCTTTGGAACACCATTAGTCTCTTCAAGGCTTTTAGATTTTCCATAACTATCTGGTTCAAGTGCATGCTTATGAACACCTACATCTTGCAAATGATGTTTCAAGCTATTGAATTCTCCACCAATACAATCTTCACACGCTTGAGTAGAAGACCTGAAATGAAACTCCTTCTTGGAATTGTTTCAATGGCCTTCATGGTAGCTTTGGAACTCTCTCCATAAGACTATCCATAGCCAAGACCAAAATACTTAGGCCTTTCCTCAACTATTATTGGTTCAACAATACCCTGTGCATGTTTACCCAAGCCTTTTCCTTCATAGACCATCTTGGACATTAGCTTGGAACCTATGCCTCTAGTATGTTTTTCAAAAGAACCAATATAAGAATTCTTAGAGGAATTTGAAGACAAACAGGGATGGTTTACCTCTTCTTTAAGCTGATACTTGACCAAGGCTTCTTTGGAAACAAAGAGTTGTGTCTCCAACTCATGTATCCTTTTCAGGTTCATATTTGCAATATGAAGTTGCCTCTCCATTTCCTGCAATTTGTCAAAAAGCAACTGCTTCTCTTCCTCCACAGAATTCAATTGCTCTCTAAATATGTTGATCTTCCTTCCATCCTCATACATTTCTCTCACCATATCCATCATGGTGAACAAGTCTTACTTCTTGTCTTCATCAAAGAATCTTGTGAAGAAAGAAGAATTTGAGGACTCACTTGTAGAAGTTGTCATTATGCCAATGAACAAAAAAAATTCAAACAAGATTAATAAAGAGCTTATTCAGCAACCTTTTGCAACAAACCTCTTATGCTTCAAGGATTTCCTTGAGGTCCTTTAGGATAATAAGAATGCCTTCAACTCTTCTTCCTTTTTGTCCTCTCCTGGAATGAGCTATCAATAGCTTTCCCTTCACCTCTGCAAACTCAAACAATAGTTAGTCTGCAACAGGCATACAATCAACCTCTGACTGTTTAAACACCTTTTAGACAAGCAATATTTTCTCTGTCAAACAAGAATTCTGATATGATACCACTTGCTCTGGTATAATCAGCTTTGATATCACCTTCCTGAAGGTGGGGTTAATCAATCTTAGGCTCTGATACCACCTGATCTGAAAATGGGGCACTAAAGGCTTCTTGTCAAGCTTACAAGAACCTCTCCCACTTCCAAAGCTTAAATATTCCCAAGACCTTATGATTAACCAATTGCAGAATTAAAAAGTGCTTGAAATAAGTGTATGTTTGTGTTTGTTTTTAATGGTGAAGTGCTTTAAGTTCTGTTGCTTATGCTGATATTTAAATACACGTGACAGTTAATAATGCAGCAAAGAAACACACACACACAACAACAATGTTAATATGGAGTTCACCTAAACTTCTTGGGCTACATCTCCTTGAGCTCTAGTCAACTCAACTAGGCTCTTTAGGATTATGGCATAAGTTATTTTACAAGCTCCATGCTCAACTCCATTGGATTACATAGAAAAAATGGGCTTAGAATACCATCTTATCCTGATGGCTGTCCATACTTTTGCAGATAGACCTAGGCTTCTCTGGACTAGATTCCTTCAATCAGCGCTCTGAGTGATCTTGTTCTAGCTTGCACCAACTCCCTCAAAATTCTCTCACTATCTCTGGAATGCTTTCTTCTATCTTTAGCACACTTCAGACACCAACAATAGTTGGATCATTGGATCTCTTTGTTGTTCTGTAGCTTTACTATGACATCATGGCTCTTGGAAATCTGCTTTGAGCTCTGTGGCTCTGAGGCTCTGCCTCCAACCTCTGGCAGTTATGCCTCTGTCAAGCACTCTGGCTCTACGGCTCTGGTGCTCTCACTCTAAGCTTTGGGTCTGGCTCTTGGCTCTGGCTCTGGCTCTCATGAGCTTTTCTCGGCCTCTGTGTGCATCAATGGTTCTCTCAACCTCCAAGTGCCCCTTAGCAACCTTCCAGCGACCTTCACAACTCTCTGTCCCCTCTCTCAATCATGCTCTCTGGCTTTTGAGAGGCATTCATAGACTCTACGGCTTCCACAGCCATTCCTCTATCAATTATGATCATGAGGAATCATTTTTTCCTCGGCTCTACCTCTTCGTGCCTAAAAATGCATCTCTGTTGTAGAAACGCCTGCCTACAGCATGGCACAATGAATGATGGCTGTTTCCAAAAGGAAATGAACCAGAGGCATAGGAAACTTGGTCGTTTTAGCCTTTTCGTACAGAAATCCCAAAAATGAAATAAAATAGAAAATTCACAGGCAAACACATGAAAACACGTTCATTAGCCATGAGCTGGAACTCAAAATGCATTCAATCGCATCTATATCCCTCTTGGGTCCATCCTGTCATCGCAAATTGTGATCGCATAGGTGGGAGGTCAAAAAACCCAAATACCAAAGAATACATTGAAAATCCACATAACTTGGATTTCAAATTTTATGCAATCACATTTATAATCCTTATCGGGTCTGGCTTTAATTGGCATAACGCAATCACATGTCACGTAAGTGCATTGGCCCTTTGTATCGGGGATTTGGCGATCGCCGATATCATCATATCACTATCGACCCCATTGCTATATCACATATCACAATGTCCAACAGCCCGAGGTATGTATATCACCTATGTCGATCACCGATATGTGATCCGCCGATCGTCGATATTGCTCATTGCAATCGCATTGTTGTAGGGGTCTGTGTTTTTCTCCTCTGATCGCCCGATCGCTGATTGCCGATCGCTTTAATCGCATATCGCTCATCGCGAATCCTTCATGCCTTTGGCTTAAGTCCACTCTTTGAGCCTTTTCAATATGATTTTCTTTAGAAAGCCTTCATTTCTACGAAGTCCCATTTAATAATAAAATGCCTCCTTTTCAAAGGATAATGGGCAATTTCTTTTTACAATAACTTATTCATCTGAAGTCTGTTTTTTCCCATTCAAATTGCGTTAGATTCAGAATGAAGAGATCTCTGCAATGAGACTATTTCCAGGAGCATCCTTTGACTTTCATTTTCCTCTGTGAGGAACATTCATAGACTTAGAAGTCTATTCTAGATCCATTTTGGATCAGCACATGCCTTGGATCAATCATAAAAATTTACCACAGTTACTCTTTGGTCATCCTGCCAATCCTGGTTTCTCTCTCTATCATGGAGGCAATTTTTTCTTCCACTATTGCTCAAACACGTGAGTCCTTCTAATTTTTTGAATAATGTGCTTCTTTTGAACTTGAATCTCTTCCGACATAATTTGAGATATCAATACAATTTCTACCTTTTGAACATGATAACTCTAGGGAGAATCCTCTTGTCACACACTTTTATTCATTATTCCAATACTTTGATCTACTGCTAGAGCCTAGGTAGCCTTCACAATGTACCTACAATTCGTACTAAGAGGCCATGGAAGAACAATTACCACAATAAAAGAGATAAAGGCAAGAGGCTAATTAATATTACAACAATAACATTGAACAATAATAACTGGGGAAGAGAGATATAACATATTTATCATTTGAGGATTGAAGGGGACTTTTCATCTCCCTCTTGATCCCTTGTCATCTTGCAGAAATCATCCATATGAAAAAATATTCATCCACGTTTTTATCATT
Source organism: Pinus tabuliformis (assembly GCA_031772625.1). Classification (NCBI taxonomy): domain Eukaryota; kingdom Viridiplantae; phylum Streptophyta; class Pinopsida; order Pinales; family Pinaceae; genus Pinus; species Pinus tabuliformis. The sequence continues at coordinate 588,802,390 of CM062820.1, read as the reverse complement.
ATTTTATTTCCTCCTTCCTTGCATGAGTTAGGGCTTCTTCTTTCAGTGGAAATATCGGTCTAGATCTAGCTCTAGCATTTTATTCACAAACCCTAGTGCATTCACATCCAAAATTCAAGAATTTTGCAACAAACTTTGTTATATACAAATTTTCCATATCCAGATGTCTAAAACCATAGAGTTTTCATTCCTCTGCATATGTGATTAAATCCATCATATCATCAAAAAATTAAGGATGATCCATCTTGATGTCAGTCCAAACAAATGTATCAAGATTAATCATCCATTGTTCCTTCATCTATCACTACAAAGAAACAACATCCTCCAGCGATCAAAGGAAAAATATAGAAGGTAGCGCCATAGATACAAATATCTGGGGGGGGTTGTTTAAAAGTTAAAAAATTCATTTATCTAAAACATAAAACATTCTAGCCCTAAAAATTAACCTGGTTTTTGAGTTGGGTTGAAGAAAATTCATTAATATCACCCCCTTGAGGACACCTATGAGGAATTTCGTGAGCAAGAAAAGTGAAAGGGATGAAGATGGCTATTATAGCTCCAAATCTCACTCTTGATGTTTGTGATGCTGCACTCATGGCCTAGGGCAATCCCTCCTTCCAGACCTGGTCCAAATACTTAAAAAACAATGTTTTACTCCTTATACGCGACATTGCCCTGAGCTAAACACGTGTGTACGTGGGTCTGTCTATACCCAACCTGCGTATATGTCTTAAAACACTTAAAAAAATTAAATGTCCTTAATTTCAGGTGGAGATCACGGGTTTACCTGCTGATTACCTATTAGTGCTGGTGGTCCAACTGTTCCCAACGAATTCCCAACTAAAAAACTACTTTGGGAGAAGTATAAAAAGGCTTCAATGGGAAGGCCTAAGGGAGGAGAGAAGAGAGAGAAAGATCACTTTATTGAGATTATCCCAAATCAGGTTTGAAGATCCCTGTGCTTCCAACACTTCCCCCATTATAGGAAACCCTTGTTTCCTTGAGTTATGATGTCTTTTTGTTGAGATATCCTTGAGTGAGTTATGGAAGGACCTTGTTGAAGGCTTGAGATTGGACGAATCCGGAGGATGGTTCCGCTTGGAGCCTACAAAAGGAAGACTCAGGTGAAATCATTCCTTTCTGTACTTTAGTTATCTATAATAAAAGAAACACTTGTCTTGTTCCTGATATGAATCTTCTTCATGTTTATGATATCAATGTTATGGTTCACAAATGAATGATTATTTCAATTGCATAACTAACTTTCAATATGATATGAAGTTGATTTCTTTATGATGTTAAGTCCATATACTGCTGTGCTTTCTTGAATTGATTGTTTTGCAAGTTGAAGGAGCAAAAGGAACTCCAAGAGGGTTTGGACCCTAGCTAGATCTTCCCAAACGAAGGACCCCCAAGAGCACCCCTCTTCGTGTAGTTTGTTTATATTAACGCCATGGCTGTGTGGAATGTATGTTTTTCTTTATAGACAACCCCCGCTCTGCTAGGGTATTAACCCAAGACCCTAGGGGACATTTTCCCTTAACAGAATTGGTGACTCCATTGGGGACAATAGTATTGTTGTTCCTAGTTTGGGTTTGTTCAAGCCAATCAGGGCTCAACTGTTTATTTACTTGCTGTGACTGAGTAGTCTGTTCCTGTAGGAACTTGAATTGTGAGTTTGGTTAGTTTCTTCAGATTTTTTTTTTTTTTTTTTCTTGTAATCTGTTTTATACGCTATTTTTCTAGTTTACAGAGGTGTATGTACACATGTTTCCTAAATTCAACCCGCGTATATGTAGGTTTCCTTCTGTAGAATAGCATATACACGCATCTATGCACTAACACAATCATGTATACCATAAAATTTTCAAGAATTTTCAAATATGTTTGTTTCTGAAGATCTGTCTGTAGCTCTGAATCAGTCCTGAACAATTACTTTTTTGTGTCAGTATTTATTTTTACAGCAGGCATATGATTTCAAACTCTCTCCAATTGTGGAAAGTGTTGGTCTTGTCTTGTTTTGTGGCAAGTGTCATCGTTTTTGTTTAAGCACACAAGATTTCTTGCTAGGAATCTTGGCTGCTCTGGGCTTCCAAGGTAGAAAGATTGATCTCAATCTTTGTGTCAAATCTTGCTTTGGTGACTTTTTTGTTTGCATGTCAAAACTACATCTTTATGACCATCTTCTTTTCTTACTTTCTGAAAGTTGTTGATTGACACTTTCTTGAAAGTTGTCTTTTCGATCTTTTTGGTCCTTGTTGCCAAGCTTTTTGTTGCTGCTTTTGATTGTTAAGAGCATCTTGAAACACATTTTTTTTGTTGAGTTTTCACCCGTCTTGTGTTGTTAACTTGAAAAAGTGTTTTGTTGCCTATTCTTCAATCATAAAGTTTCAGTCTTGTTTAGAGCACTTTTTGAAAAGACATTTTTGTTGTTTCTTTTGAAGAAAACTTCTTGAAAACTTGGTTTTGCTTTCTTGAACTTTGTTTTGACTTAGTTTCTTTTTGTGAATGAAAGTGCATTTTTGTTTGTCTTGAAACTTGCTTTTAGTGTAGAGACAAAAATGAGCATTAGCATATTCCATCTAAATATTTTAAGTGGCAAATTAGTATTGATGAACAAGTTACTTTCATTTCTTGATTTAGAGTAGTCTTAAGCTTTGCATCAGCATGTACTCATTGCATTAGGATAAATTTGTGCATATTTTTAGGGAATCATAGTTTTGTTAATTTTTGTGAGTGTGAAGCTTGAGTAAAAGAAAAGAAAAGAAAAATCTGTTGCTTTCTTAAAAGTTCCTCTGAACCTAGTAGAAATTTCTTTCATCGAAGAACAAAATGAGTGCATTTGCATATAGTTTGGCTTTTATTAATTTCTTTTGCATCAAAACACCACAAGTTTCACTTCTGCTTATCCCTTGACTTAAAGAACAACCCATTTAAAAAGAAGCACTAATTAAAATACACTACAACGTTTTTATAATTGTCAAGTTAGACATGTTAGTGTCAGTCTTCCTAGCCTTCCTCCAGTGATCAAATATGCTCTTACAAAGTGGTCTCAGAGTTTCCAAGTCAAATTTTGTCATTTCAAAGAGTTTTCAAGCAAAATTTGGTCACTAGGCATTAGGTCTAGGGTTTGCCTTAAATCCTTCTAAAGTTGTCAAAATGTTGGTCCATGGCACCATTCAGCTGAGTCTATCATCATTCATAGGGTTTTCATTATCATGTCAGTGTCTAATGAGTCTTTTTACAACTTATTCATGCTTCAGTTGTGCCTACGAGAGGTCATTTCCCTCTCCTAGGGTTTTGAAGGCAATTTCTCTTGGGCGGCTAAATCATCGGCAAAACTCATATCCTGATGTTCATACACCCTCCCCTATCCTTAAAGTACCTTATCAAACACTTCCCAACACTCAGATCCCCCAAATTCCTCATTTTTTCACAAACCCTAGTTTCTAGCTACAACGTGGCAATTTTCTAGGTTGGGCCTGTGTTTTGCCCTTTTGGACCCCTTCCCCTCAATCAATCTCTGAGATTCCACTTTCCCCTACTTCCTAACATCCTTCCCTACTCCCCAAAATTTCCCCAAGAATTTAGAAGCCCCTTATCCCCTTCATTTCGCTTCATTTCGACAAAATTCCTTGTTTCACACATCGGGACAAGTTTCACTCAAATGATGTTTCAGAGAAATCAAAGATGAATTTTGGAAACATGAGAGAGGTTTTTTTCCAAAACATTCCAAGGAAGAAAAACCTCCTTCAATTTTTACACATGTGTCATGGTTTGAGATAAATGTCAAGAATACCGTTGCTTCAGGAGAATCAAAGACACCTCTGAAGTGAACTTGGGAAAATCAAGTTTTCTCCTAGCTTGGTTGGCCAAATGATTTTCATGATGGATAAAATGATAACTAGACACAAATATATTTCCAATGAGCTATCATGAGCTCCATTTGGGGTTGAGGAAGGCATTCAAAAGTTGACTGCAACAACACTCTTCCTTCAGGCAGCCTCATTTGGCACTTTTTGACATGTCTTGGGAGATTTGATTTTTGATAGGTCAAATCAACTCCAAATTGCAAAATTCTAGTGGGGTTGGAAAGTAGACTCAAATAACTTTCCAACGAGCTATCCTGTATCTAATTCTGACACCGGAAAGGCCTCCAAAAGCCTCCTTAAAGGTGTGCGACCCGTTGGGTGGTGCGCGACCCGTCAGAAGCTCTTCTGCAGTTCAGAAAAACAACGTGCGCGACCCGTTGGGGATTTCTCCACAGAAATTTGCCAGTAAACTTGCCAAGGAGCCACAAATTTCCAAATTTTGTAAGCACCACAGCCACATCCTGAGGTTGTTCAGGAGGAGGGAGAACCATCTCAGTAGCCTGATATTCCGGTCACTCGACATGTTAGTTCTTCACCTCAGCTCACATATCAGAAAGGCTCGAGGGCCTTATTTGCAGCAGCTAGGCAAGTACTATCTCCACAACAGGTGGAAGGGGTCTCGCCTTCATCTTCAGCTCAGCGAGTGTTATCTCCACATCAGGTGGAAGGGGCCTCGCTTTCTTCACCAGCACAGGTACTACAGAGGGGCAAAGAGCCCATGATTCATGAGGGTCTGGTGATTGATCTTGAGCCCAGTTCTCCTAGCCAAGAGGCAAAGGAGATCATTTAGCATCTCAGGGCTGAAAATGATGTTTTGCAGAGGAGACTTGAGGGTGCCCAATGGACTATCACTTACCTGGAGCAGCGGAACAAATAATTGGAGGAGGAGAAAGCACTTGATGAGCTATGGAGGATTCGTAGCGACCGAGTCTTGAACCGTAGAAGACCTGGTGATCCATTGCCTGCTGACCGAGAGTCTATGCTCATTCAGGAGAATGCCCGCTTGGAGAGGCTGTTGGCTAAGGCCAACCAAGAGAAAAATCTGCTGAGAAACATGAAAAATCACTATTGGGCAAGGATGCATGTATGCAAGGCCAAAATGAAAATGTTCCAAAGGAGGTTGTCCGAGGCTCTTAGGCGAAGGAAGAAGACCAATCCACTCCGTATCTTGGCTGAGGCTTCACTCAAAGATCATGGCACTCAATAGCCTAGCCAGAGCTCAAATCCCAAAAAATTTTGAGAATTTTGGGTAATTTTGGCAATTTTTGGAAATTTACAGGTTTTGGGTCCTCAACGGGTCTCACCCCCGGTGAGACGCTTTGTCATGGCAACTCCTTTTCACAAAAACTCAGCATTTCCTGATTTTTTATGCAAAGTTACATATGCCCATGGATGGACTTGAGTTTTTACGGGTTTTGGGCCTCCAGAAGGTCAAAATACATGCAAAATTTGACTTTCTGCCCCTTTTTTGAGTTGCAGAAAGAAGTCTTGGGAGAATTGCGTTTTGACTAGGCAAATGAACTCTAAATTCAAAAATTCTAGTTGTGTTGGAAAGTAGACTCAAATACCTTTCCAACGAGCTATCCTGCACCCAATTCTGACACCTGGAAGTGCCCCAAACAGAGCTCCAAAGGGGCGCGACCCGTTGAGCAGGGGGGCGCGACCCGTTGAGCAGACTTTGCCAGACTTCACTGTACAGCTCGGAAAAGCACAGTTTGAATTGTTTTGACTTTTTGGGGTTGAAGATGATTATCTTTGATGTAATTTTTGTAACTCTAAGACACTTTTACTCTTGTTTAACACTTCTAGAAGATTCATTCATGTAAAGGGTAAAAATTGATTGTATGAACTGGTTTCCAAGTTTATAGAGGCAAGTTGTTTTGACTACCTATTTTCTAGTGCTTAGTTTAGAAGTGGTTGAAACAGCTCCTAGAAGGATGAGCTCGACCCCTAGAGGCAAGGAAAGAGGTTGGCTTGCCTATATTATTTATTTTCTTAATCATTTTCAAGGGTTGGAAGGTTGGACTCTTGAGGGAGAAGCTATCATTGTATATTTTCATTGTATCTCTGCAATATTTGGCTAAGGAAGACCAGGGTTTTGCAGTCATCTTTGGGATTCTTGTGGACTCATGTGTTGATGGTGTGTTTCTCAATTTTCTTGTAAGCTTTGTTATGTGATTCATTTCCTTTCTTTACTGCTGCCCATTAAACAAATGAAGTGTTAAAGTATGAATTCATGCTAGCCATGCTCTGCTTTTAAATTTGTTTAATTTCAATGTTTTCTTCTGTCTAAAGAGAATTCAAAGTCATTGTTTGCTCTCTTTAGCTCCTCATCTTTCATTCCTGATCATCCATCTCAAGTTAAGGAATCAATACTGTTTCCTACCTCGCCCCAAGGAACCCCCTGCAGAAACTGTGTCCAATCCGCACACCCAAAATTGCTCTCTCCTCAATTTGCCACCAAAAACCCAAAAAAATCCCAAATCAATCTTTCTAATCAGTTTACTAGCCTAATATCAGTGTTACCCGTTTGGTCATCTCATCAATTAAAGATCTACCGAGATTGACCGGAGAGAGCCTTCTCCTGCCCCGTAGGGCTAGCTACGAGGCTAAATGGTTTGATGTAGCCTTGAGGTTTACCTTTCTCAACCTGAGGTGAAATTTCAAGCGCTAACATACTGGCGACCATACAGGGGAGAACAAACTTGTTTGTGGATTGATGTGTTTGTTTCATAAGCTTAGACGGAGCCTGAAGTTACGCCAGGTAGCCTTCGAAAACGCTCTTGTTTTACATCAGCGTTAGTAGATAAACGCTGCTTCAGTCAATCTCTGTGAGATTGTGAATACAGCACTTCATTTGCATTTTACCCCAGTACATATATCAAGTTCAGATCTGATTGTTGATAGTGGACAACGATCAGACACTGACAAGGCTGAAATCATTCACTTGGCGACTCCTTTCACTGAAGAATCCAGCAACCTATGCTTCATGGTGACTTCACTGCAGGAAGATCAGTAGCTGTGAGATTTTCATGATGGACCTAATTGCAAGAAGATATGCTCCCATGAGCCGAGATCACATTCTTGGTTTTCCAAATAAAATTCCAAAGGTAGATTGGTCAAGGAATCTGCCTATATTTAATGATGATGGTAAGAAGGATGCTGCTTTACATCTAGTTAGATTTCATATGCATATTCGCAAGTTGAAGGTGGATTTTCCTGAAGATTGCTTGATGAAGATATTCTTGGCCACTCTGGAAGGTGAAGCCCAATCATGGTATGAAGGTTTGCCGCCTGCTTGTATTTACTGTTTAAAGGATTTTCATGCTATGTTCATTGAAAGATATAAGGACTCTTATCCATCATTGAATTTAGTTCAAGACTGTTGCAAGCATGCCAATAGTTTTATTGAAAGCCTTGAGAAGTTTTATGAAGATGATAATTTCATGGATGAAGAGATCATGGAAGCCCTGTATGAAAAGCCGTTTCAGCAGCACATAGAAATCTTAGAGGATACTTGTCAAGATTACCAGGTTGAAGATGGCCATATGGTTGTAATTGATGAAAGAGAAGAGCTTGTTTCAGATCTGCACACAGAAGAAGACAACGTGCAGGGTAGCCAAGATTCAATTTTAGAATGTAACGCAGTCAACTCAGCTATTTCAGATCAAAATTCAGATCATGGTGACCAAGAATACCTTGTGTTGAATCCTATAAAGAAGAACTCGACTGTTGAGATTAGTTGGCATGAAGAAAACGAAGTTACAAATCTAAGTGCTCTCACCTCACCGGAACTAGATCTTCATGAGGAGGTCATTTAGTCAGCTCATGAACAACAAGGTGAGATCTTTGCTCAAGCAAGTGAAAAAGTTTTTCTGCATGAATTTGTGGTAGACGATATAAATGATCATCTTGTGCTTCAAGGACCATCTGAAGTTTCTTCTCTTATGATTGATGAATGTAATGAGAATCTGGCTATCATATCATATGAGGATGACTTACCATGTATTCAAACTACAAAAGATCAGATCATTCAGGATTCCATTTCAGATTCTTCCTCATATGTCTCATGTTTTGAAATGTTATTTCAAGAGGAGATCTGCTCATCTACTTGTTCAGAATTTTTTGAGGACCAGGAACATACTCTTTCCGAAGCACATGATGAAGGCATATCAGAATTTGAAGCAAAGGATACCTTGTTCTTTCAGCAGGAGGTGGCAATGTCAAGTCTTCATGTTTTCCAGGATCCAATGGCAGATTTGTTGCAGCCAGCAGTGATAGTGTTTATTGCAGTATTCAGTGATGAAGGAGAATATGGTCAACTATGTTTTTGGATGCCCAGTGATAGGTTTGTATTGTTGACCAGAAGATCTAATCAGGAGAATCAATCAAGAAGGCATCTACTTGATTGGTTGCATTGGCATTTTGATATAGTTTGATGTATATAGTCTTGTAAGAAACACCGGTGGTTGTCATCATGATTTCACATCTTGATGGACTGCTGCCCTTCTCTTGTTTTAGTTAAGTCAGTCATGAGTCATTTGTGTTTGGTCTATTGAGTGAGTTTTTTCAAGTTATTTCAGTTTTCCATCGATTCGGTTTGAGTCAAGCTTCAGTTAAGTTTCAGTCAGTTTTCAGTCAAGTTTTCATTCAATAAATGTGTCAAAGGTGCAAATAATGACTCCATCGCCCAATGGTTGCAAGCACTGGTCTGCTCTCCCAGATGTCTAAGGTTCTTGGCACCTCCAAGGAGCTACCATTCCCATTGGAGCCAATGTTAGTGTCAGTCTTCCCAGCCTTCCTCCAGTGATCAAATATGCTCTTACAAAGTGGTCTCAGAGTTTCCAAGTCAAATTTTGTCATTTCAAAGAGTTTTCAAGCAAAATTTGGTCACTAGGCATTAGGTCTAGGGTTTGCCTTAACTCATTCTAAAGTTGTCAAAATGTTGGTCCATGTCACCATTCAGCTAAGTCTATCATCATTCATAGGGTTGTCATTATCATGTCAGTGTCTAATGAGTCTTTTTACAACTTATTCATGCTTCAGTTGTGCCTAGGCAAGGTCATTTCCCTCTCCTAGGGTTTTGAAGGCAATTTCTCTTGGGCAGCTAAATCATCGGCAAAAATCATATCCTGATGTTCATACACCCTCCCCTATCCTTAAAGTACCTTATCAAACACTTCCCAACACTCAGATCCCCCAAATTCCTCATTTTTTCACAAACCCTAGTTTCTAGCTACAACCTGGCAATTTTCTAGGTTGGGCCTGTGTTTTGCCCTTTTGGACCCCTTCCCCTCACTCAATCTCTGAGATTCCACTTTCCCCTACTTCCTAACATCCCTCCCTACTCCCCAAAATTTCCCCAAGAATTTAGAAGCCCCTTATCCCCTTCATTTCGCTTCATTTCGACAAAATTCCTTGTTTCATACATCGGGACAAATTTCACTCAAATGATGTTTCAGAGCAATCAAAGATGAATTTTGGAAAACTGAGAGAGGTTTTTGTCCAAAACATTCCAAGGAATAAACACCTCCTTCACTTTTTACACAGGTGTCATGGTCTGAGATAAATGTCAAGAATACCGTTGCCTCAGGAGAATCAAAGACACCTCTGAAGTGACCTTGGGAAAATCAAGATTTCTCCTAGCTTGGTTGGCCAAATGATTTTCTTGATGGATCAAATGATAACTAGACACAAAGCTCTTTCCAATGAGCTATCATGAGCTCAATTTGGGGTTGAGTAAGGTATTCAAAAGTTGACTGCAACAACACTCTTCCTTCAGGCAGCCTCATTTGGCACTTTTTGACCAGTCTTGGGAGATTTGATTTTTGATAGGTTAAATCAACTCCAAATTGAAAAATTCTAGTTGGATTGGAAAGTAGACTCAAAGAAATTTCCAACAAGCTATCCTGCACCTGATTCTGACACCGTGAAGGCCTCAAAAATCCTCCTTAAATGTGCGCGACCCGTTGGGTGGTGCGCGACCCGTCAGAAGCTCTTCTGCAGTTCAGAAAAACAACGTGCGCGACCTGTTGGGGATTTCTCCACAGAAATTTGCCAGTAAACTTGCCGAGGAGCCACAAATTTCCGAATTTTGTAAGCACCACAGCCACATCCTGAGGTTTTTCAGGAGGAGGGAGAACCATCTCAGCAGCCTGATATTCCAGTCACTCGACATGTTAGTTCTTCACCTCAGCTCACATATCACAAAGGCCCGAGGGCCTTATTTGCAGCAGCTAGGCGAGTACTATCTCCACAGCAGGTGGAAGGGGTCTCGCCTTCATCTTCAGCTCAGCGAGTGTTATCTCCACATCAGGTGGAAGGGGCCTCGCTTTCTTCACCAGCACAGGTACTACAGAGGGGCAAAGAGCCCATGATTCATGAGGGTCCGGTGATTGATCTTGAGGCCAGTTCTCCTAGCCAAGAGGCGAAGGAGATCATTCAGCATCTCAGGGCTGAAAATGATGTTTTGCAGAGGAGACTTGAGGGTGCCCAATGGACTATCACTTACCTGGAGCAGCGGAACAAATAATTGGAGGAGGAGAAAGCACTTGATGAGCTATGGAGGATTCGTAGCGACCGAGTCTTGAACCGTAGAAGACCCGGTGATCCATTGCCTGCTGACCGAGAGTCTATGCTCATTCAGGAGAATGCCCACTTGGAGAGGCTGTTGGCTAAGGCCAACCAAGAGAAAAAGCTGCTGAGAAACATGAAAAATCACTATTGGGCAAGGATGCATGTATGCAAGGCCAAAATGAAAATGTTCCAAAGGAGGTTGTCCGAGGCTCTTAGGCGGAGGAAGAAGACCAATCCACTCCGTATCTTGGCTGAGGCTTCACTCAAAGATCATGGCACTCAATAGCCTAGCCACAGCTCAAATCCCAAAATTTTTTGAGAATTTTGGGTAATTTTGGCAATTTTTGGAAATTTACAGGTTTTGGGTCCTCAACGGGTCTCACCCCCGGTGAGACCCTTTGTCATGGCAACTCCTTTTTACAAAAACTCATCATTTCCTGATTTTTTATGCAAAGTTACATATGCCCATGGATGGACTTGAGTTTTTACGGGGTTTTGGGTCTTCAGAAGGTCAAAATACATGCAAAATTTGACTTTCTGCCCCTTTTTTGAGTTGCAGAAAGAAGTCTTGGGAGAATTGAGTTTTGACTGGGCAAATGAACTCCAAATTCAAAAATTCTAGTTGGGTTGGAAAGTAGACTCAAAGAACTTCCAACAAGCTATCCTGCACCCAATTCTAACACATGGAAGTGCCCCAAACAGAGCTCCAAAGGGGCGCGACCCGTTGAGCAGGGGGGCGCGACCCGTTGAGCAGACTTTGCCAGACTTCACTGTATAGCTCGGAAAAGCACAGTTTGACTTGGTTTGACTTTTTGGGGTTGAAGATGATTATCTTTGATGTAATTTTGGTAACTCTAAGACACTTTTACTCTTGTTTAACACTTCTAGAAGATTCATTCATGTAAAGGGTAAAAATTGATTGTATGAACTGGTTTCCAAGTTTATAGAGGCAAGTTGTTTTGACTGCCTATTTTCTAGTGCTTAGTTTAGAAGTGGTTGAAACAGCTCCTAGAAGGATGAGCTCGACCCCTAGAGGCAAGGAAAGAGGTTGGCTTGCCTATATTATGTATTTTCTTAATCATTTTCAAGGGTTGGAAGGTTGCACTCTTGAGGGAGAAGCTATCATTGTATATTTTCATTGTATCTCTGCAATTTTTGGCTAAGGAAGACCAGGGTTTTGCAGTCATCTTTGGGATTCTTGTGGACTCATGTGTTGATGGTGTGTTTATCAATTTTCTTGTAAGCTTTTTTATGTGATTCATTTCCTTTCTTTACTGCTGCCCATTAAACAAATGAAGTGTTAAAGTATGAATTCATGCTAGCCATCCTCTGCTTTTAAATTTGTTTAATTTCAATGTTTTCTTCTGTCTAAAGAGAATTCAAAGTCATTGTTTGCTCTCTTTAGCTCCTCATCTTTCATTCCTGATCATCCATCTCAAGTTAAGGCATCAATACTGTTTCCTACCTCGCCCCAAGGAACCCCTCGCAGAAACTGTGTCCAATCCCCGCACCCAAAATTGCTCTCTCCTCAATTTGCCACCAAAAACCCAAAAAAATCCCAAATCAATCTTTCTAATCAGTTTACTAGCCTAATATCAGTGTTACCCGTTTGGTCATCTCATCAATTGAAGATCTACCGAGATTGACCGGAGAGAGCCTTCTCCTGCCCCGTAGGGCTAGCTACGAGGCTAAATGGTTTGATGTAGCCTTGAGGTTTACCTTTCTCAGCCTGAGGTGAAATTTCAAGCGCTAACATACTGGCGACCATACTGGGGAGAACAAACTTGTTTGTGGATTGATGTGTTTGTTTCATAAGCTTAGACGGAGCCTGAAGTTACGCCAGGTAGCCTTAGAAAACGCTCTTGTTTTACATCAGCGTTAGTAGATAAATGCTGCTTCAGTCAATCTCTGTGAGCTTGTGAATACAACACTTCATTTGCATTTTACCCCAGTACATATATCAAGTTCAGATCTGATTGTTGATAGTGGACAACGATCAGACACTGACAAGGCTGAAATCATTCACTTGGCGACTCCTTTCACTGAAGAATCCAGCAACCTATGCTTCATGGTGACTTCACTGCAGGAAGATCAGTAGCTGTGAGATTTTCATGATGGACCTAATTGCAAGAAGATATGCTCCCATGAGCCGAGATCACATTCTAGGTTTTCCAAATAAAATTCCAAAGGTAGATTGGTCAAGGAATCTGCTTATATTTAATGATGATGGTAAGAAGGATGCTGCTTTACATCTAGTTAGATTTCATATGCATATTCGCAAGTTGAAGGTGGATTTTCCTAAAGATTGCTTGATGAAGATATTCTTGGTCACTCTGGAAGGTGAAGCCCAATCATGGTATGAAGGTTTGCCGCCTGCTTGTATTTACTGTTTATTAGGATTTTCATGCTATGTTCATTGAAAGATATAAGGACTCTTATCCATCATTGAATTTAGTTCAAGACTGTTGCAAGCATGCCTATAGTTTTATTGAAAGCCTTGAGAAGTTTTATGAAGATGATAATTTCATGGATGAAGAGATCATGGAAGCCCTGTATGAAAAGCCGTTTCAGCAGCACATAGAAATCTTAGAGGATACTTGTCAAGATTACCAGGTTGAAGATGGCCATATGGTTGTAATTGATGAAAGAGAAGAGCTTGTTTCAGATCTGCACACAGAAGAAGACAACGTGCAGGGTAGCCAAGATTCAATTTTAGAATGTAACGCAGTCAACTCAGCTATTTCAGATCAAAATTCAGATCATGGTGACCAAGAATACCTTGTGTTGAATCCTATAAAGAAGAACTCGACTGTTGAGATTAGTTGGCATGAAGAAAACGAAGTTACAAATCTAAGTGCTCTCACCTCACCGGAACTAGATCTTCATGAGGAGGTCATTTAGTCAGCTCATGAACAACAAGGTGAGATCTTTGCTCAAGCAAGTGAAAAAGTTTTTCTGCATGAATTTGTGGTAGACGATATAAATGATCATCTTGTGCTTCAAGGACCATCTGAAGTTTCTTCTCTTATGATTGATGAATGTAATGAGAATCTGGCTATCATATCATATGAGGATGACTTACCATGTATTCAAACTACAAAAGATCAGATCATTCAGGATTCCATTTCAGATTCTTCCTCATATGTCTCATGTTTTGAAATGTTATTTCAAGAGGAGATCTGCTCATCTACTTGTTCAGAATTTTTTGAGGACCAGGAACATACTCTTTCCGAAGCACATGATGAAGGCATATCAGAATTTGAAGCAAAGGATACCTTGTTCTTTCAGCAGGAGGTGGCAATGTCAAGTCTTCATGTTTTCCAGGATCCAATGGCAGATTTGTTGCAGCCAGCAGTGATAGTGTTTATTGCAGTATTCAGTGATGAAGGAGAATATGGTCAACTATGTTTTTGGATGCCCAGTGATAGGTTTGTATTGTTGACCAGAAGATCTAATCAGGAGAATCAATCAAGAAGGCATCTGCTTGATTGGTTGCATTGGCATTTTGATATAGTTTGATGTATATAGTCTTGTAAGAAACACCGGTGGTTGTCATCATGATTTCACATCTTGATGGACTGCTGCCCTTCTCTTGTTTTAGTTAATTCAGTCATGAGTCATTTGTGTTTGGTCTATTGAGTGAGTTTTTTCAAGTTATTTCAGTTTGCCATCGAGTCGGTTTGAGTCAAGCTTCAGTTAAGTTTCAGTCAGTTTTCAGTCAAGTTTTCATTCAATAAATGTGTCAAAGGTGTAAATAATGACTCCATCGCCCAATGGTTGCAAGCACTGGTCTGCTCTCCCAGATGTCTAAGGTTCTTGGCACCTCCAAGGAGCTACCATCCCCATTGGAGCCAATGTTAGTGTCAGTCTTCCCAGCCTTCCTCCAGTGATCAAATATGCTCTTACAAAGTGGTCTCAGAGTTTCCAAGTCAAATTTTGTCATTTCAAAGAGTTTTCAAGCAAAATTTGGTCACTAGGCATTAGGTCTAGGGTTTGCCTTAACTCCTTCTAAAGTTGTCAAAATGTTGGTCCATGTCACCATTCAGCTGAGTCTATCATCATTCATAGGGTTGTCATTATCATGTCAGTGTCTAATGAGTCTTTTTACAATTTATTCATGCTTCAGTTGTGCCTAGGCAAGGTCATTTCCCTCTCCTAGGGTTTTGAAGGCAATTTCTCTTGGGCGGCTAAATCATCGGCAAAACTCATATCCTAATGTTCATACACCCTCCCCTATCCTTAAAGTACCTTATCAGACACTTCCCAACACTCAGATCCTCCAAATTCCTCATTTTTTCACAAACCCTAGTTTCTAGCTACAACCTGGCAATTTTCTAGGTTGGGCCTATGTTTTGCCCTTTTGGACCCCTTCCCCTCACTAAATCTCTGAGATTCCACTTTCCCCTACTTCCTAACATGCCTCCCTACTCCCCAAAATTTCCCCAAGAATTTAGAAGCCCCTTCTCCCCTTCATTTCGCTTCATTTCGACAAAATTCCTTGTTTCACACATCGGGACAAGTTTCACTCAAATGATGTTTTAGAGAAATCAAAGATGAATTTTGGAAACCCGAGAGAGGTTTTTGTCCAAAACATTCCAAGGAAGAAAACCCTCCTTCACTTTTTACACAGGTGTCATGGTTTGAGAGAAATGTCAAGAATACCGTTGCCTCAGGAGAATCAAAGACACCTCTGAAGTGACCTTGGGAAAATCAAGTTTTCTCCTAGCTTGGTTTGCCAAATGATTTTCTTTATGAATAAAATGATAACTAGACACAAATATCTTTCCAATTAGCTATCATGAGCTCAATTTGGGGTTGAGGAAGGCATTCAAAAGTTGACTGCAACAACACTCTTCCTTCAGGCAGCCTCATTTGGCACTTTTTGACTAGTCTTGGGAGATTTAATTTTTGATAGGTCAAATCAACTCCAAATTGAAAAATTTTAGTTGGGTTGGAAAGTAGACTCAAAGAAATTTCCAACGAGCTATCCTGCACCTGATTCTGACACCGTAAAGGCCTCCAAAAGCCTCCTTAAAGGTGCGCGACCCGTTGGGTGGTGCGCGACTCGTCAGAAGCTCTTCTGCAGTTCAGAAAAACAACGTGCGCGACCCGTTGGGGATTTCTCCACAGAAATTTGCCATAAACTTGCCAAGGAGACACAAATTTCCAAATTTTGTAAGCACCACAGTCACATCCTGAGGTTGTTCAGGAGGAGGGAGAACCATCTCAGCAGCCTGATATTCCAGTCACTCGACATGTTAGTTCTTCACCTCAACTCACATATCAGAAAGGCCCGAGGGCCTTATTTGCAGCAGCTAGGCGAGTACTATCTCCACAGCAGGTGGAAGGGGTCTCGCCTTCATCTTCAGCTCAGCGAGTGTTATCTCCACATCAGGTGGAAGGGGCCTCGCTTTCTTCACCAGCACAGGTACTACAGAGGGGCAAAGAGCCCATGATTCATGAGGGTTCGGTGATTGATCTTGAGGCCAGTTCTCCTAGCCAAGAGGCGAAGGAGATCATTCAACATCTCATGTCTGAAAATGATGTTTTGCAGAGGAGACTTGAGGGTGCCCAATGGACTATCACTTACCTGGAGCAGCGGAACAAATAATTGGAGGAGGAGAAAGCACTTGATGAGCTATGGAGGATTCGTAGCGACCGAGTCTTGAACCGTAGAAGACCCGGTGATCCATTGCCTGCTGACCGAGAGTCTATGCTCATTCAGGAGAATGCCCGCTTGGAGAGGCTGTTGGCTAAGGCCAACCAAGAGAAAAAGCTGCTGAGAAACATGAAAAATCACTATTGGGCAAGGATGCATGTATGCAAGGCCAAAATGAAAATGTTCCAAAGGAGGTTGTCCGAGGCTCTTAGGCGGAGGAAGAAGACCAATCCACTCCGTATCTTGGCTGAGGCTTCACTCAAAGATCATGGCACTCAATAGCCTAGCCACAACTCAAATCCCAAAAATTTTTGAGAATTTTGGGTAATTTTGGCAATTTTTGGAAATTTACAGGTTTTGGGTCCTCAACGGGTCTCACCCCCGGTGAGACCCTTTGTCATGGCAACTCCTTTTCACAAAAACTTAGTATTTCCTGATTTTTTATGCAAAGTTACATATGCCCATGGATGGACTTGAGTTTTTACGGGGTTTTGGGCCTCCAGAAGGTCAAAATACATGCAAAATTTGACTTTCTGCCCCTTTTTTGAGTTGCAGAAAGCAGTCTTGGGAGAATTGCGTTTTGACTAGGCAAATGAACTCTAAATTCAAAAATTCTAGTTGGTTTGGAAAGTAGACTCAAAGACCTTTCGAACGAGCTATCATGCACCCAATTCTGACACCTCGAAGTGCCCCAAACAGAGCTCCAAAGGGGCACGACCCGTTGAGCAGGGGGGCGCGACCCGTTGAGCAGACTTTGCCAGACTTCACTGTACAGCTCGGAAAAGCACAGTTTGACTTGGTTTGACTTTTTTGGGTTGAATATGATTATCTTTGATGTAATTTTGGTAACTCTAAGACACTTTTACTCTTGTTTAACACTTCTAGAAGATTCATTCATGTAAAGGGTAAAAATTGATTGTATGAACTGGTTTCCAAGTTTATAGAGGCAAGTTGTTTTGACTGCCTATTTTCTAGTGCTTAGTTTAGAAGTGGTTGAAATAGCTCCTAGAAGGATGAGCTCGACCCCTAGAGGCAAGGAAAGAGGTTGGCTTGCCTATATTATGTATTTTCTTAATCATTTTCAAGGGTTGGAAGGTTGGAATCTTGAGCGAGAAGCTATCATTGTATATTTTCATTGTATCTCTGCAATTTTTGGCTAAGGAAGACCAGGGTTTTGCAGTCATATTTGGGATTCTTGTGGACTCATGTGTTGATGGTGTGTTTCTCAATTTTCTTGTAAGCTTTGTTATGTGATTCATTTCCTTTCTTTACTGCTGCCCATTAAACAAATGAAGTGTTAAAGTATGAATTCATGCTAGCCATGCTCTGCTTTTAAATTTGTTTAATTTCAATGTTTTCTTCTGTCTAAAGAGAATTCAAAGTCATTGTTTGCTCTCTTTAGCTCCTCATCTTTCATTCCTGATCATCCATCTCAAGTTAAGGCATCAATATTGTTTCCTACCTCGCCCCAAGGAACCCCCTGCAGAAACTGTTTCCAATCCCCGCACCCAAAATTGCTCTCTCCTCAATTTGCCACCAAAAACCCAAAAAAATCCCAAATCAATCTTTCTAATCAGTTTACTAGCCTAATATCAGTGTTACCCATTTGGTCATCTCATCAATTGAAGATCTACCGAGATTGACCGGAGAGAGCCTTCTCCTGCCCCGTAGGGCTAGCTATGAGGCTAAATGGTTTGATGTAGCCTTGAGGTTTACCTTTCTCAGCCTGAGGTGAAATTTCAAGCACTAACAAGACACACCAACAAGTTTTAGGATATTTTAGGGCCTTGGATTAGGCAAGTGGAGAGAAAAATCTCCAAGGCCATTTAAATTGTCAAACATAGGAGTCTGAATAGTGAGTGCAAATCTAATTGTGTTAGGAAGACCAGGAAAGCTCCGGATCTGGGAGTTAAGCACGAGGGTTTTTGAAGATAAGGAAGAGAGATACCCCCTCTCCTACTTGTCGGATCTTACCTCAAGACTGTTTCGCCTGGCTTCTGACACGAGTTGGTGACCTCAGTTGCTTCTCCTAGGGATCTACATAGGTGGCTGCGGAGGAGAATCCCGCAGCACCTGAGGTCGATGTTGTATCACTCTCAACGGTACTACTGGAGGGCACCCTTGCGAAGCTTGGGGCCTTGCACCAGCACAGGCTGTTGTTAGGAGGTCAATGTAACTTCCTCTATTACCTTCGCTGGTAGGACTGGGCCTTCATTATCCCAGACTATCTTTGAAAGGCCCCTTACTTCACTTTCTTGTATTTTGGTGTCCAGTCCTCATCACCCGAAGTGGAAATACTTGAAAGTTGTTTGACTGGCTGATTTCTTTTAGGGACTTTTTAGTGTGTGCTCTGTGCTCTTAGTTGGCTTAGATTTCATTTTTTCTTGAGTCTTTAATTAGAGCTTAATAAAAAATTCAAAGTGGTTGATCGATCACCTAGATGGTCTCGAAGACTTTGTGGTCTTTCACCACCAAGTTTAGAGCCTTCTCCTAGAAGGTGCAGAGGTAATATTGCCGGTCGGTTCCATTCCATGGTAGTTGACGCATTGGGGATTGATCCTCCCCTCAGGGGAATTAGTGTTCAGGATAGGCCTGGTACTTCCGTAGAACAAGAGAGGAGCACTCCAGTTCTTTCTCGAGTTCTCTTTCAATCAGAAGATAACATAGAGGTAGAAGAACTCCCAGAGTCGTCAGCAGCTCCGAATTCTCCCCTACCTTCTAGCCATCCAAACGTATTACAATACGTTGGGACTCTGACACATAGACCGTCAAGTCCAGGTCATATTACGCACTTACCATCGATGACCACTACTGGGAGCATGGCTTCTACTACAAGTGCTACAACTATGCAGACTCCAACATCTGTACAAGGGGGAGGAACTATTTCCATCCCCTCTACATCTTTATTTGGGTCTTTTGCTAGCACATCTTTAGTTGGGTCTACCTCCATTCCTTCTACGAGTGGAAATTCCAAAGCTAATGCTTTTAGTTCTAGGTTTTTCCCATTTGGCACCCTTCACATGGTATTCTGTCAGTTCCTTTCAGTGCCTCCACATCCATGATGGGTGGGTCAACTTCATTCCAGGGTTTTCCTTTTGGAAGTGGTCGTATACCACATTCCAACCCGATGATAGGATCTATGCCTTTTTCCACTACAGGACAAAGCAGCAATCCCTTTCAAGGTTGGAATAACCCTGCGGTTAGTGGCATGGGAACTGGGAATCCGTTTTTTGGCCAACAAGGGAATAGGCCATACTCCATAGTTAGCGCGTTTCGAAGTATTCCTCCATTAGCTTCTACTTGGAATCCTTATCAGGGGTTATCAAATCCTTATGATCCTTCAGGAGGAAGCTTCGCCGGTTATGGAGGTTTTTCGGCCGGAGTTGGTCAAACTTCGAGTTTTGCTGGATCACAAGGTCTGCCTTTTGGTTCAGCTGGTTCTGCTAGTTACTTCAGGTAGCCTGGTGCCTTCCAAAATCCAAGCCAATCTTTTTAGAACTTTGGGAACTCCGCCCAGTCTGGGTGGAATCCCCAAGGTCCTCCTAGGCTTCCTTTCCTGGCAACGTTGAATTTGCCAGATCTCATGAAATTAACAAACGATCCAATCAAATACAATTCGGCCTGGCCTCCGGTCCCAACCAAACTCCCTTCAGACATTCCAAAGTTCGAGGGGAAGGGCGGCGAAGACCCGGGCGACCATGTAACCACATTCCATTTGTGGTGCTCATCAAACTCCCTTATCGATGACTCAGTTAGGTTGAGACTTTTTCAATGCACCTTGACTGGTAATGCGGCCAAGTGGTATATAGAGTTGCCAGGGGGCAGCTTTACATCTTTCGTCGACTTAGCTAATATTTTCCTAAATCATTTCCAGTTGCCCGTCCATTATGATGCCAGAACTGAACTTCTGGCCAATTTTCGTCAGGATACGGCAACTCACATTTCTGATCACATTCAGGAATGGAGATAGAGAAAGAGGCTCATTAAAGCTGAAATTCCTTTGGAATACCGTCTCGAATGGTTTTTGAAATATTTACAACCTGAAATCTCTAAGGATGTCTCCCTGTTCAGAGTCTATTCTGAGGAGAAAACTATTTTTAGGGCCCAACAATTAGAATTGATTTATTCTCAGTCTAGGATTCTACAAAAAATCTTACCTGATGCTCCCAGGACTAAGGTTGATATAGCCAAGTCAAAGCCAGGTCCCCATGCGAATGGTATTGTTGGATCAGTAGACACGAATGTGGTGAACCTGTTGACCCAATTGCAACAATTGTCTTTACAAACTGCTCCTAACAACCAGGTCACATCATCTAACCCTTCATCTTCCCAACCCTCTTCGGTTAATGCTGTCCAATCTGCCAACCCCAAAGGAAATCAAAATTCCAATGGGAAGAAGAAAGGACGAGGTAAGAAAAAGAGTCAAGATGGGAAGACTGACGAAAATAAATCCGGCAATAATGCTGGTGGTGGTAGAAATGAGTCTAAAAAGAAAGTCAAGTTTCCGTGCAAGTTATGCAGTGGAGACCATTTAACTCATCTCTGCCCAAAGATTCAAGACGCTCAGCGCTTGTTAGGGCAGCAAGGGACTTCTAGTTCTCAAGCTATGTTAACCAACCCTTTTCCCCAAGGGCAGCAACTGCTTGTTGGTGCGAATTCAAACCTTGGTACCTCTGCAGGGGGTAACCAGGAAAGGGAAAAATCATCAAATGTTTTCATGATGGGTTCTAATGCCCATGTGGCCACTCAGTCACGTGATTATGGTGAAGCTGAAACATCCAAGGACAAAACTACTCCCGAAAATACCGACTTTCATATTGAGCGACCCCCTGTCGAGACTATACCATGGATAACGAGAGGTTCCGCTAAATGCGTGACTATCAATCCAAATGCTAGGGCCACCCAGAATTACTCCATTGTTGAGGATTTGGCTTAGAGTCCATGTGCTATGTCCACTTTAGAGGTTCTCCAGTCATGTCCAGCTTAGCGAAGTGCCTTGCTTTCAGCGATAGGGGCAGTTGATCCAAATAACTCTTTAGTGCTCACTTTCGACATGCTGAATGTCAAAAAGCGACTCCCTCATCACATGGCTTTTAAAATAAAGTCTACATACCAAAAAGTTAACGTTTTTCATACCGTTATTGATGAAGGAGCTTCCACGTGCGTCATATCGATGTCATGTTGGAAGGCCATCGGACCGCCTTCAGCTATTCCTTCACCTACCCTCCTGACTGCATTTGATGGGCATTCTCATAAGCCACATTGGATTATCTGGCCTTTCCCATATGTCTTGGGGGGAAAGTCATTAATGTTGAAGTAGAAGTCATTGATGCTAACCTAGACTACAATCTCCTCTTAGGAAGGAACTGGGTATACGAAATGGGTGTCGTTGTTTTGACTCTGTTTCATGTCATTTGCTTTCCTCATGAAGGGAAAATTGTTAAGTTTGATCAATTGGATTATTGTCCAGTTGACCCTTGAGCAACTTCAGACTCTACTATTCCTTTAGTGGATAACCCTTGTCTGTCTATAGAGAATCTAGGAGTTGGGATGTATTTTTCATTGATGGGTATGTTTGATTTTCCCCCTCCTACAACTAGAATAGATACAATTTCATCCTCCAAGGACCCTTTATGGAAAGATTTTGTTCAAGCTTGTTATTTTTCGGATCCTAGAGCCTAATCTTCATCTGTGACCACATTAGATGACGACAAGGTGGGTGGGATAGAATCTCTTATGACTGCAGTAGAGCCTAGATGTGAATCTATCATTAACTCTGCAAACAACCATCCTACTCCTTCCTTAGAGAAAAATTTAGATGGTGATGTGGCTCATATTCGGATCCTTGATTCCACTTCTATGTTGGATTGCTTGGATATTGTTTTTCCATCCGACGAAGCGATATTCGAAGCAATGACAGTTGTAGATCGACCTTTGGAAGATTTACATTGTCATTCATGTTTTTTTCCTCCTTTGCATGAAGTCAAATCCAGGTCCTCCAGTCTATCTAGCGATGTTTGTACAATTCCTTTGGCTCCAACACAGTTATCCGCTGAAGGAAGTATATTGATTGGTTCAATAATTGTACCAATAAACATCCCTAGGAGCAAGTTGGTGGAGCCCCCTAATCGGCTCTACCTTAAGAAGTACTTTGCTTAGTAGCTAGGCAATGACTTCTTTGTACATTTTGTATATTTGTATATATCTCATCGAGAGTTTTTTGATATCGACACTTTTTGGTCTGCTGTGGCAGGTGTTGATGGATGACTTGGTCTATTTTGGATTCGCCGATGGTGCTAATCGGCACACTCAGAACCTTGCTTCCATAGCTTGAGTAATATATTATCCAATTGGTCAATTGATGGTGTCAAGAGGAGTATGCATTGGTCCTGCTTCAAATAATATGGCTGAGTATACTGCCATCATTAATATACTATCCGAAGCAATTTCTTATGAAATCAATTTGTTGGTAGTTTATCTTGATTCACAATTGATAGTGTCACAACTGAATAACATTTATCGGGTAAGGGATCCATGTTTATATCGCCAGTATTTAAGGGTGAGGTTGTTGCAAAGATCATTTACTTACATTAATTATTTGCACATTCCAAGATCTTATAATTGGTTAGTTGATTCTATCGCTAATTAAGAATTAGACTGGCATATTAATCATTCATCACAATAAAATCAAGCATCAAAAAGTCAGAACTGTATATCTATATATATATATATATATAGATCATAAAGCATCTCAAGTGTACATAAGTGTGTCCAAAATAATATACAAAATTTGGGACTCAAATGCCCATAATCATGTCCAGTACATCTAATGCCCCAGCTCAGGATGAGTGGCTAAGTATGCAACTACTGCCTTGGCCACACGCCTAAGAGTGCGAACCCAGTCTCGTGGCATGCCAACCACATGATGCTGCATATCTATAGGGAGATCCTCTACGGCCTCCATTAGTACTCGGTGAGTTAGTCTCACCAAGTGCCGCTGAACAGTGTGTAGAAGTCGCTCTGTGTCTGTAGCCGCCTCTTCGGCCCCTCGGCCGCGACGTCCATGCCGTGGGAACCCATCTGGTCACACTGGCCCAATATCTAGAACATGATCATCATATTAATCATTTGAATCCTATCAAAAATATTTTTCAAAATTTATTATTATATTTGAAAAATCACAAAAAAATCATAAAATCAAAAATATTTGTTACCTATGTCACCCCATGCTGCGGTCGGTGGTAATACTAGATCGGGATCTCCTCAGAAATCCAACCCAACATAAGGGTAGTCATCTATGGTGATGATCTGTTGCTCCCACCAGGAGAAGAAGTCATCGTCGAAAGCAGTGCATGGGACGTCCCCACCTCCTAGACGTTTCATCAAGTCAGCCCACTTGCCCATGCATGGATCTTGTGGGGTTCTGATCGAAACGGGTACTCTAGGACGAAGTGCTGGGACCCTCTTAAAGAATAAAGAGCACAAGATAGTTCCATATCTGAAGTTTTTGGTCTGTCCCTTCTTGATATAAGCTGGCTCTTCATGTTAGCAAGAAGAGGGGTACACCAACCAAAGACAGTGGTGAGGCAGTCTACCTCCAAGCTCATGGCTAGTCGTGATGCCTGGTGCAAAGAAGCTGATTCGTTCACTCTAGCTATGGTGAATAGGATTCTTCTCAAAGATAAACTCTCCACATGTTTGATTGGAATTTGACTTCCAACCTTCTCAGGATGACTCAGGTAATAGATATGTACGTAGTCCTCGATGGAGAGACTACCTCGTGACTTGCCTGTGGAATGTACCACCTCTCCCCTCTGGGAAAGGCTAGTGATGAAATAAATATCTTCAACCTCTATCCTGAGCGGCATCTGATCAATCATAAACGCGTCATCCTCGATGCTCCAATAGTGAATGAGCATGTCAAGTAGGCAGGTGTTTGCTTTCATATTCGGCATTTTAAAGAACTTTAGCAAACCACATCCTCGTAAGGCATCCAAAGCATTAGGATCGTTCATAACCTCATCATCCACTAAGGTATGCTCTCTTTCTCTCCATGTGACTGGCATCCTGAAGAAAAAATGAATTTAGACCGTTAGATTTTTTTGTTTGAAGTTTTCACGGCATATACGCGGGTCCCTTTTACACACAGTCGCGTGTAGGGCCTGCGTATACGTGGGTTTTATATATCCAATTTGCGTATATTCCGCGACAAATTTTTTAACAAAAATTCAACGGTAAAAAGTAAATTAAAAATTCTAAAACCAATCATAATGGAATGCAAGATAAGTTTAAGGGTTACCTAGTGATTTTGGGACAATTCGAACGGTCAGTTTTGGTGAATGGCAATGCTTTCTCCTTTTGCTCCACTTCTTTGCTCTCAAACCAAATGATGATAATGGTGAGTCAAAAGACTATTATATAAGCTTTGAAAATGATTTTTTTTTTCAAATCTTGATTTTGTTTTGTCTCATGTAACTTTTAACTTGGGAGCTTGGAATGTCGAGAATGGTTTGATTTTCAGGACATTTTGGATGCTTTTTCGACAGTTTTGAGATGGTTCCATGACTACTGACCCATCATGGCAGGTATCGTTTTTTACTGGCATATAGGTTAGGGAAGCCATTTTTTCCATTGCATTATGCATACTAGCCTCCATTTGTCGATACACTTGCCATAGGGTCAATCCCATCGTGTTATGGTTCGTAAGCCACCTTCACTCGTTGATTTTTAAATCATGACACGATGGTAGAGCCATCCTTTTCATGGGTATCGTAGTTAGCACCTCACTGACATTTGTTGCCCATGCTGCTTTGATCTGAGTAGGCTCGGGAGTCCTCTGTAGTCCCGCCATGACTTATGCGCTGAAGACTCATTCCTCTTTGCTTCTCCACTTCGTTCTAGCCTTACACCCTCGAGGCTCCTTTGTGTTGAGTTGTACTACTGCATTGCATTTTGACCATTTGCACCTTTTGGCCTTGAGTCGGCTTCACTTGGACTCGTGTTTAAGCCAACTTTTGACCATGATGACTGCAAAATCAAACTTGCATGCCCTTGACTGTTGCAACTTGACATACCTTGACCCATGGAAGGAACACGCCTTTGAGTGTCTTTGACCAGTTTTCACCTCCCTGCATTGAGCATAGGAATGTTCCAATCCCAGGAACTAGATCATCTGTTTCACCAACACTCGTTCTTTCCACTATACTATAACATTCTTTTATTCTTTTTCCAGCTTAAAGAAAAAGACAAAAAAATTATATATTCCAAAAAGAGCGGGAACGGGACAATATTTCCACTTATTATTGGCAGCTAGAGTCAGTTGTGTCGCCCTTGAACAAAGCACTCAAAACAAAGTCTCCTCCATTTGGGCAGGATTTAGCTTGACTTAGGTACGCCTCAACCTTGTTATTGAGTCAGTTCTCCCCCAACTGGTTATCTCTTCCAATCATATGGAGGGTTCATTCGTGCCTCCTGCATGGCGAACTTATACAGAGTCATCATATGCTACCACATAGTCACATTGAGTCATGCTTTTGTTCAAGGGAATTTAGCCTGAGTTGGCCTCTCTGCGGTGTCTCTTAACTCATTTTTCAGTCGGCCATCCCTTGTTGTCAGTATCTTGTCTATCATCACATCAATTATATTGGTCCTTTACTCGTGCCGGTTTGAGAAGGTCCTCATTGAATTATTCTTGGCGGGTCTTGTCCTTATCGATGACGACATCTTGCTCTGAGGATAGGCCTAGAGCCACATCCTGGCCCTATTTTCATTATTGATAGGTCACCTTGTGCTCAACATCAATCAGTATCATGGGTCTTTGACTGAGTGGTTTCCCTTGTGTTCGACATCAACTTACAATATCACACATTGGGATTCGTGTAGCACCTTGGTTTCCATTTGACCCTATTGGTGGATATCTCGCCTCTGTGTTAGCTTTCATTATTGGTTGGTTCAGAGGGTTTTGGTCATGCGCTAGCCACATCTTGTGTATGCCAGAAACGTGCTTCAGTCAGGTTACTACATCTTTTTTCGTCCGATTCCTTCCACATTATTGGCCTACAGGTTACACTCGCACTAGATTGATGAAGGATGCCTTAATGCTTTCCTTCTAGCAGATCTTTTCCTATCGACTACGACTCATTGCTATAGGGAAAAGATCTAGAGTCCATTTGGAAGTATCTTGGGGTTTGCAGTAATTAGTGATAGATCATTTGCTATCGACAATGGGAAATCATCATTGTCTCTTGATTGATAGATTCTTACAGGTGTTCGACTCCAGCTCATCTATTCACACTTGCTAGATTGTACTGGGTACCTTGAGGCTCATTATCATTATTGGTGAGCAATCTCGTGTTTGTTAACGGTATACATCAATGACTGGTAATCAAACGATTTCTCACATGGTCAAATTCAGATCTTTTATTCCCATGCTATAGAAATGTACCACGACAGTCGGTGAAGACCTCAAGTTGCATCAACATTCATTGGTTCACTTGACAATTGCTCCAGTTGCTGCTAGTTTATACCACTCCACTTTATATGTTGCAGTCATTCATGGTGACATTCTATATGCTCGCACCTGAGTTTAAAGTTTAATACCATCTTACTCCATCATGTTCATTTGGTACTTTTGGGATCAGTCTTTGATATCAGTGATCCACTTCATCCTTCAGCATCATTGACATTCTTATATGTGATATTCAGACATGTACTTATTCGGTTGTGATCAGATGATCCATTATGTATTTCCCAGTGTTTTATACTTGTATACTTAGTGGATCTGCTTGTACTTGATATGCGGACATGCTTTACTTTCTCTAAGCATTGGTATGTCCGCCTCAGACAGTGTTTCTTTCTGATCTCCTTTTGTGGCTTGGCAGGCTGAACTCTGGTGAAGTCCTTCTCAACTTTTGACAGGTTTCCTTTCCATGTACGTACATAATATATTTCGGCCATCATGTACCCCTTTTGACCTCATATATTATGGGGCATCTTTTATAGCTCCAAATCTCACTCTTGATGTT
The DNA here is from genome assembly GCA_031772625.1 of Pinus tabuliformis. NCBI lineage: Eukaryota > Viridiplantae > Streptophyta > Pinopsida > Pinales > Pinaceae > Pinus > Pinus tabuliformis. The sequence goes on along the minus strand of CM062820.1, from coordinate 588,775,259 downwards.
TGTGATGTTGCACTCATGACCTAGGGCAACCCCTCCTTCCAGACCTGTTCCAAATACTTAAAAAGCAGTGTTTTACTCCCTATACACGACATTCCCCTGAGCTAAACACGTGTGTACGCGGGTCTGTCTATACCCAACCCACGTATATGTCTTAAAACACTTAAAAAAATTAAATCTCCTTAATTTTGGGCGAAGATCGTGGGTTTTACCTGTTGATTACCTATTAGTGCCCGTGGCCCAACTGTTCCCATCGAATTCCCAACTAAAAAACTACTTTGGGAGAAGTATAAAAAGGCTTCAATGGGAAGGCCTAAGGGATGAGAGAGGAGAGAGAAAGATCACTCTATTGAGATTATCCCAGATTAGGTCTGAATATCCCTGTGCTTCCAGCACTTCCCCCATTATAGGAAACCCTTGTTTCCTTGAGTTATGATGTCATTTTGTTGAGATATCCTTGAGTGAGTTATGGAAGGACCTTGTTGAAGGATTGAGATTGGACAAATCCAGAGAATGGTTCCGCTTGGAGCCTGCAAAAGGAAGACTCAGGTGAAATCATTCCTTTCTGTACTTTAGTTATCTATAATAAAAGAAACACTTGTCTTGTTCCTGATATGAATCTTCTTCATGTTTATGATATCAATGTTAAGGTTCACAAATGAATGATTATTTCAATTGTATAACTAACTTTCAATATGATATGAAGTTTATTTCTTTATGATGTTAAGTCCATATACTGTTGTGCTTTCTTGAATTGATTGTTTTGCAGGTTGAAGGAGCAAAAGGAACTCCAAGAGGGTTTGGACCCTAGCTGGATCTTCCTAAACAAAGGACCCCCAGGTGCACCCCTCTTCATGTAGTTTGTTTATATTAGCATCATGGCTGTGTGGAATGTATGTTTTTCTTTATAGATAACCCTCGCTCTGCTAGGGTATTAACCCAAGACCCTAGGGGACATTTTCCCTTAACAATGGAAGAGACCTAAAATAATGTCAGGGTTTGAAGTAAACCCTAGTAAGCCCTTTTTCTTGCAAATAAAGGTTAGGGTTTGAGAAAATTCATATGAAGGGCTTAAATATGGGAAAGCCTTGGATTCTACAATATTGAAACCCTAGTATGATTATGATCAGTGAGAATCTATCGAGTTACTCAAGTACCTGTGATAGATTAAGTGCAACCCTACATGGGATAGTCTCCTAATACGAGATGGTATCATGTAGATCTAGTGATTATCTTGTACATTGATAGCTAGGCTTGGAATGATATGGAATGAGAATATAGGTGGTATCCAAGAGGATGCATTTCTTCTGAAGACAACATTGACATATGGTTGATGGACAATGGAAACCCTTGGAGGTAGGGTCAAGAGGGAGCTAAGAGCTTCCTACAATCCTCATTAAAAGATAAGTACTTTCGAGACTTATATTATTTTATGATATTTTTTAAATTGATCATTTTAGACTATTTTTTATTCTTCTTGCATGAATATTTGAATGATATTTTCACTAACTTCTTGGATGAGGATTTGATCAACTAAAGAAGATCCTAAGGATCGTCAAGATGTATAATAGTGTAGGAAGATTAAGTTCCAAGGTGGTGCTAATGCATGAAGAATAAACTCCAAGAGGGAGATGGTGCAGGACAATGAAGAAGCCACTCTCTTATATAGAAAAAATATGTCATCCTTGCCTCATCATCAAGTACACTTTTATTATGTTTATTTAGTTTTGCTATTATTACTCCTTCTCTTTTCTTAGGGTCATCAGGTACAACATATAGATGTAAGGACCTAGTCCTCAATATTGAGATTGAAGGATTTGGATCCATCCCATGATTAGAATGACACTTGAAGGATGGACAAGAGCTCAGACATTTAAGGAAGTATTACAATCTCCCAAGTTGATGATTATGACTGAAGAGGCTTCCTATTCAGAGGGAGTAGATTTTAGGTTGAATGTAACAGTTTGATGAGATGATGAGAACTATATGTCCTTCATGCATAAATAATTTTTTATGACAATATGCACTAGTGTCAGATGCTTCCATGATATTAAGTCCAATTGTGATAAGGAATATGCTATTAGAGGGAGAGGACTATGATAAGGTCCTAGCTCTTGTTTCCAAATATACTATTATCAGAGGTACATGAAGTTGGATACCTTCACGATTTTTAAGAAAGAAGCATACTTAGAGCCACCTCACGATTTTGAAACACATAAGAAGAGACTCATGATTTTAGATTGAAGAAAGTGCCATATGGACTCTGGTGAGTCCCCTGGACTTGGCATGTTTGGAATGTTGGACATCTGAATCATGTAAACTCCAACCACTCTTCATGATTCAAGACATGTCTTTGATATTTGGTTTTATAAGCTAACAATTTATTTTCTGATAGGATTAGATCATCTCCATGTTTAGCGCCAAAGGAAATTGACCTCTAAGCCTAGGTGAGATTAGAAGTGTAACATAGAGATGATGAGAACTTCCTCGTTACGGGAAGCATGATGTTAGAAACTTGGAATGATGGATTACACTGGAGCATTTTAGAGAGAATCCTCTTTATATTTAGACTTAATGTATCCCATGATGAGATGGTAGTCAAATGAATTCTTACTTTGCATCATGATCCAGATAGATCATGGATAAGTATATTGGATATCTATATGAAACTATTAATCATGGACTGAGACATGCTGTCAAAATTATTGATGCACTGCAATTGTTTAGGTTGGAAATATTGTTGACTGAAAGAGCACATCTCAGTGCTTCTTTAGCTTGGGGTTTGTTGTGATTTCCTGGATGAATCCGAAATAGAAGTCTATTGCTTTGAGTACAAAAAAGGTAAATTTATTTATAATATAGCTAGCTCTGAGGAAATGTGGTTGAGAAAGATCTTTGGAGAGTTGTTTGAGCATGTGTTGGGTACGAATGTGATATATTGCGATATTAAGAATGGGATCTGAATTTTAGAGAATCCTGTGTTCCATGACTGGTCCAAGCATATTGATATTACATAACACTACATCTGGGATATGGTGCAGAGAGGAACAATAAGGCTCCAACTCATCTCCTAATGAGTAGATAGCTGACATTCTTACCAAGCCTTTGTTGAAAGGTAAGTTCTTGGTCTTCAAAGAGCAACTTGGATTAGTGGATGTGACCCTTGTGGGAAGAGGCCATGGTTGATCGTGAAAAATGAGATATGCTCATCCCCCCTATTCGACCTCCCAAGGTGGGAATGGAGCTAAGATATTTCCTAGGGTTGAGAGAACTATTGGACAATAGGATATCTATGATCCTTACCTCCCATGGTAAGTAGTATCTTCTCTATTATGAAAATAGGGTGTGTGTGATCCTTGATACTCATGGAAATTTGGGTATCTCCCTTTAATATAAAGTTTGAGACTTGAAAAGAATATACCCTAGTATGCATCCTACCCATAAGATGGGATTGTTGGGATTATCACCCATTTGGCCAATGGATGAGGAGACTTGGGCGTGTGTGATCCTTACCACTAGTAATTGGGTATATCTCCCAAGGTAGAGGATGTAGGTGTTATACAACTTGATTCTTGAGGTTCAATGTGGGAATATCAAGAGAAAATATGATAGTTTTCATCCTTACCTCTCATGGTAAGTAGTATCATGTCTATTGTCTGACAATAGAATAATTGTGATCCTTACCTCTCATGGTAGTAGTATCTTGCATATTGTCATTGGATATAGGGTGGTAGATTCATCTCCCCTATGAAAATTCTTCTTCTTTAGATCGTGACATCATTGTTCAACTAAGATGAAGGTCATTGAACTTGAATTTGGAGACCAATATGGTTTGGAAGATCTTTACCCTTGTGGTAAATCAATCTCCCCTACCGTCAGTTGTCGATTCTTCTTATTTTATGAGATAAGATAAGATGAGATGAGATGAGATGAGACATGATGTAGCAATGATGGGACATATGAGATGAGACTTGTGATGCAGATGGAAATTCCTCCCTAGTTGAGATGGAGTGTTGAAAATTGGAGTAGCTATGGGACAAATTTTCCCATAGGGACCCTAAGACCCCAAAGGAATCCTAATTGCACCAAAAAGAATTCAAATTGGATAAAGAAATATTATTGTTAATATGGAAGAAATCAACACGGGCAAGCAATCATTAAAGACATGTGAAACTATATTTAATATTATTTTGTGAGCAATTCAAATTTAAGAATTTCTCTCCAATGTTTGAAAATTGGCTGAAGTTAGCCTCACAAACAAAGACACCCCATCAATTTATATAAATAAAAGATCCTATGGCTAATTTGGTTCATCAAATCGTTAAGAGAAATGATCTCTATGACTCGCTATTATACACTAGGGTTCACATTGTTAATGAGGTTCTCTTTTCCTTGCTATTATACGGTTTGCATTACTTTTGTGGTATATGGCATCACATGGAATCAATATTTATGGTACCGCATGACATGGCTCTCTATGGAATCACATGTCATATTGTGTGTGTGTGTGTGTGTATATATATAACAATGACACGCTACTCTAAGGTCGCATTAGTGACTCACTACACTATGCCTTGCGACATTATTACAGTGACATCTATGTAGCTCTGTGGCATCACATTTCGTACAGTGGCATCTCTATATCTCTACAATGGCATCACTACACGTTGTGGCATTGTACTACTTATATAGTGGCTTGTGCTCCATTACAGTGGGTTATTTATACAATGAATCAATTCACTACACTTTATAGTAGCAAGCTTATACAATGACTTGAATACTCCGAGGCTCACATATAGTATTTGCATTGAGGCTCACACTTATTTATGTGAATCAATTTATTAGAGAGGCTCACATTCATACAATGGCTCATTGCAAAGGTTTTTAATAACCTCTTAAGTTCACCTAACTCCTATAACTTGAATCACTTCATCTCTATATGGTTCAAATTTTGTGTCTTTGTATGGCTCAATTTTTGTGTCTCTATGGCTTGACTATGATGAATCAATTTCATCTCTACGGATAGACTTTTGTAACCTTGTATAGATATGACTTATTGATATGGGAGTGACCTTGAAGGATAGCAATGATGTGATAGTGAAGTGATCTACTTGACAACGATAGTAAACTTGTTGTATGGCAGTGATATGGTAGTGACCTTGTAAGGATGTTATAATGATGTATGGCTTACGTGGAAGTGATAGGGAATTGGACTTGTAAGGATGTTACAATGATATTACAATGATGTATGACTTACATGGAAATGACCTACTTGACAATGATAGTGACCTTGTTACATAACAACAACTTTGATGATATGGCAATAACATTTTGATGTATGACAATATCTATGATGTATGGCTTGTCTTTATGACATTCACTATGAAATTAAGTATGGTATGTCTTGTTGCTGGATTGGCCCTAGGCTTCCTAATGTGATGTCTCATGATTATTGTATTTTGTATCTCAACTAAAATTTGATGAATATCTAATAGAAGAAGAATCTGGATGGATTTTCCCCCTTGTCAGGTTTTTCCCTGGTCTTTGACCTAAATCTTGGTGTCTCTATTGTGTATTATTTTCTTTTTTTGTTCCTTATTGTTCCACTGCATTTTGATCTTATTATTCTCTCTACATAATTTCTAAAGATGAAATGAATTTATGGGGTGAATGAAATATGTAAAATTTTGAAAAGTTAAAAAATGTAATTATCTACATCAAAGAATGATCTAGCCCTAAAAATTAATAGGGGTATGACATTCCAGTGTCCTTTATAGCATCAATAAGTAAAAAAAATTCAAATGGTTTGACATCAACAAATTTTGTCCTCTGAGCAGTAAAAACTGGATTATTATATTTGGTCCTTCTAAATCAAGTAACTCAACCTCCTCTTTCTAGCAGTATCAATAATTTGATCATGTCATAAAAAATGAACTCAACCCTTGTGTATGATCATCACAACACATCAAAAAACATATTTTCCTTTTAATTTCAAATCATCAAAATTTCTAAACGATACTTGAACAAAATGTATCTAGAGTGCATTTTTCTTCAACAAGAGGCCTCAAAAAGGTATGCTTAAGATTTATCGGTGTTTATATAGCTAATATTTCCTTTGAATATGGAAACCATTTTTCCTCTTTGTTGGAAATACTGGGGGGGGGGGGGGGAGGGTGAATCAATATTTCTTATCAATTAGAAAATTTATTATTTTTAGAGCATTAACAATCAGTAAACATCAACACATCAAGAGAACAAGGCACAATAATTTTAGGTGGAAACCGTTCAGGGAGAAAAACCACCAAACACTTTTCTAATATTTTTATGAGTACAAAATATGCTTAAAATCCAACTGAAAAAGGGATCCCCCAACACCCTAGTACTCTTGAAAAGTGTTCAATTTTCTAGCTTCAACAAAAATGATTCTCCAACACCCTGGTTTTATCATCTACCATTAATAGGATGCTCCAACACCCTACAAGCTCCAACTTTCCCTAGCATCACTTGTTGTAGCTCCTAGAGACAACCCCTAGGTTGAAGAGAGACCAGTTCCTAGGACATCTTGATGAGTGCATACAAGATTTGCTGAGATTTTCCCTTAGACTCAATATTTAACATATTTAAATGAAATTGATTCAGAACGTTCTTTAAGAGGAGAAATACAAATCTGGATGAAAAGTAATACTCATAGAAGCATTAATTCCTTACTCCAGTGGCCAAAATTACATGAGCATGCAATTTTATTAGTCATTTGTAGTATATTGGAGAGAAGAATCAAGAAGGAAAGAAAACCAACACACAGGGCTTAAACTAAGAATCCAGTGCATCGAAGTTCAACATGAAGTGGATGAGAAAAACATTTAAATGATGTGCTAAGATACATGGAGCACATTTTTAAGGATAATAATTCATATCAGTCATAGGCATCTTAGATCAGCATTAGACATAGATGAATCCATGAATTCATAAAAACATATCCAACAACTACTATTACATGTAATTTGAGAAGAAGAGTGAGGGTATATGGAACAAACACAAGAGAGAATACATACTACACATTCATATGAGCCGAAATTGCCAAAAAATTTCATTAATCTTCAATAGGGCATACATTTCATTGACAATTTGCAGAGCTTCCCTTTTGGAAAACCAAAAATTTTGAACCTTTGGTTTTGTATCATAAACTTTTTTTATAGGGCCTTAGGGAGAGAACCCATTACAAAATATTCTTTCTTGATTTGGCAGTGAATCATCATAACAAAAATATCACCTTGCTTTAGTGGCACAATTTACTAGCCAGATCCTAACTAAATGTCATTGATTATTTGAAAACAAAATATTTACATAAAACATAAAATATCAAAGTGTCATGATCGACACAATCAACAGTATCTTTATGTTGAGAAATCTAGGGCATCATAATTTAGGTGATTTCTCTTGATTAGTTATTTCTTGTGATTATCTTTTACTTTATTATATTAGGATACTCTCTTTTCTTAAGTTATTAGTGTTCTTCTTCATCAAACAACTGCCAATGCACAAACATAAATAGACAAGAGACACAACATCTAGGCTATGAGCTAGGGCCAAAACCTTTAACTCTTTGAGAGGAAAACCCACACAAATTTTTCTTATATAGATTCCAATTGACGAATACCAAAACCAAGACCCTTGACCTATTAGCCACTGCAAGACCAAGACACAATCTCTCTTGATATTCAACCTTCTTCTTGACTCCTCTTCCACTTCGACCTTCTTTGATACATAACATTAACATAAACTGAGATAATCTCCCATCATAGCAACAGACTGTCATGTCACTATCACCACAAAAACTTATCACTGTCATGTCACCAAACTATGATAATTGTAGCAACACCGAATCTCACTTTCATGTCATCAAAGATAGCACCGAATCTCTGAAATTCATCTGAACGTCATGCTACTGTAATCATACACATGAATTTCAGAGATACATCTAACTTGCCTTCTATCCTATGATCCAAATTATGGGATATATTTGAGCTTCTCTTTAACTGTGATCACCCTTTAAACACATATTCGTTGTCTACCTCATCCGAGCTAGTCTTTGTTTTGGAGTTCGAACTCATCTTTTGTTCTACCCATTTGAAAAGTTCATAGAGATGTCTGAAATTCTCTGTGGAAAGTGAAGACCTTATACTCATATATATAGTAGTTTGTCCATAAATAAGATGGCCTATAAATTCGAATAGGTGTGTCTTCATAGGGTGAGCCAACATGAGTTCTTTCATTCATTTTGGAGGTTGACTTGAAGAGGAGGACTATGCTTCTCTTTGGAGGGCTTCTAGACACTTTAATAGACTCATATACATTTTACAAATTGTCAAGAAGAGCTCTTCATACATGACATTAATTATTTTGACAAATCCTAAGGCTCCCATTGGGAGCCATCTAAATAAAATATCTTTCTCATGAAACCCATGAAGATAGGCATTACAAAAATAATTTTATTCTCTTATTTTCATGATTTACAAATATCATAATTACATTTCATTATGAAGACCAAACCTAGTTGCATTTTTTCAACACTCCCTCTTAACTAGGGAGGTATTCATAATGGTACTTGGTCACTCTCAATTTGAAAAATTTCTCATAAGAAGAATCAAATTGGTAAACCATCTGTATAGCATCATGTAAACCAACATTGTCATATAGCAAGGCCTTGACTAAAAACTCTATCCACATGATTAGAGCACAATGTTGGCGAGACAAATGATTCATAGACACCATAATCATTGTCTCTGAAGGTACATACTCCAGTTGGGTGTTCAACGAGTATGAACTTCCATTGGAATATTATTATCTTGGATAGCCAATCCTCAAACAATATCGGTCCTCTATGACTACTCTTATCTTGGATGCCCTATCTCACCCTCAAAGAGCATCAAATACTAGATGTTTACCCATTCCTCCATTATGTCTTCCTAGGTGAAGACTAGAATGATGTGTCTATCTCTCCCTCTCAATCAGGGAGGACATATCAATTCCAATAAAGGAATGTACTCATTCCTACAGAAGGAATGTACCTAAGATCATTATTGGCTTAAGAATTTCCAAGTTTCTTCCAAGTAAGAAACTTGCTTTTAGGCTCCCTCTTAATTAGGGAACTACAACAGCTCCTCAACCAGATGCTTCAAGAGCTCCTTCGTTCAATGTCATGTATTTCTTTGTCAAAGACTCTTCATATTTTGGGGCTTCTCCATAGGGCACAGACCATCCATCACTTTCATCCATGAGTCAGTCACGTCATTATTCGTTTCATCATAAAGTGATCCACTAGTCTTCATTTCACCTCACTTCATGTCATGTTGCCTTCTTCATGCCATATTTTCTGGAAGGATCTCACATCCTTCTATATGGTCCTATTGGAACACATCCATAGTTCTTCCCTTGGCAGACCTGCATAAACCTGTCCAGATATTTGTTCAAGAATAAGAAATTAACACTTAAATTAAAATTACCTTTGTGATGGTCTTTTATCATGATGTCTTCTAGTTTGCATCAACGTCCTGCATACATGTTTACATATCTCCCAAAGATATCCATTTTCAAGGGTATCCATCTTTTTCAGACTTCCATCAGAGTCTTCATATCTTTTTGGGAGATTTCCTAGTCAAATATTCCCATCCTCAGATGTTGATTTCCTTTTCCATTCTTGCATAGTCCATGATCTCTTCCTTCCTTTCTTCACACATGATATTCTCAGGAACTTTCAATTAAAGTTACTCTAGTTGTTATCAACCACCTCATTTTCATATGAGGACATATTATGTTGATTTCATCTAGTGTGACCCATCCCTTCCTGCATCATTTTAGAGGAGGAGATCCTTTTCCTTTGATCATGCTTCTCAATATAAAGCAGTGATCCATGTTACCTGAAACCATACAACATGAATTTATAATATTTAATACAAGCATACATAAGTTATTTACCTTTAGGTCATCTAGGCTTCTTTCAACAACTTCCTTGATTGAAAATCCCTTCACCCCTTTTATCTGCTTCATTTCTTATGTCATCATGCCATCATCATATGAATTCCACAAGTTGGAGTTCCTAATGAAAAACTCGTTTCCTCTCTAAATTTTTGAACCCTCCGATGAGGATTCCATCAGAGAATCTTAATGATCTTTCATATCCCTATCCAGTAGATGTTTCCTTTTGACTTGATGTATGATGAGACTTGTCCTAGATGACTAATTCCTTTTCTTAAGTTTACAATCAGGTTCCCAAGATCTATATCCTTCATATTTGATTGCCATGGATTTTGTTCCATCTTTCCTACAGTTACCATATGGTGATGTCATGAGCTCTTGCTTCTAATTATTTTCCTCTTTCAGCTTCCTCCACTTCTTCGGTGAAATGGACTTCTTCTCTATCTTCCTTGTTATTACCCTTTTTCACTTAGGACAATCTTTCCTATAATGCCTATAACATTGAAACTTAGTTATGTTCTTCTTTCCTTAGACAAATGTTTGAATACTTTTTTCCCTCAACCTATATTCTTCTACCTTCCATAGAAATTACAAGTTGTGGAATGGAATAACTTTCTTATCCTCACAGAAATTTGTTACCTTTTTCATCAATTAGTGTATTTATAACAATGAAGATTATCTCATCCAAGATCTTGTAGTTTAGATCTTATGAATATAAACTTTTATCCTTTGATACCTTCAATTTGTGTAGATAAGATCTAATTGATATGACCTTCTTTATCACATATTCATAGAATAGTTCTACTAACTTGTCATATATATCTCTTTGATGTGTCCAATATTGCTATATGAAGGGACCTTTCATAAGAATCCCTTTCCAGGTATTCAAAGGAGACCTTTTCATTGATGTGTTCAATGAATTCACTTTCTTCGAGGATTATGTCTCTCCTCCTTTTTCCATGCAAGGAAGTTCGATGACCCAACCAGCTTATAGATCTCCTAAAAAAACGAAGCCATTTTACCAAATTTGATTATAGAATGAAAGATAAGTGAAGATGAAATCTTAAACTTGATTACTTTGATAGTGGTTGAAGAAGATGTATAGTTCCCCTATTGTATGATCTTCTTCCAAATGAAAAACCCTTCTTCAATGAAAGGAGATTGCTCCTTTTATGATGACAACACTTTCATATCTAGCTTCCTTTGTTTATGGTGATTGATGAGTATGTTTTGATGCTTCCTCGGATGATCTTGTTCAAAGATAAGGAGGGGATATTTTCTTCAATGAGAGGGATCTTGCCTTACAAATTTTGAAGATGATGACAATGCCTTCTAGCCTTCAAGATACTTCGACTTCTTTTTGATGAATGAGTGTAGAGCAGAAATGCTTATAGGATTTCAACTTTCTCCAAGATGATATGATCTTTGTCCTTGAAGTGCTTCTCTTGAATATCTATACTTTGGGCCACATTGCTTTGTAGATCTCTTAATCTTGATGAGGGTCTTTGTGGTATTTTTCTAAGGACTGTAGGATCCAACACTCTTACTAGTGTAGACTTATAGTTTCCTTGATTTGTAGATCTATTCATCTTGAGTAGAAATAAGGCTTTGGTCTCGATTGATGATCCCAAGACTTCGTTTGAAGTATACTTTCTTATTTGATCTATGATTTGATTCTTCAATGTAGATCTCGACTTTTACTTTGATATATTTCAATACTTTATTTGATGCCTTTCTCTAGATTCAATCCTTGAGTGTCCCTTGATTAGATGCCCTTCCTTGACTTTGACATCTTAGCTATGAAACCATGTTGAGAAATATAGGGCATCATAATTTAGGTGATCTATCTTGATTAGTAATTTCTTGTGTGTATCTTTTACTTTATTATATTAGGATCTTCTCTTTTCTTAAGTTATTAGTGTTCTTCCTCATCAAACAGCTACCAATTCAAAAACATAAATAGACAAGAGACACATCATGTAGGCTATTATCCAGGGCCAAAACCTCTCACTCTTTGAGAGGAAAAACCACACAAATTCTTCTTATTGAGATTCTAATTGACGAATACCAAGACTAAGACCCTTGGCCTATTAGCCACTCGAAGACCAAGACACAAGTTCTCATGATAGTCAACCTTCTTCTTGAATCCTCTTCCACTTTGACCTTCTTCGATACATAGCATTAACATAAAATGAGATCATCTCCTATCATAGCAATGAACTATCACATAATTTTCACCAGAAACACTTATCACTGTCATGTCACCAAACTGTGATCATTGTAGCGGCACTGAATCTCACTGTCATGTCATCAAAGAAAACATTGAATCTTTGCAGCTTCATTATACTGCTAATATGAGACATTTTCCTAGCAACGAGACAGAGATTCGAACTTAATTCACTATAATCATACACACAAATTTTAGAGATACATCTAACTTTTATTTTGTTCTATGATCCGAATTATGGGAGAGATTTGAGCTTCTCTTTAACTGTGATCACCCTTTAAACAAATCCTCACTGACTACATCATTTTAGATGGTCTTTGTTTTGGAGTTTGAACTCATCTTCTGTTCTACGCATCTGAAAAATTCAGAGAGATGTCCGAAATCCTTTGTGGAAAAGTATTGAGGCATGTATGGTAGTGTGATACTTGTCTAAGGAATAAGGAGGAGCAGATGCATCTGATGGGAATATTATAGCCTCTCCCTATTCCTGAGAGGAAATGGGAGAGCATATTGATGACTTCATTACTAGATTGTCAGTAGTGCAAGGTCGAGATTGTATTTATGTGGTGGTGGACCGATTAAATAAACACACACATTTCTTCACTATTTTGACTTGGTATTTAGCCTCACAGGTAGCCGAGTTGCTTTTCAGGGAGGTGTTTATGCTTCATGGTATCCCCAAGACCATTGTGAGTGACTGGGTGTTGGAATAGGGTCCCTAGGGTCAATCTTTTTTTAGTTTAATCATTTTTTTAGTAGAATTTTGTAAAGAATGTAAAGTATCTGTGAAATGTGGAAGCAGAGTGCACGACTAAGTAAGAGTCAAACGGGCTTTATCCCCTTATATGTGTAAGTGATAGGATGGTTTTGAGATTCACCCATAGGTCGTGGGTCATGGTATTGTAATAGAAAAGCTATAAATATTTGAGTCATATTTAGTATAGAAGAAGAAATTTTGGTGAAGAATAAGTGAAAGGGCAAGGTTCTAAGGTAGGGAAGCTTTGTTTTCTAGTACTTAGGCAAAAGGGGAAGGCTCCTGCAGTTGAGTGCATGGATACCTTGGCAAGTTTGTAGTTGAGTGCGTGGGTCCCTACATCTAGGAAGGGTGTGTAAATTGAATGTTAAATCTAATAAAGAATGTTTTGGACTGAATCTATTGCATCTGTGCCTTGTTCTTATTTCTATTTAAGTTTATGCATTGTCACTTAATGATCAATGTTATATGAAATAAAGTGTATTCTCTGCGCGAATATTTTAAATATTTAATATTGATGCATGAAAAGTGTGATGAACTAATTTCGCGAAGATATTGAAGTAGATATGTTACTAACTATTTGAATTAGGTAGATCTGTGCGAAGGCAGATCTAGGGTTGTTATTGACTAAACGAAAGCTATGAATCGACCTATTTTAGGTCTAATAAGCACGATTGTATCCCTTCATGAAGACATGAAGGTCAGTTGAATAGGGTTGTAGTAGTAGACCTTAGGATGGTATAGATCTGCGCAAAGGAAGATTTGAGCTGCAAGGGATTAGGAATACACATCACACGGTCTCTCGATGAAGAAACCTGGTTCTAGCATCCCCCAATACTACTTCGGGTGAGACTACAACCTACACTATGTGGGTTGTTGTCGATAGGGCCAACATTTAGGGTTTTGTTGGTTAGCACAAATAACTCTGAACCTGGGTCAGTCCCCATTAAGTGAACAAATGGTTCTGTTTCCGAGGTCGGGATCTATCTAATAGATGTGTGATAAATGGTTTCCTACAAAGAAAGAGATTAAGAAGTGGATTGAGTGAAAAGTGCGTGCTTTTGCAGCTCATGAGAACAGAAGCCCTAAATTATCCAAGTAGTAGTGGTTACAAATATATTTATACACAGACAAAACTAAAGCATTCTTTTGTTTCTTCCCCGCCAAATTACACGAATGGTTGTCTAAACTGGCAGATAGTCAAGGGATGTGGAGGCTCAATGGCCCTATAGTGTGGACTCTGGAACTGGTATGGAATCTGGAAGCATCAGAAAGAAATATCGCGCAGGTTGTGGATCATTGGATTGATCACACACTTGGAAGTTTTGTGACTGAGCTTGTGGTTGATCGAACTATCAGCTATAGTGAAGCTAAACGTAGGCTCTTTAAGGGATTGCGAGGTAAGTATCTTAAATCATTGAAAATGTGGATTAAAATGGTGTTATGTGGAAAGAGGGTATGCAATTATCTTGATGTTTGGATCTATGTGAAGTGGTAAATTCTTCAAAAGAAATGAAGTAACAAATTCTGAATACGGACTGTTGATTGAATCCCCATCGAGTGACCATGAAGGGATAGTACTGAATACACCACGAAGTGCAATACAATTGATTAAGCAGGATATCCTAAGGATACCTCATCCTTCCACTCCACCTCGACCTCACGCACTGACACCTTGATCACCTCCACCTCCACCTCCACTTCCACCATTCAACATGGTGAACGTGATGAAGATGCCGATTTTTAAAGGGATAGGGAGCAAAGATCTTGAACATTTCTAGTTTATTGTAGGATTTGTATGGACGGCACAAAAAATCACGGATGATAACATCAAGAAAGCACAACTGGTTACATCCTTACAATGTCGAGCATTGACATGGTACATCAACTACTGCACTGACAACCCCACCGCAACATTAGTAGAAACCAAGCAAGATCTTAACAAGGAGTTTAGGAAGCCTAAGTCAGAGGCACAGTCGGTGATTGAGTTCAAGGAAATTCAACAAAAGATAGATGAGTCACCCTAGGATTTCGATCAAAGGTTGAAATTCTTGATTAGGCAGGCCAATATGGTGATTACAGATTCCCAACATCGAGACTGGTATATCACGTCACTCTTACCACACTTAAGATTTTCGATGTCACAACAACAGACAACAACACAAGCATAAGCCTTAGAAATTGTGATGACACTAGAAGCCTCACCCATACATGATACAAACCTTGGAGTGCAATAGATTCACTCACAACTAGAAAGCCTGCACTTGGAGTTGCAGAGCCTAAAGAAAGGAAAGGAAGCCTAACTGGAGGTGCACACTGAAGTCTGGTGCTTGAAATGCAAGGGTCATGGGCATGATAAGGACCATTTCCCAGTTTATCATAACTATCTTATTGGGGGATGGCTTGTTCCCATGAAACCGTAGAATATTGTTGGGTCGAGAACGAGAGTTTCACCATGGTGCGCTATCTATTAGGGTACAAGACAACATGCGATTAATAATTTCAATTTACTACAAAAGTTTATACAGACCCCCATCAGTTATTTTATAATTTCTGTAAATCCGTAGGACATGATGAATGCCATTGTAGGAATTGTGAGCTAATGATGGATAGAACCCATACCTATTGAATGCAAGCATAAATCCGGCCTCAGGATCAGGGCATAGGAGTAGTGAGAGGAGGATTCCTGGGCCGAGGATGAGGGAGAGGGGGAAGAGCTGGAAGAGGATGGGGGCAGATAATTTGCTATAACTGTGGCGAAGCAGGAAACTTCGCAGGAGATTTCCCAAACCTCATGCATCATTCATGTGAGTATTGTAGAAAATTTGACAATGTGATAGAGCAATATCTGATCCTTATAGAAAAATGCAATAAAAGAATACATAGCCCCAATAACCTACACAGAACATCTAGATGATGGGAGCAGAGCCCCACGAAGAAGATCATAGAATAAATATAGTAATAAGAAGTGGGATGACCATTGGTATAGATAAGGGAAAGCAACCTGAGCCTGATGGGTGGGTGCATAAGGCTACTGAGAAAGAACCAGACTTTGATATTATTCGAGCTAAAGAGACCTTCATGGAAGCAAAGAAGAAATTCTTTAAGGCCTCCACCTTAGGAATCCAAGAGAAAACGTCAGAAACTAGTATGACATGAGAGGTAGATCCTTCAATATTAGCTACTTTTATAAAGACCTATATGAAGTTTCTAAGGGAGAAGAAAGAAGTGGAAGGGCTGAAAACGTTAATCAACAAGTGTGAAAATAAAGAAAATACCCCTACTGAATAGCTCACCATGAGGAAAATTGGTAAGCACAAGAAGCGAACGGGATGCAAGATGAGTTTGACTGCACAGATCAGCAAATATGGAATGGACCAAGTCATCCTGGATTTGGGTTTTGATGCGAATGTATTGCCCAAGAAGACGTGGGAAAGGATGGGGAGACCTGCACTGTAGTTGTCTCCTATCTAGCTACACATGGCTAATCAACAGAATATTATTCCGATGGGGCGTGTATATGGTGTAAAGGTAAACATTGAAGGTGCAAGCACGCTGGCTAACTTTGAGGTCATTGAAATAGTGGATGATAGTAACCTGTACCTCGAGCTACTGGGGATTGACTGGGCTTTTGATATGGACACAGTAATCAACTTGAAAAAGCGGAAAATGGTGTTTGAATGCAAGGAAATCAGGGTTGTAGTGCCACTAGACCCTGCTGAGGGGGCGTGTTATACTAAACCTGTTCACGACTTTGTGGAAGATGATGATGATCTATATTAGATATACAATATAACAATGTGAAATGAATATTTGATCAATCCTACAGTCGACGGACGAATTGTGTGGGACAGGGATAGTTCCTGCACCTCAGAATTAGATGAAGAGACTGAACACTGGCAGGATCAGTTGCATGAATTATCTATGATGCATTGCAAGATGATGATCAAATCACTGTGGTGTGCCTTAATTGAGGTAAGGGAGCTTCCACATTATGATGGTTTGACTCATGTGGATCTTTTTTTAGATGAATTTTAAAGGGAAGTACCTGAAGAACATTGTTTCCAAGCACTGGAGTTTGCACTCCATGCTATGCCTGTTGGTTGGGTACGCACAAGGACAACTTCGCTAGATGGAAGGAATATAGAAGAATGATGAGATTAAGGTTTGGGTATGCTAATACCTGGATGACAGAAAAATACAGTGGGAAGTATGATCTGTGCGATCACTTGGCACGATGGACTAAGGCCTAGGGAACAAAACCACAACTAGAATGGGTGCACATTTTTTGTTATACCTTAGATATAATCCCAATAAATTGGTATTTGGAAACAGAGCTTCGCCATGGGATAGCTAAATGGGATATCTTAAGAGAGAGTTTCTAGTTGACTTTTAGCTTTGAGGATGACTTTGAATGCATTGATGAACTGCTTCGGGAGATAAAAGAAGTTATATTCAAAACGTGTAAAGAGTCAGTTGAATGGGCTCAGGCTCAGCCAAATTGGAGTACAAAATTATGCCATGTGCTAGAATGTTATGATATGGCTGTTGAAGAGGAAGAATAAGACCCACTAAATATTAACATTCCAGAGACAGAAGGAAAATGCAAAGTTGAAGGACCGAAAGCAGAAAACCCAGATATATCGGAGCCTTTGAAAACTAAACAAGTAAATATTGGATCTGAAGTAGAGCCTAAGTTCGTGAAGATAGGATACTATTGGGATGAAGATATAGTCAATAAGGTTGCTGAACTACTACACAAATACCATGATCTATTCCCAAAAAAGTTCTCAGATCTAAAGGGGATAGTAGGATATTTGGGTGTAATGAAAATCACTTTGAAACCTGACGCGAACCGTGTCAAGAAATGACCTTATTGGCTCAATTCGAAGTATAAAGAAAAGGTGTGCCAAGAGCTTGATAAGATGTTGGATGCCAGTATTATTGGATGGGTAGAAGAATTTGATTGGGTAAACCCAATGGTTAAATAAGAGAAGAAACAGAAAGGCGAAATTAGCATATGCGTAGTTCTAAGAAAGTTGAATGATGCATGCATGCACGATCCGTTTCCAACACCATTTACAGATGAAGTATTAGAGAATGTTGGTGGCAGGAGACTTATTCATTTACTGATGGGTTCTCAGGATACCATCAAATAAATATCATGCCAGAAGACCGAAGCAAGACAACCTTTGCGATGGAGTGGGGTTGCTTTCAATATATAGTAATTCCATTCAAATTGAAGAACGCGCCTGCAATATTCTCCTAGGTAGTAATCGTGGCGTTCAAGGAATTTATTCATAAATTTTTGGAGGTTTATTTTGATGATTGGATTGTGTTTGGATTGGTGAAGCACCATTTTGCAAGTTTATGCCTTATGTTGGATACATGTCGAAGGTATCAGATCGCACTGAATTTGAAGAAGTGCATATTCTGTGTGCCCTTTGGAATTTTTCTCGACCATGTAGTATGTAAGCAGGGATTGATGGTGGACCCTGCGAAGATCACTATGATTGTGAATTTGGAAGCTCCCAGGAATGTAAAACAGCTGCGCATGACCTTGGTGCACACTGGGTATTATAGAAAGTTTATCATGGCATATGCTCAGATAATTGTGTTGATGGTAAAATTATTGAAGAAATATGTGATGTTTTGTTGGGACGAAGAATGCCAACATAGTATGGATGTGCTAAAGGAAAATATGGTGATTGTGCCTATTTTGGTGTTTCCAGACCCAAAGAAATAATTCGATGTGCATGTAGATGCCTCTTGCATTACACTCGGTGCAATATTAACACAGGCAGGAGAAGGAGAAATTGATCATCCAATAGACTTCACAAGCATAAAGTTATCAAAGGTTGAGAAGAATTATTCCACTATAGAGTGCAAAGGGTTGGCGATGGTCTACGTGCTACAAAAATTTAGACATTACTTATTGGGAGGACATATTAAAATGTATATAGATCACTTTGCGTTGAAGTACCTAGTCAATAAGCCTGTGTTGGTGGGGGGGGGGGGGGCAATTTGTTGATGGTTATTGTGGTTTCAAGAATATGACTTTGAAGTGATTGTGAAGCCCAAAAGGCTAAATGCTAGACCCAACCACCTATCCAGAATTGAAATGGAGAAGAACCAAATAGTTTGGAGGTAGGACTACTAGATGCGTAGCTCTTTGCAGTGTGTGTTGCAGATGACCATTTTATTGATATCATCCAGTTTTTAACCATGGGTATAGTTTCTAAAAGGATATTACACTCAAAAGAAGAAGGAATTAGTACTCCTCTCTGCAGATTTTTCAGTGGTTTCAGGTCACTTGTATAAGATGGGAATAGATGAAATACTGCGAAGATATGTTCCAGAGTTTGGACGTGCTAGTATCCTCACCGAAGCACATGGAGGAGCAGAGAGAGGGAACTATGTAGGAAAAGTGATTGTGCAGAAGATTTTGCGCAATGGGTTATGGTGGCTGATATTACATAAGGATTCTAAGGCATACTGCAAGGCATGTGATGCTCGCCAAAGGATGGGAAAGCCTTCATGAAGATATGAATTGTTTTTAAATCCTAAAGTTTTGTTATAAGTATTTGATAAGTGGGCTATTGCTTTCATAGGTCCAATACAACCACCAGGAAAGAAGACGGGTGTGCGGTATATTATTACTGCAATAAATTATTAACCAGATGGGAAAAAGCATAGCTAGTGAAGGATTGTATAACTACCACCACTGTGAAGTTTTTGTTTGAATATGTCTTAACATGGTTTGGATGCCCTAAGGTGTTGACGAGTGACAGGGATACACATTTATTTAATGAAACGGTCAACACGATGCTTGAATAATTCTAGGTATACCAACAAAAGAGCACGCCCTATAACCCATAGGAGAATGGAACATGGAAGCATTTAACAAAACCTTGGAGAACACGTTGACGAAGGTACACGTAGAGGAACGAATGGGATGTGTGCATACCTGCAATTCTATGGGCATATAAGACGATTTGCAAGACATTGACATGCCAAACATCATTTAGATTGGTCTATGGATTGAAGCAGTGATGCCTATGGAATATATTGTTCCAAGGTTATGCATTGCAGCTTTGACAGAGATGGCGGATCATGAAACCTTGTAGGAATGGCTCATGCAGCTGATGGAGTTGGAAGAGGACCAATTTCTTGTTGGTTTTCACTAGCAGGTATAAAAGGAATGAGAAAAAACATGGCATGATAGGAATATCAAGATGCGCACTTTCAAGGTAGATGATTTAGTGCTGCAATATGACATCAAATTCACAAAGTTTCTGGGGAAATTTCAAATGCACTTGTTAGGGTCATATGTTATTAAGGAAATCATGGATGGTAGTGCAGTTCAGCTCGTGAAGCTAGATGGGGAACCATTTCCTGGGAAATTAAATGGAAGTAGGTTGAAGTTGTATACAGGGGATACTAGCCCTGCGTAATGCCTATATGGTTGCAAGACAGTCTTAGCGCTCCAGGAAGTTGCAAGGGAGTATGAGACTATAAACTACGTTGCTCGAAGAGGAAAAAGATATAGTAAGGTGGTTGCGTGATGGAGGCAAGAGGTGTGACAGGTGAAGCTACGATGGATGAGCTGTGCCATAGGGGGAGGTACCATGTAGCTGGTTCCAAAAATAGTCGTTTGAGTCAAGATTTGGGATTGGATGGAAAAAATCTCATTAGGAGGAGCGAGTAGACGACATTTATGGTGAAAATATTTGGAGATATTCCACAAAAGATGCATTTATGATTAGCAAATGGAGGGAACAGTCAGATTTGAATTCAAAGTCGCATATAAGTCAAGCATGTTGGTCTACCGAAGAACACTTTGCTTTCTGTGAAATTGGTATACGCCCTCTTGTTTTTTCTAAATGAATCGACGAGTTTGGGAGGACTTAATTTCCAGTTTGACATTTACGAACATGCCAGAAATTATCCAGCAACTTATTCTCAAACAAATGTTTGCTCCCGTAAGTTCCGAGGCCACTTTTTCTCAAGAGGAAGGCCTGAAATCGTGTCCATAGAAGCTACGCCCTCAGTTCCTATGGCAGCAAGTCCGCCTAGGCCGAAGCAATCGACTGCTAAGGAGAAGCAGAAGAAACTTGTATCAGTGAGGCAGTCACCAAGGAAGAACCCGAAGGTTCAACAAAAAGAAAAGAAGGACAAGGTGAAGTAGTCAGAGAAACTAGTGGACTTGGAGACGAACTTTGCGATGGAGTTGAGGAGTTAGATGTTGAGGATGGTGAGACTATAACATATCTCCCAATGTATATCCCTCCACAGAAAGGGAAATCCAAGGTATCCAAGGACCTAGATTCAAGAAAATTCACGATATCTACATCGTTGTTGCCTGAGGAGGTAGTTTTTTAAGGTGCACTCTTAGTGTGCATCCGAACAACGAATATGGAGGATTGGGATCTCGCCGACCAAGAGAAATTCCTTCACCTAGCCACCAATAAGAACATGATGAAGATTTACTATGAAGAAACTAGGGTCACAAGGCTAGAACCCATGAAATGGGTCAAAGGTGTTGAGCAAGCTGGATTACTACATATGGTTTACGTGCCACACTTCCACCGATCGATCATCAACATTGTTTGTGTGTGCCAACTGCTCGTGCTGGTGCATGATGGGTGCTTATGGTTCGGTGAATCTATCCCTATAACTAACATGCTCATTAATAGAATTACAAAGCTTCTCTATAAAGGGGTGGACCTTGCCAAGGGGTTTGGAGGAAAAAGCAGAGAAAGGAGTTGGAGGACAAAATGAAGACAAAGATTGGATTGATAAAAAAGGCGCATGGATGTTCTATCTTCTCAAATAAAGACCAGGCGGCGTAGTTTGCTGCCCAAATTCTAGCCAGGAAGATAATGAGGAAATGTCATGCGGACAAAGTTCTGGCACTAGTAATTTTGTTGGCTGCATAGTGTGTGAAAGCGGTGTAGTACAACTGGGAACAATACTTATGTAAAGAATTCCTAGCGAACTGCCATGAAGCACAGGAGGAGAGCAAGGTGTTTCACTATGCCTGGCTCCTATTGCTAATTGTATTAGTAGCATGGTGACTACCAAAGGATAGTCAGTTTCCTCTACAGGAAGAAGATTTACCGGAGGCAGTGAAGTTCGCATCATTGTGGTTGACAAAGGATCCAGAGTGAATCATGGAGTCAAAGGTTTTTTGGATATTGGTTGAGATGGACCTTCACACAGTGATAAGTCAATGGCCAAGGTTGTCTCCAACCTTTTTTAAGCAACTACGGGGCTTTTTGGAGTTTAAGGACAACTTCCATAGTGTCTCAATCTGAGTGAGGCAGTACCCTAAGCATATTTGGCACAAGTTGCCATACCTAGTCTCGAAGACAGAAGTGCAGGAAATTATGGAGAGTTGGCCAGAAGAGTGGCGACAACCCACGGATATTGGCAGAGGTACTAGTCAGGGTGGAGAAATATCTACTACATAGACGACAACTGCACAGAAAGAAAAATAAGTAGCATAGGCAGTGACACGGGCATTGGATGAGCAGAGAAAGAAAGAAGTTGTTGCTAATACAATTGCTGAAAAAGAGCGCATTGAGAAAGAGTGTGCTGAGATAGAGTGCACTAACACAGTGGAAGTCGAAACATCGGCTTCCCAGCATACTGAGGAGCAAGAACTGTCTGAGCAAGGTAGATACAGAGGGGAGGAGCAAAGTACTCCCTTCTCATTGAAGAAGCGGAGTAAGGAGAAAAATGTCGAGTCAAGGAAGAAGCACAAATTAGATAAGCAAGTGCACATTGACCCAATGGTCCTCATAGAAGGGGACCTCGACGAAATTGGGGATAAAGTCAGGGACACCACAATGGAGTTGTGGCAACAGTTTGAGTAGCAATACATGTAGATGCTAGGGAGCATCCAGAAGGATCTCTGTGAACTGTAGATGCAAACTGGCAAGATTCAAGCGAGCATAGGTAAAGTGAGTGGGGTACAAGAGAGCCTGGCATAAGGGAGGAAGAGCGTATTGGAAACGGAAAGGACTCTGAACTTAAAAGTCATCTCCTTACCAGAAGGATCAGTTCACGCAGAAATAGAGGAATATCACACTCCACTAGGCACGATCAAAGACATAGGAGTGAATTTAGGTGCTTTGCCACTTCAGACCCTCCATGCGCTTCATCAAGGGCTCTCGGATGAGCTTCGAATCAGAGAGAAATGCGCACTTGTAGTAATTCATGAGGTTAAGGTAAACAATGACCAAATATTCACTAAGAAGACTCATGCCTTGAAGGAAAAGGAAGAGATAGAAGCACGAAGTTAGCACCTGGAAGCAGCAATTACACAGGCATGTAATTCTGTCCCAGAGTTACATATTCTGGAATATGCCGTAGCTACAGTGAAGATCAGTAAATTTTCTTCTAAAGTCTGAGAATCAAAAGATGAGATAGGCAAAGTAACATTTGACTTCCAGGTGAAGATATCAGAATTATGGCTGAAGCTACAACCGACTACTCCAGCAGAGGTCAGGGAGCAGCGCGACACAACCATAAAAGAGAACATGACTACTCTAGAGAATGCAATCAAAGGCTGCGACTTCGTTCTTAACAGTGCCATGCAGTTATGGGACACTTTGTAGGAGGACCCAAACTTGAAAAGGTTAAGTACATAAATCAGGGAAGGCCAACAGAAATATGATGAGATTAGGGTGACTGTGCACACTTTGGTGCCAGTCTAGCACTTTGGGCACCTATAGGAAGGGAGGTTGCTACCAGCACAAGTACAGGAATTGAAGAAAAAAGAATCAGTGTTAAAGGCTCGGCTTCAACCTTGGATAGAGGAGGCTAGCCAGATTTCTCAGACCATTCAAGAGAAACTGAAATCTCTTCAACATACTCATAGGACCATGCAGCTTGTGGTACAGGGACCAACTGCTATATGATAAAATGCGCGGTGTATGGAGAATGGAGATACCCTCAAAGGTCTCCCGAGGAACTTTTGCAGAATTTAAGATTATCTGCAGCTGTCACAAAGTTACATGCATGTCTATAAATAATAACTAACTATCAAAGCAAAACAGATTGATTACCTCAAGCCTCCATGTAGATTTTCTAGAGAGCACAATGCAGCTAGGTGGAAGTCCCCTGAGTCAGCTCCAGATCAAGTCCTGCACATAGAAGAGACAAGCATAATCACAACATACAACCTTGATAACTAATACATGAATACATAAAAGACATATAGTTACACATAACTAAGCTACTCATGCTAAGAGGTATTGGACAAACAAGTAAATGAATGATAGTACCAACACCACCGAGTAGACAGTACAACTGCAGTTTTATATTAATGTTGGAAGAGTGATTACAACCATTTGTTGCATCATCCTTCCCTTACCCCTCCAGCTTCTCTCTCTCTCCCCCTTCTTACCAGCTTCTTAGGCTTTAGATTTGAGACTATGCTCGACAATCAATTAAACTATCCTTTCAAATTATCTAACCTCTTTCACCATAGCCCTAGATTTGCTTATGTAGCAATTGGGTTAGGGTTGCCAAGTTCCTCCATGAGTTTGCTAAGGTAAAAGCAATGATGTTGCCATGCTTTTCAGTGCTTTCCCATTTTCCTCCATCATTGGGATTTAGAAACCCCACAAATAGGTCGAACTTTAGATGTTTCCTTGCTTTTCTGAGTAGATTTAGGAGGGAATATAGAGATATTTATGAGTCAATTCACTCCTTTGACCTCTAGATAGTCATTAGGATCCACCAACGTTGTCCCCGAACCAACAAGTAGAGTAAGTAGGGTCACTAACACTCCCTTAGGCTTACAAAGAAGCTTTATAAAGCATGTTGTCAGTGTTTAGCCAGCGTTAGTGTGGAAACAAGGCTTGTGATCTTGGTCTTTTCTTCAATTATCATGTCTTTCCCCTCTGAGCTAATGAGGGGGTCATTTTGATATATTACAGATGCCCCCTAAAGTGTGAGATCAGAGGCTGTGACAATGGCTGAAATACTTTACTTAACTGTAATTTTCCTTCTTTGACAAAAAGAGAGAGAGGATTGGAGCTTCGGGTGGTACGGGAAACCTGATACAACACACATATATAAAACAACTGAAATCATGTCCTAGGTTGGGCATTCCCATGCTCAGTAGCTATGTCAGAGTGCTTTTCTCATAAATGAGATATGACGATGTTGGCCGCTGATAAGCACAATGCAGATCTGGTGTCATGATAGGATCATTCTGATGAGCTCTCTCCAAAATACAATATACGCAACTTGGGAGAGGAAGTAAGGCTGAGTGATGCAAACCTCTACTGAAGGTCTTGATTTCCACTTCACCGAACAACATAGATCGATACATGTGAATATATGCATTGATGTCAAACATGCATGAAATCATCTGATTACCAGTCAATAATGGAGACTATTAATAGACGCGAGGAAGGCCACCAATAATGGTGATGGTCTCCAATATGCAAAATACAATCTGATGAGTGTGAAAGATGTTTTTGTCATCGAACACCCGTAGAATCGCTTAACCAGGAGCCAATAATGAGAACCCCTAATCAAATACAAGGCAACCTGCCACTAATGTCTACAAGTACCAAGGCACTAAATGTGTTTCTGGGTTGTCTTCCTAGATAGAGTGTTGAAGTCGATAGGAAGATACCTATCAAAAGGTAGGCAATAATGTGTCCTACATTAGTCGACACAAAACGGGACAAGAATGATTTGTTTTTTGAGGAATCTTTGAGCATTGGGCCTAAACGACAGAGGGCATGATGAAAGGATATGGTTGATGGGTTGATGGAGGAAACAAAAGGTTAACCCTTGAACAATAGAAGGCATGACACTGATTTTAACCATGCAACACTAGACTCATGAACACTAAATAGTGTTAGGATACAGAGATGCAAGAACATGGTAGGATTCATATTGAGAGGTCATCATAAGGAAGGTTTATTTGAGGGAGTGCCATGTTCAAGGGAACTATTGTTGCCAAACCATGCTTTCTAATACTGAATGCAATTGTATTATCTACTTTCCCTGTCTGATTAGTTTAGTGAGTCCAGACGGGTAAACTTGTAAACCTTTTCATATTTCAAGAGTCTGAAAAGGACCGCGAAAAGAGCGACTCTATGCCCTATTTGATTAGTTTAATGAATCCAGATAGGAAAAATCGTTGATCTTTTCATGTTTTGAGAGTCTGAAAAGGATCGTAAAAAGAGCGGCTTTATGCCCTATTTGATTAGTTTAATGAGTCCAAACAGGCAAACACATCGATATTTTCATGTTTTGAGAATCTGAAAAGGATCGTAAAAAGAGTGACTCTATATCTTGTCTATTTAATTTAATGAGTCCAGACGAGACAACTCTGTTACACAAAAATATCGTCACCATGACTATTTGCAGTCAGTATGGGTCTATCATCACTTGTACTGTCCTCCTAAGCAAGTCTCAGACCTCAGCTCTTCAAGTCAAGCTTTGAAAATGAGAGAAAGACATTAAAAATCAACAAAGTTCTGGTTCCGCACTTTCTCTCACTGTTTCCTGTGGTCCCGCACCCCTTGTTCACAATAACTGCGGACCTGCCCGCTCTGTCCCGAAAGGAGTGGGTGCAGACCCCTGTGAAAGTAAAAAAGGCGCAAGTTTATTCTAAAAAA
Organism: Pinus tabuliformis; assembly: GCA_031772625.1. Lineage (NCBI taxonomy): Eukaryota > Viridiplantae > Streptophyta > Pinopsida > Pinales > Pinaceae > Pinus > Pinus tabuliformis. The sequence goes on along the minus strand of CM062820.1, from coordinate 588,748,657 downwards.
CTCACTTTGGGTTAATTCTATATGATTCTAGAAGGAACTTTGACGTGGATTGGTCGCTCTTAGGTGGTTCATGCATCCCAAAAGAGAAGGAGCTAATCCCTTGATGAAAGGAGCTATCCCTTTGAAGGAGGACCTAGTAACTTCCCTCCATTGCACTATAAATTAAGGCATTGGGCTAGTTGCTAGAGAGGTTAGAAGCTGAACATTTTTTAGGGTAAATGCTGGTGGAATTGAGACTTCCTAGTTAAGCTTGAGAGAAGAGATCACATACCTTTTTGGCTTCACTGGGAAGAGAGTGAAACTTGTCAAAGTAGAGGAGAATTCTTGTTGGACCCTGGGAGGATCTTGTACAGCATCAAGGCACAGGTTGTAAAGTTCTTCTTTGATTTGAATTAATACAATCAGATTCATTTTTCTCAACAAATTGTCTTATGTCATTTGTTTCATGAATTCCTTGATCATCATGTTAAGTATGCTTTACGATATTGGCTTTTCAGGTGCTATTTAATTTGTTTTCTTGTTTGTGTTTGCAGATCCACTACAAGGGAGCTCATTTGGATCAAAGGAGCGAGGCTTCCACAAACTTGCATTGGACCCAAGGTAGGCCTAAACACTTGTTTGCCTTTGTTTATAACTGCATATTTAGAGAAAGATAGTTTTTGATTGGCTTGCTTGTCACTAGATATCATTAGATTCTAGGAAGGTCTATCTTGTCTGCGAGATCGACTCATTCCGTGTGACAAAATGGCAACTCCACTGGGGACTTGATTTTTCCCTTGTTTTTACTTTGACCTGAGAAACTGTGTTTTTGTTTCTGTTTTGGCTTGTTGTGTGTGGGATTGGGTAGATTTAGTAGATATAGGATTATTTTTTGTTTTTCATAACTTTGGGAGAGGACCGCACCCTTGGCTTGGGACACAGTGTGGACATATCCGCACTTTTGCTTTTAGCACAGAGCGGTACCACACCTGTGTTAACTGTGGGCCTGCGGACCCTGTCAAAATTTTGGAAAACCTAAGATTTTCTCTGTTAGTCAGCTTAGTTTTTGTTTAGATGTTATTATCCCCTGCCCAGACCTGCATATAACTTGTCAAAAGCTTTTCTTAGGTTAATTCCATTGGTGTTAGGGTTTTAGGTGAAATTCCTAGAAGTTTTGATTGTTGGGTTTGGTTTTCATTTTGGTCTTGTAGTAGCTCTGAGCTTAGAAGCTGTAGAAGCCTCAGATCACCTTGGTTTTTACTAGCCTTCTTATGAGTTTGACCATTTGCAAAATCTACCTTTGTTGAGGAATCCACTTTGTGTTTTCTCTTTACGAAACTTCGAAAAGGCTTGTGTTAAAAGTTTGGATTTCATTTTTAGAAAAGAAAACAAAAATTGGTTGTTTTTTGACTGATTTGTGATTCTGGACAAATTAGTCCTTAGTTTGTTTATAGCTAAGTAAAACATCCTTGAAAAAGACATCTTGTAAGCTTTGACTTCAAATAGTTTTTTATAGTTTATAGATCTCAAGATTAGTTAGTTCCATAGTTTTGAGTGTTTTATAAAAAATAAAAAAATCTCTTTTGGAAAAAGTTTGTTTTTGTAGTATTTGAGTGTTTTGAAAGAAAAGGGAATTTTATGTGAAAATAACTAGTTGTCTCGTTTTGAGTGCTTTGGAAAAGACAAAAAGCTCTTCTTTTAATTTGTTTGTTAAGAAATATTTGTGTTTACAAGCATTTTCATTCTCAAACTCTTTCCTAGCTAGAAGTTCATTGAAGGGAAAAGATTGCTTAATCATCTTAAGTGCATTTTTTTAGTGATTTCGAGTTGAGTCTTCACATCACGAGTTTCATCTCCGCACCTCTTGACTTAAACAAAAACCAATAAAAATAACGCTTAAAGTAAAATCTATCTAGTAATCTTTTTGTTTCTAGGGCTCTGATACACCAACATAGCTTAGGCTAGTGTCTTGGAGTAGGGAGTAATTAACTCTCCAAGACAGTAAAACAAACAAGTAGTTGTATCTAGCGGTAGGAGAAAAATCCAATTGTTGCATTTATGCTTTGGGAAAGCTCCTCTTAAAGGAGAAGCACGAGATCGTGTCCGAACCAGTGTGGGAATCAATCCTTCCTCATTGGGAACGACGCCAGATATTCACGTATTAAAAACGGTAAACCTCGGATTAACCATTGTCGAGGAGCCTGGGGTCACTTATTGGTAAACCTTGGATTATGTCAAGGAGCCTTCAAGGGGATTGAGCTTGTTACTATGCCCTTGCGTGCGTATCGGATCGTAGACTCCTCCCCCAGGTATATGTTTTCCGTTGGTAACCTTAGTGACCATATTCTATAGGACTCATCCTAAGGTGACAGTGGTGGGAAGATCCCACTGTACTTGGAGCAGACGTCGGCTAGTCTCACTTGGATTTTCTGGGGGGTTCTCTTCACTTGAGACAGTTTAGTGGAGGAACTTGTGCCAGTCTATTCATTAAGCAGGTTGCCGGGGTAACTATTCCAACCGCCATTTCTGTAATGAACTCTGCGACGTTGGGCTTCATCACCAACTAGTGTTTTCAGTACAGAAAGTTACTGTTTGTGTGTGGTTTGATCTCCTAGATTCTTTAGGCGTGTGATTCAAATTTGTTTGGTTCTTTAGAGGCTTTAGGTGGTTTTCATTGAGATTTTACTTTGTTTGTGTGTGAAGTAGTTAAAATTTTTTAATCGTGGCTGAATTACCGAGGAAGTCCCGTAGACTTCGGGGCCAACCTCCTGAGTTTTCACTGAGCCAGCCTGAAGGGTTAAGAGCCCCCGTAACTCCTAGAGACAGTAGAGTTGGGTCACTTGAAGAAGGAGAGTCTTCTTTGGTGTTACATATTGATTTTCAAGCTTTAGTAGCAGATTATAATCCACAATCAGTGTTTGTTTCCGAAATTACTGGTAGCTTTTCATCTACTAGTGATATAGGTGAGGAACCTAAAATATCCCAACCTGAAAGTGAATTTGCTACTACTCCAACATCGGGGTTTACCTCTCCAACTTCTAGTGGTCCTGGTTCACCCAGGGTAGAAAGAATAATTACCCAAAATCTTCCTTCTAGACTTATATCTATTGAAGAACTTGTTACTCCGGAAGAAGAAGTAGGCATCCCTATCCCTGAAAATCAACCTGTTATTGAACTTAGGGAGCGTGAATCAATTTTTTACAGTGCACCTAGGAGCAGTGCTTGGTATCTTTCATTGACTAACTTTTTGGAAAACCCGGGACTAAGTTTTTCACCACCTCGTATTCCTTATCGCCCAACACCTAGAGGTTACTATCCTCCATTAAATATGTCAAGACAGTCGTCCATGTTTACTCAATCGCCAGAATCCTTTTTGTACAGTGGTCCTTCTGTTCCCTTTGGGTATCAGTCACTTTCTGGTACTTTTGCGGGAGCATCTCCTCAACCCATTGAACAAAGCCGTTGAGTGTAGAAGATATTCTCATGATGTCAGGTACTATTCCTAATCCTCAACCTCAAGGTGGCCAGTTACCGCCTGGGGGGCAACCTCAAAATCCTCAAGTATCGCCTGGGGGGAAACCTCAAGGTACCCAATTTGCGCCTGGAGGGCAACCTCAAGGACAATACATACCTACGGGATAGTATGTTCCTCAAGGTCAATCCCAGACTCAATATGTACCTCAAGGTCAACCCCAGTATCAATATGTAACTCAAGGTCAACCCCAGTATTAGTACGTGCCTTAAGGGTATCAACCCCAAGGTCAGTACTCGAACCAAGGTTTCCAACCACCCTTCGGTCAATCATATGTTCAAGGAATGGGAAATGTACCTTTGAATTATCAACCCTACCCTCAACCCGGTTATGGTCCTCAATATTCTCAACCTGTTATGGGTCTGTACCCCGAAATGAACTTAGTGTGGGATCAACAGGTCTTGCAACCAAATGTACGGTTGTCATCTCAAACTGGACAACCCTTAGTTTCTGGTTCACCCCAGCAACTTGTCCAGTCTACTATTCAAACTTCTGTACCTTCAGTAGTTTCTCAGCCTGGGCCTAGTACGCCTCGTACTCTGCCTCAAACGGCTGCTGCAACTGTTGCAACATCTGTTCAATCAACCCCACCTACTTCTGGAGTATCGACAACTCCGGTTTCTACTATTCTTGTATCAACTCCTCAGACATCTTTACCTCAGTCTAGATCCACAATTCAAACTTTGGTTCAGATGCCTGTAGGACAACTTGGTTCAAGTACGGTTGTCACAAGTCAACCACAATTTACTTATCAACCGTACCAGGGACAGTACCAATTCGTTCCTGCTGTGCAACAGCCAGTCTATCATTATCAACCGTACCCTGGGTATACATATCAACAACCTCAACAACCCCAGTACGGTCCAGTTAATCCTGGTTTTCCGGGAGGATACAATATCCCAAATGCAATTCCAATTCCTAGTAATCCTGGATATCCTCCTCCTGGGGCTGGTCTCATGACCCAGAGTTTTAGGCACCCTAATCGTCAGTTACCATTTATTGCAACTTTGGACTTGCCTGACTTGTCGTGCCTAACGAACGATCCCATTAACTATCTTCCGTTTTGGCCGCCAGTGCCGAATAAGTCGCCTAGTGATATTCCTAAGTTTGAAGGCAAATCAGGAGAGGATCTGTCGAACCATGTGATGACTTATCACCTCTGGTGTGCGTCTAATTCCATTTCAGATGATTCAATCTGTTTAAGGCTTTTCCAGCGCACTCTAATTGGTCTTGCGGCCAAGTGGTACATTGAGTTACCGCGAGCCACTTTTTATAACTTTAGTTAGTTAGCTACTTCGTTTTTAACTCATTTTCAGTTGCCAGTCAGATATGACAATGGCACGAAATTATTAACTTTTTTAAAGTAGTCGACGTCCACTTACATTTCAGATCACATTCATGAATGGAGATGTCGACGGCGTTTAGTGAATGTTTTTATTCCGGATCAGATCTTAGCTGAATGGTTTGTAAAATCTTTATTGCCAAAGATCACTGAGGATGTAGCTAAGGCCGGAGTCGTTATTGAGGAGCAAGTGATTGCTCAAGCGTAGTGCCTTGACTTAGTTTATACTTAGTCAGGTATGTTACACGAGAAAATCCCCGATCTCCCTAAGCAAAATCAAATTGCTGCAGCTCCTTCAGGGTCTCATGCCGCTGACGGTATGATTGGTATGGTTAATACCAAAAGTAAGAAGAATTCTTCCAAGAATTCTTCTCTTATCATAACCTTGCCAGATTCCCCGACATGAGATTCTTCCGTGGAGATTTCCGACGATATTCATGTTGTAGAGTCATCTACAGCCAAATCAAAATCCGGTGGTAAGAAGAAAGGGAAGAAGAAAAATAAAATAGATAAAAATTCGAAAGAGAAACCAGAAAAAGTGGAATCAAATGATGAGAAACACAAACCTCGTTATCCTTGTCTCATTTGTGACGAAGAGAATTTTACAAGAGACTACCCTCATCGTGCAGAGGTTGCGGAATTTGTCAAAGGTTCCCAAATGCCTACTGTTTTGAAGGATCCTTTTCCAAGTCAAGACAGTAAGATGATAGGTTCTTCCTCAAATGCCAATGAAGATTCCATACTGATGATGTCCCATGTTAGGATTGCGACTCGATTGCATGATTATGGTAGTAAAAGTCCTGTTGATGGTAAAGAAGCAGAATCTTCTCATTCTAACCCATCAACCTCAGCTCCCGGTTCCGATCCGCTATAGATCGAAAAACCTAATCCAGACTTAGTAATCAAACTGCCCGCCAAGGGTATACTTTGAAAGTGAGCTTTCAATCCACATGCGAGAGCGGCTCAGAACTATAACATTGTTGAGGATTTAGCTGTTTCACCTTCAGCAATGTCGGCTTTGGAAGTGCTGCAATCATGTCCAGCACAGCGTAAATTACTTTTATCGGCTATAGGAGCTGTTGACGTTCAAGACTCGAACCTTATAATTTTCGATCTAGAAAATTGTACACCGCACATACCTCATCAAATGGCTTTCCAGATCCCAGTGATAGTAAAAAACAGACCTATTCATAGGACTGTGATTGATGAGGGAGCCTCAATGTGTATTATGTCGATACAGTGTTGGAGATTGCTTGGTTCTCCTTCGCTAAATCAATCCCCGACGATTCTAAAGGCCTTTGATGGCCATGGGTTTCATCCTTTTGGAATTCTACAGGATTTACCTATAGGGGTTGAAGGAAAAACTGTTAATCTAGATGTGGAGGTGGTTGATGCCCCTCTAGATTACAACCTTCTCTTGGGTCGTAGTTGGTCTTACGCTATGATAGTTGTCGTCTCATCAGTCTTTCGCGTTATAAAGTTTCCTCATAATGGAAAGATCATAACAATATACCAGCTGGCTTACTTTTCGTCCGACACAGCCTCTTCTGAAAGCATTCAGCATGTCGGTAAAACAACTATCCCGTATAAGGATGTTGGAGTAGGACTAGTTAAAGATGTCGGTTTACTGGGAACTTTTCCTTTTCCTCTAATCAACGCATCGTCTTATTTTTCAACCATTCATATGATTTCATCAGACACCATTGTTTATGATGATCCTTGGATCGTACCTTCTGAATCTGAGATAGACTCATTTGGTGATGTTATGCCTTTGAGTCCATATGAAATTGCGTATCAGGCCGTGCAGTCATTTTCCGACCCATCTTCAACCAAAATTGACTTAATGAATGTGGTCCATGAGGAATCACTTTTCACATCAAACTCAGATTCAACAATGTTTTCCGAACTTGTTCACTCTGATGAGCAAATTCGTGAAATCCTATGTGTCAATGATTTACCATGGGAAGATCTCCATCACAGATCTTCATTCTTACCCGAGAATGATCATTTTGAAAATGATTTTTCATCAATTTTTACGACTGAATATGTCAAGGAACCTCAGAGTCCAATGAAAAATCCCGATTCCGAGTTAAATTTGGGAAACATTTCTCGAACTATTCCTATTGATATTTCGGTTAAGCCTGGAATCGTTGAAAACATTCATATAGGTGCCTCGTGTACAGAAGATGAAATTCAAATATATAAGGCCCTATTTCAAGAATTCTGTGACGTGTTTGCCTGGTCGTATGAGGAAATGCCAGGAATTGATCTCGGAATTGTTGTTCATGAAATCAAAACTTACCCGGACGCTAAACCCGTCCGGCAACGTTTGCATCAGATTCACCCGAGAAAAGCTGCTGCTATTAAAGCAGAAGTTGAAAAATTACTCAAAGTAGGTTTCATTTATCCAATTCCATTAACAGATTGGGTATTGAATATTGTTCATGTTAACAAAAAGCAAGGGAAAATAAGAATATGTATCAATTATAGGGACACTAATCGAGCCTGTCCAAAGGACAATTACCCAACTCCCTATATCGATCAAATCATTGATGATTGTGCCGGCAGCGAAATATTCTCCTTCATGGATGGTTTTTCCGGATACAATCAAATCAATATTCTACCTGCCGATCAACCAAAAATGACTTTCATTTGTCCATGGGGGACATTTGCTTATTGCAAATTACCTTTTGGGCTCAAGAATGCCGGGAAACTTTTCAAAGGGCCATGTCTTATGCGTTTCATGACATCAAGCACATTGTGCAACCCTATCTTGATTATTTTCCGGCTCATTCATTACATCGAGCTGATCATCTCATCCATTTACGAGCAATCTTTATGAGGTGTAGGAATTATCGGATTAGGTTGAATCCACACAAGTGTGTTTTCTGTATAGAAACGGGTCGGTTACTGGGGTTTGTTGTTTCAAAAGCCGACATTCGCGTCGATCCCTCGAAGGTTGAAGCTATTGTAAAATTGCCTCCTCCTTCGAGTCTTCACCAACTCCAAAGTTTGCAAGGGAAAGCAAACTTTTTAAGACGATTCGTTCCTAACTACGCCAAGGTTACAAAGGGTTTTACCCAGTTGTTGAAACAGAATACTCCATTCTATTGGGATGAGATAGCTCAGAAATCTTTTGATGCACTAAAACACGCGTTGACCCATGCACCGTTATTGCATCCTCCCAACTACAACCAGGACTACTTCTTGTATCTCGCCGCCTCCCATTCCACCATTGGAATGGTGTTAGTTCAGGAAGATGAATTCAGTACTGAACATGTGATATATTACCTTAGTCGAACTTTAAATCCAACTGAGCTAAAATACTCACATGTGGAGAAATTGGCATTGGCAGCTGTTCAAGCTGTCCAATGTTTTCGTCACTACATTTTACTACGTAAAACTACAGTAATTTCTGATTGCAACCCTATGATCTACATTTTGACCAAGCAATTGCTAGGGGGCAAGTACTCTAAATGGATTGTGATCCTGCAGGAGTTCGACTTGGAATTTGAAAAGTCTAAGTCGAAGAAATCTTTAGTTTTTGCGGAGTTAATGTGTGACTTTCGACATGCTGACACGAAAACTGTGGCGGAGGAGCCCATTTCGGATGAATCCTTGTTTCTAATCATCACTTTAGATCCATGGTATGGGGATATCATCGTTTATCTCCAGACCCAATCCTTTCGGCCAGAAATTTCAAGGTCAGAACGTCGAAAAATACGATTCCAGTCCCAACAATTCAGAATTATTGGAGATACTCTTTATCGCCGTGGGGCGGACTCTGTTTTTCGACGTTGTTTAACTCACAAGGAAGCTGAAAGGGTTCTAAATGACTGTCACTCTGGAGCGTGTGGCGGTCATATGTCTGGGTATGCCACAGCCCAAAAGATATTGTGCGCTGGCTACTTCTGGCCGTCTTTGTTTAAAGATTGTATTAACACGATCCGAAAATGCCACAACTGCTAAATTTTTGATCGAAAGATGCACACTCCAACTGCTCCTCTCCACCCTATAATTTCCGTTGGTCCTTTCACCAAATGGGGTATCGATTTTATTACATGTAACCCTCACTCGGCCGGGGGGAATTCGTATATCATCCTTGCGGTAGATTATTTTACCAAGTGGGCCGAGGCGATGCCTACATTTGAGGCAGACGGCAAAACAACTGCAATTTTCATGTTCAATCATATAATTGCTAGGTTTGGTGTTCCACAAGCAATTATCACTAATCATGGGTGTCATTTTCGAAACGTTATGATGACCGAACTTACAGGCCAACTTGGCTTGCATCACGATAGTTCAACTCATTATCCACAAGCTAATGGTCTGGTTGAATCCATCAACAAAGTTTTAGTTATCATGATCTGACGAATCATTGGGATTCATCAGTCGAATTGGCATAACATGTTATTTTCAGCGCTTTGGGCGTATCGAACCTCAGTAAAAACGTCAACAGGGTTCACTCCTTTCCAACTAGTTTATGGTCTGGAAGCTGTGTTACCCATTGAATGCGAAATCCCGTCATTGCAAATGGCCATCGAGTTACTTCTATCCACTTTTGAAGAGGAAAAACATTTTTTATACTTGGCTCAATTAGATGAGAATTGACATGATGCTGCATTAGCGATCAAAACTCACGCAAAACGTATTAAAGCTCAGTATGATCGAAATGTGACCCCTCAAAATTTTTCGGAAGGAGACCTAGTCTTATTGTACGATCAAGCTAATGATAAATTAGGTGCTGGGAAATTCGTTCCTATGTGGCATGGTCCCTATGTTTTCAAGCGAAAGCTAGAAAAAGGGGCCTATGAATTGGTAAACTTTGACGGGGACTCTTTAGGTAAACCCAGAAATGGTCTTTACCTAAAGAGGTATTATGCTTAAAGAATGGGTGTGGAGATTTTTAGTTAGGATAGTTTTCTTTCTAGCTGGTGTGTTTTAGTTTTAAAAAGTGTTCTTAGCTTAGAGAGTGTTTTTCGTCATTATTCCTGCTTATCTTGGTTTTACTCTTGATATTGCAGATGTCGATGCCTCTCCAAACATACATTGGTTTCGCTGATGGTGCTTGTCGTAATACACGGAACATTTCTTCCGCAGCTTGGGTTATCTATTCGCCCTCTGACGAGTTGGTATCTATGCATGGGGTAAGCCTCGGTCAAACAACGAACAACATTGTAGAGTATAGTGCAGTGATTGAATTATTATCTGAATCTATTTCATTTGGGATTCGGAGTTTGATAGTGAGGTTAGATTCTGAACTCGTTGTATCACAGCTTAATAGAGTATATGCCATTAGAAATCCAGTGTTATTGAGATTGTTTTTGAGAGTGCGTCTCTTGGAACGTGAATTTGATTATATTGAATATCAGCATATTCCAAGATCTTTAAATACATTAGCAGATGCAATTGCTTCTCGAATATTAAGTAGACATTTGCAATAATCATACAAATAAATTTATAAACATTCCATAAACATGTTTTACAAGATAAGCCGGTAATAGTGATATAGTATAATATAGGAGTGTGTCAAAATATACATCGTCCTCAATCATAGGTTGAAAAACACCTTATGATCGGCAAAAATGATAAGTACAAAAATCAAAAATGTCATATGTGTCTACAACAGGTGATCATCCTATCACTGGTGATGATCTCGATAAGAAACCATTGTACGAGCCACCTTACAAAGGAACCTCCTAAAAGGTCTTGGGACCCCAATCACATAGTGTTGTAGTCAACGAGGAATGTCATCTATGCTCGTCTCTGGAATGTCCCCTGTCAAACGCTCTAGATGACTCTCCAACTCGGCCAAGGTCTCTGTTGATTCGTCCTGCGGGGCTGGTGCTGCTGCAACTGGTTGTTTCCTCTCATAAGGCCGGAGAGCGGCTAGTCTCTGTGGACCCACATCTGCATTGGAAACTTTTACTATCATTTTTGGGACGACATAAAAACAAAAAAAATAAATTAATAGGAAAATGTTGAAAATGATTTTACCTGAGTCATCCCATTGCTCTCCTGGTGGAAGAGCCATGTCTGGGTCACCACGAAAATCTACCCCAGCATAAGGGAAGTCCTGAATAGCAAAAACCTGGTTTTCCAACCAATTGAAATACTCAGGTTTGAATCGAACGACCTCTGTCCCCTCGTCAGGATGACGGGCCATAACTGCAACCCATCGCATCAGTTTAGGCTCTCGAGGAAGCCCAGCTCCAACAGTGAGGTGCTATGGGACCAACATTGGGACCCTCTCGAGACCAAAGCTCACAACCAAAGCACCATATCCAAAGGTCTTCAGTTGTCCGTTCTTGGCTCTGGTCAATTGGCCTTTTACATTAGCCAACACAGCATCGCACCAGTTGAAGATGGTGCCTCGAAAGCAGTCAACTGCCATCCGCATCTAGGATCTAGTGGCAATGTGTAGTGCGGCGCTCCCGCAAAGCCTAGTAATAGTAAACGCGATCACCATGAGTTCAAGATGGGATATGGTTTTAATGTTTATCCCTTTGTCTCTAGCCTGGTTGTTGCAGAACTCTAGCCGGAGGCTATCGACAGACTGGCCACCTGGCCTAGTCCTGAATAGAGTCAAGTCTTCGCCTCTCTTAGGCAAACCAGTCAAAAAGTATATGTCTGACGGCTCAATTTCTAGCTGGTGGCCACCAATGAAGAAGCATTGGTCCTGTATGCTCCACCTGTCTACCAGCCACTGCAAGAAGTCCACCTGGGCCGTCATGCCAGGTATGGCCCAGAATTTGTACAAGCCGCATGCCTTCAATGCATCGATCGAAGGTTGGTGATTTGACGCAGCAAGATCTACATCCTCATGCTTCCGTTCTCGCCAATCAAGCATGATGTATACTCTACATCCAACAAAAAGGCGAATTAGAATGCAAAAAATTAAATTGTTTGCGTCAATTTTGAGAATTTTAGGGTTAAAAACCCTTGCTGTGGGGACCGCACCCTCTCTATTAGAGACAGTGCGTGGGTCTGCACCTTGCCTTCACGGTAGGTGCAGACCCCTGACTTTTTGCCCATTGAGAAAAAGTCGGGGTTCGCGAGCTGCCAGTGTTATGCCTGCGGGCCCCCGCGCGCGGGTTTCTAGCCTAAAAACCCTCTAAAAAATGAAAAAAAACCCTTAAAAACAAATTGAAACGGATGAAATTGAAGAGTAGGATGATGTGGATTACCTATAGGAGACGGTGCTCGATTCCGACGGATGGATTTTCATCAATCTTCACGGGAAGTTTCTAACCAAAAGCACTATTTTTTCACCCAAATCTCAAACGGTAAAAATGAATTGACGAAAGCCCTTTTTATAAGTTTTTTGAATAAATGAATTGTAAATTTGTTTATGTTTCACTTTAGAAAGGTAACTTTTGCAGCATTTTCGTCCATCTCAAACAGGTATGAGTAATTTTTGCAATTTTTGTTCAGGATAATGGATTTTTCAGGTGAAATCGGTCATTTTCGACGAAAAAACATTTAGAGTCACCTTTAAGCTCTTTTCTGACTCCTAAAACATGAAAAGAGTGCCGAGTTTTTCTTTTTAAACTCCTTAAAATGGAACTAAAAAGATGGTCCACTTACAACTCTTTTTCTAACCGTAAAAACATGAAAATATTACCGAATTTTTGTCATTTCAAATTCGATATTGGTTATAAAACGACGTGTCATTGATCGCTTTTTTACTTTTTCGGATCAGGGGCATTAATTACGAAAAGTACTCCTTGGTCGTAAAGATCAAGCGGTTCTCTCAAGTATTATTTTATACTTTTTCGGACTTGGGAGACACAAATTTATGAAAAAGGTCAACCCTGGAGTCTTCTTAAGTTTATTCAGACTCTCTAAAATTGAAAAACACCGAGTTTCTCCTATACTGGACTCGTTAAAATTTAACAGTAAAGGACCTGTTCAATTACAAACAGGAACGAACCAGCCCTTCTTAGGGTTCGAATTTAAACTAAGTTGGACTCATCCGAAGGATGAGCTTATAATCAAGCAAATGTTATCCTCCTCAATCTTGCTAAAAATAAAGAGGTACTTGCCAAAAATGGTGGGGGAAAAGAGAGAAAAATGAGCCTGTTTGTCATACTTTGTAACCACTCTTGATCACGACACTTTTATTCACCTGGGTTGGGAAATCCTTTGCCTAACAGTTGATCAAACCACATTGAAAGTCTTCAGCCAGTTTCTGGGTATTAACTTTGGGTCAATTGTCACCAAACCATCTGCTGTGTCGTTATGTGTTCAAGAGGTCAGTGCCAATAAGCCATTCATCTGCAAAATATATGTCATCCATCTTGACCATCCCTAAGTCAGTCCTTGCAACTAAGTTTCTTCAACTTGATCTATAATTTCGTGTTGTGGTCTTGCCTACGACGGATCGCTTTCTATTGACTTCAGCTCATTATCTAGAAAGATGATCTAGAAATCGTCAATACCTTGGGATCTGCATGCCTCAATGGCAGGTTTCTCGCCTTTGACGATAGGTTGCATCATTGACCTTCGTTCAAAGGATTCCATGACATGTTCGACATCAACACATCTATTCACATCTCATGGATTGCACTGGGTACTTTGAGAGCCATTGACATTACTGGTGGTTTCTCTCACACTTGTTAACAGTTTACATCATTGATTGGTAATCAAGTGGTTTCTACCATGTTCGACTTCAACACATTCATTCGCATGGATAGAATCGTACTGTTTTTGGAAGTAGAAATGAAGACCCTGGACCTAGTTTCCGCAATCCAGGCTGCGAGGAATTTTGTATTCATTATATTATGGACTATTCATAAATAGATGGTTGTGTCAATACTGTGTCTACATGTGTCTATACTTGTGATGTATTACAAGATCATTCCTATATCAGAGCAGTAGTTAGTTTTCTAGTCAGTTTTGATCTAAGTATGGGAATGCCTACCTCAGCGATGATATGATCTCATATATATATTTTGCATTGAATGTTTTTACAGGTTCCGACCGGGCTCTCCACAAGATGATCCTCGAAATGATAAAGTACTTCACTCTTCCTAAATGATAAATGAAATCCTCATATACTACAGACTTCGCACTTTAGGGGGAAATCTGTTACACAAAAATATCGTCACCATGACTATTTCCAGTCAGTATGGGTACCTCAGCGATGATATGATCTCATATATATATTTTGCATTGAATGTTTTTACAGGTTCTGACCGGGCTCTCCACAAGATGATCCTCGAAATGATAAAGTACTTCACTCTTCCTAAATGATAAATGAAATCCTCATATACTACAGACTTCGCACTTTAGGGGGCAATCTGTTACACAAAAATATCGTCACCATGACTATTTGTAGTCAGTATGGGTCTATCATCACTTGTACTGTCCTCCTAAGCAAGTCTCAAACCTCAGCTCTTCAAGTCAAGCTTTGAAAATGAGAGAAAGACATTAAAAATCAACAAAGTTCTGGTTCTGCACTTTCTCTCACTGTTGCCTGCGGTCCCACACCCCCTGTTCACAATAACTGCGGACTTGCCCACTCTGTCCCTAAAGGAGTGGGTGCGGACCCCTGTGAAAGTCAAAAAGGCGCAAGTTTATTCTAAAAAACTCACTTTGGGTTAATTCTAGAAGGAATTTTGATGTGGATTGGTCGCTCTTAGGTGGTTCATGCATCCCAAAAGAGAAGGAGCTAATCCCTTGATGAGAGGAGCTATCCCTTTGAAGGAGGGCTTTATCCCTTTGAAGGAGGACCTAGTAACTTCCCTCCATTGCACTATAAATTAAGGCATTGCACTGGTTGCTAGAGAGGTTAGAAGCTGAACATTTTTTAGGGTAAATGCTGGTGGAATTGAGACTTCCTAGTTAAGCATGAGAGGAGAGATCACATACCTTTTTGGCTTCACTGGGAAGAGAGTGAAACTTGTCAAAGTAGAGGAGACTTCTTGTTGGACCTTGGGAGGAGCTTGTACAGCATCAAGGCACAGGTTGTAAAGTTCTTCTTTGATTTGAATTAATACAATCAAATTCATTTTTCTCAACAAATTGTCTTATGTCATTTGTTTCATGAATTCCTTGATCATCATGTTAAGTATGCTTTATGATATTGGCTTTTCAGGTGTTATTTAATTTGTTTGCTTGTTTGTGTTTGTAGATCCGCTACAAGGGAGCTCATTTGGATCAAAGGAGTGAGGCTTCCACAAACTTGCATTGGACCCAAGGTAGGCCTAAACACTTGTTTGCCTTTGTTTATAACTGCATATTTAGAGAAAGATAGTTTTTGATTGGCTTGCTTGTCACTAGATATCGTTAGATTCTAGGAAGGTCTATCTTGTCCACAAGATCGACTCATTCCGTGTTATTTGAGGGAGTGCCATGTTCAAGGGAATTATTGTTGCCAAACCATGCTTTCTAATACTGAATGCAGTTGTATTATCTACTTTCCCTGTCTGATTAGTTTAGTGAGTCCAGATGGGTAAATTTTTCAACCTTTTCATATTTCAAGAGTCTGAAAAGGACCGCGAAAAGAGCGACTCTATGCCCTATTTGATTAGTTTAATGAATCCAGATAGGAAAAATCATTGATCTTTTCATGTTTTGAGAGTCTGAAAAGGATCGTAAAAAGAGCGGCTCTATGCCCTATTTGATTAGTTTAATGAGTCTAGATAGGCAAACACGTCGATATTTTCATGTTTTGAGAATCTGAAAAGGATCGTAAAAAGAGTGACTCTATATCTTGTTTGCTTAATTTAATGAGTCCAGATGAGACAACTCGGTGGTCTTTTCATATTTAGAGAGTTTGAAAAGATCGTAAAGAACGACTCCAGGGTGGTCCCTTTGTCATAGTTGTTAACCGGGTCCGGCAAAAGGTTAATAATATACCCGGATACGTTACTTTTCCTTGAGTTAATCTATTGAATCCAAATAAAGAGAAACCTATGTTCAATATATGTTGACCTCATTTTGTTACGAGTACGAGGAGATGGACTAAACTCGTTTTTTGTTGTGAATTTTTAATGAGTCACGCGACGATAAACTCAATACCTTCATCAAATATTAACGAGTCAAATGAAGAAAACTCGAGGTATATTTTTCAGTTTAGTGAGGAAGGAAAAAGAGGGAAAAGAACTGCCCATTCCTTCTTCGTAGATTTAATGAGCCCAAAGAAGGGGAAAAACTTGGGGATTTTTTCGATTTAAGAGTGAGAAATGGTCCCAAAAAAGCAAGTGCTCTCATTACTGTCGTAGATTTTAACAAGCCCGGTGACAAAAACTCGGGATTTTTCAGTTTAACGAGCGAGAAAAGTACATAAATAATTCTTAGGTCATCTTTATAAATGTTTAACGAGCCTAAAGAAAAAACTCGAGATTTTTTCTGTTTTATGAGCGAGAAAAAATCACCTAAAAAGAATGCTCTAATGATCTTTTTCAGTTTAATGAGCTAGAAAAAGAGCGAAAAAGAGTTGCTCAGACCATCGTTGTATGTGTTTAACGAGTCCAATGATGACAAACTCAAGGATTTTTCAGTTTAAGAGCAAGAAAATATCCCATAAAAGAAAGCACTCATATCTTCTTTGTAGTAGTTTAACGAGCCCAAAGGAGGTGACTCAACGTTTTTCAGATTAACGAGCAAGAAAAATACCATAAAAAGAATGCTCGATCTTCTTCATGGTAGTTTAACGAGCCCGAAGAAGGATACTTGAGGTTTTTTCGGATTAACAAGCAAGAAAAATATCATAAAAATAATGCTCAAACTTCTTCGTGGTAGTTTAACAAGCCCAAAGAAGGAGACTTGAGGATTTTTCAAATTAACGAGCAAGAAAAATACCATAAAAAGAATGCTTGACACTTTTTGATATCATGCTTGACAATAGAAGGGTCTATGCCATGCATTTCCTCATAAGACCAAGGGAAACATCGCGGAAATCCTTAAAAGGGCAGGTGAAGCTCACAATTTCCTCAGGATTGCGATTGGCTCCAATCTGTATGTTTTCTACAATGCCTGTCATGACAGAAATATCGATGAGCAATGTCTTTGAAATATTGCCCATGTTTCCTTCCGAGTCCAAAGTTTGGATAGTCATATATGGTGAGGAAATGATTTTAGGTGCATCAGGTGATAGGATTTGAAGAGGCATCATGTTCGAATCAGATATCGAAACACAATGGTGTGAGTCCTCCCAATTTCGCTCTTATAAACTCTTGAGTTCTCTAATACCTCCATTTGTAGGTAGGACTTGATTGAGGGGATCTAAAGAAGAAATAGTTATGGGAGGGGTGGTGGTACCGTTGGTCGTGACCAAAGTGACTGGAGACTCAGATGCAGATTGAATTGCCTGGTAGGCCAATTTAGCTAGCGACAACGAATTTTTTTCTCCATAAGTGTCAATGCCTGAAGGGGCTGTGAGGATCCAAGGATTGTTCGGTTCATGAGGAATGGATGAAACCATAGAGAGCATCTGTGGAACCACGGGTAGCGGAAGAGGGAAACAACCCATCAGGGAAGAGCCCTTCAATAGACCAGTACCGATACTAACATAAGCGTCATATACACCACCCACTAGGGATACAAAGCCGCTAGGTAACGGTGAGTAATCTAGGGTGAAAATGGACAGTTGGTCCACTGTGACTATCTTTCCATATAAGGGAAATAGGATGATAAGGAAGACTAAAGACATAATGGAATTCATGGCATAAGTCCAATTGTTGCCCAAAAGTAGATTATAGTTGATTTTATGATCCATGACTTCGATATCCACCATTACCATTTTCCCACTCAAGGTGATGGGGTAGCTAGCTAGGTAACCTTTTGGGATGAAAGTGTGGCCGTCAAAAGCTTTAAGGGAATTTGACGATGGGAATAGGGTTGGAGAACCAAAAGCAAACCAGCATGAAGCCGACATGATGTAGGTAGAAGCACCTTCATCTATGACAGTTCTATGTATACCATTACCTTTCGAAAAGATTTTCACCTGAAACGCAAGTTGGTGGGAAAGGGGAGTTTTACATTTTTGCATGTCGAAAATTGCAAGCATGGAATCCTGTGGGTCGATACCACCAATAGCCGAAAGCAAAGCTTTCCTTTGTGCTAGACATGTTTGTAATACTTTGAGCAATGACATAGCTGATGACGATTGCACCAAGTCTTCTACAATGTTGTAGTTTTGGGCGGCACGTGTAGATGTATTTTGTGTTGTGCGTCAAAGTGCCCATTTAGGGGGGTGAATCAAAAGGTCAACAACTGGCCTTTTGATATGCAAATCGTTAGGCAGCGATGGGTTTTAACATGAGGAAGGTTCCTCTGCATGAGCGACAGGAGCTCCATAGAATTTGGCTCTTATTTATAGATCTACAGTTTCAAAGGTGTATACGGTAGAGGGTCCTTCACCAGCTGAAGGATGTTTTGAACCACCATTGCCCCCTTGTAGGGGTTGGGTTGGTTTGCAATGAGGTGTTGCTACTATTGAGCGGGGAAAGGATTATTAAGGACAGTGGGGGTCCTACTATTATCCTTTTTAGCAATGAAATCTATGCATTCTTGAAGATGCAGGCAGTGATAGGTCATGTGGTCTTCAGCATAGATTTTGCAAGGGAATCTAGTGGGTTTATCCTCCGCATTGTCACGAGGTGTAGCGACCTTCTACTTTGTTGATTGCTCCTCAGAAGGAGCGGTATTTTTCTTATTCTTCTTGTTCTTACCACTGGGTTTTTGCGCACATTGCACAGAGTTTATCGCGATGGTAGGAAGAGTGGTTGATTTGGTAGAGGGGTCCACTAACATCTAGGAAATGTGACCGTTGAGTTATTTTACAACAGCCCCATAGGTTGCGCTGATAATCCCATTGGTGTGCGCTCTGGGGTGCTGAGTAGCAGAATCATTAGAGTTGCGAGGGGCATTGGGGATTACGTTGTAAAGAGTACCAGATTGTGAATATATCAGATCTAAGTGCTAGGCACGACATATGGATTGGTCTTCTGTTACTGCACCACCTAAGGTGACATCTTTAGTGATTTGGGGAAGTAGGGACTTGCAAAACTAGTCTACTAAGAGATAGTCTGGGAGGGGAGCTTTGACTAACCTCTCTCTACGTCTCCATTCATGCATATGATCAGAGATGTGGGTGGTGGTATCCTAACATAATGAAGTGAGGAGTTCCGTACCAGTCTCATATTGAATGGGTAGCTGGAAGTGCTTTAAGAATTCCATTGCTAGAGCGTAAACGCTATTTACTGACACGCGTGGTAACTCGATGTACCACTTGGATGTGTTGCTAGTAAGGGTATGGGGAAAAAGACGTAACTAGATACTATCATTGACCATGGAGTTAGAAACACACCAAACATGATAGGTGGTGATATGGGTACCTAGATCCTCCCCCTATTTCCCTTCGAACCTGGGGATGTCTGTCGGTATTTTATACGGGATTGGCGGCCAAAGTAAGTTATGATAGATGGGGTCATTTGTAAGTTTGTACAAGTCGGGGATAGCCAATGTTGCCAAAAAATGCAGAGTGTGTGATGCCCTTGACTTATACCAAGGCAATGACATATGACTTGAGGATCCTTGTGGTCCTCCCATCGTTTGAATCCCAATATTATACATAGGTTGCGTGGTATAGTCGTTGCCTTGGGGTATGGCATTATAATGTGGATTTCCATGGAGATTGTGATGCTATGGTATAGCATTGCCCCCAGGATAAGAAGTTCCCCCTTGACTCATTTGAGGTTGTGAGTAGGGTGCCCCCATGGATTGGGTGGGACCTCCTTGAGGATTCCTCCCTACCACAGAACTAACCATATGTCCTTGACTGACATAAGGAGTGCTCATGTCAATCAGTGAATGACCATGCATGCCCGAAAATGGAGGGGGAACTGTTATATTCCCGACTAGTATATGCATATTTGGAGCGCCCATAGATACTTGAATACGGGGCTTATAACTATACAATGGATGCCAACCATATTGTTGGTTGAAGGGACATGCACTAACTATGCTATATTGAGCGTTATAAGGAGCGTTGTATGTATCACTTGTCAAAGGTATAGATTTTGACACTAAGGGGGTGGAGTCCATCATAGGTTGGGTTCCACTCGTGGAGGGTGTCATGTGAATGTTTGTACCTGGGACAAATGGGATAGAAGGGTTCACCATCAATGGTGTGGTGGTGACTGTCGACTGGGGAAGTGGTGGGGGACCAAAAGTGTCCAAAAAGTTCCACGACCTGTTAGTCGTCAACGGGATGGATGGAAATGTTCCAACTGAAGACACAGGGGGTACAGGTGCCATGTGAACCAAGAGTGGGTCCAATGGATTCATGATCAAAGGGTTGTAGGGAGGAAGAAATCCTGCAGTGAAGAAATCCTCTAGTAAGCTTGAATCGTCAGTTTTCCAAACAAATTCTATGTGAGATCTTGGAGACTGATTTCCCGAAGATGGGGAATCTGATTCACTGGAGCTCAATAGATCTCCCACAATGAATGGAGGAAGTCCTAACAGTCATCTAGATTGATGACGAGGGTCGGATGTAGCCTCGGTGACCATTAATTTTTATCAATAAATTTTATCGTGATATTTGTTAAAGTCTCAATGATAACACTTGGGTGCCTAAAAAATAAAAAATAAAAATAAAAGATGTAAGTGAAACAATCAATAGACAGAGGGAAATGACCCTGTCTGATAAGCACCGATCACTGGAGATGAAACCCAGTATCACAATGAATAACAGAGAGGGTTGGTCAAATGTACTGTTATGGTTACTCTAGAGCTTCGCTTGAACCTTAGATTGAGGGGCCAAGTACTCTCGTGAAGATGAGCACCCTCCCAAAAACTGAAGACAAAGTAGGTTCATCTGTGTTAGGTACCAAGGCAGCCTGCCTTAGTCACCTTGTGTAAGTCCCTAAAAGTATGGCCACTAAGGATACCTCAGATCACAGACACTACCAGGAGGGGACATAGTCATAGACAGTATGTTGTGTGGGCAGGATACTTGAGTCCCTGACTCAGCCCCGAAATCCCCGAAGGGATCCCCAATACATAGAATACACAAAGGAGTTGTAAGCGAAGGTGGGCTACCTTTACTTATAGTCTGATGTTGTCTCGTATTTAGCTCCTCTTTGACTGGAGTAGTCCTAGTAGTATGGGTGCAAAAGGAATTTTCTCTCTTTTAATGACACTAGTTTTGGTTTATGATCTTGGGCAGTTTACTCACACTACCTATCCCAAGATCCTAGTGTGAACTAATGTTTGTTTGCTCTATAAAGAGTTACTGATTGATTTTAGGTAAATTTTATGTGTACTTTTTTAGTGTCTTCAGTAGGGTTGTTGACGTATGATATGTGATGGAACTCTGACTCAAAAATCATGAAAAATACAATGCTTGAAAATATTCAATTCAATGAAATTAGTTGTATTCTACAAGTGAGAGTCTTTCATACATTCATATTTGTTCCATGCATCCTAGTCATTATAACACATTCATAACCAACATAAATCTTTCCAATGCTTTCTAACAACTATTTGAAACCAAAATAAAGCAAATTTTAACAAGCTAAGCAAAAGAATGAATAAAAAAAGTATTGATTCTTCTTTTATAAAAACTTTTTAAGAAAGAAAAAAAAATTCTTTTAGGACATGCTAACAAACTACAGTTGCGGATCCTTTTTCATTCCATGAGCAGGTTTCCCATCCCTTTGAGTTTACAAACATAGCTGCATGTCAAAATTTGGGTGGCTAACGCTTTGTAGCAGAGTCCACAGAGAGTTACTGGTCTACTAACACATTGTTTGTGCAGACACAGAGCTTTATAAAGCTCTGTTTACTCTGCTAACATACATTAGTGTGGGAAAAGTGTTCAAAACAGGGCTTTGGGGATCAGATCCAAGATTGAATGTATGAGGGAAGAATTTAGCAAGGTCTTGTTGGACTAGAAAAGGAATGTAGAAGTATAGGGAGGTCTTAGAAGGAGGAAACTAGGAACTATCTGGGTGAACTTGGAACTAATGTATAGTCCTCAGCGGAGTCACCAATTCTGCTATAGGATAAAATGCACGGTGTATGGAGAATGGAGATACACTTAAAGATCTTCCCAGGACCTTCGAAAGACTGTAAGATTATCTGCAGCTGTTACAGAGTTACATGCATGTCTATAAACAATAACTAACTATCAAAGCAAAACAAATTGATTACTTCAAGCCTCAGTGTAGATTTTCTGGAGAGCGCAATGCAGCTAGGTGGAAGTCCCCTGAGCAAGCTCCAGATCAAGTCCTGCACATAGAAGAGACAAGCACAATCATAGCATATAGCCTTGATAACTAATACATGAATACATAAAAGACATATAGTTACACATAACTAAGCTACTCATGCTAAAAGGTATTGGACAAAAAAGTAAATGAATGATAGTACCAACACCACCGAGTAGACAGTACAAATGTAGTTCTATATTAATGTCGGAAGAGTGATTACAACCATCTATTGCATTAGCCTTCCCTTACCCCTCCAGATTCTCTCTCTCTCTCCCCCTTCTTACCAACTTATTAGGCTTTAGATTTGAAACTGTGCTTGACAATCAAGTAAGTTATCCTTTCAAATGATCTAACCTCTTTCACCATAGCCCTAACTTTTCTTATGTAGCAATTGATTTAGGGTTGCCAAGTTCCTCCATAGGTCTCTTAAGGTAAAAGCAATGATTTTTCCATGCCCATTTGCCTCCTTCATTAGGATTTAGAAATCTCACAAATATGTTGAACTTTAGATGTTTCCTTGCTTTTCTGAGTAGATTTAGGAGGGAATATAGAGATATTTATTAGTCAATTCATTCCTTTGACCTCTAGATAGTCATTAGGATCCACTAACATTATTCCAAAACCAACTAGAGTTAGTAGGGTTACTAATGCTCCCTTAGGCTTACAGAGAAGCTTTATAAAGCATGTTGTGAGTGTTTAGCCAGCGTTAGTGTGGAAACAAGGCTTGTGATCTTGGTATTTTGTTCAGCTATCATGTCTTTCCCCTCTGAGCTGATGAGGGGGTCATTTTGCTATATAACACCAACTATAGAAAAGTTCGTCGAAGAGGTGAAGTAGGCTGCAGTAAAAGGCATTGCAGAGATGGAAGTATTAAATAAGGATTTCAGTGAGCTCCACCACAAAGTATAGAAGCCAATTGAGTGACTCAACAAAGAGTCACCATATTTGTGTTGGGGGCCTATTGGGATAGGGTCCCTATGGTCAAGTTTTGTTATTTTAATCAATTTTTGAGTATAATTTTGTAAAGAATGTAAAGTCTCTGTGAAAAGTGGAACCGGAGCGTGCAACTAAGTAAGAGTCAAAGGGGCTTTAGCCCCTTGTATGGGTAAGTGGTAGAATAGTTTTGAGATTCACCCATAGGCCATGGGCCATGGTAATGTGATAGAAAAGCTATAAATATTTGAGTCATAACGAGTATAGAAGAAGAAATTTTGGTGAAGAACAAGTGAAAGGGCAAGGTTCTAAGGCAGGGAAACTTTGTTTTCCTATACTTAGGTGGAAGGAGAAGGTTCCTGCAGCTGAGTGCATGAAGTCCTTGGCATGTATACAGTTCAATGCACGAGCCCCTGTAGCTGGGTGTGCAGGGTGGAAGGGTCTATAAGTTGATGTTGAATCTAATAAAGAATGTTTTGGACCGAATCTATTACATTTGTGCCTTGTTCTTATTTCTGTTTAAGTTTATGCATTGTTTCTTAATGATATGTTTTCTAAGAGGTAAAGTGTATTCTCTGCATGAATATATTAAATCTTTAATATTGATGCATGAAAAGTGTGAAGAACTGTTTTCACGAAGATATTGAAGTATATCTATTACCAACTGTTCGAATCGGGTAGATCTGCGCGAAGGCAAACCTAGGGTTGTTATTGACTGAGTGAAAGTTGTGAATCAACCTATTTTAGGTCTAATAAGCACAATCATATAGCTTCGCGAAGACCTAAAGTTCATTTGAATAGGGTTGCAGTAGTAGAACTTAGGAAGGTATAGATCTGCGCGAAGACAAATATGAGCTGCAAGGGATTAGGAATACACATCACATGGTCTCTGGATGTAGAAACCTAGTTCTAGCATCCCCCAATACTGCTTCAGGTGAGACTACAGCCTGTGCTATGTGGTTTGTTGCCAAAAGGGCTAGCGGTTAGGGTTTTGTTAGTTGGCGTGAATAACTTTGAACCTAGGTCAGGCCCCCTTAAGCCAATGTTGGGACAACAAGTGTATGGGGGGTTTCTAGTAGCAGATGTTTAGGATTATGGGGACGGATATCACTCATAGCACGAGAAATCACCCATAGTCAAATGGTCAAACAGAGATAGTAAATAAATTGTTGGAGGGATACCTACATAAATATGTGACCGGGCAGTAAAGGGCATGGGTGAAGTGGCTACATCTAGGTGAGTACTACTATAGCACCACCCACCACATGTATATAGGTATGTCCCCTTTCTATACCTTGTATGGTCATGATGTACTGGCATTTTCTGATGTGGTTTTTGGAGATAGTAAGGCCCCAAGGGCCAAGGACTAGGTACAGGAGACTCAAGATACCCTTAGATCCCTCAAGGATAATCTGTAGACAAGGGCCAAGTGGAGAGAAATTTTGAGGTTGGGTACCTAGTCTTCTTGAGGCTCCAAACTTATTGGCAATCTACCTTTAAGTAGAAGGGAAATAAAAAACTCAATCCAAGTTTCTATGGGCCTTACAGAGTGGCCATGAGAGTTGGGGAGGTAGCATATAAGTTGGAGCTTGCCCTAGGAAGAAAGTTCCACAATGTGTTCCATTTATCATCCCTAAAAAAGGCTTTGGGGAAACAGGTTACCATAATTCCTAAATTTCCTGCTTTGGATGATCAAGGACACTTGATACTGACATCAGAGGTAGTTTTGGAGACAAGGGAAAGGAAGCTGAGAAGCAGGGTCATCAGATAATGCTTAGTTAAGTGGAAAAACTTATCGATTAAGGACACCACTTGGGAGGGTGAGAAAATCTTATAGAATTCCACATTACAGTTGCTTGAGGACAAGCAACATTTGGGAGGGAGGACTGTAATGTTCCTTCCCAATTAATCATACTAAGCGAGCTCTACAATTTTGCAAATTTGAGGTGAACACAATTTTGGTGCCAAAATTAGGAAAGTGGGTGAAAAAGGGGGGAATTTATTAAACGTGTTAATGGGGCTTACTAAACATTAGAGAAGCCAAGGGAAATTCGATGGGATGTGAAAAGTGTTGGGGCCTTCATTTTGAATTTTGAAGTTTTTAGAGAATCAAGGTGGAGAACAGGTGGCGGGAGAAACAATTGAGCTGCGAAGATGACAGCTGGGGATGGAGGCAAGAACATATAGTAAATAGAAGAAATTAAGGGAAAGGGGACAAGAAGCAGAGTGGAGAGCAACCGACTGAAAGGACAATCGAACACAACTTGCAGTGGGGATAGCGAAATAAAAGATAAAAGCGGAAGACAACAAGGGAAAGGGGTTGGTATCTAGCAGGGGTCAGGAGTGTAGAAGAATAGGGTCCCGAGGACCTGAGCAGTTGTAGAAGGGCTAGAGCTAGACTCAGCCAAAGGTCTGAGGCATCATGTGTCTATGTTATTTTATGTATCTAATGAAAGGATTTGTACCTGATATATATTGTAATGAATCTTCCTTACATTGATGTTAATGAATGAATGAGACAATTTGGATGGTGTTATGGTCAAGTTTATTGTTCTAATTTATAGACCTACTCAAACTTTTAAATTAATAATGACCTTTGACTTAATGAATATAGTGGTCATAAAATTATGACATTGTGATGAATGATCTCATTAAGCTATTAAATGTTGATTTCTGGATCTCCCTCGATATCTCTCCAACACTTCTTAGTTGTGGTCATGGCATGCCTCGAGTGAGACTCCTCATCCCTTGGGTAAGATGAAAATGTCAATGTTGAACTAGACTTGATCAGATACTGATCCATGACCTAAATGATAGCTCAAATTTCAAATTGTTCGAAAGAGTGTCGAACCTGAGCGACCGGATAGATCTCGTCTTCCTGATTCTGGCATCGTGAATGGTTCGAAAAGCTGATACTGTATGAAGGAGTTATCACAATTTGAAAAGTCTAGTAAACTACAATTTTTGGACATTTGACCAAGATTAATTTGGTTTTTGAAAATATTAAAAAAAATATATTCTAAGGAATATTCCCTTGTGGGGGTAAGTGTTGAACCTTTCCTTAAATGTCTTTCTTTAAGTTTCATATTGAGCACGTGGGTAGTATTCAGAAAGTGGGAAACAATATCTCCCACGAACAAAAAGATGTAAATGGTATTCTACAATTTCACGTGATTAACCTTAGTGGGCAACACGTGGCATGAGAAAACCACTTTTCTCACGCACTCTCAACTTGATATCGATCATGCTAGAATCTGCGCAAGATTGTGCGACAGCCATTCGATTGGACGGGTCACATAGACAGTGGAGATCGTCCAGGTTAGTTGGTGAGCGGACGACGTGATATCCGTTCGATCGAGTGGGATAGATCGACGGTGGAGATTCCTCTATTTGAAATCCTTCCAATAAGGTTGAAGGTTAACATGACTGCCAGTTCTACGGAGAGTTAGCCTAACCGCTGGGGTTATACCGCCAGCATATGCATGCCCAATAGTTATGGTAATGGCTCACCTCTGATGGTACGGTTGGTGAAGTAGCTAAACTTAGGCGGATATGCCAAGTTTAACTGGAGTTAGATGAAGTTCACCAAATTTGGTGGAGTATCTCTAGGGGATATTGATTAAATGCACTCCAAGAGAAATTTTCGAGCAGAGAGAGAGAGAGGCAGTGAAACAAGAGGCTAGCTAGGCTAATTGAAGCTTTCTAAAGCCAATGGAATAGTCAAGAGAAGCTGAAGAAGTCATCTTCATAGAGATTTTCATCCAGGGAGATTTTGGAGCTCAGCGCCACCAGGGATTGGAGGCAGTTATAGGAGCTACTAGTACTTGTTCTCAGCAAACCAATAGTCATTCCTGAATTTAATGAGCCTTATGAATCCATTGCAGGGATTTTTAGAAGCATATGAAGACTTATAAAGGCCTAGATGCTATAGGGATGTTTAAGGCAGCCTAGTGCCAACCGTGGAGTAAGGTCTAGTTTGGGGATGCAGTGCTCATTTTGAGAAAAATATCAATCTATTTTCAGTGTCTGATATGTGCTGGAGACAGTAGATGAGGTTTCACTGACAGTTAAATAATTTTGAAGGAGTTAGTGCCATCAAGAAGCTCAAGGTAGCTCAGTGCACTGATTGAAGGAATCAAGTCTAAGGGAGCTTAGATCTGTTTTTAGAGTGATGACAGCCATGACAGGGATATAGATGGTATTCTAAGCCCATTGGTTCAGTTCAGTAACCTTTGGAGCTAAGTGTGGAACTTGTAAAAGAAACTTTGTCATAATCCCAAAGAGCCAAGTCAAGATGAAAAAACCTCAGGGAGACGTAGCCCACGATATTCGGGTGAACTCCTAGATTAAATTTTTTGTTATGTGTGGTTGTTTATTTGCTGAATTATATGGCTATTATATGTGTTTAATATCAACAAAAACAAATGGAATTAAATCACTTAAACAGTTAAAAGAAAACATGCATCTTTTTCATGTATTTAATTCTGCAAATGTCATATATAAGCTATATCATTTATTTGTTTAACTAAGTGGGAGGTTCTTGTAAGCATAACAAGTTATCAAACCCAAATTTCAGATCAGTTGGTATTAGAGCAGGTTTCTTGATTGATAGAGCAATAAGTTTCTTGATTGACAGAGCAGTGGATTGCTTGTTTGACTTGAAAGGTGTTTAAACAGTACAAAGGATTTGACTGTTTGACTGTTTATAAACTAACTGTTGTTTGAGTTTGCAAAGGTGAAGGGAAAGTTGCTGATAGCTAAATCTAGGAAAGGACAAGAAGGAAGAAGGGCTGAAGGCATTCTCCTTACCCAAAGGACCTCAAGGCAACCCTTGACGCACAAGAGGGGTTTTTTGCAAAAGGTTGCTTGAATAAGAGTTTGACTCTACATCCATTAGTTTTTTTTGAAAGCTTTGTGAATTTTGTTGAAGTTCTTTTGTTCATTTTTATAATGACAACTTCTACAAGTGAGTTTTCAAAATCCTCCTCCTTCACAAGATTGTTTGATGAAGACATGAAGCAAGATTTGTTCATCATGATGGATATGGTGAAACAAATGTATGAAGATGAAAGGAACACCACCAAACTTTGAGAGCAGTTGAATTCCATGAAGGAAGAGAAGCAGTTTCTTTTTGAGAAATTGGAGGAAATGGAGAGCCAACTTCATATTGAAAATATGAACCTAGAAAGGATGCATGAGTTGAAGACATACCTCCTTGTTGCCAAAGAAGCCTTAGTCAAGCATTAGTTTGAAGAAGAGGTAAACAATCATAGTTTGTTTTGAATTTCCTCTAAGAATGTTTATGTTTGTTCTTTTGAAAAACATACAAGAGGCATAGGGTCCAAGTTGATGTCAAAAATGGGCTATGAAGGAAAAGGATTGGGAAAACATGCACAAGGCATAGTTGAGCCAATAATGGTTGAGGAAAGGCCTAAGTATTTGGGTCTTGGCTATGGACAATCTTGTGGAGAAAGTTCCATGAAGGAAATTGAAACAGTTCCTAGAAGGAGTTTCATTTTAGGTTCTCTACCTCAAGTTTGTAAATATTCATGGGGAATGCAATTGTTTGAAACATACTTTGCAAGAAGAAGGTGTTCATAAGCATGCACTCAAACAAGGGAGTTGTGAAATCATTGAAGAGATTGATGGTGTTCCGAAGGGAGCCACTTCTTCATTCGATTCACCTTCTCATGAAGGTAACAAAGGTGAACGAGGAAGGTATAAATCTGATTTCAATCACATTTCTTTTTATTATGTTAAGCATGGTAAATTTCCACATAAGCATTGGAAAAAAATTGCATGTTCCGTTTGTGATTTGGTTAACCATAGTGTTTTTAGATGTTGGAAGAAAATGGCCACATACAAGAAACTTTTGAAGAAAGGGATGCAAGAAGCCAAAGGTCCATTTGACAAGGCAAATTATGTTGTAAAGAGGATGAACATGTGTTGCACTTATTGCCATAAGCAAGTACATATTGCTAAAAAGTGTTGGATTTTGAATCCAACAATGCTTCCACGAAATTTGAGGAAGGTGGACAAAGAGAATGGCAAGAATGGAAAGGAATTTTCCATAATTGATGTGTTTCAAGATGACTCACATGTTGATGTCAATGTGCAGATAAAGGAAGTGCCTTTAATGTGGATGGGTAAGAAATGGTTAGAGTTATTATCCAATTAAATTTGCATGTCTTTTGATTTGATACATTTCTTTGCCAATGGAATGCAAGTTGTAGGGTTTTACCAAAAAGGTGAATGAAAAAGTTGAGTATGAGATTCACTTTATTGCAGAAAAATTATATTCATTTCATATTTTTAAGTACATTTTCATATGATTGAGGATATTGCACTAAGGATCTTGTACTTATCATTTTGCTTGAGATAAAGTTGAAGAATGGAATACATGCCTGAGAATGGTATGTATGAGCAAAGGAATGTTGATGACTTCATTGTATTTGAACATATATTTGTAATTGACTTGATGGTCAATTACTTTCTTTAAACATGCATGTAATGTCATATTGACTTGGAAAAGTTGATTTTGTCTCCAAGATTTAAAAAGGGAGATAATGATGAAGCGTTTCACAAGAGGTGGAATTCTTTCTACTTTGAAAAAGAATCGTCAAGTTCTTTTTGTACATGCTTGACTTGGAGAGTCAATTGTTTGAAAAAGGTATGTTTTTGTTGGCTCGTGATTTAGTCAATCATTTGTACACCCAGATGTAAGAGACATGATGATGATTCACATGATGTGAATTTATGTCATCAAGTTGTTTTTCTTGCATTATGTTGTTGTTGACAAGATTTCAGAAGAAGATTTGTAGTAGCAAAAGTTGTCATAGAAGTGGCCTGGTA
The DNA here is from genome assembly GCA_031772625.1 of Pinus tabuliformis. Taxonomy (NCBI): domain Eukaryota; kingdom Viridiplantae; phylum Streptophyta; class Pinopsida; order Pinales; family Pinaceae; genus Pinus; species Pinus tabuliformis. Next base: position 588,718,794 of record CM062820.1, on the reverse strand, counting down.
AGAAGTGGTTTGACTTCTTGACACAACAAAACATACTTTCATTGGTACATATGCAAATTTCAGTTAAGTATTGCATGTTTGAGCGACCTTGGGTCGATGATTAAGGAAGTGATGTTCAACTGCCTTCTATAAACTCCTCAATAGAAATTCTGAATGAGATCAAGGAAGACAATTCTTAACAGGAGGGCAAGCACATCCAGGAAGGGAAGTGTCGACTACCTTTGAGTTTTGGTTCAAAGGCACTCGCCATGCAAGACAAGTGTATGGAGGGTGAAAGAAGAGTGTTCTGTACTCTCATCTATTGTACAGATTAGTATATTAGTATTTTGGGGTCCAAAAGATTCCTAATGGGGAGGAGTGATCAGATATTGATCCATGAACTAAATGATAGCTAAAATTTAAAATTGTTCCAAAGAGTGTTGAACCTGAGTGATCGGATAGATCTTGTCTTCTTGATTCTGGCACTCTGAACGGTTATAAAAATCGATACTGTATGAAGGAGTTATCACAATTTTAAAAGTCCAGTAAACTATAATTTTTAAACATTTGACCAAGATTAATCTGGTTTTTGAAAACATTAAAAAAATATATTCCCTAGAATATTCCCTTTTGGGGGTAAGCACTAAACCTTTCCTTAAATTTCTTTCTTTATGTTTCATATTGAGCACGTGGGTAGTATTTGGAAAGTGGGAAATGGTATCTCACGTGGACAAAAAGATGTAAATGGTATTCTACGAATTCACGCGATTAACCTTAGCGGGTGACACGTAGCACGAGAAAACCAATTTTCTTGTGTGCTCTTGACCTGATATCGATCATGCAAGAATCTGCATGATATTATGTGACAACCATTCGATTGGATGGGTCACATCGACAGTGGAGATTGTCCGAGTTAGTTGGTGAGCGTACAACGCGATATCCGTTGGATTGACCAGGATAGATTGACGGTGGAGATTCCACTATTTGAAATGCTTCCGATAAGGTTGAAGTTTAACATGACCGCCAGTTCTATAGAGAGTTAGCCTAACCACCGGGGTTATACCTCTAGCATATGCATCCCTAACAGTTATGGTAACAGCTCACCTCTGACGGTCAGCTTGGTAGAGCAGCTAAAGTTAGGTGGATATGTCATGTTTAACTAGAGTTAGGTGCAGTTCACCAAATTTGGTGGAGTGTCTCTAGGGGATATTGATTAAATGCACTCCAGGAGCAATTTTCGAGCAGAGAGAGAGAGGGAGTGAGACAAGAGGCTAGCTAGGCTAATTTGAGCCTTTTGAAGCCAATGGAGTAGTCTAGAGAAGCTAAAGAAGTCATCTTCATATAGATTTTCATCCAGGGAGATTTTGGGCTCAGGGCCACCGGGGGTTGGAGGCAGTTGTAGGAGCTAGAAGTACTCATTCTCAGCGAACCAATAGTCATTCCTGACTGTAATGAGCCTTCTGAATCCATTTCAGGGATTTTTAGAAGCATTTGAAGACTTCTAAAGGATGATATGCTACAGGGAAGTTTAAGGCAGCCTAGTGCCAACTGTGGAGGAAGGCCTAGTTTGGGGATGCAGTGCTCATTTTCAGAAAATGATTAGTCTATTTTCAGTGGCTGATATGTGTTGGAGATAGTAGATGAGATTTTATTGACATTTAAAGAATTATGAAGGAGATAGTACCATCAAGAAGCTCAGGGTAGCTCAGTGCACTGATTGAAGGAATCAAGTCTAAGGGAGCCTAGATCTGTTTGCAGAGTGATGACAGCCATGACAGGGATATAGATAGTATTCTAAGCCCATTGGTTCAGTTCAATAAACTTTGGAGTTAAGTGTGGAACTTGTAAAAGAAACTTTTCCATAATCCCAAAGAGCCAAATCAAGATGACAAAATCTCAAGGAGACGTAGCCCACGATATTCGGGTGAACACCTAGATTAAATTTTCTGTTATGTGTGGTTTTTTATTTACTGCATTATATGGCTATTATATGTGTTTAATATCAGTAGAAACAAATGGACTTAAAGCACTTAAACAATTAAAAGAAAACATGCACATGTTTCAAGTATTTAGTTGGTATCAAAACAGGTTGCTTGATTGATAAAGCAATAAGTTTCTTGATTGACGCAACAGTAGGTTGCTTGTTTGACTCGAAAGGTGTTTAAACAGTACAAAGGATTTGACTATTTGACTATTTGTAAACTAACTTTTTTTTGAGTTTGCAAAGGTTAATGGAAAGCTACTGATAGCTAAATCTAGGAAAGAACGAGAAGGAATAAGGGCTGAAGGAATTCTCCTTATCCAAAGGACCTCAAGGCAACGCTTGACACACAAGAGGGTTTGTTTGCAAAGGGCTGCTTGAGTAAGCGTTTGAATCTATAGCCATTAGTTTTTTTTGAAAGATTTGTGAATTTTGTTGAAATTCTTTTGTTCATTTTTATAATGGAAACCTCTACAAGTGAGTTTTAAAAATCCTTCTCCTTCACAAGATTCTTTGATGATGACATGAAGTGATATTTTTTCATCATGATGGATATGGTGAAACAAATGTATGAAGATGAAAGGAAGAGCACCAAACTTCGAGAGCAGCTGAATTCCACGAAGGAAGAGAAGTAGTTTCTTTTTGACAAATTGCAGGAAATGGAGAGCCAACTTCATATTGAAAATATGAACCTAGAAAGGATGCATGAGTTGGAGACACAACTCCTTGTTGCCAAGGAAGCCTTAGTCAAGCATTAGTTTGAAGAAGAGATAAACAATCCTAGTTTGTCTTCAATTTCCTCTAAGAATGTTTATGTTGGTTCTTTTGAAAAACATACGAGAGGCATAGGGTCCAAGTTAATGTCAAAAATGGGCTATGAAGGAAAAGAATTGGGCAAACATGCCCAAGTCATAGTTGATCCAATAATGGTTGAGGAAAGGCCTAAGTATTTGGGTCATGGCTATGGACAATCTTATGGAGAAAGTTCCATGAAGACAATTGAAACATTTCCTAGAAGGAGTTCATTTTAGGTTCTCTACCTCAAGTTTGTAAAGATTGTATTCATGGGGAATGCAATTGTTTGAAACATACTTTGTAAGAATAAGGTGTTCATAAGCATGCACTCGAACAAGGGAGTTGTGAAATACTTGAAGAGATTGATGGTGTTCCTAAGGGAGCCACTTCTTCATTTGATTCGCCTTCTCATGAAGGCAAGGTATAAATATGATTTCAATCACATTTCTTTTGATTATGTTAAGCATGGTAAATTTCCACATAAGCATTAGAAAAATACTACATGTTCCTTTTGTGGTTTGGTTAACCATAGTGTTTCTAGATGTTGGAAGAAAATGGCCACATACAGGAAACTTTCGAAGAAAAGGATGCAAGAAGCCAAAGGTCCATTGGACAAGGAAAATTATGCCGTAAAGAGGATGAACATGTGTTGTACTTATTTCCATAAGCAAGGACATATTGCTAAAAATTGTTCGATTTTGAATCCAACAATGGTTCCACAAAATTTGAGGAAGGTGGAAAAAGAGAATGGAAAGGATGGAAAGGAAGTTTCCATAATTGATGTGTTTCAGGATGACTCACATGTTGATGTCGATGTGTAGTTAAAGGAAGTGCCTTTAATGTGGATTGGTAAGAAATGGTTAGAGTTCTTATCCAATTAAAGTTGCAGGGTTTTACCAAAAAGGGGAATGAAAAAGTTGAGTATGAGACTCACTTTATTACAGCAAAATTATATTCATTTCAGCTTTGTAAGTACATTTTCTTATGATTGAGGATCTTGCACTAAGGATCTTGTACTTATGGTTGTGCTTGAGAGAAATTTGAAGAATGGAATACATGCATGAGAATGGTATGTATGAACAAAGGAATGTTGATGACTTCATTGTATTTGAACATGTATGTGTAATTGACTTGATGGTCGATTGTTTTGTTTAAACATGCATTCAATGTCATATCGACTTGGAAAAGTTGATTTTGTCTGCAAGATTGAAAAAGGGAGATAATGATGAAGTGTTTCACAAGAGGTGGAATTCTTTCTACTTTGAAAAAGAATCGTCAAGTTATTTTTGTACATGCTTGACTTGGAGAGTGAGTTGTTTGAAAAAGGTATGTTTTTGTCATCTTGGGATTTACTCGATCATTTGTACACTCAGATGTAAAAGACATGATGATGATTCACATGATGTGAATTTATGTCGTCAAGTTATTTTTTCTTGCATTATGTTGTTTTTGACAAGATGTCAGAAGAAGATTTGCAATAGTAAAAGTTGCCATTGAAGTGGCTTGGTAATAATTGGTTTGACTTCTTGACACAACAAAACATACTTTCATTGGTACATATGAAAATTTAATTTAAGTATTGCATGTTTGAGCCACCTTGGATCGATGATCAAGGAAGTGATGTTCAACTACCTTCTGTAAAATTCTCAACAAAAATTCTGAATGAGTTCAAGGAAGAAAGATCTTAACAGGAGGACAAGCGCATCCAGGAAGGGAAGTGTCGACTACCTATGAGTTTTGGTTCAAAGGCACTAGCCATGCAAGGCAAGTGTATGGAGGCTAAAAGAAGAGGGTGTTGTACTCTCATCTACTGTACATATCAGTATATCAGTCTTTTGGGGTCCAAAAGGTTCCTAATGGGGACGAGTAATCAGATATTGGTCCATGACCTAAATGATAGATCAAATTTCAAAGTGTTCGAAAGAGTGTAGAACCTGAGCGACCGGATAGATCTCGTCTTCTTGATTTCGACGCCGTGAACAGTTCGAAAATCCAATACCGTGTGAAGGAGTTTTCACAATTTGAAAAGTCCAGTAAACTACAATTTTTGGACATTTGACCAAGATTAATTTGGTTTTTGAAAATATTAAAAAAATATATTCCCTGGAATATTCCCTTTTGGGGGTAAGCACTAAACCTTTCCTTAAATGTCTTTCTTTAAGTTTTGTATTAGCACATGGGTAATATTTGGAAAGTAGGAATCGGTATCTCGTGCAGACAAAAAGTTATAAATGTTATTCTACGATTTCACGCGATTAACCTCACTGGGTGACACGTAGCACGAGAAAACCTCTTTTCTCGTGCACTCTCAACCTAATATCAATTGTGTAAGAATCCGTGCGAGATTGAGCGACAGTCATTCGATTACACAGGTCACATCAATGGTGAAGATTATCTGGGTTAGTTGGTGAGCAGATGACACGATATTCATTGGATCGATCAGGATAGATTGATGGTGGATATTTCGCTATTTGAAATGCTTTTGATGCGGTTGAAGGTTAACATGACAGCCAGTTCTTCGGAGAGTTAGCCTAACCGCTGGGGTTATACTGCCAGCATATGGACACCTAGTAGTTATGGTAACGACTCACCTCCGATAGTTAGCTTGGCAGAGCGGCTAAACTTAGGCGCATATGCCAAGTTAAACTGGAGTTAGGTGTAGTTTACCAAATTTGGTGGAGTATATCTAGGGGATATTGATTAAATTCACTCCAAGAGTAGTTTTCGAGCAGAGAGAGAGAGAGGGAGTGAAACAAGAGGCTAGCTAGGCTAATTTGAGCCTTTTGAAGCCAATGGAATAGTCCAGAGAAGCTGAAGAAGTCATCTTCATAGAGATTTTCATCCAGGGAGATTTTGGAGCTCAGGGCCACCAGGGGTTGGAGGCAGTTGTAGGAGCTACCAGTACTCGTTCTCAGTGAACCAACAGTCATTCCTGATTGTAATGAGCCTTTTGAATCCATTGTAGGGATTTTTAGAATCATTTGAAGACTTCTAAAGGATGAGATGGTACAGGGAAGTTTAAGGTAGCCTAGTGTCAACCGTGGAGGAAGGCCTAGTTTGGGGATGCAGTGCTCATTTTGAGCAAGTGATCAGTCTATTTTTAGTGTTTGATATGTACTGGATATAGTAGATGAGGTTTCATTGAAATTTAAAGAATTCTGAAGGAGTTAGTGCCATCAAGAAGCTCAGGGTAGCTCAGTGCATTGATTGAAGGAATCAAGTCTAAGGGAGCTTAGATCTGTGTGTAGAGTGATGACAGCCATGACAAGGATATAGATGGTATTCTAAGCCCATTAGTTCAGTTTAGTAACCTTTGGAGTTAAGTGTGGAACTTATAAGAGAAACTTTTCCATAATCCCAAAGAACCAAGTCAAGATAACAAAATCTTAAGGAGACGTAGCCCACGATATTCGGGTGAACTTCTAGATCAAATTTTATTTTATGTGTGGTTATTTATTTGTTGCATTATATGGCTATTATATGTGTTTAATATCAGCAGAAACAAATGGACTTAAAGCACTTAAATAGTTAAAATAAAACGTGCACTTGCTTCAAGTATTTAATTCCACAAATGTCATATATAAGCTATATCATTTATTTGTTTAACTGAGTGGGAAGTTCTTGTAAGAATAACAAGTTATCAAACCCCCATTTCAGATCAGTTGGTATCAGAGCAGGTAGATTTATTGACAGAGCAATAAGTTGCTTGATTGACAGAGCAGTAGGTTGTTTGTTTGACTTGAAAGGTATTTAAACAGTACAAAGGATTTGACTATTTGACTGTTTGTAAATTGAATGTTGTTTGAGTTTGCAAAGGTGAAGGGAAATATGCTAATAGCTAAATCTAGGAAAGGACAAGAAGGAAGAAGGGTTGAAGGCATTCTCCTTACCCAAAGGACCTCAAGGCAACGCTTAACACACAGGAGGGTTTGTTTGGAAAAGCCTGCTTGAATAAGAGTTTGACTCTACGGCCACTAGTTTTTTTTTAAAGCTTTGTGAATTTTGTTGAAGTTCTTTTGTTCATTTTTATAATGACAACCTCTACAAGTGAGTTTTAAAAATCCTCCTCCTTCACAAGATTCTTTAATGAAGACATGAAGCGAGATTTTTTCATCATGATGGATATGGTGTAACAAATATATGAATATGAAGGGAAGAGCACCAAACTTCGAGAGCAGTTGAATTCCATGAAGGAAGAGAAGCACTTTCTTTTTGACAAATTGTAGGAGATGGAGAGCCAACTTCATATTGAAAATATGAACCTAGAAAGGATGCATGAGTTGGAGACACATCTCCTTATTGCCAAAGAAGCCTTAGTCAAGCATTAGTTTGAAGAAGAGGTAAACAATCCTAGTTTGTCTTGAATTTCCTCTAAGAATGTTTATGTTGGTTCTTTTGAAAAACATACAAGAGGCATAGGGTCCAAGCTGATATGAAAAATGGGCTATGAAGGAAAAGGATTGTGCAAACATGCACAAGGCATAGTTGATCCAATAATGGTTGAGGATAGGCCTAAGTATTTGGGTCTTGGCTATGGACAATCTTGTGGAGAAAGTTCCATGAAGGCAATTGAAACAGTTCCTAGAAGGAGTTTCATTTTAGGTTCTCTACCTCAAGTTTGTAAAGATTGTATTCATGGGGAATGCAATTGTTTGAAACATACTTTGTAAGAAGAAGGTGTTCATAAGCATGCACTCGAACAAGGGAGTTGTGAAATCATTGAATATATTGATGGTGTTCTGAAGGGAGCCACTTCTTCATTCGATTCACCTTCTCATGAAGGCAACAAAGGTGAATGAGGAAGGTATAAATCTGATTTCAATCACATTTCTTTTGATTATGTTATGCATGGTAATTTCCACATAAGCATTGGAAAAAAATTACATGTTCCTTTTGTGGTTTGGTTAACCATAGTGTTTCTAGATGTTGGAAGAAAATGGCCACATATAGGAAACTTTTGAAGAAAAGGATGCAAGAAGCCAAAGGTCCATTGGACAAGGAAATTTATGTTGTAAAGAGGATGAATGTGTGTTGCACTTATTGCCATAAGCAAGGACATATTGCTGAAAGTGTTATATTTTGAATCCAATAATGCTTCCACGAAATTTGAGGACGGTGGAAAAACAGAATGGAAATAATGGAAAGGAAGTTTCCATAATTGATGTGTTTCAGGATGCATTACATGTTGATGTCAATGTGCAGTTAAAGGAAGTGCCTTTAATGTGGATTGGTAGGAAATGGTTTGAGTTATTATCTAATTAAATTTTCATGTCTTTTGATTTGATACATTTCTTTGCCAATGGAATGCAAGTTGCAGGGTTTTACCAAAAAGGTGAATGAAAAAGTTGAGTATGAGACTCGCTTTATTGTAGAAAAATTATATTCATTTCAGCTTTGTAAGTACATTTTCATATGATTGAGGATCTTGCACTGAGGATCTTGTACTTGTGGTTATGCTTGAGAGAAAGTTGATGACTTCATTGTATTTGAACATGTATGTGTAATTGACTTGATGGTCGATTTCTTTGTTTAAACATGCATTCAATGTCATATCGACTTGGAAAAGTTGATTTTGTCTCCAATATTGAAAAAGGGAGATAATGATGAAGTGTTTCACAAGAGGTGGAATTCTTTCAAATTTGAAAAAGAATCATCAAGTTCTTTTTGTACATGCTTGACATGGAGAGTGATTTGTTTAAAAAAGGTATGTTTTTGTGAGCTTGGGATTTACTCGATCATTTGTACATCTAGATGTAAGTGACATGATGATGATTCACATGATGTGAATTTATGTCGTCAAGTTGTTTTTTCTTGCATTATGTTGTTTTTGACAAGATGTCAGAAGAAGATTTGCAACAACAAAAGTCGCCATAGAAGTGGCATGGTAAGAAGTGGTTTGACTTCTTGACACAACAAAAAATACTTTCATTAGTACATATGAAAATTTAATTTAAGTATTGCATGTTTGAGCCACCTTGGATCGATGATCAAGGAACTGATGTTCAGCTACCTTTTGTAAAATTCTCAACAGAAATTCTGAATGTGTTCAAGGAAGACAGTTCTTAACAGGAGGACAAGTGCATCCAGGAAGGGAAGTGTCGACTACCTATGAGTTTTGGTTCAAAGGCACTACCCATGCAAGGTAAGTATATGGAGGATGAAAGAAGAGGGTGTTGTATTCTCATCTACTATATAGATCAGTTTATCAGTCTTTTGGGGTCCAAAAGATTCCTAATGGGGAGGAGTGGTCAGATATTGGTCCATGACCTAAATGATAGATCAAATTTCAAATTGTTCAAAAGAGTGTAAAACTTGAGTGACCTGATAGATCTCGTCTTTTTGATTCTAACGCCGTGAACGATTCGAAAAACCGATACCGTGTGAAGGAGTTATCGCAATTTAAAAAGTCCAGTAAACTGTAATTTTTGGACATTTGACCAAGATTAATTTGGTTTTGAAAATATTAAAAAAATATATTTCTTGGAATATTCCCTTTTGGGGGTAAGCACTAAACCTTTCCTTAAACGTCTTTCTTTAAGTTTCATATTGAGCATGTGGGTAGTATTCAGAAACTGGGATTCGGTATCTTGCATGGACAAAAGGTTGTAAATGTTATTTTACGATTTCATGCGATTAACCTTACCAGGTGACATGTAGCACGAGAAAAACACTTTTCTCATGCTCTCTCAACCTGATATCGATCGTGCAAGAATCTGTGCGAGATTTCGCAACCACTGTTTGATTGGACAGGTCACATCGACGGTGGAGATTTCGCTATTTGAAATGATTTCGATGCGGTTTAAGGTTAGCATGACAGCTAGTTCTTCAGAGCATTAGCCTAACTGCTGGGGTTATACCGCTAGCATATGCACCCAGTAGTTATGGTAATGGCTCACCTCTGACGGCCAGCTTGGTGGAGCGGCTAAACTTAGGCGGATATGGCAAGTTTAACTAGAGTTAGGTGCAGTTCACCAAATTTGGTGGAGTGTCTCTAGGGGATATTGATTAAATGCACTCCAGGAGCAATTTTCGAGCAGAGAGAGAGAGAGGGAGTGAAACAAGAGGCTAGCTAGGCTAATTTGAGCCTTTTGAAGCCAATGGAGTAGTCTAGAGAAGCTGAAGAAGTCATCTTCATATAGATTTTCATCCAGGGAGATTTTGGAGCTCAGGGCCACCGGGGGTTGGAGGCAGTTGTAGGAGCTAGAAGTAGTCTTTCTCAGCGAACCAATAGTCATTCCTGACTGTAATGAGCCTTCTGAATCCATTTCAGGGATTTTTAGAAGCATTTGAAGACTTCTAAAGGATGATATGCTACAGGGAAGTTTAAGGCAGCCTAGTGCCAACTGTGGAGGAAGGCCTAGTTTGGGGATGCAGTGCTCATTTTCAGAAAATGATTAGTCTATTTTCAGTGGCTGATATGTGTTGGAGATAGTAAATGAGATTTCAGTGACAGTTAAAGAATTATGAAGGAGATAGTACCATCAAGAAGCTCAGGGTAGCTCAGTGCACTGATTGAAGGAATCAAGTCTAAGGGAGCTTAGATCTGTTTGCAGAGTGATGACAGCCATGGCAGGGATATAGATGGTATTCTAAGCCCATTGGTTCAGTTCAATAACCTTTGGAGTTAAGTGTGGAACTTGTAAAAGAAACTTTGCCATAATCCAAAAGAGCCAAGTCAAGATGACAAAAGCTCAAGGAGATGTAGCCCACGATATTCAGGTGAACTCCTAGATTAAATTTGTTGTTATGTGTGGTTGTTTATTTGCTGCATTATATTGCTATTATATGTGTTTAATATCGGTAGAAACAAATGGACTTAAAGGACTTAAACATTTAAAAGAAAACATACACCTGTTTCAAGTATTTAATTTACCAAATGTCATTTATAAGCTAGATCATTTATTTGTTTAACTGAGTGGGAGGTTCTTGTAAGCATAACAATTTATGAAACCCACATTTCAGATCAGTTGGTATCAGAGTAGGTTGCTTGATTGATAGAGCAATAATTTTCTTGATTGACAAAGGATTAGGTTGCTTGTTTGACTTGGAAGGTGTTTAAACAGTACAAAGGATTTGACTATTTGATTGTTTGTAAACTGACTGTTGTTTGAGTTTGCAAAGGTGAAGGGAAAGCTACTGATAGCTAAGTCTAGAAAGGACAAGAAGGAAGAAGGGCTGAAGACATTCTCCTTACCCAAAGGACCTCAAGGCAACCCTTGAAGCACAAGAGGGTTTGTTTGCAAAAGGTTGCTTGAATAATAGTTTGACTCTATAGCCATTAGTTCTTTTTGAAAGCTTTGTGAATTTTTTTGAAGTTCTTTTGTTCATTTTTATAATGACAACTTCTACAAGTGAGTTTTCAAAATCCTCCTCCTTCACAAGATTTTTTGATGAAGACATGAAGCGAGATTTGCTCATCATGATGGCTATGGTGAAACAAATGTATGAATATGAAATGAAGAGCACCAAACTTTGAGAGAAGTTTAATTCCGTGAAGGAAGAGAAGCAGTTGTTTTTGGACAAATTGCAGGAAATGGAGAGCAAACTTCATATTGCCAATATGAACCTAGAAAGGATGCATGAGTTGGAGACACAACTCCTTGTTTCCAAAGAATCCTTAGTCAAGAATTAGTTTGAAGAAGAGGTAAACAATCCTACTTTGTCTTCTATTTCCTCTAAGAATGTTTATATTGGTTCTTTTGAAAAACATACAAGAGGCATAGGGTCCAAGTTGACGTGAAAAATGGGCTATGAAGGAAAATGATTGGGAAAACATGCACAAGGCATAGTTGAGCCAATAATGGTTGGGGAAAGTCATAAGTATTTGGGTCTTGGCTATGGAAAATCTTGTGGAGAAAGTTCCATGAAGGCAATTGAAACAGTTCCTAGAAGGAGTTTCATTTTAGGTTCTCTACCTGTAGTTTGTAAAGATTGTATTCATGGGGAATGTAATTGTTTGAAACATACTTTTCAAGAAGAAGGTGTTCATAAGCATGCAATCGAATAAGGGAGTTGTGAAATCATTGAAGAGATTGATGGTGTTATGAAGGAAGCCACTTCTTCATTCGATTCACCTTCTCATGAAGGCAATGAATGTGAACAACGAAGGTATAAATCTGATTTCAATCACATTTATTTTTATTATGTTAAGGATGGTAAATTTACACATAAGCATTGGAAAAAAATTGCATGTTCCTTTTGTGGTTTGGTTAACCATAATGTTTCTAGATGTTGGAAGAAAATGGCCACGTACAGGAAACTTTTGAAGAAAAGGATGCAAGAAGCCAAAGGTCCATTGGAAAAGACAAATTATGTTGTAAAGAGGATGAACACGTGTAGCACTTATTGCCATAAGCAAGGACATATTTCTGAAAAGTGTTGGATTTTGAATCCAACAATGCTCCCACGAAATTTGAGGAAGGTGGAAAAAGAGAATGGCAAGAATGGAAAGGAAGTTTCCATAATTGATGTGTTTTAGGATGACTCATATGTTGATGTCGATGTGTAGTTAAAGGAAGAACCTTTAATGTGGATTGGTAAGAAATGGTTAGATTTCTTATCCAATTAAAGTTGCATGTCTTTTGATTTGATATATTTCTTTGCCAATGGAATGCAAGTTGCAGGGTTTTACCAAAAAGGTAAATGAAAAAGTTGAGTATGAGACTCGCTTTATTGTAGAAAAATTATATTCCTTTCAGCTTCGTAAGTACATTTTCATATGATTGAGGATCTTGCACTGAGGATCTTGTACTTATGGTTGTGCTTGAGAGAAAGTTGAAGAATGGAATATATGCATGAGAATGGTATGTGTGAACAAAGGAATGTTGATGACTTCATTGTATTTGAATATGTATGTGTAATTGACTTGATGGGCGATTGCTTTGTTTAAACATGCATGCAATGTCATATTGACTTGGAAAAGTTGATTTTGTCTCCAAGATTGAAAAAGGGAGATAATGATGAAGTGTTTCACAAGAGGTGTAATTCTTTCTACTTTGAAAAAGAATCGTCAAGTTCTTTTTGTACATGCTTGACTTGGAGAGTGAGTTGTTTGAAAAAGGTATGTTTTTGTCAGCTTGCGATTTAGTCGATCATTTGTACACCTAGATGTAAGAGACATGATGATGATTTACATGATTTGAATTTATGTCATCAAATTGTTTTTTCTTGCATTATGTTGTTTTTGACAAGATGTTAGAAGAAGATTTGCAGCAGCAAAAGTCGCCATAGAAGTGGCTTGGTAAGAAGTGGTTTGACTTCTTGAAACAACAAAACATACCTTCATTGGTACATATGCAAATTTTATTTAAATATTGCATGTTTGAGCCACCTTGGGTCGATGATCAAGGAAGCGATGTTCAACTACCTTATGTAAACTTCTCAGCAGAAATTCTGAATGAGTTCAAGGAAGACAGTTCTTAACAGGAGGACAAGCGCATCCAGGAAGGGAAGTTTCGACTACCTTTTAGTTTTGGTTCAAAGGCACTAGCCATGCAAGATAAGTGTATGGAGGCTAAAAGAACAGGGTGCTATTCTCTCATCTATTGTACAGATCAATATATCAGTCTTTTGGGGTCCAAAAGATTCCTAATGGGGAGGAGTGATCAGATATTGATCCATGACCTAAATGATAGATCAAATTTCAATGTGTTCGAAAGAGTGCCAAACCTGAGTGACCGGATAGATCTCGTCTTCCTGATTCCGGCGTCATGAATGGTTCAAGAAAACGATACCGTGTGAAGGAGTTATTGCAATTTGAAAAGTCCAGTAAACTGTAATTTTTGGACATTTGACCAAGATTAATTTGGTTTTTGAAAATATTAAAAAATATATATTCCCTGGAATATTCCCTTTTGGCGGTAGGCACGAAACCTTTCCTTAAACGTCTTTCTTTAAGTTTCGTATTGAGCACGTGGGTAGTATTCGGAAAGTGGGAAATAGTATCTCGCATGGAAAAAAAGTTGTAAATGTTATTCTACGATTTCACGCAATTAAACTTACCAGGTGACACGTAGCACAAGAAAACCACTTTTCTCATGCGCTCTCGACCTAATATTGGCCGTGAAAGAACCCGTGTGAGATTGCGTGACAGCCATTCGAATGGACAGATCACATCAATAGTGGAGATCTTCCAGGTTAGTTGGTGAGAGGATGGCGTGGTATCCGTTGGATTGAGTGGGATAGATCGACGGTGGAGATTCTGCTATTTGAAATGCTTCGGATGCGGTTGAAGGTTAACATGACCGACAATTCTTTGGAGAGTTAGCCTAACCATCGGGGTTATACTGCCAGCATATGCACACCCAGTAGTTATGGTAACGGATCACCTCCGACAGTCAGCTTGGCAAAGCGGCTAAACTTAGGTGGATATGCCAAATTTAACAGGAGTTAGGTGCATTTCACAAAATTTGTTGGAGCATCTCTAGGGGATATTGATTAAATGCACTCTAGGAGCAGTTTTAGAGCAGAGAGAGGGGAAGTGAAATAAGAGGCTAGCTAGGCTAATTGGAGCCTTCTGAAGCCAATGGAATAGTCCAGAGAAGCTGAAGAAGTCATCTTTATAAATATTTTCATCCAGGGAGATTTTGGAGCTTAGGGCCACCAGGGGTTGGAGGCAGTTGTAGGAGCTAGAAGTACTTGTTCTCAGCGAACCAATAGTCATTCCTGACTGTAATGAGCTTTCTGAATCCATTTCAGGGATTTTTAGAAGCATTTGAAGACTTATAAAGGATGATATGCTACAGGGAAGTTTAAGGCATACCAGTGCCAACTGTGGAGGAAGGCCTAGTTTGGGGATGCAATGCTCATTTTGAGAAAATGATCAGTCTTTTTTTAGTGTCTGATATGTGCTGGAGATAGTAGATGAGGTTTCAGTGAAAGTTAAAGAATTCTGAAGGAGTTAGTTCCATCAAGAAGTGTAGGTTTTCATCCCGTACAGAAATTACTTGCATACGAATTCTAAAACAGAGAAAATAAACAATGTGAGAGCATAACACATAAAACACATATACAAAGAGATTTTCCACTGGATCCCAAAACCGTGACTACCAACTTGATTTTCCATTATGTTCCTTTCAATGTTACAATACATATTTATACATGTCGAAGCATCCAATACCATGGACCGAAAATCATCGCGTCCAAAACCATGGACCGAAAACCATCGCATCCAAAACCATGTGCCAAAAATCATGCACAAAACCATACGTAGGTCCCCAACCTCATATATGGTCCAAAAACAAAATTTTCTAGGGCAATACCCCAGACCCCATAGAGTGGGGTTACTTGCACCCCTCAAATCCCCTGGAGCCCTCCCACTACGCAATCGGCGCAACGAAGGGGGGGCTCCGCACCCCCTCTAACCTCCGGTTAATTACGTGGGCTAGTCATGGAAAGAATATAATACAACCTAACAAGAAGCTCTGGGTAGCTCAGTGCACTGATTGAAGGAATCAAGTCTAAGGGAGCTTAGATCTATTTGCAAAGTGATGATAACCATGATAAGTATGTAGATGGTATTCTAAGCCCATTGGTTTAGTTCAATAACCTTTAGAGTTAAGTGTTGAACTTGTAAAAGAAACTTTTCCATAATCCCAAAGAGCCAAGTCAAGATGATAAAAGGTCAAGGAGACGTAGCCCGCGATATTCGGGTGAACTCCTAGATTAAATTTATTGTTATGTGAGGTTATTTATTTGCTGCATTATATGGCTGTTATATGTGTTTAACATTAGTAGAAACAAATGGACTTAAAGCACTTAAACTGTTAAAATAAAACATACACCTATTTCAAGTATTTAATTTTTCAAATTTCATATATAAGCTAGATCATTTATTTGTTTAACTGAGTGGGAGGTTCTTGTAAGCATAGCAAGTTATCAAGCCCCCATTTCAGATCTTTTGGTATTAGAGAAAGTTGCTTGATTGACAGAGCAATAAGTTGCTTGATTGACAGAGCAATGGGTTGCTTGTTTGACTTGAAAGGTGTTTAAATAGTACAAAGGATTTGACTGTTTGATTGTTTGTAAATTGACTTTTGTTTGAGTTTTCAAAGGGGAAGGGAAAGTTTTTGATAGCTAAGTCTAAGAAAGGACAAGAAGGAAGAAGGGTTGAACGCATTCTCCTTACCCAAAGGACGTTAAGGCAACCCTTGATGCACAAGAGGGTTTGTTTGCAAAAGGTTGCTTGAATAAGAGTTTGACTCTACAGCCATTAGTTTTTTTTTTAAAGCTTTGTGAAGTTTGTTGAAGTTTTTTTGTTCATTTTTATAATGACAACTTCTACAAGTGAGTTTTCAAAATCCTCCTCCTTAACAAGATTCTTTGATGAAGACATGAAGCGAGATTTGTTCATCATGATGTATATGATGAAACAAATATATGAAGATGAAAGGAAGAGCACCAAACTTTGAGAGTAATTGAATTCCATGAAAGAAGAGAAGCAGTTGCTTTTTGACAAATTGCAGGAAATGGAGAGCCAACTTCATATTGCAAATATCAACCTAGAAAGGATGCATGAGTTGGAGACACAGCTCCTTGTTGCCAAAGAAGCCTTAGTCAAGCATCAGTTTGAAGAAGAGGTAAACAATCCTAGTTTGTCTTGAATTTCCTCGAAGAATGTTTATGTTGGTTATTTTGAAAAACATACAAGAGGCATAGGGTCCAAATTGATGTCAAAAATGGTCTATGAAGGAGAAGGATGGGGAAAACATGCACAAGGAATAGGTGAGCTAATAATGGTTGAGGAAAGGCCTAAGTATTTGGGTCTTGGCTATGGACAATATTGTGGAGAAAGTTCCATGAAGGAAACTGAAACAGTTCCTAGAAGGATTTTCATCTTAGGTTCTCTACCTCAAGTTTGTAAAGATTGTATTCATGGGGAATGCAATTTTTTGAAACATACTTTGCAAGAAGAAGGTGTTCATAAGCATGCACTTGAACAAGGGAGTTGTGAAATCATTTAATAGGTTGATGGTGTTCCAAAGGGAGCCACTTCTTCATTCGATTCACCTTCTCATGAAGGAAACAAAGGTGAACGAGGAAGGTATAAATCTGATTTCAATCACATTTCTTTTTATTATGTTAAGCATGGTAAATTTCCACATAAGCATTGGAAAAAAATTGAATGTTCATTTTGTGGTTTGGTTAACCATAGTATTTCTAGATGTTGGAAGAAAACGGCTACATATAAGAAAATTTTGAACAAAAGGATGCAAGAAGCCAAAGGTCCATTGGACAAGGAAAATTATGTTGTAAAGAGGATGAACATGTGTTGCACTTATTGCCATAATCAAGGACATATTGCTGAAACGTGTTGGATTTTGAATCCAACAATGCTCCCACGAAATTTGAGGAAGGTGGAAAAAGAGAATGGCAAGAATGGAAAGGAAGTTTCCATAATTGATGTGTTTCAGGATGACTCACATGTTGATGTCGATGTGCAACTAAAGGAAGCGCCTTTAATGTGGATTGGTAAGAAATGGTTAGAGGTTTTATCCAATTAAAGTTGCATGTATTTTGATTTGATACATTTCTTTACCAATGGAATGCAAGTTGCAGGGTTTTACCAAAAAGGTGAATGAAAAATTTGAGTATGAGACTCACTTTATTGCAGCAAAATTATATTCATTTCAGCTTTGTAAGTAAATTATCATATGATTGAGGATCTTGCACTGAGGATCTTGTACTTATGGTTGTGCTTGAGATAAAGTTTAAGAATGGAATACATGCATGAGAATGGTATGTATGAACAAAGGAATATTGATGTCTTCATTGTATTTGAACATGTATGTGTAATTGACTTAATGGTCGATTGCTTCGTTTAAACATGCATGCAATGTCATATCGACTTGGAAAAGTTGATTTTGTCTCCAAGATTTAAAGAGGGAGATAATGATGAAGTGTTTCATAAGAGGTGGAATTTTTTCTACTTTCAAAAAGAATCGTCAAGTTCTTTTTGTACATGCTTAACTTGGAGAGTCAGTTGTTTGAAAAAGGTATGTTTTTTTCGGCTTGGGATTTAGTCGAGCATTTGTACACCCAGATGTAAGAGACATGATGATGATTCACATGATGTGAAATTATGTCGTCAAGTTGTTTTTTCTTACGTTATGTTGTTTTTGAGAAGATGTCAGAAGAAGATTTGCAGTAGCAAAAGTCGCCATTGAAGTGGCTTGGTAAGAAGTGGTTTGACTTCTTGACACAGCAAAACATACTTTCGTTGGTACATATGAAAATTTTAGTTAAGTATTGCATGTTTGAGCTACCTTGGGTCGATGATCAAGGAAGTGATGTTCAGCTACCTTCTGTAAACTTCTCAATAGAAATTTTGAATGATTTCAAGGAAGATAGTTCTTAACAGGAGGACAAGCGCATCCAGGAAGGGAAGTGTCAACTACCTTTGATTTTTGGTTCAAAGGCACTATCCATGCAAGGAAAATGTATGGAGGCTGCAAGAAGAGGGTGTTGTACTCTCATCTATTGTACAGATCAGTATATTAGTCTTTTGGGGTCCAAAAGGTTCCTAATGGGGAGGAGTGATCAAATATTGATCCATGACCTAAATGATAGCTCAAATTTCAAAGTGTTCAAAAGAGTGTTGAACCTAAGTGACCGGATAGATCACGTCTTCCTGATTCCAGCGCCGCGAACAATTCAAACAAATGATACCGTATGAAGGATTTATCACAATTTGAAAAGTCCAGTAAACTGTGATTTTTGGACATTTGACCAAGATTAATTTGGTTTTTGAAAATATTAAAAAAATATATTCCCTAGAATATTCCCTTTTGGGGGTAAGCGCTAAACCTTTCCTTAAATGTCTTTCTTTAAGTTTTGTATTGAGCACGTGGGTAGTATTCCGAAAGTGGGAAACGGTATCTTGTGCAAACAAAATGTTGTAAATGGTATTCTACGATTTCACGTGATTAACCTTAGCGGGCAACACGTAGCACGAGAAAACTACTTTTCTCGCGTGGTCTCGACCTGATATTGGTCGTGCAAGAATCTTCACAAGATTGCGTGACATTCGTTTGATTGGATGGGTCACATTGATGGTGGAGATCATCTGGGTTAGTTGGTCAGCGGTCGATGCGATATCCATTGGATCGATCAGGATAGATCGACAATGGAGATTCCGCTATTTGAAATGCTTCCAATGTGGTTGAAGGTTAACATGACCACCAGTTCTATGGAGAGTTAGCCTAACCGTTGGGATTATACCACCATAATATGCGTGCCCACCAATTATGGTAACGGCTCTCCTCCGACAGTCAGCTTGGTGGAGCGACTAAAATTAGGCAGATATGCCAAGTTTAACTGGAGTTAGGTGTAGTTCACCAAATTTGGTGGAGTATCTCTAGGGGATATTGATTAAATGCACTCTAGGAGTAGTTTTCGAGCAGAGAGAGAGATAGGGAGTAAAACAAGAGGCTAGCTAGGCTAATTGGAGCCTTCTGAAGTCAATGGAACAGTCTAGAGAAGTTGAAGAAGTCATCTTCATAGAGATTTTCATCCAGGGAGATTTTTCATAAGCATTTGAAGACTTCTAAAGGCCAAGATGCTACAAGGAAGTTTAAGGAAGCCCAATGCCAACTGTGAAGAAAGGCCTAGTTTGGGGATGCAGTGCTCATTTTGAGAAAATGATCAGTCTATTTTCAGTGTCTAATATGTGCTAAAGATAGTAGATGAGGTTTCAGTGATAGTTAAAGAATTCTGGAGTTAGTGCCATTAAGAAGCCCAGGGTAGCTTAGTGCACTGATTGAAGGAATTAAGTCTAAGGGAGCTTAGATCTGTTTGCAGACTGATGAAAGCCATGAAAGGGATATAGATGGTATTCAAACCCATTGGTTCAGTTTAGTAACGTTTGGAGTTAAGTGTGGAACTTGTAAAATTAAATTTTCCATTATCTTAAAGAGCCAAGTCAAGATGACAAAAGCTTAAGGAGACGTAGCCCATGATATTTGGGTGAACTCCTAGATTAAATTTGTTGTTAAGTGTGGTTGTTTATTTTCTGAATTATATGGTTGTTATATGTGTTTAATATTAGTAGAAACAAATGGACTTAAAGCACTTAAACAGTTAAAAGAAAACCTACACCTGTTTCACGTATTTAATTCCACAAATGTCATATATAAGCTAGATCATTTATTTGTTTAACTGAGTGGGAGGTTCTTGTAAGCATAACAAGTTATCAAACCCCCATTTTAGATCAAGACTACAGTGGTTCCTTGTTGGCCCCTTGTGCCTAAACCCAGAGTCTCTTCCTTGATGACATTTTTGTGCCAACAAATGGTTCCATTGCCGGGACTTGAAATCACAAGAAGCAGTTCAAAATATGGTATCAATTATATTTAAGAAGGAAATACGAGATTGGTGGGATAATTGGGTGGATCAGTTTGTGTCAGAGAAGGATACCCTTCAAAATCAATCTACTGATAAGGTGAACGAAGAAATCTTGTACTTAGAGGTTGCAAGCGATCAGTACGAGATCTTCTCGTGTAAACTCCTGGAAGAGTTGTACAACTTGTTAAGGAGACTAAAAGTGAAAAAACCAGCTAGAAGAACTGACACACCAGCACGTCGCGATTGGGTCCCCACAGATCTTGTGACACTCCAGTGCTTGGATAGTGACCTAAAGAGGGTGGTATATTTCTGGGTACAAACTACCATAGAGGGGCATGTTTTCGAGTCCACACTAGAGAGCATAGAAAATTTTAGGGGCGAATGTTCGCCCTTTGGCGAAATTAAGGGGTTTTAAATTTTTAGTGGGCGAATATTTTGTATCATAGTACATCTTTACAAATCACCTCAAATAGCCCACCTTATTTTAAGGGAGAGGGTAAAAAAGGTAAATTTAGCCCTTGAAATTAGGAGTTACAACCTTCCATTCACCCATTTTCAAGAATAGGTTTTATTTAAGTGAATCCATTCACCCATTTTCAAGAATAGGTTTTATTTAATTGAATTCTATGGGCCAAAGACCCAAATACCATATTTATAAAAGAGGTATGGTAAATTAATAAAAATATAAATAAATGAGAGATATGGTAAATAAATAAAACATTTTTTATATTTACTCCATAACTCACCTTATATACATGCAAGGGTGTAAACAAATACAAATATAAGTAAAGTGGAGGTATGGTAAATAAATAAAATGTCTTTTTATACTTACTGAAAAGGTATGGTAAATAAATAAAAATATAAATAAACTAGACGCATGGTAAATAAATAAAACCTCTTTTTATATTTATTAGTCCATAACCCTCGTTCTATTTTAAGTGAATCCTATGGGCCAAATACCATATTTGTAAAAGAGGTATGGTAAATTAATAAAAATATAAATAAATGAGAGGTATGGTAAACAAATAAAACATTTTTTTATATTTACTCCATAAGTCACCTTATATTTACGAACACTCAAAAAATGCGTTATATTTAGGTGAAACCTATGGGCAAAATACCATGGACTAGATTGTTATTAATACCATGCAAAAAAACATTATACATTATTAACCCTAATATTAGTATTAATAAAAATAAAAATGGCACATGGTATTCACCAAAATGGCACATGGTATTGACCCATGGTATTCACCTAGAATGTAACCTATTTAAATGGGGGAATTAAACCAGCATAGATCCATCTTTACTCTCGATCTACTAACCCCTGAGAGGTATCAAATATCGTGATATGCAAACTAGCATAGAGTGAAAAAATATTTGATCCGATGAAGAGTAAAAATGGATGTTGTAATTTAATGTATGTTAAACATTTTAGCTTGGTTAAAATAAAAAATAAAATAAAAATCAACTATTAATTTTATTAATTTTTATAAATTACTAATAGTAATTTTTAAGCTCCAGGTTTATGATAACCCATGGTATTGACCCATGGTAATACCATGGTATTCATGTGAGCATAGACTATTTAAAGGGGAAATTCTATCATCTTAGATCCATCTTAATTCTGGGTCTACCAAGTGCTTAGAGGGATAAATAGATTTCATCCCCCTAAGAGTGGTAGATGTGGAGTTAAGATGGATATAGGTTGGTTTTTATGATAATGAAGATATTAAATAGACTTAGGAAATTATATTGTAAAAACATCTTGAGGTGAATGGTTAAAGCATAGACATTGGACAAGTATATTTGTATACTTCTGTTTTAAACTAAAACAAATCCAGGGCTAAAAGGAATGGATTGATTACACTAGTCATCCTTCTATAACTTTCCAACATATGCTGGAGTAAACAGATTGTAATTTGGGTAATGTTTCTAATTGCAAACAGGAACATACTTGTGTATTGGCAGGGTGGTTACGAGGTCCCTATAAGTGATGAATTTGAATTTTTCTTGGTTTTATATATAGTATTAGGTTTTTTCTCATGCTTTCTGTGAATGGCACGAGTGAATTTTATCCTACACCCACTAGGTTATCGATATGTAATTTCGGTAATTTTGATTTCAAAAGATATTTTAAAGAAATACAATGATTTCATTTGTGTATTCAATAAACACAAGATTTTATAAATGAGTAAAATATTTTCCATGCTTGGTGAGAGATTCGCCAAAAAATTATATATACATATCATATTATTGATAAAATCGCCTTCCATTTTTACTATATACCATGGAGATTCGCCCATTTATTATACATGTAAATTTAGGGGGGGTTCTTAAAATTTTCCCTGCTAGAGAGCTACTAGTCCTTCTCGAAAGCAGATGTTATGTTCATATCGGGGTTGAGAAGAAAAATGTTGAAAGAGGCACCCATTTGGATTAATATGTTGATGGTGGAGCAAGGGTTGATACCTTTACCTAGAGTGAGTATGGTTACAACGTAAAACCCTAGTGCTAGGAGAAGGATCTAAGGGGAGAATGCTATCATTTGGGGAACTGGGATGTTACTGAAGGAATGGATATAGAAGGATCGTGAAGAGATAGAGATGTCAGAGTGCAAAGGAGGGCGCTGATAGTAGAAAAGTGCTAGGAAAGAGTGGCACAGGCACTAAATGAGAGACTTGCAAGACCCCACTAAGAAGGAGCAGTTTCGAGGAGTCTTAAAGAGAGAAATAAGATGCTAAAGGACCTAGAGAAAGAGAGGGATGTCGGCAAGATAGATGGGAGCTAGGTGAATGATAGGATTCCTCCCTCCCAGGTTGCAGGGAAGATACTGGAAGGAAGTAATTATAGCAATTCCAAGGAAGAGATGGAAGATGAGATGTGCGATGTGATGAGGTGATTGTTTGCATAGAATGATACGTTAGACAAAATTTAGCCGAATCCCCAAAGTTTAGGTAGTGTTCACCCTGACCTTCCCCTGTTGCTTTAAAATATCCTTGGTAAATTTTTCGCTAAGTTACTTAAAGTGATACATGTACACATTGTGCATGATAGATATAAGACATGTTTTGATACATCTAACAGTAGTGAGACTAACAATCGTAGTAACCTGGAATTGCAAGGATATCGGCAACCTGAAGCCCAAGGATTTCTGTTCCTAGAACATACTTGAACCAACATGATAGGATCCTCTACTAGATATTTGGAGTTCTCAGGTAAAGGGAACGAGGATTTGGAACAACATTGGTACCTATGAGAAGCAATATGGAGAGCTCACCAAACACCAGATAACATGAAGTTAATTGAATTCCAGACTACCCTGAGGGAGAGAGATTTAACGTGGTTTATCAAATGGGTGGAGTTGAATCAGAATCCCTATGTAGATGACATCAAGAAGAGATTTGTGCAAGAGTTCAAACTGCCACAAATAGATCAACAAGGACTGTTGAAACTGTGGGAGATCAAATAGAAGGAAGGAGAGACTGCTTGGGAGTTAATGAAGACGTTCAAATATGAAATCAGAAATTTAAGCTATACAATAGACCCTAATAATTAGAGGGATTGGTTCATTAAGGCACTCCTACCCCTTATTTGGACACCGCTGACACAACAGAAGATTGAAATTGTTGTATGAGTAGGGGAAATAATGAGGAAAGAATATACACACATTCAATTATACATTGACCAAGAAAACAACATAACTAACTGGAAACTAAAACCAAACACATGCATAAACACAATGGATTTACGTGGTAAAACCTCGATAGGGTGTCAAGGAAACATCCATGGGGCAAGGGATTGGAATATTTATTAATTCAACAATGGTTCTCCACGATGACATTTCTCGGGCATTCATTAGTTTTATACCAGCCGCCTCCATTACATAACTTCTATTTCAGTATAGAACTAACTAGTTACATTTTACCCAAAATTATATAATTCGTTGTCAAACTAATAGAAACCCTCTAAGATGCTCTGGAGCAAGAAACGCGCATAGGGGCCATGGCAAGGTACCCCCATGAGTATCAGGGAGGAATGGGATCTCAGGATCCATTGATCATGGGCCTCCAAAACTAGATCGACAGTCTAACAGAGAAGTTGAAAGACTTACAGTCAGTTTGGTCGGTGACAACCAAAGTATGGTGCACTCACTGCCTAATAGAGGGCCATGTAGCAATTGAATGCCCAATACTGAGAGCCACAAGTAGTTTAGTGATCCCTACAAGATCATGATGGGCCCCACCAATAGCAGGTGCTGTGGTGGTAGGATCACAAGGAGCCTTCCTAGGCCAAAATTCACCAGACTACTGTGAGGTCTGCAAAAGTTATGGACTTCTGCTGCGACTATGTCCAATATTCCAGAAGTACTTCAATGTACCCAACAACAATTACAGTGAGTCTTTTGCATCCATGACTCACCACACATACTAGTGTCGGGCATTAGATGCCTTGGCAGAATGACTTAACTGTCAACATTTCGAATTAATGAAACTGACTTTGGAGGATAAGGAGTAGGTATGGGAGGAGGAAGAATAGGGGGTATAGGACTCGTGAGGTGCTACAAATACAACTAGGAGGGACATGTCACCACGGACTTCCCACTCCCAAGAAGGCCTTGGTGATCATAATGTCGTGTCAATGCACATGCCACAGAATATTTCCCCGAGCTAATTGCAAGATGGGAAGAAAGAACTAGGCAACAAGGAAATAACTTGATCAACACAGAGCCATGGACCATTGACATTGTCCCACTAACCAATATAAACATAGTTACCAGAGGGGGTAAGAAGATATGGGATGATCAGGGAGCATCATACTAGCCCTCAATTGTTTGGGTGGCATCCCCGAAGTGGTCATACAATCCTACTCAACAGAAGAAATACTATCAGGAAGTAGCCAAGTTATTCGATAACTTAATATAAGCTCAAAAGGACAAGGTGCCAAACTCAGGCATAACCACAAGTTCTCGACCAATTGAAGAATGGTTTAGATTATTCCTGCAAATTGTTGATAATGAAGAGATTTTAGGGGCATTGTGTAGGAGTTTAAAAGAAGTGCTAGAGGAAGAAGAAGTAAGAGAAGGAGAAATATCAGTAAATATGCCTAAAAGACATATGAGGAGAGTCTGGAGGAACAAGAAAAGGACCAGTAGGGAATTCTAGATCAACGCTCAAGTTGCAGGGTTTTAGATTAAAGATACAATGCTAGATCTGGGGTCAGATGTTAACATCCTACCTAGGAAAACATGGGAAGCATTGGGGAAGCTGCAACTGAAGTATTCATGAATTCATATGCAGATGGAAAACTACTACTACATCTTACCCATCTGGAAGATAGAAGATGTGGAGAGAGATGTGGCAGGGGTAAAGACTCAAGCCAAATTTGAAGTGATAGATATAATGGGTGACAAGGACCCTTACCCAACACTCCTTGGTATCGACTAGGCATATGAGAATTATGCCATCATTGACCTTAAAAAGGAGTTGATGATTTTTGAGGTAGAAGGGATGCGGGTAATACAACCACTAGATCCATACCAAGGACCAAGGTTCATTGAACCCATAGATGATCGAGATGAGTCTGGGATGTTAGATCAATTGTACAGATTAACTATAGTAAAAAGAGAAGACTACATCAATCCCATGGCAGGAGGATTAGTAAGTTGGAGAAGCACACAGAGTTGAGAAGTTGACTCGAAAGACGCTTGGGATGCTTGGTGACAAGGAGGATATGAGGTTGATACTAGAAGTTGTGCCAAGATATACCGAGTGAACTGGATTGGAACTGAGGTAAGTAATTATCCAACCTTCCATGGCATAGAATCAGTAGATGTTTTTCTGAATAAGGTTGACAGAACTATAAGGGAGAGCCACAAGGTCCCATTATTGGACATTGTATTGCAAGATACCCTAGTGCGATGGTGGGGAGCACATTGCAACACCCTTTGTGACTGGGATAAAATCAAGCAGGCCATGAGGGAAAGGTTTAGGCAAGAAGGAGATTTCCTGCGAGAGATTGCAAAGTATAGGGGGAACTCTAATCCTGAGAAACATATAGAGAAATGCATAGAGAGATGGAGAAAAGAGTGTGTCCCAAAGGATTTTTAGGCACACATGTCCATACATACCTTGGGTACGATTCCCCAAGCATGGTATACACAGGAAGAAGTTCGAAGACAAACCAGAGATTAGGACACTATGGCTGAACAATTCAGTAGCATTTCCTCATTCAGAGATAGTGACCGACGATTAAATAAAGCCTTGCACGCCATCTGTTAGCGCTTGAAATTTCACCTAGGCTGAGATAGACAAATCTCAAGGCTACATCAAACCATTACACCTCGTAGCTAGCCCTACGAGGAAGGAGAAGGCTCTCTCGGTCAGACTCAAGGTATTTTCTCAATGGGGTGAGCAGACCAATTAGGATCAAAGATATTAGGCTAGTAAACTGATGAGGAGGGTTGATTTAAAGTTTTTTGGGGTTTTTGGTGGCAATTGGAGGGAGTGCAATTCAGGGTGTGGGGATTGAGCTCAGTTTTTGCAGGTGGGTCTTTGGGGCAAGGAAGGAGTTTGTGCTGATGCCTTAAGCTGAGATGGATGATCAAGGAAGAAAGAGAGGGAGCTAAAGAGGGCAAACAATGACTTTGAATCCTCTTTAGACAGTGGAAAACATAAATATTAAACAAAATTGAAAGCTGAGCATGGCATGCATGAATTCAAACTTTATCACTTCTTTTGTTTAATTAGCAGCAATAGAATAAGAGATGGAACACATAAACACACTTACAATGACAAGTAGGAAACACACCATCAACACAATAATCCACAAGAATCCACAATGATGTCTGCAAAACCCTGGCGTTCCTTTTCCTCAAATTACAGAGATACAAGTAAAATATACAATAGAGCTTCTCCCTCAAGAGTCCAACCATGAAAATGAGCAAGAGAAGGCATAATATAGATCATCTAACTCCTTTCCCCACCTCTAGGGGTCGAGCTCAGCTTCCTAGGAGCATTTTGAACTAATTCTAAACTGAGCACTAGATAATAGGCAGTCAAAACAACTTGCCTCTAAAACTTAGGTAACCCATCCATGCATTTAATATTCACTATTTACATCAAGGAAACTTCTAGAAGTGTTAAAGGAGAGTAAATGTATCCATGTGCCACGAAAATTACCCAACAATCCATCATTTACATACATCAAAAGTCAACCAAAGTAAAAACAGTGTTTTGCAGGCCGAAATAGTCAAAATGGTGAAATTTCCCTGAGTGGTCGCGCCCCTCCCTTGGAGTGGTCGCACACATTGGAAGCTGTGTTTGAGGGCCTTCCTGGTGTCCAAATCAGGTGCAAGATAGCTTGTTGGAAAGGTCTATGAGTCTACTTTCCCACTCCACTGGAATTTCTGAATTTGGAGTTGATTTGACCCCTCAAAAGTCATTTCTCCCAAGGCAGCTTTCTGCAACTCAAAAAAGGGGCAGAAAGTCAAAATTTGTATGTATTTTGAGCTTTTGGAAGTCCAAATCTCCATAAAATTTGAAGTCCATCCATAGGTAAGTGTATTTTTGCATGCAAATTCCAAAAATTTAGAGTTTTCCCCGTTCTGAGCTGTCCCCACGAGTGGTCGCGCGCGGGGTGAGACCACTCCAATGGCCAAAACCTGTAAAATTCTCAAAAATGCCAAAAATGCCTCAAAACTCTCAAAATTTCTTGAGTTTGCTGCCAGGAGGAGGCTAATGAGTATCATGGTGAGTAAGAGATGCCTCAGCCAAGATACGGAGCGGGTTGGTCTTCTTCCTCCTCTTGCGGGCCTCGGACAACTTCCTTTGGAGTATCTTCATTTTTGCCTTGCAAACATGCATTCTCGCCCAATAATGAGTTTTCATGTTCCGTAGCAGCCTTTTGTCTTGGTTGGCTTTCTCCAACAGTTTCTCCAAGCGAGCATTTGCCTGAATGAGCAAAGACTCCCGGTCAGCAGGCAATGGGTCCCCGGGCCTCCTACGGTTCAAACCTCGATTACCGCGGATCCTCCATAGCTCATCAAGTTCTTTCTCCGCCTCTAATTGTCTATTGCGCTGCTCCAGATAAGTGATGGTCCATTGAGCCATTTCGAGCTTCTGCTGCAACACGAGGTTCTCCTCCTCTCTCTGTCTGATAAGCTCATAAAAATCTGAAGAAGGAGAGTGAGCGTCAAGGTCAATGAAATCATGATGTGTATCGCCAGCTCTCTCATCCTCAACCATGGGCTGCTTGCCTTCCCGTACTGCCTCTGCTGATGAAGAATGCGAGGCCCCTTCCACCTAGTGTGGAGATAACACTCGTCGAGCTGCTGCAAATAAGGTCCTATGACCCCTCTGATATGTAAGCTGCGGTGGGGAAGCAACATGTCTCGGAACAATAATCTCGGGCTGGTGTGATGGACCTCCCACCTCATGAATGGCCTCTGGCTCTGGTTGTGGCTGTGGTGGCACTGTAAAGAACTCATGAGAAATGAAGTCTGCCCATGGAATGCCCTGCTGACTCAACTGATGGGAAACAATGAGCTGGATGAGACCATGATGGCACAAACTCCTATGCTGCTGAGCTGGGGACTGCCTCTGAAACACAGACACCATCCTCTGAATGTCCTGGAAGAAGTAAACCGGGATGTTCATCATCCTCACTCGGGTAAAGTGCATCAACAGGCGAATGTGACAAGCAAAGACTCCTGAAAACCTTCCCTCACATGTGAAGTAATGCATGATAAGCCGCATGATCGGAGCATACTCCTCTCGGAGGAATCTGAAAGGAAAGTTCCCTGACAAGTGATGTACGAATGTTGGCCTGACATATGGCTCAAAATAAACAAAATCCAGCCATTTGCGCTTTGTCCACACCTCACCCACATTGGGTATCCCGGTAGCCTCTGAAATCATCTCAGGAGAAAACACAAAATTCACCCCTGCAAGAGTAACCTGCCCATCATGAAGGCGCAAAACAAATAGCCGGGCCAACTTCCGGTGGTGCTGAATCTGGGCAAGCCTCTCGCAAAACTGGAAACATGACATGTACTGGAAACAAGTCACTGCCAATGGGCAAGCCTGTAATTCTGCTAAAGATGTGGGCTCTTCTCTCCTATGATGACCACCTTTGCCACCCCTACGAGGCCTCTGCTGTGCCTCAACCTCCGTAGAAGAAGACCGGTCATCACCTTGCTCATTAGTTTCAATGGTTGACATGGTGTTATTGAGCAAGGTGGAGAAAATAGACAAAGTTGACTGCTGCCCTGCCTGCAAAATGCTGAGAAGTATGCTGTTTTCAAGGGGAAAAAATCATGAGGGAAATGTTAGGGGAGGGACTTTTTCATAAGGAATGGGAAAATATATAAAAACAGGGAACCTTTAAGGAATAATTCACAAAATGTCAAACATGTTATCTCATCTCTCATCATCGGGAAATCATTTGCAAAGAAATATCTTTATTAGGGAATACATGTAATAAGGTCACCAAGGGAAAGGACAATACATTTTTCAACAGGGGGTAAGGGGTAGCATGTAATACAGGAGATGGGGCAGCACTGATTACTAGCATCAACAGATAGCTCTTAGATTTTGTCCTTTGACTGTACATTATTAGGCATACTCTGTTTTTCCAAGGGATTGATGTACTTTTGATGCTAAGGGGAAATAAGGAATTAATTTACATTTGTCATAAGGGGAGGAGGGCTTTACTTAACAAATTCAAAAGAGAAAGGAGATGCATTGCATCAAGGGTATTAGGGGGATAGAAGGGAAAAGGATGCGTAGGGTTTGGTTTTGGAGACACAGCAACATTCTTTTGCAAACAGTATTTCAGAGCAGCATGTCCTTTAATAAATATGTACAGCTGTATTTGCTTTATTTTTGCTTTGAATAACACAGCCTTCTTTTCACTGTATTTGTGAGGACTATGCACAGCAATAAGTTTCTTTTGTTCTTGCAATGGCTTGGCTACACATAGTAATCTTTTCCTCTGTTTTTTGTCTTTTTTGTTTTATTATTTTTACCATTGCAATTGCTCTTTCCTTTTACACATCACTATTTTGATTCTTGCTGTGTTTATATATATATATATATATATATATATATATATATATATATATATATATATATTTTTTATAATATTGCTGTGGGGAAGGAATTAGGGTTTAAGGGATGCATATGAGAGGGATTAGGGTTTTAGGTATAGGGAATGGGGAATTGATATTCATTGCAAATGTGATGAGATAGAGACACATTATGACAATTGTAAATCTAATAGGAGTAATGGAGGGAATAAAGAGGAATTAAAAACCTTGAAAGCAAACACCAACCTTAGCAAAATTGCCTACATGAACCAACAATCACTAAACCTATTTCTCTTCATATTTTTGATGGTAAAAATGCATGAACACAAGCTCATCATCCATGTTTCAAACATTCAATACATTAGAGAGGCCTACCTCGAGCAATTAGCAAACCAAAACGCGATTTGAGTGGATTTAGGAAGGTTCTGTGAGTGGGAGCCCGAGTGGTCGCGCGCAGGCTCCGAGTGGTCGCGCACACCCCGAGTGGTCGCGCGCGTTAGAAATTTGAACTGTGGAGGAGGCGCCGAGTGGTCGCGCACCGCCTAGGTGGTCGCGCACACTGCCCGAGTGGTCGCGCACCAAAAATCTCCTTAATTTTTCTGCAATTCGCCCTCTTTCTCTCTTTCCGCCCTCTTGCTCTTCTTTGCTAGCTCATAGAGGCATAATGAAGATGTTTAGAGGGAAATTTACCTCTTGTAGGTTCAATTTGAAAAAATTAATTTACAAAACCCACTCTCTAATGTTCTATTTTGACATTCACTTTTAACACTGCTTTTTGAGTTGCTTTGTCCTGGATTTAGCTTTTGAGGCGCTTTAACTTGATTCTTTTTGCAGGTTGACCATCTAATGGACTTTGGTGAGGAGACCAGGGTTATTGCCGGCATTTTGAAGACTTTTGAAATTTTCCTTATTTTTTGCAAATTTCACATGACCTTGGGTTTAAAAACAGGTTTTTTAAATCCAAGGTATAAATGAACTGTACCTGATGAAAATATCCATGAAACATATTTACATACCTCCTTCCGGCTTGCTGGGGACCCATGGACCTTTGACTCATGATCTTGCAATGACATTTGACCGAAACCCTAGACCTAAGACTTTGGACTTCAAGACAAAACAAAACAAGCGTGACACAAGTTCATTAACTGATATGACCTGATCCAGTAAAGCCAAGAAGGGAACAAGGACCAGCTCCTCCATCAGTTTTATGGCATGCCTAATGGAATGCAAAACTGACATCGATGAGACACCTACTTATACATATGCAAAGAGTTTTTTTGATCACTGATGGAGGGCATCATGACCGACACTAACATTGGCTCCAATGGGGATGGTAGCTCCTTGGAAGTGCCAAGAACCTTAGACCTCTGGGAGAGCAGACCAGTGCCTTACAATCATTGGGCAATGGAGTCATTATTTCGGCAAACGACACAAGACTTTGACACATTCATTGAATGAAAACTTGACTGAAAACTGACTGAAACTTAACTGAAACAACTTGAAAAAACTCACTCAACAGACCAAACACAAATGACTCATGACCGACTTAACTAAAATAATAGAAGGGCAGCAGTCCATCAAGATTTGGAATCATGATGACAACCACCTGCGTTGCTTACAAGACAATATACATCAAACTATATCAAAATGACAATGCAACCAATCAAGAAGATGCCTTCTTGATTGATTCTTCTTATTAGATCTTCTGGTCAACAGTACAAACCTATAACTGAGCATCCAAAAACATAGCTGACCATGATCTCCTTCATCACTGAATACTGCAATAAACACTATCCCTGCTGGCTGCAACAAACTTGCTAGAGGATCGTGAAAAACATGAAGAGTTGACACTGCCACCTCCTGCTGAAAGAACAAGGTTTCCTTTGTTTCAAATTCTGATCTGCCTTCATCATGTGCTTCGGTAAAAGTATGCTCATGGGCTTCAAAAAACTCTGAACAAATGGATGGGCAGATCTCTTCTTGGAAAGGCATTTCAACACATGAAACATATGAAGAATCTGAATGGAAATCCTGAATGCTATGATCTTCTATGGTGTGAATGTGTTGTAGGTCATCTTCATATGATATCACAACCAAATTATCAAGGTCCTTATTACATTCTTCAATCATAAGGAAAGAAACTTCAGCTGATTCTTGACATGCAAAAATGACATTTCTATCATCTACCATAAATTCATCCAAAGGGACTGTTTCACTTACTTGAATGAAGATGTCATCTTGCTTTTCATGAACTAACTGAATTACCTCCTCATGCAAGCTCTGTTCTGATGGCATGAGAACATTTGGATCAAAAACTTTGTCTATGGTCTCAACAACAAAACCCTCCTTTTCAAGATTCAGCACAAGGTATGCTTGGTCAGCACAATCTGAATGTAGAACTGAAGTAGCTGTCCTGTCTTCTTCAATCTGCATGCTGTCTTCTTCTGTGGGCAGATCTGAAATAATCTCTTCTCTTTCATCAATTTCAGCCCTATAGAAAATTTCAACGTGCTGATCTATAAAGTTGCTTATAGGGTTGTCATCCTTTTCAGAAGAGGAAGAAGGTCCACCATCACCTTCTTGACCATGTGCACACTGCAGATCTGCGTTAACTTGAGCTGGAACAAGACCTCTCAAAAGTAGATCTATCTCATCTTCAGATAGAGGAGATAATACCTTTTGTTTTCTTGTGTTCACACAGTGAGTGTCTTCATTGATTTCAAGTGAAGGAGTATACAGATTTTCCTCATACTTTTGATCCATTTCATGCAATTCCTGTTGACTGTCAAGATGCGAAATTGTTTCACTTCCCACCGTACTAAGATCTTGGTCCTGCTGCAAATTTTCATAATCGTCTCTATGGGAATCCTCTAAGTTCACTTCATGTTGCTGAAATGGATTCTCATACAAAGCCTCCATGATCTCAACATCCATAAAATTATCATCTTCATAATATTTCTCAAGGCTTTCAATAAAACTATAAGCATGCTTGCAACAGTCTTGAACCAAATTTAATGATGGATAAGATGCTTGATATCTTTCAATGAACAAGGCATGAAAATCCTTTAAACAGTAAATACAAGCAGGCAGCAAACTTTCATACCATGATTGGGCTTCACCTTCCAGAGTGGCCAAGAATATCTTCATCAAGCAATCTTCAGGAAAATCGACCTTGAATTTGCGAATATGCATATGAAATCTAACTAGATGAAGAGCAGCATCCTTCTTACCATAATCATTAAACATAGGCAGATTCCTTGACCAATCTACCTTCGGAAATTTATTTGGAAAACCGGGGATGTGGTCTCGGCTCAAGGGAGCATATCTTCTTGCAATTAGGTCCATCATGAAAATCTCACAGCTACTGATCTTCCTGCAGTGAAGTCACCATGAAGCATAGGTTGCTGGATTTCTTCAGTGAAAGGAGTCGCCAAGTGAATGATTTCAGCCTTTCAAGTGTCTGATCGTTGTCCACTATCAACAATCAGATCTGAACTTGATATATGTACTGGGGTAAAATGAAAATGAAGTGTTGTATTCACAAGCTCACGGAGATTGACTGAAGCAGCGTTTATCTACTTGCGCTGATGTAAAACAAGAGCGTTTTCGAAGGCTACCTGGCGTAACTTCAGGCTCCGTCTAAGACTTATGAAACAAACACATCAACACAAACAAGTTTGTTCTCCCCAGTATGGTCGCCACTATGTTAGCGCTTGAAATTTCACCTAGGCTGAGATAGACAAATCTCAAGGCTACATCAAACCATTACACCTCGTAGCTAGCCCTACGAGGAAGGAGAAGGCTCTCTCCGGTCAGACTCAAGGTATTTTCTCAATGGGGTGAGCAGACCAATTAGGATCAAAGATATTAGGCTAGTAAACTGATGAGGAGGGTTGATTTAAAGTTTTTTGGGGTTTTTGGTGGCAATTGGAGGGAGTGCAATTCAGGGTGTGGGGATTGAGCTCAGTTTTTGCAGGTGGGTCTTTGGGGCAAGGAAGGAGTTTGTGCTGATGCCTTAAGCTGAGATGGATGATCAAGGAAGAAAGAGAGGGAGCTAAAGAGGGCAAACAATGACTTTGAATCCTCTTTAGACAGTGGAAAACATAAATATTAAACAAAATTGAAAGCTGAGCATGGCATGCATGAATTCAAACTTTATCACTTCTTTTGTTTAATTAGCAGCAATAGAATAAGAGATGGAACACATAAACACACTTGCAATGACAAGTAGGAAACACACCATCAACACAATAATCCACAAGAATCCACAATGATGTCTGCAAAACCCTGGCCTTCCTTTTCCTCAAATTACAGAGATACAAGTAAAATATACAATAGAGCTTCTCCCTCAAGAGTCCAACCATGAAAATGAGCAAGAGAAGGCATAATATAGATCATCTAACTCCTTTCCCCACCTCTAGGGGTCGAGCTCAGCTTCCTAGGAGCAGTTTGAACTAATTCTAAACTGAGCACTAGATAATAGGCAGTCAAAACAACTTGCCTCTAAAACTTAGGTAACCCATCCATGCATTTAATATTCACTATTTACATCAAGGAAACTTCTAGAAGTGTTAAAGGAGAGTAAATGTATCCATGTGCCATGAAAATTACCCAACAATCCATCATTTACATACATCAAAAGTCAACCAAAGTAAAAACAGTGTTTTGCAGGCCGAAATAGTCAAAATGGTGAAATTTCCCTGAGTGGTCGCGCCCCTCCCTTGGAGTGGTCGCACACATTGGAAGCTGTGTTTGAGGGCCTTCCTGGTGTCCAAATCAGGTGCAAGATAGCTTGTTGGAAAGGTCTATGAGTCTACTTTCCAACCCCACTGGCATTTCTGAATTTGGAGTTGATTTGACCCCTCAAAAGTCATTTCTCCCAAGGCAGCTTTCTGCAACTCAAAAAAGGGGCAGAAAGTCAAAATTTGTATGTATTTTGAGCTTTTGGAAGTCCAAATCTCCATAAAATTTGAAGTCCATCCATAGGCAAGTGTATTTTTGCATGAAAATTCCAAAAATGTAGAGTTTTCCCCGTTCTGAGCTGTCCCCACGAGTGGTCGCGCGCGGGGTGAGACCACTCCAATGGCCAAAACCTGTAAAATTCTCAAAAATGCCAAAAATGCCTCAAAACTCTCAAAATTTCTTGAGTTTGCTGCCAGGAGGAGGCTAATGAGTATCATGGTGAGTAAGAGAGGCGTCAGCCAAGATACGGAGCAGGTTGGTCTTCTTCCTCCTCTTGCGGGCCTCGGACAACTTCCTTTGGAGTATCTTCATTTTTGCCTTGCAAACATGCATTCTCGCCCAATAATGAGTTTTCATGTTCCGTAGCAGCCTTTTGTCTTGGTTGGCTTTCTCCAATAGTTTCTCCAAGCGAGCATTTGCCTGAATGAGCAAAGACTCCCGGTCAGCAGGCAATGGGTCCCCGGGC
Organism: Pinus tabuliformis; assembly: GCA_031772625.1. Lineage (NCBI taxonomy): Eukaryota > Viridiplantae > Streptophyta > Pinopsida > Pinales > Pinaceae > Pinus > Pinus tabuliformis. Next base: position 588,683,184 of record CM062820.1, on the reverse strand, counting down.
CTCCTACGGTTCAAACCTCGATTATCGCAGATCCTCCATAGCTCATCAAGTTCTTTCTCTGCCTCTAATTGTCTGTTGCGCTGCTCCAGATAAGTGATGGTCCATTGAGCCATTTCGAGCTTTTGCTGCAACACGAGGTTCTCCTCCTCTCTCTGTCTGATAAGCTCATAAAAATCTGAAGAAGGAGAGTGAGCGTCAAGGTCAATGAAATCATGATGTGTATCGCCAGCTCTCTCATCCTCAACCATGGGCTGCTTGCCTTCCCGTACTGCCTCTGCTGATGAAGAATGCGAGGCCCCTTCCACCTGGTGTGGAGATAACACTCGTCGAGCTGCTGCAAATAAGGTCCTATGACCCCTCTGATATGTAAGCTGCGGTGGGGAAGCAACATGTCTCGGAACAATAATCTCGGGCTGGTGTGATGGACCTCCCGCCTCATGAATGGCCTCTGGCTCTGGTTGTGGCTGTGGTGGCACTGTAAAGAACTCATGAGAAATGAAGTCTGCCCATGGAATGCCCTGCTGACTCAACTGATGGGAAACAATGAGCTAGATGAGACCATGATGGCACAAACTCCTATGCTGCTGAGCTGGGGACTGCCTCTGAAACACGGACACCATCCTCTGAATGTCCTGGAAGAAGTAAACCGGGATGTTCATCATCCTCACTCGGGTAAAGTGCATCAACAGGCGAATGTGACAAGCAAAGACTCGTGAAAACCTTCCCTCACATGTGAAGTAACGCATGATAAGCCGCATGATCGGAGCATACTCCTCTCGGAGGAATCTGAAAGGAAAGTTCCCTGACAAGTGATGTACGAATGCTGGCCTGACATATGGCTCAAAATAAACAAAATCCAGCCATTTGCGCTTTGGCCACACCTCACCCACATTGGGTATCCCGGTAGCCTCTGAAATCATCTCAGGAGAAAACACAAAATTCACCCCTGCAAGAGTAACCTGCCCATCATGAAGGCGCAAAACAAATAGCTGGGCCAACTCCCTGTGGTGCTGAATCTGGGCAAGCCTCTCGCAAAACTGGAAACATGACATGTACTGGAAACAAGTCACTGCCAATGGGCAAGCCTGTAATTATGCTAAAGATGTGGGCTCTTCTCTCCTATGATGACCACCTTTGCCACCCCTACGAGGCCTCTGCTGTGCCTCAACCTCCGTAGAAGAAGACCGGTCATCACCTTGCTCATTACTTTCAGTGGTTGACATGGTGTTATTGAGCAAGGTGGAGAAAATAGACAAAGTTGACTACTGCCCTGCCTGCAAAATGCTGAGAAGTATGTTGTTTTCAAGGGGAAAAAATCATGAGGGAATGTTAGGGGAGGGACTTTTTCATAAGGAATGGGAAAATATATAAAAACAGGGAACTTTTAAGGAATAATTCACAAAATGTCAAACATGTTATCTCATCTCTCATCATCGGGAAATCATTTGCAAAGAAATATCTTTATTAGGGAAGACATGTAATAAGGTCACCAAGGGAAAGGACAATACATTTTTCAATAGGGGGTAAGGGGTAGCATGTAATACAGGAGATGGGGCAGCACTGATTACTAGCATCAACAGATAGCTCTTAGATTTTGTCCTTTGACTGTACATTATTAGGCATACTCTGTTTTTCCAAGGGATTGATGTACTTTTGATGCTAAGGGGAAATAAGGAATTAATTTACATTTGTCATAAGGGGAGGAGGGCTTTACTTAACAAATTCAAAAGAGAAAGGAGATGCATTGCATCAAGGGTATTAGGGGGATAGAAGGGAAAAGGATGCGTAGGGTTTGGTTTTGGAGACACAGCAACATTCTTTTGCAAACAGTATTTCAGAGCAGCATGTCCTTTAATAAATATGTACAACTGTATTTGCTTTATTTTTGCTTTGAATAACACAACCTTCTTTTCACTGTATTTGTGAGGACTATGCACAGCAATAAGTTTCTTTTGTTCTTGCAATGGCTTGGCTACACATAGTAATCTTTTCCTCTGTTTTTTGTCTTTTTTGTTTTATTATTTTTACCATTGCAATTGCTCTTTCCTTTTACACATCACTATTTTGATTCTTGCTATGTTTATATATATATATATATATATATATATATATATATATATATATAGATATATTTATAATATTGCTGTGGGGAAGGAATTAGGGTTTAAGGGATGCATATGAGAGGGATTAGGGTTTTAGGTATAGGGAATGGGGAATTGATATTCATTGCAAATGTGATGAGATAGAGAGACATTATGACAATTGTAAATCTAATAGGAGTAATGGAGGGAATAAAGAGGAATTTAAAACCTTGAAAGCAAACACCAACCTTAGCAAAATTGCCTACATGAACCAACAATCACTAAACCTATTTCTCTTCATATTTTTGATGGTAAAAATGCATGAACACAAGCTCATCATCCATGTTTCAAACATTCAATACATTAGAGAGGCCTACCTCGAGCAATTAGCAAACCAAAACGCGATTTGAGTGGATTTAGGAAGGTTCTGTGAGTGGGAGCCCGAGTGGTCGCGCGCAGGCTCCGAGTGGTCGCGCACACCCCGAGTGGTCGCGCGCGTTAGAAATTTGAACTGTGGAGGAGGCGCCGAGTGGTCGCGCACCGCCCAGGTGGTCGCGCACACTGCCCGAGTGGTCGCGCACCAAAAATCTCCTTAATTTTTCTGCAATTCGCCCTCTTTCTCTCTTTCCGCCCTCTTGCTCTTCTTTGCTAGCTCATAGAGGCATAATGAAGATGTTTAGAGGGAAATTTACCTCTTGTAGGTTCAATTTGAAAAAATTAATTTACAAAACCCACTCTCTAATGTTCTATTTTGACATTCACTTTTAACACTGCTTTTTGAGTTGCTTTGTCCTGGATTTAGCTTTTGAGGCGCTTTAACTTCATTCTTTTTGCAGGTTGACCATCTAATGGACTTTGGCGAGGAGACCAGGGTTATTGCCGGCATTTTGAAGACTTTTGAAATTTTCTCTATTTTTTGCAAATTTCACATGACCTTGGGTTTAAAAACAGGGTTTTTAAATCCAAGGTATAAATGAACTGTACCTGATGAAAATATCCATGAAACATATTTACATACCTCCTTCCGGCTTGCTGGGGACCCATGGACCTTTGACTCATGATCTTGCAATGACATTTGACCGAATCCCTAGACCTAAGACTTTGGACTTCAAGACAAAACAAAACAAGCGTGACACAAGTTCATTAACTGATATGACCTGATCCAGCAAAGCCAAGAAGGGAACAAGGACCAGCTCCTCCATCAGTTTTATGGCATGCCTAATGGAATGAAAAACTGACATCGATGAGACACCTACTTATGCATATGCAAAGAGTTTTTTTGATCACTGATGGAGGGCATCATGACCGACACTAACATTGGCTCCAATGGGGATGGTAGCTCCTTGGAAGTGCCAAGAACCTTAGACCTCTGGGAGAGCAGACCAGTGCCTTACAATCATTGGGCAATGGAGTCATTATTTCGGCAAACGACACAAGACTTTGACACATTCATTGAATGAAAACTTGACTGAAACTTAACTGAAACAACTTGAAAAAACTCACTCAACAGACCAAACACAAATGACTCATGACCGACTTAACTAAAACAAGAGAAGGGCAGCAGTCCATCAAGATTTGGAATCATGATGACAACCACCTGCGTTGCTTACAAGACAATATACATCAAACTATATCAAAATGCCAATGCAACCAATCAAGCAGATGCCTTCTTGATTGATTCTTCTTATCAGATCTTCTGGTCAACAGTACAAACCTATAACTGAGCATCCAAAAACATAGCTGACCATGATCTCCTTCATCACTGAATACTGCAATAAACACTATCCCTACTGGCTGCAACAAACTTGCTAGAGGATCGTGAAAAACATGAAGAGTTTCCACTGCCACCTCCTGCTGAAAGAACAAGGTTTCCTTTGTTTCAAATTCTGATCTGCCTTCATCATGTGCTTCGGTAAAAGTATGCTCATGGGCTTCAAAAAACTCTGAACAAATGGATGGGCAGATCTCTTCTTGGAAAGGCATTTCAACACATGAAACATATGAAGAATCTGAATGGAAATCCTGAATGCTATGATCTTCTATGGTGTGAATGTGATGTAGGTCATCTTCATATGATATCACAACCAAATTATCAAGGTCCTTATTACATTCTTCAATCATAAGGAAAGAAACTTCAGCTGATTCTTGACATGCAAAAATGACATTTCTATCATCTACCATAAATTCATCCAAAGGGACTGTTTCACTTACTTGAATGAAGATGTCATCTTGCTTTTCATGAACTAACTGAATTACCTCCTCATGCAGGCTCTGTTATGATGGCATGAGAACATTTGGATCAAAAACTTTGTCTATGGTCTCAACAACAAAACCCTCATTTTCAGGATTCAGCACAAGGTATGCTTGGTCAGCACAATCTGAATGTAGAACTGAAGTAGCTGTCCTGTCTTCTTCAATCTGCATGCTGTCTTCTTCTGTGGGCAGATCTGAAATAATCTCTTCTCTTTCATCAATTTCAGCCCTATAGAAAATTTCAACCTGCTGATCTATAAAGCTGCTTATAGGGCTGTCATCCTTTTCAGAAGAGGAAGAAGGTCCACCATCACCTTCTTGACCATGTGCACACTGCAGATCTGCGTTAACTTGAGCTGGAACAAGACCTCTCAAAAGTAGATCTATCTCATCTTCAGATAGAGGAGATAATACCTTTTGTTTTCTTTTGTTCACACAGTGAGTGTCTTCATTGATTTCAAGTGAAGGAGTATACAGATTTTCCTCATACTTTTGATCCATTTCATGCAATTCCTGTTGACTGTCAAGATGCGAAATTGTTTCATTTCCCACCGTACTAAGATCTTGGTCCTGCTGCAAATTTTCATAATCGTCTCTATGGGAATCCTCTAAGTTCACTTCATGTTGCTGAAATGGATTCTCATACAAAGCCTCCATGATCTCAACATCCATAAAATTATCGTCCATTCTAGAGGGACCTACAATGGATGCCCCCCTTTTTCTCCTAGTAAATTTGTGGAAGCAAAACATTGGCTCAGAAGATAGAACTAAGATGGCGTCCATTGGGGATTATTGGGATGAGAAAACAACTAAAGAAATTTTTGATTTGTTGCGTGAGTATGAAGACTTATTCCCATCTTTGGTTGCTGAGTTGAAAGGAATAAAAGGGGACATTGGGGAAATGAAGATTGTACTAAATTTAGACACACAACGAGTAAAGCATAAACCATACAGGCCAACCCAAGGGTAAAAGAGAAGGTCAAGAGAGAGATTGATAAGATGTTAGAAGCAGGGCTTATATTCCCAGTAGATGAGGCATGATGGATCAGCCCAATTGTAATACAAAATAAGAAGGATTCCATGGAAATCAGGGTTTGCATAGATTATAGGAGCCTAAACAATGCATGTGTACATGACCCATTTCCGACAACCTTTAGCGATGAGATCTTGGATAACATTGCGGGGAATGAAGCATACTCTTTCACCAATGGATTCTCAGGATACCATCAAGTTCGCATAGTAGAAGAAGATAAGAAGAAAACAAAATTCACCACAGAATGGGGGTCTTACACATATCATGTCATGCCATTCGGTCTGAAGAATGCACCTATTGTTTTCTCCCGGATTGTCATAGCTGCCTTTAGGGACTACATCCACCGATTCTTAGAAGTATACATGGACAATTAGACAATTTACAACTTTCTAAAGAAGCATACCAACCTACTTCGAGTGATGTTTGAGCGATGCAGATAGTTGCAAATCTCTTTAAACCTGAAGAAATGCATCTTTGCAATTCCATTCGGAACATTGCTAGGCCATATTGTTTGCAAGGATGGTGTTTGTGTAGATCCCGCAAAGGTTGTGGCCATTGTAAATATGGACCCACCAAACAATGTGAAGCAACTGCGATCATCACTGGGCCACATAGGATATTATCGCTGATTCATCCACAACTACGCATCCATTACCACTCCCATGGAGAGACTGCTAAAGAAGATGGAAGCATTCAAATGGATGGAGGCATGTCAAGTAGCATTAAACAAACTAAAGGAAACGTTGGTCAGTGCTCCCATTTTGGTATATCTAGACTGGAATAAACAGTTCCATGTACACATTGACGCATCAAGAATTGCACTAGGGGAAGTACTGGCACAACCAAGAGAAGGGAACCTAGACCACCCAATCTACTTCGCCAGTCAGAAGTTATCAACCGCAGAAAATAACTACACCACAATGGAAAGAGAAGCATTGGCCATGGTATACTCATTACAAAATTTCAGGCACTATCTACTAGGAGCATCATTCAAGTTCTTCATGGACCACTCATCTTTAAAATATTTGGTAAATAAGCTAGTCCTGGAAGGAAGAATCTGTAGATGGTTGTTATTGTTCCAAGAGTTCACGTTTGAAGTTGTTATCAAACTGGGAAGATTAAATGTGGGGCTAGACCACCTTTCAATATTAGAGTTAGGAGAGAATGAAGTCTCCCTAGATGACCAACTACCAGATGCTGACTTTTTCCATATAGAGGCCATACGAAGTTACCTAGAGGAGATTGTTGCTTTATTGGTGATAATACATTTCCTAGAAGGATACATAGCAATGCAGAAAAGGTACCTAGTAGTAGGAGCAATAGACTATCAGCTAATTTTCGGGCATCTATACAAGCTAGGACTTGATCAAGTACTCTGAAATTGTCTCCTTCATCACGAAATACATGACATGTTGTGGGAATGCCACTCTAGGGTTGTAGGGGGGCATGTCAGCAGAAAGGATACTGCAAGGAAAATCCTACAAGTAGGGTTGTGGTGGCCCACCCTCCACAAGGATGCTAAGGAGTATGCAAAGGGATGTGATGTTTGTTAGAGGGTTGGAAAGCCATCGCATCGGGATGAATTACCTTTACATCTGGTACACATAGTACATATTTTTGAAAAATGGGAAGTATACTTCATTGGTCCAATTACGTCGCTAGCACATCATTCCCATGCAAGATACATTATCACAGCTACCGAGTACCTCACTCGGTGGGTAGAGGAAGTGCCAGTAAAGGACTGTATAGCTGATACAACAACAAGGTTCATCTTCGAAAGCATAATAACCAAGTTCGAGTGTCAAAAAATCCTAACCAGTGATCAAGGGGCTCACTTCATAAATGAAACAATTGCCTCTCTCCTGAATAATTTCTTGATAAAACATCATAAGAGCATCCCTGGCCATCCTCAGGTTAATGGAATGGCCTAGGCTTTGAACAATATACTTGAGAAGGGCCTAACAAAGATTGTTTCAGCGAACTGAGATGACTGGGATGAGTGAGTGCCAACCACGTTGTGGGCATACAGAACAACGGTAAAGCAGTCACACAAAAAAACATTGTTCCAATTGGTATATGAGTGAGAAGTGGTAGTACCAACGACATTCATTTTACCAAGTATATTCATTTCCCAAGCTACTAAAGTGAAATACGATGAATCCTTAAATGAGAGGTTGGAAGGACTAACATAGTTAGATGAATCAAGATTTTTAGCTGAATTCCACCAATCAGTCGAGCAATGGAGACAAAAGGCTTGGCATGACAGGCACATTAAGAAGAAGGATTTCATGGTGGGAGATCATGTTCTATTATATGACAAAAAATTTCATAAATTCTTGGGCAAGTTACAGATGCATTGGTTGGGGCCATTCATAGTTGTGGAGATCAAAGAGTTTGGTGCGGTGAAGTTAGCACAACTAGACGGAATATTGTTACCAGGATGGGTGAATGGCGCATGCCTAAAAAATTTCCACAAGTCCAAAGTCATGTCACCAAATTGAAGGGGTCTTGGAAACGAGCCCACAAGTAGGTTTAGAGTTAATAACACTTAGTCAGTTGCATTTCCATTTCTTTTTCCAGAAAATAAATAGCACATGTCAGTTCAATGGTGGCATCAATGTCGTGACACCGCAACCTAGTTGTGGTCGGGGTAGGTGGTCACACATTTTAAGAGTCTTATCAGTCGTACTCCGAGTCTTTTCTAAAATAATTAGGCAATAATACACCTGCCAGACAAATTTTCGTAGGATATTTTCCCGTTAGGGAAGAAATTAACTAGTAAGTGTCTACCATTATAGAAACTTTATTACCCATATGCCCCACTTTGTCCTTTTTCATGCTATTTCATCTGAGTCAGGTCTAGGTTAGCTGATGGTGGAGTAACACAATTGAGTATGAATAGGGAAATTTTTCATAGTAATTAGTAAGTGAGTCTAGTTAGAAATGTCGTGTCGAAGCTCTTCTACTTAATCTACATGGCTATGTAGGAAGTTCCATAGTTTCAAACGCGGGTGGTAGAAGAGCTCGAAATTCAGTCTGAGCACCAGTAACATCAGAGGCGCAGTAACTATCAACCTTCGGTAACCATACTCTATCAAAGGCGCAGGAAGATGGAAAAGGCCATTATATCAGTCCCAGAGGATAAATTGGATGAACGAATTGCAGTTCTCGAAACTCTATATGGAAAGTATGATAAGGCGATGGTAGTGGACAATGATATTTCTGATTGTTTCCAATTCCCAGCCTTAAAATGAGAAGTCTACATAGAGGAGGTTCCCAAGGGGGATGGCACCATGATCACAAAAGTTAAATCTACATTCAAGGGCCTCTAGTGATCGACATTGATCAACCTCAGAAGTTTACCAGTTTTCAGTACACAATTGGCTGCAATGCAATGTACCAAGCTCCTTGCAAGAAGGATGCATGGCAGATCACTATGGCTAGATAAAGAATACCCAATTCATGTAGATGACATCTAGCGTTTAACAAGACTCTCGGCCATAGGGAATGTAGTTTCTTCCGCATTCCAAGCAGGAATGAAACGAGCAAAGAAAGAAGGTGATAAGGAATACTTTGACAAGTATAAAACCAATCATGGAGGTAAAGGCACCAAGATTGACCTGTTCAACAAGGAAGAGATTAAATTCACTTGTTATATCGTAACTGGGAAGATGATGAGACACTCTGCCAGAAATGAGTGTACTCTGGACGTCATTTCGGTTGTGGAACACTGTTGCGAAGGGATGTTGCTCTATTGGTCTACCTTCCTATTGACGAACTCTTTGAATCTTGTGAAGACATATACAGGAGAAGCACCAATTTTATCTTTGCGTACTTTCTCGTGACATTGGTAATGTGGAAGTGGCATCCACTAAGAGGAAGGGAGCTTGCAAAAATCAAAGAAGACCAACCCGTAGCCTTGAGGTACAATCCATGGAGGACCTCAGGAGACCCGAGTAGTAAAGAGATCAATGAGGCAGCCTTTAATGGTTGGTATTCAACGATTCTTTCTACAATTAGAGAGGTAGAGTAGATCCCCAAAGCGTTGTTGGATGATTTTTCGAAGTATATCTAGTTTGGGGTCACCCACAAACATAATTATATAAGACCATGATGTGTCCATCTGGAGACATTCCAAATTAGGCCACAAAATTTTGCTTTAGCCAATGCAGCATTCCACACTGAAGTTGGGTCATGGCCAGGGGTTTCATGTGAGATTACAGAGGGCAAATACAGGTACCTGTTTGTAGGCATGCAACTGCAACCGTCATCAGGAGAAGCACCAATGAGTAGCAAGAAGAGGGTAGTCACAGAGGAGCTACAATCCATGTTTACCCAAATGGAGAAACAGATGTCTAAACTCAAGCAAACAATTAAAAATTTCATAGACCCCTCAGGTAAGAGCACTTAGTCAGTCACTTGTCAAGGGTCCACATTGTTTAATCCCATTTTCACTACCCCATTATTTGTAGCAATTCCTTGCATTGGCCCTCATGCCCATCCTAAGCCAACCATACCTATGCCAAAACAAAAAATAGGGACCAAAAATCCCGTTGCTAAGAAGCCTAAGACAACCCCTGTTTTTCATATTTTTGACCTCACTAGTGAGGAAACTCAATTAGTATCTGACTCACCTGTAATCAAAGAAAACCCCCCATCCACACCTGTAGTTTCACCTGGGTCGTGGGATCCATCGCCACATATCGCCTCCACCTCTACAACCCTGTTTGAAACCATTCCCCCCAATACCCGAGTGGACATAAAGGAAATGGAATTCAACTCAGTACAATAGTACAATTGGTCACTCCAGGGTAATGGCACCCAAACCTCCTCACAGATATCCCTACTCCCAGGGTTGGGCCCACTTCAAAGCGAGGACCTGATCACCTCCACACTACAGTCTATGGGAAATGAACCCTATGAGCCTGCATTTCAAATAAATTTCCTGATAATCCCAAACCCCGTTATTATTCCACCCATCCCTCAGTTCACCATAGCTTCCCAGCCAACCACCTCGCCCCATTCCCACTCTGAAAAATCCATTTCCTACAGTGTACCCCTTCAGCGTAACTTCCCAGATCTAAACACCATGCAGGTAGAGGCTCTCCAACACTGGTCATCACATTTGTTTGGATTTATCCAACAAGCTGCACACCAAGCAGAGAAAATGCACAATGACCTCATCCAAGAGCATGAGCAGCAGAAACAGCAATTGCAAGCAGTCACAGAGGAAAGGGATAAGCACAAACAGGTAAACTAGGATCTCTAATCACATGTAGATCAAGTCACTGATAAGATTCAGGCTCTTTGGCCAATAGTTTCGGACCTTGTTATCGAAGCTCCTGAATATTTTGCATCCTGCACACTAGTCAATTACTATGAACACATTCAGGCAGTGTGCTCAGGCTTGTTGGCCACAAACACCGAGCTAAAGAAGAACTTGGAAATGTCAAATCAGCACTACCTGATCCAACTGCGAGCTACACCTAGGAAATTAATGAGAATATCACCACCGTCACCACCATAAAACAGTCCCTTACTGAATCCCTCGTAGATGAATATGCCCTAATGGACCAGGTGCACAACTAGTTGGGCACCCTAGCTCAAAAGAATCAACCAGTCTATCCCCTTCGCGAGTAGCTACAAAAACACATCGTAGAAAGAAAAACCTGCATGGAGTTAGTTCAACTGCAACAGATTGATGAAGAGATCGCCTCCATTGAGGCCCAAGTTTGGTAGATAAAGGAAGAGTCTACGAAGAACAAAAATAGAATTCGTGACCTTAGACCACCAGTCTGCCGACATGTTCTTGCTCTATGGGATGTCTGCAACAACATTGAAGCACAGTGGAACACGCTACACAACAGCAGGTCAAATCAACCAACCTCCATCGTGGGGGACAATTTCATTAAACATGCTCACTCAATCACGACCGCATGGAAACTAGTGCTTGATGATTATACCCACTTCGGACAAGAAATGACCATGGTTGTCCCTGAATTGGGCCCTTTGTTTGGAAAATAAAACCAACCATCGATTGGAAAAGAAGATCAGCGTGTAGCAAAAGCAGTTGAAGCAGTAGCCCCACAGAAGAAAGGACCGACGCAGCAGTAGGTAGAAATAGTGGAACCATCCACAAGACCAGAGACAAGACCCACAATGTTTGATATAGATTGACTCAGGGATGAGTCAAAGAACTGTGGTTGGTGCCTTCATTTTGAATTTTGAAGATTTGAGAGAATTAAGGCAGAGAATAGGTGGTAGGAGAAACGGTTGAGTTGCAAAGACGATAACCGGGGATGGAGGCAGGAACATACAATAAATAGGCAGTTGCGGCAAAGTTGCGAGAGAAAACAGGAACAGTCAAGCGGACAAGAAGGAGAGCAGAAAGCAATCGAGGGCAAGGATAGCTGAACAAATCTAGCAGTGGGGACGGTGGAAGAAAAGATAAAATTAGAAGACAACAAGGGAAAGGGGTTGGTATCTAGCAGGGGTTGGCAATGTAGAAAAACAGGGTCCCGAGGACCTAATCAGTTGTGGAAGGGCTAGAGATAGACTCGACTAGAGGTCTGAGGCATCCTGTGTCTATGTTATTTTATGTATCACATGAAAGAATTTGTACCTGACATATATTATAATGAATCTTCCTTACGTTTACGTTAATGAATGAATGAGACAGTTTGGATGGTGTTATGGTCAAGTGTATTGTTATAATTTATAGACCTGCTCAAAATTTTAAATTAATGGCCTTTTACTTAATGAATATAGTGATTGTAACATTATGACATTATGATGAATGATCTATTTAAGATATTGAATGTTGATGTCTGGATTTCCCTCTATCTCTCCAACCCTTCTTAGTTCTAGTCACGACATGCCTCGGGTGATATTCCTCGCCCCTTGGGTAAATTGAAAATGTCAGTGTTGGCCTAGACTATAGCATTTCCTTGTTGGCCCCTTGTGCCTAAACCTTGGGTCTCTTCCTTGATGGCATTTTTCTGCCAACAGAAAGTGGGGGCCACCCCAATGGAATATGCACCCCTTAGACGAATTTGAATTGGATGAGAGAAGAGGTTTGATGGGTGTAGCCCACAAGGAGCATGTGTGGTTGGTAGCTATAAATTGGATTTGAGGCTCTCATTTTGGGGCTTTTTAACAATTTTACAATAAAACCAAGTTCTCTTGAGCTTTTGAGCCAAGACAACTTAGTTTTGTTCAACATAAGGAGATTCCAAGCATAAATTTCCACTCTACCTTTAGAGGACTTCGAGTGCTGCCCCTAGGTTAGATTTCCTTTACTTACATAACTTCTATAGGAGTTGTCATAGGAATTAAAACAATCAAATTTTCCATTGAAGGACATAGTGAGGTAATTTTGCACTACTTGGAGGAGATGCATGTGGGGGAAAGAAATTTTTGGCTTTTAGGGGCAGTGGCCTAGTATTTTGTTGATGATTTAGGTGGTTTTATAGTTGGAAATTGAGGGTATTTTGCAGGGAAAAATTGTGGTTCCTAGGGCCTATGCATGCATCACACCAGGAAAACTCGCAAGGGCTTGGAGTTAAGGAATTTTGCTGTGAGAAAGGCTGGAGTTGAGAGGTAAATTTTGGGAAGGAATTTATGGAATTTGGGGAGATTTCTTGGTGGAATTTGGTGGGCCTATATATCTATTTTCGGGAGTGTGTTAAGCCTATCTCACTAAGAAATTTAGATTATTTTTTGGGTCATGTGGTTTTTGTGAGTTGGGGAAAATCCTTTCTGGTTTTGGTTGAGCATATTTGGGAGAGGCTACAACTGCATTTTAAGGAAAATTTGGGCACTACAGAGGGAGATTCACACCATTTTTTGGTATCAGCTTCAATTTGGTGGTCAAATTTTCCAACTCTTGGGGGCATCTCTCTCACCTGAGTTTGCTTCATCTTTCTTATGCAATCCTAGGTGCACTTATTCCTTGCTATATGTACTCCATGAAGTTCAAAATTTAATAAAATGGCTCAGTGGTGTTCTAAAATTTGTGTGGTGTGTTTGTAATTTGTGTTCTTTACAAATTCTTTGTTATTGTCTAGTGCATGGTTCTGTTAGACACCAAATAATTCCATTAGGAATATTACATGATATCATGCTCTTTTATATTTTTAGTTGATTATACTCTTTACAAGATTTGCATGTATACAATCTTCAAGATGTTTAAGATGTTCACCTACCTTAATGATGAGCATGATGGAAAGAAGATCATGATAAATTATATTGCTGAGTTGAGGGGGAGCTTGCATATCCTCCATGATTTTATAAAATGTCGATGACAAAGTTGTGAATAAGATTTGGATGTTTTTGAAAGATGTTAAGATTTGTAATGATTTGCAACATGATATATGAGCAACATCAGGATATTTGAAGACCCCTAAGGTTCATATTAACATAAATATGTAATGAAAGTTTATTGCTAATTGGGGTTGTGTTTGTGCAGAATATTTCCATGAAAAGAACAAAGTTTTAAAGCATGCTTGATATATCATGGTTTGTTGGTCTTTGGTTCTATGGTCTTGGAAGTCTCAATTGAAGTTGGGTCTATGGTCTTGGAATATTTTCAATGTAGAAATAAAAAAATTCTTAAAATCAAATGCAATGCAAAACTAAATCACACACTCAATATCCAAGTGCTTGGTGGGCTAAATTTGAGAAATACTTCAATGCGTTTTTTTCACGTATATGACTCCAACCCTAGTTAATCTTTCAAATCCATATATGCGAATGAAAGTGCCCAAAAAACAAAGGAAGGAGGAGAAGATATATTAGATAAATAATTAATGAAATAGAAGAGAAAGAAAACCAATTACTTATGCCCAATTAATAGAATAAGAGTTTCTCCTACTACCAAGCATGAAAAATCATAGTTTGTGGTCTTTCACTCAAATACAAACACAATGGTCAAAGAAAGGAAAATACTACATGCTTTTTTTTTCATGGAAAAGTTTCTTATTTCTTATAAACCTTGATGTAACTCCCACTCGACCAAGACATGCAACAAAAATATCAAACAAATTTTGCTGTCTCGCCTGAACCTTTACCATTTTGAGCTATTTTCTTCAGATAGTTGTTCCACTTCAACATCTAAATTGATACTAGTTTTCCTACACATATTCATGAGACCAATGAGGGAAATTTAGATTAAATTTGACCAAATATTAGATTTAATTGCTTGAATAAATAATAATTAAAAGGACTTGAGTGCATGAATACATGAATGAGATCCTCTTGGTTTCACAAATAAATTGTTGGAGTAGTTTAATCTTGAAGCAAACCTCCCTCCACTCAACGAAGCAGTAGTGAAGTCAAAATTGACTTTGTTGTTGCTCTATTGGATCGAGGTGTTTTTCTCTAAGATTATCCAAATCTTAATTGATTCTCTACTAAACAGGGAAAACCACGTGAATGTGGAATATCTCATGGGACCTCCCCCCTCACATCATTGTCAATTACCCAATACCCAATCTATCTAATATATAGGAAATATTTAAAGCAAGATATTAAGATACATAAAAAAAAAAAACAAATAGAAAACATTTATTCATTAATTCGTAAATCCACAAAATATTTCATCTCAATAAATTTTATCATAAAAGTATTTTTACATAATATGAAACAAAGTCATGTACATAAAGAAACATATATCAGTTATTCATTAGCATATAACATTCATTCATTCATTAATCTTAGACACAAAATACTTCATCCCAAAAAAAATTATTATCAAAATTATGTTTTAGAATATGGTATGTGATGTTTTCATAATTGGAATGGGCATCATTTGGCTAAGAACCATCATGAGGTGATTGGATAATGGACTATAATATATTTTCTAAGTGAATTGACTTGGATTAGTTGTATATTAGGAGGCCTAGTTAGTAGGACTAAGCGAGTCAATGGTATATTTCAATGAGAAGCATGTCTTTCGTGGATCATGATCTTTTCAAATGGATAGTTAAGTTAATTATCACATGATTTGAAACCATTATGTACTTGAAAGGGGCACATGAAGATGAACAATTTAATCACTGAAACATATAGGATTAAACCCTTAACTATTCATTTGGAAAGTTGATTGACGCATCACAACTAGGGGAGTAGTTCATGGAGAAGAGAAGAAGGGTATTATTCAAGGAAAAGAGGGCACCGACTCTTTTATTAACAAGAATGTTAGAATTATTGTAACACAATATTGTGGATGGAAAATCCTAAAGGTCATGTATATTGCACTATAATAATCCATTAGTCCACAAACTTAGAATTGGAGTTACTCAAATCCCTCACTAGGGAAATGTTTATAAGTATCTCATCCCCAAGATTAAAATGGGTGGTTTATTTAACAAATGTTGGTACGTTAGAAACAAGTTCAATGCATGCTAGTTCTAATTATAAGCTTATGGAAAATAGTGATATAACCTATGAAAGCTTCCTTGGCTTTATTAGTAGTCATAAGGTTTGTACATATTTGAAAATGACTTATATACCAAGATGTTTAAAATCCACAAAGTTTATATGAGACAAAATATTAGAATGTGTCTTCTAGATTTTTCCCCTTATTCAGTTTACATGGGTTTTGGTTGAGCCTCTATAAAAAATTCCTTGTATTATATTTTAATCATAACCTCAAACCAAAGTTGGATGAAGATCACATAATATAAAACAAGGTCATTCAATTTTTTTCCTACAGAAAAATTACAACTTTTTATTATGATAGTAGAAATTTACATGTGCAAATGCCACGAGGCATTCAACCTCTTGGTCAAAGATGTGATACTTAAAAAATCATTGGGGGATTTTGAGGTCTAAAATGGGCCTCCTAAGAAAAATCTACAACCAAAATAAGCTTTATAAGAACCAATAGGTTTGAAGATGATGATGTCAACCATGGGGGATGATACACTATTTTTGGAGTAAAAAAGTAAAATGTTTAAAAATAATAAAATAATAAAACTACTTTTTCAACTCGTATTCTCAACTTATCTCCCTAAGGTTTTACTAAACTTTTGAGCGAGAGTACTCATTGGATGCAAAATTTAATTCCTCATCCAAGGAGTACCCATGTTGCATACTTTTGATTGACCCTAGTACATGAAAAATGATAAATACATGAAAAACGTGCAAGACAAATTTACCAAAATCTACCTATATTAACGATGTGATTGGTACTCATTTTTTTGGAACAGGGGTGGTGATCCACCATTCAAAAACACTAGGAAGAGTGGTTGTTGATAATTATACAATGCATGTTTCTTTATCATATGTTACCTTAGCATTTGTTGCGTACCCAATAGAGATACCTGGAGAGGTTTTTTTCATGCATCCTCTGCACAATTATGCATTTTTAGCATATGACCTTGTTGTTCTAGGTCCATATGGGGCTATAGTTGTACATGCAACTATACTTCTTCCTGCATCTGTTCTGCATAGGGGTGATGTTGTATATCTTGTTGGGCTGAATCAAAGCTTACAGGCTAAATCACACAAGTCCATTGTCACAAATCCAGTGGTTGATATTAATCTTGTTCAGTCTACTACTCCCAGTTATAGAGCTATGAACATGGAGGTTGTCCAATTGGATGTAGATTTTGGCTCCAAATTTTCTGGTGTATTGGCATATGAGCATGGAAGGGTTCAGGCTTTATGGGGCAGATTCTATGTTGAGTTAAAAGGGAATGTCAATGATTTTGTTAGAGGAATTCCTATTTATTCCATTAGCGAAGTGTTAAGCAAGATTATAAATAAAATCGAAGGTCTGGGTTTGCTTATAAATGAATTGAAGCAGCCCACGCCTCTTGTCTATTATTTAGGGGTCGAATTTTATTCACTTATACTGTCAAAGGCCCTTGGCATTGGATTAACCAAGGAGTGGGCTATAAAGTTAGAAAGAAAGGATCCAACAAGATGAAAAGTGTTATCGTGATATTGAGAATGCTTGCCAGCATATAGATGGATGTCAAAATCAGAAAGGAAATTTGAGAATGAAAATTTTATGCCATGGTGTGGAATTGGAGCTTCTTGTGGGCACTGATGTAAGAGATGGGTTTGGAACCACTCTATATGCTACCCACGCTGCTAGACCCCTGCGTTGTCACTCATCAACCAACCCTTCCACCATTCCGACAAGATTAAACATCGCAATCGATGTCGTTGTCATAGGTTGTTTCTCCCCATTGACGCTGGCTCAAACAATGTGTTCCCAATGATGTGTCAGATCAATTATAATCAGATCATAATGACTTTAGGGCGTATAATGGTGTGTGTGATTATAATTTACCCGTATAAGGTAAAATGGTAGCCTTGCATTCAGTTCACATGTTTATATATATATATATATATATATATATATATATATATATATATATATATATGATTCATTGTCGATACATCCGGTTAGTGGGTTCGATACACAGATAGTCGATATATAAATTCCGCAGTGGGTTTGATACATTCCACACGGACTTGGTTTCCTTGTTATTCAGCTTCATAGATACTTGAGCAGTCATTCTCGGAAGCAACTTAGCTTGGTTTCAAAAAGAGTACCTAAAAACATAGCAGCAAACAAATTTGCAGAGGCATTGGCCCTAGCATGGAAGTAGTTCAATGACTTAAGTTTTGTAGTACTGGTAGTTGTGCAACCAAAGGAGAGTAATATGTATGATGAAAGTTAGATTTGCATGGTGCTGAAAGAATCATATGTGGTGCCCGTAAAACTCTTGCAGAAATTGATGTTGAGGGTGAACTTTTATCAAATGGAACTCTTCACATAGGACAATGAATTGTTGTTGTTGTTTACTTCAGGGTTGGATATACCCCTATTGATTATCCCTCTAAAGCATAATGGAGAGATAAAATAATGTTGGAGCAGTCGTCTACCATCAAATGCCCTTCAATTTCATATCATTTAGAAGGCACAAAAAAAATTCAACAAGAATTGGCTAAACCTCATGTTCTGGAAAGGTTCATCGATAATAAATATGACATTTCTAATATTAGGAAATGCTTTACTGGATTATGGAGCTTGGAAAATAATGCAAATGTTATAGAAGATACCATCAGAAGGCCAGAATAATTTTTGTTGAAGCCCCAACCTGGAGGGGGAAATAAAATATATGGAAATGATGTCAAGGAAAAATTACTTGAGTTGAAAAGAAATGGTGGCAATGGAAATGCTGCTTACATACTAATGCAAAGTATCTTTCCTCCAATTCATGTGTCATATCTTGTCTGTGGTGGTATCTATCAACACAGTGAAACTATGTCTGAACTTGGCATATTTGGTGCATATTTACGGAGTAAAGACGATGTGATACTAAACAACCAAAGTGGTTATCTCATGAGAACAAAATTTTATTCCTCCAATGAGGGTGGTGTTGTTACGGGCTTTGTTGTTTTGGATAGTCTCTATCTAATTTGAGTTATCTTCAATTGTACCCCATGAATTTATGGCATGGAAATATAAGGAACCTTTTCATTATCTAATTGGTATTGATTTTTCCATTTCAGTTCTCTTGGAAATGAGAATGTCAACTTGATTACTTTGTTTAAAAAAATAAATAAATAATATTAAAAAAAACCCTTGTCTTAAAATAATAGCATCGGGAATTATACTTGTTAAGGTACCAGTGACCGACACATTTATCAAAAATGAGGTGAGCAAAGTGAAGGAGATTGTTCAAATATAAGAAAACTATCAATGATTACACATGTCGAAGTCACGCAATCCACTGAAGGAATTATTAGCGATTAAGCTTTGAGGACCAATATTTTCGAAGAAAGGGGCAATGTTATGAATCGAAAATAGATATAAATAATGTAAATATATATAATAACACTACATCAAAACAATGATTAATTAGTGATTAGTTTAGTGAAGAGGTATGTCCCCAAAAGACATGACCGTTCATAAAGGGACACCTGCTTAGGTATATAAAGTGGACCCTCATTATAACATTGGACATCACATATAATTTGTTTATATAACAAAATTATTATTACAAATACCTTTTGTGTATTTTTACATTTAAGTCAACAAGCTATCAGTTTTGTTGCTTCAGCTTCATCCTGTACATGCTCTGGTGTAGAAACAAGAAAGGTTGTAAGTAATACATCATTTGCATTTAAATACTTTTAATTGTATTCCATACTACAATTTTTTTATAACTCATGAAATAAATCTATTACTGAGTTGAACATTAGTCTCAAGAGGCACTCCACCGTCAGTAGGATCATGTGTTGTATCCACATTACTTGCCTATTTTTGACAACCGAACACATTACTTTATGGCCAAAAATAATAATAGACTGTACAAGTAATCATTTATAAATTATATTCGTTGCTTTTATTTTCCCGAGTGTTAGGTTGGGTGTCAGAAGACTGTGAAGACGCCAACTTCATCCTACATTCAACCATGGCTTTGTAGCCATGCTTGAAATCAAGCTTTAGGTCTTCCTACATGGGAACCTCTTTGAATTGTGACCCATGCAATTTTGCAGGAGAACATGAATTTTTCTTCTTCTTGTTAATCAAGGTTGTCATTGATGTCAATATGGCAGTGACTGAGATGTCAATATTTTTGAGATGCTTGATCCCAGATGATGATGTCAAGACTCTTGTTTGACAAGGATACCATCAATGAAGATGTCAAGCCACGAAGATGTCAAACCATTAATGAAGAAGTCCTAAGGAGACCTTGAACTAACTATAATTTTGCATGTGCCTTGATGATCTAGACCTTAACCCTTGATGACATATGGAGTCATACACTTGGTGATGTCATACTCTTTAAATAATGACCACACTTTGACATAATTGGAAGACTACTTTGGTGTCTTTGAGAAATTAATGAAGGCTACACTATGACGTATTAATGCACTATCATTGAATACATGATGTTATAACTTCATCATGATGTTGGATACTATCATGATGATATTATTGGTGCAAAACAATGGAGAAGCCAGGTTGTCCCAAAAATGTTTCAAATATACTATGCACAAAAATTTAAGGACAGCCAGAAAGAAAATTAATTTTCACTACCTTAGAGGCAACCTCTCAATGTGATTCATAGACCATATTTTAAAGCATAATTTTTCCTTTCCAATGAGCTATTACACAGCCTGAAACTCCAAGTGGTTTGAAAGTTATGAATTTTTAAAGTTAATTTATTAAATCTGGACATGGAGCTGATCTGAGCAGCCGACACAAGTCAGCCTCCAAACAGGGATGTGTCTTTTCGTTTTGCTGTGTGAAAAACACTATATATAAGGATTTCAAACCTCATTTTAACAATCAATTTTTTGGTCAAGAAAACAGAGAATTCAGTGGAGAACTCAGAGGAAAATAAGAGGCCGAGGAGGCATTGAAGTTTATTGTTTTGGGCAATTTTTCAGGAAAACGTAGAGGAATACATTACAGCAGACCACATTACAGCAGACTACATTACAGCAGACCAGTGACTGTGTTTTTGAGTCTTGGTTTTTGTGACGAGTGCGTTGGTAGCTCTGCCTGTGGATTATAGTCTTGTGTGGAGGGCTCAAAATAGTTGCAAAAGGCTTGGATAAGTGTTTTGTGTGGTGATTTTTGAGACCTATACTTATGCTATCACAAAAATTGCACCCAGACAGATTGCTGACCTGAGGCCAGAACTGTGGAGGATAGTCATCTATTGAAGCCTGAAAAAGGAGAATAGTGGAAAGCTACCAGTGGAGGAAAGCTTGTTAAGAACTTACCAAAGCTAGATTGAAGACAATCCTGGAAAAGATTGAAGGTATTTTTGGGCTCATTTGGAAGACACCTTGAAGATATCCTTGGAGCTCAAGTGTGGAGAAGACTTGGAAACACTTGGTTGCAGAATTTGAAGAGGCTATTAAAAAAGGGCATTGAGTAGCCTTAGAAGAGAATTTAAGGAACATCTTAAAGATTGTTCAAAGAGATATTGTACCATATCTTGAAGTATTTTGAGGAACAGTTGTGAAGACGCCTTGAGGCTACTCGGTTGAAGTGTCTTGGAAGCCATTATTGGGACAACTCTTGGAAAATATTTTGTGGAGACTTAAACCTTGCTAGAGCATACTTGTTGAACAGATTTGAAGTCTTGAAGAAGAGTTTGCAGTAGTCCTTGTACTTGAAGTTGTTTTGAAGACCTTGTGTAGAACCTGTGCAATTAATTGAAGGACTTATAAGACATACTTGGTTGGAGAATTCTTGGGACATCGTTTTGAAGACATCTTGTTTAGAAGCCTTATTTAATATCATGATGCATTGAATGTCATCATGATGTGACCTTGGAGTATCATCCTAGAAGTACCTTGTGAAGACATCTTGAAGAAGACATTATTGGACACCGTGATGCATGAGACATCATGAGGTGACATGAAGAACTTGTTTGGGTATGATGAAGTGTAGTGGCGATACCTTCTAATTTACAAGGTTGTCATTGATGATGTTGCATGGAGACTATAGTGAAACTGAATATTGACAGGGCTCGGTGAAGAAGACTTTGGGAGCTGTGAAGCACAACTAAACATATCTTTACAAAGAGAAGCTATATGATTGGTGTCCTTGGAGTTGGTGTTCCTAAACTCAAGGTTGGTGCCTTGGATAAGATAGGGTTCAAGCCCTAGAGGTCAGAGCCTCACTAAATTCTAAGTAGGTGCTTGGCACATTCCAGGTTGGATCGTGGGTGTCTTCATCTAGGGTCGGAGCCCTACCTATATTGTACTTGATTCATTATAAATATTATATTAATAAAAGCATGTATTTCTATTGTTCATTTTGTGTTCTAAATATAAGTGATCTAATTGGTAAAAGTAATAATTCAAAAGAAATACTAATTGACCCCCCTCAGTATTTCCAACACTTCTATGATATTACATTAAAATTGGTAAGAACTTATAATTTGGATGCAAATTATTTTTTATATACTTACAATTTTAGTGGCCGGTTTTGAGTAAGTTGTAACCACTCGGGCCAAGATGATGTTGCCCATGTTTAGCTATTTTAGACATCATGTATTTGGATGTTTCTGGCAACCTATATTTAAAATATTGAAAACCTTAATTATATGTTGCAATGATGATAAAGCATCATAATTACATTATTAAAAGTGCATCATACCTTCCGGTCTAGGTGGTGTCTTCCCTGCTTTTCGTAGTGTCTTCTCGATTTCATCAGCCATAAGCACTTTCCACTCCATCTTTGGAATCGCTAGACGACGCTCATGCGATCTTGTATCTTCTAAAAGAGACTTATATTGGTCCCACGGATATTTCAAATGTAAGCCTACCTTGGAGTTAACTCCAGTTTTGTTGAAGGTACCCTCACCGAATAGGTGAACCATCCTAGTTATAAGTTCATCTTTCAACTTGGAACTTTTGGATTTCCACTTTGTGAAAATGGTGGGCCTAAATATTTCCAAGGTTAGGTCTTACAAACACCTATAGAATACATCATTTCCTACAAAACGATATTATCATTACATTAAAATTATCACATACTATACATTAATTTCAATTAGAATGTGCTTAATATTTAAAACACTTCTTAAATTCCTGGAAGTTTCTCTATTTTCATGGGGACATTGTCCTCATCTACCAAAACCATAATTGGTAGTGTTTGCTTGCTAGTAAAATCGGAAGATCCAAGAAATCTCACTTCAAATTATGCAATGATATCATGCTCTCAATCCATAACATCACTTGCGGATCCTAGTGTATGTTGTTTAGGAGGTGCAGATCCCACACGTGTGGTTGAGTGGGTGTACCAGTCTCAATCACTGTTGTTTCACTCACAGGAAGAGCTTCGACATTACCACCAACGTCAGCCCCCATAGTCGTAGCATGAGGTTTGTACTCTACCAAAAACTCTTGTAAAATAAAGAATTTTTAATAAAGGATGAGATAATTAAAATCATAAACAAATAAATGGGATAATTAAATGAGTTTCTCACCCCATATTGACGAATTTGGCACATCAAGGTTTTGATTTTTCCTCTTATCTCTTCTGTCTGAGGCTCAATCAAAACTAAAGAACTGAATTTCTTGTTTTCTTTCATTCGAAGCTTCTTTATTGTTTGGATCAAATCGGTAGACATACAAATTTCTTCTTTAGTAACCTCTTCTTTAGGAGAATTTTTTGATTTCTCTAAGGCTAGTGCCTTCCCCTTATCACCTTGTTTATCAAATAAGTGTAATTTGCAGTTCATACACAACTAATCATCATTATATTGATAATAAAACCACTATTGACAATATATTGTAGTAAATGTCAATCATAACACATAATAGACATTTCTTATAACTTGAGTAAAATTTAATACATACCTCCCCTAATAGAAATATTTGTATGTATTTTATTCAAATTGTAGTCAATTATCAACTCTTCCCCTGCAGCTTTTTATTTAATGGCACATGTGAATACGTAGTTTCCTTCACACCCCTCAAATATGCAATTGGGTTTCTTATTTGTGATCATGGTCCATGTACTATTTATAAACCCTACAATATTACCTACTTCTTTTGACCTTCCATCAACATAAATAGTTGTGCCTTTGTTTTGATCATTGTCTTTTAGTTGTATATAATTTGTGGCCACTTCATATCTTTGCATACTTTTTCTATATTGGACTAGCTGTACCGAATCGTTGTATTTGTAATAGGGTCTGACATACTCCATCAATTCAGTTAATACTCTGTAACGTACCTTTATACTATCCATGGAAAATAGCCCTAAACCATGTAATGACTATTTGCATCCATGGAAAAATCAGTGTTTATTTCAAGAATATCCTTGGGTGCCCATTGTTTCACTAGATGATTATACCTCAAGGGAACCTCAATGTCATCTATGCTCTCATTATCATAATAACATGACCCCCCTTTAGCGAGAAAAAAATCCATGCATCTATGGAATTTTCTTCTAATATTTTCACCTCTAGTTGATCTTCACCTGCTAGACAATGTAGTAGATGTTTGGTCGATTTCTTCTATCCTACCTGAACTTCCATCACTCGACGAAGATAGATCTGACAAATACTTGTTTGGTTGAAAATCCTATAACACTCCATCAAACAAAAGAAAATGTTAGTAAGTTTCATAAGGGATGTTGAGAACTCAACATAATCTAGTACTATTTAATCTTCCATTAGAAAAAAAACACTCACATAATTCGATATGTTGAAGAATGTAACTAGTTTCAGTGGAATAAAAGGAAAAAATTTTGGATGTTGAGGTTGTTGAGATTTCATGACTTGTGAAGCTCGTAAGGGAATATTATATGAAGCCCTTCATAAGTCTATAAATTAGAGTGAGGATAATCCTCATTCTCACCGACCCAATTGCAATTCATCATAAGTGAAAAGCATTTGAAGTAGCCGTAGCCTAAAGCATTCTTTTCAAGCGAAGTAGGAGGAAGTTTTGGGTATGTTTTGTCTCTATTCCAAATTTCTATTACCATTCCCAATATCTCTCTATGGAAAGAGCTTTTATAGGAGAAATATAGGCACATAGAAATACATTGTCTGGGCCTTTTTGATGCAATCATAGTAAATAAAACTCAACACAAATAGTCTTAGCACTACCAGTAGACGTTGTAACTAAAACGTTATCATCTGAGTTATAAAGAACTACAAATACCTGAGTTTAAATGGGACTGAATTGTCTAAATTGTCAATATAGTGCTTCATTTGAAGGATTTCTTAATGTAGACATAGGAAGTTCATATGAAGCCAAAAATTCCCTAAATTTGTATGATGATCCAGTTGGAAAAACACAAAGGGAAAATTGTTCTTTTGGAGGTTAGGGAAAGCAACAAAGAGAAGTTGGAGGAGGAGGAAGGCATGACCAAGAAACTTCAGGATAACTACAACTTCAGTTGGTTCTTTTGGACATGACCAAGCAATATACATGGAAGAGGACATCATTGAGAAACATATGCAACTGGCCAAGACTAGACAGTATGATCACAAACCCCTATTTTTACTATTAACACAAAAAATATCCATATATGTTTAAAAATAAAATTTATTGATGTTTGGTAATGGAATCAAACCCATTGAACCTCACATCAAGAAGATAGAGGTTGCAATGTTTATAAACTTTCAACACACTTCATAACCTTCAACATTTAAACATGTAGGAAAAACAAGAACTTGTGCCCATTCCTCCTACATTCCTTGCACTAGACCTTGTGGGAAAGACTGAAACCTAAAAACTAAACATTTGTTTACAAGAAATAAAGAATGCCTAAGGAAGCATGCACATGAATTTATCCCCCTCGTTACCATACAAAATTTAGTCTAAAAAAATGCATTCCCTCAATTGGCTAATCACCAAACCTACATGGAACTATCATTTAAGGATAATAATTAAGGGAGATACATGGGATGAAAAGATGCTTAGGGCATATTTCTAGGAATATTATATGTTTCCCACCCAAGTGTTCCAACCAACTTAAACATGAAATGGAAACCCATTCAACAAGAGAGAAAAAATCATATTTGGCATAGTGTTATCTCCAAATATGAAGCCAAAAGTTCCCTATCTTTCGTTTGTATGAAGCCAAAAGTTCCCTAACTTCAGTTGGTTCTTTTGGACATGACCAAGCAGCAGACATGGAAGAGGACATCATTGAGCAACATATGCAATTGGCCAAGACTAGATAGTATGATCACAAACCCCTCTTTTTACTATTAACACAAAAACTATCCATATCTGTTTAAAAATAAAATTTATTAAGTCTACTAAGGTTTGCATAGAGTGTAATGACGTTAAGGTTTGCGCAGTGTAATGACATTGTTAAAATTCTTAATCTAATTCTAAATCAAATTTTATTTTATTATTAGACACTCTAGTATTTGATTCATTGGATATTCACCATAGGTTTTTTATTTTTATTTATTTATTTATTTTAATTAGATGATTCCACAATATTCCCTTTAGATTTGTAGGGGCATGACTAAGCCTGTCTAAAATTACGCCACTCGAAGCACTGGGGTACACATAATCAATGATGAGCCTTGACTTCTCTATGTAAGCGCCATGGTGTGGTCATTTTTAAGGTAAGAGAAAGTAATGAAATCCTTCATGTCTAACTAAAAATGTAAACAAACCTGAAATATATGGAAACCATTTTTGTTAGTCATTGAAATTGTTTTGCATATGTTGGCAATTTATTCTTCTAGTCTTAAGCCTCAAGGGTTAGCTCAATTGGTTGAGTCCTCATCCTATTGTTAAAGCACCTTTGCTATTGAGATCTCACAGGTTCAATTCTCTCGACACTGTCAGGGTTAGGCTCTATGGATAAAGTCATCCCTTCTAGTGAATCTACCTGGAACAAATATTTTATGGACATAGCGATTACCAATATTTGGAGTCCATGAAACACATAGAATATATATATATATATATATATATATATATATATATATATATATATATATATATATATATATATATATATATATATATATATATATATTCTCTTGACACTATCAAGGTTAGGCTCCATGGAGAAAGTCATCCCTTCTAGTGAATCTGCCTGGAACAAATATTTTGTGGACGTAGTGATTACCGATCTTTGGGGTCCATGAACCACAGATATATATATATATATATATATATATATATATATATATATATATATATATATATATATATATATATATATATATATATATATACTTACTTCTAGTATTTTTCTCTAGCTGAAAACATTATTTCCCATCTCTATCAGTGAGGAAAATTGATTAGATTTTTTATTTTAAAATTAGAATACCATTGTTTTGTTTATGTGTATAAATATATAAAAGTGACACCACACAAATTGATATGTATGACTGAAATTATTGTTTGAAGAAACTATTAATTGGCTAAGGTTCCCTTGTAGTTGGCCTACATAGCTTCAACTTTGACTTTTCTTATGAAAATTGAACCAAACTACAACCACAAACTCTAGCCATTTTATTCAAATTTATTTTAGTTTAGCTTGACTAAATAAATAGATAATTTTTACTTTTCCCGTGGAGAAAGGTAATGCACATATCTTCATTTTTTTGTTTCGATAAATTTAGTGACTGGAAGCAACTTTATGGATTTAAGTGAGATAAAAAATACATGTTCTTTGATATTAAGAATTTTGGTTTTATCTTCATTATATAAAATAAATATTTAATTTGTATATTGTTATATATTATTTAAATTAACACTTTAATATTTATATGTTATTCCAATTGTGAACTGTGGAGGTGGGCGTTAGTGTCCTATGTTATAGTAGTCAAAATAAATCTTAGTCTTTTTATTATTTTGGCAAATGTGTAAAGGTTTTGCTATGATCTCTTAGAGATCAAGTTACTAGCCTCTGTGAAGAATGTAAAATTATATTATTGATGTAATTATGTTAGAATTGTAAAGATAGACATCGATTCTCTAAAGGGTTGAGTTAAGTGAGTCTAGGGTTAATGTCTCATACAAAATCATGAGTGAGGTCATAGTGAGTCATGTTTTCTCATCATTGGGACAATTAGTGGTGTCTTTTCAGTTAGTTGCAATGTCAAATCATCAAATCATCATCATTACAGGTTGTTGTTACGCTTTCCCTTTGCACTGCGCTTCAGCAAATCAAAGGTTTTATTGTGCCACAGTCACTCTTAGGTTCCAAATTTATCTTCTCTAAGATAATTCATGTTGTATGCTTTTATTTTCATCTTTAGTAATTGAGAATAATGCCCAAAAAATATTGCAACCCTCATAAACTTGAATGTATTGCGCTTTATTGCTATGCTACTGTCAGAAGCATGAAGTTTAGTAGAAGATGGGGTTTTTGTGTTATTTCAATTCATGGAGGCTCAAGGAGGTTGTTAAGATTTTCAACATTATCAGAAACCTATATTCTTCATTCATAGACCCTAGTGCTCAGCCAAACCTATTCACGTGAAATTGTGTTGTGCTCTAGTGCTTCACTTCTGTTGTAGATGATGATTTTCAAAGAAGGAAAGTTTGCAATTTCATCAGGTGTTTATTAATAGGTATTTGATGACTTAGGAGTTGTTTTCCACCTGTTTGGAACATTTAGAGGTACAGGGGATGATCATAAGTATACAAATGGCTAATTTTTTGTGCTTTTGAAGTAGCACAGTGAATGTGTTACGCTTCAACACAGTCAGCATTTTGACCCTTTAATTCGACTCTAAACCTCATGAAATCGATTCTCATGGTTATGAAAAATTTCCTTGAGTGTATTTCAGGTTCATAATTCAAGTATTGATCATCTAATATGAAAAAGGAGCTCTTTGTGCTTTTGCTACATGGGATTTGATGAGTTTTTAATTGATTTAGAAGTTAACTTCAAAATCAGTTTCTAACCGAATAGAAATGAATTTTGAAAACGTAAAAGAGGTTTATGTTAAATATGATCTGAACAAAAAAAATACTTTAGTTTTTTGATAGGTGTGATGTATTGTAAGATTTGAATGAATCTTTACAACCTATTTTTCAGATTTCATCATTTCCCGTTTTAGCCATGATCTTTGGGTGTAGATTAAGAGGAGTTGAAGAATAATTTTTGAAAAATGAGAGAGGTTTCTATCAATAACAAGCTCATATACAAAAAAAACATTCGTTTCTGTAACATCTGTCATTATTAGAGAAATATGATCTAATATTTTACCTCTATTTTCCAAAAATACGATCCCTATTTCCTATTAAGTAATTTCTAAATCTAATGTAATTGACTCTGTCTTTGGGGAAATGGTTGAGCTTGACCACCTAAATCGAGGGATGAAAAAATTATATATATTTCATGAATTTTAGTGTGCAAAAGTGTTAGGCCCCTATAATACTAGTGATTCCCCCATTACTATTGTCATTGTATCCCTTATTGTCATTATTGTGTCCTTATTGTCCCCATATTGTTATTAGTATTCCCCATAGAAGCCCACTATTGTTATTTTTGTGCCCTTATCTTATTATTGTTATGTCAGCTTGATTATATTGTGACCCCATAGACTCCTATATATAGAAGGGAGGTTTATTCATTTGTATCATCCAAGAATTGTTCATTTGTGTAATGTAAAGGAGGTTTCCCCCTTGAAGAGGCTGAATTCTAAGGTGTTGATATATCTTTTCTATCTTTTTGTGAGTTGGTTTCCTAACCTTTTGTATCAGAGCTTTGGATTCTAGGGTTTCACTACTCCAAACAGGTCATTGTGGAATTTTCACTATTATGTTTTTTCTGTGACATTTCAGAAGCTACAAAAAAAACCATTTGAGCCGCAATCATTCTAAACTTCGGGTCCGAATTTTAGAGCTTGTGTTGCTATATTTATGAAGATACGATATGAGGAAGTTAGGGTTTTTGCAGACACCCGAATTACATTCCAAACAGGTGACCTAGGGAAAATCGTCATAATGTTTGTTTTGAGCATCAGATTGAAATTTCATAAGAATTTTTAGAAAGAGGACGGCCTGTAGTATTCTATGTATCAGTTTCAGGTACTAAGGTCGAAACAGTGACATGTGGCACGTCATACAAGTTCTCTCTACTGAACTAGTCTATAATCAGGTCACCGTGGGAGATTTCGTATAACTCTTCTTTGGAGAATCCAATATTGATCAGACTTGCGGGGTTAGAAATAGGACTCAAAGGGCTACCACAGGATGATATTTCAGATATTTGAGATCTGCAATTACCTAGATACAACATATTCAATATCAAGCTCTTACAAAATGAAAAATAGGTGTGTAGTTTTTTTAAAATTTTGCATAAGATTGGTTTGAAAAATTAGTTTGAATGAATTCAAAGGGAATAGTGAAGAATTATTAGCAATAATTAATGCCCCAAAGAAAGAGAATGGAAACACCTAATAAACAACCTGAAATCTCTAGCATGACTCGTGAAGAAGAGGAAGAAATGCAACATGATATATCAAAATTACAAGACCAAGTACAACAAATTTCACTCGCACTAAAGGCAAATGAAGCCAAGATGAATGGCATGGAAGCTAATATGAATGGCGTGCAAGTTAATATGGATGGCATGGAAGCTAAGATGGATGGCATGGAAGCTAAGATGAATGGCATGGATGCTAAGATGAATGTCATGGATGATAAGATGGAAGAATTGAAGATAAATTTCAATAAGTTGCTACAAAAAATGGTCACTAATGGTGAAAGGGTAGTAAAGGAAACTCATAATGAGAACAAAAGAAATGTTAATCATGATTTCATAGACTCTAATGTTGGATTGAAGACCTGCCATGTTCCAAAAATCGATATGAGGAAGTTTGATGGCAAGGATCCTGGAACATGGGTACTACAGATGGAGAAACTTTTCGATATCCATAATGTGCAAAACACACAAAATGTACGTATTGCAACTTTATATTTGGAACCAAATCAGTTTGTATGGTATCAATGGCTTTTCTCTCGTAAACAAATTGTCACTTGGGCAATTTTTATGGAAGAAATGATAGCACATTATGAGGATATAAAAAGCAGCACCTTTTTTAGCCAATTGATAAATCTCAAACAAAAGGGTTCAATGATGGATCACATTAAGAACTTCCAAAAATTGAACATAAGGGTAAAATATATTCCATAGGAGCATAGGATTGATGTGTTCATAGGGACTTTAAAGGATAATATCCAACATGATTTTCTCCTTTGGGAACTTGATTAATTGGAGAAGGCATTCAGGTTAGCAAGAAAAATGGAAAGAAAAATTATGGCAATCAGGAAGCCTACCACTCACAACTATAAATATGGAAGTGTTGTTGCCCCTAACCTTCCACAACCTACAAGGTTGACACCACAACAATTGGAAGAAAAAAGAGCAAAAGGTCTTTGTTACAGTTGTGATAGAAAATACACTAAAGGTCATAAGTGTGCTGAAAATAAATTATTCTACATAGATTGTGAAGAGGAGGAAAAAAAGGAACAAGAAATTCAAAAGAAGAGGATATACTCTAGGAACAAACCCTAGATAAAGAAGAAATGAATCCAACCATATCTTGTAATGCATTGGGTGGAATTACCACTCCTCAAACTATCAAGATAGAAGGACATATCAAGAAGAAAAAGGTAATAGTGTTGATTGATTCGGGAAGTACCCATAATTTTATTCATTGTAAGATAGTAAAGGAATTGAATTGCTTCCTATATCCAACACTAGAGTGTGAAGTGATCGTTGCAAGTGGAGGAACCATAAATTTCTCTCGAAAGTGCCATAATATCAAGTTATCCATGGGAGAATATGTATTGAATAGACCAATGATTTCCATTCCAATGGGTGGTGCTAATGTTGTACTAGGAGTCCAATGGCTACAATCCTTGGGTACAATAGCTTTTAATTTTCAAGAACTTTTCATGAAATTTTGTGTGGAAGGAAAGGAAGTTTAATTACGGGGTATTGTAGGGAAACCAGGAAAGATAATCAGCTCTAACGGTATGAAAAAGCTTCTAAAGAAGGAACAACGAGGTGTAATCACACAATTATGTTCGCTAGAGGTTCCCACATCGAAATCATCTATTTCTCTAGATCTCCAAAAAGTCTTGGACAATCATTCCAAGGTATTTGAGACTCCCAAAGGTATCCCACCTATTCATGATCATGTTCATGCTATTCATATGATTCCATGAAGTGTTCCTCCAAACATCAGGTCGTACAAATATCCCTATGCCCAAAGAGTGAAATTGAATGTATGGTTGTAGAAATGCTAGAGGCTGGTATAATTCAACCTAATCAAAGTTCTTTCTCTGCTCCAGTAGTATTGGTGCATAAGAAGGATGGATCATGGCGCATGTGTCTGAATTATAGGGAGCTCAACAAGCTCACTATTAAAGATAAATTTCCCATTCCTGTCATTGATGAATTATTGGATGAATTGCATAGATCAATTTACTTCACCAAGTTGGATCTTCATTCAGGATATCATCAAATTAGAATGAAGACTAAAGACATTCCGAAAAAATCATTTAGAACTCATGAGGGTCATTATGAATATTTGGTCATGCCTTTTGGCCTTACCAATGCACCTTCTACATTTCAAGGTTTGATGAATTCCATTTTCAAACCCTTCCTTAGAAAATTTGTGTTAGTATTTTTTTTATGATATACTACTCTATAACAAGTCTTGGAAGGATCATGTTGAACATGTTGACAGGGTGCTCAAACTATTGGAGGAGAAACAATTATATGAAAATATCTCCAAATGTTTCTTTGGAGTACAAGAGGTGGAATATCTGGGTCATATTGTATCTCATGAAGGTGTTAAGGTAGACCCCATCAAAATTAAAGCCATTAAGGAATGGAAAATCCCCACATCCATAAAGCATCTACGAGGATTTCTCAGCTTGACAGGGTATTATCGCAAGTTTGTTAATAATTATGGGAGAATAGTAGCACCTCTAACAACATTATTGAAGAAAGATGCATTTTCGTCAACTCTAGAAGCAACAAAGGCCTTCTAACATCTTAAAGAGGCAATGTGACAAGCACCGATCTTAGCTACGCCAGACTTCACAAAAACCTTTATTGTGGAATGTGATGCTTTAGGAAATGGAATTGGTGTTGTTTTAATGCAAGATGAAAGACCCATTGCTTTCGAAAGTCATCCAATCAAGGGAAAGTATTTACAAAAAGCTATTTATCAGAAGGAAATGTTGGGAATACTACATGCACTTAAGAAATGGTGACCCTACCTAATGGGAAGACACTTCAAGGTAAAAATGGATCATGATAGTCTTAAATAATTTTTAGAACAAATATTATCCTCTGAAGAGCAACAAAAATGGGTCACAAAGATGTTGTGTTATGACTTTGAAATCATCTACAAAATTAGGGAAGAAAAATGTTGTGGCGGATGCACTCTCAAGAAAGGATGAGGATGTGGAAGCATTGTTGTGCGCCATTTTATTATCCAACCAGATTGGATAAACGAAGCAAGGGAGGAATTGAAGAATGACGAAGAAGTATGGGCACTCATTTGAAAGATATAACAAGATCCCAGTACATCTGATACATTTAGCTAGAAAAATGATTCGTTATGGTACAAAGATCACTTATACCTATGTAAGAATTCCCAACTCAAACAAAAGATTCTTATGGAATTGCACACTTCTCCCTTAGAAGGGCACTCAAGATTTATAAAAAATTACCACAGGGTTAAGAAGGAATTTTTTTGGGATGACCTGAAATTAGATATTCAAAATTTTGTGGTGGAATGTTTGGTTTGACAACAAAATAAAGTTGAAACAATTAAGACCCCAGGTCTATTACAAATTTTATCCATTCCAAGCCAACGTTTGGAGGAGGTTTCAATGGATTTTATCACAGGTTTACCCAATTCCAAAGGAAGGAGTGTCATCATGGTGGTAGTTGATAGACTTACCAAGTATGCACACTTTTGTGCATTATCACATCCATTTAAAGCTAGTACAGTTTCTACTGCATTTATGGAAACAATTCAAAAGCTACATGGAAACCCAAAGATTATTGTAAGCGACAGAGATCCCATTTTCACTGGAAATTTTTGGATAGAATTATTTTCTTGTCTTGGTACTCAGTTAGCTCATAGCTCATCTTATCATCCTCAATCTGATGGGTAAACTGAGATAGTAAACAAATGTTTGGAAGGATATCTTTATTGCTTTGTGTTGTTGGGAAAAGTATCCATTCGGAATGCCCCTATCCCACTCTAAGGTGTGATAGTGCCTTAGCAACAAACAAGGAAAACTGATTGAGTATTTCTTCTTTATGAAATGTAAATGAGGAGAAAAGATGTAACTAACCTGTGTCTTTCGCTAGTTTGTTGATCCAATCACTCCTCTCTTCAGTGGCTCCCAGCTCCTTGCTCCTTCGCCGGCCCAGCTTCACCGAATTCCTGCAAGATCACAAGAGAGAGAAACTACACGAAGATATAGATATACATTCATAAAAAGCTCAAGATCAGATTAAGCTAAACATGTAAGCATAACAAAACATCATTGGTACACAGCATGTAGGAGAAACTCAAATAGTTTATTGATAGAATAAGAAAGTCCAAGAGGAGATACAACCAAGTGAGTTCCGATCCAGCATCTACCTCCCAGCAAAGGAATCCCTTCCTCTCCTCCAACAAAGCATAAATCACCCAATGTACTAATCTCAATCTCAAACCAACAGCAATTCTCTGCAAAGTACAAAATTCCAGCCTCCTGGACCTCTGGGTGAGAGATCCATATATAGATGTAAGCAGAGAGGATGAGTCAGCTTATGTTTTGACGTGTGGCTTCTCTCTGTCAGTTCTTGCTTCCACTTGGATGTTGAGAGCCTCTTACTCATCACTAGTCGAATTCATTGAGGCAAGTGTCATTAAGGAAGATTCTGGAAGTTTCCAGTGTCGGTACACCTTGAGGAATGACATTGCCATTTGGCATTTCTCGCTCAGCGCACCCTGGTAGTGCTTTTAGGTGCGTTGCAACGCACCCAGCTAGTGTACTGGGGTGCACTGCAACGCAGGCAGCTAGTAGAGCATCTGAATTGATCCTGAATTGACTGTTTCTGAGTGGTTTTTGGTGGAGAACTTCTGGGAGAAGCTGTCATTGGTTGACCTTGTTCCTTTAGGGGTAGGAACAACTCTTTTAGGGACTTTGGATCCCTTGGATTATGGACATTTCATGCTCAATGCTGTAAGGCACAAAAATGTCTATAACAGTTGCCCCCTAAAGTATGAGGCCGTTTATCGGGTGAAATGCTTTATTAGGATGATCCGAAGTTCTTTCAATGCTGGGAGGAGACCTGTAATAAGATACAATACAATACATTATTTTTCATACTGTTTTCATGATTTGGCTGAGGCGGGCATTCCCATGCTCAACTTTATAAATTCATTTTTCTGTACAGAGAACAGACAATCGTTTGATGGTAGACTGATGATTTTGATGAAATCATCATCCTTTTGGTAGGATGATTATCTGTGCTGCAATGATGTACATGTCAATGTCTTTATTTTTCCTGAATATATATCGCAGCCCGGATGGATGAAACTAGATCCGGGGTCTTCAATCTCGTCCGATCTTCACTCTAAGTACCAGTCGATCCATGTGAGAAATGTTCTGAAGTCGAACATGGAAAGACATCGCTTGATTACCAGTCAATGATGTAAATTGTTAACAAGTGCGATTGGAATCACCGATAATGATAATGACCCTCAAGGTACTGCAGTACAATTCACGTGGTGTGAATAAAGGACTTGGCGTCAAACACCATGCAAAATCTTTCGGTCGAAGGTCATTGACGTATACCTGTCATCGGAAGTGAGAAACTTGCCATTGAGGCATGCAAGCTTCAAAGTACTGAAGGGGGTGTTCCTAGATCAACTTCTTGGATAATGAGCTGATGTCGACAAGAAGCGATCCGTCAAAGGAGGGCCTTAATGTATCCCACATCAGTGACACGGAACGGAGCAAACAATTTTTATGGAGGTGAAAACGATCTGATGATATATGGTTCAGGGTGGCGGTCATGAAAGAATGAAGGATAATGTATGGTAGTGGATGGGACACGGTTGACTTCTCTGGATGACTTCTCTTGAACATATCGGCGACACTTATGTGATGGATTGGTAGCATTTACCCCAAATATGGATGGTATGGCGAGACCATGGTGATGTGACCGGTGAATGAAACAACCCAACCCGTCTCAGGCACGGAGTGGAAGTGTCATGTTCAAGAGCGACTTGCTACCAATAAAAGTTCTTTGAGTTTCTTCCCAATTTTTCCCCAGTCATTTCTGACCAGTACCTCTTTATTTTTGTCAAGCTTGAGGAGGATAACATATGCTTGTTCTAAAATTTTCCCTTCGGGCAAACCCATCGCTATGTTTTAACGAGCCTAGCGATAGTGAAACTCGTTCTCGTCTAAAGACAAGTTTGTCGCTATTAATCTTTTTAACGAGTCTAACGACAAAGATAACTCGGTCCTTTTCATTTTTAGAGAGTCTGAAAAGGTACGTAAAGTTAACTCCAAAAGTTCCTTTTTCGTCATCTAATCCCTTAAGTCCGAAAAAGTATAAAACAATACAGAAGGGATGAATTTTCGATAGTTTTAACGAGCCGAACAAAACAAGCGCTCGATCTTTTTGTGCAATAATCCCTCAGGTCCAAAAAGATTAATATCTAGAGGAGGGATAGCTCTTCCGGTCGCTTTAACGAGCTGGAAGGCCAAAACTCGGCAATCTTTTCATATTTTATGAGTCAGATGAAAAGAGCTTAAAGAAGACTCGTCTTTTGAGGAACGAGTGATAAAATGGGTAGCAGCTGATTCCAGGTAAGGGTTGGAATTTTCCAAGCACGGCAGTGTCACAAGGATGGCTAGTGAAATCACTCTTCGCAGCTGTTCCTCAAAATGGGTAAACAATCAAATGGAGGTGAATGATCGGCCAATGGAAAAGTGGAGGTGACGGTGCAAACACGACCAAGGCTTTAATGGCTGATAATGTTACATTCACGGTGGTTATTTACCGGAGGGTAGTTCATTTTTTAACGAGCTTAAACGCGGAAAAACACTGCTCGGTCTTATGTTTATTTTTTAACGAGCATGAACTATGTGCTAAAACTGCTCGATAATCCAGTCATATGATAAGAATGTCTCATGTAAGATTCCATTTTTTATGTAGCTTGTGCCTTACAAAGCTATGCCCTGGATCCTTTCGTTATGAAAGTTCGGAAATGACTAATCCTACGAGTTTAAAGGGTTAGACCTACAGGTTTAAAGGGAGGACCTAAAAATTTAAAAAATAAATAGCCACCCCTTGCTTGCACTCCAAAAGGTTTGCATGCCTCCAGGTATAAAGTATGATTTCAAGGTTACCCCTTCTTTAGTCCGTTAAAACATTTTTTTTAATGAGAGAGGCCTACCTCTTTCAAGTTACCAAAGATTGTCTCATTTGCGCAGCAAACAAAACATTTCTTCAGCGATGTCTACCGAGGTAGACAAAGGTGAGTGACAACGAGCGCCAAACACATAACTTTAACAAAAGAATCCTATTCTAGAACAACCCCTCTTCCAATCACGGACGGGGTACGGACTAGTCATATTCTCCCGCGGAAACCTACCCTATACCCAAAGTTTTTCTGCCGAAGCAGACCAGGACGCATGCCCCCTGGGTTCCAGTCATATCCTTCCGAATCACTCACGCTCATCGGGAGGACGGACCGTGGGTTGAGACATTTCTTGCATGAAGAGACCATTTAGGGATGGTATATGACTATTTGCGATGCGTGATCCGGGAAATGAAAGCTGGTCCACGAGCTTGACCACTCTTCCTTCGTGGGGAAAACACATTACTCTAAAGAGTGAGGAGACGATGGCTCCCATGCAATATATATAGTCTCGTCCAAGGAGTAGGTTATAATCCAAGGGTCCTTGAATGACCATCACGTTCATTTGAACGGTCTTCCCTTTCAATGTTATGGGCACATTGGGGAGGATCCCTAAAGGTCGACTGGTTCCTTTATCAAAGCCTGTCATATTTCTCATTTCAGGCAAAAGCGCTGGCGAACCAAGCACTTTCCAAGCAATAGAGGAAAGGATACTCACAGATGCCCCCTCATCAATGATGGTGCCAGCCATGACCATTCTGTATATTTGGACGATAATTCTGAATGGTATGCTTGCTGGCAAACGGGGTCTGCCTAGTTGGTTCCAGTCGAAGGAGACAACTAGGTTGCTTGGTGGTGGGACCGAGTAGACGACCGGGTATCGCTCTGACGAACTTCCTTCCTGCGATAAAGGAATGGGGGGGTTTCCCCCATGCTCGTCAGAGTCTGTGTTGATGAAGAGAATTTGGATGATGTCATCTTTATCCTCTTCAGTGACTGTATCATTCGAAGATAAAACCTCTGAAGGCAAGACCGGGTCAACTGCCGCCTCGACCTTTTGACTTTCGTCGGGTATGGATTCAGCTGGTTCATCTTCAATGACCGGCGCTTTAGCTGACCACTTGAGCGGGCCAGCTGGATTTTCAACTAACGAAGGACTCGGTAAGAGTTTTTTATATCCAGGAGGAAGTCATAACGGTGAAACCGGACGATCATCCAAAACTCTTTTCGCTTCGTCTAAGAAGGGACAACGGTGGATGGCATGATTGCCTTCGCACAGTCTACAGGGAGATCTAGCTCTCTCTTTTTGTCCAGGGACTTCACTTTCACTAGTTGACGGTGTGCATTCAACATGGCTATCAGAGGTTGATGCTACCAGATTGTGCAAACGGGGAGACCAGTCCCTTAGTATCCGATGGATGCAGGGACAATCTCTGTGAAAGTGGTCTCCCTTGCATATGACACATGGCGATTTAGGCCTATTCAGTGCTGTGTGTGGATTTTCGTTAGACGCCACTCGTTTGCCCCCAGTCGCTTTTGGCTCCTTCTTCTTCTTCTATTTCTTCTTCTTTTCCTTCTTCTCCTTAGGAACTTGGTTTTTATCTTTACCAGTCCCGTCAAGCGAAGAGGAAGGAGGAGAAGAAGAATTAGAGGAAGTAGAAGGCTGGTGGGTAACTCTGGACTGGTCTAACTGCTGATTCGACTGTTCAGGAATAGTGGTGTTCTGAACGACATTGGTTGAGAAGAGCCAGACTGGCAAGCCAATTGTCAGTCCTGGAAGCGAAAATGTGGCCATATGGGGCGCACCAACATCTCCCCAAGAGGAGAAGGGACTAGGATTTCCACCAAGGGGAATTCCTTGGTTGGTGGGCTCCATTTTCTCAACCTAAAGATCAACGCAAGAAAAAGGGTATGAATATTCCGTTTAAAATAAATTTTAACGACGCTTGGACACAACTTGCTTTTTCAATTTTAAAGAGTCGAGAAAAAGCAAAAGATGACTCTAGTCGCCTTCGATGTTTTAACGAGCCCGAAGTGACAAATGCTCGGATGGACTTTTTCCGTTATAGAGTCTGAAAAAGGCCAAAAGGAACTGCTCTAGAGTTCTAGGTAGAGGGTGTGCCAAACTTTTCGCAAAACCGCAGAATACTTTTTAAGGTACGGGCGGTCAATCTTCCCGAATGCTGTGTTCAGTGCATTGCGATCAGTAGGGTGGCCGACACGGCTTCCTATGGATAAAGGTTTTATGCCTATAGGGGTCTCCCAATATATACTCAACGGTATGTGGGAGTACAATCCATACTGGCGCTTATCATCTCTCAGGAGGAATCACCCAACCATCAGCGAGATCGACAGTCACCAGGTTTTACGACGCCGGAACACGTCTCTAGCCTAGACCTCTATGTTGTGCGTTAAGTTACAAAGCGTTGTTAAGTTCATTCAATTTATTTTAGGTTGATCTTTCTTAGAAGTTTGCCTTTTTGGATCACCACGAGATGTATGATACAATTCCTAAATGCAGTCTAAAGATGATAAGCAAGCTTTTATATCTTTTCAACAATGAAAATCCTAGCTACAAGGGGAAAAGAAAGACACAATCTTTTCTCAAAGAGCATAGAGCACACTGTAAATGCACTTTTCCTAAATCAACACATACAAACTATCAAAATGCAAATGCACATATGCATGTATTTTTTTTCACTTTCTTAATATTGATGCCTAAAAAGAAAGCTGTTGTACAAATTTGAATTCGATTTCAAGTGAAAAACACAATCAAAAAGACGATTATGACACTTTATGATTTACTTGTTTCGACACTGGAAATGCATAAATTCAAACCAAAAGACAAAATTAAAAGCTAAATCAACTGTGAACAGCAAACAAACTCACTCCTAAAATCAAAACGACGCTTACGACAGGTCTAGATCTAAGGGCGACAGTATGACTAGTTTACTTTTGTGATGGGAAACTGCAAATGATGTAACAAATACACAAATAACAAATACAGTTTCTTTATACAACTGAGGCGAAATTGAGGCAAAGAAAAGGGGTTTCAGATAAGTACACACACTGATAACAAGCTGCAAAAAACAGAGATAAAACTGAGCAAAAGGAAGCAGGGAACCACAGCTGCACAAGGCAAAGGCTGATCAGCGCACCCCCAGCATAGAGAAACTGAACTTCAGCGCAGGTAGCCTTTACGGGACCTACGTTGAAATGCAGAACCTCTTCACAGAGTCTGCGCTGAAGCAGAAACGAGAGTTGTTTCTGGGTTCTGGGTCACGGTTTGCAGTTTAATCTACAGTTTTTGGCCGGATAAAAGCTATCAATTAGGTACAATTAGAGGGATGTTTTAAAGGAGGACTAAGATCTATCACAAAGGGTTGTTAGAGCACTTGTGGATCAGCTGTTCAGATCATAAATAGGCCCAGTGAATGGACTAGAGTAGCTAATCTCTACTTTGCATTTGTAACTGGCAAATGCAGTTCGATTCGGCACTCCTGAGTTTATGAGATGAACAACAATAGAAACACAAATAAACTAACAAGATACGATCCCCAGTGGAGTTGCCAATTTGTTGTTGGGAAAAGTATCCATTCGAAATGCCCCTATCCCACTCTAAGGTGTGATAGTGCCTTAGCAACAAACAAGGAAAACTAATTGAGTATTTCTTCTTTATGAAATGTAAATGAGGAGAAAAGATGTAACTAACCTGTGTCTT
Organism: Pinus tabuliformis; assembly: GCA_031772625.1. NCBI lineage: Eukaryota > Viridiplantae > Streptophyta > Pinopsida > Pinales > Pinaceae > Pinus > Pinus tabuliformis. The sequence continues at coordinate 588,642,216 of CM062820.1, read as the reverse complement.
TCGCTAGTTTGTTGATCCAATCACTCCTCTCTTCACTAGCTCCCAGCTCCTTGCTCCTTCGCCAGCCTAGCTTCACCGAATTCCTGCAAGATCACAAGAGAGAGAAACTACACGAAGATATAGATATACATTCATAAAAAGCTCAAGATCAGATTAAGCTAAACATGTAAGCATAACAAAACATCATTGGTACACAGCATGTAGGAGAAACTCAAATAGTTTATTGATAGAATAAGAAAGTCCAAGAGGAGATACAACCAAGTGAGTTCCGATCCAGCATCTACCTCCCAGCAAAGGAATCCCTTCCTCTCCTCCAACAAAGCATAAATCACCCAATGTACTAATCTCAATCTCAAACCAACAGCAATTCTCTGCAAAGTACAAAATTCCAGCCTCCTGGACCTCTGGGTGAGAGATCCATATATAGATGTAAGCAGAGAGGATGAGTCAGCTTATGTTTTGACTTGTGGCTTCTCTCTGTCAGTTCTTGCTTCCACTTGGAGGTTGAGAGCCTCTTACTCATCACTAGTCGAATTCATTGAGGCAAGTGTCATTGAGGAAGATTCTGGAAGCTTCCAGTGTCGGTACACCTTGCGGAATGACATTGCCATTTGGAATTTCTCGCTCAGCGCACCCTGGTAGTGCTTTTAGGTGCATTGCAACGCACCCAGCTAGTGTACTGGGGTGCACTGCAACGCAGGTAGCTAGTAGAGCATCTGAATTGATCCTGAATTGACTGTTTCTGAGTGGGTTTTGGTGGAGAACTTCTGGGAGAAGCTGTCATTGGTTGACCTTGTTCCTTTAGGGGTAGGAACAACTCTTTTAGGGACTTTGGATCCCTTGGATTATGGACATTTCATGCTCAATGCTGTAAGGCACAAAAATGTCTATAACACTTTGTAACTGATAAACAGACACAATGGTTCAAATGGTTGCCTCTAGCTGAATGGTGGTATAACACTTCCTTCCATACTGTAGCAAAAATGACCCCATTTATGCAACTTTATGGATATCATCCACCATCCATCACATCATATTTAAGAGAAAATTCTAAGGTTCAAGCAGTGGAACATCACATCGAACATCAACAACAAGTTCTCCAACTCTTAAAGGATAACCTCACATTGGCGCAAAATAGAATGAAACAACAGGCAGATCAACATCGCAGCGAAATAAGTTTTGATGTAGGTGACTGGGTATTCCTATGGCTACAACCATATAAAAATGTCCCTCAAGAAAGCTAAGAAGGATAAAAAATTATCACCAAAGTATTGTGGTTTGTACAAGGTGTTGGAAAAGATTGGTATTGTGGCATATAAATTGGAGCTTCCTACAGCTTCGTGAGTGCACCCAGTTTTCCATGTTTCATGTTTAAAGAAGGTTATAGGTGACAAGCTCCTAGTTCAAACAATATTGTCAGAACTTGACGAGGAAGGAAAAATCATATTGGAACTGGAAGAAGTCACAGAAACAAGAACTCGACAGCTACGAAATTGATCAATTTTGGAGTATCTCATCAAGTGGAAGAACTTACGTGCTAAGGATTCCACATGGGAGGATGATAATTTTATACAAAAGAATCCAAAACTACTCAAGCATTGAGGACAACTCTTTTCAAAAGGAGAGGGGCATGTTAGGCCCCTATAATACTAGTGATTCCCCCATTACTATTGTCATTATATCCCTTATTGTTATTATTGTGCCCCTATTGTCCCCATATTATTATTAGTATGCCCCATAGAAACCCACTATAGTTATTTTTGTGCCCTTATCTTATTACTGTTATGTCGGCTTGATTATATTGTCACCCCTTAGACTCCTATATAGAGAAGGGAGGTTTAGTCATTTGTATCATCCAAGAATTGTTCATTTGTGTAATGTAAAGGAGGTTGCCCCCTCAAAGAGGCTGACTTCTAAGGTGTTGATCTATCTTTTCTAGATTTTTGTGAGTTGGTTTCCTAACAAAAAGGTTTGTTGGCTAGGGTTAGGATAAGAAAAAATGTGTGCATTGTATTTTTCGGATATTTTCCTGTGAATGAAAAAGACTGAGGTTTGACTTTACAAAGACTCATGTGTCATCCCTTGATGGTGATGTGTTTTCCTATGTTGTAAGTTTTGTCTCTTGTAATTTACATGCTTCGAATGTATGTCTTCATGTTTGGTTAAACAAGGATTTATCTCAAAACTCATTGTCAAAGTGCTCTCATAATTTTGCTAAACAATTTATGTTTTCTTCTTAAGTGGAATTTACAATTCATCCTTCAGTGAGATGCTCTATATGTCATTTACACCATTCATGTGCTTACCCTTCTATAGTGAATTAAATTGAAAACACCAGCATGACTACTTACCATGCCCCTGTCAAAAGATCCCTCATCCCTTCATCCTCCCACTAGAAAAAGAATCAACTTTATATGATTGTATGCCTAATGGGTTTTCCCTCTTCCCTACCAACAAATTATTAAAATATATTCCCTTTGAGCATCATACCTAGCCTAAGATCTAATTGACTGAAAATTCATATAGAGAGAGCCCTCTATAAGGCTAGAAGGGCTAGATTCAAGTTTCAAAGTGGTTTATGGTTACCTTTGGATTCCTCTCCTTAGCCTGGAGGAATTACGAAGTGCTAAAAGAGGGGAAATATATTTATAATATGAGGTGGTTAAAACATGAAGAATAAATAAATAAAAAATATTTTATATTATAGATTTATTTTTTTCATAGCACTACTTAGCAGTTTGGCTATGTGCTTTGACCCTACATAGACCACATGGGTAAGAAAAAGAACTACTCTATCCAATATGATTATTCATATTTAATTCTTGAAAGCCACCCATTGACCTTTATGATGTGACTATGGTTAGGTATATGTACACCAAATATGGGTATAACTTTATTTTTTCTTTATCAGTCGAATTTGTGGAGGAAACTAGAATGAATTTCTGGGAACATTTTCTAGCCCTAATAACAAAGACAAAATCACATTACACAATGAAAAAGTGATAACAGTTGGAGGTCATTCAAGACCTGTGCAAAAGGATCTAGGGGCTAATTTAATAGTTCTCTCAAATTTGACCCTTCTGGAAAACAAATCGAAGACTTTTGGCACCTCCATTAGCCCTTAATCACTATATCAAGGTTGTAGATCTATTGTAGTACTTGAGAGCATAAGGAGCACTTTTTTTAAAGATGAAAGGCTTGTCAAGCAACCCTAAGGAGGCCACACTCACTGGTATAGGAGTGAAGGTCAAAAGTGGCATCACAAGGTTTGCAAAACCTCTGAAATATCTGAGCATATTCACATCTCTAGTATGTATATTCCAGTCACTATAGATTAGTAAATATGTTAGAGTTTTACAAGGAATTCAAGGCCTATCTATTTTTCAACCATGATAACTCTAGACCCTTGTTAAATATCTAAAGTTTCTATGGTATTAAGTGACATATTTATAGCCCTAGAAAGGACTCAAGTCCTCTATCAAAGGTTTACAATTTTGTGGTATAGTCATGTGCATAAATTCCTCATTGGAAGAGGCACCAAGATAATTTCTACACCTTGGCATATATTAGTTCCAAGGTTAAATTTGTTGAATTGATATTTTGAGTATAAGACAAAAGTACCAAAGTTCTGAAGCATAGTCTCATTTTCAAGCAAAGCTCACACCCTATATCTAAATAACATATATAAAGGTCTTCTATATACCTATGCATGAGGTCTGAGCATAATTATCGTGAAAGTGAAGGCTAGAAAAGAAGGAGACTAGTTCTCCTCTTGTTCTAAGCATAAACACATTTCAAAAGACTCAATTTGAGCCTCAATCACCAAATAAGAGGAGTTAAGACTCCTATTATGTTTCTGTGCATGAGGGAGACCTAGAATAAAGGCACATTAGGCTTATAATCTCATACAGTCCCTTGTACAACCAGAGGAGAAGCATAAGTTTTTATACACATATAAGAGAAGGATCATCACCTTGCTCACAGTATTGGATACTGATATAAGGGGACAAAGAGTTTTTGCATAGAAGTGACAAGTTTTGGGCACATATATATACACAGTCCAAGCAAATAGTGAGTCGACCTATGGTAACATTGAAAGGGTACATTTATTTTGAATTTTCAGTAATGAATTTTTTTTTTGAAATCGTTGTTGAGTGTAGCTTTGTAAATAATATTCAAGGATATCTATTCTAAAAACCCTAATTCGAGGGTATAGTAATAAAATTTTCACATTGAAAGAAGGACAAACTACATGAGGTCTTTTTAATCACACTCATCCTCGTCTATGGACTTTGGTTTTCACTTAGGTTGTGGACAGTAGCGAGGTGTGATCGTTCAAAGAAACCATAGTGTATCACATATTCAGACCCACATATCTGCATTACATTGACAACATTCAGACCCACATATCTGTTTCGATGTTTCGACTGGTTTCTAAGCACAAGAGTTGAATAAAAGTTTCTCTGTAATGGTGGGTTAGGAAGGCCAATCTTAATTTTTTACATTATGGGAAAGGAGAAAAATAAGGGAAAGTCCATGGTCAGTGACAAGGTTGAGCTCGAGAAGGAGATCTTTGTTTTTGAAAAAGAAGGACTAACTACAGGAAAAAGGTGAGGTCACATATTTGTGACAGTGACACACATTGACAATCATAATGCAGCTCTTTGGGAACCTAATTAGCCCTAATATATGATAATAGGTCGCAGACCCATCTACAAAAGAACAAGGTCATCCAAGACAAAATGCCAATAACAAAATAAGAAGATATCTATCATGGTTACCAGAGAATTTGAGGACCGTCCAATCATGAGTGAACATGCAGTGTCAAGCTCTAAAAGGTGAGTGAATGGGTGCCTAAATCCGAAAGGAGAAAGTTGATTTAAACCATGGTTCCCTGGTGCCCTCGTATGCATAGTTGATAGGAAGCCAAAAGAATGGGGCTTAACACTATTTTGTTTTCTTATATTGGACCCCAATTAAACACAAAACACAAAATTAAATATAAATTTAGTATAACATATAATTATATTATATTAACATTTTTTTTTCAAGTTGTTTGTGATCCTCTAGGCTTGACTTGTGGCTTGAGAAACTACGACCCAAGGGCATATAATCCATCAAAGTCACTTGGGGATTGCATCTAGACTACGCCACACCAGCCCTAAGTTGATTGGAGTTTTAGCATGTCTCCTTCCCCTAGCACAGGCATAAGCACCCCGTGAGGTTTGACCCTGGTTCACCTTGCTAACAAGGCCCATCCTCAACCGGTTGTGCTAGTGGGACTTGACATTAAATTAATAATTTAAAAATAATATATCATATAAATTATATTAAAATTAATAATTTATAAAATAACATAACATAAAATTAAATTAAATTAAATGATATGTTATATTTAATTTAATTTTAATATAATCTTAATATTGGTTATATATCATATTAATATATAATATTATATGATTTTTGTTGAAATTAATCATGTATTTCATGTGTTACATGTGAATATAAATTTAATGGTGTCATTGACGCTATTATGATGAAATCCCATGGTATCTTGTGATTAAACATCTGAAGAACCCCTAGTTCAACATGGCTACACAATGTGGAAAACAACAATCCATTCATTAATATATTTAAAGATTAATAATATAAATATGATGACACTCAACCATATGTCAAGTGTTTAGGTTGAATTTGAATGCACATGAATAATTCTCTTAGTTATTTAATAAATTGAATAGTATAATGAATCGAGATAATACATTATTTGAATATAAGAGATATGTGTTGGAGGGTTCATGGAAAACTAAAAGAGGATCCATTAGTTAAGAATTGTCATAATTTGTTTGTAAATCTATACAAAATAATTTTCCAATAAAAACCATGTTCTCATTTCTAAGTAATGCCAACCATAACAATCATGGAAACTATTGCATTCAAGGCATCTTGGTGCTTGTCTTTTGAATAGGAGAATTATTTCTCAGTCCATGAGAATGGAACACAAAGATGTTGAGTCTAACTTGTCCACAATGAATTCTATTGATGAATGCATTGAGGAGAAACAAGTTATTGGTCACACAAATCTAGGTTAAAAAAGGGGTTTATATGGTTAAGCATTTTCATACTTGATTTCTAAATTTATACAAAAGCATTTTGCATGAATTACCATGTTCTCATTTCCAAGTAACATCAACTATGACAATCAATGAAACTATTTTTTCCAAGGCATCATATTTCCCATCCTTCAAATGGGAGGATATCTCAGGCCATATGAATGGAACATGTGATGCCCAGTCCAACGTTTCCACTATGAAGGGTAATGGATGATGTGTAGTTCAAGGAGAAAGAAGACATTCTCTAAGCAAGTAAGAATTTTAACTCATAGACTAATCCAAATTTGTATCTACAATGTTTTGATATCAATAATTTATTAGTAAGTTTGCCACTATTTCAACATATATTAGGCTTTTGTAGATAAAGTAACAAGATAACCATTTTGATTTGTTATCATGGCCAAATATCCTAAACATGCACAAGTCAATTTAACATATCATAAGCATAGGTTCCAAGAACCATCGATAATTCATTGAACCAACACATATGATCATTGTATCTTAAAATTCACATCTAGGAGGGATAAAGCCACCATGAATAGGTTAGTTATGAACCAACAATAGGTATCAAGGTCTAACATGGTAAGCACCTAATAACACAAATATTTTAGATGGATAATTTCATCTCCTTGACATTTATGTTATAATTTTACCATTTGTTTGTTTAATTATTTGTGTGATTCGTTTACGAGTCTTGAAACCCTCCCATACCATCAATGTATGTATCTACTATAACCATGTCAAATTTTAATGCATGAAAGCATTAACAAAAAAAATAAAAAAATCAACGTTGGCTCCTTTCACACGTCATTCTTTGTGGAGTCAATTAATTAAAGCATAATTTCAACTAATTGGTAAATTTTAAGTGGTGGATTGGTACGTAGGGGTAGGCCCACAACAAGTAACAATAAGCTTGACATCAATGATAATTATTTCCTAGCTAGCCATCATTTTTACATTCAAGGGAACTTATATCCTTAAAGATTGGAAGTAGGAGCATAAGAGACATAATAAATTATGTGTGATTCATTGAGGCACCATTCCTTTGCATATAAATAATGATGATAATGATGAAAATGATGATGATGATGATGACACCAAGGATGACAATGACAACAACAATGATTTTGATTATGATGATGATGATGAAGACGTTGACAATGATGACGATGATGATGATGTTATATATGATGTGGATGAAAAAGATGATGATGATGACAATTATGATGATGATGATGATGAAGGGTAAGAAGCTTTCTCAAAAAAATTCATCTCCTTAACATTTATATATGTTATAATTTTGTCGTTTGATTGTCAAATTCTTTCTCTAAGTCGTATTTGACTCTCAAAACTCTCCCATATCATAAATTCATGCATCCAGAATAACCATGTCAAATTTCAGTGCATACGAGCACAAACTTAAAAAATTTCAACGTTGGCCCCATTCTCAAGTCACATCACGACTAGCTCAAGAGACTTTTGCAGCCCTCTAGAAATTGATTCACTGAAACTTGCAAAGAATAGATAGTGCAAAACAATAAATTATATAATCAACTGATAACACCTTCAGATGATGTTTATGGCAATGAGAATAATGGTGACATCACATCTCAAGTCACATCATGACTAACTCAAGAACTCATTAGCTCATCAATGACAACAAAATATTATTATTTTAGTACCATGTTGCATAATCAATCAATTATAAATTGGAAGTTAACACCTAAACATTATTTTAGTTAATTTAAAAATCAATATGAGACCCCCTTGTGGTAAATTTTCTCATTGTAAGTCATGGGCAATCCTTACTTATTTTATGTGGGCACCCCTTTCCAAGTCAAATCGACCCACCAACTCGTTGCATGGGCACCCTGACATGCCAAGCACAGGATGCCCCATGGGCACCTGAGCACCCCTCCTTCGTGCAGCATGCCTAGGTCATGGAAATTCGCCCTGCCATGTAAATCAGTCAACACAAATCATTAGCTCATCAATGACAACAAAATATATATTATCATTTTTTAGTACCATGTTTCATGATCAATTAATTATAAATTATTTTTTAACACCTAAATATTAATTTAGTCAATTTTTTGAAGATCATTATGAGACCCTGCTATAGGGATTAATGCACAGGTGTTTGGTGATGTAGAAACCCTCATGGATCTTCCTAATATCCTTAGCAGACAGTCAGATTAGCTGCAGCTGTCACAAAGATGCATGCATATCTATGTTTAAAAAATGAATATCAAATCAAGAAGGACTTATTACCTCTAGTCTTACTGTGGTGTTGTTGGAGAGTGCAATGTAGCTAGGCGGAAGACCCTTGAGCTAGCTCCAGATCAAAACCTGCACATAGATAAGAAAAGCGTAATATCACATCATAAAACCTTGATAAACAATGCATGAACATATAAATATATCTAGTTGCATGTATCTCAGCCACTCATAATAATGACATTACATCAACATATAAACAAGTTATACTACCAACATCATGGAGTGGACAACACAATTGCAGTTCTATATTGATGTAGAAAAGAGTGATTAAAAACATTGGTTGTATCAGCCTTCCTTTACCCCTCTATCTCTTCTCTCTCTCTCCCCCTTATTAACCTCTTCTGATGCCTTAATCGGAGACTATGCTCGACAGTTAAATAGGAAATCCTTTCAAATGGTTCGACCCCTTTCAAAATGGCCCTAACCTTGCATATATAGCATGTGAGGATAGGGTTGCCAAGTCCTTCATGAGTTCCATTAGGCAAAAGTAGTGATGTTTCCATGCCTTTGTGCTCTTTCCCGTTTTCATACTCCATTAGGAATTAGTAATTCCTCCAAACAGATTGAGTTCTAATCTTTCCCTGCTTTTGTGAGCTGACATAGGAGAGAATCTTGGGATATTTCTTGGTCAACTTGTTCCCTTGACCCATAGAAACTCATTAATGTTCACTAACACTCTTCCCGAGGTAACAGATAGAGTTACCCTAGGCACTAACGCACCCTTAGCCTTTCTAGGAAGCTTTATAAAGCATGTTTCTAGTGTTTAGACAGCGTTAGCTTGACAACTGGGCCTATGAACTTGGTCAGTCCTTTAGTCATCATGTATTTCTCCTCTGAGCTGGTGAGGAGGTCATTTTCTTGTATAAAATATGCCCCCTAAAGTGTGAGATCAGAGGCTGCAACGATGGCCGAAATAGTTTATATTTAACTCTCTTTTTATTTGGAAAAGAGAGGGAGAGAGGATCGGAGCTTTGGGCGGTATGAGAAACCTGATACAACACATATATAAAAAACAACTAAAATCATGTCCTGAGTCGGAAATTACCATGCTCAGTGGCTATGCCAGAGTGATTTTCTCAATAAAGAGATATGACGATGTTGGCCACCGATAAGCACAATGCGGAACCTATGTCATAATAGGATCATTCTGATGAGTTGTCTCCAAAAAAAAATAAACGCAACTTGGGAGAGGAAACAAGGCTGAGTGATGTAAGCCTCTACACAAGGTCTTGATTTATTCTTCATCACAACAACATATATCGATACATGTGAATATAGGCGTTGAGGTCAAACATGCATGAAATCATCTTATTACCAGTCAATAATGGAGATCGTTAACAGACACAAGGATGGCTACTGATAATGGTGATGGTCTCCAAGATGCATAGTACAATCTAGCGAGTGTGAATAATGTTTTTGTCGTCGAACACTCATAGAATCGTTTAACCATGAGCCAATAATGAAAACCCCTGACCAAACACAAGGTGACCTGCTGCTGATGTCTACAAGTACCATGGCACTAAAGTGTTTATGGGTCTTCTTCCTAGATAGAGTGTTGAAGTAGATGAAGAGACCTGTCAAAAGGTAGGCAATAAGGTGTCCTACATCAGTTGACATGAAACGTGACAAGAATGATTGTTTTTTGAGGAATCTTTTGATCATTGGGTCAAAGCGAAAAAGGGCATGATGATAGGATATGTTTTGATCGTTTGATGGAGGAAATAGAAGATAAAGTTTTTCCCTTGAACAATAGAAGGCACGGCAACGGTTTTAACCATGTAGAACTAGACTCATGAACACCAAAGAGTGTTAGGATACAGAGATGTAAGAACATAGGGGTATATAGGCTAAACTCATAGGATGGTAAGGTTCATATTGAGAGGCCATCATAAGGAAGGTTTATCTGAGGGAGTGCCATATTCAAGGGAGCAACTACTGCTAAAAAACTCCTTTTGCAATACTAAACACAAAGCAATTGTATTGTCCACTTTCCCCATCTGATTTGTTTAGTGAGTCCATATGGGTAAAATCATCGATCTTTTCATGTTTTAAGAGTCTGAAAAGGATCGTAAAAAGAGTGAATCTATGTCCTATCTAATTAGTTTAATGAGTCCAGACAGGCAAAATCAGTGGTCTTTTCATGTTTCAAGAGTCTGAAAAGATTGTAAAGAGCGACTCCATTCCTCATCAGTGTAATTTAATGAGCCCAGATGGGATAACTTGGTGGTATTTTCATATTTCAGGAGTTTTAAAAGATCGTAAAGAATGACTCTGGGGTGGTCCCTTTGTCATAGTTGTTAACCGGGTCGACAAAGATTTAATAGTATACCCGAAAAGGTTCCTTTTCCTTAAGTTAATCTATTGAGTCTGGATAAAGAGAAATCTATGCTCAATAGATGTTTGCCTCATTTTGTTATGAGTACGAGGAGATGGAGTAAACTTGATATTCATAGTGAAATTTTAGTCAGTCACACGATGACAAACTCAACAGATCTTCATCAAATTTTAACGAGTCAAATGAAGAAAACTCGAGGTATATTTTTCAGTTTAATGAGCGAGGAAAAAGATGGAAAATAACTGCTCATTCCTTCTTTGTAGGTTTAACGAGCTTGGAGAAGGGAAAAATTCAGGGATTTTTCGATTTAAGAGCAAGAAATAGTCCCAAAAGAGAAAGTGTTCATATCATTGTCGTAGGTTTTTAACGAGCGCAATGATGAAAGCTCGGGGTTTTTTCGATTTAACAAGTGAGAAAAGTTCCTAAAAGGAATTCTCAGAGCCTCTTCATACATTTTTAATGAGCCTGAAGAAGGAACTCAAGGTTTTTTCAATTTTATGAGAGAGAAAAAAATTCCCAAAAAAATGCTCGATAGATCTTTTTCAGTTTAGTGAGCTAGAAAAAGAGAGAAAAAGAGTTGCTTAGATCATCGTCGTAAGTGTTTAATGAGCCCAACACTGAAAAACTCAGGGATTTTTCAGTTTTAGAGTGAGAAAACATCGCATAAAATAAAATTCTCATTGAGAATCGAACATGGTCATTTCTGTCTTTCAATCCTGAAAGTTCTTTCATCAGAACATGAGCAATTTCGGCCAATATGGGATCATGGTGTGTGATAAATATCATAGGAAACAGGTTACTTCTAATTTAATGACTTCAATTAAGATAATTCATGTCTCTAAAGTGACTATAAGGGAGTTCTTGAGCCTCCACTTTCACTAATTGCATCATTTGAGAGCTGTGAGAGTGTGTTGGAGCTAAAGAGGAGCAGATTTTCAATAGACGATTGCAGGAGATCCAGGCGACCATTCGATGTGCTTCCAGTCCCAGGTAGATGCAAAAACCCTAATTGTGCATTATTAAACCTTTTTAGCTACTTTTGGGGTGGATTTTTGGATATCTGGGAATCCCTAGATCATTTATTGTGCCTAACGCCCCCTTCCAGGCCTGTAGGGAGCGTTAAACGCCCTTTATGACCTGGGGGAGGGCGCTAATCCTCCCGGTTTGTCACTATGGGGGGATTTAGTGCATCAGGGCGCACCCCAAAACCCCAGGAAATGATTTCTTGAGCTTTTTTGCCCATTTTTACTGATTGTTGGGTTTATTTGTGCATGTTTTTAGCCATTATGACTAGTCTATGGAGAGAATGGCCCATGATCGATAAGAATTGCTGATGCAAAATGATCCATCTTAAATACTTGCATTGCGCTAATGTGGGTTGATGAAGTATGCACAGTTGGACTTGATGAAGGGTTAGGAGGACCTTTTGAGCTGGATTATTCAATGTTAGGATGAACATGAACAGGTGTACCAGATTGGGGACCATGAGTTAGCCATTGACAAAGATGATGTGTATTTCTTGACAAGTTTGTCGTGCATAGGAGCACGGGCAAACTTGACCAGTGGTAGGCCTGATCCTGAGAGCTGGTCTGATCTTACTGTATCCCTGAGAGTAGACTCATCAGCAATAGAGTCCCTATAGAGAGGACTAGATCCAGATCTATGAGGTCCATTTTATGGATGATTGTGTGCTTGGCAGGGTCTAAAAGTCCCCATGTTGTGACAAAGGCCCAACTTTTGCTTGCAGTTTAATGTGTCTAGCCGCATATATTCAACTGGTGCAAGGCATTGCTTCTTCAGTTGAAGGAAAAGTTGACCACATGTATGACCCAAACCCAACAAAGTTTTGGGTATGGCACTCTCATTATCTCCTTCATACTTGAGAGGGTGCCAGTTATGCGCCCACAAATGAGCTTAGGTACCCTTGATCTAAGGAAGCCTAGATAGAGGTGATGGGCAGCACTTAATCCTCGCACAGGATGAGGACCCATCCGACATTTTTTCAAAGAATATTTCTTCGAATGGCTCAATGGCCATATTGTGATGATAGATGACTATGCCTATGAGGGCATGGACTTAACAGGTGACCCTAAAATGATTTTTCCCCTTGGTATAAACTAGGGGCCTCAAGGTAAGAAGGATTATTTCAAAGTACTTAAAGTATTTTTAAGCTTTTGAATATTTATGTTATGTTTTTGTTGATTTTATGGGTGAACAAGTACTGACATGAAGCTTTTTGCTTGACACAGATGTGGCACTGGTGTGACCTGTAGGCGAGCCTCGCCAAGTGAGGCAAGGAGGCCAACTACCCAAAGGTGAGGGTGATGCTGAGAATCTTCACGAGGTTCTAAGGAACCTCAAGGGCTTGAGCATGGGTGTGCCCCCCCTTCCTATGAGGGAGATCCCCGCTCATATGCAGTGACACATAGTTAGTGTGCCTGAGCATTTTCTGGTTCCTCTTTGGAGGATAGCTAGAGTAGTGTTGTCTTTCCATGAGCAGTAGGCTCTATTAGAAGACATGTGGTATAGCCAGCAGGTGTTTATAGCTAGGCTTAGTAGCCATTTTGTACTTAAAAAAGCCAAGTTTTGGGAAATTTTCTGATGTAAAAGACTGGATTCGATATATATATATCTATATATATATATATTGGTATTTTATGATGTAAATGTTTTTAAAGTTTTTTTGTAAATTTTTAACTGTGTAAATATTTACTTTCATACATGTATCTATAATGAATGACACATGTTAGTGTCGGTATCTTCATCCCTCCATCAGTGATCAAAATTCTCTTTTTGCATGCATTCTAGGTGTCTCATCTGATTAGTTGCATTCCATTAGGATCGTGGATCATCTGATGGTAGTGGCTCATTTTCAATTTCCCTCATGGTCTTTACCTGCTGACCTATTTTTACAAGTTCAGGTCATTTACAGTCATCTTTTGCCATTTCATTTGCAAAAGCCATTTTTAGGGTTTTAAGTCTCATTAGGTCTAGGGTTTACCACCATGATCTTCAAAAGCTCAATAAAAAGATAGCAATCACATGGGGATGTTCAATAAGTTCATAAAATCACAATTTTACTCATGATTTGCTCCATAAAGGGTTTTTACCTCAAAACTCTATTTTGAAGTAAAAACAAGGTTTTTCCATTTCTTGTACAATTTTTATGTAACTTATCGTTTACATATGTAAGAAAGTATCAAAGCATCATCTGCAGCCCTGGGTCACCTTACCAAACTCCTGCACTCCAACTCCTGCAAAAGAGACAAGAAAATCCAAGCATTAGTCCATCAAATGACAAAAAGAGAGCCAAATTGCAAAACAAAGTTTTTAAAGAATAAAGTAAAAAGGAAAACTTTAGAAATCGGGTTTTCTAAATGAAAAATTAAATTCAAAAGTATATAAAGGGATCATTCATGTTGAAGACTTCATTTGTGCTAAAAGTGAGAGAGAACAAAGTGAAAATTGTGTTTTGAGGTGAAAGGAGAGAAATTGCAACAAGTTTTGAAATTTTTCTGGGTGAGGCGCACCTGCCCGGCGCGGCGCACTAGGCACAGGAATTACAAAGAAGTTTGAACAGGTGCGGCGCACCTACCAGGCACGACGCACCTGGGCGTTGGCATAGCGCACCAGTCAACCAACTTCAAAACTCATCCAATCAACTTGCCAAAGCTCCAAATTTTGCTAATACCATCCCTTCAAGTAAGTAAACCCATCCATTTTCCATAAAAATAGATTTAGTCCTCCTTGATGGTGTTTTGAAAGGTGAAAATTCAAACCCTAAATTGCTACACAGTTATATTGAAAAATTGCCTAGGGTTTTGCAGTTTTTGTCATTCTTGTTGTTTGTTTACTCCTTTGCATAATTTGCCCATATCACATCCCTCTTCACTACATTTCCTTACATTTTCTTCCCCTTTCCCTCTCTCATTGACACTTATCCTACCCTCTATCCCCAAACCCTAAAACCCTAACACCTAATTCCCACTATTCCCCAAACCCTAATATTCATTCCCAAAACCCTATCACTCCCTAATAACCCTACAGCCAGCATCAAAACCTTCCACTCATCAGTCCCATTCATCAAATCCCAAAGAAGAAAATAGTAGTCACCTATTCTTGAAATAAAATCTCTTCATACTCATCATTTTGCACCATACAGTGGCAAATATGGAAACAGATTTAGCTTATGAAAGGGATGAGAAAACTGTGATTGATTCCTCCCAAGATATTCATGCACCAAGAAAACCACATAAGGGAGGAAAACACATCCGGGAGGAGCCCACCACACTCACAAAGTTATTGGCTTGTCCCCTTGCAGTAACATGTTTCAAACATCAGTCTTGCTACTAATTTTGTGAGATGGTGGAGAGGGTGAAATACCACCATGAACTTGCTAGACTATTTTTTCTTCATCTTCACAATGGCCAGGTCAACTTAGTAGGTGTTTCCTTCACTCTGACACCTGAAACTATAGCTGAAGCAACAGGTATTCCAAATGTGGGTGAACAGTGGAGCAAAGGACAGCTTGTGGGCAAAGAGCATTATGAGCCTTATATCAAGGCTAGTTATCAAAAGCAAATCAGTAGGGTCTTTCCTCTCAGACACCTACAGGACACTTATGCTCCACTCATGAAGCTCATAATCAAATACTTCACCTGTGAAGGGAGATTTTCTCGTTTGTACACTTATCATGTTAGTTATTGATGCATTACACTAGAGTGAGGATGATGAAACTCCCCTATTTCATATGCAGAAATATTGAGAAAATGGCTACATTGGTGCAAAGAAAACCTCTTCATCAATAGTTCAACAGTATTTATCACTTTTCATTGATCAAGATTGTTGTTTTACATTAGTTGAGTTTGTTGAATGTTTCATGGGATGCTTTCATTTCACATGAGGTTTTCAAAAGCCCTCAAGTGACCCCATCAGTATTTCAAGAGGAAGGAGGGCCTTCAAATCAGCAAGAGGTTCATGAGACTCAAACTACAGGTGTGCCAGTATTTTTCACTTATGAAAAGGGCACAAGGATATTATTTGCAACTGCCAAACAAGTACTATCTCCACCTGGGGTGGAAGGGGTCTCGTTTCCTTCATTAGACCACAGGCAAATGCTATCTTCACCCGGGGTGAAAGGGGATTTTCCTTCTTCTTTAGCAAAGCAGGTACAGGATAAAGGGAAGCAACCATTGCATGAGGAAGGGCCTTTTGAAGGTCAGGAGAGAGATTTTATTTTGATTCAGGAGGAGGATACTGATTTGGGCTCCCAAAGCTCAAGACTCAAGGAGATCATCAAAGAACAAGAAGCTGACATCCATGCCTTATCTCTTAACCTTGAAAGGGCTAAGTGGATCATTAATTACCTTGAGCAACGGAACAAGCAGTTGGAGGATAAACAGACAATTATGGAGCTGCAAACCATAAGGGAAAACAAGCAAGCAGCAAAAAGGAGGAAAGTCAAATTGACACCGCTTGAGCAAGAGATTGATGCTGACTGGGAATCTTGGCTAGAGAGGGAAAATATGCACTTGGAGAAGCTGCTTGAGAAAGCCAATAAGGAGAAAAAAATGTTGCGGCACATGGCTTATCACTATTTGGCACGAAACAAAATTTGCAAAGTAAGGATAAGGTGCCTAAAAGCCAAGTTGAGGAAGACTTTAAGGAGCAACAAAGAGAAATATAAGCTCAAGATCTTGGCTAAAGCTTCATTAGCTCAGCATAGTACTTAATGTAGATCACTCATGCCTAATTTCAAGAATTTGGCAAACATTTTGGCAATTTTGAATTTTTCAAGGAAAACACAGGTTTTTCTGGCAGGCGTGTCGCGCTACCTGGCGCTCGCTTTTGATAGGGACCTCCTCTGGAGGAAAACTTTGCATTTTTGGATTCCTTATAAAAAATTATGCATGCCCAGAAATTAGTAGGAAATTTTGATAAGTTTTGTACCTCCAAAAGGGCCAAAAACACCTCAAAAATGCCCTCTCTCCCACTTTTTGGCCACACAGGAAGCAGTGTTGGGAGAACTGATTTTTGGAGGGGCAAATGGACACCAAATTCAAAAATTTCAGTTGTCCTAGAAAATAGATAGATAGACCTTTCCAAAAAGACAACTTGGAACAAATTTGGTGAAGGGGAATGCCTCCAAATTCAGATGGGAAAAAGTGCTACGCACAGAAAATGTGGCGCTACACACAAGATGAAAAAGTGCCAATTTTGCTCAAAAACTTTGTTTTTCG
The DNA here is from genome assembly GCA_031772625.1 of Pinus tabuliformis. Lineage (NCBI taxonomy): Eukaryota > Viridiplantae > Streptophyta > Pinopsida > Pinales > Pinaceae > Pinus > Pinus tabuliformis. Next base: position 588,625,249 of record CM062820.1, on the reverse strand, counting down.
CCTAGTTTTCTTCTAGTTTGACTTTTTCTCTCTTATGGTCAAATTCATGAGGTGACATGATGTAAATTGATGTAATACGATTTAAAAATGATAACAATTGACTTGATAAGGTAGATACATCAATTGTAGGTGGTTTAAAGTTGAATGAATCAGTTTCCTAGGTTTTAGAAGCAAGTCGCTCATGTTAGGATCCCATATTGTCTATTTTTGACCTTATATTTTGTCATTATATTACCCTCTTCAACCCTTAGTTGAAAGCCTTTGCTAGTGTTTTGGCTTAATCACTCCAAAAGGTATATAGTAACTCTCCTCATTGCTATATGTTTAATTATTCAGCACGTAATCATGCTATCTTTATAATTGATCCTTGAAGTTGATCAAGTTGCTGAACAATTGTTGAAACTGCCTAACTGGCAGGACCACATTTTGCAGTTGCTGAAACAGCGGAAACAGTGCAAACTGTGAAGCTGAAACAGCAAGAACAGCATGAACCTCGAAGCTGAAACAGCAAGAACATCATGCGAACTTCGAGGAAACAGTTGAGATTTGTGCAACAAATCTGCATCGGCAAAGGAGTCCGACCGATTACTATATTGGTCGTAATGATCATAATCCACATGACTGTAACAATATTCTGTTAACAAGAACTGACTTTCCTATTTTTTATACAAAGGGTTGAACAAGAATGTATAATGAAAATATTTTGTAATAGATGTCTCCTCTATAAAGAGGAGACATCTACGTTAGAAGGGGATACACAAAGAGAAAGAGGGAACACGATGTAACACAGAAAAACTGTAGTGAAGGGATGAGACTGAATATTTTTTTTGTAATATGGTTTATTGACAGATGAATAAAGTTCTGTTCTGAGTATTTTATCTTAGTTTCTGTGTTCTGGGGAATCTTGTGAGAAGGATAGGGCCCACCTTCATCACAAGATTCACCCATCTTCTTCCTGTTGTGTGTTGTGTGTGTGATTTCTGTTTATATCACGAGTACTGCTTCTAATTGATATTTTACATTTGCTGAAACTCTGTTTTCCTTTTAACTGATTGATGTTGTATATGAGTGCCTCACCGGTGATTAGGATTTACAGAGTGTATTGGTGAACTGGACAACAGAGGCAGGTGCTGAAAGTCCTTACTCTGGGGATAGGGTCCTGATCCTTTGTTGCAGGACAGCCATCACTCCCTTTTGCAGATTTGTTTTCTTTAAGTTATCTGTTCTTATTTCATTCCTGCAATAGGTTGTAACTGCTGTAACACAGAGTAGGGGTTTAATAGATAGTAAATTGTTTATACTATAGCTTTTAATACTATTAAGATTGAGTACATACAGTACATGGTCACCTTTGGAATAATCAGACTTTCCTGGGTTGATAATTTATGTGGCACTCGACTGTTTTATTAATAAACAATTAAAGTGACCAACATTTTGGCGCCGTTGCCGGGGAAGGCGACTGAAGATTTTAAGAGTATTAACGATTTTCTTTTAGAGATGCAGGATGCATGAGAGGACGCAAGAAGGTTAACCATTCAGGCGGCAAGGGCAAAGGAGGAGGAAGAAAAACTTTTATTGATGATATTATTTCAAAAGCTGAGACATCCCAGAGGTTAAGCTCTCGAAGGCCACAGACCCAACACTCTTCCCAGACAGATTATCAGACAGAGGAAGTAGTGGGACCAGAGAGGGTTATAGAACCATCAGAATATACTGAGGAACTGGTGGAAGAAGATGAACGACCAGTAGAAGAGCCAATAGAGGAAATTAAAGTGGAGGAACCAGTGCAGGACATTGAAATTCCAACAGAAAACTCCGAAGACCGGGCAAGCGCATCAGGAAAACAACCAATGGAGGATAACAATGAAGGACTTTTCGGAGGAGGTCGTAGAATAGAAGGAAGGGGAGAGAATTCTCTCTCCACCCTGGAATTCCCTATTGGAGATCTCCCCAGAGGACCAACTCCTATGAAGAATATCCCACTTTCAGCATTACCCAATTTCCATGGGTTATCCACAGAAGATCTTGATGAATTTCTTTTTGAATTTGATATATTGTGTAGAAGCTATGACTATGTTAATGCTACTCAGAAATTGAAGTTGTTTCCAGCTACATTAAAGGGGAACGCATTAAGATGGTTCATGAGCTTGGGAGCTCATGTGATTACGCCATGAGACCATATGAAGGAGAAATTTCTGTCCAAATACCAAGATTATTGTCGAACAAGAGAAAGGAAGGAGGAATTATTCAAGATGACTCAGAAGGAGGACAAAAGTCTGGAGGACTTCGTGGAAAGGCTACAGTATAACTTGAAGCGATCTAATCATCCTGATATGAGTAAGGATATCCTCAAGTCAATATTGCTAAAAGGGGTACGAGATGATTTTTTAGATATGTTGAATATGCTTGGAAAAGGAGACATATCTAAGGAATCCTATGATGAGATTATCAATCTCTATAAAAGATGTTTGAGAGGAACAGCAAGCAGACCAAAGAGCAAAGATAGTACATACTCAAGAGTCCAGAAATCAGCAAGTGGAGGAGCAACACGGGTCGAAATAGGTAACTTACTTGAAGAATTTAAAACTAAAATGTTAAGCTCTTTTACTTCACAAATTGATACCTTGCAGGTTAAAAAGAAGCAGGCAGAAGCAGAAGCTGCTCTGGCTATTTTCTGCTCTAAATGCAGGGAAAAACACCCACTAAGGAATGCCCCCTGGACAAGGTACCAATCTACACTATCTGTGAAAAGGACCATGAGACTCAACAATGCCCTTCTTTGCCAGGAATAAAAGCAGCACTGCAGCCAACTGAAGAAGAAGCTGAAGCAGTGTACCTCCTCACACAAAGAAGGCAATGGCAACCAAGAGGACAAGGTACGAATTCTAACATGTCGTTTAATCGTTGGAATAATTATCCTCCTTTTCAAGCAAATCACCCACCCTTCAATCAAATACAGTAGCCACACTTTAATCAAATGAATTTCCCACCCATGCAGCAACCGAATACTCCTTTTGTTTATCCTACAATGTGGAATCCCTGGGCTTTACAGCAAACCTATTTTAATCAATGGAACCCAAATTAGACAGCTTCACAGATCCCATTTCCAAACCAATTACCTCAGTATCAGCAATCTCTCTCCTAACCATCAAATGCTCCACCAAATAATCATACAATGAGACCCCAGCTGCCTGTACAACCTAACCCCGACCCAAATAATAATAAAGTTCTGCAGGTAATTGATATTCAAAACCAACTTGTTTCCCCTATGCAATGTAATGACATTCATTTATGCTCTGGAAGAATAGTTGAACCCATTATTGATGACATTACTTCCGATTCTGATAAAGAAGAAACTGGAAAAGAAAATTCATCTAATAACAATGCTGAAACAGTTGGATCATCCTCTAATAATAATGCTGAAACAGTTGAAACATCCTCTAAAAAGACTGTTGAAGCAATAGAGCCACCATTCCCTGAACTTTTGGCTCTTACCAAAACACTGGAGCCACCTGCTTTTAATCTTTTAGGAGAGCTGCAGAATTTATATGTTAAAATTCCACTCTTACAAGCACTGAGAGATGTACCAATTTATGCTAGAACTGTTAGAGATATTTGTATTAAGAAACCTGGAAGAAAAGCTAAGGACCCCCTCATAGTTCATGTGATGGGTGATCTAGCTGCTCTAATGTCAGAAAAAAACCCTCCTGTGAAATATGGTGACCCTGGTCATCCTACGGTCACAGTACAGGTTGGAAAAATTTTTGTTTCTAGAGTTCTAGTAGATCTGGCTGCTGCAATAAACATCATGACACTTGAAACTGCACAGTTATTACAGTTAAAGGATGTAATTAGGGAAACCCCAACCATTCTAGAGCTACCTGACCGCTCCACAATCAAACCTAAAGGAGTCATTGAAGACCTGATAATTTTAGTCAAATCTTGGAACTACCCAGCTGATTTTGTGGTATTACAGACCAAAACAAAGTTGGGGGGTCATCCATTGATTTTAGGAAGACCTTGGCTGGCTACAGCAGATGCCTTCATCAGCTGTAGGTCAGGTTCAATGACAAGTTCTAATGGATTTGAAACCAAACAGCTTACTCTTTACCCTCATGCTACACCTATGATTAATAATGATAACTCTGTGTGGTTAGATTATGAGGACGATGAGACCCAACCCATCTTGACTGTCAGACAAGCCTTAACTTTTAAGGATTCAACCGAAGATGAATTAATTAGTAGCTTTATTTCTGAACCTTCTTCGGTTAACTCTGAAATACATGATCACTTGACTACAATCTTGGAATCTGAATCACAGCAAAATCTTAGGACTGAAGATTTATATCAGACATCAGCTGACACCTCATCCAAAAGTATAACAGTCGAAATCAAGCCTGGCAAAACATTAAATATAAACCCTAACTTAACAGATGCTAAAACACAACAGTTAATGAAGTTACTCCACGAGAATAAACAAGAATTCGCATGGGATTACACAGATATGAAGGGAATCTCTTCTGAATTATGTACTCATTGTATTTATATTAAAGAAGGATCCCGCCCAGTCTGTCAACCCCAACGACGAATGAATCCCAATTTAAGGGAAATTGTGAAGGAAGAACTTCAAAAACTGTTGAATGTAGGATTTATATATCCTATATCTGATAGTGAATGGGTTTCACCATTAGTAATAGTACCTAAGAAAAATGGGAAATGGAGAGTGTGTGTAGATTACAGAGCTCTAAATAAGGCCACTCAAAAAGATCATTTTCCCTTACCATTTATTGATCAGGTACTAGATAACTTGGCAAGTAAGAGATTATTTTCCTTTTTGGATGGATTTAGTGGATATAATTAGATCAAGATTGCACCCCAAGATCAGGACAAGACCACTTTTACTAGTCCATGGGGGACTTTTGCCTATAGAGTTCTTCCATTTGGACTATGTAATGCCCCAGAAACATTTCAAAGAGCAGTGATAGGAATTTTTTCTGATATGATTAATGATTCCTTAGAAATATTTATGGATGACTTTACTCTTTATGGTGTGACTTTTGAAGAAGCTTTACAAAACCTTGAAAAATTACTTAAACGATGTATAGAAGCACACCTTGCCTTAAGTACTGAAAAATGCCATATGATGATGAATCAAGGTATTTTATTGGGACACTTCATCTCATTCCTAGGAATTCAAGTTGATCCAGCTAAAGTACAAGTAATTCAGACTCTTCCTATCCCTAAAACACAAACTGATGTAAGAAGTTTTTTAGGACATGCTGGATATTATAGAAGATTTATCAAGGATTTTTCTAAAATAAATTCTCCTTTGTTTGTGTTACTTATGAAAAATGCTGAATTTAAGTGGACTGATGGTTGTCAAAAAGCATTTAATGAACTTAAACATCAATTGTCTACAGCTCCCATTTTAAGAGGACCTAACTGGGCACTCCCCTTTCATATATCCTCTGATGCTTCAGATACTGCAATTGGAGTTGTCTTGGGTCAAGAAGAAAACAATCTTCCCTATGCTATCTATTTTATTAGTAAAAATATGACTCTTGCTGAACTTAATTATACAGTCACCGAGAAAGAATTCTTAGCAGTCATTTATGCTATTAATAAGTTTCGACATTATATTACTGGTTATACTACTTTTGTGCATACTGATCACTCGTCCATTAAATATTTAATGAACAAATCAGTTACAAATTCTCGAGTTACCAAATGTTTATTATTATTACAAGAATTTGACATCACAATTGTAGATCGACCAGGTAAAGAAAACGTAGTTGCTGATTTTCTTTCTCGGTTAAAAACTGATGAAAACATCCAATAGATGATTATTTTCCTGATGAATATTTGTTTGCAGTATCTGCTCATTCACCTTGGTATGCAGACATTGCCAATTACTTAGTTGCAGGAAAACTACCATCACACCTATCGCACAGAGAGAAAAGAAAGATCGTTCAGCAAAGTGCTAGGTACAGCTGGATAAGTGGGTGTCTTTTTCACACAGGACTCGATCAAGAAATTCGAAGATGCATCAGAGAAGATGAAGTTTATGATATATTGAAGGCTTGCCACGATGGCCCTTGTGGAGGGCATTTTGCGGACAAAAGAACAGCACACAAAGTTCTTAGAATGGGGTACTATTGGCCCTCACTTTTCAAGGATGCAAAGAAATATGTTAGGGCCTGCGATAGCTGTCAGAGAATGGGCCAGCCTAATCACAGGGATGAAATGCCACTCAACCCCCAAGTAATACTTGAACCTTTTCAAAGATGGGCACTAGATTTTATAGGTCCCATCAATCCTCCATCCAATCAAAGAGTTTATATACTGGTTTGCAAATATTATATGACTAAATGGGTAGAAGCTAAGGCACTCATCAAAGCTAATGAAGAATCAGTGTTAACTTTTCTATTTGAAGAAATATTTGTTAGGTTTGGTTTGCCTAGAGAGCTAGTTACAGATGGAGGACCCCCTTTTAATTCTCATGGCTTCAAAAATACACTCCAGAAATATCACATTAAGCATAAAATGACTACACCTTATCACCCCCAAGAAAATGGGCAAGTGGAAAGTACAAATAAATTCATAGAAGCCATTTTAACAAAAACAGTCAAGGAGAATAGAAGGGGCTGGTTTCAAAGGTTGCCTGAAGCATTATGGGCTTACAGAACTACTTGGAGGAACACTACGGGTTTTTCACCTTATGAATTAGTTTATGGTAAAAGTGTTGTTTTTCCTGTGGAATTTGAAATCAAAACCTTAAGGACTGCTTTAGCTGTTAACCTTGACTTGACTGATGCACAGACAGTTAGGTTGCAGCAGCTCCAGGAATTGGATGAAAAGAGGTTGGATGCCATCCATCAAACAACCATGATACAACAGCAAAGAACCAAGTGGCATGACAAAACTATTAAGCACAAGCAGTTCCAAAAAGGTAATTGGGCCTTACTGTATGATTCCCGTTTTGAAAATTTTCAAGGTAAATTAAGAACAAGGTGGCTAGGACCTTATGAAGTAGATACTGTTTTTCCAAATGGAACAGTCGAACTCCTAACGATTGATGATTCTAGAACAACATTATTAGTAAATGGGTATCGACTTCGTTTGTACAAACAGCCTATTTCTAAAGAGGATTTCAAAGCTACTTGCATGGCAGACATACACTATGCCTTTTTGGGGGAACCGGCTATCCCTCAATGCACTTAATTTCCTGTTTATGTATTTATTTTTATATTAGATTTCTTAACTAATAATCCCTGTCAATGGTTGCCATGTTACAATTAAATATTTTGCAGATCTTAGCTTTGGATGGTGGCTGAAAAGAAAAATTCCAATATAGGAAGAATTAATCTGCAGATTGGAAAGCATTGCCATGTCATTCCAGATCATAATTCATTCCCTCTTCCATTTCCCGCTGCTGAAACACCATTTCCCGTTGCTGAAACACCATTTCCCGTTGCTGAAACACCATTTCCCGCTGCTGAAACACCATTTCCCGTTGCTGAAACACCACTTTCCGTTGCTAAAACACCATTTCCCACTGCTGAAACACCATTTCCCGTTGCTGAAACACCATTTCCCGTTGCCGAAACACCATTTTCCAGTGCCGAAACACCAAATCCCACTGCTTAAACACCAATCTTTTCCATTTTCCTAAAAACCATCAATGTCCCCATTTTTGCTCCCGAGAATGAACTATTACTTCGATAGAAACATATCATTCTTTATTCAAAGGAATCAGCCATTTATCCTGTTAATAATGTCCCTTCACTACTACCTCTTGTGAATAATAAAAACCTCGTGTATAAAAACCCTCACACCTTACAAACCCTTTCTATAATGATCATTGACCTATTAAGGATGAGATAACACTTTTCGGCGCAACAACCAAAGGTAATTGTAAAGGTATGCGTGTTTAAGTGTGAATATTAAATTGTAGTTAATGAGGAGATAGTTGACATGACCGCCAAAAGCGTCGTACCGCCAACCATATCATTCAGCCGCAGTTGGGGGGGATTACCGAAATATTGTAATCATTACATAACACGCCGATCACCGCCATCTCTATTCCTCGCGGTTGTGTCTAATCCACCTCGTCTATACCTTATCACGTCATAATTTCATTTGCAACGTTCTGCTCTGTTTCGACCTCGGCAACTCGGCTCTGCACTTTGTATTCTGCCTAAAACAGTAACTATGGGAGGAGATGCTGTTAGACATGAACTGGGCTCGACGGCATTACTGGAACTCTACCCAGACGCATACCAAATCTTTCTACAAGTAGGATGGGTGGACTATTTCAGAAGACTTCCGGATTTTGATTTACAGCAGGTTCTGGAATTTGCATGCAATTTGAGGGAGGGGTACTCTACTATCCAAGGGGTGCGAATCCCAGTAACAGAAGAAGACATAGCACAAGTTTCGAGGCTTCCAACCAATGGTATTCGCTGGTTCAGCAGGAAGCATCGCATTCTCAATGCACAGCAATATTTCCTGTTACCTGGGGAGCAGGTGGAAACCAAAGGCAAGGGGGTTGCGCTTCGATCACTACCACCACCATGGCCAAAGGTTGCAGAATTCGTTAAGCATTACTTCACTTGCGAGGGCCGTTATCAGGTAGTCTACCAACACGACTTTGTTTTATTAAATCATTTACGACATGGTCGTCTAATAAATATGCCCTATTATCTCCTTGGATGTCTAAAAAATATGGCACACTATACCGTGAACGCAAGGCACCAACTCCTCTGCCTCACGCACCATCGTTTGGTCCAACTCCTAATAAATAGAGGCTTCACCCTGCACAATCCACCTCCCCTCAATAACCCTCCCCAGCAAGCTGAGGAAAATCCTCAGCAAAATGAAGAAAATTCCTAGCAAGCTACTGAAACTCAACAACCAGCAGCAGAAACAACCCAATTGAGCACTGAAAATCTGCAGCAGTCCTCACCCCCTAATGAAGCCGAACCATCCACCCCCATAGTTCATATCCCTACCGATGATTCAGACGATGATACCCTCATCACTTTTCTTAAGAGGAAAAAGCAACAGAAAGCTGCAACCCCACTAAAAAGAAGAACCAGGGCCTCAGTTAAGGAAGCCACTATTTCTGATGATTCCCCTACCCTGAGTAAAAGTCCTCGCAAGAGGAAAACTACTGTCTCTCCTGATTCCCTACCTCGGCAACGAACAAGGTTGTTTGCAGCAACTGAGGCCATTATCCCAAATGTCCCTCCTATCATTTTAAATCCCCGTATCCCGCATAGCCCTGAACCTTCACCTCCTTCACCCTCAGATGCCGAAATACAGAGTGTTCACGATTTTGTGACATCATTTTTCTCAACAGAGGCAGCTGCTCCACAAGAACCAGCTGCCGATACATTCAAACTAGACATCCAAGACGATATAGGGCATGTGGCTGTTACACAAGAACCAGCCACTGACCCAACAGGTGCCACACAAGAACCACCTGTTGGGGAACAAAAAGACGATATAGGGCATGTGGCTGTTACACAAGAACCAGCCACTGACCCAACAGGTGCCACACAAGAACCACCTGTTGGGGAACAAAAAGAAGATGACCTGCATGTGGCTGTTACACAAGAACCAGCCACTGACCCAACAGGTGCCACACAAGAACCACCTGTTGGGGAGCAAAAAGAAGATGCCCTAGGTAAGGCTGATACACAAACTGACCCAACAGGTGATACACAAGAACCACATGTTGTGGACGCAAATGATGAAGTTAATGCTGAACAACAATTCTCTTCTCCATTGGAATCTGCAACTATAGAAGCCCCGGTTACTTTAGCCTCCCTGCAGGAAGAAAATGAGTTCTTAAAATCAGAAATTAAGGCCTATCAGAAAGAGTTAACAATGGCTAGGGAAGCCTATAAAAAGGAACTCAATCTGTACATGTTAGCTTAGGTAGCATCTCAAGCTGAAAAGAGTGTAGAGAAAGAGTAATACAGTGAATACATGTGCAGTGAATGTGGGGATATATATACTCAAGCAGGATATAAGATAATTGCAGTCCCATTGACTGGAGCCAGCCCTGTTATATTCAAAAAGGAACACCCTGCTGCTACACAAGAACCAGCAGGGTCTTCAAGAATTTTAGAGGAAGAAACAGAACCACCCCGGCCTACCCAAGTTATTGATGAACAGAAACCAGAACCAAAATCTTTTACAACTGTGCATACACAAACTGAACCTCCCTGTGTCAGCAATGCTCATGCACAGACTTCCAGTTTTCAAGAACTAAGTAACACATGGAAGACAGAATATGAGCTTTCCCAAGGAAAGGCATTTCAGCAACAGAAGTCATTATGGCTTAACTATGCCTATAGAAATTGGGAAGCAATTGAACAGTCTCGTGCACAACATAAGGAGAATAAGCAATTAAAAGCCAGACTGTCCCTTATCTTCGATTTGGTCCAGCGGTTACTTGCTACAAGAAAGCCTTCTTTTAATTATTCTGTATTCTTGAGAGAACGTTTAGCGTTCCTCCAATTAAAAGCAATCAAGGATGGAAGACCCCACCAGGTCTCTACACCACAACAATTTATTGAGACTTTTGCAGAAGCACCAAACAATGACCAGAACTTGTTGTGTGAACTCTATCTTCACAATGAGGCTATGCCTGAAGATAGAAAGATTAATTTACTTCCTATTTGTGGTGATATCCAAATAAGAGCTTTTATTTCCTTTTTGGCCAACCAGCTTACTTGGCAGAATGCTTTTATGTCTGTAGCACACAATGAGGAGAACTGTCTTCTCTGGATTCGTCTGAAACCGCAGAATGCAGTCATCTTCATTAGGGAACATCAATGAGTTCTACGAGAACCAGGGATGACCGATCATATTAGGAACCTGCAAGCAGCAGTCTTGGAATACTGCCAACATTATGTCAAAACTAAAGGACCTCTGGCCATAAAAGCAAATGATTTATCTGGGAATACTGTTCCAAAGAAATATGGGAATATCATCCCTACAATCCCCTCAATCTTCAGGTGGCAATCTCACGCATACCTGATTATGTAAAATGCATTAGACAATGTGCTGAACGGTGGATTGGTTACCATTTTCATTTCCCTCTCTTATGGCTTCCTGGAGAACAATACAAGGCTCAATTTACATTGACTAAAAAGGAAGAGTTGGCAGCATGGAAGAAACTTCAGAGTGTCCAAGGGTTCAGAGACATGGTTGACAGCACCTTCTACACTTACTGCATAAGCAATTTACACTGTTCATCCCAGTATTCCGACTCCGATTCAGAGTAGACGTTGCATGCGGACATGCAACATTTTCAGTTGGGGGGGATGTTAGGATCCCATATTGTCTATTTTTGACCTTATATTTTGTCATTATATTACCCTCTTCAACCCTTAGTTGAAAGCCTTTGCTAGTGTTTTGGCTTAATCACTCCAAAAGGTATATAGTAACTCTCCTCATTGCTATATGTTTAATTATTCAACACGTAATCATGCTATCTTTATAATTGATCCTTGAAGTTGATTAAGTTGCTGAACAATTGTTGAAACTGCCTAACTGGCAGGACCACATTTTGCAGTTGCTGAAACAGCGGAAACAGTGCAAACCGTGAAGCTGAAACAGCAAGAACAGCATGAACCTCGAAGCTGAAACAGCAAGAACAGCATGCGAACTTCGAGGAAACAGTTGAGATTTGCGTAACAAATCTGCATCGGCAAAGGAGTCCAACCGATTACTATATTGGTCGTAATGATTATAATCCACATGACTGTAACAATATTTTGTTAACAAGAACTGACTTTCCTATTTTTGATACAAAGGGTTGAACTAGAATGTATAATGAAAATCTTTTGTAATAGATGTCTCCTCTATAAAGAGGAGACATCTACATTAAAAGGGGATATATAGAGAGAAAGAGGGAACAAGCTGTAACACAGAAAAACTGTAGTGAAGGGATGAGACTGAATCTTTTTTTTGTAATATGGTTTATTGACAGATGAATAAAGTTTTGTTCTGAGTATTTTATCTTAGTTTCTGTGTTTTGGGGAATCTTGTCAGAAGGACAGGGCCCACCTTCATCACAAGATTCACCCATCTTCTTCCTGTTGTGTGTTGTGTGTGTGATTTATGTTTATATCATGAGTACTTCTTCTAATTGATATTTTACATTAGCTGAAACTCTGTTTTACTTTTAACTGGTTGATGCTGTATATGAGTGCCTCACCGGTGATTAGGATTTACAGAGTGTATTGGTGAACTGGACAACAGAGGCAGGTGCTGAAAGTCCTTACTCTGGGGATAGGGTCCTGATCCTTTGTTGCAGGACATCCATCACTCCCTTTTGCAGATTTGTTTTCTTTAAGTTATTTGTTCTTATTCCATTCCTACAATAGGCTATAACTGCTGTAACACAGAGTAGAGGTTTAATAGATAGTAAATTGTTTATACTATAGCTTTTAATACTATTAAGATTGAGTACATACAGTACTTGGTCACCTTTGGAATAATCAGACTTTCCCAGGTTGATAATTTATGTGGCACTTGACTGTTTTATTAATAAACAATTAAAGTGACCAACAGTTCCACTGCCTATTTTTGTGTTCCTAGTTTAGATATGGTTGAAACCAACCCTATTCTCATGGATTCAACCTTTGATGGATAGCATAGGTGGTTTGGAGTCTATATGATGTGTTTTCTCAGTCATTTGAAAAGGTTGGACTCTTGTGGATGCTTTGAGCATTATTGTACATTCATCTCTGCAGTTTGGCAAGGAAATAGACCAGGGTTTGCAACATTTTGTGGGATTCTTGTGCCAAGGTGATTTAGTGTTGTTTTTCCTTCTGTGATCAAGTTATCATGTGTTTATGTGTGCCATCATCTCTCTCTTTTTAGCTTAACTAAATGAATCAAGTATAAAGGTGGAATTCATTGATGTTGCAATGCTCTACCTTAGGGTTTATTTGATTTTACATGCTTTTCAATTGTTTGAAGAGGATTCTTGATACTTTCATGCCCTCTCCAACTCCTCACTAGTCTTAAGGATCTCCATTTCACTTATTTCAAAGTACTAAAGCATTTTCCTACCTCACCCCACATAAACCTCTGCAAGACTGAGTCCATTCTCCGGACCCAAAATTGCCTTTCACTTTTGATCCAGCAAACCAACATAAAACTCAATCAAACTCCTCTGGGCATATACCTAGCCTAAAATTAGTCTTTACATCAGTTATCTCAAGCCTCATTTGCTATATTTTCCTGATATTAACAAGGAGAGAGCCCTCTCCCGACCTGGTAGGGCTAGGTACCAGGTTAAGCGTGGTTTGATGTTACCCTAGACCTGCCTTGCTTCAGCCTGAGGTAGATTTAGGCAATAACAAGACAGATGCCAATATAACACATAGTTTACCAAGGAATCAGCAACTATATTAGAATCTCGAGGAATGTGTTCATATGTAATAAACTCAAATTGACATTCCAAGAGTCATACCCTTAAATAATGACGCAACAATATTGGATTACAAACGTGATAATAATTTGTCAATTACATACTGAAAGTCTAACCTGACCACCAGATTGGAGATGTCCCTCAATGACGCTTCAATGAGAAGTGAAATTACGGACATGTACTCAGCAATATTGTTGGTGGCAATACCAAGGAAGAATCCCCCGGCACAAAACAGTTCCAACTCAGGTGTGTAAATGACCCAAGTATCTGATGCAATGTGTCATGCGTAACGACTGGCACCATCCGTGTATCCTACGTATGCTAAGGGTAATGAAGTCATCTACATAGCGATAAATATGTATGAGACAAATACTTCAAGAAATACCAAAAAATCCAGTCACATAAAAAAGAAGCAAAACTTATAAATACATAAAATTACAAATCACATGCCTAGTGCAGTAGAAGGCATAATACTCTTTCAGATAGAGCCCATTTTCAGGCTCGCGAGCGGGAATCCTTTCGAGTCTTGAAGTTCATATGCCCCTTTTGAGAGGGTTTTTGTGACAACATATGGACCGAGCCATAAGGGTTGAAGTGTTCCTTTCCCCAAGAGGTCATGTTTTTTATCATAGAGTTAAACAAGATCTCCCTCTCGGTAAGAACGAGGCTTGACCTTTTTGTCGTACTGGGCTTTGAATCAGCACTTGTGAGCTTTGAGCACCAATTCAACATCTCAATGGTTTTCATATAATTTATTGAGGTATAGTAGGTGCTCTTCTTTGGTAGTGGTGTTGGGAAAGAGTTCAACAACGATTTGTAAGGAAGGAATCTGACACTCGATTGGTAAAACTACTTCGAGGCCATAAGCTAGTTGAAAATGTGTGAAGCCTATAACAATTTTTACTGAAGTTCAGTATACCCACATCGAAGGATATAACATTTGATGCTAGTGGGTTTTATGATTCCATATTAACCTGTGGATCATGGTTTTTAAGATGCCATTGACAATCTCTACTTGACTATTAGCTTAGGGGTAGTAGGAGGATGATTGATCCTAGCGAAAACTGAGCAACGATGTTAAGTCAGACATCATGTGATTCTGAAAATGAGACCCATGGTCTGTAATGATCGTGTGGGGCACACCGAAGTGACAGATGACCTGATTGAACAGGAATAGCATCGCAGTTTCTCCATCAACCCAAAAAGTGGGAAGGGCTTCAGCCCATTTCATGAAATAGTCCACAGCTACGATAATGTAGTTGTGTCTAACAAAGGAAGTGGGGTTGCAAGTTACGAATTCTATCCCCCATTTAGCAAAGGGGCCAATGGAGATAAGCGGGTGTAGTAGGGCTAGAGGAGCACACATTTTCTTTATAAACACTTGGCAAGGGTGGCACTACCAGATAGCCTTGATACAATCTTTGCACAAGGTAGGCCAGTAGTATCCTACGCGCAAAATTTTCTAAGCAGTAGATATGCTAGAAAGTTGACCGCCACATGACCTAGCATGTTATTCATTAAACGTGTTTCGCCTCCTCATGAGTGAGGCAACGTCGAAGAATTGTATCAGCACCACGGCGATATAATGTATTGTTAAGCACTAAATAGTGTCACGCTTGGTGGCGGATGCGACGACTGTCACCTGATGATAGTTCAGGGTGGAAACTTTGCACTTGGAGGTAGACAAGAATGTCACCATACCAAGGGTTAGTAGAGTAGATAATATAGACAGGTTCATCCAAGAGAGGATCGTGAGCTATCTTGTTAGGATCGAAAATGGGAAGATCCAACAAAAGTTTGGTGAATACTAAGGAATTTTTCGCCTTGGCAGCAGTGGAAACCAAATTAAATTGTTGGAGGATCAGTGTCCATTTTGAATATTTCCCTCCAATGACTTGACAAGACAAAATGTGTCTCATGGGATTCTCTAAGGCAATGAAAGTAGTCTGTCACAGTAATATGTAATGTCAGAAGTGGTTGACAGCAAAGACACTTACCAAGGACATCTTTTCCACGTGTGAATATCTAATTTCGGGCCCAGCCAGATCTTTCAACAGATAATATATCACATGCTCACTGAGGTCATCGTGATTTTTAACTAAGACCATTCATAGAGAGGATGGCGAGGCCGCTAGGTATAGAAGAAAGCCGCGCCCATAGTTAGGAGCACTAAGGAGTGGGGGTGATATAAGTGCCTTTTTCAAGGCATCAAATGATTGTTGAGCTTGATCATCCCATAGGTACGGAACTCCCTTATTAAGTAGGCGCATAAATCCTTTCGTCAATTTAGCATAATTTACGATGAAACGTCCTAGGAAGTTTGCTTTTCCCTGCAAACATTAGAGCTGCAAAATGGATTATGGTTTGGGAAATTGAGTAATTTCCTTTACCTTATCAGGATCAACCCTAACCCTGTACTTGGAGACAATGAAACCATGTAAGCGTCCAGACTCGAAAATGAAAACACATTTATGTGGATTCAGACGTATGTTATAGAAGTGGAACCTAAGAAAGATAGCTCTTAAATGATCTAGGTGTTGTGCTCGCTTCTTGGAATGGGCTAGAAGGTCATCCAAGTAAGCTTTAACGATATGTCTAATATCATGAAATGTGTAGTCCATGGCCCTTTGAAATGTTGCTTCAACATTCTTTAAAATGAACGGGAGTTTTCAATAGGCAAATACTCCCCAAGGGCAAATGAAGGCAGTTTTGTGTTGGTCTATTGGTTTTATGGCAATATGGTTGTAACCTAAGAAACCATCCATGAATGAGAATGATTCACAACCAGCGCAGTCATCAATGATTTTTTCGGTGAACGGTGTCATATAATTATCCTTTGGATGCGCGGCGTTCAAGTCCCGATAGTCGACACATATGAGGATGGTTCCTTGTTTCATATCGACAGGAACTAGATTGGAAACCCATTCCATTAAGGGAATAGGGTAGATGAAACCAGCACATAACAACTTTTCCACCTTAGTCCTAATGGTTGTTGTTTTGCGGGGGTGGACTACTCGAAGCCTTTGGCAGACAAGCTTAGCATTGTCATATATCATGATCCCATGCTCGACAATAGATAGACCTATGCCAGGAATTTCCTCGTAAGACCAAGCGAATACATCAGGAATTCCTTAAAAAGGCAGGTGAAGCTTGAAATTTCCTCAAGAGTGCAATCAGCTCCAAACTAGATGTTTTTTACGATGCCTCTCCCATGAGAAATGTCTTTGAAATATTTCCCATGTTTCCCTCTGAGTAAAAATTTTGGATAGTCATATAAGGTGAGGAAATGATTTCAGGTGTGTCAAATGATAGGATTTGAAGAGGCATGGTGTTCGAATCAGATATGAAAACACGATGGTGAGAGTCCTCCCAAGGTCGCTCTTCTAAACACATGATCTCTCTTATAGATTTTTCCAAAGGTAGGACTTGATTGAGGAGATCGAAAGAAGGAGCAGTTGTGGGAGGGGAGGTGGTACTGTTGGTCATGACCAAAGTGACTAAAGATTCAGATGCATATTGAATGGCTTGGTAGGCTAATTCAGTTGGTGACAATGTCATGTTTTCTCTGTAAGTATCAATTTCATAAGGGGCCAGGAGGATCGAAGGATCAATCGGTTCGTGAGGAATGGATGAAACCATAGAGACCGTCTATGGAACCGCGGGCAGCAGAAGAGGGAAACAACCCATCAGGGAAGAGCCCTTCAATAGACTGGTATCGATACTAATGTAAGAGTTAGGTACACCACCCACTAAGGGTATAGAGCCATTAGGTAATGGGGAATAATCAGGGGTGCAAAAGGACAGCTCGTCCACTATGACTATCTTTCCATCTAATGGAAATAAGATGATGTGAAACACGGTAGACACAATGGCAGTCATGGCAGGAGTCCAACTGTGACCCAACAATAGGTTATAGTCGAGATTCCTATCTACGACTTCGATGTCCATCGTTACCATTTTCCCATTCAAAGTGATGGGGTAGCTAGCTAGGTAACCTTTTGGGATGAAAGTGTGGTCGTCAAAAGCTTTAAGTGAATTCACCGGTGGATATAGGGTTGGAGAACCCAAAGCAAGCCAACATGAAGTCGGCATGACGTAGGTTGAAGCATCTTCATCAATGATAGTTCTATGTATTCCTCGCCCTTTTGAAAATATTTGAACCTAAAATGCAAGCTGGTGTAAAAGGGGAGGCTTACCTTTGTCCATGTCGAAAATTGCAAGAAAGGAATCCTAAGGGGTGATACCACCAATTGCCAAAACAAGAGCTTGCCTTTGTGATGGACAAGTTTGTAATACTTTGAGCATCGACATAGATGATGGTGCTTGCCCCAAATCTTCTATAATAGTGTAGTTCTGGGTAGCATGTGTAGATGTATTATGCATTTTGTGATGAAGTGCCCCTTTTCGGGGGCGAATCACAAGATCAACAACCTGCCTTTCAATATGAAGATCGTTAGGTGGCGGTGGCTGTTACATAGTAATTTGTCACTACCTTCACCCCAGTCCTTCTACTGTGTCATGTGTCAAATAAACATGCTCATATTAAACAAATGCTCTCTTATGTTGCCAATTGACCCTCACTTCCTAAAGTTTTCTGCCTCATCGTGAGAATACACTTAATACATGAGACGGACCCCTATCATAAATAGTCTTGTCGCGACCCCGTCATGGGAGTACACTTGTTTCCCAAGATGGTCAGATTTCAAGCCACAGCGCGAGGCTATTAACTATATTTAGCAACGGTCGGTCTGCTTACATTGCTTCCTAGTGATGTCGGTGCTAAATCTTACTTAACGACCAGCGACGATCAAGATTGGGTGAATTTGTTCGAACAGTCAGCCTTCTGGATGTCTCTGGACCTGGTTGTTGGGTCAATTTGGGTCACCCTTCCCCCTCTGGGATGGTAGTTCTGTCTTTTGTGCTGCTTGCCCTAAGGATAAGCTCCCTCTCCCTCATTTCATGGAGACTCCTTCTCCTATAAAATCACTCACCATTGCTAGGATCTGCTAGTTCTTTTGGTTGTACAGTGCTACTGCTGCTTTTGAGTTTGGTAGATAGTTTTGGTGTGAGTGTGACAAGTGTGGAATTGCTACATAGTTTGCAAGAAGGTGTGGAGTGCCCTTAGCCTTGTGTTAAAGCTTGTGAATGAGAGAGAGATATTTTTGTTTGGGAGACCCATCTTTGAGAGTGAATTCTTAAAGAAACATATTGGTTGGACCCTCTGAGAAGGCTTGCGATGTCAAGACTTCGTTGTAAGCTTTGCTCTTGATTTATCATTAATACAATCAATGATTATTTCCTATGTCGTGTATGTAATTTACTTGATAGCTCATGACTTCTTGACTTTGTGATTAAATAGATCATTGTTGTTTCTCGGTTACGTGCTCTATTGTTTTCTTGTGGTGTTTCAGGTTGATTGCTCGTTAAGAAGAAGAAAACAGAAGCTGGATTAGTGCAACGGAGCTTCATCAACCACCAGTTTGAGGTAGGCCTCCAATGAAGACTATTTAAGGGAATTAATTGTTGTTTTGTCCTTTCTGTGACTAGACCCACTCAAGGGCTACAGGGGTTGCCTTTGTCCATAGAGGGAACACTTTCCTACTTCACAAGTTGGTGACTCCACTGGGGAGTCCTTTGTATGTTTCTTCTCTTGTTTTATTTTGTTTTGGTTTTGATTTAATGTCTCTCAAATTTTCGGGTTAAACTATCAGTCTTTTGGGTCACCTAGGTCAATATGGGAAATCCCTTTATTATCTGTGGAATATACTGGTCTTTGTTTGGGAGTTTTTTTTTCATCTTTCATTGTTTTTAAGATTGTCACTGAAAAAAGTTTAACAGTCGCGCCAACGTCACCTTGTCTCTGTTGTAAATTTTTGTGCATCGCCGAATCTTGTCGTACAGTCGCAACGATTCCTGAAATTGGCTCATCACAGAAGAGATGTCCCTAGTTGCTAGTGTTATGCCCGCGACGATTCCTGTAGAGTTGTTTTTTCAATTTTACCTCCTGAATTCACCAGTCCTGTTGATCCCCCGTTATCTTTCTCTTTCCCATTAGCTTGTTTTTGATTGCTTATGGTTAAGGTACTCTCTCTTTGGTTTTATTGAATGGATCTTGAATTTTTGGCTTTGTGACCTAGTTTTTCAAATTCTTGAATTACTTGACTTAGTTTCTTGTTTTCCCAAGGTTCATTTGCAACCTTCTTGTCGATTTGTTTGAGGACTCTTCATTGCTTGATTCTTGTTGGTTGATTTTTAGTGGCAATTA
Organism: Pinus tabuliformis; assembly: GCA_031772625.1. Lineage (NCBI taxonomy): Eukaryota > Viridiplantae > Streptophyta > Pinopsida > Pinales > Pinaceae > Pinus > Pinus tabuliformis. The sequence goes on along the minus strand of CM062820.1, from coordinate 588,605,531 downwards.
TTGAACCAATCTTTGGTATTGATTTGATTTCTTTTCACTACCAAACATAGATTACAATTGTTTAGATCAACCGGTTTCACACTTGCTTGTTTGTTTCTTTTAAATTCAAAACAATCAAAATCAAAAGATTGCATTCATTTTGTATACGAAAATGAAAGTGTATTTTCATTTCGAGTTTGCATATTGGAAAGAAAATAATAAAATCTATCATCAGTAGTGTCTGTGCACTGTAGGGTTGATGTGTTTATGCATTATGTCTCTTAGCTTATCTTGGTTTTGGATGATCTCTCTACCCTCCTATAGGTAGGTGTTCATTGAAGTAAAGGATGCTTTACTCATTCTAGATGCATCCTAGGTTTTTTGGTATACATACGGTAAGGCCTGGAAACTGAAACATAATTCAATATCAACTCTAAAATGAACTGAGTGAACTTAACAACGCATTGGAACATAACGCACATTATTTAGAGGTCTAGGCTAGAGACGTGCTTTGGCGTCGTTAAACCTAGTCACTATTGTTTTCACTTAAGGTTGGGTGATTCCTCCTTCGGTGACTCAATAGCGGTCTAGTACGGAATTGTGCTCCTAGTACTGTCGAGTATATATTGGGAAACCCCACTAGGTTATCACCCTATATCCCTAGGAAGTCGCATCTGCTGCCTTGCAAACTGTAACGCATCGAACACAGCATTCGAGAAGATTGACTGCCGTACGGAAAGTCCTTGGTTTTCATATGATCGCCAAGGTGTATATGCAGTTTTATGGGTTGTTTGGTAAACCTTTTGCCTAGTCTCTCCAAAGTAGTCCCTTTCGTTCCTTTTCAGACTCCTTAAAAGAAAAGGTCCATCTGAGCACTTGTCCTTTCAGGCTCATTAAATATTCGAAGGCGACTAGAGTCATCTTTTCATCCTTTTCTCAACTCTTTAAAGATGAAAAGGTCAAGTTCTGTTCCTGTGTCTTAAAATTTATTCGGCCACGTTCACATTTACCCTATTAGATCTTGTTTCGTTTTAGCTTGTGTAGGGTTGTTTTTCCTTACTCGATTAGTTCTCCCTAGGGCTTTTGAGTTAAATCATCCTCGTGGAATCACCGATCCCGTCTCCCGTTCCAAGCGACCAAGGATCTCCATCTTCTGTCACTCCTGAGGTACCGGTTGCTAGTGATACTCTTCCTGTCATTTCAAGTATCCAACCGCTTAACTCTCGCGCTCTGGAAGACAAGTCTTACGATATTCATTGGAATCCCGTTTGGGAGCCTTCCGAAGAAGACTTTCCCCTTACTCCTCCTAGTGTTTCGGTCCCAATGTCTTCTTCTAATATGGATGAAAATAACCCCGTCACGAGTGAAGAGACCTTTATGGCAAGTGGTGAAATTCTGATACCTACGGAAACTTCACCCTTCTGTGTCACTCCTCTTGGTATCATGTTACCTCTACGCTATAATTCTTTGGCTGATATCATAGGTTCTAGGTCTCCCCTTACAAGTTCCATGTGGTCTCGTACTGTCACTCTGACTTCAGGACCTTTTACTCCCCAAATTCACAATGTAATTGTCACGTCTGTCCCAACTATTCCAACCGTTTGTGTGGCTTCCTCAGCCCCCATTGTTAGTGTCATCACTGCATCTTCAGTTGTGACCACTGTTGCCGAACCTTCAATAGGTCCTTCAAATAGTGGCCCTTCGGCATCCACATCTGGGGTTGTTGACCCTAGCCTTAGTGCCCCACCTTCTTCTGGTTCCATTCCAGCAGGGGGGGCATATGATCAATATCTCCAAGCTCTTTAGAATCCAGATCCACAAAATCTATTTCATTATTATGATTCTCGAGGAGCCCATATTTACCACCCTGGACCCATAGCATCTCAACCTGCGGTTGAGGTTTCGGTTCCATTATCTGTCACTTGGGGTACCACTGCTTATCACGGTGGCTAAGCACAGTCTTCAAATTTTCAAGGTCCACCCTATCAAGGTCAACTGTCTTATGGACAACAGTCATATGATCAGTCGTACTACGGGCAACCTTATCCAAGGCAACCTATTGGCCCACAAGTACAACCCATTTAGGGACAACCTTCAGCCTTCAATGGGTCTTCTTTCACATACTTTGGGCAACCTTCTGGTAACCCAGGACAACCTTACATTTAACAAGGCCAACCTGGTACCCAGCTAGTCCACCCTTCTGGACAAGTTGGTCAGCCTCAAATTCAACAAGACCAACCAATTGTTCAACCTACTCAACCATCCGGTCAGTCTAGACAACCTTCGGTTGCGCAAGGCCAACCTAATACCCAACAAGTTCAAACTTCTGGGTAGATGGGCCAACCTCAACCTCAACCAGGCCAACCTTCTAGCACGATGGCTCAGCCTCATTTTTCCCAAGGACATCCATCTGGGCCTACTCAACTGGGCACTCAAACGCTCGTTGCTTCTCAAGCTCCACCCAGTTTTTAGCCCCAGTCTGGGCTCTAGACCCAATCCAGTCTCCAAGCTCAAACCCAATCTACTTATCAAACACAGTCTGGTCCCCAAGCTTAGTTTGGAGCCCAGCCGCATTATGGTTTTCATCAGTCCCAAGGGAAAACTCAATTTGCCCCATACCAAAATTATCAACAGCCGCAGGTTAATCCTTATCATAATTTTCAGGAACCATATGTTGCTCCTGCAAGCCAAGTTGGTAATCAATGGAATGTTGGGGGTAAAATCCAGGGTCAACCATCCAATTACAGTTATAATCCCTATGGACAAAATCCCTACGAACAAAACCTTTATGGGCCAAATTTGTCCAGACAAAATCAATGGGGGCAACCAGAAACTGGATGGAACTCTGGTGCTACTTCTCACCAGCGGCCTCAGATGTCCTTTAACCCTCAATTACCTTTTTTAACGACATTGGAATTACCATATGTGTCCAAACTGAAAAATGATCTCATTCTCCATAATCCGTACTGGCCACCAGTTCCAACTAAAATTCCAGGTGATTGTCCCAAATTTGGTGGTAAAGCTGGAGAAGATCCCCAAGCTCAAGTCATGACTTATCATCTATGGTGTTCGTCAAATTCATGGCTTGATGATTCAATCTAGCTTCACCTTTTTCAATGGACTCTCACTGGCTCTACCGCAAAATGGTATATTGAGCTAGCTCGTGGATCTTTTTAGGACTTTAACTCACTGGCTATGGAATTTTTAACTCATTTTTAGTTGCCGATTCAATATGAAATAGGCACACATCTCCTGACTTCCTTAAATCATAACACGGCCACGCATATCTCCGATCATATCCGTGAATGGAGGAGACGTCACCGTTTGATTAAGTTCTAGATTCCCGATCAGCTTCTGACTGACTGGTTCACAACCTCATTTGTCAGTCCGATAGCCCGGGACATTGCTATGGGGGCATGTGTAACTGAAGAGAAAGCTATTGCACGTGCTCAGTACCTTGACTTGGTATACTCCTAGTCCGGTACAATCCATGATTACTTGCCTAGTCCTCCGAGACCCAGAACCTCCAAAGCCCCGTCAACACCATCTGTTGATGGTATCATCGGTTTTGCCAATGCGTCCTCTAAAAAATCTTCTGCGAACCCTGAGAAGCAAAAGTCAAACGCTCCGAATGAAAAAGCTTCTCAAGCTGTATCCAATTCTAGTAACACTTCCAAGGTTAATGCCGTTCAGTCCACCACAGTGGACAAAACTTCAAAAGGAAAGAATAAGGTCGATCAACCGAAGCAAGATTCGCCTAAACCTCCACCCGAGGAAGGTGCCAAGTGCAAGCCTAAGTATCCTTGCCTTATTTGTGACAAGGATCACTATACTAAAGACTGCCTAAGGCTATCTGAATTTAGTCGTTTGTTAAAAGGTGCCTCTGGGACTCCGGTTGTGCTTAAAGAGCCTTTTCTCTCGCAGCAAACTCAAATGGTGGCTGATCCATCTCAATCCTCCTCTCCTTTTGGTTCTCAGGTATTTATGGTTGGGATTATTCCCATCCACATTACTACCCAGTCAAAAGAATATCCTTCACCTACCAGGAAGGAAACTGAGGTCCCCTCTAGTGCTCCTTCGTCCAGCTCTAGTCCGCTCCATATCGAGCAGCCTAGTACTGAGGTAGTCTTTTGACCTCATCCTAAAGGGGTATTCTGGAAGTCTTCTTACAACCCTAATTCTCATGCTACACAGCACTATAGCATCATTGAGGACTTAGCCCAGGCTCTGTCAGCTATGTCCAGATTAGAGGTCCTCCAGAGTTGCCCCTCCCAAAGGAAGTCATTGCTATTGGCCATCGATGGCATTGACCTGGCCGACTCGAACTTGATCACTTTTGACCTAGACAGTCATGTACCGAAACTGCCTCACCAAATTGCCTTCATTATTCAAGTCATCATCAATTCTAAGACTATCCACCGCACGGTCATTGATGAAGGTGCTTCTACTTGCATTACGTCTGTTGCTTGTTGGAAGGCTATCGGTTCTCCAACTCTGAGCTAGTCTCCTACTACCTTGGAAGCCTTCAATGGGAGAAACTCTCATCCTTATGGTATACTCTCGTGTCTTCCTATTACCTTGGAAGGGAAGATAGTCGAAGTGGAGGTCGAAGTTTTCGATGCCAATTTAACTTACAACCTCCTTTTAGGACGGAGTTGGACATATGCCATGTGAGCCGTGGCTTCATCTCTATTTCGTGTCCTTCATTTTCCTCATCAAGGGAAGATTGTCACGGTAGACCAGTTGTCCTTCTTTGCCTCTTCCTCCTCCGATGGCAACGTGCCTTTCGTGGAGCATACCTCCGTTCCATATGAGAGTGTGGGTGTTGGATTCTTTAAAGATCCTACCCTTATGGGTGCTTTTTCACTTCCACCTCCCAACATCACTCTCGTTAATATGATTTTTGTTCACTCTAATCCTTTGGTTCTTCCTCCTATTGGTTAGATAGAATCTTGGGGCGATGAGATGCCGTTGAGTCCTGCCGAGTTCAACTACGTCGAAATTGTTTCTGTATCGACTTCATCTCCTGAACCTGCTCCTTTGAGCAGGGCTCTCAACTCATACATTCAATCCCCTTGGCTTGGAGATGGCACTTCTTCAGACACTTTACAGGAAATTTTTCCTTCTGATGAAGCAATTATTGAGACTATGTCTTTTGAGGAACCCCCTTGTTCTAATCATCACCATCGTTCCTCGTTTATCCCCACCCATCGGGAAATGCTTACTTGTCTTGCGAAGTTTGCTCCTTGTCTCCCCTCCCAACCCCTTCAGACACCCATCCAAATTCATCAAGTTTTTTCTAAAGGGAATATGGGAAACATTACGCAAACTCAACCAATCGACATCTCTATTAAACCAGGGATTGTCGAGCACATTCATGTTGGAGTAACTTGTACTCTGGAGGAGATTTAACTTTATACTGATCTTTTTCGTGAATTTCGTGATGTTTTCGCTTGGTCTTACGAAGAGATGCCCGACATCGATCCTAGCATCATGGTGCATGAAATACCTATGTATTTAGGTGCCAAACCTGTTCGACGGTGTCTACGTCCCGTGCACCCCCTGAAGGCTACAGTTATTAAAGCGGAAGTCGAAAAGCTTCTTAAGGTTCTCTTTATTTACCCTATCCCACTCACAGATTGGGTTTCTAATATTGTCCTTGTGACTTAAAAATAGGGCACTATTAGGGTATGTGTTGATTATCGTGACATTAATCGTGCCTGTCCCAAAGACAACTACCCTACACCTTTCATTGACCAGCTCATTGATGAGTGTGCTGGGAGTGAGATATATTCATTCATGGATGGCTTTTCTGGTTATAACCAGATTAATATCTCACCTATGGATCAACACAAGACCGCTTTTATCTGTCCGTGGGGCACTTTTGCTTATAAAAAGCTCCCGTTCGGTCTAAAAATGGTCGGTTCCACCTTCCAGTGCACAACGTCTTACACATTTCATGATATACAACACATTTTGCAGCCTTACCTGGATGACCTTCTGGCTCATTCAGCAAAACGCCAAGACCATCCAAACCACCTTCGCAAAATTTTTCTTCGCTGTCGACACTATCGTATCCATCTTAATCTGCATAAGTGTGTCTTCTACATGGAATCTGGCAGACTTCTCGGTTTTATCGTCTCTCGGGAGGGTATCCATCTGGATCCCCTTAAAGTTGAAGCCAGCCTGAATCTCCCTCCCCCTGCTTCTTTGCAACGATTGCAGAGTCTGCAGGGTAAAGAAAATTTTCTACGTCGTTTCATTCCGAATTATGCTGAAGTGGCCAAAGGCTATACGCAGTTATTAAAGAAAGACATCCCTTTTCCTTGGGATACCGCTGCACAAGAGTCATTCGAGCACCTCAAGGCCCTCCTTGTTTTTGCTCCATTGTTACGTCTGCTTGATTATCACCGTGACTACACTCTTTATTTAGTCGTTGCCGATAGCACCATTGGCATGGTTCTGGTCCAAGACAATGATGATGGTACTGAGCATGTCGTCTACTATCTCAATCACAATTTACTTGATACGGAAACTCGATGTGCCTATGTCGAGAAGTTGGCATTGGTCGGCGTTTGCACCGTCCAACGTTTCCGCCACTATATATTATTGCACACCACGATGGTGATTTCTGATTGCAACCCAATGACGTGCATCTTGTCATGTCAGTTACTGGGGGGCAAATACTCAAAATGGATTGTCATCCTTCAAGAGTTCGACTTGGAGTTTAATACAGCCAAGTCTAAGAAGTCCCTCGTCTTATCTGAGCTACTTTGCTCTCTACCATCTGTTACCGTGCCCTCTCGGTTAGAGGACCATATTTCGGATGAATCTCTGTTCTTGATTAGCACCCTCAATCCTTGGTACAGGGATATTATTGTCTATCTTCAGACATCCTCTTTTCATCCAAATTTGTCCAAGGATCCTCGGTGACGGATTCGCCATCATTCTCAACCTTATCGCATTATTTGGGACACCTTGTACCGTCTTGGCATTGACTCTGTTCTCCACCAATGTTTGATGTTTGAGGAAGCCGAACAATTTCTAAATGACTGCCACTCTGGCATCTGTGGTGGTCATATGTCTAGATATGCTACTGCTTAGAAGATCCTCTGTGCTGGTTATTTTTAGCTGTCTATTTTTAAGGATTGCATTCTTGCCATTTGCTCTTGTCATGAGTGCCAAATCTACCAGCGGAAGATGTGTGCGCCTCCTACTCCTTTGCACCTTGTCGTTACCGTCGGCCCTTTTTCCAAATGGAGCATTGATTATATGACCTGTAACCCTTGCTCGACCGAGGGGTATGGGTATATCATCGTTGTCATCAATTATTTCATGAAATGGGCCGATGTGATGCCTATGCTATGCAATGACGGTCAGACAACAGCGTAATTTTTATTCAATCATGTCATTTCACGATTCGGAGTCCCTCAGGCTATCATCACTGATCACGACAAACATTTTCGTAATCATATGATGATTGAGTTAACAACCTAGCTAGGCTTGCAGCATGATAGCTCAACACTATATTATCCTCAAGCCAATGGCCAAGTGGAATTTGTCAACAAAGTGTTGGTCATGATGCTTCAACGCACCATTGGCATGCACAAGTCCAACTGGCATTTGATGTTGTTTTCCGCCTTATGCGCCTACCAAACTTCAATGAAGGATGCCACTGGGTTCAACCAGTTCCAATTGGTTTACAGTCTGGAGGTTACCCTTCTGATTGAGTGTGAGATCCCTTCTCTTAAATTAGTCGTCAAATTTCTCCCAAACACTACTCTGGTAGAAGAACATCTTCTTTACCTAGAGCGGTTAGACGAGATCCGTCGACTAGCCTCTCTAGCCATTGAAGCACAGAAGAAGAGAGTGAAAACTCACTTCGACCAAGCTGTCCATCCTTGTTCTTTTGTTGAAGGAGACTTAGTCCTACTCTATGATCAAGCAAATGATAAGCTAGGGGCAGGCAAATTCGAGCCTATGTGGCATGGGCCTTACATTGTGAAATGTGTTTTACAAAAAGGGGCCTATGAGCTAATCGATTACAAAGGGAATCCTCTAGATAAGCCCCGAAATGGGCTTTATCTGAAAAAATATTATGCATGAATCCTGTGCATCTTATTTGTACATACCTGTGTTTTCAACAGGTGTGTTTTCAGTGTGTGTTTTCATGTGTGGCTTGGTGTGTAGGCATAATTTCCGCTTATTGTGTCTTTTTCTTCTTGTGAAGATGTCTGGTACACCTTATGTTGGTTTCACTGATGGTGCCTGCCGTAGTACACAAAACCTTTCTTCTGCGGCATCGGTGATCTATGATCCTCACGATGAGTTAGTAGAGCTTCAAGGCGTTTGTCTGGGTTACACCACAAACAATGTCACTGAATATAGCACTGTCATTGAATTACTGACCGATGCTGTCAACCTCAATATTCGTGCATTGGTTGTGAATCTAGATTCTCAACTTGTTGTCCACCAACTTAATGGGCATTATTCCGTCAGAGACCATCGGATTTTAAGGTTGTATTTACGTGTTAAATTATTGGAAAGGAATTCTGATTTTATTACATATCAACACATTCCAAGAAGATTAAATACATTAACTGATGCATTAGCAAACCATGTATTAGACAGATATTTACGCAACATGCAATCAAAACATTGTATATAAGCATTCATAACACAATAATTAACCATAGAAATATGTATATATATATATATATATATATATATATATATATATATATATCTCGTGTGGTGCACCGAGGCGCTCAAAAAATAAGTGTATATGTCAAAAATAGAGTTTGTGCTCTCCATACATCCGAGACACATGTCTCTCAAAAATCAGCAGAAAGTAAAACCTAGGTATCTACTACAATGGGTTCTGCTCTCTATAGCAGACCACTGCTCATGCGACTCGTCTCAAGAGCCTATGCACCCTAGGTGGCACTCCAACAGTATGTCTCTGGTACTCTACAGGGACCTCCTCGATCCCCCTGTAATCCGGGATCCCGTCCGTCAAGCCCTCAAGGTTACGGGCTATCTCCTCCACCGCATTGCCACCAGGGTGAACTAGGGCTAGCTCCATGTTGCCCTGCAGATCCCTCTATGCCTCGGGAGCTATTCCTACTAGCCTCTCTAGTCCCACATGTGCAAGTGACATAAGAGACATTATTAAGACATATGCATGATAAAATCCAAAAACATCATAAAAACCAAAACATAAATAGTATGGTGTTTTGATCAAGTGTTTACCTCCCTCGTCCCACTGCTCGCCCATAGGAAGCAGCATGTCAGGGTCTCCAAGGAAATCTATGCTTACATATGGCGAGTCCTTGACTATGACCTTTTGCCGGTCTAGCCACTCTCGGAACAGCATCCCCCATGATACCAGTCGGCCACCACCCCCTCACGGCACGATATGTGCCCGGCGAGTGATGCTGGTCTCTCGTGGCCCAAGCACGTATAATTCCATGTCTTGTAGCTGAAGAACCGATACCCGCTCCAGCATGAGTCAGATCAGCATAGATCCATACCCGAACTATTTCACCTCTCTGCGCAGGCACCTCGTCAACTGTCTCTTCATGTTGACAACCACTTCCTTAGCCTAGTTATACATGGTCGAGTTAAGGCACTCAAGAGCTAGCCGGAGGTGGGTCTTTGTTGCCTCATGTTGGGCTTGGGAGCCTGCCATCCTCGTCACCATGAATAGTACGGAGCGAAGAGTCAATTCTTCCACTATCGGGATTTGAAATTTCCCGCTAGTGGCTGATTTTCGTTCCCCTGGGCACACTCGTGCTATCAGCATGTCTAAAGTCTCACCTTGCACTTGTTGGCCCTCTAAAATTGGCCTCTCACCGTAGTGAGACAATCCAGTCATAAAATATATGTCTGTGGCATCAAATTCAATGTCTTTGCCCTGAATGACGAACTTCCCGTCTATTGGGTTCCAGGAGCGGATTATCAGCTCTAGTAAGTCAAGTTGTGCTCGAAGATGAGGAGTGAGGAATAATTTTAGTAATCCGCACTCGAGAAGAGCTCTTTAGCACCCGGCATCATTAAAAGCTTGTTCCTCATTGTCATCATGAGTTCTCTCTTTCCACACAAAAGCTATTTTGTCCTGCGTCAGAGGAAAAATTGGTTAGAACACTTTTCATAAGCTTGAACATATAAATTATAAAAAATCTTGACTTTATGGCATCGTCGCTATTGTTTGAAAAACAGCAATGATGGCTCAAGGTCAACCATTGTGTTTTTCAATGACCGTCGCAGGAGTACATCTATATCCCGTGACAATCCCGATGGTAGCCAGTCTTAACAATCTCGATCATCGCTAACCCGAGCGGATCTTCTGCGACGACCGAGAAGCGAATTTGGGTTTCAAAATTTGCCCAAAAACCACCTATCTACCACCAACTTGCATGAAAAAGCTTTGAAATGGAGCGCAGGGGAGAGATTACTTACTTGGTGAAGACCTCAAGCGAAATTGTTGACTGTTGGTGCCAGAATCAAGCTCGGGAATTCCCTCAATTTTGCACACCAAAATGCCAAGGTAAAACTCACAATCGTAAATGGTAAAAATGAACTTACCATACCTCCTTTTATAGTGTTTTTTTCAAAAAATTAAAAAACTACACTATATGGTTTGGGTTTTTTCCTTTTATTTTAGGGTTTTGGTTAGGGTTTTTGAGTTTTGCCCTTGTATCCACGCATATATTGTTTTTATGTCGAATGGGTCTTATGATTGAAGTGTTTTGTGCAGAACTACAAGTGGCAGGATCATGTCATGCTTGGTATAAACTTGGTCCATATTTTGTGAAAAGTCTTCTTTAACACTCTTTTCCAACTTAAAAGATGAAAAGATTGCCGAGTTTACCCTTTTGACTCGTTAAACGGAATAAAAGGCGATCCACTTTGAGCTCTTTTCCGACCATATAGATGTGAAAAGATTGTCGGACCTTTGTCGTTTTGGGTTCGATAATGGTTACGAAACGACGTGTCTTCGATCGCTTTTCTATTTTTTTTTATTGAGGCCACTAATTATGAAAAGTACTCCTTGGAGTATTATTTTATACTTTTTCGGGCTCGAGAGACTCAAATTTACGAAAAAGGACACCCCTGGGGTTTTCTTTTCCGTGTCTTTTTCAAACTCTCTAAACATGAAAAAGACTCTGATTTTTGCCTATGTCGGACTCGTTAAACCCTGACAACATTGGACTCATCGTCATGACGAGACTCGAGCTTCTCCTCCCTAGGGATCATTAAACCATCACTAGGTTAGATTTGTCCGAAGGATGAACTTATATTACAAGCATATGCTATCCCCTTCAAGCTTGCTTTCAAAAATAAGTGGGGTACTCGCCAGCAATTGTGGGGGAAAATTTGGAAGTCATCATTGGTTATCTGTGGTAGCTAGTCACTCTTGAACATCGACAATTTTGCTTCTTGTCAGGTTGGGATATCCATGCATCGTCAATTGGCCTTCTGAGGTTTTGGGTTTCCATTTAGCCTCATTCGATCCAATCCATGCTGTCTCCGTCAAGCCTCTGATCCCTTGGTCCCTAAATGCTGCCACCTCCCAAATTCATGTCGCCAACATGTTAAAGAGTATAATCCTTCTGCAGTTCACACCCTTACCTCCTCCTCTGATACTCTGCTTCACCATCTACCACTTGTTCCTTATCTCGTGTCATTGATGAGGGAAACATTATGGCCCTCCTGCAACAGATCGTCTCTTGTCGATGCCAACTCATTATCCAGGAGATTGATCTAGAGATCCCTTTTTGTACCTTGGAGCTTGCATGCCTCAATGGCAATTTCTTCGTGCCTGACGATATACTTTCATCATTGGTCGTCGATTGGGTGATTCCATGAGTGTTCAACTTTATCTCATTTTTCACACTTGGTGGATTGTACTAGACAGTACCTTGAGAGCCATTGGCATTATTGGTGGTTTCTCTTGCGCTTGTTAATGGTTTTCATCATTGGCCAGTAATCAAGCGACTTTCTATCATGCTCGACTTTAGCACATCAATTCACATGATAGAATTTGTACTATGGTCGCTTGGGTTTCAAGACCCCAAACTAAGATTACACACATTCGGGTTGCGTGGATTGGTTTTTGATTACATACATGACTCATTGATGGATGGTTGCGACCATACCTGAATCTTCATGGATGGCTGCGACCATACCTTTATCATTATCATGGTCTTATTAGTTGGGTGGCTGCGTCCATACCACAGACTGAGTTCGTACGTATTTTGGATGACTACGCCCATGCCTAGAATACATGTATTTCACTATCAGAGATATCAGTTGTACTTGCGCCTACAGGTTATTCCAGGTGGTGTTCCAATTCAGATAGTTTCGAAAAGCATTTCACCCATCCCACTCTCTTGGGCTTCATGCTTTAGGGGACATCTGTTACACAGTAATTTGTCACTACCTTCAACCCAATCCTTCTACTGTGTCATGTGTCAAATAAGCATGCTCATATTAAACAAATGCTCTCTTATGTTGCTAATTGACCCTCATTTCCTAAAGTTTTCTGCCTCTTCACAAGAATACACATGACGGACCCCTATCGTAAATAGTCTTGTTGCGACCCTGTCATGGGAGTACACTTGTTTCCCATGATGGTCGGATTTCAAGCCACGATGCAAGGCTATTAACTATCTTTAGCGACGTTCGGTCTGCTTAATTGCTTCCTAGTGATATCGACGCTAAAGCTTAGTTAATGACCAACAATGATCTAGATTGGGCGAATTTGTTCCAACAGTCAGCCTTCTAGATGTCTCTAGACCTGGTTGTTGGGTCAGTTTGGGTCGCCCTTCCCCCTCTAGGATGGTAGTTCTGTCTTTTGTGTTGCTTTCCCTTAGGGTAAGCTCCCTCTCCCTCATTTCATGGAGACTCCTTCTCCTATAAAATCACTCACCATTGCTATGATCTGCTAGTTTTTTTGGTTGTACAGTGCTGTTGTTGCTTTTGAGTTTGGTAGATAGTTTTGGTGTGAGTGTGACAAGTGTGGAATTGCTACATAGTTTGCAAGAAGGTGTGGAGTGCCCTTAGCCTTGTGTTAAAGCTTGCGAATGAGAGAGAGATAATTTTGTTTGGGAGACCCATCTTTGAGATTGAATGCTTGAAGAAACATACTGGTTGGACCCTCCGAGAAGGCTTGCGACGTCAAGACTTGGTTGTAAGCTTTGCTCTTGATTTATCATTAATACAATCAATGATGATTTCCTATGTCTTGTATGTAATTTACTTGATATCTCATGACTTCTTGACTTCGTGAGTAAATAGATCATTGTTATTTCTCAGTTACTTGCTCTGTTGTTTTCTTGTGGTGTTTCATGTTGATTGCTCATTAAGGAGAAGGAAATGGAAGCTGGAGCAGCGCAATGGAGATTCATCAACCACCGGTTTGAGGTAGGCCTCCAACAATGACTATTTAAGGGAATTAATTGTTGTTTTTTCCTTGCTGTGACTAGACCAACTCTAGAGCTAGAGGGGTTTCCTCTTTCTGCAGAGGGAACACTTTCCTACTTCACAGTGGGTTTTGACTCGAGGAGGCTTCCTTAGCATTAGCAACTAGAGCTCCATAAGATTTGGCTCTGGTTTGTAAATCTACTGTTTCAAAGGTGTAAATGATATATGGTCTTTCACCAGTGGAAGGATGATGCGAACCGTTGTTGCCCCCTTGCAGGGGTTGGGGTTGGTTTGCTACAAGGTGTTGTTGCTATTGCTAAGCAGGGAAAGGATTATTTAGGACCATAGGGGTCCTGTTGGTGTCCTTTTTAGCGATGAAATCTATGCATTCATAAAGACACGAACAACGATATGTCATGTGGTCCTTCGCACAGATTTTGCAAGGGAACTGGGCAGGTTTTTCCTTTCCATCGTCAAGAGGTGTAGCAGCTTTCTTCTTTGGGTTGTACTACTTTGTTGACTGCTCTTTAGAAGGAGCGGTCTTTTTCTTATTCTTCTTGTTCTTACCACCAGGTTTTTGTGTAGACTGCATAGAGTTTATCGCAATGGTAGGAAGAGCAGTCGATTTGGTAGAGGGGTCAATTGACAACTCGACAATGTGACCACTGAGTTGTTTTACTGCAGCCACAGAGGTAGCGTCGATAATCCCATCTGCGTGCGCTCTGGGTTTCTGAGTAGCAGGAGCATTGGAGTTGCCAGGGGCATTGGGATTGATGTCGTATAAAGTGCTAGACTACAAATATATCAAATCTAAGTGTTGGGCACACGAATGGTTTGGTCTTCTGTGACCACACTGTCACACGGAATAAGTCGATCTTGCAGACAAGATAGACCTTCCTAGAATCTAAAGAAGACCTAATGACAAGCAAACCAACCAGACACTATCTTTCTCTAAATATGCTTTGATAAACAATAGCAAACAAGTGTTTTTAGGGCCTACCTTAGGTCCAACGCAAGCTTGTGGAAGCCCTCGCTTCTTTGATCCAAATGAGCTCCTTTGTCGTGAATCTGCAAACACAAACAAGGAAAACAAATTAAATAGCACCTGAAAATCCAATTGCATAAAACATATTTAACATGAAAGTCAAGGAGTCCATGAAACAAATAACATAAGATACTTGTTGAGAAAAATGAGTTTGATTGTATTAATTCAAAAGAAGAAGAACCTTACAACCTTTGCCTTGACGTTGTACAAGCTCCTCCCAGGGTCCAGTAAGAAGTCTCCTCTACTTTGACAAGTTTCACTCACTCCCCAATGAAACCAAAAAGGTATGTGATCTCTCCTCTTTAGACTTAACTAGGAAGTCTTGATTTCACCAGCATTTACCCTCAAAAATTTTCAGCTTCTAACCTCTCCAGCAACCAGCCCAATGCTTGTATTTATAGTGCAATGGAGGGAGGTTACTAGGTCCTCCTTCAAATGGATAAAGCCCTCCTTCAAAGGGATAGCTCCTCTCATCAAGGGATTAGCTCCTTCTCTTTTGGGATGCATGAACCACCTCAGAGCGAACAATCCACGTCAAAATTCCTTCTAGAAACCTCTAGAATTAACCCAAAGTGAGTTTTTAAAGATAAAACTTGCGCCTTTTGACTTTCACAGAGGTCCGCACCTACACCGTTAGGGACAGAGCGGGAAGGTACACAGCTTTTGTACACAGAAGGTGCGGGACCGCAGGTGACCATGAGAGAAAGTGCGGAACCAGAGTTACATTGATTTTTAATGTCTTTCTCTCATTTCCAAAGCTTGATTTGAAGAGCTGAGGTCTGAGACTTGCTTAGGAGGACAGTACAAGTGATGATAGACCCATACTGACTGCAAATAATCATGGTGACGATATTTTTGTGTAACAGATTTCCCCCTAAAGTGCGAAGTCTGTAGTAGATGAGGATTTCTTATCATTTAGGAAGAGTGAATTACTTTATCATTTCGAGGATCATCTTGTGGAGAACCCGGTTGGAACCTGTAAAAACATTCAATGCAAGATATATATATGAGAACATATCATCGCTGAGGTAGGCATTCCCATACTCAGATAAAAACTGACTAGAAACTAACTATTGTTCTGATACAGGAATGATCTTGTAAAACATCACAAGTATAGACTCATGCGGACACAGTATGGATGCAGCCATCTGTTTATGAATAGTCCATTATATAATGAATACAAAATTCCTCGCAGCCTGGATTGCGGAAACTAGATCCAGGGTCTTCATTTCTACTTCTCGAAACAGTACGATTCTATCCATGCGAATGAATGTGTTGATGTCGAACATGGTAGAAACCACTTGATTACCAGTCAATGATGTAAACTGTTAACAAGTGTGAGAGAAACCACCAGTAATGTCAATGGCTCTCAAAGTACCATGAGATGCGAATAAATGTGTTGATGTCGAGCATGTCACGGAATCCTTTGATAGAAAGTCAATGATGTAAACTGTCGTCAAAGGCGAGAAACCTGCCATTGATGCATGCAGATCTCAAGGTACTGACGATTCCTAGATCATCTTTCTAGATAATGAGCTGATGTCGATAGAAAGCGATCCGTCGTAGGCAAGCCCACAACAAGAAATCATAGATCAAGTTGAAGAAATTTAGTTGCAAGGACTGACTCAGGGATGGTCAAGATGGATGACAGATATTTTTCAAATGAATGGCTTATTGGCAGTGATCTCTTGAACACATAACGACATGACAGATGGTTTGGTGACAATTGACCCAAAGTTAATACCCAGAAACCGGCTGAAGACTTTCAATGTGGTTTGATCAACTATTAGGCAAAGGATTTCCCAACCCAAGTGAATAAAAGTGTCGTGTTCAAGAGTGGTTACAAAGTATGACAAACAGGCTCATTTTTCTCTCTTTTCCCCACCATTTCTAGCAAGTACCTCTTTATTTTTGACAAGCTTGAGGAGGATAACATTTGCTTGATTATAAGCTCATCCTTCGGATGAGTCCAACTTAGTTTAAATTCGAACCCTAAGAAGGAGTGGTTCGTTCCTGTTTGTAATTGAACAGGTCCTTTACTGTGAAATTTTAACGAGTCCAGTATAGGAGAAACTCGGCGTTTTTCAATTTTAGAGAGTCTGAAAAAACTTAAGAAGACTCCAGGGTTGACCTTTTTCGTAAATTTGTGTCTCCCAAGCCCGAAAAAGTATAAAATAATACTTGAGAGAACCGCTTGATCTTTTACGACCAAGGAGTACTTTTCGTCATTAGTGCCCTTGACCCGAAAAAGTAAAAAAGCGATCAATGACACGTCGCTTTATGACCAATATCGAATTTGAAACGACAAAAATCCGGAAATCTTTTCATGTTTTTACGGTCGGAAAAGAGCTGTAAGTGGACCGTCTTTTAATTCTGTTTTAACGAGTTTAAAAGAAAAACTCGGCAATCTTTTCATGTTTCAAGAGTCAGAAAAGAGCTTAAAGGTGACTCTAAGGTTTCACTTTTTTGTAAGTTTTAATGAGTTCGAAAAAATGATAAAAATGTACTCATGGTTTTCACTTTTTCGTAAGTTTTAATGAGTTCGAAAAAATGATAAAAATGTACTCATATGGCCGACTTCCAATTTAATTTACGAGCAGGAAAAGACGGAAAGAACTCGGCATTTTCATTTGTTTTACGAGAAAGAAAGATAGCAAAATAATCTCGATATTTTCATGAGTTTAACGAGTCTTTGAAAATAACTGAAATTGACTCGAGATAGGTTTCATTTTTACAAAAGCTTGAAACAGAGAAAAACTATGCTTCAAAGTAGTTTCATTTTTACACAAGCTTGAAACAAAGAGAAAACTGTGCTTGATGCCCCCTAAGCATAACTGCTAGAGCGCATGACGCAAATCAAGGTACATGCCCCCCAAGCTTCATTGCATTCAACCAAGCGGATGAAATGAAGGTTTACTTTCGAAATCTTGGAAAGACTCGTGGGAGTTGTTTCATTTTTTAGTGAGGTTGACACAGGAAAAGAACTATCCTCAAAACCCTTGTTTCATTTTTTAAATGAGCTTGACACAAGATAAGGAACTATGCTCATGACTACTCTCTACAATCTACCTATATATCCTAAAATCTACCTGACTCATTTTTTAATGAGGTTGACTCAGTAACAGGAACTATCCTCTAACACCCTGTCTCATTTTTTAACGAGGTTGACACAGGAACAAAACTATCCTCGCTTCTACTCTCTACAATCTACCTATATAACCTACCCTTGTTTCATTTTTTAAAGATCTTGACACAAGACAAGGAACTATGCTCAAAACTCCTTGTTTCATTTTTTAACGAGCTTGACACAAGACAAGGAACTATGCTCCAGAAGTTCGCATGCCCCCAGCATAATGATGCAAAGCGAGGTACATGCCCCCCAAGCTTCATTGCATTCAACCAGGTGGATGGAATGAAGGTTTACTTTCAAGATTTAACTTGAAAAGGGAGTTGTTTCATTTTTTAAGGAGGTTGACACAAGAAAAGAACTATCCTCATACTTGATTCATTTTTTAACGAGGTTGACTCAGTAACAGGAACTTTCCTCTGACACCCTGATTCATTTTTTAACGAGGTTGACACAGGAAAAGAACTGTCCTCATGACAGTCTGTTTCATTTTTTAACGAGGTTGATACATGAAAAAACTATCCTCGCAAGAGCCTGTTTCATTTTTTAACGAGGTTGATACAGGAAAAAACTATCCTCGCAACACTAATCATGGCTTCCAACTGGAAGAAAGACATGTCAATGGACACACCTTGATCATGGCTTCCAAGAGGTCTTCATCAGAGGGAAGAATAGTTCTTTGGAAGGAACACATGTCAAGGGACTCAAGTAATCCCATAGAGTTTTCCATGTCAATTACCGGATCTAAATCAAAGGAAGATGAGAAAACAATGAGAGGCTCACTTACATCGGTAATTGAAAACATGGGACCAGTTGCCACATAATTAACCCGTGGCGGGGTAGATACCACTTGAGAATCAGGAACATTTAGGGCTGTCATATTATTGGTAGTTGAAACAAGACTAGGGAATGAAAGCTAGTCTACAATCACAATATTTCCATTGTGAGGGAAAGACATCACGCGAAAGAGTGTCGATACGACAACTTTCATTGCATAAACATAGTCTCTCCCAAGGAGTAAATTGAAATCCAAGGGACCTCGAACTACCATAAGATCAATACAGACAGCTTTACCTTCCAAGGTAATAGAAAACTTAGGAAGGATCCCTAAAGGTTCACTAATGGTTCTGTTAAAAGCTTTCAGATTCTGCGTAATAGGCACAAGCTGAGGGGAACCCAAAGCTTTCCAAGCAGTTGAGGATAAAATACTAACAGAAGCACCTTCATCTACCTGTGTGCGATGCATGTCCCTACCACCAACATTGACAATGATTTGGAAAGGGATGGAGGAAGGAAGACGAGGTTCTGTCAATCTATTCCAATCAAAGGAAAAGACCTCAGTACTTGGAGGGGGTTCTGTAGAAACAGGTGAAATGCCCCCCGACGTAGAAGAATCTGATGTAACAAAATGAACCTGAGCGGTATGAAGTTCACTCTCTAAATGGAAAGTGGGATCGACCGAATGTGAAATTGAATCGACCACTTGATCAACTAATGGATCATCAACCTGAGTGACATGAGTTTCACTCTCCAATAGAAGAGTGTGATCGACTGTACTTGAAATTAGATCAATCACTCCATCAGTTGACAGTAGGTTGGGAGAAAGTTTACAGTAACCAGTTGGAAATTCTTGCTGTGGAACAGTAAGGTTTTCCAACAATTTCGAGGCTTCATCCATGTGAGGGCAAATGTGAGTTTGATGACTCCCTTTGCATAACTTACAAGGAAACCTAACTTTACCTTTTTTCCCAGGAACCTGACTATCACTGGTTGATGGATCAATGGAAATTTGATGAGATTTTTCTGACCATACTTCCAAGACCTTTGGAATACCAGAACAATTGATAAGGAAGTGGTCACCCTTACAAAGCCTGCAAGGGTATTTGGGTTTACGATGCATGTCAGAGTTTTCCTCAACACAACTAACACTTACAGCCATGGTTGGTTGGTTGACTTCTTTCTTATCTTGCTTCTTCTTCTTCTTCTTCTTCCCTTTCTTCTTCTTCTTAGACACATGGTTACTAGCGTCAAGGCTTTTACCAAGCGAAGAGGAAGAAATGGAGGAAGAAAAATTAGGCGAAGAAGGTAAAGGGTCAACAGAAGGTTGGTGATGTTGAGATGGTGAACTCTGTTGAGGTGAAGCATTCGGTTGAGGTGGAACAATTGGAGTATTTGGGGCCAACGAAGTTGAAAATAACCATATCGGTGAACCTATTGTAAATCCAGGTAATGACAAAGTAGCCATATAAGGAGGACCAACATCTCCAAAGTAAGGAAAAGTACTAGGATTCTCGTTAAGAGGGGTGCCTTGGTTGGTAAATTCTGGAACATTTGCCATTATATTCAACTTCAGTGAATTTTATTAACAATTTACAATTCACACCTAAAAATTAAAATTCACAATTCACACCTATGGTCTCTAAAAGTAAAAACAAACAAATTAACACGCGCTATCAAATCTAGGAGTCAAACCACACACAAACAGTAGCTTTCCGTACTGAAAACACTAGTTGGTGATGAAATCCAACGTCGCAGAATTCAATACAGAAATGGCAGTTGGAACAGTTACCCCGACAACCTGCTTAATGAATAGACTGGCACAAGTTCCTCCACTTAACCATCTCGAGTGAAGAGAACCCCCTAGAAAATCCAAGTGAGTCAAGCCGACGTCTGCTCCAGGTATAGTGGAATCTTCCCACCACTGTCACCTTAGGAAGAATCCTATAGAATATGGTCACTATGGTTACCAACGGAAACAAATATACCTGGGGGAACAGTCTACGATCCGATACGCACACAAGGGCAAAGTAACAAGCTCAATCCCCTTGAAGGCTCCTTGACATAATCCAAGGTTTACCAACAAGTGACCCCAGGCTCCTCGACAATGGTTAATCCGAGGTTTACCGTTTTTAATACGTGAATATCTGGCGTCGTTCCCAATGAGGAAGGATTGATTCCCACACTGGTTCGGACATGATCTCGTGCTTCTCCTTTAAGAGGAGCTTTCCTAGAGCATAGATGCAACAATTGGATTTTTCTCCTATCGCAAGATACAGCTACTTGTTTGTTTTACTGTCTTGGAGAGTTAACTAAAACCTATTCCAAGACACTAGCCTAAGCTAGATTGGTGGAAAGAGCCCTAAAAATGTAAAAATTACTACATGAATTTTAATCAAGCGTTGTGTTATTTAGGATGTTATTACTCAAAGGGGTAAATGGATACGAAACCAATGGTGTTATGACCCGACTCAAAACTGAATGCAATCGAATATGATAATGTAATCCTTTCAATTCGATGAATCCTAACTAAAGTAAGGGGAGATTTTCCATTCACTTCCAACAATGCAAAAATTGATCACTAAGAGAAAATATAACAAATTCTCTAATGCACTAATTTCATCAAGAAAAACTAATGCAAATCAATTCCAAAATAGTTTTTTTTATTTTTATTTTTGTGTAAATTCAAATCAAAGAAAACTGATCTAAATCTACGATTGATTTTTCAGAATGTAAACTATGCAATTGTAATCTATGCACAATTCACTTGAAAAGTATGCAAATGTAATCTATGCACATTTTTCATTCATATTCTGAAAATGAGAATTCTAATTATGCAAATGTGATCTATGCAAGAGAATTCTCAAACACAAGATGATTCTAATGTAATCTAAGAACCAATCAAGTGCAAGTCAAGAAAATCGGGTGAGAGTTACAAAGATCAAAAAATAAAAAACACTCAAAGGCGATTAACACTCATACACAATTTAGCCCCCCTCGGCGAATGAGGGGGAATTTTTTTTGCAAAAACAAAAGCAAAAAGATGCAAAATTGTGAAAAGACTGAGGCAAACCTCCAAGTAATGACCAAAGGAAATCAAATTAAGAATTTCTCAAAAAAGAGACTCAAAACACCCAATTGATAAAAGCTTAAAACAGGAATGCCAATGGAATTAACCTAAGGAAAGCTTCTGACAGGTTATATGCAGGTTTGGGCAGTGGATAAGAATTTCTAAACACAAACTAAGCTAACTAATAGAGGAAATCTTAGGGTTTTCAAAATTTTGACAGGGTCCGCAGGCCCACAGTTGGCACAGGTGCGGTCCCGCTCTGTGCTAAAAACCAAGCTGCGGGTAGGTACGCACTATGTCAAACAGCTAGGGTGTGGTCCTCTTCCAAAGCTATGAAAAACGAAAAATAACCCTGGATCTACAAACTCTACCCAATTTTACACACAACAAGCCAAAAACAAAAACAAAAATAGAGTTTCTCAGGTCAAAGTAAAAACAAGGAAAACAATCAATTCCCCAGCTGAGTCGCCATTTTGTCACACGGAATAAGTCGATCTTGCGGACAAGATAGACCTTCCTAGAATCTAAAGAAGACCTAATGACAAGCAAACCAACCAGACACTATCTTTCTCTAAATATGCTTTGATAAACAATAGCAAACGAGTGTTTTTAGGGCCTACCTTAGGTCCAACGCAAGCTTGTGGATGCCCTCGCTTCTTTGATCCAAATGAGCTCCTTTGTCGCGAATCTGCAAACACAAACAAGGCAAAAAAATTAAATAGCACCTGAAAAGCCAATTGCATAAAACATATTTAACATGAAAGTCAAGGAGTCCATGAAACAAATAACATAAGATACTTGTTGAGAAAAATGAGTTTGATTGTATTAATTCAAAAGAAGAAGAACCTTACAACCTTTGCCTTGACGTTGTACAAGCTCCTCCCAGGGTCCAGCAAGAAGTCTCCTCTACTTTGACAAGTTTCACTCACTCCCCAATGAAACCAAAAAGGTATGTGATCTCTCCTCTTTAGGCTTAACTAGGAAGTCTTGATTTCACCAGCATTTACCCTCAAAAATGTTCAGCTTCTAACCTCTCCAGCAACCAGCCCAATGCCTGTATTTATAGTGCAATGGAGGGAGGTTACTAGGTCCTCCTTCAAAGGGATAAAGCCCTCCTTCAAAGGGATAGCTCCTCTCATCAAGGGATTAGCTCCTTCTCTTTTGGGATGCATGAACCACCTCAGAGCGAACAATCCACGTCAAAATTCCTTCTAGAAACCTCTAGAATTAACCCAAAGTGAGTTTTTAAAGATAAAACTTGTGCCTTTTGACTTTCACAGGGGTCCGTACCTACACCGTTAGGGACAGAGCAGGCAGGTGTGCAGCTTTTGTACACAGAAGGTGCGGGACCGCAGGTGACCATGAGAGAAAGTGCAGAACCAGAGTTACATTGATTTTTAATGTCTTTCTCTCATTTCCAAAGCTTAATTTGAAGAGCTGAGGTCTAAGACTTGCTTAGGAGGACAGTACAAGTGATGATAGACCCATACTGACTGCAAATAATCATGGTGATGATATTTTTATGTAACACGCACCTGTTATGAAACCAACTCAAGAAAAGATAGAAAAGATAGATCAACGCCTTAGAATTCAGCCTCTTCGAGGGGGCAACCTCCTTTACATTACATAAATGAACAATTCTTGGATGATTCAAATGACAAAACCTCCTTTCTATATAGGAGTCTAAGGAGTCACAATATAATCCAACCGACCTAACAATAATAATATAAAGCCACAAAAATAACAATAGAGGGATTCTATGGGGCACAGAAATAACAATATGGGGGTAATGGTAATAGGGGCACAACAATATAAATAAGGGGTATAACTACAATAGTAATGGGGTAATCACTAGTATTATAGGGACCCAACATGCCCCTCTCCTTCAAAAAAGTGTTGTCCTCAACGCTTGAGTAGTTCTAGATACTTCTGCATAAAATTCTCATCCTCCCATTTGGAATCTTCAGCGGATAAGTTCTTCCACTTGATAAGATACTCTGAATTGATTGATTTCGTAGCTGTCGAGTTCTTGTTTTTGTGACTGCTTCCAGTTCCAATATAATTTTTCCTTCCTTGTCAAGTTCTCGCAATATTGTTTGAATTGGGAGCTTGTCGCCTATAACCTTCTTTAAACATGAAACATGGAAAATTGGGTACAATCGAGAAGCTGCAAGAAGCTCCAATTTGTATGCCATAGTACCAATCTTTTGCAACACCTTGTACGGACCATAATACTTTGGTGATAATTTATTATCCTTCTTAGCTTGCTTTAGGGACATTTGCTTATATGGTTTTAGCCGTAGGAATACCCAATCACCTACATCAAAAATTCTTTCATTGCGATGTTGATCTGCCTGTTGTTTCATTCTATTTTGTGCCAACATGAGGTTATCCTTTAAGAGTTGGGGGACTTGTTGTTGATGTTCGATGTGACGTTCCACTGCTTGAACCTTAGAATTTTCTCTTAAATATGATGTGATGGATGGTGGTTGATACCCATAAAGTGCCATAAATGGGGTTATTTTTGTTGTTGTATGGAAGGAAGTGTTATACCACCATTCAGCCAAAGGTAACCATCTGACCCATTGTGTCTATTTATCCAATACAAAGCAATGAAGATATCCTTCCAAACATTTTTTTACTATCTCAGTTTGCCCATCCAGATTGAGGATGATAAGATGAACTATGAGCTAACTGAGTACCAAGACAAGAAAATAATTCTGTCCAAAAATTTCCAGTGAAAATGGGATCTCTGTCACTTACAATAATCTTTGGGTTTCCGTGTAGTTTTTGAATTGTTTCCATAAATGCAGTAGAAACTGTACTGGCTTTAAATGGATGTGATAATGCACAAAAGTGTGCATACTTGGTAAGTCTGTCAACTACCACCATGATGACACTCTTTCCCTCAAACTTGGGAAAACCTGTGATAAAATCCATTGAAACCTCCTCCCAACGTTGGCTTGGAATGGATAAAGGTTGTAAAAGACAAATTGGCAAGGGACACCAACAAAAAATAGGTAAGGTTGGCCCATGACTTCGCATGAACAAATTTCCCACAAGGGGGTCTCATAATGATTTTTAGAAAATTTCTTGGCTAGGAGTAACTTGAAGAATGAAATTGTGTTTTTGCATTAAAAGATAGCTTGTATATATAAAAGGAGAGGGAGACTATTGAGTTTCATCTCCCAATGTCTCTTCATCTTCAAACTTCTTTTATTTTTCTATCTGTAAATATGTACTTGGATTTTTCTAATCCCAAAAATTAGGTGTCAAGATTCCCCCCCAATTTGAATGGATGTTGGTGAGTCCAAGCATCATTCTTAATCTTTCAAACTTTTCTCTTCCATGTGCTTTGGTGAATATGTCTGCAATCTGATCATTTTTTAAACAATGTCGTAGGTGGACTTTCTTGGCCTCAACATGCTGTTGAATCAGATGATAATTTGTATCGATGTTCTTGGTTCGATCATGTAACTTTGGGTTCTTTTCCAACTTTATTGTAGAAGTGTTATCAATCAAAAGAGGAGTTGAATGCAATTGTTTCTCTTACAAATCTTCCAGAATTTTCTGAAGCCACACCATTTCCTTTGTTGCTTTAATGGTTTCCACATATTTTACCTCAGTGGTGGAGTATGCTAGAACTGATTGTTTGTGTAACCTCTAGGAGACAACTCCTTATCCAAGACTCATAACATAACCTAAAGTAGATACTCCAGTTTATTTATCTCCATCAAAATCTAAGTCAAAATATCTAATCAAGTTGAAGTCATCCACTTGTGTATACTTGAGTCCAAAGTCTTGAGTTCCCTTCAAGTAATTTAGAACTCTTTTGTAGCATACCAATGACCCTCACAAGGCTTTTGCATAAAACTAGAGAGGATTCCAATAGAAAATGAAATGTTTGGTTTGGTAGTAGTCATGTAGTTGAGACTTCCTATGAGTTGTCAATACTTTGTTGCATCCTCAAATTCTTTTCCTTCAGTGGATGTGAGATTTAAATTATGTTCCATTGGAGTAGTCAAAGAATTGTACTCAACCATACCAAATCTATTCAACAGATCTCCAATGTGCTTCTTCTGAGAGAGGAAGATAAACTTCAGATGTTGGGTTACTTCAATACCAAGATAGTAGTGAACATAGCCCAAATATGTCATTTCAAAACCTTTCCTCAATTCTTTATTTATGGATTCAATGTAATTCTCATTGTTCCCTGTCATCAAAAGATCATCTACACACACCACAATATATACAATTGTTTTTCCAACTTTCTTGACAAACAAAGTTGCATCATCAAGATAATAATGTTTGAAATTGAGTTTTAGAAGATGCTCAGTCAATTTCTCATACCCGACTCGTGGTGTTTTCTTAAGACCACACAAGGATTTGAGAAGCATGCATACTTTGTGTTCCTGACACTTCACAACAAATACTGCTAGTTGGGACATAAAAACATTCTCTTTTAGATCTCCATTCAAGAAAGTAGTTTTTACATCCATTTGAGG
This sequence comes from Pinus tabuliformis, assembly GCA_031772625.1. Classification (NCBI taxonomy): domain Eukaryota; kingdom Viridiplantae; phylum Streptophyta; class Pinopsida; order Pinales; family Pinaceae; genus Pinus; species Pinus tabuliformis. Next base: position 588,579,600 of record CM062820.1, on the reverse strand, counting down.
GACTTTCCAATTGTTCTAGGTTGGCAAGGAAAAGAGTGTCCAAAGGGTAGCCCATTTTTCATGGAGAAAAAGGTATCCTCATAATCAGCCCCTTCCTTCTATGTAAAACCTTTTTCAACAAGCCTGGCTTTATGCTTGTCAATTGAACCATCTCCTTTATACTTGTTCTTGAACACCCACTTGCAACTTATTGGTTTGGTTCCCAATGGAGGATTAACCAAAATCTAGGTTCCATTGTTTATGAAAGAATCATATTGTTTATGCATCGCTTCTTTCCATTTATCATGAGAAGTGGCTTCTTTGAAGGAAGTTGGTTCAAAATCTATAAACAAATTTAGTTCACAATCATAAGAAACATCCATATCGATAGGTGAATCAAGATCATCTACATCACCTCCATTTGGGATAACATAGCTTCTTGTTCCTTTCTTTCCTTATTAGGTTGAACACTTTCAAGTGTCTTTGTCAGCTATTTTGGAGGACCTTTTTGAGATGGACCAAACTTCTCAGTTGACTGAGATGGGGATGCATCAAGATTTAGCCTCCCAATTCTATCAATCACATCACTCAAAGTGTCATCTTGATCAGTGGTTGGAGGTTCATGTGGGGGAGGGAGTTCTTCATAAGGAGATTCCATAGATTGATCTAGTATAGGGACCCCCCCTTCAAGATTTTGAATCTCATTATTAAATTATTGAAAAGAATTTTCATGTTCGAATCTATCCAAGCAATCAAGATGCTACTGAACACCATTGTCAGTCTTGGAAGATTCAAGAAAGATCATATCTCTAGATATTATAAACTTCTTATTCACTTAATCATAGAGAGGACATGAATTGGAGGTATCTAATTACCCCAAGAAGATACATTTTTTATTCCTTGCACTGAGTTTGTTTCTCTGTTCCTTAGGTATCAAGGCATAACAGGTGGAACCAAAAACCCTAAGATGCCTCACTGAAGGAATGTGGCCATACCACATTTCACAGGGAGTCTTTTTTTTTTTTATAGCATGAGATGGACACCTATTCTTTATATATCAATCACATAGAACTACATTATCAAAAACATTAGCTTAAAATTCTTGAAAAACATCATCAAACGTGGAATATTTAAGATTGTCCAATTCATTCTTTCATCTAGTCCATTATGTTGGGGATTGTAAGGCACGGTTGTTTGATGTTTGATCCCATGCTGATGAAGATAGTTTTCAAATTAACTTGAAGTATATTGTTTTCCATTATTAGTAAAAATAAAGCCAATATGAGATTGTGCATTATTTTCAATCCATACATGAAAGTTATTGAATGTTTCAAAAGATTTAGATTTGTTCTTCAATAAATAAACCAAACACATTTATTTGTATTCATAAAAAAATGTCATCATATATTTATTACCATTTATATAAGGAACAAACACTAGGCCACATAAATCAGAATGAATTATTTCGAGTTTCTATGTGGTCTGGAATGAGGACCATGAAATGGTTGTTTGTTGTGCTTTCCTAAGATACAAGCATCACATTGCTTAAGTTTCCTAGGAATAGTTGGAAAATCAGTAACACCATTTTTGTTTAACAAACGAATGCTGTCATAGTTCAAGTGTCCAAATATAGCATGCCATAAAAAATATGATGGAAGTGTACCTTCATCATAGAGAGAACTATATGATAAGCTATGTGCATGAGAAGAGGTTGCTTGCAGCTTCAGAAGTCTTTATTCTTCTATCCCAATCATGACAAGTGAGTGATATGATGCATTTCTAACCTCAAACTTGCCATCAAATATGTGAATGGAGTGTCCTTTTTGGTGGATGTGGACCAAAGACAACAAGTTTCTCCTCAACTTTGGGAGGTATAGAACATCATGTAGAAGAAATTCTAGAAGACCAGACAGTTTGAGCCTGATGGTTCCAAGCCCTGATGGCTTGAGTTTTGACTTGTTTTCAAAGTAGATTACTCCATCAACATTGTCAGTGAATTCTTCAATGAAATATCTTCTGAAATTCATGTGGCAAGTTTCTCCTTAATCAAGCAACCAAGTATCTTTCCATGAAGCAAGTGAAGCATTGAATAAGTCTTCAGTTACTCCAATGTTGCAATGTGCCACAACATAATGAGCGGACTCAGGTGCTTTTCGTTTCCCTTTACCATGTGTTTTACATTTTTATCCATTTCTTTCCTTTTCAATTCTGTCCCAAGGAAGCTTACATGTGGAAGCATCATGTCCATTTCTATTACACCATATGCAGTGCCGATCAAACCTTTCTCCTTGGAAATGTCTACCCCCCTGCCTCTAAAATTATTCCTTCCTCTTTCCCTTTGGCCACCTCTTCCTCTAGAAGAATATTGTCCCTAATTATTCTCTTTCTGTGAAAGTAATACAACTTCTTCAAAACACTAAGGAGCTATATTTTTCCCAAAATATTTCTCTCTTTCAGCAAAATTCTTCTCAAGGGAGTCAAAATAAATCTCCTTAAGTTTTCCACTTTCTTACAATGACTCAAGATAATGTGAATAAGTGGGATATAGTACCTTGACATATGTTGTGAGAGGAACATCTATTTCAACACTGATGGATTTTATGCCATGTATAATGGATCTTATTTCTGATGCTAAGGCAAGAGGGTCATCATTTTTCAACTCAATATTGAACAACTTGATCATCAATTGAACAACTTCAAGTTCAGAGTGTGAGTCACATAATTCCTTCAAATCCTTTAAGGCTTCACATTCTCCATTTACTAATGCTGCAATCAAGGCATAGGGAGAGAGAGAGGAGCTGGAGGGGTATGGGAAGGCTGATACAACTGATGGTTGTAATCACTGTTTTCTACATCAATATAGAACTGCAATTGTGTTGTCCACTTCGCAATGTTGGTAGCATAACTTGTTTACATGTTTATGCATTGTTGTTATTACGAGTGCTTAGAGACATGAAACTAAATATCTTTATATGTTCATGCATTGTTTATCAAGGTTTTATGTTGTGATATTACACTTGTCTTATCTATCTGTAGGTTTTGATTTGGAGCTAGGTCAGGGGTCTTCCACCTAGCTTCATTGTGCTCTCAAGCAACACCACACTAAGACTAGAGGTAATAATTCCTTCTTCCTTTGATATTCATTTGTTAAACATAGATATGCATGCATGTTTGTGACAACTGCAACTAATATGACTATCTGCCAAGGATCCCGGGAACATCCTTGAGGGTTTCTACATCACCAAACACCCTTGCATTAATCCTTATAGCAGAATTGGAAACTCCACTGGGGACTACACTTAGTTCCCACTTATTCTCAGAAAGTTCCTATATCTTTCTTTCTTCCAGGCCTTTCTATACTACTTCATTCCCTTTCTAACCACTCAGGACTATACAACACCCTTCTTTCAGTGCTCATCCCTAGATATGATCCCCAAAGCCTATTTTTTGAGCCTTTTTCCTCACTAATGTTGTCTTCTAGTGTAAACAATTCTTTATAAAGCACTGTGTCCTCACAAACAGTGTGTTAGTGCTGCAAGTAACTTTTTGTAGCATCTAGTACAAAGCGTTAGCCAACCATTTCTTGATAAACAACTAGCTCTGTGACCTCATGGGTTGGGAAATCTGCTTGTAGACTGATTAGGGATCTGCAGCTATGCTTGTTTGACTGATATGTGTTCTGAACAATTTTTTTTAAAGGAAATAACTTTAGTTCTTATAGTTTTTGTTTTCATTAAAGAAAAAATACAATTTTTTTTACTTTTTTCTACTTGGTTAAATCTGCATTATTTGGTTTCAAAAAGTTGTTAGTGAGCATTGAAGTTCTGTTGGTTATGCTAAGTGTTTTACTGAATAGGATGCATGGTGTATATATTAATGTATGAATGACTCTCCCTTTGTAAAAGCAATTTATTCATCAAAAGTGAAAATTTACAGGCATTGTTTTTTCATGATTTGAGTCAGAGTCCCATATAACTTCATACATCAACACCCCTACCGAAGACTCTAATGAATTACATTTAAAATATACATAATAAAATCAATCAAAAACTCTTTTTAGAGTAAACATACATTAGTTTAGGCTAGGATCTTGGGATAGGCAGTGTGAGTTAACTACCCAAGATCATACACCGAAACTAGTGTCATTAAAGAGAGAAATCCTTCTGCAGTCATACTATCCGAGACCACTCTAGTAAAAGCGGAGCTAAATACAAGACAACATCAGATTGTAAGTGAAGGTAGTCTGCCTTTGCTTACATCTCCTTTGGGTATTATGTGTATCGGGGATCCCTTCAGGGATATCGGAGCTGAGTCGAGGACTCAGGTATCCTGCCCACACAACGTACTGTCTGCGACTATGTCCCCCTTGATAGTGTCTATGATTTGAGGTATCCTTAGTGGCCATACTTTTAGGGATGAACACAAGGTGACTGGGGTGGGCTGCCCTGGTACCTAACACAGATGAACCTACTCTGTCTTCAGTTTTTGGGAGGGTGCTCGTCTTCACGAGAGTACTTGGCCCCTTAATCTGAGGTTTGGGCAAAGCTCAAGAGTAATCGTAACTGTACATTTGGCCAAATCTCTCTGTTATTCATTATGATACTGGGTTTCATCTCTAATGATTGGTGCTTATCAGGTAGGGTTATTTCCCCCAGCTTGTTGATTGATTTCCTTAGTGTATTTTTTTATTTTTTAAGTGCCAGATTTTTATCACTGAGACTTTATAAAATATCACTATAAAATCTATTGATAAAACTTATCGGTCATCGTGGCTACATCTAGCCCTCGTCGTCAATCTAGACTGTTGTTAGGTCCTCCTCCACTCATTGTGGAGGATCCGTCGAGCCCTAGTGAATCAGATTCCATGTCTCCGAGCAATCAGTCTCTGAGATCTAACACAGAATCAATTTGGACAACCCACAATTCAATATTACCAGAAGATTTCTTTACTGAAGGATTCATTCCTCCATACAATCCTCCAATCACAAATTCGTTGGGACCACTCTTGATTCTCGTTGCATTTGTACCTCCTTTGTCTTCTGTTGGACCTGCACCACCCATCCCATCGACGACTAATGGGTCGTGGGCTTTTGTGGACACTTTTAGTCCACCACCACCTCCCCAGTCAACAGTCAGTACCACATCTCTGATGGAAAACCCTGCTATCCCATCTATCCCAGGTTCAAACCCTATCATGACACCCACCACGAGTGGAACCTAGTACATTCTGGGTTGGACCCCTTTTGTGTCAGCCCCGAACCTTCGACAAGTGCTACATATAACGCTCCTTATAATGCTCAATATAGCATGGTTAGCAAGGTTCTTGTCAACCACCCCTATGGTTGGTATCCATTGTTTAGTTTTGACCGAAAGGTTCAGATTCCTAGGGACACAGTTCCCAATATGCATATACCGGTCGGGAACATAACAGTTCCACCTTCGTTTACATGACTATAGGGAAAGTCATTGATTGACATGAACCCTCCTTATATCAGTCAAGGACCTATAGTTAGTTACATGGCGAGTGGGAACCCTCAAAAAAGTCCCAATCAATCCATATGGGCAACTTACTCTCAACCTCAAATGAGTCAAGGGGGCACTTCCAAATGCTAGTCTAACAACCCCAACGGAAAACCACAGTACATGACTATACCCCAAGGAAATTACTATTCCACGAAACCTATGTATAATATTGGAAACAACATGATGGGAGGATCACAAGGATCCTCAAGTCATATGTCATCACCTTGGTCCGATTCAGGGGCATCAAAAACCTTGTATTTCTTGGAAACACTTGATATCCTTGACTTTTACAAACTCACAAATGACCCCATCCATCATAACTTACTTTGGCTGCCAATCCCGCATAAAATCCTGACAAACATCCCAAAGTTCGAGGGGAAACAAGGGGAGGATCTGGGTACACACATCAACACCTATCATTTATGGTGTGTTTCTAACTCCATTATGGATGATAGTATCCAGATACGGCTCTTTCCACGCACCCTTACTGGCAATGTAGCCAAGTGGTACATCAATACCACGCGTGCTAGTCAATACCTTTGGCGCTTTAGCAATGGAATTATTAAAGCAATTCTAGCTACCCATCTGCTATGAAACTAGGATGGAACTCCTCACTTCATTATATCAGGACACCGCCACCCACATCTATGATCATATACATGAATGGAGACGTAGGCGGAGGCTAGTCAAAACTCCCCTCCTAGACTATATATTAGTGGATTTTTTCTACAAGTCTATACTCCCCCAAATCACTAAAGATGTCACCTTAAGTGGTGTTGTTGAGTCCCTATAATACTAGTGATTACCCCATTACTATTGTAGTTATACCCCTTATTTATATTTTTGTGCCCCTATTACCCCCATATTGTTATTTCTGTGCCCCATATAATCCCTCTATTGTTATTTTTGTGGCTTTATATTATTATTGTTAGGTCGGCTGGATTATATTGTGACTCCTTAGACTCCTATATATAGAAAGGAGGTTTTGTCATTTGAATCATCCAAGAATTGTTCATTTATGTAATGTAAAGGAGGTTGCCCCCTTGAAGAGGCTGAATTCTAAGGCGTTGATCTATCTTTTCTATCTTTTCTTGAGCTGGTTTCATAACATTTGGTATTAGAGCTTTGGATTCTAGGGTTTCGCTGCTCCAAACAGGTCATCGTGGCATTTTCGCTATAACTTTTTTTCTGTGATGTTTCAGAAGTCGAAAAAAAAACCCATTTGAGAAGAAATCGCGTTGAACCTTGGGTCCAAATTTCAGAGATTTTCGCGCAATATTTGCGGAGTTATGATATGAGGAAGTTGGTCTTTTTGCAGACTCCTCAATTACATTCAAAACAGGTGACCTGGGGAAAATCGTCATAACTTTCTCTCTGGGGATCGGATTGAAATTTCGTAAGAAGGTACAGAAAGAGTATGGACAAATATAAATTACTTGAAGGGAACTCAAGACTTTGGACTCAAGTATACACAAGTGGATGACTTCAACTTGATTAGATATTTTGACTTAGATTTTGATGGAGATAAATAAACTGGAGTATCTACTTTAGGTTATGTTATGAGTCTTGGATAAGGAGTTGTCTCCTAGAGGTTACACAAACAATCAGTTCTAGCATTCTCCACAACTGAGGTAAAATATGTGGAAACCATTAAAGCAACAAAGGAAATGGTGTGGCTTCAGAAAATTCTGGAAGATTTGTAAGAGAAACAATTGCATTCAACTCCTCTTTTGATTGATAACACTTCTACAATAAAGTTGGAAAAGAACGCAAAGTTACATGATCGAACCAAGAACATCAATACAAATTATCATCTGATTCAACAACATGTTGAGGCCAAGAAAGTCCACCTACGACGTTGTTTAAAAAATGATCAGATTGCAGACATCTTCACCAAAGCACATGGAAGAGAAAAGTTTGAAAGATTAAGAATGATGCTTGGACTCACCAACATCCATTCAGATTGGGGGGGAATCTTGACACCTAATTTTTGGGATTAGAAAAATCCAAGTACATATTTACAGATAGAAAAATAAAAGAAGTTTGAAGATGAAGAGACATTGGGAGATGAAACTCAATAGTCTCCCTCTCCTTTTATATATACAAGCTATCTTTTAATGCAA